>OZ038398.1:7683249-8883249 GCA_964036045.1 Eutreptiella sp. 'Long Island Sound 2002' | reverse complement strand
TGTTGTATAGTAAAGGCACCAGGACAACAGGGCAAAGGTGCTACGAACGGCGGGGTGTGAGACTGCTGGGCGGGTGGTAGGCTGCAGTGTGTGTGTGTGATTGCTTAGTTGAGGCCCCACCCACTGGCGGGCGAGTGCATGGCTGGTGGGGTGCGGTGTGTGGTTGTGGGTACGCGTAAGGGTCAGCCTCTACGACAGGGGTGGTGGGGGAAACGGTCAAGGTAGGACGTATGCAAGGGGTGTGGTCGAGCAAGAGTAGCTCCCTTCTAGCCCCAATAAGTATCCCCCAGAAGCCAGACGCCTTTGGTGCCCAGGCCAGCAAAGACTCCACTATCTAGACTGCAGCTCTGCAAGCAAGCATGCAGCCGCAGCCCGCCCCCACGCCCCAAGTTATGCCTTTTGTAGGTTTTGTTGCCCAGGCCAGCCATTGGTTTTGGCTTTATATCAGACTCTCCACGCTGCGTGTAGTGTCTTAGGAGGGGAGTGTAATAGGCCGGCCTGGGCAACTAGGACAGGGCTGCAGGAGCCCTGCCGCGATCGCGCATTCGCGCGTCACACACGCAAATGCCAGAGTGGAATCAGAACAGAGAAAGAAAGAGAGAAGCTCTGTGTTACGTTATTTTGTGGTTGTTTATTCATTATTAATTCTGTGCTTGGCATTCTTTTGGTTGTTGTAGATATGTTGCATGGAGGGGTGCCAAAGTCCCCAAACTGCCCACGCTCGTGACGCCGGCAGTGACCGCTCAGGCAAGCAAGGGACTCCGTGCTGAACAACGACAATGGAGATCAAAACTGCTTGGTGCTTATGAAGGTGCAGGGTTTGCGTGCGGGATGTGTAGATCAGTGCATTCACAGCGCAAAGTACAAGGAGCGCAGAACAAGCAGGATCCAAGGAGTGCAGAACAAGCAAGGAAAAGCAACAACCACTAAGGGGAACGAACGTGAAAGGTTTTGAGAGTTTGAGGTTACGAGAGTTTGAATAAACAAGGAGAACGGGTTTTGGAGAAATCGCAAGAGTTTTGGGTTACCTCCGCCGAATGCCTTACACTTTCACGTGGGATATTCCTACTTAGCTAGGCTGGCTGGGTATTGAACCCAGGACCTCTCAAAAAGAGGTGCCCCAGCCCCCTAGGGTGCATACCACTAGGATAGCTAAGAATTCATGAGAAAACATAGATAAATTCATGGGCTCTGCCTTCAGTATATCAGTGCCTCAGTCACCCAGGAAAAGATGTTTTAGTGCATATAGCTTGGGGATTAAGGGGTCCACACAACATTCTGATTTAGTGTTTGGTTCCATAGGTCAAAATGTGTTATCACCCATTTTGGTTAGGCCAATACTAAGATAAAAATGCATGAGTGCTTAGAGCACCTCTAATACAACTAAAGTATACCCTAAAGCATTGGAAAAGCACTTTTTCTTACTCCTGCCTTGTGCTGTGGTGGCCACCACTGTCGCATTTTCAGGAAAAAGGGATTTTTTCTTGGCCTTTCCTTGGTTTCCACACCTACTTTAAAATACCTATAGCTTCCCTAACACTGGAAAGGAGGGCTTTACCATGGCCAGCGACTCTTGCTGCATTGTGAATGACATTTTCCAACAGAAAGCTCAGCGCTCTTGACGCTGCAGGAGTTCCTGTGGCTTGGTGGGGTTAAAATAGGGTACGCCAAGACCATATGCATTTGCATCCCTCCCTCCAAGCTGCAGCGTAACACAACCCAACGCCAGACTCTCATAGGACGCTCGACCCAAGTCTCATGGAACCTGATGGAGACAGCCTGTCCTGGTACTGGGGCGAGGGTGCGCTGATTTAACTAGAATTGCCCCTTGGAGGGGTCTTGGTTCATAATCTTATTAATTCTTTTTTTTCCGGCGCTTCGCTAGGACCCGCTCCTGCGCGCCGCCTTTTTCTGCGTGTGAATTTCTCGATTAAAAAAATTAAGAGATGATCACAAATTTTATAGAAATGTGCATCTGATGCACAATTGGATTCTGTTCAGGTATGTGCTTTCAGCAAAAATCTAGGCCTTCATTTGATGGATTTAGGTGTTGTCGCTTCGCGTTTCGGTGGATTCGTCCCTCATCCTCCCATTCCTCTGTTGTACAGATATCCTCGCAAAGCCTCGCTGAGTAGGCCGCTGTTCGGGCCGAAAAGCAGCAGCAGGAGACTGAACCGGAATCAATTTCTTGATTTAAAAAATCAAGAGATGATCACAAATTTTATAAAAATGTGCATCTGATGCACAATTGGATTCTGTTCAGGTATGTGCTTTCAGAAAAATTCTAGGCCGTCATTTGACGGACTTAGGTGTTGTCGCTTCGCGTTTGCGTGGATTCGTCCTTCATCCTCCCATTCCTCTGTTGTACAGATATCCTCGCAAAGCCTCGCTGAGTAGGCCGCTGTTCGGGCCGAAAAGCAGCAGCAGGAGACTGAACCAGAACGTATGTTACGCATAATGGCGAAAATGACGAAAGACTCATAAATAAGCAAACATAAAGATTCCACCCACACTGCCAGAAAGAATTCAAGATTCAAGAATTCAAAAATCAACAGAAAGACTTCAATGAATCAGTTATAAACCACAGGTGTGCTCGTCTCGTATGCAGCATGCACATTGCTCGTCTCGTGTCTCCGTGAACGTGCCTTGTAGCAGCGCTAACAAACGATAGAGGGGTAGATTAGAAGATTGCGGATGATTAGAGGTAAGTTCAGGGTGATTAGACATACACACATATGCATAGCGTCGTCTCTCGCTTGTGTCTCGCTTTTCCCTCACCTTGCTTCACTCTCCAGCGGTAGGTAAGGTAGGTACGCCCAGGTGGGGCCACCCCCTGGTGGAGTTCGTGATTGTTGGTAAGATTTGTAGGAAAAACAGAGATTGACACAGGTTGTTAGTAAACTGGTGCATGCTCCTGCATTCACACACGCATTAAAGGGGAGGCCACGCGTGGTGCGCTCGGTACAACCCTTGTTTAGGTTACCCAGGGGCTCCACCCCACGTTCTATAAGAGAACGGGTGGAGTTCTTTAAGCTTGCTTGCTTATACTGAGGTTTGAGGACATCGTATTATAGGGCTACCTGAGAAGCGTATAATGCGTGGAGGTAGTCTTGGTTCCTCAGCCGCAAACCTCAGTCATTTGCCTTTGCTTTACAGGTGGGCAGGTCAGGGTGAATTGGTGCAGTCTCAAGCCGTGCTAAACTATGCAGCGCGGATCATACAAACAACAAACTGCGACCCAGCCAGGAGTGGCAAGCGCAGTCCGACATCCCCAACATTCACGCTGTGCACGCCAAAAGAGCACTCCTTCCCTACAAGCCCTAGCAGGGAAACGCGTTTTGGCGTCCCTGTTAGGCCACAGACGCTTAGTAGCTCTGTGTTTTCTTGCAATCTGACAGGTGAGCCGCTAGGGCTCGTGACTCCTCCTTCAACGCCACCCAGTAGAGCGTGCGTGTAGGAGTGGTAGTCCTGAGTGGGGGCTTGAGCCAGTTGCTGAAGTGCTCGCCCACTAGGATGGTGCTACTGTAGGGTGTGTAGGACCTGTAGTGCGTGTGTCACTGTCCCACCCTTTTCCTGCAATTTTAGCGGGGTTGGTGGGCAGTGGCAGTGGTTAGGCTAGATTTTGGCCATCGTAGCAAATAGGCGTTTTCAAGCCTTCATAGCTTTTGGCCACCCCTCCCTGTAGTAGGCAGATAGGTAGGGAAAACAATACCTGGATTAGTACGCTGGGTATTCCCCCAAGGTTTTGCGCCAGCACGGAAGTTGGGCGCTTAGGGGAGGAGAGATCCGGGGCGTACCCCGTGGCACCGTTAAGACATCCTTCAGGTTTAGCAAGCGTGCAGACTTGAATATAATTAGGACACCATTTCTGCGGCTTGCTCTCGGGACTTTAGGAGTAGCACACTCACACATATGCTTAGGCAGGTAAGGGTAAGGTTCCGTCCCTAGTTTTAGTCTTGGAGGCAAGCGTCTCAGCGAGCCTCAGCAACTCAACAAGGTTGTTCTGGGACAAGTAGTCTACAAGAACTGAGTTTAGGCATCCCTCAGGTAGAACAAACGCAGAGAAGGGCTCCCAGGTGGCCTCTTTGACTCCAAACCCTTCCCAGAGGGTGAGGAAGCGCCAACCCTGGCGATAGCGGTGGCGTAGGACAGACTTCGGCAGGTAGAAGCCCTCCTTAGCCATCTCCTCGGCGTTCATGTCGGGGAGGCCCCCTTCAACTTCCATAGGGCTGGCAGCCCCTTGTAGGTCTAGGGCGGCGATTTCCTCATCGTTCAGCTCCCACTCCTCCCAACAGAGGTCTTCAGGATCATAGTAGCGCTTCAGGTGTTGAGCAGCGCACACCAGGGTCCCCCCTAGATGGGGAGAATACCGCACGGTTATACGGTGTCCATCCACAGATAGAATCTTGTAGGGCCCGAAGTATGAGTCATCGCTGGTAGAGCGTGGGCAGGCGGGTAGTCGGCTGTGGTGCACCAGCACCCAGTCCCCTTTTTCTTAGGTGGCAGGTACTCGGTGCTTGTTCTTTTTTTCCCACTGACGCTCCCTCACTCTCTGGAGCATAGCCTTGGCCTTGTCCACCTTCGCTTGTTGCTCTTGGACCCACTCACCCACAGAAGAATGGGTGTCTTCTGGATAGGGAGCATGTAGGAACCACGCCGGGCGCCCTAGGAATAGCTCATGGGGCGAGTAGCCAGTCGCCGAACTCTCTTGGGAGTTCATCATCAAGGATATGACGTAGAGTAGTCTCACCCAGTCCCCGGTGCGTTCAGTTTTGCACCATATCCTTACATTCTCCTTGAGGACACCAATCTTTCGCTCACATAGGGGGTTGCTCATGTGAGAGTAGGGGATCCCCGTAGACACCTGGACATTGAGGGATCTCAGGACCCTCTTGTACCAGCCGGTATCTGAGCGTACTCGCACGTCCTCATCGGAGTTGATCTCTTTCGGCGCCCCATACACACAAAACCACTCCTCCAGGAGTATCCTGATAGTCTCCTCCCCGGTAATGTGCTTGGTACATGGGAACACGCTGGTAAACCTGGTCAACCCACAGGTTACCGGGAGGGCGAACTCATAGCCCCCGAACTTCGGCATCTCCGTGTAGTCCATGTAGAGAACACTGTTAGCACAGTGAGGGATTGGCAGGGTCGAGTAGAGACCTCTGTCCCTGATATCCCCCGGTTTGCACAACCTACACTGGCACTTGTCCACGATAGGCTGGAGGGTCTTCCGCAGTTGGTCATCAGTCCACGTAGTGTGGAACCACTGCTTGATTAGCCTCAGGGTACGGTCAGCACCCACATGACCGCTGGACTCATGGGTCCACTTCAGCAGCGCTGGGACTCTGTCACTGGGTACCACGATGCGGTCCTCGTGCCAGAGGTAGCTCTTGTCCCTCTTTCACTGTTCTTGGTTGACCAGGAGGGGTTCAAGGCATTTCTCCAGGTGTTTGTTGATATCCCCGAACTCCTTCAGGTACTCCGCTTGTTGGAGTCCATCTAGGGGGCGTATCATAGTCATGTTGAGGTCCAAGTGCACGTCCATACGGCTGAACGCCTCCTGAGCCAGCGCTTCAGACCGGGCACCAATCAGGGCATCGAAGTTGTTGCGGCTGATGTAGTCTGCACACTCCTTCTTCACTCCCTGGATATGGTGTACCGTCAGCCGTAGTTGGCTGACCTAGGTCCACCAGCGCCGTAGCTTGGCCTTCTCAGGTGGGGGACCCTTCTGGAAAGTGCGGACCGGCTCTTGGTCGCACAGCCAGACCACAGGGTTACTCCCCAACAGTCGTGCTTGAGAGGATAGTACCAGCATACCCGCGAGCAATTCCTGCTCATAGGTGGAGTAGTTCCCCCTGGCCTGGTTCCATTTCCAGTTCCTGTGGCCCAGGGGTACTAGGACCCACTTGTCGTCAGGGTAGCTGTGCTTGAGAGTTCCGTCTCGGTTGAGACCTTCAGTCACCCATTGGGAAATAGCCGAGTGGAACTCCTCCTTCTCTAGTGCTTGCCATTGGAACAATGTTCCACCACCGCCCACATTGCTGGCGTCGGTCACCAGGATAATCTCCCCTTGTGCCCTAGGCACACCCAAGCGTTTTGCGTTGGCCACCTTGTCTTTGAGCTCGTCAAGGTAGGTAGGTGGGTGCACTCGGTCGTGGAGAGGCGCCCCATGGTTCCCCCTGGCGTCGCCCCTGTGACGAACAGGAAGAGGCTCCGCGCATGAAGAGGGGAGGCGGCTTACATCCCGCTAGACCTGACTGTTGGCCCCCAACAAAGCAGCCCCGGGCATCACCGGGAGGGCTGATCGCCGCCGGCGTGACGTGCTTGTCTTGCCTGGAGGGTGTGCCCCCGTGCTTGCGCACGTCCCCTCCTTTGGGCGGAACCGTAGAGGTTCACCGGACTTCCTCGCATATCCCGTTCCCAAGGCATGCATGCACGTTCTTGGTACTAGGGTTCCGAGGCGCTTGGGTGTCGCACGCTCCGCCTCGAGTCCCAAAGCAGCGCAGGCCTTAGGATGCAGCCTTACCCCCGGTCTCCAGATCTTGTTTGGCCGGGTCAGCTGCATGGCACGGGCTGCCTCAGTGCCCGGGCTATGGACACTGGGTTTCCTACTGTTGTGTGGCGTTTGTGTTTGGGTCCGGGTTGCGGTTGGGTGCCGGTTTAGGTAACCCAGCCAGTCCTGGCTGGGGTCTTGGGCGGGTGTGTTTGGGTACGGTTTGTGGTGTCGTCCCTCTTTTGCCGGCTGGGGTTTGTGGTGTTCGTGGTTGGGCTTGGGTTTCGGCCTGCATATGGGCCGTGCGTGGTTGCGTGCGCGCTCCGCCTGCACCCCGCCGTTTCCGGTTCCGGTGTGCGGTGTGGGCGTGCGTGCTGGGGTCTGGGTTTCGGCTGCGCCCCGCCACTCCTTGGGGGGGTGTTGGGGTGTGTGCGTGCTGGTGCGCCCGTCTTACGTGGTCTCCTGCACCTCCTGGTTGGGGGTGCTCCGCGGGGGCGTGTGTTTGTGCGCGCGCCCCGCTTGTTCCCCGCCTTTCGTGGCTGGGGTGTGCTGTGTGGACGTGCGTGCTGGGCCCGGGTCTCGGCTGTGCCCCGCCCTTCTTGGTTGGGTTGTCGGGGTGTGTTTTTTTTTGCGTGTCTTGCTTTGGCTTCGTGGTGTTGGTCGTTGGCTGTCCCTGTCCCGGGCGTTGTGGTCCCTGTCCCCCCATCCCCTCTCTTCCGGGCTGGGTTGCTGGGTCTTTTTTTTTTTTCCGTCCCAGCGTGGTGTGTGTCTGCGCGTTTTGGGTGTCCCTTTTTCCGGTGGGCCGCTGCTCCTGGCTTGGTGTTGCCGGTTTTGGCTGGGTGGTCCCCCTGTGCCCCTTTGGGGGTCCTGTCTTCGGTGCCTTCTGGGTGGGGGGTTTGGCCGCCTCTTGTGGTGTTGGCGGGCGGTTTGGTGGCTGTGGGCCGTTCTCTCGCACCCCCCCCCCTCCCCCCCTGTTTTTTTTGGGGGGGGGGTCTGCCTGTTCCTCCCTCTGCCCTCCCTGGGCTGGCGCACGCACTGGCCCGCATTCAGTGTGGTCTTCCGGGTTGCTGTTGGCGGTTGCGTTCTGCTTGGCCGTGTCCCGGCCCCATGGGTCGGGTGGGTTATGTACAAGTTGGGCTCGGCGCCCCTTCCTGCCGGGTTAGGTCCTGGCTCTGCCGGCTGGGCGGCTGCGCCAGGCGGCTTCGTGTGGCTCTGGGTTAGGGGGC
This sequence comes from Eutreptiella sp. 'Long Island Sound 2002', assembly GCA_964036045.1. Taxonomy (NCBI): domain Eukaryota; phylum Euglenozoa; class Euglenophyceae; order Eutreptiales; family Eutreptiaceae; genus Eutreptiella; species Eutreptiella sp. 'Long Island Sound 2002'. The sequence continues at coordinate 8,875,527 of OZ038398.1, read as the reverse complement.
TCGGGTTGTCCGTGTCCTTTCTCCACTGCGGTGCTGGTTTTAACCTTCTTAGTGGACCGCCACCGTTGATGCCCGGCGCGCGGTGGCCCCGTGTGTGGCCCGCAGTGCCGGTGTGTGGCGTGCTGGTGCGGCGCCTTCCGGGCTGTGCGGTGGCTTGTTTTGGTTAGTCCTTCAGGTTAGGGTCAGCCGTGCCGTGTTGTGCCGCTCTGTGCCGCGTCGCGTCGCGTCGTGCTGTGGCGTGTTGCGCTTTGGGGTGCGTTGTCGTGGTGCGTTGCACTGTGGCGCGCTGCGGTGCGGTGTGCCGTGCTGTCTCGTGTTGTGCCGTGGTGGGTCCGTGGAGGTCAGCCTGACCTGTGTCTTGGTGCGGAGTGCGGTTCGGAGTGTGGCTGGCTGGTGGCAGGGGGCTGCGGTTAGGTGTTGGTGGCTCGCTGGGTCCGTGCTGTGGGGGCCTGGGCGTGCCGCTCGGGCTGGTGGGTCGGGTAGGTGTCCGTGGGGTCGCCGTCCCTGGGGGCCTGTGCCTTGGTCCCGTGTCCTCTGGGGGTCCCGGTCCCTAGCCCTGGGTGCTGTGGCCGTGCCTTCGTCCTCTTCTGGTGCCTGTGAGGTGGCCCTTGTGGCGGCCGGGGTCGTCGCCTGGCAGTGAGGGCGTGGTGGTGCGCCGCGCGGCGGTGTTCCCTGCGGCTTCCTCTGTGGGTGTAGCCCGTTCTCCCCGTGTAGGGGTGCCCTCCATCCCCCGTGTGGTTTCCGGTGGCTTATGGGTGTGCGCTGGTGTGATCCGTACGGCGTCTGATTCTTGCTTCGGCAGTGCGTGTTGGGGCTGTGCATCCCCGGGAGTCGTGCGGCATTTGCTGGGGGTGGGGCGGCGCTGGTCCCTCCGTTCTGGTGTGCCCTTCCTGGGTGTGGGTCGTGGCCCCTGCCGTGGTGTCCTCTTCCTCTGTGCCTCGGTCCCCGCTCCCGCCCCTTCCTGGTCCTTGGGTGGTTTCTTGTCCCCATGTTGTGTCGCTTCCGGTGCCCTGTCCCTATGTGCGCCTGCCCCTCACTTGGGGCCCCTCCGTGCCCCTTTGCCTGAGTGTCCCTTGCTGTCCCTCGCCCTCCCCTTGCCCGTGCCCTTCCCCTTCCTGGTGTGGTGGTGGCGGGGTGGGGGGGGGGGGGGGCACCGATGGCCCAGGCCTGGGGGTGGGTGGCCTGGAGCCATTGGCGGAGGGCTTGGGGGGTGTAGGGGGGGCGGAGGCCCGGGACCGCATCGAGGAGGAGGGCCTTCCATGCCGCTTGCGGCATGATGGCCTCTGGGACGGCCTCGTTGGGGTCGGCGGGGGTGCGGGTGCGCACCTCCTTGAAGGTGTGCACCATGTGCACCCCTTCTCGCCTTCCCGCTCCCCCTGCCCACTTCACCCAGCGGCGGAGCTCCTGCAAAGGGGGGGCAGACCACCAGGCGAGGTGGGCGGGGGCCTGGGGGGGGCAGGGGTCCGAGCTTGAGGTCCTGGAGCGGCGGGGGGAGGACGTGGACCTGCGGTGGTGGCGGGGGTGGCGGTGCCTGGGGGAGCGGGAGCGGCGGTGGCGGGGGCTGGGGGTGGAGGACGGGTACGGGCGGAGGGGGGAACGGGAGGGGGAGGTGGACATGGGGCGGCGGTGGCATGCTTGGCGGTCCCGGGGGGAGCGGGACTGGTGGTGGCGGGGGCTGGGGGTGGTGGATGGGTATGGGCGGCGGGGGGAACGGGGAGCCCGGTGGGGCCTGTGGGGGGAGGGGGAGGTGGACGTGGGGCGGCGGTGGCGTGCCTGGCGGCGCCGGGGGGAGCGAGAGCGGTGGTGGCGGGGGCTGGGGATGGGGGTCCCGTACGGATGGAGGCGGGAGCGAGAAGTCCGGTGGGGCCCCTGGGGGGAGGGGGAGGTGGACATGGGGCGGCGGTGGCGCGCGTGGTGGCGCCCGGGGGAGCGGGAGCGGCGGGAGGGGGCCCCTGGGGGGTCGTGGTGGCGCCTTGGGGAGCGGGAGCGGCGCGAGTGGGTGGTTGAGGCGCAGTGGCGGTGTGGGGAGTGTGGGCGCCGGGGGCGAGTGTGCCGTGCGGGGGTGGAGCGGGAGCGCCACCGTTTGCGGGACCGGGCCTCATCGCTCGAGTCGGGCCAGTCAGGAGGTGTCGGCGGGTCCTGGGGGGCTTCGCGTGGTGCCGCCTGGTACTGGGGGGGGGGGGAGGTCCCCCGTCCTCCATGGATCCGCCACGTAGGGGTGTGGTGGCAGCAGCGGCTGGTGGTATGGGTCGAGTGACTGTCCCTGGCGGGGTGGGGCCCGGGGGGCCCCCTCGGCGTGGACGTGGTGGCCGGGGGGATACGGTGGCTGGTACGGGGGGGGTGGCCCCTGGTGGTAGGTGGGGTATGCGGGTTGAGCGCTCGGTGGCTGCCATCCCATGCGCTGGTGCTGTTCGTGCACGGGGGGTTTGTGGCCCGGTGGGGTAGGGTGGTGGGCAGTGGTAGTGGTGGGGGTGGTGTTGGTGATGGTGGTGGTGGGGCCGCTGGTGTTGGTGGCGCTGGTAGTGGTGGGGTTGGTGTTGCGGGTATGTCCCTAGGACCCCTTGTGGGTATTCCGGTCCCCCTAGTGGGGGTGGGGGGTCGGGCGTCGTGCGCAGCCCCTGGGGCTGTACTGTTTGATGGGCAGGGGGGGCGGGTGGGAGGCCGGGCTTAACGGTGATTGTGGTCGAGGGGTCCCACGTCCCTGGGTCGGTCTGGCCGGCGGCGGTGGTGGTTTGTGGGGGGTGGATGACGGGGCGCTTGGAGATGGGGATGTTTACGAGGGTTTGGATGGGGTCGTGTTGGGTGGCCGCCTCTGTGGTGGCGGCGGCCGCTGGTGGGAGGGGGGCGTGGGTTGTGGTAGGTGGGGGGTCCTGGTTTGGGTTAGGGTTTGGGTTAGGGCGGTGTCTCTTGGGTGGGTGTCGTTGCGTTTGTGGTGTTGTGTGTGCTCGTTTGGGCGCCGGCTTGGGTTTGGGGTCAGATTTGGGATTGGGGTCCGGTTCCAGGTTGAGGAGGACCTCGGTCCGGAGGTGTGAGGGCGCCGGTGCCGGTCGGGGGTCTTCCCTGTGCGTTGCCGGGGTGCCTGAGTCGCCTGTGTGGGGGTTGAGGTAGCGTGGCGTGCGGCCGCGGCTTTGGCTTTTGCCGTGGCCTTGTGGATTAGGTCGGCGGGGAGGGGGGGGTCGGAGGATGAGGTGGAGGACGTCGATGAGGCTGACGATGAGGACGAAGTGGTGGACGCGGGTTGCGCTGTGATGCGGGCAGTTGCGGGCTTGTGGGCGGCCGCTTCTGCTGCGGCCACGGCCGGGAGGATGTAGGTCTAGGGCGGCGATTTCCTCATCGTTCAGCTCCCACTCCTCCCCACAGAGGTCTTCAGGATCATAGTAGCGCTTCAGGTGTTGAGCAGCGCACACCAGGGTCCCCCCTAGACGGGGAGAATACCGCACGGTTATACGGTGTCCATCCACAGATAGAATCTTGTAGGGCCCGAAGTATGGGTCATCGCTGGTAGAGCGTGGCCAGGCGGGTAGTCGGCTGTGGTGCACCAGCACCCAGTCCCCTTTTTCTTAGGTGGCAGGTACTCGGTGCTTGTTCTTTTTTTCCCACTGACGCTCCCTCACTCTCTGGAGCACAGCCTTGGCCTTGTCCACCTTCGCTTCTTGCTCTTGGACCCACTCACCCACAGAAGAATGGGTGTCTTCTGGATAGGGAGCATGTATGAACCACGCCGGGCGCCCTAGGAATAGCTCATGGGGCGAGTAGCCAGTCGCCGAACTCTCTTGGGAGTTCATCATCAAGGATACGACGGGGAGTAGTCTCACCCAGTTTCTGGTGCGTTCAGTTTTGCACCATATCCTTACATTCTCCTTGAGGACACCAATCTTTCGCTCACATAGGGGGTTGCTCATGTGAGAGTAGGGGATCCCCGTAGACACCTGGACATTGAGGGATCTCAGGACCCTCTTGTACCAGCCGGTATCTGAGCGTACTCGCACGTCCTCATCAGAGTTGATCTCTTTCGGCGCCGCATACACACAAAACCACTCCTCCAGGAGTATCCTGATAGTCTCCTCCCCGGTAATGTGCTTGGTACATGGGAACACCCTGGTAAACCTGGTCAACCCACAGGTTACCACGAGGGCGAACTCATAGCCCCCGAACTTCGGCATCTCCGTGTAGTCCATGTAGAGAACACTCCTAGCACAGTGAGGGATGGGCAGGGTCGAGTAGAGACCTCTGTCCCTGATATCCCCCGGTTTGCACGACCTACACGGGCACTTGTCCACGATAGGCTCGAGGGTCTTCCGCAGTTGGTCATCAGTCCACGTAGTGTGGAACCACTGCTTGAATAGCCTGAGGGTACGGTCAGCACCCACATGACCGCTGGACTCATGGGTCCACTTCAGCAGCGCTGGGACTCTGTCACTGGGTACCACGATGCGGTCCTCGTGCCAGAGGTAGCTCTTGTCCCTCTTTCACTGTTCTTGGTTGACCAGGAGGGGTTCAAGGCATTTCTCCAGGTGCTTGTAGATATCCCCGAACTCCTTCAGGTACTCCGCTTGTTGGAGTCCATCTAGGGGGCGTATCATAGTCATGTTGAGGTCCAAGTGCACGTCCATACGGCTGAACGCCTCCTGAGCCAGCGCTTCAGACCGGGCACCAATCAGGGCATCGAAGTTGTTGCAGCTGATGTAGTCTGCACACTCGTTCTTCACTCCCTGGATATGGTGTACCGTCAGCCGTAGTTGGCTGACCTAGGTCCACCAGCGCCGTAGCTTGGCCTTCTCAGGTGGGGGACCCTTCTGGAAAGTGCGGACTGGCTCTTGGTCGCACAGCCAGACCACAGGGTTACTCCCCAACAGTCGTGCTTGAGAGGATAGTACCAGCATACCCGCGAGCAATTCCTGCTCATAGGTGGAGTAGTTCCCCCTGGCCTGGTTCCATTTCCAGTTCCAGTGGCCCAGGGGTACTAGGACCCACTTGTCGTCAGGGTAGCTGTGCTTGAGAGTTCCATCTCGGTTGAGACCTTCAGTCACCCATTGGGAAATAGCCGAGTGGAACTCCTCCTTCTCTAGTGCTTGCCATTGGAACAATGTTCCACCACCGCCCACATTGCTGGCGTCGGTCACCAGGATAATCTCCCCTTGTGCCCTAGGCACGCCCAAGCACTTAGCGTTGGCCACCTTGTCTTTGAGCTCGTCAAACTCTTGTTGCTCTTGTGGGCCCCAGCGCCAAGTAGTACTCTTCTTGATCAGGTCCGTCAGAATGGCGCTGGTGTAGGTGAAGTTTTTGATATGGCGGCAATAGAAGTTGCACGCCCCAATGAAACTGCGTACATCATGAAGTCCTTTCTTGGGGTCTTCGTGTCGTACCTTAGCGTCCATCAGGGGTTTGGCCCTAGAGGCCGCTGGGGTCCACCACCCATAGCCAACGTCAAACCCCAGGTACTGCATGGTCTCCTGCATGAACTCACACTTCTCCAGCTTGAGTCTTGTGTGGTTCTCCTGGCAGACCGCAAAGAACTCACCCAAGAGGATTAGGTTATCCTCCTGGCTATTGGTCCCGAGGCATACATCGTCGATGTGCGCCTCCATCTGGGCCCCACGGGATATGAGTTCTTGCACCTTGGGTCTTCGTCGTAGGATGGACAAGATGTTGTTCATCAGCTCTTGGAATAGAGCGGGTGCGTTGGCCACACCAGAGGGCATGACCTTCCACTTGAACACCCTCCCCTGAGTGGTGATGAAGGCTAGTAGCTCCTGAGCGTTGGGCGTCAGGTCCACCTGCCAGAATCCGCTCCTCTTGTCCATCTTGGTCTTGTAGCGACAGGAGGCTATCTTCTCAAGGGTAGACTCTATATTAGGAATGGACCCTGAGTGGTTCAATGTTTTCTTGTTCAGCTCTCCGTAGTCCACTACCAGCCGTTTGGCTGTAGACCCAGGTTTAGCCACCAGGAAACAGGGGCTGCAGTGTTTGGGGGTAGTCCCAGTCCTTGTACTCCAGGACTAGGCCAGCGTCGATACATTCTTGTATCTGTCGCTTAATCTCGTTGACCTGCTCTTTAGGAGCCGGATACGGTCTCCTCTGGATCTTGTGACCCACGAACTCAGGTTTCAGCTTGAGGTCCATCTGTACCAGCTTGTCACATGAGGCTGGGGGTGGTAGTTCCCCGAACACCTCCAGATAGGTCCTTATAAGCTTCTGCACCCGCGGGTCCAATAGCTTGATCTTGTCCTCCATGTCCTCATCAGAGTGTAAGTTGCTTGCCCCCTGAGTAATAGACGTCGGGAGGTGATACTCCACCGACTCTTCGCCCTTGGCAGTATCCTTCAACCCTTGGTAGGCATAAAGTAGGTCTCGCACAACCATCTCCGGTGGACGATGGCAACATAGGCACACTCGAGGGGGTTCACATACACATTCCTCCGAGAGGTCGTCCTCCTCTGGGGTCCTCACATGGGCACCCCACACGCTCTTCATGAGCTTAAGATCTACCTCCCTTTGCCAGTTGGTGATCTTGTGTTCGAGGTCCTCCTTCAGTTGGGATAGATCTCCCATACGTCCTTGCTTCAGTGGCCATGAGCTGGGTAGGCTTAGCGTAGCATAGGTTTTTCACCACCAAACCTCCTCTTGGAGTCCACGTACTCTCTTAGCCTGGATCGGGGATCCAGCTCCACGTCCACGGGGTCTTCCACCCTCATGGAGAGTAGGGGTTTCAGTGGGGCGACGTACTCGGCGTTCTCCACTTCCTCCACGCATGTCTGCACGAAGAAGGCGTTGTGCTCAGTTTCGTCATCTGAGTGGATAGAGCTGGGGAGCTCGGATAGTCCACACTCAGAGACTCCATCAGGGACAGATACATGGCAGGGAGAGCTGGGGGCGTTGGTGTTAGTCACGACGTATTCATCTCCTCCGGGCATAGTCTCAATAGCATCTCGAGGTCGTAGTCGGTCCTTCAAGTCGCCCAGGGTGAGTCCATCGCTTTCTCATTGTATAGCCTGGACCAGAGCCGAGTCCAGGTCCTCCCAGGGGATGGAAGTAAGACCTCCGTCCACCACGCTGAGCATACTTCCCCATCCGGGTTTCCCGATGGGCGTCTTACGTCCCAGAGGCACGTATATGGCCTCATCAGGTAACCAAACAGAGCTGATGGTCAGCCTGTCAAGGAGGGTTCGCCAGTACTCGTTGCCCCCATGGGCTGCCCAATCGGGGGAACACAGGACCATACGGGAACGTTCCAGGGCCACCTTGGTCAAGACCTTCCCCAGTTCACTGAACCTGGGGTTCCCGTAGGCCATCCCGAAACAGGGCCAGTAAAATTTGTAGCTGCAGTTTTTACCCCTGCTGAAGTAAAGGTCCAAGACATGTTGCTTGTCGCTGGCAAACAACTCCACACTCAGGTCTTCTCTGGAGTAACCCAACTCCTTCAGACCTTGGTCTAGGACTTCCCCCAATAGTTGATAGTCCTCAGTTTTGGAGGCTGCCATCATGTTCGAGGGCTCCTCCTTCGATGCCCTCAGGTAGCTCGAGGTGTGCTCCGACTGCTCCAGTGGCACGGACTCTCTGCCATTGCTGTGGTCCACGTAGAGGAGGTAGGGCGCTTGCAGCGTAAGGGATTGTATCCCGGAGTGCTGCACGAAGAAGTCAGTCCCCAATACAAAGTCGAAGGCCTCAGTGTCCATCACATAGAAATGATGGGCGATAGTTCGGGTGCCCATAGGTACCTCCACTTCACAGTCCCCGCAGCTGTGCACCACATGTCTGTCCCCCATTCGTATAGCCGCGGTGGTCATGGTGTTCTTCAGGCCCCCACAAGGTAAAGTTTTCTTGGCCACTATAGATATGGTGGCTCCAGTATCCAATACCCCCAGGTATTCACCTCCCCCTAGTCGGATACGTACCCAGAACACCAGGTCTAGGGCCCCACCGGAGCGTCCCCGTCAGAACTCCGTGGGACAGGTCAACTCAGACCCCTTGCTCCGCAATTTGCGGGCCATCCTCATGAAACGGCTTCTCTTCTTAGCGTTGCCGTCATCACCACCTTCATGCTCACGCTTGGCCCCTTGTTCTCGCTGGGCCTGAGTTTGCGGGCGTGTGGTAGGACCAGACTGCCCTCCAGATGGGCTCGGAGTTCCCCCCTTGATTAGGGTTGGGGTTGCCTCCGTTCTTGTCCGGGTTCTTGTTGTCCTTGTCAGGCTGGCGGTTAGCGCCTCCTCCTCGTCCACCTTGGTTCTTGTCTTGTCCTTTTCCACGTCCTTTCAACTTGCCCTTGCCGGAGTCGTTGCCGTTGCCTTGGCCACCGCCCTTGCCAGAGCCTTTGCCAGGATCCTCGCCCTTCAGCTTCGCTGACAGGCGCTGCTTGTGGTAGCACTCATCCTCGTAGTGCTTCCTCTTCCCACAGAAGGCACAGATGATAGTACACCTGTAGTGATCCGGCATCTTCGCCTTGGCGCCGGCGTTGGCCTCCTGCTTCTTCCCTTGGACTACGAAGCAGTCTCGCTGCTCGCAGTCAGGGGCGTGGTGCAGGTGGCCATGCTCATCTCTGGCATCACACCAGAAGAGCTCCTTGACATTGTCCATGATACGGGCGTGTTTGGGGGTAGTCCCCTGTCCAGGTCTGGGTCCTTGTTACCCTTTGCCATGGCTTCCAGAGCCTCCCCCTCCAGCACGGTAGGCGTTCAGGTGCTGGTCGCTTTCTTTCTCCAGCGCCAGCTCCAAGAGTAGCACACACAAATCCTCGTAGTTGAGGGCTCTAGCCTTGCGCTCTGCCGTTGACCGGCACTCGTCCCACAGCTCCCGAGGGAGCTTAGCCACCAACCAGAAAAGCAGGTCGTCGCTGCTGTAGGAACCGGGCGTCAATCATCCAGCCCAGTGATCCAGGTCAGCCAGTAGCTCAGAGACCCTGCCAGGTTTGGGGTTGTTGGGCAGCACGGCCAGGTTCTGGATCTCAGCCCTGATGGAGAGGTCGGTTTCATAGGTTGGGTACTGCCTCTCCAAGGCAACCAACACGTCGGCAAAGGTGGCGGACTTAGTCACGATCTGCTTGACCAGCGTCTCCAGGTACTCGGTCTTGCACCACTGCAGGAGCAGATCGCACTTGACCCGCCCACTAGCATGGGTTTGGCCGGTCATTTGGAGGAACCGGCCAAAATTCTGAGCGAACTCGCTGAGATCCTTGCCTGTGAACTCAGGCAAGTTCATCACGATCTTGGAGGTGGTGATGGCCTTAGCCTCCTGAGACCTGCGTCCCTCAGGGCGCCGGGTCTTCCTCTTCTTCTTCGTCTTCCGCCCACTTGGGTTCTCGGGGTCCTCAGGGTCGTCCTCCTCTGAGGGCGAAGCAGAAGTCATGGACGGCGGCTCATCGTCAGAGGGGTCTCCGCCTAGGTCACTAGAGCCATAGGGCTCCACGTCAACCATTGCCCTCAGGGCTGTCAGCCCCAGCCGGTCCAGCTCGGCTCTCGTGGAATTTCCCACGTGGCTGTAGGGTGGCTGGGCCAATCTCGGTATGAATGGGCTTCTCGGTATCACTGCAGGGGTCGGCATCGGTCGGCTCCTTAGGCTCCCCAGGGTGTTTGTCAACCCTACCACCAGGTGATTAGCCTGTACTCGGTGGGGTGAAACTCCCACGATGGTAGGTGACGCTTGGGGTGGAATCAGGGGCTCCAGTTTAGCCCGAATCTCTTGAGTGAGATCGCCAACAATTTTAGAGGTGGCTCCTCGGAGTGCCTCGTTGATCTCCGACCGCGTCAGGGACTTGTTGGAGGATCTCCCCGATCCTCTACTCCTGCTCCCGCATGACTCACGGCCTCTCCTCAGCCCACTCAGGGTTGCATACCCGGGAACATCCACATAGGCTCCCGTAGCGGGTAGAGGATGGTGATAGTCTGCCGCATACCATCGCGGCGCAGAACTGGAGGCGGCCGGGTCACTGGCAGTAGTTGGGGACTGATTTCCAGCTTACCCATACCCTATTGTGCGAACTCTCTTCTCTATGTGGATTTCATCCACGGTCTACCTCGCTTCGGCGGCTATGATAGTTGCCTAGTGGTCACCTGTGGCCTATCCCGCTTCACCCGTGTGTTCCCTTGCAATAAGAAAATCACGGGTGAGCAGGCTGTGAAAATGTTGGTCGAAGAATGGTTCAAACCCTATGGGACACCAAAACAGGTGCACTCTAATGAAGATGTACGCATCCGCAGTGACACCGGGTGGTACAAACGCGTGCTAAATGCCCTCAACGTGGAGGTAACCACAGGTGTGCCCTATACCCACACGTCTAACCCTCTTTGTGAGAGACAGAACCGTGTGGTGGAGCAAAACCTAAGAATCCCGATGAAACAGGAGCGTACCAAAGACTGGGTACGCCTAGTGCCCTGGGCAGTGCTGACCATGAACTCACAGCGGAGCTCTTCTACGGGTTTGAAGCCGGTTCGGACCCCCGTGGCCATCTTGGGGTCACTTGGGGTGTGTATCTAGGTGCCGGCAAGCCGTCATTGGCTGATATCATACTCTCCCATCCACCTGACCTAACCCGATGTGATAGTGTGATAGGTTTGGCCATTCCGGCTATGAGCGGCCATATTCAGTACCGAGGCGCCGCCAGCGGAGATTTATATATCGGAATATCAGGAATCAACAGGGTTTTATTATCATGATGTTTCCGTAATTTTTCAGCCTTTCGTTCTGATGGTCAATGTATCGGCGACCGTCAGTTGGCTCGCGATTTTGCGTTAACCGATTGGTTAACTGTTATTTCCAGATATTTTGGCGGATATTCCGTTGAAGGGTCAGATTTCATCAGCAAAGGGTTCGTTGCTTCCGCAATTCTCTAAATAAGCACTCGAAATTTTAATCAGAATTTTTCGCGATGTCGAAATCGGATTTTCGACTTCGACATCGCCGCACTTGATTTGGACTTCTTCGAGTGGTCATACTCCTTTCCCTATGCCCGAATCAGGTTTCCCTTATACTTGCCACCCATTTGACTTGGAGATATAAGGGAAACAAAAGCGAATCGTGGGACCACTTTGAAGGACCATATCTACGCGCGAGTGTGAGGAAAGAGAATAAGGAAGGTTGGGTTGCAAACGCCTTGGTCTCAACTTAATTTAGGAAGCATCAAACGCCTTTGGTGTGTACACATGCCCGATATAGCAAGGGATAATGGTCAAGAGGGTATAAAGTGATATATAACTCTTGGACCGTGCAACCGAACATTTTATTGTGACTTTCGAGTGTACCGCATGAGTGTTGGGGTTGCATAGCAACTTTCCTTGGGTTCCTACGTATTTTTAACGTGAAGTTATGTCAATGGAGGGACATGGCATATCATGGTGGGAGCCATATTTTGAGGGTATGTGTTGTATGCATGGTATATGTTTGATATGCTCACGCCCATGTTATATATCTTCGTGTGGCCGAAGAGATGGGGAGCCATACGTGACAAGGGCTTTGCCCATGTCCCAATTGTGGAATTCAAAGCGCTAGACCAAGTCTACCGCGTATGTATTGCTCATGGTATGTTTGACAAAGAGATCCATGGGTGCACTCCCATTTTCATGGGGCATGTAGATATTAGTGGCGAAGGTATCTCCATGCGCCCGATTGGAGATCCAAGTGGGGGAATTGTTCGCAAATGGTTCCAATCATTTGTGTATTGAATCATGAGCGGATATCATGGGTGAGCATAGAGATATACTATCATGACAACTTTGTATTTGGTCATATTTTCATGTTTTTGACCTCAATTTTTGCTCATTTTTGCATTTGGTGTACTTACCTGGTCGGCAAACAGCAAGAAGCCCATGGAGAGTCGAACCATGGTATGTTGCTCATATGTTGGCATATGCTTTGGAGTTGAACACCACCATATGCCGGATCGCGTACTCCATTTGGCTTGGCGCACGAAGGATTATAAGAATTGGTCTCAAGATCATGGGCTGACTTGGGCAGTGCGTGGCGCCCATATCCGAAGGGGTTTCGAGGGTAAAATGGGGATGTACATGGGCATTGGCCTTTGGTCTATATCCTCCATGAATACTAGACTTCGATTCCATGCATGCTTTGAGCCTTCCGATAAGTAGTAACTTCAATTTTGAAGATATATTTGATATATGGCCAATATGGTGTGAATTGGCAGTTTTTTGACATGTTATGAGTTCAAACTCATAGGTCATTTCTCTAAGCCCATTCGACTCCAAGTCCAACCAAGGTTATGTCAGGGTAGGGCATGGTCCTGAGTGCCACTCTAGGCCATGACACGCCACCTCCCCTATTGGGCTAGGATTTAGAGGCTTGGGAGTGAACACATTTTTGGGGTTTGTGTAATGACTTGTGACACATGGCATTCAGCCATCTCATTTGACCTGGTTCAGGGCAATATGTTGGTGAGTCAAGGGAAGGTCTTGAGTCCAGGGAATGAGGGGTTTATGGCTATGAATGTGTATGTTTACCTCTTTCCCCAACTTTGCTTGATATGTGTTCATATGCCAATTTCAGGGCTTTCTTCCTTGGTGCAATTCTTGTACATGCCCGCCACCGTGGGAATACCGGTGTGCTGAACGGAAGCCCGCAGCCTGATTTGGATTGTGAATTGGGTTATTGCTGTATTTGTTGGATCTGGTTGCTATTCAGGGTTGAAGGAGGATTTTATTTTCTATATTTTTGGATTTTGAACCCTGGACTTTGAGGATTTTGAGAAATGCAATCGTTGATCAGGAGCAAGTCAGCAGGGGTGACAGGCGGAAGGGGCACAGCGGGGGCCGGTCCTGGTAGGGAACTTCTTTATGGTAGCAGAGGCTTACCTGCTGCCCCTACCAGCCGCCGACCCGGGGACTTGGGCCCTTATGAGCCCTGCCCAAGTACGCCCCGGGTGCGTATTGTGGACTCGGTGGAGACCACGCCGGAGATTGAAGCCATAGAAGAACCGAGACGTTTAAGAGCATGGCGAACTCCGGAAGTTGAAGCCCGAAGAGAAGTACGACATTCGGGAAGAGGAGGACGTGACATGGAGGACCTGGTCTCCATGTGTGAACGTCGCTGCCGAAAGGCATGCAACCTCCGCTCCGCTGCGGAGGACTCTGATGAGGCTTGCCATTCAGGCAGCAGTGGAGGACGGGCCTGGCGCTACCGGAAGCGCGGGTCACCCAAGTCCGCGGCAAGGGACGCCGGGGCTATGGACACGGACCCCAGCCCGGTCAGCCTGTGGGAATCCGAGGGGCACTCCTAGGGCTATCGGACAGCCTACGAGCCACCTTCGGAGCCGGAGATGTCCGCGCCGATCGCCAGGGCGCATACGGCCCCCGAGCCCGCCCTGCAGCACGACGCCGAGGGCTTGGAGAGGCCAGCCAGGGCCCGGACGGCACCTGTGCCCCGGCATACAGAACCAGAGACGGACGCCATAGGCGATACGCCCATGGGCGACGAGTCTGAGGTGCCGGGAACCGCGGGATGCGCTGAATCCGGCGGAAAGCATGCTTGTTTGTTCCCATGTTCAGCGAATCCACAATGCTCGGGGAACACACGGCACCGGCTGGGTCCATGCGGGAAGGGCACGTAACCACGGACCCGAGGAGCCTGACGGTACAGATGTCCCATGCCGCCCAGGATGTACCGATCACGACGAACATGGTAGTTTATGCGGAAGAGAAGATCGAGAACCATACCATGCAGGGGCGAACCATGGGAAGTGCCGACGGACATGGTCGAGGTCATCCAGGCGGAAACCTGTGGGCGAAGGACCCCAATACGGGGATATGGACGGCCGATGGAGCAAATCCTTCCCGCATTCCAAACCCCATGGGATCAGGCCCAACTGGACCGCACTCCATGGAGGAGAGGGATGTACGGGGAGTGTACTCACACCCCCCGGCCACAGGTGGTATCCGTCTCGGTGGAGTGGTGGCTGGAGACGTCGGAGACGCCATCAGGATTGACGACCTCAGGGGAATCAAAATCCCCTACTACGATGGCAACCCCTCCAACCTGGATGACTTCATCCTGGATTGGGAGGATTTCGCCGAGGAGGTCGTCGGCGAGATGCGGGGAGCGCCGCGGGACAAGTGGGTGTGCCGGACATTCCCACACCGGCAGGCGCAGGACCTGAAGGAGGAGCTGCGGGATCAGATCCGAGAAGGATTGATCCGTACGGAGCAGGCCTACCTTCAGTGGCTGGAGGACGAGGAGCGGGTGGACGCTCCGAACCAAAAGCTGGAGGACCTGTGGTCCATTCCGCTGCCGCTGGACCGCGGTGAGTTGCGGGTCCGGGAGTGGAACAGGTATCTGCGGAAGTACCGCAGATGCCTCAAGCTGGTGGAGGACTGGAACGAGGCCAGCGAGATCCGCCATCTCCTGAAGGACGTCCTCCCCGGCAACTGGAAGAGGAGAGTGGAGGACGAGGAGAAGAAGCGCGCGAAGAAGCGCGTGGCGGTGAGGATCATGGCGGCGGAGGATACCCATGCGGGTATCATGGAGTTCTTCAGGAGGAACCTGGGCGAACCCAACCGGATGTTGGGACTGAAGAACGCCGTGTATGTGGAGGTGTTTGGAGACTCCATGGGGCAAAGGTTGCTGCGCCTCAACAACGTGGAGTGGAGGCGCGGGGAGCCGTTGAGGATGCAAGTCATCTTCGCCCGCATGAGCCTTGACGAGATCGTGAAGTACATCACGGTGGAGTTGAAGCTCAATGCGAAGAACGAGGCCCACGTGCAGGATCGACATGGTCATGGACAACGAGGCCACCGAGAAGACCGCCACCATCGGGAGATCCAGGAGGACACGGCCAACTCTGCGGAGGATGGTAGTGGAAGTGGCCAAGACCACTGGTCCCGGGAGGATCACGAGGAGGCCCATTTCTTCGCGTTCGTGGCGCACAACGTGAGGAACAATGGGCAGGATCGGTCCAGATGGAGCCAGGTGGGACCCAGGAAGAACAGAGAAGGACCAAGGAGGATCGGGAACCCACCGCTCTCGTTCCGAGAGTACAGGTCTCAGCACGACGGGTGCTGGGTCTGTTATGGCAAGGGAAACAACCATGCACACGACCACCGTCAGTGCAAGGTGTATGAGGCGGACAAGAAGGCCTACTTCGCAGCCCACCCCGAGAAGAAGCCCAAGGAGCAGCGGATTTCCGACTGGAAGGCGAAGGGCGGAGACGGGGGAAAAGGCCAAGGCAAAGGCCAAGGAAAAGGCGGAGGAAGAGGCTATGGTGGTGGACCTGGCCAAGACCGACGAGTGAGGTTGATCGAGGAAGTTGCTGAGGACATGTTGAGGACGTTGGAGGAACTCAAAGCCCAGCAACGTGGTGGACAAAGTCCTGGCGGATCGCAGCCGGAAGGGGCTGCGGAAAGCCAAGTCTAGAGGAGCCCCCACGGGAGTGGGACCTCGGAGGTCTCTCCTCCGAAAATCAGTGGAATCCCAGAGAAAGCGAAGGCACATCGGGTGCCAAAGAAGGCTCCGGAAGAGCCAAAACCACTGAGTTTCGCCACTCCCAACCCCTGGAGAGCCCTGCCAAGGGAAGTACATGTGGGTACGGGACATGGCAAGAAGGAAGGAGCGACCACGGAGAGCCCCGTGGACGGGCAGGACCAACCCAAGATCTACACCATCCGTGACCATACCCTTGAAGTCCTGATGCACCCGGACGTGCTAGAGTTGCATGCCGTGGGAGTCGTCCATACACCTCATGGCGACGAGCGGCAGTTGCACTTGAAAGTGCGAGTACGGTGCGGACGAGAGGAGAAGGTGGTGGATGTGTTGGTGGATACGGGTGCCCAGGTGAGCCTGGTCCGGAGAGGGTTGTTCAAGGAGGAATTCCTGCAGCCCAGCCGGAGACCGGTCCGCCTGATGGTCGCCAATGGAGAGATCATGGGTGGTGGCACCCATGAGGCCACTATCAGTATGGAATTCTGGGAACATGAGCGCCTATGTGGCCGACATTACCGATTGGGATATGATCATGGGGTATGACTTCATGGTGGCAAATGCCATTGGAGCCCTTCCCCATCGTGCAACGCTGGTCCGGGAGGATGATGAATGCCTAACATGGCTGTCCACGGACTATGCATGCGGATCATCCCAATGGTATGCTGAGGAAGAGGATCGGATCGTCCAAGCGGTGCAAGCTGTGGGTACCAAGTCCAGAGGAGACCGTGGAGTTCAGCTCACGGAGTATGGAATGGCGCCGCAAGTGTACGCCAGGATGATTCAGACGCTGGGAGCTGAAGCGCCCGAGACGGACGTCTTCGCTTCCCGGGATGCCCCACTTCTGCGGAAGTGTAGGAGGCATTGGCATCGAGGAGACTCAGCCTGGCACAGGCATTGGGGTTTGAGGGAGTGGGGACCCATGTATTGGCATGGCTCCCTGGACAATACCAGACGTACGGTGGAGAAGATCATCGCGGATAGGGCGAAGGGGATCCTGGTCATAACCGGCATAGGATCCACCCCATGTCCGCTGGAGGGTCTCAAGTCGACGCTGGACTCCATCACCCTGAACGAGATGTCATTCGGGCCAGAGGAGGAGCTGTTCACCGACGCCAAGGGGGTCTCAATGCCCTCCCCGGGTCAAGCGTGGGGTACCAAGGCTTTCCTGGTGGATGGGGCGCAAGCCCAGCCCACGGGTGATGAAGCATTCATCCGTAGGGTGGAGGCGGTGCCCATGAAGGTCATGTTCGAGCCCAAGGAGGGGACGGAGCAGCCAGTTGATGGCATTGACATCCTGTCCCACTCCGAGATCGACGACGTCGTCAACTACATGCGGATGGGGATGCACGACCGTGTGGCAGCCAAGAAGAGGCGGGCCATGGTCACATCTCCGCATTGGTGGGATGACAACATGTTGGTCACCGGTAAGTACGAGAAGGACGAGTTCGTGGCGAGGGTCATGGATCACATCGCGGACCAATACGATGGTCCGATTGGGTCGGACCCACCAACATGGGATTTTCCAAGAATGGGTGCCGATAGCGACAGTCACCAGCCCGAGCCCGCAAATTTCCGAAGATTATCGGTGGGAAGAGCTCCCCACGACGATGAAGACGGCATATCGGACGAGGAGAAGTCGGAATCGGACCCAGAAGAGGCCTATACCGCAGTGCGGTCGGTTGTATCTATACCGAAGCAAGCGGCTGAAGAGGCCCAGGAGAACCCGAAGGTCGCCGAGCTGAAGGAGAGGCTGATCAAGGCCTATCCGCGGCTATTCAGTGGCGTCGCCAACAAGAACCCTCCAGATCGTGGGAGGTTTGGTACAGCGAAGATCAAGCTGAAGCCGAACCCGAAGATCTATCGTCATCGGGAGTACCAACTTCAGGGCGATCGGGCCAAGGCCATGAAGAAGCTGTTGGCCGAGTTCATTGAGCGGGGATGGATCGAACCCTCCGACAGTGAATGGGCCAGCCCAGCCTTCATCGTGCCCAAGAAGGAGAAGGGCGAGTGGAGGTTAGTGGTTGATTACAGAGGTTTGAACGAGCAGACCGAGCACGACTCGTACTCGCTTCCCCTGATCGACTCCATCCTCCAAAAGCAACAGAAGAAGCGGATTTTCACGGTGTTGGACCTGAAACACGGTTACCACCAGATGCCGCTACACCCGGACTCCAGGCCCTGCACAGCGATGTCGACGCCGCTGGGGCCCATGCAGTGGAAAGTGGTGCCTATGGGTGCCAAGAATGGCAACGCCGCTTTCCAACGCATGATGGAGGACCTACTCGGTCCTGTCCGGGACTGTGCCGATCCCTTCGTGGATGACATCATCATTGGGTCCGGCACGGAGAACATGACTGAGGACGAGCTCATCGACGTGCATGAGAAGGATCTGCGCCGAGTGCTCAGCGAGTTGGACAAGCACAACATGGTGTGCAAGCCCACCAAAGCCTCACTCTTCGTGAAGGAAGTGGAGTTCGCGGGTCACGTGGTTGGTCACGGGCAACGCCATCCCATGCCTGGGAAGCTGGCGTCCCTGCACCACTGGGAGAAGCCCCAGACCATCAGCGAACTCCGGTCCTTCATGGGGTTCTGCAATTACTATTCGGGCTACGTCCGGATGTATGCAGAACTCTCGGGGCCGCTGCACAAGATGCTGCAGGTGGGGAAGTTCGATGGCCGGAAGGGGAGCAAGAAGAAGCTTGCCTGGACCCCTGAGGCTGAAGATGCGTTCAACAGCCTGAAGGAGCGACTCCTGGGGCAGTTGGGGCTGTTCCTGGTGGACCCGGACAAGGGATTCGTGCTACGGACCGACGCTTCGGACTATGCCGTGGGTGCAGTCCTCGAGCAAGTCCGGGACGACGGGACTCATGTTCCCGTGGCGTTTTGGAGCAGGATCCTGGCCGAGGGCCAACGCCGAACATGGACCGCGAGGGAGAAGGAGACATACGCCATTGTATGTGCGCTCAGGAAGTGGTCTGGCCATATCGGACTGCAGCCGGTGGTGGTTTGCACGGACCACCAGTCCCTACAGAGCTGGCACAAGGAGCATGTCGACACCCCCTCAGGACCAGCGGCTAGGAGGGCCCGATGGCACGAGACGTTCGCCAAGTTGGACCCCAGCGTCGTGTACGTCCCGGGGAAGGACAACACTGTGGCAGATTTCCTCAGTCGCTGGGCCTACCCCGCGGGCAAGGCGTGGATGGACATATCCAGCCATGGCGACGCCGAGGAGACCGAGGAGGCCAAGCGCATCATCGAGATGGAGAAGGTCATGGAGCAAAAGGGGGTCAAGTGCTTTGTGGTGATGGTAAATTGTACAGACCTGGCCAAGTTCCGGGGTGCCCGCGTCCAAGCTATTCGAGAGGAAACCCTCGAGCAATGGATGGTGGCCCCTGTAGAGCTAGTCAGGTCTGTGCTCATAGAGGACTGGTCGGATGACTATGCGGCATCCGAGCACTGGAGCAGGTACTGGAATGCCGTGAGCGCCCCGTCGGACGACGAATGGCCCGAGGGCTTGACCGAGGATGGCGACAAGTTGTTCCTCAAGGACAAGCTGCTGGTGCCCGAAAACCGAGTGGAGGAGCTCATTGACCATTGGCACAACGCCCAGCTCATGCACCCTGGCCGAGACAAGATGCAGCAGGACCTGGAGTGGCGTTTCAAGTTCCCACCGGGGTACTACGCCATCCTGGATAGGTACTGCAGCGACTGTGCCGTGTGTCGGGCCACGAAGAGCCCCAACCACTCCACAGCGGGCAACCCGGTGTACACGGCTATACCGGAGGCCCCTATGCGGTCCGTGGCCATGGATGTATTCGCCATGCCTGAGGTCACCGTGGAAGGAGAGACCTACGACTGTGTCATCCTGGCGGTGGATAGGCACAGTGGGTATATCGTGGCGGTCCCTGGCAAGAAGTCCAAGAAGAAGGACAAGAAGGACAAGCATGGAGTGGGGCTGCAGGCCAAGACCGTCGCTAATGCCATGATCAGGCATTGGCTGACGATTTTCGATGTCCCAGCTGTCATCTGCAGCGATCGGGGCAGTCAATTCGTGGGGACGTGGTTCAAGACGATGTGCAAGCACATGGGGATTCGGCACGCCAAGACCGTGGCATACCACAGCCGGTCGAATGGCCAGGCTGAGGTGGCCGGGCGGCAGATGTTCGAGAAGTTCCGCCAGCTGCACATCGACGAACCGGGCCGGAATTGGTACAATTCGCTGTGGAGAGTACTCCAAGCGTATCACGACCTTCCGGGGCCCACTGGACTGTCGCCCCATCGCATCCTGTTCCTACGGGATCGAGTGTCACGCACTCTCCGGTGGATGAACCATGGCAAAGTGGCCCGGGATGCGAATGCCATGATGGCTGAGGCAGACGACACGGCGGCCAAGGTGTGCAAGGCACTACAGGACGAGCATGACAAGAGGGCCAAGTACTTCAAGCAGGGAAAAGTCCAGAAGTATGCTCTCCAAGACACCGTGTGGGTGGAGCGGCACCACAAGGATGTCCTGTCCAGGCATCGGCAGGCGTCCTGGTATGTGCCGGGGGGAATCGTGCGGAAGGTCGGGCAGGATGTGTATGCGGTTCGTGTGGGGGATAACAAGATCCTGGACCGCGACCATACCCAGCTTCGTCCCCGAGCACCAGACCCCAGCGGACGTCCCGTCACCTTCGAGTTCACGGCCGGCGATGTGGACTCGGATGACGAGGGTGAGGACGACGACTTCACCGCTGAGAAGATCCTGGCGGACAAGCCGGACCCGGGGACGCCTGGGGGTAGGCTTTATAAAGTCCGTTGGAAGGGTTTCGCCGCATCCAGGGATTCGTGGGAGCCTCCGAGCAGTTTTGTGCCGAGGTACACCACGGTCTGGATGGACTACCTAAAGAAAAAGAACATTTCTTTGGATGTCAAGGACGTGTTGGTCCACTTGGTAGCTGCTGTAGCACCATAATGGATCCCCCTTGGCATTTTGTTTGTCTCTGTGATTGGGGAGACAAGTGAGGGCGTTCATCCGGGGATTTTTCGGCCTTGAGTTGCCATATACCCCCTTCACTCGATCTCCACGTATATATTTCACTGTGGTATACTTATTTAGGTCGACCGACGACGTTTTTCTATCTTTGATCCCCTTGGTCCATGTTGTAGATCAAGAGGAGACCGGATATGGCGTAGGGCGCTGAGTATCAGTGTCCTCACCCCTCCCTTGGGGCATGGGGGACGCCTACGACGTGTGTGGGGCCTCCATGTGTCCTTGGGACATGGAGGGGGGGGTTGGAGCCCGTTGGGGTCCTCCCGTCCTCTCTTCAATGACTTCCGAGCGGTAACCACGCTCTGAGAAGGGGGGTGAAGCCGGTTCGGACCCCCGTGGCCATCTTGGGGTCACTTGGGGTGTGTATCTAGGTGCCGGCAAGCCGCCATTGGCTGATATCATACTCTCCCATCCACCTGACCTAACCCGATGTGATAGTGTGATAGGTTTGGCCATTCCGGCTATGAGCGGCCATATTCAGTACGGAGGCGCCGCCAGCGGAGATTTATATATCGGATTATCAGGAATCAACAGGGTTTTATTATCATGATGTTTCCGTAATTTTTCAGCCTTTCGTTCTGATGGTCAATGTATCGGCGACCGTCAGTTGGCTCGCGATTTTGCGTTAACCGATTGGTTAACTGTTATTTCCAGATATTTTGGCGGATATTCCGTTGAAGGGTCAGATTTCATCAGCAAAGGGTTCGTTGCTTCCGCAATTCTCTAAATAAGCACTCGAAATTTTAATCAGAATTTTTCGCGATGTCGAAATCGGATTTTCGACTTCGACATCGCCGCACTTGATTTGGACTTCTTCGAGTGGTCATACTCCTTTCCCTATGCCCGAATCAGGTTTCCCTTATACTTGCCACCCATTTGACTTGGAGATATAAGGGAAACAAAAGCGAATCGTGGGACCACTTTGAAGGACCATATCTACGCGCGAGTGTGAGGAAAGAGAATAAGGAAGGTTGGGTTGCAAACGCCTTGGTCTCAACTTAATTTAGGAAGCATCAAACGCCTTTGGTGTGTACACATGCCCGATATAGCAAGGGATAATGGTCAAGAGGGTATAAAGTGATATATAACTCTTGGACCGTGCAACCGAACATTTTATTGTGACTTTCGAGTGTACCGCATGAGTGTTGGGGTTGCATAGCAACTTTCCTTGGGTTCCTACGTATTTTTAACGTGAAGTTATGTCAATGGAGGGACATGGCATATCATGGTGGGAGCCATATTTTGAGGGTATGTGTTGTATGCATGGTATATGTTTGATATGCTCACGCCCATGTTATATATCTTCGTGTGGCCGAAGAGATGGGGAGCCATACGTGACAAGGGCTTCGCCCATGTCCCAATTGTGGAATTCAAAGCGCTAGACCAAGTCTACCGTGTATGTATTGCTCATGGTATGTTTGACAAAGAGATCCATGGGTGCACTCCCATTTTCATGGGGCATGTAGATATTAGTGGCGAAGGTATCTCCATGCGCCCGATTGGGGATCCAAGTGGGGGAATTGTTCGCAAATGGTTCCAATCATTTGTGTATTGAATCATGAGCGGATATCATGGGTGAGCATAGAGATGTACTATCATGACAACTTTGTATTTGGTCATATTTTCATGTTTTTGACCTCAATTTTTGCTCATTTTTGCATTTGGTGTACTTACCTGGTCGGCAAACAGCAAGAAGCCTATGGAGAGTCGAACCATGGTATGTTGTTCATATGTTGGCATATGCTTTGGAGTTGAACACCACCATATGCCGGATCGCGTACTCCATTTGGCTTGGCGCACGAAGGATTATAAGAATTGGTCTCAAGATCATGGGCTGACTTGGGCAGTGCGTGGCGCCCATATCCGAAGGGGTTTCGAGGGTAAAATGGGGATGTACATGGGCATTGGCCTTTGGTCTATATCCTCCATGAATACTAGACTTCGATTCCATGCATGCTTTGAGCCTTCGGATAAGTAGTAACTTCAATTTTGAGGATATATTTGATATATGGCCAATATGGTGTGAATTGGCAGTTTTTTGACATGTTATGAGTTCAAACTCATAGGTCATTTCTCTAAGCCCATTTGACTCCAAGTCCAACCAAGGTGATGTCAGGGTAGGGTATGGTCCTGAGTGCCACTCTAGGCCATGACACGCCACCTCCCCTATTGGGCTAGGATTTAGAGGCTTGAGAGTGAACACATTTTTGGGGTTTGTGTAATGACTTGTGACACATGGCATTCAGCCATCTCATTTGACCTGGTTCAGGGCAATATGTTGGTGAGTCAAGGGAAGGTCTTGAGTCCAGGGAATGAGGGGTTTATGGCTATGAATGTGTATGTTTACCTCTTTCCCCAACTTTGCTTGATATGTGTTCATATGCCAATTTCAGGGCTTTCTTCCTTGGTGCAATTCTTGTACATGCCCGCCACCGTGGGAATACCGGTGTGCTGAACGGAAGCCCGCAGCCTGATTTGGATTGTGAATTGGGTTATTGCTGTATTTGTTGGATCTGGTTGCTATTCAGGGTTGAAGGAGGATTTTATTTTCTATATTTTTGGATTTTGAACCCTGGACTTTGAGGATTTTGAGAAATGCAATCGTTGATCAGGAGCAAGTCAGCAGGGGTGACAGGCGGAAGGGGCACAGCGGGGGCCGGTCCTGGTAGGGACCTTCTTTAGGTTTCACCCCCCACGAACTGTTCCATGGAGGACGACCTGCTTGGTTCTTCAAAACCCCCTTTCCTGAGGACTTCAAGAGCCCTGTGGGAGATTGGCTGGAACACAAGCGGTCTATGGCTAACCAGGCTGGGACTAACCTGAGACACATTCGTGACCGTGAACTGAGCTGGCGGAACCGCCTACGGCAACCTGCCAGCTTCAAGGTTGGTGACCTTGTTTTGGTTCACCATTCACGCCTACCCTCCTGGCCACGTAACTGCCTACAGGAGCCTTATTTTGGACCCTATCGTATCATCACGATAGATGGATCCAGGATCCATGTCAGGTGCAGTCCACGTCTATGTGGTGAACTGCTGTGTGCACCTAAACAGTTGGGGCACTATCACTCCCCTGACAATTTGTCCTGGGATAAGTGGCGCCTCAGCAACAGTGAGGTCGAGCGTATTGACCTAGAGAACGCTGCCAGCCCAGAGGAGGCAGACGAACTCGAAGAGATTACTGCCGATGAGATGGCAGTCAATGGTTACTACGTGGTTGCAGGTATTGCTCGCCACGAGTATAAACAGGGCTGGAAATTCCTAACCCTGTGGGATGGCTATGGGTTATCTGAGGCGACCTGGGAACCTATGTCAGCCTTCATACAACCAGATGGGAGTATCAACCCCATCTTCCGCTCCTACCTCGGTGAGAACAACGAGGGGCAGCTAGTAACCCGTGCTGAGACTCTGTCCCAGCGTAAAAAGAAAAACTAATTTCGCTGTGTCAGTCCACTGACTGTGTTCTAACCTTACAGGTGCAGTCAGCACGCTTGTGCAGACGTGCCTGTGTATGGGTGTAAGAGCAGTTGTCACAGTTGCCCCGCATTGCATCGCAGGACAGCACCGTTAGGCCCCCGTGACAACCACTCCCTGGCCAAAGGCCATTGGTTTTTCACAGACCACTGCTTACTGAGCACTGCACTGACCCTGCCTGTGCCCTGCAGCCCCATGCCTATGGTTTCCAGCGTGGAGTAGGTGGCCGCTTATCAGGTTTGCAGGCACCCAGCGAGTGTATGCCTTGTTGACCATGTGTTGCATGGGGACTGCCCTGATGTAATGACCTTGGGGAGCCAACGAAGAACGGTGGCTTACTACACCAGGGGGGAATGACAAGCAAGGTGTTATGAGGCAAGGTGTGTCTTCCCTCCTTGGGGACAAGCGAGCCCACAGTTAGGACCCCTGACTGGTCCAGATCCATGGGGTTCTACCCTTCCTTACATGGTGTACCGTTCGGGTCATGTCAGCAGCAAGAGTGGTCAATCAATGGACGTTTTGTACACGCCATGCACTATGTAAGGTGTAATAGATCTAAAAAGGCGGGTTGCCCTCAGTCCTTGTTAAACACACGATTTTCAGTTAGTTTACCTACAAATGCGGTGCCCAGCCTCCCATCTTTTGGGGCTGTACAACAGTTTGTCAGAAGCTCTAGGTCACAGGACGTATGAAGCAAGTGCTCTAGAGGAGGATAGTCTAATCGCTACTCTTGAGCTCACTGTTTTCACAGGATTCCAAAAGGGAGGAATCTCAAAAACCCTTTTGGAGGCTATCGGCAGAATGCAAGTAGTCAGGGGTATTCAAAAACCCATGCTTCTAGCATGTTGAGTGCGCGAGCCCTCGCGCACTGAGTGTTCCGCTGTGCAAGTCTTTAACCCATATTGAATCTTGCAGTTTTGCTTTTGCTCCATCCTTGCTTCATGCCACTTCCGATGTCAAAAAGTGATCTCAAAAAAGCCTGAAAATCTCACTCCAGCTGGCTGAGTGCGCGAGGCCTCCAGCACTCAGCCTCCCATAATAAGTATTTTTTCATGTGGACATGTACAGGATGTGTGAACAGCGCCCATCTTTGATAGTTTTCCAGAGGATGCAAAAATGGGTATTCTTCAAATTAGCCAACCAAATTTTTTTTCGGGGAAAATGACCGGTAAACCCTCTGATTTTGGACTAAAGAATGGTTATTTGACCCCCCTAAAAACAGCAAAAACAGGGCAAAACTGATGAAAAATGCATTTTTTTGGAGGATTTGAAAAACAGTATTTTCAAGATGGCTAAAAAAACTATTTTTTTCGGTGACAAAATCTAGGTGCTTAGGTGAAAAACAGGGGGTGCTGTTTGCGTGGGCTAAGACTCCTATGGCGCCCAATTTCTGTGCTGGCACCTATCTGAAACACTAACGTACTTGATACCCATGATATCCCACAAGCAGCAAAACATGTACGCGTGTCTAAACAAACCCTGAAATGACAGTAATCGATAATGATAAACACATACAAACATACAACAACAATCAATCCAATAGCGAAGACATGATAGACTCAAATAATCGCAAATCCTACAGGCGCAATGCATCTGCGACTATCTGCGCTTACCTGTGCCTGTGACCTCCTGCACCCCCCTCCTAGGCCATCTGAGGCCGGAAAATTGGACCTGGAGGCACAGGCCAACAGCTATTGTACAGTGGGGTGTTCCCCTGGACCACTCTTTTAGGGCCATGGTCCACCTACCTTTTTTCGGGTTTTACATACAATCTGAGTGGGGTACTAGCACCCAAGATAACGCAAAAAATGGGCTCATTCAAACTATTGTACAATGGCAAATTCAGAGCCTGACCCGAGAGTGTTTTCCAGTGTCTCTGCTTGCACTAAAGGGTGTGGTGGCCTGGGGTGAGGTGAAAACAAGACTATAAACTGCGTGAGGCTCTTGGGGAAGCCACTAGTGTGCACTCTATCACCAAAACTCTGAAAAAGTGTTTACTTTTTTTGATATATAAAACCTTGCCTTCAAATTTCGAAAAGACTACAGTGTTCTCCAATGTTTGTTTCCCTGCTTGGGTTGAAACTTCCTGCTGTTTCGCATCCAAAAAATACTGAAACCTCAAAAACAGCAGGCATCCATACACACACAGCGCATCCAAAACAATGAAACATCACTGTGTATGCTCCCAAACAAGTCCACTTATTGAAGAAGCACCACCGAAAGAGTGGCACTGCAGCCAAATCAAACTAAAGTACACGACAAAGCAATATGCATAGGCTCTGAGTGTCAGAGCCACATGGCTGAGCAACAAACTGAGAGTGCAGAGGCCTCAGGCCCAGTACTTACTAACATTATGATTTGCAGCAGAAAAAGGGAGATGATGACAAAACAAAACAAGGGTGCAACCGCTGGCACAACGAACAAAGCACGAGTATACTTAACTGAGGCCTCCGGCGCCTCAGGACTTGACCTGTTTTTCACATTCACGATCAAATCAGTTCAATGTTGACATACAAAGAGGCATTAGCGTTGATCAACACGCTGTTCAGGCGCCTCAGTACTTCACAGCCACCAACGCTGTGCTCTTGGTGTCGGCGGCGCGTTCCTTCGCACTCGTCGTATTTGTCTCGGCGGCGGCGTGCTGCTTGGACCATTCGTCAGCAGCGCACCTGTCCTACTCCTTCAGAGTGCACACAACGAATTTGTCAACCAACACCTGTGTCCACAGCGCCAGGCCAGACTCCGGCGCGCTCAGGAGCTTTCAATGCGGGGAAACGGGCACCACCTTTGCTTGCACGCGCTGCCGTGCTTTTCGCTGAGCTCTTGACAATGTCTGCCGTCCGCTGGCGGCGTCTGCGCGGTTGCCAAACCCCTCAAAGTCTACGAAACCCACAACACGACGTAAGTTTGCTGTGTCCTCGGCGGCATAGATAGCTCGTATCACCTGTACAGTAGAAAGATCAGGTACATGGTCAAAACTGCTCTCACTTACAGTGTAATTGTTATACTCTGAGTCAACTTTGCGCACCGCAGCCTTCAGCTCATGCAACCTTCTCTCCTCTCTTGACGCATCACGCTCAATGAAATCACCCGCCAGCTCTCTAATACTCCTGACACCAGCCACTGTATAAAATGCGAGCGGCCCAGCCGTAGATGGTAACGAAACCTCAGTTGTCGCTCCGTAAACTTCCTCACGTCGACGCAGCTGACTCTCCACGCGCTCTTGCCATACCCACGCTCGTTCACTCTGCTCAGTTTGAAATGTAACACGATCATGGAGACCCAGTGTGCCAAACCTTTGAAGTCGCACTGAAGAATCCGCAAGCGTCGCCAATCGCTCCGGCAGCATTTTTACATCCAACAGACCTCTCAATCAGCGTATACACAAATCCATAGGACAGAACCTCAACGTGACAATGCTACCATGAAACACTAACGTACTTGGTACCCATGATGTCCCACGAGCAGCAAAACATGTACGCGTGTCTAAACAAACCCTGAAACGACAGTAATCGATAATGATAAACACATACAAACATACAACAACAATCAATCAAATAGCGAAGACATGATAGACTCAAATAATCGCAAATCCTACAGGCGCAATGCATCTGCGACTATCTGCGCTTACCTGTGCCTGTGACCTCCTGCACTATCCTTGGGGGAAGACGGGAAAAAGCCCTGACTACTAGAGGGGAGGGGTGGCCAAGTGTGCTAAGGGCATACAAAACGCCCATTTTTGCTAAAGGCCAAAAGCTAACGCACTCCCCTGCCCACGAGGAAAAGCACGCGGGACAGGAGACTCCACTACAGTACACTCACTAACGCCAGCACCGGCCTTCGAAGGCAGGGTGAGCACTCATCACTTGCACTCAACTCCTGCCAGGCCTGCTGACCCTAACACCTACACACGCTACTTGGAGGTGCTGTCAACGATGTCACGGGTCCTACTGACCCTCCTGTGAGAAAGCAAGAGAACACAGCGCTACTAAGCGACTCTGGCCTAACAGGGACGCCACTACGTGTTTCCCTGTCAGGGCTTGGAGGGAAGGAGTGCTCAGTGTGCGTGCACAGCGTGGATGTTGGTGAAGTCGGACTGCACTCACCACTCTTGGCTGAGTTGCAGTTATTTGTTTGTGTGATCTGCGCAGCATATTTTAGCGCTGCTCAAAAAGACTGCACCAATCGCCCTTACCTTGCCACCTGTAAAGCAAAGGCAGATGGCCTGGGTTTGCGGCTGAGGAACCAAGACTACCTCCACGTATTATACGCTTCTCAGGTAGCCCTATAATACGCTGTCCTCAAACCCAGGTGCAAGCAAGCAAGCTTAAGGAACTCCCCCCGTTCTCTTATAGAACGTGGGGTGGAGTCCCTGGGTAGCCTAAACAAGAGTTGTACCGTGCGCATTTCGCGTGGCCTACCCTTTAATGCATCATATGCATGCACAGGTATGCACTGGTCTTCCAATTCCTCTTACCTAATCTTACCCAACATAACCAATCACAGCGTGACTCAACCAGGAGGTGAGCTCCTCCTGGGCTTACCTACCTTACTTACCACGCATCATGTGAATGCCGAGGAAAACACGAGCGCAAAACAACCCTTCGCGCTTAAAAAAACCTACGGCGAACTATAAACCACCCTAAGCGATGAATGCACTGTGTGTCATGCATGCTTTCCTTGTCTTGTTTCCTGCAGAAAGAGGAAAGAGAGAGGCGCACTGCACAGCGCAAAACAAGCCTAAGCGTTTTAAGCAACCCTATTTTAGCGCTACGGCAACACGAACACGAGCAAGCACTTTCTTTTCTTATCTGTGAAGAGAGAATAAGGGTGAATTGGGGCACAGGGAAAGCGACACAGCGTGTGAATGCCTCAATTAGGCACACGCATCGCGAGCACAGCGCATATACTCACCCCACGTGCGCGCTGCGCGCTCCATTCGCATCGCATACCTTTCATTTTTGTTTTGACCTGTGCAGAGCAAAGGAGAGGAGCACCCGAACCCCCAACAAACACAGCGGTGACTACCCTAACGTTTCAACGAAGCAGCCAACACGAACGCAATGCATGCGTGTGAAATGACACTGACATACCTGAGAGGTGGGTTGTCCACTTGCTCCGTGGTGTGGGTTGATTTTCGATACTTTTCCCTAAAGTTTATAAAAATTTTGATGCAACTGTGCAAACATTTCCTTTAGAACTTTAAAAACTACGGCTCATACCTTCTTTTTCGAGAGCCGTTTACGCTTGCGCAACCCTTTTTCTGGAATCGGCTTCTGTTGCGCTTGTCTGCAACTTTATGTTTTAGTGTAAAAATGACAATTATTCGCGTTGTTTCGTCAATTTTTAGCGATTTGACTTCTTAAATCGCTACACCTTTCGCCAAACCACAGCATTCACTCCCTGTTGGTTACATTTTCTGATTTTTTCAGCTCCTCGACATTTGTGTCCTCCATTGGGAGTATTGCTCCGCCCTGGCCCCTGGTCAGGACGTTTATTGAATTGCTGTTTATGCAGCGATGGCCGTTCGCATTAGAGCATTCGACTGTACCCTAGTGGGCAACCATGTGTGCTCTAGGGAGGGAGTCCTGGGTTCAAACCCCACTACCCCCAAATTTTTACCAAAGGTTTTCGTCGCACGCTGGCTACTTTTGAGGAATGCCCCATCGAAGGGACATCATTCACGGTACATTACACTGTTTTTCAAGGGTACCTACAGTGTGATAGGCTTCTATGAACTGATGAGAATGTTTTTGGGAGGTTTAATGCATTTTCTGAGGTAATTTTGGGAATATTTGAGCCTTTTTCCTTGGTCCAACTAGCTTGATCAACTAGTACTCCAGGGAAGAGTAAGAATAAGTCACTGCCATGTCTTTCCTGGAGGGCTTGATCCAGGCCAAGCCCCCCTTAAAACCCTTTGGTTGATGCTAAGGCTAACTTAAGTATTTTTATCACTCTTTTGAAGCTTTAAGTACACTTTCTCAAAGTAACTAGGGTTATAACCCTAGCCCCCCATGAAGTTCACCCCTACCACTCAACTGAGCGGAGGTATCTTCCTTCATGGAGGATATACCGAAGTAAAATAGGCATTTCATGCCTTAGGCCTTTGAGGTTAAGCCTAGTGGTCTCCCACCCCAAGACCCCTATACTCAATTGTTTCTACCACTTATTGTGGTTCTACGTTTTAACTGTTTCTGAATTCAGTTGCTTGGCCAAGTCATAATCTGTGTCTGGCCTAACTCCTTTGCCCCACATTCCTAACCAGCACCATTTCACCCAAAAGAGTGCACATGAGGTGCTTGATGCTAACTTGGAGACTAGAGTCAGGCCAGTTTTCACATAAAGTCTTTTGTTTTATCCATTTGTGATTGAATCTTTGTATTTATACCTGCTTTGTCTATGTGCAGCCCTTCTGCGTTACACTGGATTTCAAACTATTCATTGATTCGATCCACATCCTGTTCTTGCTCTACTTGCTGCTTTGGTTTTGGGATTTCCACATCAAAAACCTGCAGGACTTCATCAAAATACCTGAGGCACTAATCAAGGACATATTTCTCCTTGCATCTTTCAAACGCCTTTTGGAAAAAAAGCAAAAAAAAGGATGCACAATCACCAAGCCACACACGAACAATCACATATGAACAACTTGATGCCATTATTGGGCCTCCATTCATTGCAATCTTCAATTCAACCATTGCACTGGAGTTGGGCTATGAAAAGAAATAACACGATTTCGGGACTTTTGATTGGCAGATTTCTCCAAACTCTTTGAGACTTGGAGGCTGTCCCTTTGCACAATCATTGTTGATTACAAGATCCAGCTTTTTATCGTCCCAGTCTCTGTTCCGGCGACATTTTTTTCCTCGATCTGGCATTTGAAAAATCGAACGGGAATTGAAGGCGGGGTCACGGATAGTTGAATTTCGTAATGAGCTAAAATTCTGCCAAGTTTCAGCCTTTAAATCCCAAAGAATGTCGAGAAATCGGGCGAACAAAAGTCAAGAAAATCGCCGATGCGGCACAGGCGGCGCCGACGCAACTTTCTGCGTATTCGCAGACCGAATTCGCAACGAATTCACAATACTGTGAATTTCACGCCGAATTCGCAACGAATTCGCAGTCCGAACAAATTCGCAGCGAATTCGCCGAATTGAAATCCAATTCGCCGTGAATTTGCATCCCTGATAACCGCATGGGAGGACGGTGGTATGACTGGCTTCATATTTTTGCATAGGGAAGGTGGACAACATTTCTTCTCCCTGCTGTGCTGCAGTACATGATTCACGTTGTAGATGGCTCACTTTACGTTCTGAATGGGCAACACGGGACAGAGACATGCAAGGCGATTCAGAACATGCGGCTAGCAGAAAGCAAAGAGCTGGAGGACTGGCAAGAATATTGCCATGTTGACATTCTCAAGTACGAAACCCCTTGGAGGATCCGGGCCAATGTTGCAGGATTACAGCAAGCTTGCAGCCAGTCTGTGACGTGGATTCCGCTGTCCGAGGCGCTAGACAACATGCTTTTGTACGCTGAGGACCAGAAGCGCGAAAAAGAACCACAAGATTTTGAACGGTTCAAAACTGCTGTTGTCCAGGCTGCCGCCAACTCCGCATTTGTTGCCCCCGAGCAGTTGGACGAACCTGGGCACACAATATGTGTTGGTGAGCCACACAGTCGCAGTGCGCGAGGTCTCGCGCACTATATTGCACCGTTTTCTTCGTAGGAGGCAGCATTCAAGCACTGGAGGGACGTCTTCTCCCTTGCATACTACTGCGGCCACGACGCGGTGAACGGCATGAAGAACCTCGAAAGTAAGAGCAGGAAAGACGACGTCACGAGGAATGCCTTCAAAAAGCTGGAGGGGCTGCATCTGCCAAGTTTATTGCAAAAGGTCTGCGCGCATATGAACCTCAAAGATGCGATCATACGCAGTACCCAGTCCCACATTGACGCGTTGATTGCGGAACAATGGGTTACTTTCCACCTTAACCATCCCGACAATAAGGATTTCGTCACCCAAAGCGCAATTATGCGGCGGTTTCGCAGCTTCAGTGCGCGAGGGCTCGCGCACGCACCCGCCATTTTTTCACATGTACACATCTGACGATGCGAAGAGTCGAGGAGAAGTCGCAGCACTGGGCACGTCGTAACTGAAGATTGGTTTGGGAAACTGGGGCTATCGGGAAGACGCAAAAATTCGAAGTACCGGTCGCCGTGGCCAAAGTGAAAAACGTTGACCGGTGCACCCGTGTGGCGGACTGGGGACAAGGGAGCACCTCCGTCACCGCACACCTTGTCCGTGCAGAAAAAACTGCAAAGGACGGCTGAGGCAATAGCATCGGCGCCGGCACAACAGACACAGTTGAGCACTGGCGAAGTGATCAATTTCTCCAAGCAGGACGACCAAGGGGCCAAGTGCAGCTTGACAGCATGCCCCATTGCGGATATCGAAGAGACACCACCAGCCCGTTTCCCGGACTTGCAGTACCCGTTGTGGGTTGTCAACACTCAGCTCTTCGTGGAATATGACTCTGCAGGATTTGTTCCTAAGTGGTTGTTCGATGTGATGATGTTGGGTAAGGATCGGATTTTCTATGGCGAGATTAATGTGGTGTACTGTATTGGCCGAGACATGCAGAGGGTTTGGCGTATCGAGAAGGAGAAGGATCCAACTACAGTGCCTTTCGATCATGCCCGGTTGCCGGTATACTCCTGGATGTCGGGTTCCGTCACAACCAACATGTATCAGTTTGACGAGCCCACTATGTGGATTGGAACAACAAGCCGCTGGGACAAGCAGGAATATGTTGTTTTTGACGCGCACTGTTGTCTCAGTTACTCAATTTTCTTCGTTGCATTTGCAGTTGCCGAACTATCCGACGTACTCCGCTGGACATTTCCAAGCGATACAGAACAAGAACCTCGGTTGTTTCATGCCTCTGATACACGTGCTGGCGTACCTTGACAAGTATCTGGTTGATTGTAGGAATATTGATAAAGTGGTTGTTGTGGATGAGACGCCGGCCATGGCCGCAAAGATTGCGATGTCGGACGGGGGGACTAAAGTGGCGTTTTTGGCTGTGTCAGCGATCAAGCAAAAGGACCTTAGCTATGCCGTTGGAGGTGCTCTGCAGCATGCCATCGTCATGCGGTACATTTTGGAAGACGATCAGGTGGAGAAGGGAGTGACACGTGCACCTTGGGATATTCAAGAAGAGTGGCTTTTGCGTGGCATTCCACTCTGGGCTTTGGACAGCGACCGAGGTCACAAAGGGCACCAGAAGGTGCATTCTGCAGAAGACGCCCGAGAACAGATTGTGTCTGAGACCCCCGTTGACGACAGTGCGTCTACTGCGCCTAAGCCTGCACCTACCCTGCCCAAGCTGAAGAAGACTGCCCCAGTTGTACCAACTCGGGGTACTGCAGCAGGAAAAGGAACCTCCTCAAGTAGCAAGAAGCAGGCAAAAGAAAAAGGAAAGCAATCGAACAAGGCGGAAGAAACACACGATGAGGGTCTGTGATCGAAATAAAAAGCCCAAGAAAATGTTTTCCACTCTCGTTGATTGTGGTTGACGCCAAAGGTGACCTCCAAACCAAAGCAAGCAACGGGCACGGCCAAGGTCTCTCTCAGAAATTGATTGGGTTTGAACCGGTTTCGCCTCTACAGGCCTCCTCAGCAAACAAACATGGCTGAAACACAGAAATATGCACAGCGAAAATGGCATACTTCCAAAAACAAGCAATACAATGTGAAACATGCCGAAAATTCAGCGACAGTCTATATTATCTCATTCCTAAATTTCATCAAACTCAGTATTAGCGGCCCTGCAATGCGGCGCACGCCGCTGTCCTGAAAAATCGCTTGACAAAAGTTAATGGTCTGAGGATAGCATATAGTTTGGCACTGTGCTTTAGAAAGGGCAATCGGCGTGACAGGCAGTGAACAACACGTGGCCATGACACCGGCACCGCTGAGTGATGCCACGCCCTCAGGACATGTACACGGGGGATTCCCACCCACCCACCACCCCCATGTTCCACACCATCAACAGACTGTTTACACTGTGACAGTGAAGGAGAAGATCCAGGCAAAATCTGATTAGTGACTCGTTGGCGTCGCGGGATTAGTACCCTGTCACGGTCTTCCCAGGTCAACAGATTGGACCGAATCACTGCCTCAGGATAACGAAGGAAAGATAGTGCAGTGACCAATCTCATGCGGCAAACCCTAAAGAACGACTGCTCAGAACATATGCGGAGATATCTAATACACTCCCCCCTGATCCACTTGCATTTGATGTGTCTGGGTAAGTTTGATCGCCACGGCAGATACGCACAACTGTGGGATGATTTCCAATACACGCTGGTGCGAAGTGGGGTCACAGAAACAACCAGGACATCCAGGAATGGTACGTTACCATGCGCTGCATTTACACAGAAAGAAAAGGGTAAATGTGGTGGGTAAACTTGCTTCAGCTTGTCCTGAATGTTAGCTAGATGAGGATCTGGATCAAGTGCTGGAGACCTAGCACAAGCGGAAGCGGGCGCCCGCCTCTCACTTTGATGCAAGTCCCGATGATGCGGGTAACCACCAGCCAAAGAAGAAAGCGAAGACTGCTGCGAGTGCAACTACAGAGTTCAAGCCGCCATCGCGTTCTGGTGGTCAGCCATCCCGTGGTACCGTTGCCTCCGTGAGTGGGGGAGGTTCAGTGGCAAGAAGCCTGAATGCTAGGTTGGCCAAGGTGGCAGCACCGAACAAGAACTAAGTCAACATTTTTTTGAGATCTTCTTAACGCACCAACTTGTTCAGGGGCTGGTGTCCCCCAAGGAAAGACCCCGTGCACAGAAAGTATGTACAAATAGAGTACATTGTACAGCCCGTGTGGGCATACCTGGCTGTCGGAGCCTGGAATCGTTGCCCTGGGGGGAGGGAGGTTTAAGACATTCAAGGTTAGAGGGGGTGGAGGACACGTGGGTTGCTCTGGCGGTAAATTGACGAGGGAGGAGGGGGGGAAGCCCCTCGGGGGGAATCAGTCGAAGAAGAGGGGGAAATAGTGGCACTGTGGGTGGCTGTGAGGGCCTTAGGCTGGTCGGGGGGGGGGGGCTGGGTGTAGGGGATGTGCGGGCCGGAAAAACTGTCGGATGTCGGGGAGGACCGATCGGGGGGGAGCTGGGGCGGAAGGGTCGGGAGGGGGAGGCCGGTGGGAAGAGAGGGCGAAGGAAAGCCTTGTCTGCTTTAGATTATCGGAAGAAACTGAGAATTGAAATGCGGTGGAGTGAAGGTTGGTCCGCTGTCGCTTTCCGGTGTGAGACGTGGAGGACGAAGTGCGCTCCTGGGGTCCTTGCGATCAGAAGTAAGTCAACATGAACATATTTTTTCTCTTTTTGCAGTCATGTGTGCGCGAGGTCTCGCGCACTCGGCTTTGACGCGAATGCATTTATATGCCCTTAGGGGCTTGTACATTTTTGCCGAGCTTTTATTTCAGTGTTTGCATGTAGTGCATTTCCTGTCGTGTTTTTGTTGCCTTCCGTTCACAATTGTTTCCACAGCCTTGAGTGCGCGAAGCCTCGCGCACTGAGGGACAGAAAAAAGCAATTTATTTCGCAGGACAAACTGTGTTACTACTGGTGTTCCACAAAATTACAATTTTGAAATTGAGCTTCCGAAAAGGCACGTGCACGTGGGGTTCTGAAATACAAAAACAACGACATTGGCAATACCGACCCTTCAAATCCATCAAAATAATAATGTATTTTACCCAACAAAATCTTGAAAAAACCAGCAAATTGCGTGAAAAACCATTTTTTTGGTGATGTCTGATTCATAGGTGTTGTAAATGTCCGAAAAAAATGGTTTTTTCGGTAGCGATTTTTTGCGTCCGCCCCTTCCAAAAGGGGGTGCAGTTTGCGTGGGCTGAGTAAATAGGGTTATAACCCTAGCTCTCCATGACGTTCACGCCTACCACTCAAGTGAGCGGTGGTATCTTTCTTCATGGAGGTAATACCGAAATCAAAATAGGCATTTCATGCCTTGGGCCTTGTTGGTGAAGCCTAGTGGTCTCCCACCTCAGAACCTCTATACTCAATTGTTTTACCTACTTATTGTAGGCCTACTTTTTAACTGATTGTGAATTCAGTTGCTTGGCCATGCTGGCCAAGCCATATCCTGTGTCTGACCCAACTTCTATGCCCTCTGAGTCCTAACCCACTCCATTGCTTGTCAAAAGGTGCACATGAGGTGTTTGGGACTATCTTTGGGGCCAGACTTATGCCACTTTTCTCTTTTGAGGTCATCTATTTTGTTGAATGCATTGTATTTAGACTTGCTTCTGTCTGTACACAACATTTGTTGTTATCTGCAGCCCTTCGGTGATACATTGGATTTCAAAACTATTCAGTGATGCGATCCTTATCCTTTTCATGCTCTACTTGCTGTTGTGGTCCTCTTTTTCAACTACAAAACCTGCACGATTTCATCAAAACCTTTAGGGCAACAATTGAGGATACTCTTTCTAGAAGTGCCAGCAGATGGATTGCCAACAATCACGAATCTATTAACTTTTCCAGGGCTGCATCAATGAGGCTTGTGCCTGTTTCATGGTGCTGCTCATTGGCATTCTCACACTCAAAAGCACGCTTCGGCCGGAACCAAATCAATGCATCATTGGCGTCATATTGATAACCGAGCAGCTCTGTTAAATCAATGTGGCTACTGGTTCCTTGTCATCATACCCTCAGGCAAGTCAAAGAGCTCTTCATCTAAGAATTCTCCCACCTCATCATCATCATCGGGAGCTGCAGTACCACTAGCGTCTCCCACAGATAGGTCCAACTCAATTTTCATTACAAAAAGATGAATGGCGTTTGAAGGTGCAAATGTGTCCGGATCCATGCCACCAAAAGACCTATAACCCCCTCCTCCACTTATAATCCAGCCCCCCCCGCACCCTCAACTAATCCGCAATGCTACTACCATCAAGGGTGTTAAAAGTTGGGCGGGGGGGGGTTATAAGTCTTCTTCATGCTATAGGCTCGCTCTTTGGCGATGGGGACCAGTATGGGAATGTCAGAGATACACTGCTAGAGAGTCTAAACGGATCAGCACCACTTCGCCAAACCATCAGTCCACTTGAAAATATATTGACGTTTGTTCTCTGCGTATTGCCTGTTATCATTTGAAGGTTGAGTGAAATTATTTTTACGACAATATAATGCAATAGATCCACAGAATCACTTTTTCATGCTGATGGGACAATTTTGTTGTGTTGTTATACCATTCCAATACATGTACATTACATACATTTAGCAAAATGAGTGTAAAGTTTAGTGAGCATTATCACGGATTCATTTGAACCTCATAATGTCCCAATAGACATACCGTGACATCCACCCGAGCTTGGTATTACATCAACGTGTGCTTCATCAATTTTGGTTGACTCAAAACGGTTAGAGACCACGCATGCCTCTGCACCTCAGCCTGCAATGCTACCTTTATACACACTTCTTTCATCATTCTCTCCCGCTGCCTAATTACCCCCAACAGATAGCACCGCGTTGTGGCTGCATCTAAACACCTCGTGTTGGGTGCAGTATTCGTCCTACAATTCTACACATTCCTACAGCCACAGCAAATACGCGAAGCGCGGTTCCGTCAAATGCAACCTCCGCCTGCCGCCAAATCTTTGGCCGCATGTAGTTGACCATTTTCTCTCCTCAACTCCAAAATACCCCTCCACCACTCGTCACTCAGGGGCGCCCACTTGTCTATGCCCCCCAGCATCTGTTTAATTTGGGGTGCCTCCGCCGCTTGGGCTGTCTTGCGCGGCAGCTCATCATGTTGCCGCAGCCACCACGTCATGGGACTCAGCTGAAAGAGTTATAATATACAAAGGGTACCAAAGGCATGGGGAGCTGCGCTAATAAGTGCGCAACTCCTAGATACAACTAGGAACGGTGGAGATGTGCCACTTCTTTCTGCATGCTGCACCCTTTGAGGCCTAATGCCTTCACTAAAATATGTGGCACTCGTTCATTGCACACACCAGTAGCTCCCCTTCGTTACCACCTCCTGCGTCCCATTTCCCTTAAAAAAAAAACCCTTTCCATCTTCCACGCTCCGTAGGCCTCTCCGGCAGTGTCTGTCCATGCAGTTCCCCACACAGCGCGCACCGCACCTTCCCTAGCTGCCAGCGTCCCTCAAAACCCACCCACCATTGTTGTCCCTCCCTACCCGTCTGCAACTACCACGCGGCGGGAGCCAAAGACACCCAATGTGTCTTATCCTCCGCTTCATTTTGGTACAACTGATGATGGTCTGCATCTTGATTCGAGCCTATGGCCCCCAAACTACACAGAAGCCTTGACTGATGTTTTGTGCTGAACCTGAATGTTTTTGGCCGGCTAGCAATTTTTTTTAACGAGGGGGGGGGGGGGGTTCAGGCCATGGCAAACTGGCGAAGCCCACTCACTCGAAGGCACTCGAGAAATCTCTCGGAATCAATCATTTTGGGCCAGCTTGATAAAATCGCATATCTGCTTATCAATGCTCCGCAAGCAGACTTTGTACATAATACATAGAGGCGCAACACACAAACAATGAAAGACAATACAACTACTTAGAAGCAGTGGACAATGCAGACTGCATATAAGTAATGATTTTGGCCCAGTAGGCCCAACATTTGTATTTTGGGCCTATACCCCGGTGGGGGACTGGTGCATTTATGCACACGCAATGCCTGGAATCACAAACCGGAAACGGCATTCGCAGGATGGGTTTCAGGGAAAACATCTGTTGCTGTACTCCCTGCCTTGTGCACTGACCAGCAATTTTTTGCTGTTTCCTGTGCCGCAAGCAGGTCACAAAGCACTCTGCACATACCCGTCCTGGTGTGCAAACACAATGGCAATGTTCTCAAGTCCTCAACTGTTCATATCAACTGACTGGCTTTTTGCCCAGGGGATGGGGTTAGGGGTTGGCCGTGAACCATCCAGTGAATCGCTCCAGTTCAAAATTAAGGGGTTTTGGGCGGGGGGGCATTGGACAAGACCGAATTCGGCTTTTGAGGCCTTGGGAAAATTCTATTTCAAAGCGGGAAGTGTGCTACACAATGCCCTGCCTGATGACCACTGCATTTACAGCCGAGAAGCCTGAATAGAAGAACCTGAATTGTGCATGCACCATAAAGGGCTCACTCCTCCACAGGTTCTGAAAATTTCATCCACGCCATCAACTTTGTAGAGAACAGTGGTGCCCATTGGAAGGGGGGGCTTCCCTCTATTTGAAAAAGGGCCTTTCTCATGGCTGAGGAACGTATCATCAGAAAGAACCCCACGTGTATTCCAGCCAATGCTCAACTAATACATTTCCGTTGCAGGGTGACCAAATGCATTAAAATACAATGTGAGTGGAGCACATGTAGGTGACCCAAGCCGAGCCTTCTAGTTGCTGCAACAAACACCAAATCCCCAACAAACGCCAATACCAAATCCATCACTCCTTCAGCCTTCAACACACAAACACACCACATCCTCTGATCATTTTGACAGCAAAAACCATGGGCAGGAAAACAACAGAAGCTGTGGACCAAGGTTGGATGAAGGCTGACTTGGACAAATGGAGAGAGGGGTACTGTCTGGCAAAAGCAACAAGAGGGCTTGGTCGCGTAGGAGGACAATGGATCAATTGACCCACTCCTCAAATTGGTAGATGTTATAAGCAACAAACCTTCTTCAAACTGGTGGCGGGCAGGTTGGCTGGCCTCAATCGCTGTGCAGTGAGCTGTCTGCCACTTGGGCATGTTGTTGCACTGAGTGCACACTGCGTGCACCTACTGGAAACTCACCCAAGATCACCTACCACCTGTTTGATAGGGGGAATCCTTGCACTGCGCACGCACTGCGCGCTACTTTTAGACTATGTTCCCCCCGAAGAGCCCCCAGGCACACCCATTGGAAACGCCCTTAGAATTAGGTGACCCAAACTGCCCCACAAATCCACACGATGTTGCCAAGGCTGTCAATGGCAACCGTAACTTTATATACGCACCCGGCGTATTTAGGATTAAATAGGACATCACAAAGGATGCCTCCTATGGAAGCAATGGGCATGCTATCCACGTACTGCGTCACAAAATCAGGAAAGTGTGGGACGTGGTTCCACTCCGACAATCTTTCCGCCCATCGAATTTCAGCGACAACACCATTCAAGCAAGAACAAACACGATGCACACTTGCCCACCAAGCCTCCTCAGAGCACCCCGTTGTTCCAGAGAGGAGATGAGCACACCTATGAGGTGGAGTGTGCTTAAGGAAGAAAAAGAAGCGGAACAAATGTTCGCGTGGAAGTATCTCATCATGCCCATAGTTACGCTCCCTCCTAGAAAAGAGTGGATGTGGTGGAGGTGAGCAAAAAGGTGTGAAAAAGGGTGGAAATGGGTGGAAATGGGTGAAAATCCAAAAATGCCATATCCCCATGTGGAAAAAGCATCAAAACCTACGCCACGGAGCAACAATGATGCCCCTAGTATCTCAAAGCATGGGTCTCCAGTACGGCCAGACACCCAAATAGTTGCACTGCGCGCGCACTGCGCTTAAGGCGCCCCCATAGTAGCGCGGCAGAGCAGCAAACCCCATAAGATAACAATGAAACCGCCTTCAAATCGGTCTGTACAAACTTTTTGTGCTTGAACAACGAAGGATAGTATGGAATAGGCACAATGTTGGTTGGTCTCAGAAACTGGATGCCCCCGCCCAGGCCAATGTTCTCAGTGTGCAATGATTCTGCCATCTATGGTACACATAACATACAGTAGGGACCTTCATATACACTACAGGATGCCTGTTCATGCCTCTCTCCTGCTGTAACCTGTAAATCGCTTGGTAATGCAGACAACCTGAAGTCGAAACCAGAAAATGCCTACTGGGGGTGCTGAGATAGTATAGCGGTCTAGGAAAAATCTCTTTCAATACAAGAGGTCGAAGGGCTTCGGTTCCAATCCCTGTCGAGGACCACCGCTGGTGCAGGGATAGCAGTCAGGGGTCCTGAAAATTCGCGCTCACGAAAGGACGTCGAGGGACTTCGCCTCCCATACCCTGCGTAGTCTGTCGACATACCAAAGGCAGCCGCAGGGGCTTCCGACATATCAGAAAAAACGGTGACAGTGGATGCGCTCGAGTGCTGGTTGTGTGTTGACTCTACGCTCCTTGGGCTGTCTGGCATCTCAATGAGACCTAAGTCCTGCAACACATCACGCACAGCATCATCAACGGGAAAAATATCGGGGGTGTCCTCTCTGGCCCTCTGAGAATCGACACACTGCTCAAAATTAAGCACGGTTGGTCGTGGTGGGGACACCTCCCGCGATGGGGAGCGCCGGGCGTCCACCTGGCATGTTCTTTTGACTCTCTGTCTCGCTGGGTGAACCTTGGGGGTCTTGCGGGTTGGGTAGAGGGGGTTGCTAAGTCTACCATTGTTGGCCAATGTGTCGGCCTGTTCGTTGCCTTCAACATTCACATGGGAGGGGATTTTTATCCACAGGATGTCTTGGAAGGTGGAATCAAGATGCTGTAACAGCTCTTTCCAAAGTTGGACTTTAGACACCGGTCCTGCCGACCCCACCTAGCCTCTCGCCTGCCAATATGTATGGAATACGAACACTGACCCATGTGAGCCAAACGTCTACGTTATACACAACTGGTAGGTTGGACAGTTGTTGACCTCTTGGTTTGGGGACGACACCTGTTATGTAGGACAAACCAAAGCTCAAGCAGGAAATCAAGCTCAGGCTTGTCCCTTTGTTGAATACAATCCCCAGCAGATGGTGGGGATAGATCAATATAGCTACATCACCCCTGCCTTTTCGGGGTCTCCATGGTCGGGATAGATCAATATGGTTACATAATGCCTGCCTTCTCAGGGTCCCCATGGTGGGGAGAAAAGGGGGATGGAGAATGGGTAAAAATGGCTGCAAATGGGTGAAAATAGATGACAATTCAAATATGCCACATCCCCAATGCATAGGAAGACAAAAAACCCCGGTATGGAACAAAAAACTTGTGGAAAAGGGCCAAAACTAGGGTTCGAGCATTTGCCGACGTACCAAACTTTGCACTGTGTGCGCACTGCCTGCACGGCATTCCCCTTGTACTTAGTACCCAACACGCTCCAAAGAATTAATTTGTACAAGAGGTTGGGGGACTTGTTTCATGCACATGCATCACTTGATAGTGGCATCTCTCTCTCTCTCTCTCTCTCTCTCTCTCTCCCTCTCTCTCTCTCTCTCTCTCTCTCTCTCTCTCTCTCTCTCTCTCTCTCTCTGAGATGCTAAGCAAGCAGTTGCATTTGATTATTTGGAAAACCACACACACCATGCATTGGGTGTGTAGTCGAGACTCAAGAAAATGTATCCATCCTGGTACCCCCCCCCCCCTTGTCGTCCCACCCCAGGGAGGACGGTCCCCCACCACCCCCTTGGGGACGGTTGCCAAGTGACGGTCCCCCACCCCCCCATGGGGGACCGCACCACCACCGTACACGCACATTTGAGAGGCGCCGAACAGACGCACGGTCGTGCAAGACGGTCTTGCCATCACGGTCAAAAGTGATGCGGCGATATGCATCACCGTGCTCCGAATGTCCAACGACCTGCGCCAAAACAGGTTCCCCAATGGAGCGGATGAACATCACATTTGTCCCAGGGGAACATGGTTGTGCTGTCAAGTTCCATTTCAGCAAAAGTGAGCAAAATGTCCTGCCATGAGTGCAAGGGATACAAGTGGCAGTGCCCCACAACACAGTCACCCACACAACAACACAATGAGCCGCAACGAAAAATTTTGGGTTGACCAAGTGACCCCCCCCCCCCCCCGGGAACGACAAGGGGTGGGGAACGACAACGGGGGGGGGGGGGGGAGTCAACTCTAGAAAAAAAAAAAAGGCTGCCACTTCAAAGAGCATGCAAACATCGGTATGAGTTGAATTTGCTCACCAAGGGATTGGTCAGTAATGATTGCGGACCCCACGCGAAGAAATTTCAGTGAGTTCAAATGTGCAAGCAGTATAGCAGCATTTGCTCATCATCTGCCGCTCCTCCATTTGCCTGCATTTGCAGAATGTCCTGTCGCAATTGCTCTTTGTCTGGCAGGTCCCAACACAAAGAAAAGGTAAATTTCAGTGTTTAGCTTTGGTTCTACCTTGTGCAAGAGGGAGGGGAGCTGAGTTTAGATGGCAGCTGCATGTGTGTGGCTCCTCCCTGGATAATATGCCACTGCAGTACCGCTGATCGATTTATGACTGAACGTCCTTGCTGCTCCCCACTGATTGGCAGGTGCTTAAAACACGTGGGCTGGTGGGTGGATACCAAACACGCCTCAAATAAAATCGAGGGCTGATGGTAAGGGGAAACATGGTCCATTCACTGGATTGATTGATTGAGACCAACCAGAAAGGTCAGGGCGGGGGGGGGGGGGTATAGGAGCTTGCTGTGAATGCGCTGCCCGGGAAGTCGTGCCGCTTCGCTGTGCTACATGACTACAGTTCAGATGGCAGCTTCATGTGTGGGGCTCTCTGGATAACATACCATCGCCATAGAGTGGGAGAAAGTGTGCCAGCCACAACCACTGTCAAGATATGGCCCACAGATAGCAGCTCTCGGTCTGGTCAAATGCCAATAGAACGGAAAACCAAAATCCAGTGGTTAACCTTGGCGAAGCATTGTACATGGGTGGGCGGGGTGGGATTGGAGCAGCTGCATGTGTGCAGCCATTCCTTGGATTACATGCTCTTGCCATGGAGTATAGTGTTCCACACTGCATGTGGCCACATTGCATGGATTGGTCTTGATGAGCTGCACTCCGAGGCACAAATCTGTTATGGGCAGCAAATCTTGTACATGCACATACTATACCCCC
Organism: Eutreptiella sp. 'Long Island Sound 2002'; assembly: GCA_964036045.1. Taxonomy (NCBI): domain Eukaryota; phylum Euglenozoa; class Euglenophyceae; order Eutreptiales; family Eutreptiaceae; genus Eutreptiella; species Eutreptiella sp. 'Long Island Sound 2002'. The sequence goes on along the minus strand of OZ038398.1, from coordinate 8,831,691 downwards.
CCCCCTATCCAACGAACAATTTTGTCCTCAAAAAATACGGTCCAAACGGAAGTGTTCGTTGGACACGGCATTCGTTGGACACGGGGGGGGGGGGGGTACTTCAGTCCCTCTCCACAAACCACAAGCAAACCCGTGGCATCTTTCCTTCTCAGTGACAAAACTGTAGTCAGGAAAACCAAGCTCAGATAGATCAGATAGACCAGATAAGATGGTCAGGCGGGCCATGCTTGCCCAAAGTGGGAGGTATGGGCATGGAAAGCTGATTCATATTTTGATGGCAACAACGTGTTGGTAGAGGTAATAAAGCTGGCACTCCTGTAAATTGTAGCCCATATCAGATAAGCTCAGAGTCACAGTCCCAAAAAACACCTAACACTTTTTTGTCCCATGGCCTGCTGAATTCCATGTTGGACTCTGCCAACCCTTTGCAAAACAACCAATAACTGTTCATTGCCTGACCACAGGGTGGCCGTTAGACAGCCCCCCCCCCCCCCCCATATCTGCAACGCGTTCCAGATGTGGCTTGATGCGGATTCTCTAGAAAAGATGCTAGGCCGCCATCTGACCTCCACATATGCCCAACATGTGACGTGCACCACTGTCATGGGACGTTCTTACCGCCGGAGAGTGCAGTAACCACACAACCATACCCAACAGGGCCGTGGTGAGAGGAGAGTTTGAGCTATCGCATGCAAAGGCAATCAAATCGCTTATGTAGATCGCCAGTGCAATGTCCTGTCGCTTGCAAAGACGCCTCTGAAAAACGCCAGAGCAAATACAGGCATGGTGTATGATAGGGGAAGACAAGAAAGACAAGAAAGGAATAAACCTGTCGGATGACCAGGGACAACCAAAGACAATTGACTGAACACCTTAAGGTACACCTGCAGGGGGGGGGGGGGCGCAAGACTGAGGCCGAAATCTCCTCAAAAAAAGAAAAATTTTGCCATTTTTTGGGGGGGGCGGGGCGCGGGCAGACCAAGATGAGCTGGTGCAGCCAGCTCGCTACATGGTACTCAAGATAACTCTCAGGATCAACGGTGTTTTTTTCACTGTCCAGAACCATCGACAAGTGTTCGAGTGTCTTTCGGCTTGAAAACTTCCCCCGGCCGTGGCCGGCCGTGACTAAAATGGCCATAACTCGGTTTAGGGGCCCCAAAACGCGCGGCACTTTTGACCATCGGATGCGGAATTTTGCGCTCTTCGATTTTGTCTCTCGCAAATTTTGCTGAAAATGCACGTAGCCCCGGTGTCCGGCGCTTCAGACATATGGTCTGAGACAGTACATTACCGTTCCCTGGTACCTACCTGCCTTCCTCGCAGAGGGGAGGCATAAGGATAACTCTCGGGATCAGAGCCGTCCAGTTCTACGACAATCCCACAAATGACTGCAGTGGCAGATCTGACACGTAGTGCAATATGGGTATTACCCACCTGGTCGGCCACAATCTGGACATTCGTGTCCATGGAGTGCAAGTAAGTAATCATGCAGCATTTGGAGGCCATCCAACTAACATGGGATCAGTGCACTGATTCACAGTGGTATGTTATCATCATCATCATCAACGCACAAATGGCTGTGGTAGGACATTAAACATCCAACCCAATAGCAGAAACCCTGCCCCTCAGCCCAAACTGTACCAGTTCACACTCCAAAGAGCGCACAGAGTGTACTGACAGGATTGGCACCAGGTGAATAGTGTGCACAAAATAAAATATTTTGCACATGCAACTAGTCTTCATTTCTGGAGACTGCACAAACCTGTGGAGAACACAGAAAATGACGAGAGCAATACCTCAACGTCAGCAGCAACGTCAAGAAAAAAGGAGTTCCATATACACGATCCCGAAGACGTGATCCCAAAGATACGATCCCGAAGATACGATCCCGAGTTAGAATTGGCAAGGCTATTTGTGCTACTTGTCAGAGATCCCTGATGCTCATTGCAAAGGAGAGACCTTCCATTTTTTTTCTGGGCGTCCTTGCAAAGTGGAATTGCTGCAAATAAAACGAGTGGGGGGGGGTCTGCTTTGTTGGTCTTCTGCTCATGTTGCTGTATGCAGCAATGCACCCAAGATGGCCTCAGCAGAGAAGGTGCCCTGACACCATTTCAATCCAATATTGCCATGCAGCTGGTGACCCAGTGTTGGTAAACAGGGCACAATGCAAATTTACATGCAAAATGAATCATTCAGCTGTGCACCAACAGTGAATCCATATTCCTTCCACACACCACAAACAAAGCAATCAGCAAAGGAGGCAAACTTGTTGTTTGAGAACTGCGCTTTTCGGAGCAACACTGAGGTGTGTATCCGTAGATCTTAAAAAAAAACCAGATGCTGGTTTTTTTGTTCGGGTCAGAATTCGCCCATCAGCCCGGAATTCAGCAAAAGGCATGATACAACACATGATGCTCCCATTGGCACTGGGAAGTGTCCTGGATGCACAATGGGAGACTGGCTGTTTCATTACTGCACCACGCATCAACTTGCGCAACTATGGCAAAATCAGGAAAACAACGGCAAAATGGGGCAACAAGGCCCTACTTGCATGCATGTAGAATCTGAGGTGGATGATGAATCCTCAGCAGTGAGGAGCTGAATCAGAATCATTACCAGTGTGAAGATCAGACTCAGAAATGCGTTCAGGCATTTGCAAGGAATAACCCGCCCTTCTTCCGTTATACAATCAGCACACAACCACATCATGTTGCATTCTTCATCACAAAAACTGTGGTTGGAAAAACAACAATAACATGGGGTTGCCGCACTTAGACAAAGCCGTACTTGCGCGAGGGGCCAGGGTAGCTGTTGCCTGCTACTGCACTACTGCCACTCCCAGGGCAAAGAATGAAATCATGATTGAAGGGGTACGACATACAAAACTCAATCCATACAAGCAAGGCGAGGGGTGAATTGCTTGATCATGCAGAGGTGGGAAAATACACACTGCCTTATCCAATCTTGCGTTTGTTTTGTGTGCCTTGAATGGATGTTTGACTTGTTGTCCACACAATTTGACCGTCCAGAGAAGACGTTATCTCATTGGCAAAGAGCATGTATCTACCCCTCCCTTTGCACCAGCACATCGGTGGACCTGAGTGAGCTGGACGCGACCAGCGTGGACAGTAGGCAATGAAAGCTGCTGGGAGCAGGCGCAGCCAGAGCCTAGTGCGGACCTTGCACCAGCACACCCTTGTCCACTCCTAGTTTTCAGGTCCATGGTGGTCACAGGTGAATCCCTATGCATGTGGCAGGGTGTGTTGCAACTGGTTGAAAACAACACACTCAACGCGCAACCAGCATGTGTCCAGGGGTTCCACGCGGCAATCTTGATTATAAATGTTCTTCTTAGTGCATAATTAGTCCTCATTCTTCTTCTTTGCTGAATGTCCTTCTTTGTGTATTGGGTCCAGACCTGGCAAAATTGGCAAAGCCTGCCTACCGGATGGTACTCAAGACAGCTCTTGAAATGCAGGATCAGCGCTGTCGAGGTTCATGACTGTCCCATGGAGCACCATGAGTACCAGGTAGCAGACCTATCACGTAGTGATTGATTTGCTGACTGATCCATCTTCTAACACAGTTCCCAGGCTCTCAGGAACAACCCCATAATGATAAACACAAATGCTGCGTCATGACACGTATCTATCCCCTCCCTTGAATAGTAACCGCCTGCAAGCGACGGTTTCCCCACACCCCGAGAGGAACATATCCAAAGTGACGCTCCCCTCGCCCCCCCTCCCCTGAGGGAGCACAAAGGACACGAAGCAAAACATGCAAACACGAGAGCATATGAACCACAAAAAACTGCCTGTTGGGATGCATGTTCGGCTCTACTGAGAGACATGCTCTGTGTGCCAATTTTGTTTTGGCCAACCTCAAGGATTTACAAAGCCGCTTGACAGGCTACTTCAAGCACTGCAAGACACACACATCGTCGGCCATAGTGGGGGACCGCGCCTGTATTGGGGGGCTAGATTCACCAGTGAGCTGCACCGCCTCTAGCCCATTGGCAGGAGGGGGTGATGGGGGGCACAGAAAAGCAATCAATCTCAACTGCACCTTCTTCCCAGGATGCTTTTTCTCTCACCGTTTGGTGGTTGAGGGAGCTGGGGTGGGTCGTGGGGGTGTTTGCACATGACACCTGTGCTACAGGGGAACAGTCATGCGTCACAGTACCAGTACACAAGCACTCATGATGGACCGGTGGTGAGCACCACGCTCTGAGGGGCCCAGAATCTTGGCAAACACAACAGTGCCTCCTGAACGTTGGAAATTGACAACAGTACCAGGTGAGTACGTGTCAATATGAGCGACATCCATGCCTGAAATTGCAAACAACTAAGTGTTCTGCATGATGCAGGGTACAGTGTAGTGCCTTGAATGTAAGAAATTTGAAGTACACAGCAATGCACCCCTGGAAATCTCCCCCCTTTTGTCGGGCCGCCCCCCCCCCCTAGGGGGGGGGGGGACAGTCACAAAGTGACGGTTCCCCCCCCCTGCGGGGGGGGGGGGGGAACGGCACAACAAATCTGTACCATAGTATTACAGTTTAAATCAGGTTCGGCGCCTTTCTTTGGCGCCTGTGGCGCCTAGTATTTCCTATGCTTTCTGAGCTAAGGTGATGGTTCCCCCCCATAGGGGGGGGGGATCTCAAAGGGGGGGGGGGTACCTTGTCCAACGGGGGAATCCTTGCACTGCGCACGCACTGCGCGCTACTTTTACCCCCCCCCCCCCGAAGAGCCTCCGGACACACCCCTTGGAAGCGCCCTTAGAATTAAGTGACCCAAACTGCCCCAGCTCAAGAAAGTTGCAAACTACCTTCCCTTCACATAACACACATCATGCACAACTGAAAAGCCATGAACAGCGCATTGGTCGCCACCCTCAACAACACACAACCGTCTTTTTGTTCCATTGTCAACTAAGTACAAATTGAGAATACGCAACTTGTGTGCACAAAATGACACAGTTGTGCGGTCCATACATGTGCAGGTACGTGTTCGCACGGACCATATGGAGGGTACCATACCTGTCTTCGAATCAAAAATTGCTGCAAATGCAAGAGTACACGCACGTACTCATGCAAATCGGTAGGCAAGTTTCAAATTCAAACTTTCTGTTGTACACGGTCCAATCGGGTGAATCCTCATCGCAAATGTTGAACTCCACCGCGTATGCATCCGCGGCCTTCTTATATTGGTACCGCCCTTTTGTGTCCTAAAGTATGGTGGGGACATACCATGGGTAAAGATGAGCACATATGTAGGTAGTGGCGGGCTGAAATGCATATACATGATACGAAGTACAATTTCAAGCTTGAATTTGAAACTTGCCTAATATGTTTCACACCCTCACACATCGACTGGATTCCAGAAATTGAACTCTACGGCTCCACGGTGTCAATGGTTGGATTTTTGAAAATCAAACCAGAAGCACGGCAACAGGCACTATCCCAATCAGCATAAGCTTTTCGGCCAGAAGAAGGCCCGCATCAGTGCCATAACATGACGGGAAAAAAAATAGACACTCAGAGAGTCCCTCACCCCAACTCAAGGGGCCACTCAACAAAGCATGGATTGAGAGTCCCTAATCCCAACTCAGGGGGCCACGCAACAAAGCGTGGATTGGACAATTGGCCCGGTTTCCTCAATAGCACCGGAAGGTTGGCTACATCACCCCCCATAACCGCCGCCTTCTGAGGGATCCCATACGGGTCGGGATCGGAAATAGTCCAAAAAGATGCCTTGCGCGCGCCTAACGCTCCCTCCTAGAAAAGAGTGGATGTGGTGGAGGTGAGCAAAAAGGTGTGAAAAAGGGTGGAAATGGGTGAAATTGGGTGAAAACCCAAAAATGCCATATCCCCAATGTGGAAGAAGTATCAAAAGCTACGCAACGGGGTAACAATGATGCCCCTAGTATCTCAAAGCATGGGTCTCCAGTACGCCACACGCCCAAATCGTTGCACTGCGCACGCACTGTGCTTAAGGCGCCCCCAACCAGCCAACACACAGGAGAAGCTCAATATCCAACCTTCTAAGTAAATTTGGAAAACCGAAAGTGATGGTTACTATTCAAGGGCAAATATCTTTTCAGGGGGAGGCGGTACAGTCAGCACTGTGCTCAGTTATCCCCCCCCACCACCACAAAAGATGCAATGATCTGCTTGCAAATGCACATGCAAATGGCTTGCAAAAGCTCATGATTGCGGCACAATTTGCCATCTGACCGCAGGTGGTGGGCAAGCGACTTTTAAAGGCAAGGTGGTGCCGTTTAACCAGAGGTTGGTCGTAGGACAAGACCACAGGACAAGAACATGGTTGACTTTGAGGCTCCAAATGTTTTCTTCCAGCATGTTGCGCCAGCCATTTGCGGTAACACAGTCCAATAGACAGCATAACAATAAACTTCTCAAGAAACAAGCCTGAAACGTGGTTGCACAATTCTGAAATGAAGCCCTTCCTCCTATGATACACCATCCTGAACTCTTGCTGGGGCAGCTTTTACGGGGCATGCCTGGCGGCTGCCTTACCTTTCGGCGTTGGGCCTGGGCTTGGGCACCTTGAGGCAGTGAGGGACTGCCGTGTCAAATGAGAGTCAGAATCAGAATCTGTCTCAGGCAGGGTCTGATGCAATGATACCAGCTCATCCTGCAAATGCAAACAGTGCACTGCAACCATGGAACCATCATTTCTTGGCAAACATGCCGCACTGCAACGCCTTTGGGTCCCCTCTCCCAAATCCGCGACAAAAGTCAGTGGCAGCAGCAACCACGATGCAACTGTTACTGGTACTGGTACTGGTACTTGTCCTGGTACTGGTGGAGAGATAGTTACAGTGGGGGGAATCCAGGGATTACTGGTGGGGAGTCCAACCATCCTGATTCCTTGTAGAAACTTTATAGAGTATGCTTCCTGCCCTCCTGCCCTACAAACACAAACAGGCCATTGCACTATGGGTGGATACCTGAGCAAAGAATTTCAAATATGAACCATGTCCGCGGCATGATTGTGTGATTTGGGCTTTGTCGGTTCCTGTTTTCAGCCTGTCAGTAGCCACGGGGGGCAAACTGTCACTTCGCGACACCCTGGGGGTGGGGGGACCGTCATCCCTGATCACCTGACGTTCTGAAACACTTGTACACTGTCACTGCCACTAGAATGCACAGACGTAAGCCTGTTTGAGGCGGACCCATCGGAGGTGGATCCATTGTGTTCATCACCACCATCTTCATCATCACTGGACCCTGCAGAGTCAGAATCTGATGAGGAGTTACCTGATTCATGCAAGCACAGTCATGCACAACTTCAGTGGCACCATGTTTGTACACGATGGTTCTGTACTTACTGATTACCATGGGCAGAAAGGCCTGCACAACAGCTAGCACAGGCTCCTTTGTGGAACGGACAGAGACACAACAGCGCCTTAAGGGAACATTTTCAGAGGTCTGAGGAGTGCAATGGGTCAGAACAAAGGAGGTGCACATGAGCTCTGACAACGAGGTCTCACAGTTGCGCAGTCATGTGCAATATGACACTGACACATTTTTTTCAGGAACTAGCCAGTGAACCCCCCCCCCAGGATGGACAGGGGGAGGGGTATGAGTATTTGTACTGACTGTGATGCAAAAACTGTGTGGGATGATAGATATTTAGAGACCAGAGATGGTTAAATATGCACTGGCCCATGCAATTTTGTGCAGTGGCTCTCAGCTTGGCACTTTCTCTGTGGCCTCATGCCACCTCATGTCAGATGGTATTCTTATACAGCCTCCCACAACTGCCATCTGCTGGTTTTTACTTGGACTTTTTTTGAGAAGGCCTCAGGGTGTAGCCCTACCCCCTTGCAAGAACAATGCTAAAAGCACTGAATGCGACAGAAACAACTCCTACTGTTGCTCTGACAAGGGGGTAGTTTGCGCAAGCTGCAACAATACACAAGCAGTGACCTTTGCCTCATAAATGTACTGGTTGTTGGGTGATTCTCTCATCTCCCGCTACAAAGGACCAGAAAGAATCCCTAAAAAACCATCCCTAGCCCCAAATCACAAACGAACCTGGGTTCTTCACGGACAACCACAAAAAGAACCACCAGCTTCCATGGTTCCAAAAATTGCGCAAACAACACCCACCTCCTGTTGTTCTGTCAAGGGCGTTGTTCTCGCAGGGGTGAGGCGGGGGTAGATAGATGCTGGAACTGTTTCATCCAAGTGGGTAAGCATGTTTGCATTGGAGAACACTGATTCCTTGCTTCCAGGGGTCATTCACCAAGTCATCGTGCAGGATTTGGATTTCCCTGCTGCGAGATGCTGGGCATCCGCAGGGACATGCAATGCTGGAACAGAAAAATGCGATTCACCTGCACCCCTGGTATGTCAGCTTGTTGTGGTTTGTGTTGCAGCATGCTGTCCTCCTGTAATCTGGGAAGGGAAGGGTGGGCAATACAGAAGAAGCAGGGGATGCACACACTTACCGCAAAGCAGATTTTGACTACAGGAAATACACGTGACATGTAGACACTGCGCAATCCACGCCTCTGCACATGTGATCCAACATCCTAGACTCCACATCCAAACACCTTGGAAAGCACAGCACCCTGAAACACATGTATAACAAGCATCCAAACAGGCAAACATTATTGGCACCTGCATTCCAAAACTCCCTGAACCATGGCCAGCAGACCAGACCCCACAATGTGGGGCAGGGGGCATGTGGCTGTACCTCTACCCAAGGGCAGCTACAGGAGATTCAGCTACAGGAGATTGCATGCGGCCAGCTACATTGCTCCCCATGGGTCTTATGTTTACGTGACTTGTCACCAAATGATCACCCAAGCTTGGCCCAATGGTCCCCAGGGGTTATCAGTGGGGCTTGATAGGCCAATTGCGGGTGCCCAGCGATAGAGCCTGGGAGCCCGCCATTGGTTAGGGGCCATGCGAGGTCCATGCAGTGTGATTTTTTTTTTGGCTCAAAATAAAAAAATTCATGGGGGCTCACGTGTTTCCATCCCCCCCCCCCCTCCAAACCACAAAAAGAGGTACCCAGCTACAGCGTGGCTGAGCGACAAAAATCGGAAAATTAATTGGGGGATCATTTTGTCTCTGAAATGGATGATTTTACAAGAGGTTAAACATCCGATTTCATGCATTGCCCGCACCCCCCAAAACGGGGGAGTACATGGCGCTGGGGCATGCTCTTGATCTAACAACCCTCTTCGAGGTGATTTGTAATCACTTTGCAGTGCTCTTGATTCGCAAGCCAAATGCTATCAGCTTACTGCAACCGCCATTTGACCACCAACTGCCCGTAGGGGTACTTTCAACAACTTCCAAGCCATTTGTTGGTATTATGGGGAGGCCACCTATGACGTCTTGGGATATTGGACTGTGTCCACAAAAGCAACAGAGCTAAGAGCAGCAGGGCGGACAGCATCTCAAATGCCTTGGCGGCTTTCTCCTTCGCTCTCCTCCTCCTCATCACTCGCAACCTCGGACTCTTCGTCGCTCTCAATATCCTCTTCAATCTCCTCCACACAGGTCCAGCCCATGTCGGCACCAAGCTGACTAATATCCATGTCTGTCAACAAATCCGACGGCAGTTTCTCGGTCATGGATTGTGTGATGCCCAACTCTGACAGGGCTAGACTTGCCTGCCGCATCAAATCGTCATCGTCCAGCCCCTGGTCCCAGCTCTTCTGAATGCACATGAGCAGTTTCTGGTACTCTTCGTTGGAGATCTTCGGGATGGCCTGTGCAGGGCCTGTGCCCTTGACGTTCTCAAGCAGAGCTCGTGCCAGACTGCTTGCAGATGTCACTGGGCGCAAGGAGGATATGGCACAGCAGGGATGTGGTCAGCGATGCAGGCAAAAGATTTACAGAGTGTAGACTGCCCATCAGCTTATTTCCTTTGGTCCAGCGATGAACACAGAGTATGCAAACAGCTCTTGACAACCCAGCAGTGGCATCCGCCACTGTTCGAAAAAGAGTGCGGAAAAGGAGGGGCTCGCTGCAAAGCATTAAAGCAATGCACAGTTGCATCTCAAAAAATCAGGTCACCCTGGGTGAAACGTCACATCCTGAAATTGCAATCACTGCCTGCCATCAAGAAACATGAACAAGACCACCAGCAAGAGGCAGCAGCTAGCTCCAGAGAATGAGATGGCTTAAAGCAATTGGTGCTTGCAGGTGGTTTGGAATCTACTTTGGCTGTATTTCAGCAATGATAAACTTACCCTGGTATGCAGCAGGACGCTTTGTTGTATTGTTTCCATTGATGTGAATTGAGCTGAATTCTGCACAGCAGCCTTGATCTTCTTCCACCCGTTTCATATTTCTGTGAATGGGCTCAAGCGGCGATGACGATGTAGTGACTTGCCTGAAGGTCCCTCAACATTTGAGAGTGAGATGACTCAGACAGTAGGGTGATGTGGACAAACAGTGCAGGCAGTGTTTGGGGTTTGGAGGGAAATATGACAGGCTTCACACAACATACCAAATTGTGCAGGGGCTGTGGGTGCGGAGAAAGGCAGCAGAAATTCCGGCAGAATCTTACAAATCTAATGCGATTGCCCGCAGCATTTTTTCCCCAGTAACCGGGACCCCGCGCACGCGTGTGTGTTCCACGAAGGATCGCGAGCCGGGTGGGTGGGTAGACACCAGGAATGAGAGTGGGAGGGGCCACTTGACAAAATCTGCATTGTCCAAAAGGTAATTGTTACATCACATCCATGAAATGAAACACGTCACTGTGCCATGTTTTTGATGGTTGCAAGCCCACACATTTTGTCTTTCCCTTTGTCATTACTTTACGCCCCTCTGCTCCCCTGGTGCAAAACACCTGAACACACACACATGTGAGACAACCATGTGGACCAGGCTGACAATACCTGAACTCAAATTAGACGTACTTTTCTCAAGCTCCTTCTTAGGACGCGGGGAACGAGGCACTGAAAGCTCAGAGCCGAGAGCTGTGCGTTCTAAAGTGTCCTCATCGGGAGATGGGTTCTCCAAATGGCTAGGGCCTGCCACAGGCGCAAATGCCTTCTGCTTCTTAGAAGATTTTCCAGGCGCAGTCGGCTGCAGATGGCTTTCCACAGCCGCAGAAGCCGTCGTCCCAGGTATTCGCTTACCCGCTTGCTTGCCTGAAGGTTTGGCAGGCTGGGAGTGGACAGCACGGAACTTGTTTGGTGGCTGAAGGTGTTTTGAAGAAAAATGGAGTTGCTGCTGCTGCTGCTGCTGCTGTTGCTGCAGATGTGGGGGCTGCTGTAGGGGTGGCTGCTGCTGTGGCGGCGGCGGCTGATGCTGATGCTGGTGGTGGTGCTGGTTTTGGTTGGTGTACAATCGAACTTGCCCTGGCCCAGACGGAGAGATATGGATAATGAATGGTTGAGAGGCTGGTCCGTGAAGTTGGGGATGCGCCTGCAGTGTGCCTGGAGGAGAAAGATGATGAGATTGAGAGTGTTGTGGAGTTTGATGAGGAAGGTTTGGCTGATAAGGTGGTTGCGGCTGGTGGTGGTGGTGGTGGTGGTGGTGTTGATCAAGGGTTTGAAGCTGAGGTTGAGGATGGGATTGAATTTGATAAGGAGGTTGAGGTTGAGGCTGGGGCTGGGGCTGAGGATGCTGAGAATGAGGATGTGGAGCAGGAGGTGGTGGTGGTGGTGGTGACGGTGGTGGAGGTGGTGGCGCGTGAGGTTGGGTTTGGCTCTGGTGCAAGGAACGGTGTTGATGCATTTGAGGCGGTTGTTGAGGAGGTGGAGGCGTAGGCGGAGGTGGAGGCGGAGGGTGCTGCAACTGGTGCTGGATGATAGGTGGACCTTGGTAATAATGTTGTTTCTGAGTTGGAGGAAGCCCAGACACCTGAGGCTGAATCTGGGAAGTGTGAGATGGTGGTTGAAAATTCGCATACATTTGAACTTGTGACTGTTCGAACGGTATAGGCACGCCTGTAACTTGGGACGGGGGTTGCTGCTGGTCAACCTGTACTGGCACGTGGTGTGAATATTGCACGGGATGAGCGTGACGAGATGTGTTGTGCTTTAACTGGCTTGAAGCATCTGCAGGTGCAGCAAGCGCTTCTGGTGACTCCATCAGTGGCAAACTGGCTGGACACGACTGACGCCTGTGTGCCAGACGCTGATGACTGGGCTTGGCCTCGTGGCCAGTCTGTGCGTCGGGCGTTGCAGAGTTCATGCCAGATCCTTCTCCGTCCTGATTTAGCATAGCTAAGGCCATAACCAGCTGATAAGGCTGGTGGACAAGAGCTTTCCCTGCGTCATTACCCCCACTGTTGCCTGCCTGATCTTGCATCATCCCGTCGTCTAGCATCATGGTCTTGTCGTCTTCGAAGCAGACTTCCGGGTGATTGGGACTTTTGCCACTGATGTGGTCCTTCACCCGTGCCCAAAACTCCCGGCAAATGTGAATATTGTTGCAATCAACCCCATACTTGCATTCATCCTTCTGGTGAAGCTTGCAAATGCGCTGTGGCGTAAACCTGTATCGGGTGAAAAAGCAGAGGAAAGCACGGTGGGTCGCACGTCGCACTGAATATTTCCAACTGAGACCACGTCGAATTCGTTCACTGCAAGTTCACCATTTATTTTTCAACGCCGTGCAACTTTGGTGTTCAGTGCTTCGTGCTAGGACCAATCCTATTGGCGGGAGAGGCGTCGGCAGCGTTGCCCAGGCCGACGTTTATGGGACTGTAGTGCGGCGATGATAGACGAGCAAACAGCCACCTGAAAACCCGGTCGCCTTGATTCTTCCCTGACGTGCGTTCTGCTTTGAGGAAACGATCCCAATACGTTGTAACGGCAATCCATGTCGGGTGGACTCGGATAGGTTGGCAGCCTTCTTTCCTCAACTCAATCACGTGGCGCATCACCATGGCTCGGAAATCCTCTCTCCTTGAAGCGACATCCCCGTGTGCATAGCAACAGTTATTGAAAGGAAGCGCCAAAAGGGTCTCGCGGACAGCTGTCATGTGAGCGCTGTGAACATGCGTTTGGTTACATTTAACACCAGCGTTGCAGCGTCCACTTTGGTGCAGCATGCAGAGAGACGGCGGATGGGGATGTCGACACAGCCAGCGTTCCACCGCCGTAGAGTGCTGTACGTGCTTCATGTTAATCCACACGCGACCCAAGTGCTTCAACTTCGGGTCAATCACAGGAATCGCCGAGGAGCTTGGCTGGAAAAGTGACGGGATGTGGATTTGAGTTGGCTGCTCTTTCGTCGCGATGTGCACGGGTTCTCCCATGGTGCAAAGGTGCCTTGAAGAGAAGGACACAACCGCAGAAGATGTCCACTGAAACAGAGCACGTTGTTTCAAACCCTGCCCGTCACCCAAGTAAGCACAGTTTGTTGGTACATGCAGTTGAGGTGCAAATGGACTTCAGAGCCCATGCCACTCTCTAAAGAAAAAAGGCAGAGTCCCCGTTTCCGTCCTCGCCATCTCTGCCCTCGTGCGCGGTGACATGGCTCCTGAGGGGCCGGAGCCCGGGACGCTCCCACCAGGGGGCGGCACAGAGCACCCCCCCAGAACTCTGCCAGTTCCAGGTTTTCGAACCGAGGGCTCTGGGACTCGGTGTGTGCTTTTGTCTCTGGGGTCTTTGGCAGAGTTCTATGAAGAAATAATGCAAAAAGTTCTCAGTGTCGGAAATTTAGGCCCGAACCACAGGCTGTTGAATTCAGGATCGGAAAGTGCGGTGAGATGGTTTTTGAGAAGCGTGAGAAGTTTGCATGGTGCTCAAGAACAACCCTAAGAACCTGTGATTGTGTCTCAATGGGTCTGGGATGCTTGTCCCTTGTGTGGATGCAAATCTAAACCAGGGAACAGGGTACAGGTTTAACTTTACATAAGAGGAAAGTCACCTGGCGTTCACAGTGCGATAGCCTACAAAAAACATCGTAGCTACTAGCTACAACAACAACAGGTGTTGAATTTCTATGTGTGGATAGACGGCAGGAATTTTACAAGAAATGGTCGAAATGACACCTCAAACTTTCACCCCCCGACTCGGATTTTTCCCGAAAAGAACACACAGCACGCCTTCAAGTGGGTTCTCGAGAAAAGGTTGCTCATTGTGATATTCAATATTTGGTGCAAAAGCCAATCCTAAGTGCGTTGAATCCTAGCCTACACCAAGTACTTCTGAGGATCGTATCGTGAAATCGCCCGGGGCAAACCTTAGAAGCGCAGCACAACGGTCCAAAACGCTAGTTCAGGTCCTAGACCCAAATTCACGTAAAATCACGTGTGAATTGCAGATCGGACTCAAGGGCTTTTAAAAATTGTGCCGAAACAGGTATCGAAAATCGGGAGGCCGTAATGTGAAATCGTGCAGATGGACCCTAATAATCTGCACTAACGATTGAAGCATGAAAATTTCGAATCATCAATACCAAAATTTTCGGCATACTCTGGAATTTACTGAAATTGCAGCCCAGGAACACACCCGAGGTTCAGTTCATTCACCTTGCCCAACCGCTTCTACCGGGTATTGACGCCATCGATATCAAGAACCCCCAAGAATCACTGCATGGGATTCGAGTAGAGGTTGACAGAACACAACCAATTCGGTCAAAATTGGTCAAAAAATTACATCCCAGGCTAAAATATATTTGCGACGATCTCTTTGATGAAAGTTACGGTAGATGTGATTTTTGGATCGTTTGATCGATCCAAGCAAAAGTGGATTCCGAACGCTGTGAAATATGAACACCAAGTGTATCAAAGACAAACATAGCATGTCGTCTTTCGCTTAATTATTTGTGGGCGGATACTCACTTGTAGTCGCAAATGATGAATCATGAAAAAAAACGCGTTTTCCTAGTGAATGCAACGTTGCGAACATTCTTTGTTCGATCCGAGCAAAGGTCGAATGTCCCATTCATTTGCTATTGGGTTTCTCAAAGTTGCGAAAGGTGGAATTGAAATATACTTGCTGCCAAAGATGTGTGAGACGAAGCATAGAAAGCATTGTGTGCAAAGCATGGAACACTATGGGTACCTACAATACCCATCATGTTTCATCGTTCATATTGTTCAATAATAATTTCGCTCGCCTATACGCGCACGCATGGACATATTATTTGTGGTACTTGTGCCGATTTTCGCTTCGCTTCGCTGCTTGGTTTCCTCGAATGGTGAGACAATTGTGCCTTGCGATCCTGGGGATGGCACTCCTTGAGAATTCTCCTTGTTGCTTGCTGCTCCCACGTTTGCCATGGTTGTGAAGCAACACCATAGCATGATTGTCGATTCGGAGGCAAAGAAAGTGAGAGCCAAAGCGCAAGCAAGGTGCATCAAGAGAGTCGACTTAAGACCGAACTTCATCGGATTGTACCAAACTATTTGATTCAATGTTCGTCGTCAATTCAACATATCAATGCAAATATCATGGCATTTGTTGGTTGCATTTGTCCATCTTGTGCCATCCTTTGTTTTTGTGGCCTCCTTAACGTGCAATTTCGCAGCATGTTGGTATGTGACAAGAGCCTGTAGAGCACCAGTAGCAAATGTAAGCAAAGGGTCAATTGTCCCACTTTGGGGTGGGTGAGAAGTTTGAGCTACAGAGCGTGAGTGAGCGTGAGGGTGAGAGTAAGGATGAGAGTGTGAGTGAGCGTGAGGGTGAGAATGTGGGTGAGAGTGTGAGTGAGCGGAAAGGTGAGAGTGTGAGCGAGGATGAGGGTGAGAGTGTGAGAGCGTGAGTCCCACCTTGAGTGTCACCTTCGCATTGGAAAAACCATTTTGATGGAGCCGCCTATGTTACAATATCGCTTGAAGAGCCCAATTTTTGCGTCGATGGTTGGGTCCACCACAGCACACTTCGCCAGGCTACACGGTTTCCACCTGAGTGTGGGTGCACATGGGTGCACAGGTTTCCACCTGAGTGCACATGCAACCTTGCTTAAATTGCCAACAAAAACTCGTGCATCAAAGGGTGAGAGTGTCACTGGGCGTGAGGCTGAGAGTGTGGGTGAGCGTGAGAGTGAGAATGTGGGGGTGGGTGTGAGTGAGCGTCTTCGCACGATTGCTGATTAATGGCACAACGACATGCGCTCAGCCTTTATAAGCCCCGTAATGCCCCCCAACCTCAAAACCAAAGAGTCCATATCCTCAACTCAGCAGTGGGGTTTGGTTAGGAACATCTAGCATGGCGGCCTTGATGAGTTGCACCAGTTCGTGCATGTTTTGTTGCATTTTAAGCAAGCATTTGGAGGCAGATCCGTCACCCGTATGGACCATGGGACCATGTCCCGCCTCATGTTTGGATTGATAAAGCAACTCAGCTGCTATGCAAAATGAGGGAGACGATGAGGCACAGGTGTGTGCTTTGTCAAAAAGCGCTCCACCATCATAGTTTGTGGTGAGTGCAAGGAGCATTATTGTGCTCTTTTGACCTCCACACTTGTGGGGATAATTCTGTTTGTTACGCACATGAGAAGTGACATGCGTTGACGTTGAATTCACCTATTCCGCCTTATGCAACGTGCTTTGTCGGGAGGGTTTCTCGCCGCGTCTGGTCTACTTGGGGGGCTCTGGAGGGGAGGGTAAACCGGGGTAAAGTAGGGATAGTCAATACAAAAGCAGCATGCAAGGCAACATTCCCCCAATGGCAACAATGTTCACCTTGCCATCCTTTTTTCCTACTCTTCCCTCCAAGGAGGCCATTGAATAGCGGAGGCAACAAGCGGCGCATGCTGATACTAAGGGCTTTTGCCGGAACATCCTTTTGCCAATGGTCCGTGTGGCTGTGAGCCCTGGTGTGCCCGCCAGGCGGCGCCCCGGTCAGATGTCAAATCATTAAAGTACACCACTACTACTATGGATGCCAGTACTACACCCACCTACCATTGTACTATATGAGCAACACACCCCAAGACCTTCAAGACCAACTTGCAAAATGTGCACCGACCACTGCCCCCGCAGATTGGTACACTGTCAACCTGGGCTTTGACATGTATGGTGGGTTGGGCTGCAACCCCCGGTGCCACGCACCGGCATCACTGCTATACAAACACTTGTCATTGCGATCACACCCAACAAAACGGCCATGTGGCAAAAGCAAGCAAACCCCGTGAACCAATCAAAGAGGCCCGTGGTACGTTAATCGAGGCCGTTGGAACAGAAAGTTCTGTATTGTGCCCAGAGTACCAGCCCCTCAAACAAGCAATGTCGGTTCAGTGATTTCCCACATACCTTCATTCCAAGGTTGCTGGCCACCTACAACAACACCACACCCTCCCCTGCTGGGGCACAACGCCCGGCCTTGCAACAACACCGGTTCCAACCCCCCTCCCCCGCCCGCCCTATCTAGAGCACCCGTTAGCAAGAGGGAGTGCCACAGGCATAGGCACATTGCTTCCGGCGTAACAGTGTTTGGCTGGCTGTGTCCTTGTGGCCTGGCAGCGGTTGGTATGGGCCATCCAAGCATGACCAAGCCTTCTCCCTATGCCCAAACAGGATACTACAACTTGCAACAGTATATATATAAAAAAGTAGGAGTGGGGAAACTCCAAGCATGTGACCAACAATTACATGTGGGTTTGGCTGAGAGCATGGGTGTTGTTGAGAATGTGGGTGAGAGTGTGAGGCTGTGACCACGTATAATTGCCGTTGCCGTTGGCACACTGCACAAACGGGAAAACATCGAAAAGACCCGTTGGAAATGAATGCCCGAAAATGCACAGAGCACGGGCCCGCCAACCGGCACACTTGTGCTGTCCTGCGCCGCAGCCTGCGCTGGGCAGCACGGCCGACCTCTGTCTGTCTATTTCGCTCTCTCTTTGCGTCGCAGAACCAGCGCGCAACATGCCTCCCAGGGCGAAGGGTCTCAAACGGTCCAGCGACAACTCCACGGCGCCAGGCGAAGTGGTGCAATGTGGAAGCGACAAGGAGTTCAAGGCACTGGTTACGTCCGGGAAGACCGTCATCGTGGATTTCTGGGCGTCCTGGTGCGGCCCGTGCACAAAGATCGCGCCGGCGTTCGCTGAGCTGGCGGCGGCGCATCCATCCGTGGTGTTCGCGAAGGTGGATGTCGACGAGTGCGAAGGTACCGCGGCGGAGTGCAAGGTCCAGTCCCTGCCGACGTTTATGGCATTCGCGGGCGGAAACAAGGTCGACGCCTTCTCTGGGGCGAACAAACTGCAGCTGAAGAAGTTTGTGCAGACGCATGCTGCGGGCGCGAAGGGGCCTTTCAATGACAACGAGTCAGCCGGAGAGGGAGGAGAGGCAGCGATGAAGGTCACTGTCCTCTCCGGTTTTCTCGGCGCAGGCAAGACCACACTTCTGAAGCGCATTCTGCGGGAGAACAACAAGCGCAGCGACGGCGACAAGCTGAAGATTGCCGTCATCGTGAACGACATGGGCGAGATAAACCTCGACGCTGACGACATCAAGCATTCGAAGCTGATCCAGGAGCAGGCCGAGATGGTGGAGCTGCACAACGGGTGCATCTGCTGCACACTGCGAGGTGACCTGCTCAAGACCGTGAAGAATCTGAGCGAGGAGAAGAGTTTCGACTACCTGGTGATCGAGAGCACGGGCATCAGCGAGCCACTTCCAGTCGCGCAGACCTTCGTGATGAACGTGGACGACCAAGATCCCGAGCATGACGAGAGTATTGGTGAGAATGAAAGGAAGCTGACTGTGGCTAAGACAGAGCTGGAGTCGCTGTCTCACTACGCCACATTGGATACTATGGTCACCGTTGTGGACGCGCTCAACATCTACGATGCTCTCGGCTCGATTGAGAAGCTCTCGGAAGAAAACTCTTTCGGGATGGTCGGCAACACAGGAACGACGAAGGACAAGAGTGACAAGAGCGCGAAAGACGATGGAAACCCAGCTGCTAAAGCTTCTTTCGACGTGTTGTTCACCGACAAGGGACCACTCGGGCTGGAATTGACAAATAACATTGACGGCAATGTTGAAGTGTTGCGAATCAATCCGGGCTCACAAGCAGAGGCTCTTCCAGAGTTCCGTACGCCTGGTGTGATCGTGCAGCGCATTCAAGGCAAGAGCGTCGAGGGACTCAGCTGTGACGATGTCATGGCACAAATCGCTGCCAGTCGCCGGCCTCTTTGCATGACATTCAGCTACCCCGAGCCTGAGGAAGACAACCGCTCGCTTGCACAGCTGATGCTAGATCAGATCGAGTTCGCGAACGTGATCATCCTCAGCAAGGCTCAGATTCTCTTGAAGAAAGAGAACGAGGAGAAGCTCCAGGAGATCAAGGCTTTGCTGCAGAAGCTGAACCCGAAGGCACGCATTATCGCTCCACGCAAGGACAAGTACGGAGACCTGGACGTTGGAAGCGAACTGCTCAACACGGGGCTGTTCAACATGGAGGAGGCGTCCAGCTCCGCAGGCTGGATGCTGGAACTCGCGAAAGAGGAGCACACGCCGGAGACCGTGGAATATGGGATATCCAGCACAATGTTTCGCGCCACGAACATGCCCTTCCACCCGGAACGCCTCAGTGCAGTGTTAAACGGGTTTGGAGAATACGACTCTGCGTTGGAGGCTTCCAAGGGTGGCTCCCGCAGTGATAAAGACGTGTTCAAGGGGGTAGTGCGGGCCAAGGGCCAGCTCTGGCTGGCGAACGCGCACGCGTTTCCGATGTCAATTCAGACGGCGGGTAGGCACCTCTCGGTCGAACCGACTCAGACAAATTTCCTGGCCGCAGTGGATGAGGACGAATGGGACGAAGAAGAGCGGGAGGCCTATAAGGACCTGGTGCAGAGAGGGAGGTGGAGCAAGAAGTTCGGCGACCGATGCAGCGAGGTTGTGTTCATCGGGGTGAACCTGGACAAGGAGCTGATCGCAAAGAAGCTGAATGCCGCGCTGCTGACAGAGAAAGAGAGCAAGGCGCTTGGCGGGGTTGAGGGCTGGAGGCAGCTTGCTGACCCGTTCTTTGGGGGCGAGTGTGCAAAATTTTACTTTGAGGTGCAGTACGAGTCTGATGAGGAGTCTGATGAGGAGTCTGATGAGGAAGAGGAGGAGGAGGCTACCGACAAGTACACCAAGATGACGCCTCTCGAGCTCAAGAAGCTCTGCAAGGAAAAGAAGCTGGCGACTTCGGGCACCAAGACAGACCTCATCAGCCGCTTATTGGCCCTGGAGGAGGAAGACGCCGGCGTGGTTCCATCCCATGCAGAAGGAGTAGCGAAGAAGCGCAAGTCCGACACAAAGGGTAACGGCGGCAAGAGACCAAAGAAACAGTAAGAACAACACCTGGCACATGCATATACGGCACGAACACCCCCCCCCCCCAGCCCCAAAACCTCCAAGGCAGAGATGTATTAGAACGGCTGACAACCATCTGAGGAGGGGCCTCCTCTCATCTAATACCCCCTGATCCCCTCAATCGCACTAGCGTCCAGGACTTGCAAAGGCGAATGCCTCCTCTCATCTAATACATCCCTGCTCCAAGGTATGTGGGGGGTCTAGGGTTCTGAGGGTCTATTTTTTTTTTATACAGGAACCCATGGTCTTTTATTGGCCACCGACGAGCATCTGTCTTATGTGCTGCTAGTGCGTGCCTTTGCACTGCCATAACACAGCCTTCCACTGGGGGTAATGGGGGGTATGGAAAGGGAGACCGTACCTTTATCCCTAGCATGCCTGGACTCATTGATATTGGCATCGACAAATAAAAGAGAACCACGCTATCGCCATCAGCGCACTCGTGGTTCGACCACAGTCTCCGCCACCATTGTAGAGTCTTAGAGACTCGCCGCCATTGTAGAGTCTTAGAGACTCCTTGCGCCGCGACATCGGGTCGCGCCAACGACGGAAACGCTCCAAGCCTCATCCGCAGGCACTTCGCGCATCGGCTGTGACGGTTTTGGTCAGCTGGCTAGTGGGTAACGTGTGGAATTGTAATGGCCCATTTGGAAACGTGGATAAGCGTTTGTTTGAGTTCAGCCCGTGGCTCGGGTTGCAGGTTTTGTGTCCACACCAATCCACACCAACACTCGCTGTCAGCGTCACCAAGCAATGGTGGTACTGTGGAGTACCTGGTCCAGGTTTACGAAGGATTGCGTGTCCCGTATGTGCCAATCTCCAAGCCAGACCCCCCCCTCCCTCTTCCAAGAGATGGATTTCAGTGACGACGCCGACGTGTGGCCTCATGGGACGAACCCCGTAAGGGGTCGGGGGCGGGGGGGGGGGAGTTCAGCATAGACGTCAGCAACACGCGCAAGGGTAAGGCACGTAAGTATGGCGTGCGACATGGAAGGGCAGGGGATCAGGGGAGGGTGAGGTCAGGTGCAGAACAATGTGGACCGATCTGCGACGACACCTCTGACCCCGTATCTATGCGGAAATGCTGGATAATCTGTGGCGACCCCCGACGCCGTATTCAGGACAATGCACTGTGAGAGTTTCCTGGAGTGATTCAGGAGGGTAGTGACCATCGCTTTCTTGCGGCCAAGAGACACTTTGGTCCAAGGTTCAGTCTGTGTGCAGACTGTATTTATTCTTTGGGACCCAACTGAAGTTCGCATTTGTAATTTGGGATTTACAATTTGGTGCCATATTGACTGATGCATTGAGAAGCCATGGGTTTGGGTTTGAAGTACCATGGCTGATGAGGATACAAGTGCTGCATGTAGTGCTGCATACTTTCCTCTTGGCTAAGAGACAACTTTGTCCAAGGTTCAGTCTGTGCGCAGACTGCATTCATTCTTTGGGACCTAATTATAATTTGCATTTGTAATTTGGGATTTACAATTTGGTGCCATATGCCAAGGGTTTGGGTTTGAAGTGCAATAGCTGATGAGGATACAAGGGCTACATGTAGTGCCGCATATTTTCCTCTTGGCTAAGAGATGCCTTTGTCGAGGTTCAGTCTGTGCAGGCTGGGGTTAGGAAGCCATTCCCCATATTTGGGCCCCTGAGACGGTAGGGGTGAGGTAGCCACTTCTGATTTTGATCCCTGCGCTAAACGTTGGGGATCCTTAAGAAGGCAGGGTTTATGCAGCCATTGTCCATAGTTGGGCCCTCGAGACGGAAGGGATGAGGTTGCCACTTCTGATTTTGATCCCTGCTCTCAGCGTTGGGGACCCCGAGAAGGCAGGGGTTATGCAGCCATTGTCCATATTTGGGCCCCCCGAGACGGTAGGGATGAGGTAGCCACAGCTGGTTTTGATCCCTGCGCTAAAGGTAGGGGATCCCTGAGAAGGCAGGGGTCATGTAGCCATTGCCCGTTTCTGGGCCTAGAGACTGTAAGGGTGAGGTAGCCACTTCTGATTTTCATCCCGCACTTGGGTAGCCACTTCTGATTATGATCCCCGTGCTGAGCGTTGGGGAGTCCCAAGAAGGCAGGGGTTATGTAGCCATTGCCCCTATTTGGGCCCCCCAGACTGTAGAGATGAGGTAGCCACTTCCGATTTTGATCCCCGCGCAGAGCGTTGGGGATCCTCAAGAAGGCAGGGGTTATGCAACCATTGCCCATTTCTGGGCCTAGAGACTGTAGGGATGAGGGAGCCTTTTCTGATTTTGAACCCCGTGCTGAGTGTTGGGGATCCCCAAGAAGGCAGAGTCCATGCAGCCATTGCCCACATTTGGCTCCAAGACGGCAAGGGTCATGACGCTTGTGCATGGAATTTGAGTCCTGGTGCCAAGCCTAAGTCGTGTGACACCAAGTCTCTGCTTATCTACAAGAGGGTATTTTGCAACTACTTGTAGTGTTGTATGCACCCTTGCTATTGTTCCAACATTATTCTTTTATTTCTGCCATCTTTGTGTGATGAGTATTTCCCATGCAAGTCCCCCTTCACACCACGATTCCATTGCTTTAACCATGCCGGAGGTACCCAAAATGTCTATGGGGGCTATATGCTTCACCTCCTCTTGTAGCAATGGCGGTTGTTGGGTTGTTCTTGGTGTCCTCCTTCTTTCTTGGAAAAAAAAGTGTGCACAGGTTACACCGAAAAAAAAAGTGTACGCGGGTTACACATAAAAAAAACTAGCCCCCCCCCATTTTTTTTCCATATGCAGGTTACAATAAAAAAAACAGTACATGGGTTACATTTTTTTCCTTACGCGGGTCACATTTTCAACGGATGCAGGATTC
Organism: Eutreptiella sp. 'Long Island Sound 2002'; assembly: GCA_964036045.1. Lineage (NCBI taxonomy): Eukaryota > Euglenozoa > Euglenophyceae > Eutreptiales > Eutreptiaceae > Eutreptiella > Eutreptiella sp. 'Long Island Sound 2002'. Next base: position 8,808,606 of record OZ038398.1, on the reverse strand, counting down.
CAGCTTAGCTTGTTGGGTGCATTTTGAATAAGTGAGGGTACCGTGTATGCATCTTTGGCCGTCCCAAAGGTTTGCCGCATGCAATGTTTAAGTGAAGCTATGTGATGCATCATTTAAGAAGGCTTTGTCATCTGACATGTGATGCTGGTCAAATGCTAATTGGTACTGTGATGTGATATCTATGGTTGTAATGGAAGATTGGGCAGTTGGTATCTCCGCTGTGAGATTGCATGATCCGGAGTGGGCAAAGGGTTCATAGAGCAAACTCGCATGGTCGCTAGGAATTGGTCCATCGGGAAACTGATATCATCCCGAACAAGCGCCTTGGGATGTCTGGTCACTGTCTCCATTGCCAAAAAGTGATGTACAGCACGCATATAGCCCTGCACCGAGATCCATGTGGGGCAGTCATTTGTTTTCGACATATGATGAATGTTTGTGTGTTTAAATGTGTCCAGTATTGCCTCGGTAGAAGATGCATTGGAAATTGGACGCTATGTGTCCCATCCAGGGTTAGGTCTGAGATTACCACTGAAAATAGTGAACAATGGTGAGGTGGTCAAACAAAGCGCGGTCTAGCTGAGGGTGGCCTGTATTTCATATTTCGTGTAGCTCATCTTTGAATTTTGAACCACATTGAAAGCTGCCATTGGGGTTTGGCTATTGCAAAATTGTACTACTGCTGAACTATGATGCAAACTCAGGTTATATTCCTGGAACTGGATATTTTGTACATGTCAGATCAAAATCTGATATATCGCATGAGCCCCCCCCCCCCCACCCCTTACCTTGGGGTTAGGGGTGTGTGTGTGGGGGGGGTAGGCAGGTAGGGGGGGGGGTAGGGCGGGGAATGGGGGGAGGTAAGGAGGGGGTAGGGGAGGGTTGGGGATATGGATTTGGATTTGAAGGCCGATCTTCAAGCTCACAGGCCGCGTGGGACGACACACGATAGCGCTCCAAACGACATTGCATATCGGCTGGCCATGCCATATGATGCACACCCGGGTCCGCAACGGACCTCTCCTACTAGTCCCCTCGGGCCGCACCAACCCCCGACTGCGATGAGCCACGCCCCGCTTGCCATGCGGGGTGCCCTCGGTGCTCGCTGTGGCTATGTCCACAGCCCTCGATGGATTGGGTCCCCCAGTGCCCTCGCCCTGACCAAGCACACCTGGGTCCACGGCCATGCCGCGCCTTGCCCGACCATTCTTCTGGGGTGCCTCCGTCGGGCGCTTGCTCAAAACGTGCCCCCACCCCCTTTCACCGGTGCTCACCTGCGGGCCCCGTGGTCCGCTGCAAGTGGTCTCCATGCACCACCTATGCCCCCGTGGTCTGCTGTCGCGCGCACCACGCCCATGCTTCCTGCCACCTGTACCCTCCTGCCCCACTTAAGCACTGAATGGGGCTTTTGGCGGATATTGCATTGTCTTGTGAGTGTTTGGTGTACTACATGTTGGTGTTGGGGCGCGAGCTAGTTGCGTCGGCGGCAGCGGCTCGTCGTGCCCACAGGGGCGGGGTCTTGGCCCACGGGTGTGGGCTCTACCCCCTCAGTGGTCACTCTGACACTGGGGCCTCTCTTGGAGGCGCCAACAATCCTTGCCCGGGGGCGGCTTGGAGCGCCCGACCCGGGGTGCGACCGACGTTGGAGGTGGTGGTGGGGGTAGTCTTGGGCCAGGCCGCACCGTAGGCCATGGTGCATGCGTGCATGAGTAGTGTGAGGCCCCAGCCGCTCAAGGCGAAGTGGCAGCAGTCGTTGCCGAAGCCCACCTCCGGCAACACGCTGTTGGGCCAGGTGGGCTGCTGTGGGACATAGGCGCCGGGCAGCGGTTTGCCTGGGCGCATGTCCTCCGGGCGCATGGAGTGGCGGACCACATCACGCAGGACCTCGGTCCGCTTCTCGGAGACCTTCGTGAGGTCCCCAACGTCCATGTTGTCGCCCTGGGTGCCCTCATGCGTGAGGTGGTAGGGCCCCGCCAAGTCGTAGGACAAGGCAACCCTAACCTCCATGGTGTTGCAGAGCCTCTACAGCCACGGGGACAGCAATTTCTTAGGGGCCTCGTGGTCCCAAGGGCTGCCCCTGCGGCGATCCACATTGCAAACGGCGTTGGCCTTGTCCCAATCGTCGGACCAAACCTCGCCATACTGCAGGACCAAGCCAGCTAGGAGCCATCGGCACACCGGTGTGAGCATTTGGCCCGAAAGTTGGCGGCGGTGCATGAACAGCTTGTTGGTCCTAGCCCACGTGCTGCAGGCCCTATCCAAGGGGTTGCCCAAGCTCCTCTCGGCGATCCTCCACCTCTGCCAGGCCAAAAAGTAGCCGGTGTAGCTGGTGCACAACAACCGGCCAGCTATGCTAGAGCAGTACCTCCGCCACCTAGAGACCACTGTGGTCCACAGAGACGGTCTAGTCGCCAGGAGCGCCGGCACGCCGTACCGCCCGAGCGGGAGCGCGCTCATCAGCGGCCGCGGCAGCCCCTCGAGGGACTGTCATGCCGTGCTGCAAGCCTGCTGTCACACTGTGCAAGAGGTACACTGCCACGCTTTGTTGCAGGCACAATGTCACGTAGCGTAGTAGTGCCACCAGCACTCTGTGACACTGTGCCGCAGGCACCTTGTCACGCCGTGCAGCTAGCGCATTGCCAAGCTGCGAAATCGGAAAGGTCTTGAAAAGGGCTATTTGGAACACCTCAGATTTGCATGCTATACTGACGATATATTTGAGATTTTTGTCCGTTTTGGATGGTGCTTGTGTTGCTTGCTGCCTCCTTTTGTCAACAGGCAGCCACCATGTCTGCATACAAATTCACGCCACGTGCTGTTGCACCAGATGGACCACAAGAGCCTTTGGTTCGGAAAAGGGCATGCTCTAACGGTGCAACCTGGGTGCAGGTTACTCGTCCGAAGTCCCCTGCAAAAAGGCCTCGTACAGCCGGTTCGCGGCAACCTGCATGCACCCACAAGGAACACCAGATTTTGGACCTCACGACTGACGGCCTGTGGGCCATGCCTCTCAACACAGGGTGGGTGCCAGTCAAGGCACACAGGCTGCAGGATTGGAAAAATTGAAGAGATATGTCCCAATTCACAAGCAGGGGGCTGTGTGCCCCAATGGGGTCCCTGACATGGTGGAAGGGGGCAACAATGAGGAGGATTCGGATTCAGAATAATCAGTGGTCCCTCGAGCATTGCTTCGTCCTGTGCATCGTCCGATTTGCAGCTCTGTGCTCCAAAATGTGACCACCTACCCCCCCCTAACCCATGCATTTCTGAAACTGCACAATTATTATGCACCCGTACGGCTACCGGAAACTGATGAGATTATGCACCCTGCACAATTATTATGCACCCGTACGGCTACCGGAAACTGATGAGATTATGCACCCTGCACAATTATTATGCACCCGTACGGCTACCGGAAACTGATGAGATTATGCACCCTGCACAATTATTATGCACCCGTACGGCTACCGGAAACTGATGAGATTATGCACCCTGCACAATTATTATGCACCCGTATAGCTACCGGAAAGTGATCCACACCCCCCCCCCCAAGGAACGAATTTTGGCGCATCGGATCAAAAGTTCACAAAACCCAGGAAAAGTGCCAAAACCCACCTTGTTGGCGCATAATGTCCCCGAGAGATATGTCTCGAAATGCAATGCTCGCAACCTCCCATCTGCCGCCACCTCCCCTCATTCCTTTGCCTGCCTGCTGCCTCTTTCTCAGAAAGAAGAGCCTGTTTTTATCTCTTGGCGCAGTCACCAGCAGGCTCCGATGCCGATTACACGCTCCGGAAACAAGCGTACCACAAGCAGCAAGCAAGGAAGGAGCTCCCGCACAACTCCTGTCAAGAGACCACCAATCAAAAAAGCCTCTGTCAAGAAAGCCTCCGTCAAGAAACTGCCCCCCACAAAAAAACCGAAGACGCAAGGAGGTTGCGACCCGTCTTGTGACTGTGAGGCACCACCAGCAAGCAAGCCATTGAATGCCAAACTTTTGGCTGTCACACGTCCTCCAGTTTCGGCCACCGGCCAGCAGCAATCTGGGACCGAGAAGATGGTGTTCGTCACAAAACCGACGGGCCTGGGCAAGATTATGGATGACGCAGTGCAGCTGGCTGTTTGGCAGCGCGCATCCGCCCCAAATTTCGTCACCGCTTTGGCGGATCCCTCCATCCGTCCATCCGCCCTTCCAGAATTTGAGGGGGTGGTCACACCCAAAGATGCAGCTCAAACCATGAAGAAGCACTTGCTGTCCCAGAAGAAGCGTGCGCTCACAGATGGCGAGGTAGACGAGCTGGTCGGGGACATCTCCCAGCTCGTGAGCATCTTTGCGAAGCTCGTTCAGTCGAAGACGGTGTCGGTCCGCCTAGAGGTCCTTGCCGACGACGGATGTCAATTCTGGCACCAGGACTGCGTCCCTTTCCGCCTGGTCACCACATACCGAGGGCCGTGCACCGAATGGGTGCATCCGGATTTCTCCAACGTAACGCTGCGCCGTCGCCAATTCGGCTCCAAGCACGCCCAGTCCCTGTCGCACCACGACGTGGCTCTGTTCAAGGGACGCGGTGAGACTTTCCTCGGGGACGCACTGTTGAACCACCCCGGGATTGTGCACCGGTCGCCTCGCATTGAGGGGAGCGGCGTCTACCGTGTGGTGTTGGTTTTGGACATGCCGTTTGACACTTGGCTTTCTGATCCGCAGGGTATGGAGGATGATATCAGTGACGACGGTTCTAGTTCTTCCACCGAGAACAAGAAGTCCACCAAGAAGCCTCCGCTACGAAACAAACAGGGAAAGAAGAGGAAAAGAGCAGATTCATAGGAAGGGGCGGTTTTGTTGCATCGGCATGAGAACACGGGATGCTTCATCTTTGGGTGGCGTTGCGCTTGTTGCGTCCAGAGACGTACCAAGTGGACACTTAGTGTGTCAAGGGGCACAAACATGTGGTACCACGTTGACACCTGGTGGGTCAACGGGGACACCATACCCACCAAAACATGTGGTGGCATGTTGACGCTTCGTGTGTCATACTCTACGTTTTGCGACGCAGTTTCCCACGTTTTCGGATACGGCACGTAAACACGCATCTGATCCATCGGGAGGCACTTGACGCGCCTACTCCCCCATCACTTGGGGAGTGGGAATGCCGGTATTCTTCCAGCATTTCATTTGGAGCTCCTGTTGGAAAATGATCTCAGCAAAATCAGTGCAGCGTAAACCACAAGGCAACACGGTCAAAGGGTATCTGTCAGGCAGAGCAGAAGCTAACCGGGGCGGGGGGAGGGCGGCGGCAGCCTGACCCGTCGCACCGGCATCAAACCATGCTGTACAGTATGGCGACGCACTCACCGGGAGGTGAGGAGGCCAAGCAGGGCCACGGCCGAGCATCCACGGAGCAAACTTGGGACCTTGCGCTGAGGGAGCCTCTTGCTCTGTTGGCAAAGTACGCTGGCCCCCAAAATGTATTGCGAGTATCATGCAGTACAGTACTCTCCAACACAGTCTCTTGTACGCGACTTTCCACCCAAACCAGAGTTACACCTTTATGAGGAAGTGATCACGAATGGGGTGGTCACATGGAAAATGCACTTGCACACTGTCTCGTTAGACAAACCTTTGTGGGATCTTCCGGACATGGGGATCGTCTCCACGTCTCCTAATCAGGACGACACAGAACGGGACGCGCATGCCTGGCTGCCCAAGGGCTATGCTATGCTGCTGACTATGCATTCCTTCCTGAATGGGCATCCGTCAGGCTGTCAGTCTTCGCTGGCCATTCGATCCAAACCTACAGGACCCCGGGCTTTTCGGATGCCCCAAAGATACCGCATTTGGCAGAATGCTGCACTAACTCGCCACTGCGCTTGCGATCGATTGTTGACAGGATTGGTTCGCTGTTAGCAGGTCCCACGCCTGTAACGGTTTTGGTGAGGCTCGCTGGTCACGGGTGGATTTGTAACGGCCCATTTGTAAGCCTGGATAAGCGGTTGTATGATTTCAGCCCGATGCATCAGGTTAGGGTTACGGTTATCGGCCTCATGCACACTGCGAAGCTGACGGGCGTGGCAGTCTCCCACTGCATACTTTGGTTTCAGGCTCAGCTAATCCTCGCTTCATGTCAGATCCGCTACCACAGTCATCTGTAGGATCATTGTGGAACTGGACAGCTCTGAACCTGGATTCCGAGAGGTTGTCTCGAATGCCGCCCAGTGAGCAGGCTACGCCAACTCAGCTTGGTCTGAACACAAAAAGAGTATTTGTGTGAGTTCAGCCGGAGGCTCAGGTTTTGTGTCCACACCAATCCACACCAACACTCACCCTTACTGTCACCAAGCAACAGTGGTACTGTGGAGTACCTGGTCCAGGTTTGCGAAGGATTGCGTGTCCCGTATGTGCCAATCTCCAAGCCAGACCCCCCCCCCTCCCTCTTCCAAGAGATGGATTTCAGTGACAGACGACACCGACGTGTGGCCTCATGGGACGAACCCCGTAAGGGGTCGGGGGCGGGGGGGGGGAGTTCAGCATAGACGTCAGCAACACGCGCAAGGGTAAGGCACGTAAGTATGGCGTGCGACATGGTGAGGTCAGGTGCAGAACAATGTGGACCGATCTGCGACGACACCTCTGACCCCGTATCTATGCGGAAATGCTGGATAATCTGTGGCGACCCCCGACGCCGTATTCAGGACAATGCACTGTGAGAGTTTCCTGGAGTGATTCAGGAGGGTAGTGACCATCGCTTTCTTGCGGCCAAGAGACACTTTGGTCCAAGGTTCAGTCTGTGTGCAGACTGTATTTATTCTTTGGGACCCAATTGTAGTTCACATTTGGTGTAATTTAGTATTTACAATTTGCTATCATATGGAGTGATGCACTAAGAGGCCAAGGAAAGCCAATGCAAAACAGAAATCTGGCAAATCATGCATAAGGTATAATATTTCCTTTTGTTATTATTTATTTTATTATTCATTTCATGATTTGTTTTTGTTATTTATGACCATTATTATATATTACATATATTATACGTATTACATTTGCCGTTCTTGTATTATATTGTCTGGTAGATTATTTTGTTATATATTTCATTGTATTTGTATTATTGTAATATTGTCGTCTCATGGAATACACTACCCACAGCAAACAAATACTAATAAACACCGGGAACAGGGCCGTCTCCATGAATCCACAAAATTTCTCCCCTTAAAGAAGGGGTCATGAGCCGTGCCCCGGAATTTTTCCTACTAGGAGCATTTGTGTGCAGGGTGTGTGCAAGGCAACCACCGTCAAGAGTATATCCCTCCACCAACGGTATCCTTGCCATGCCATGTGCCAACATTACACCCTGAAAGCTGGGGTTGTCCTATCTCAATCGGTTTTTGTTCTTCGCTGAGGACTCGGTTTTTGTTCTTTGCTGAGAACAGCCCCAAAAGGGACCGGCTCTGTGGTCCGTGGTTACTCACCAAACACTGTTCCACGCTATCTAGTGCTTTGGGGAAAAATTGGCGGGGGAAGTCGGACTTTCGCTTTTTGGGGGGGTGGGGGTCATGGGAGCCCCATTGCTGGACCCCCCCCTCCCCAACAAAAAGGGCTCCCGCGATGGGATCCAAACCAACCCAGGAACATCCCAAGTTTCAATGGAGGGGGGAGGCAGGGGGGATGCGGGGGCTGTCCTAGGGGGCAGATTGGGGGAACCGGGGGGGGGGAGGTGCAGGGGATTAGAAGGGGACGGGTACACTTACTTATGGTGAGAGTACACGTAGGTGAAACCCTAACCGTAATCTTAATCCTAACCCTAACCCTAAGGCGAACTAGGGAACAACGGAAATTGCATACCTGCTGCTTGATGCCCTAGGCAAGAGGTGTGTGGGGGGGGGGGAGGGGTTTGAAAGGAAAGCAGGACGCTTGCTTGGGGTCAAGGTGGTCAAAACAAACTCTAACCTTCACCAAGCCCGAATCAAGACTGAATGTTGGGAGCGAGGTGGTGGGCAAGTGAGGCACATATGCAATAGCTGAAAGCGCAAGAAAGTTGCTGCATGCTATACAGTTTGAGTGTGGTTTTACCTGCATGGGGGAAGTATTAGCGCGCCAGGTGTACGCTAGGCATCATTTTTAGACCATTCTCCACCCGTGCTTGGTTTTGCCCCCCCCCCCCCCACCAAACTATTGCCTGGGCGGGGGCATCCAGTATCTGTTACCGACCATGATTGAGCCAAACTATCTGCCCCCAAGAACTCAGGGGTGATGTAGACCCTTCTGAATTTGTCCCCTTCTATTGGGGATCCCTGAGAAGGCAGGGGTGATGTAGCCAGTTTTGAACATGGTCCCATGGTCCTTATGGATCATGGGACCATGTTTTGCCTCATGTTTCGACGGACAAGAGCAACTCGGCCGCCACGGATGCAATTGTCAAGGTAAAGATCAACATGCAAAAGACAAGCGTGCAAATGAAGATCAACCATTAGACAAAGAGTAGTCGCTCGATAATCTGAGGATGCATGGTGGGCAAATGTGCATCGTGTGTAGTCCCCCCCCCTTTTGTCCAAGCACCGCCCTTGTCCAAGCACCACTACCCGGTGAAACCGTCAATTTTGGAACTGTCAATTTTACGGTGCAAAATGGGTTTTCAGTTTGTTTTGTGCAGTGCTGTGCCAGTTTGAGTGCCCAAGTGTGTTCCCATTCCCTATCCTACAGTCCTCAATGTCTCTTCTTTCACGTGGGTACCCCCTGAAGTACAGGCGGTCCACTGGGGACATGGCAAATGGTGTTGTTGTTGGCCCCTCGCCCCTTGGCGACAGGTTTATCAGCATCAAATATGAGCGTGGTGGTTCAGTGGTGCACCATGGCTGTGCGCCGCTGGCCAACATAACATTCCCTATTGCTGTCCCTGCACCCAAGGGACATTATTTCATGGCATCTGATGGGAAGGGAAGGTAGTACGCAACCGTCTTGAGCTCGGGTGGTTGGGGTGGCCTAATTTTAAGGGTGTTTGGAAGGGGTTGGTATGGGGGTTCTTCACAAGGGAATCTAGTCTAAAAGTAGTGCAGTGCCAATATTCCCCCAAAGAACCCAGATTTCAAGAACGAACATTTCTTTGACTGATCATTTGGTTGAGAACGATTTAGTGTACGCATTGCTACATGCTGACTTGCATTTTGTTGGGATGTTTGAAACGGCATTTTTGTTGGATTTGTTATAATATAAATGCTCAAATGCAACATTGCAAGGAAAAGAGCATTTGGTTTACAAAAGGGATGTTTTTTCTACACAAAGGGGGCGCCTTAAGCGCAGTGCGCGCGCAGTGCAAGCGCACTGCAACTATTTGGGCGTCTAGCCGTATTGGAGACCCATACTTTGTGATACTAGGGGCATCATTGTTGCCCCTAGCCTAGGTTTTGATACTTCTTCCACATTGGGGATATGGCATTTTTGGATATTCACCCACTTCCACCCATTTCCACCCCTTTTCACACTTTTTTGCTCATCTCCACCATGGACTCGCACACTTTGGTGTGGGCCTTTGAGTTGGGGTGACGGACTCCCCGGTTTTTGCCGGACCATAGTCGAATGCCCTATGCGAGGATGCATCGCTGCTGATGAGGATGCGTGGTTGTACCACAAATGGAAACCAGAGGTTGACGTGAATTCCCTCCTGCAAGCCACTTTGCCCCCCGGTCTAGTTGAGGATGAAGTGGACGCATATCAGGCTTTGGTACTAGCTAGCAGGGTGAGCATTCTGATTTTGTACTTAGTTGACGACTGAGCAGAAAAGAGGATATGTGTGTGGCTTTCCGCATTTTGCATGATGTCTTATGTGAGGGGAAAGTAGCTTGCATTGTCTTTAGCTAGGGTAGTTTGGGTGACCTAAATTTAGGGGCATTTGGAAAGGGTGTGCCTGGGGGTTCTTTAGAGAGTACCTTGTCTAAAAGGAGCGCGCAGTGCGCGCGACGTGCGCGCGCAGTGCAAGGATTCCCCCAAGCAGTCGATGTGTCTAAAGTTTACTTCAGCCATGTACTACCCTTCAAAGTGAAAAAAACGGGGTAGGCCTGTTTTAAAGATGCTATATGATTCGGGCAGAGCACCCATAATGGAACATAGCAACCAGTGGACTCATCTTTGCAGCTGCCGGACTATGCTTACTGGACGCAAAAAAAAGAAGCTTCAAAGTGAAAGAAAAGGGCACCAACTGGACCAAGAACATTCAAGGCCGGAGTGTAACATATCACCTTGAGACATACATTCAGAAAAGGGGGCTGAAAAAACAGAAACAAAAAGAAAAGGGGGCCAACTCTGTGCTTTTTTTTTTTTCATCAGCATTTCGCAATAACAGTCAAAAAGGGGCCCTTTGTTACGTTGTATGGATGTATTATGTTGTGTGCTCTGGATCTGTAGAGAAGAGTTCGGGGTTGATTCTGGTCTGTTTGGGGGGCTTCTCTAGGGGAGGGTAAAACTGGGGCAAAAGTCGGGATACTTGGCACAAAAGTAGTGCACCGGGCATCCTCCAGGCAAACGCTCCCTCAAAAACACCGAAAGCAGTTTTGTTGACCACCTTCTGACAGCTGGCTCTTTCACCGTTCTCATTGAATATTGCAGTGTCGCTGGTGCTTCAAAGCATGCTGAAACTATTCATGGCTAGGAGGGTGTGACCAGCCCATTTGTCGGGAATGGGGCAGGGTCGGAATCCAGGACCCACCAGTCGACTTGTGACCCTGTGCGGCAACATGCTCCTTGGCCAACTGATGAAGAGGGGAGAGGGTGGAGGGAGCCACCCACCTGCCACACCACGGATGCATCTGGGGAGAGACATGCGATCAAACACAAATGTAGAGGAGGAGGGGCACTTCTGGCAATTCTGTTGAACGAACGTGAACGGAGACCATGCAGCCTGGCAAAACTGCACTGAAGCAAGCAGCACCAACATGTGTGCCCACGCTGCCTGGTATTTATTTCAAAACCTTCTGGAAGGTGCTTGCACCGCATGCACTCTTTGAGGTCCCCAAATTGGAAAAGTTGCGAATTTGGAGAACTGGAGGATTTCAGTATAATGGATATATGGGCACAGACCCTCTGAAGACAAGAGGGTGACTTTTTAACATGGGACCCGGGAGGGGGGGGGGGCGAAGCTGGAGCCGTCGCTGTTTCCTTTGATGTATCAATGGGCTGAGAGATGATTAACGTAACCACCATTGATGGGAGCCCTGGGGCTGTATCTGTGCTGCATGTGCTCCCATTGTTATTCCGCGTTAAGTTGTTTCAGTTGTGTTATCTTCATGCAGGTGTAACATGATTCTTGAATTGCCTTTGGACGTGTGGAACGCCATTGCCGAGCTTGTGCAGTCAGATGTGCTGAGTCTAGTTTGCCGGAGACTGAGGGAGCTGCTTGGGATTCGTCGTTACGTAATGATGCGTTGCAGTGGAGAGCAGATTGTGGAGCGAGCGGATCAACTCATTGGGAATGTACGATCTCTCCAGCTTGTAGTCTCTTCAGTGGGAGCCAGTGGGGTGCATGCGCTTGTCACGCTGAAGGATGCGCCCTGGCTGCATACTCTTACCCTTTCTTTTTGGAGGGATTCAGTGGGAGCCGATGGGGCACAGGGGTTTGCAGCGCTGAAGGAAGCCCCCTCACTGCATACCCTTCACCTCCATCTTTGGGGGAATTCAGTGGGAGATAGTGGGGCACAGGCGCTAGCATTATTGAAGGAAGCCCCCTTACTGCACACCCTCACCCTTGATCTCCAGGAGAACGCGGTGGGAGACATTGGGGCACAGGCACTTGCATCACTGAATGAAGCCCCCTCACTGCATACCCTTAACCTTAACCTTAGGAGGAATCCAGTGGGACCCAAAGGGGCACAGGCGCTTTCATCACTGAACAAAGCTGCCTCACTGCGTATCCTTACCCTTGACCTTGGGATGAGCTCAGTGGGATACAATGGGGTACAGGCGCTTGCATCACTCAAGGAGACCCCCTTATTGCAAGCCCTTCACCTCCATCTTTGGGGAAACTCAGTGGGAGACAGTGGAGCAAGGGCGCTTGCATCACTGAAGGAAGCCCCCTCACTGCAGACCCTTACACTTGATCTTGGGATGAACTCGGTGGGATACAAAGGGGCACAGGCGCTTGCCGCTGTGCAGGATGCCCCCTCACTGCATACCCTTGCCCTCAACCTCTGGGGCAACTCAGTGGGAGACAGTGGGGCACAGGCACTTGCATCACTGAAGGAAGCCCCCTCACTGCACACGCTCATCCTCAATCTTCGGATGAACTCAGTGGGAAGCTTTGGGGCACAGGCACTTGCATCACTCAAGGAGACCCCCTTGCTGCGCACCCTTGCCCTCAATCTTAGGGACAACTCCACGGGAGACGATGGGGCAGAGGTGCTTGCCGCTCTGAAGGAAGCCCCCTTACTGCACTCCCTTACCCTCAATCTTTGGGGGAACTCAGTGGGAGACAGTGGGGCACAGGCGCTTGCATCACTGAAGGAAGCCCCCTCACTGCACACACTCACCCTTGATCTTGGGATGAACTCAGTGGGAGGCCGTGGGGCACAGGCACTTGCGTCACTCAAGGAGACCCCCTTGTTGCACACCCTTGACCTCAATCTTAGGGACAACTCAGTGGGAGACGATGGGGCACAGACGCTGAAGGAGAGTTTAGGGAGGGGGTGTGGTGTGTGCTGTTGCCCGTGTTGCTAACAACGACATAGGAGGAAGGAGAAGAGTCCATGGACATGGACATTATGAGATTCCATTGGCTCCCATGCCACCATGTCCGCTGGCAGCCTTACATTAGAACGGCCGCCACTTGTGTATGGCACAACAGTCCTGTCACCTACCATCCCATGCCCATGTCAATGTCCCCCTCCCCCCCAACACCTGGAACGAAGAACAATGGGGGCGTACCGTGCGCTGTGCACGCGCTGTGCGAAAAGTTGGCTGTTCTCCACCACCGGGAGTTCGGTAAGTTCAGAAGATTGAAAGGACGTCATTGAATGGCTGCTGCAGTGGACGGGGCTATAGGGGGCAGAATTTAGGTCCCTGGGACCCATGGCAAGCATCAGATGTTTGAATTTTTGAGTTTTGAATTGATTGTGCATGATTCCGCAGGTCCGTGGTTTTCAGGGTTGTTGGCCTGGATAATCACCGTAATAATTGGCGCTGTGCGCGCGCTGTGCAAAAACGCCCCCAATGCCCCCCCTCAATCCCTCAATGGCCCCCCGTTCCGGAAAGAAGAAGCATCATCTCCTCCCCCAACACAGCTTTGTGCTGCGAGAGCAGCAGGGCAAAACACTTGTGACAGCGGAACATTGCAAGAGTTGAGCTGTGTGAGTCTGGCATGAGGTCAGGATCATGCTGGTCGTTATTGCAAAACCTGACATCATGGCCCCCCACAGGGGGTTTTGTTTCCAGGTGCACGGTACACAGGCTTTGAACATAGCGAACCATGTGTGACAGGTTTTATATACAACCATTGTCTGTAAATCAGAGGGAATCATTTATTTCAGGCCAGTTGCCATTTGTATGTATCCCTGTTGAGACATTTTTGCCCAGGGGACTCTGAATTAGAGATGAAGAATCGGTTGCCCATTTCCCCCTTTTGATATATTCTGGCCCACTTTGCCTGTCATTGTTGGCTGAATGCAGCAATCAAATGTTTTGAAGCCTTGTGATTGCTCGAGCTATGAAGCCTTGCCCAGTGCCACATAAAAAGAAGAAGATCAACCCCCCCGATTCAACAGTGTGCTGAGATTAGGATGCCACCCATGCTTCCATTTTTCATTGTGCATAGGCTTTCCAGCGTGTTATGCTGTTTGTAGGTTGTATGCAAAACCGCCACACTCAAATTTATGCTGGTATCTGGTATCTGAGGGGGCTACAGTACTTGCAATCACCCCGAACTTCCAGAGGGTTTCACAGTGAATTGATTTTTCTGTTGCCACACCTCCCACTATTCCACTTGATTCAGCCAGAGTTAATGCCATCCTTTCTTCTATCAGTTTGATTGCGGTCTGTTTTTCTTTTTGGGTGGTCTTCCGCCAACAGGGGTTCAGGTTCACACTGCCCCATTGCACACACATGCCCGTCTCACAGGCCAAAGGAATGCCGAGATAGGTAAGACGGGTTTTCAGCCGGTTGGTTTTGCACTTGCATTGTTCATACCTGACACGAACAGCCTTTGGGTTTTCCGATACTCTGTGTGCCTGACATCCTGTCTATGGCTGTTGGCAGCATGATGGATGGAACACAACATATTGGACTAGCGGCTGAAAGTTCCTATGGCACGGGCGTTCGGTCAATGAGAACCGACCATTGCTGCGCTCCGCTCTTCTTTGCTCTCCCTGGCGGCCCGGTCAGAAATGTCCCTATCTGGGTGCTGAAGAGGTATAACCTAACAACTCCACAAAACATGGACAGTCTCACCAGACTATCCCACTCATACATGGGGGGTGTTTCTGCACAGCAAGCGCACAGCACCAAATAATAATTCAACTTTCCCGTGACCACTGCGAAATCCACCCACTCTGGGGCCGCACACGTGCAGATGGCAAAAACAGGAAAAATCTCAAGTATATATAGTATTTAAAGTATACACAGCAATGCACCAATAATACTGCCTTGTCCAACCAGTAAATCTGAGTAAATCTGAGTAAACGGATAGTGACAGTCAAGCATGTGCAGCCGCAGCATGCCGCAGCACCCGTTTTTTGGAGCTGCACATAGGGGTTTGGAAGCATGCTGCAGCATGCCACAGCATGCCGCAGCATCCAATTTTTTGAGTTGATGTGTCTGTCTGCCTGCTCCTGCTCTGTTTGCGAGGGAGACATTCTGCCTGCCCCATGTCTCCCCAGTTTGTTTTTATTTGTCTTGTCATGAGTCAGTCATCTGCACCAACAACATGCAGTCAACAGTCAACACCAAGCACACCACTTTCCCAATCAGATGGGAAAATTCTGCTGGGGAATGGGAACGTCAACCTGGCACACATGCACGCAAGGCTGCACTACAGCCCCCACCCATTTGTGTGGAGGCACCACCACAGCCAAACCCCACGATGATTGTCAACGTCCCACAGCCAGAACCAGCTGAACCTGAGTGTAGCCAAAAAAGACGATTTTCCTATGCTGAGTAGCATTGCTGTTTTCTTTGTCCGACGACCACGCTCTGCTTGCCATGTTGAGCGAACGTTCAGTTTGATGGGCCATATCCAGACAAAGGACCGTTTGCATATGGGCAACAACACTTTGCGCCATTTGGCTATGATGTATGTCAACAAACCCACTACAGACGATCCGGATGGTGAAAGTGATTAATTCGGCCCAACAGTGTTGTGCATGTTGTCTCTGTTTGTGAGTTCAATTTCCCACAGAAGCGTAGGTACCCACATGTGCAGGTAGAAGCATGCCGCAGCATGCCGCAGCACAAGAAATTTTTCGGAGGGACCGCACATGCTTGGTGACAGTTCGCTCGCCCTTCCCCCCCGGTTACTATTCAAGGGCGGTTACTATTCAAGGGGGGCGGGGGGTAGGTTCATGGAAGACAGAACAGCCTCGCTTCTGGCAGAGTCCAGGGGAAAAGCTTTTGGAGAAGCAATGGAAAAAGCAGTTCGCTGTCAAACCCCCCACTGGAGTGGGTATAGGAGATGGAATTTGGCACATCTCTGAAGCAGCGAAGGTGTGCAAGGGGCATTCACGTCCTGTGTGGTGTGTGTTTGAAAGGGTAGAGTGGGTGCAAGTGAAGTCCAACTGTCGCCATTCGGTTTGCCTCATTGACACCCTCAATTGTGTCTGTCACATGTGAAGGCACTTTGATCCAAATGGCCTCTCTATTTTCTCTCTCTAGCTCAGTTCCCTAGTGGCCTGAGGCCTGGGGATGCCCGCCAGAAGGAAAATATGGCCAGTGTCCCAACCCGTGATGTTGCTCTGCCAAGGGGGTAGCAAGAGACTCTCAGAAGGGGCGTGTGACTGACTGGCTCAGGAGTGCTTGGATAGGGGCCACAAGCACTGGGGGGAATCTCATCCAGCCCCGAACCCTCTTTTCTTGATTCCCCATGTCCAAAGTAGGACAAGGTGTTGGGGCCCCATTAGGCCAACAATAGCTCAGCGACCCAAACCGATCTCAGGAAGACTCTTGGGGGTCGTCCTTGCCAGGGAGAAATTGGGTTTTTTGCTACAATTGCCAATACACTTGCCCATGCAGACCCTACTACACGCCATCACTGCAACCCCACCATACGGGCCTTTGAACTCCATGGACAGACAACCGAGCCATTCGTTGTTCCCCTTCGTGTAGTGCTAAAGCATCATGGTGAACGGCAAACCCAAGCTGTGTTAATCCGAGCTGTACCAACTTTGTGCACAGCGCACGTGCACAGCGCGCAATATGCCCCCCCTGATTTGTGTCAGTGCGCCCTCATGAAGATCCCGCCGGCAACAATCTTGCAATCACCCACAGCTTATTTGCGAAATACCGGTACCACAGGTGCACGATGGAGCCTTATGGGAACATGGAGACCATGGAAACAGCCGGGTCCCTAGCAACGTGTTGGAGTGGAAAGTGGATCGATGTTGGAAGCTCTTGTAAGTTGCAGGCAAATTGAAGGTCTTCAAACCGTTCCAGCTGAGACTGCCACAGTACATGAGCTGTGTTTTTCAGGGTCGGTTTTTGAATTCTCAGACTTCAGCCTGGCCTGGTCAGGTCAGAGAGGGTCAATGTGCTCAGTCTCAGGCACTGAAATTTCATTTTGTTGGCAAATCCATCTCAGAGAATTGCTGCTCCCCCCCCCCCCCCCACCCGAAATCCCCCACAAATGATCAGCTTTGGTGTCTTGCTTGCCTTCTCCCAGTGGTATCCGCAGGGTGCGCCACAGTGCAGACAGTGGATGTCCGTGATGAAGATGGGCCATTCGTTCGGCCTTGCCATCCTCGATGGGACTGATCAGCGCATCAGGGGGACAACCAGACAGGGGGGGGGGGGCATCACGGAGCGTCACAGCGAGGGATCAAGTGGAATCCGGGATAGACCGCGGCTCACGCGCTGTGGCCAATGAACGTCCGTAGTGGAGATGGGTCATCTTCTCGGCCTTGACACTCTTGATGGGACTGGTGCGGATTGTGTTCGTAGAGTGCCAGGGCGCATGCAGGGAATAATCACGACTAGTCTGGAGACGTCCCCGGCATGCCAGAACCAGAACACCCTGAAATCCCCCCCCCCCTTGAATCACCCCCCTGGGGGGGAGACCGTCACTTCACTGTTTTGCTAGGCAATATCTATTGCCGTGGTTTGTGTCTGTCACACACACGTCCTTGCATTGCTTTCCCATTACTTCGAATCAGTCGCCTGTGTGTATTCTGTGATATTCTCTCCCCAAAGGCGGTGTACAGGGTGTCGTGTCTTTTTTTCAGACCCAAGATGTTTTGTCCCAGTGACCGTGTATGGTACCACTCACGCACACTTGGTGCACGTGTTGGCCACTGTTGTGGGGCCTTTACCAAATGGGCTGCAGTTTTGCCACGTTCGGTACATACACCCTAGTGGGGTCACTCAAGTGGATCATGACAGTGCTCAACTCTCAAGGCTCGAGGCTGTGGTGGTTGCATCACCCAAGTCTCCAGAGTCGCTGGACATTACACCCATGGCTTCGCAACCCCAAACGCCGGCCGGCTGTTTGCTTGCATCAGTGGAGGGTACCACAGTTCGCCTTGAAATACCAAAGGGTCGGAGGGTAAAACCCAAGGACCGGAGGGTGAAACCCAAAGACCGGAGGGTGAAACCCAAGGACCGGAGGGTAAAACCCAAGGACCGAAGGGTAATTCCCAAGGACCGAAGGGTAAAACCAAAGAACCGGAGGGTCTTGTTCCGTCGGTAGCTTGCACCTCTGACGGTATGTGCTAAATGTACTCGCTTCTGTGCCTCCATATTACATGTGCCTCCTTTTTCCATCCGTCCTAGTCCGGCTGATTGGGTTGTTTGTATTGTACTTTTTTAGGTGAGCCTTCCCTTTGTGGTGCCATTTGCGAAATAGGCTCGCGACGGTCCCCTCGGTGTCCGTGCAATACATCTTGCAAGCACGCTGCTTATAGTAATTCATCCATTTCACAATATACCTGATCCATTTTTCTAATTTCAAAGCATGCCCCCCACACCTTGTCGATGGACCCCCCACTCGGAAGTATGAATCATGGCCCAAGGTATTAACATGGTGTGCAAGGTAGTCCCACGGGTTTCTAAAAGGCCCGATTGGGTGTCTTGTTTTTTTTTTTTGACGAAGCTGCATCAACTCTGCAACAGTACGAGATAGCCTCCGGATCTAAGTACACTCTCAGAATGTACCATAGCTTCTTCCTCTGTCAATGACAGGGGTCGAGGTTGACGCAGAAGGAGCCACCTATATCCCTACCTTGATTATGGGAATGTCGTGCACGCAGTGCGCTTGTAGTGCGCACGTAGTGCACACTTTTGTATGTCGGCAACTACTTGAACCCTAGTTTTGACTTTTTTTCTATAGTTGGTTGTTCCATGACGGAATTTTTTACGCTTCTTGTGCATTGAGGATGTGGCGCATTTGAAATGCCGGCAATGTTCACCCATTTTTAGCCATTTTAGCCCATTTGTATCCGGTTTTGTTGCACGTTCTTTGTTATAGGTGAATGCTGGATTATGATGATGGGGAATCACCGGATGTCGTGTGCATTCACAAAGCAACAAATCGCAGGTGGGTTGTTACACACTCCAAAGCGGATTCCAACCTTGCCACTGAATGCTTTCAAGCGGGTGCAAATCTAACACCATCTTGATCCCACGCTGGACGTACCGCACCCTGTTTTCCCCCAATGACTCCATGTTCAAAGCCATGGACGCCATGTGCTTGCGGTTCATGCTTATGGCGGAGGGCATGGAACTCAACAAGATCGGCATTCACAAATTGTACACCGTCCTCCATGTCACATCTCCCCACCGCCTGGGTGGAATGGGGTTGCACCAACTATTCTGGGCCCACAGGGCACGCTTCATCACAATGGTACAAAACACGTTACGCTCGTGTCCGGAGTCCATTGGCTGCAACCTCAGCAAAGAACTACCCTCCCGAGCGGTGCCTATCCGCAACTACTTGGCTATACTCACCCAGCTGGGTGCTCGCACCGCACTTCACATAGCACTTCTGCTGCGACCGGCCGGGGGACCCAACCCCATCGACAGCGAAAGCTCCGATGACGGCGTCGTCCTGTTAGCCCGTAAAGAACAGGTGAGGGATGCCCTCCACACACGCCACTGCATTGCCCCACCCCGGTGCCATGAAGACCCTTAGGCGGGCACGGTGCCCGTGGTATACCACCTTGTCACCATCGCAGGCATACCGTGCTACTCAAACCAGCAACCGCCACTCCGTTTCCGTATGAAGTATATCGTCTGTCGTGCCTGTTTGGATGCGTCCCAGTAAAGGACTGCCTTCGGTCGGTAACTTTTTGCGGTTTCATGCGCCAATGTATGATGCGTTCCTGTTGCAGCAATGTGTATAGTGCTTGTTGCGTATGGCATGTGAGGAGCACAACTGTGTCTGTGCGTAGTCGCGCGAACCTCTCGTATGAGAGGAGTGACATTTTCATGTCTGCATACTGACACATGGTGTCGTGTTTTGCATGGTCGTACCATTGTCGGCGTTCCATACATATTGCTGTGTATGCGTTTTTCAGTCGCTGTGTCTCTATGTGTTCCCTTAGCAGATTTGCCACCAGCAAGTGGTAATCCTTCTTGGCAGTCAGTGTTTTGGTGTACACGGTGCGCAGCTCCCGTAAGTGCTGTAGTGAGGTCTCCGTGGCATGGGCAAACCGGTAGGTTTCACACGCACGGTGTGCGTGCTGTATAGCCAGTTTGTCATAGATCGAAAGATAGTGTTCCCACTGTATGGTTAGGTTGTCCAGGCGCCTTCGTTTTGACGTGCACTCTTAGTGTGTCTGTTTTTGTGTTCTATGTATGTTAGTAAACCAGGGCACTGCCTCCCCATCGTTTGCAGCGTGTGCTGCTTGGAGCCACAGTTCGGCGTCTACAGGCACAGATGTTGCCTTACGCTTTCGGTTCCGGCCACCAGAGCAATGGGACCCCACCTTGTGGGAAGTTCCTTTGCAGCCACTACCAAAACGACAAAAAGCAAAACGACAAAAAGCGCAGTGGGATCCAAACGAGTGGGAAATCCCCCTAACATGACCACACCTACATCAACGGGAAACCATGGGGGCCCAGCCAAGAGCTGAAGCCCGTATGCTCACCCTGGCACTGCCAAAATCTGTACTTATCACTGAACTTGGCCCTTGCTGCACCCGGCACATTCAGAATTGGCCTTTTTGAGAAAAAAAATACTCAAACCAGCAACCGCCAACCGGAACGTCCCTATACTCCGACGTCAACCTTCAAACAGTTGAGGTTGCCGGCTCGGAATACCAGGCGGCAGGCGCTGCAGTGACAAAAGGGCCTCTTCGCATCCTCGCCCAGGTGTCGGGCCCACAGCAGTCCTACAAGGCTGAAATGTACGGGGCAGCCATTGGCGCAGCCATCGCATCCGATGGTGACACTCAATATATCGACAACATGGCCGTCACAAAATGCGC
Organism: Eutreptiella sp. 'Long Island Sound 2002'; assembly: GCA_964036045.1. Lineage (NCBI taxonomy): Eukaryota > Euglenozoa > Euglenophyceae > Eutreptiales > Eutreptiaceae > Eutreptiella > Eutreptiella sp. 'Long Island Sound 2002'. Next base: position 8,788,002 of record OZ038398.1, on the reverse strand, counting down.
TTACCGCCGACCCACGAATGAATGTTCTGACGCCGATATTCGCCACGAGGTGTGCGACCAGGTGCAACACAAACGCGTCGCTGCGGAGTGGATCGCCAACCACCGCCTTGAGTCGGAGGCCCGCAACGCGCAGGAACGCGAACATATTCGGCGCCATGGGGAAGTAGACCTGCTCGCCAAGATGGCCACGCGCTTGCCCGTGCCGGATTACGATCCCCAACATCCCGAAGATATTGCGATCTGCGGCGGGCCCACCCCCACTCCGGCGCGAAAATGGATCCTCCAGCGGAGGCGTGTTGTCACTTTCGACGGTGCGCACTGGGTATCGTGGCTCCCGATGCGCGGGGACCGACGCATGCTGTGGGTTAAATGGCTTTGGGGCTAGGTACGATGGGATGGTACGGGCGCGCCGTGGGACCATACCACCCCTAGATGTCCCCTCTGTCCCCTCCATCACGGTACCACTGTCCACAAACGCCTCATACACTGCATGCGTTGGAAAGCCTCATTTCGCAACATGTGGCTTAGCACCTCGGGACCGTGGCACGATACGGTAACTGAAGGGTGGAACAGGGCGTCGGCGGCAGACCTACACCATGTGTCCTGCCTTCGCATTCCATAGTCTCTATGGGACTACATCCCCCGAGCACTGCGGGTAGACCTCAGGGAACGTGTGGCTTGGCACCAGTACCACGCCCTACACAACATATGCCAACTGCGTGGCCAACTCACCATGCCCCCTCGCGACCCACAGGTGCCGCTCACGCCGTCCACAGCAGTGCTGGCATGGTACACAAAGCCACGGGGGTGCGGCAAGCAGCGACAAAAGAACATGGATACAGGTGCATGGTAAGACAACGGATTGGTGCTAATGACCAAGAGGTACAAGACCTAGGTGAGCAATGCAGAAATCAGGCTTGTAAGGCGTGGCACCGCACGCGTGCATATGCAAAGAGTAGATCACACAGGTAGTGAATAGAGTAGGTCTAGGTGAAACTGGGACACTTTGGCATGATGCTGCATGTGGGACCCTCGTTTGTACTGTATGCCTTGCCCGAGAGCCCATGAATGTGAATGCAACATACCACCACCGCTAACAACTGCCGCAATCGCGTTGTAAGGGCCCTGCCCTGCCATGTGTTACACACACGGTCCATAATGGCTTATTTGGTAAAGTGACTTTGGCCGTCGCTAGGGAACCCATGTTCCGGGGAAACAGGGCCGTGGTCTACCCAAACTTCTGCGCACACTTCTGATGTGCACGTCAAATTCCCTTTTTATAGCCGTCGTACGTGGTTGCTGCATTGTAGGTGCATTTGTTTTTATTGCAATGTGCGAAATTGTCCAGCCGAACGTGAGCATGGGAGGCACCATGAATGGTTTTGTGGACCATGATAGGTCGTTCGCACCCAAACAGTCGAAACAGCAGAAGAAGCGCAAATTGTATGGCAACCAAATGCAATGTAACAACGAAGCATTGCTGCAGGCAGAGCTTGCAGGTTCTGCTGCAGGATCTTTCAAGGTGTGCCACTGCCTCTGCACCATCACTGACCAACAACATTGCCCCATCAAGTAACAAAGGCATTGTCCATGTTTGCACTCCTCGCACGCTGTACCTTTTCAGGCATAGGTTCTGGAGTCATGCCCACGAAGCACTGTCTCCGAATTTTGGCCCCCCTTGGCAGGAAGCTAAATAAGATTGTAACTCGGCCCAGAAAGACACCAAAACTGGTGTCGTATGACAAACGTAGGGGCGGTCAGGAGTCGTACCTTACCCCGCCCCTTGTAATCCCCCCCCCCCCCCCCCTTGCAATCCCCCCCCCCGAGAGGGAACGGTCACTTGGCCCCAAAAGCATAGAAAATACTAGGTGCCAAAGAAAATTTTTACAAGGCGCCGAACGCACCGAAGCTGATTTACACTGTGATACTATGGTACAGTTTGGTGGTGCAACCCCCCCCCCCCCAAGGGGGGAATCTTCACTTCGTGACCGCCCCCCCCCCCGTGGGGGGAACCATCACGACATTGGTGGGCAGATTACAAGGGGGGGGGGAAGGTACCGGGTGCCCCACGCTGCTTGCCGTCTATTTTTGCCCATCTGTGATTTCGGCATTCGCGAATGCGATGTGCTGCTTTACTGAAAGGAGCGTGGCTTTTACTTGGTCTCAAATCTGCCATGTCCAGAACTCTACATTTGAGAGCGGAATGTGCAGTGTTGGTGCCTGTGAAGCGGCTGTGTTGTTGACGTGGGTGGGCGGGCTTTCAATTGCGAGGGGAGGGGGCATAAGGCCCCCTGGCCCGGCCCCCCTCGGAAAAAGGGAACGGGCCGGACCTCAAATTTGGTCCCAGATGTCTCCAGACATGCACACTCGAGCACCGCTGGGCTGTCGTGCAGCATCGGCGAATCGGGAAGGCAAACGACACCAAAGGAGTGGTTGACATCAGGGGATAGAAAACGGCGACGCAAGGTCTGGCTGTTTGGACTGCTGAACCTGTGTTGCAGCCTGGGGGGGGGGGGGGGGCTACTCCGCGGGTCCTAGGACGCCAACTACCCCTCCCCCCCCCCAAGGGGCCTCCGGCCAACAGTTAGTTGTCAAAGGTATGAACCCAAGGAGCCAATGGGCGCCGTAGGCGCCCCGGCACCAAAGGCACCCAATGGGGGAACGTTAGCGCACCGGGCATCTTTTTTGACCCGTGCCCCACCGGTGGCCTTTTAGGGGGTGCACTAAGGGGGCGCACGTAGCGCAGTGCAGCTATTTGGGCGTCTGGCTGTACTAGAGACCCATACTTTGAGATACTCGGGGCTAGGAGCGCCAGATATCGCAAGACGAGGCGCTATACAAATGTCGTTTGTTGCGAAGTTGGGGTTAGGGACTCGCAATCCACGCTTTGTTGCGTGGCCCCTTGAGTTGGGGTTAGGGACTCGCAATCCACGCTTTGTTGCGTGGCCCCTTGGGTTGGGGTTAGGGACTCGCAATCCACGCTTTGTTGCGTGGCCCCTTGAGTTGGGGTTAGGGACTCGCAATCCACGCTTTGTTGCGTGGCCCCTTGAGTTGGGGTTAGGGACTCGCAATCCACGCTTTGTTGCGTGGCCCCTTGAGTTGGGGTTAGGGACTGTCGGATCACACCTGGGCCGCATACCCAACTGTTCGGAGGTGCCCGACACCCCCCCCCCCCCGGGGAACCGCCCTCCCCGGCGGTCCCCACGGCACCCCTCCCAGAACCCCCCCTCCAAGCTCCCCCCCCCCCCCCCCCAAGGGGCCTCCGGCCAACAGTTAGTTGGGGGGGGGTAGTTGGCGTCCAAAACCGAGGGGTCGCTCCCCCCGTGTGTTGCAGTCAATGTGGCATTTTGGTTTGCAGGCTGGTTGCCACCCTCTGAAAGTTTCCACCGGGGATGGGGGCAGGGCAATCCACTAACGCCTCCTGGAACCCCCTGCCCCCCCCCCCCCCCCTCCCAGCACAGTGTCCAGCAGAATTTGCTCCGGCTGTTGTCTATGCATGTGGACGAGGGCGAAGGATAGGGCACGATGGTCTGGGGCACGATGTGGGACATGCCTCAATCTTCTTGACAGGGGCGAGGCAAAGGCAGCGGCCACGGACGAGGACACTTCCAGAGATATGGCAAAGGCCGCGGTGCCTCTGCGCCCCATTGGGGCAACGCCCGCACGAGACCCGCTATGCCAAGCCCTGGTAGTGTGCCCCTCACTCCCCTGACCAGCTTTGTACCATGGGGGCCGCTCCCGGCCAGGACTCGACCCCAAGGGGGGGGGGGGGGGGCTCTACGGACCACAGAATGGTTGTACGGATCAATGGATTTTGTGTGCGCCAAAGGCGTCGGAGATTTTGTTTTAGGAATACGGCAGGGGCCAAAATTTTGTTTTACCCCATGTGTCCATGCTCAAAATACTCAGAATTCTGTGGGAATTCAAAAATGGGTGAAAAACACAAAATAACATTTTGACCCTGACGCGACCTCTCACCCTTCGTTGACCCAGACCCAGGTATGCAGGTCGGGCGGTCAGCCACCGGGGTCTCCAGGGGGGGGGGGGGGGGTACCCCAACATACATACCTCAAAATGATCCCCATGACGCGCTGATCATTTTGAACATATACAAGTGGGGTACAAATTTTTTTCAAAACCATTTGCCAATCAGCTCAGGCTCCCATCAGCCAAGGTCCGACCCACCCCCCCCCCCCCCCCTCTACAACTCCTAAAACGGTTCAACACCCCTCGCGGTCGGGTCCTGGCCAGGGGCGGCCCACGTGCTTTGTATTTTCCCACAGGAGATGCTGCCGCAGATGGGTCAAGGGGGGGGGGGGGTGCAGTGGGCGCTCTTTGCACGCTGTGTGAAAGGGTAGGCTATTTTGGACCTGTTTCCCCCGATGGCCAAGGTGACGGCAATAACGACTGTGTTCCCATACATAGGACTGCTCAGATCCTTAATCACTCCAAAAACTCAGGCAAAGCTATGCTGAAAATGCCGGATTGCTGTCTAAATCTGCTGTTTTTGCCCCTGTGGATGGATGCTTTCCTGGTGGTCGGTGGTTTGCAGGATGGGGAAGCCTAACTTACTAATGGGCGCGGTGCAGAAACGCCCCCACGGGGGTTGTTATGGATGCATACAGCTTTGGGGCCTTGCAGTGTGCATGCAGTATTGCCGCGAGGGTTTGGAAAGCAGGGGGGGTTGGTCGCAACAACTTCTGAGCACCGGACAATATGTGGCACATCCCGGTGATTCGGGCATTGTGAACTGATGCTTTGGACCAATCAATTTGGAAAGGCATGCGGGGGTCTGGTAGTGATGCATTGGAAGGGGAGGGGCTACCCCCCCCCCCCCCCCATCCAGGGCTCCCAGCCTATGGCCCAGCCGATCTCTTCCTGACTACAACCGCTGCATTTGTAAGCGACAGTAATCGTCCTCAGCGGCTTTCACAACCTTCTCCAAGCACCTGCCTAACCGTTTCTGGAATCCCTTTTGGGCCCCCATCCCTTCTGATGCATCCCTAGCCCCCCCCCCCCCCCGAAACCTTTGAAATAGGGAGTAGCAAAATGGGCAGGGGGGGGGACCCTCACTTGGCCCAAAAAGCACAGGAAATACGAGGTGCTGAAGGCGCTGAAGAAAATTTTTCTTTGGGCGCCAGTTACCATTTTTTCACCAACCCATGGCAGGTTGGCCCTCCTGTGACATCCTCCCCTTTTCTATTTTTCCCCCACAGGTGTGGAATGCCACTCCCCAGCGCGCCGTAACCCTGGTTGTGTTCTTCCTCCCCCCCAGGGAGACCAAGAAGGGGACACGTGCATTGATTGGACTTCGCAGTACTGCTGGACTAATGGCTGGAATTGTCTATGGCGGGGACATTCAGTCTATCGGAACCGACCATTGATCCCCCCCTCCGGGAGACCGTCACTTGGCGACCGTCCCCCTCCCCCACCCGGGAGACCGTCGCGCGCTAACCCGGGAGTTTGCAAGGGGGGGGGGGAGGATAGTCCTCTCCTATGTGTCACCTACCACTGCCCCTAAACTGGAATGGGGACAGCAGTGTTCTCTGCCCCAAGTGAATAGTGACCGACTGTACCTCAATGGCACGCCCCCTCCCTCTCTGGTGCTGATACCGTATGAAATGAAACGAGTTGATTCATCTCGGCCTTCAATCTTCACACAGCTGTCTCTTTCAGCCTACAGTCATTGTGCCCCATGCACACTGGGAAGCCTGCAGGCGTGGTAGTCTCCCACTGCATAACCTGGTTTCAGACTCAGCTAATCCTCACTACGTGTCAGCACTGGACAACTCTGAACCTTGATCCCCAGAGGTTATCTCGAGTACTGTAACGTGAGCAGGCTATGCCAGCTCATCTTAGTCTGAACCAAAATTCTTTTTTCCCTTTAGGTCATACTAACATTCGGTTGGGGGGCAACCGTCATGACAAATGGGGGGCTTTCAAGGGGGGCCAAGGTAGGCTCTGGGTCCCTGTTCCATAGATAATGACCTGATTCCAGAACGGAGTGTACGGTGCATACTCGGTGTGCGTGTGGGGTGCAAGTGGCCCCTCAGTGTTGGGTGTGGAGTGTCTGTTGAGGGAATATCTGATTTGGCTTGGCCTCTGCCTTCGCGCCACCCAGAACGTACAGGGGGGGGGGGACTTCGCGGCGGGAATATTTCGCCGTGGGATATTTCGCGTTTCAAATTTGTGCCAAATTTCCTACGTAATTTTCAGGCCGCTGTACGAAATAAACCCGCTGCGAAATTTAGCAAAATGTCTTGTCCAACAGTTGCCTGAGCATAAGTCTCTTGTGCCCTTCCACAGGAGCTGAAACAGAGAAATGTTGCCGTCAGAATCTGTAATGGGGGATCTTGTGATCGTACGTTTCTCATCGCTGTACGCAATGGCGTGCTGAGCTCAGTTTGCCTTCGCCATGCATTGTCAGCACAGCATGTGGGTGCGAAATTTCCCACAGCGAATTCAGGACTGCATGCGAAATAGGCGCGCTGCGAAATATCCCACGGCGAAAATTTCGCACCGCGAAACCCCCCCCCCCCCTGTAGGCAAACAATCAGACACCGAGGCCTTGTGCCAACCCCCCCCCCCCTGTAGGCTGTTGCCAAACCTTCTAGACTCCTTTGCGGGCGTCCCCAATGTCGCCGGAGGCGTCAGCATGCCTGCTGCACAATTTGCAAATGGTACCGATGGAAGACCCCCCCCCCCCCCAGCCCCCTGGAGATCCACATGAGCGACACGTCTAGCAGGCCGCAGAGTACAGTGGACACGGCGTCCACTATCTCATGTGACACCGAAGGGTCCAGAATGTCCACCCCCCCCCCCCCCGCGCTCACCTATGCACTGAATGGCTGTGTGTTGTGTCTGAACCCACTGGGGTTTTCAACCTAAGGACCACCACACATGTCCCCCGGGGTATTGGCCGAGTGGGGCCAGTGGTCCGCAGATACACCAAGGGACTGACCCTTAACCAGCATGTATGCTACGTACCCAATAGAGTCGAGGCCATGGCACGAACAGTACAAGGAGTGGCCTGCGATCAGTGTACATAAGGGAGGGAGGCAACCCAGAACATTGGCGGAAGCACTGGGACAGTCGCCTAGCAGAAACCCGGACAGTTTGCGGACTTGCTGATGAACAATGGCTAGAATTGTCTATGGCAGGGACATCCAGTTCAGCCGACCGACCATTTGATGCCCTGTAGGCTGCCTTACCCATCCCACTACCATCAATTGCATGTAATCACTCGGGTTTGGGTCCTATCGGTGTTCTGGGAGTTAGTCTTGTAGCATGGGCTTTTTTGGGGGCAACTCTGGTGGGCATTTGGATGAGGGACAATTTGCAGATTTTTTTTTGGGAAAGTATGTCCCAAAAGTAGTGGGCAGTGCAAAGATTCCTTCTTTGGGTACTTGGGGACCTCTGGGGGCCAGGTGCGCAGGAACACTGCGTCTCGTCTACTCCCCTGCGCATTGCGTTGCAGGTCCGGATGGAAGCATCCTGATTCTGGACGGTTCCATGGGCCTGGACGTCCCTCAGTCCAATGCCAGCCACGTCAAAGGGGTGATTGCCAAACGGCCCTTGTCCCACGACCTGGGCTCCCTGTTCCAGCAGTTCGCCGACACCCAGACCGAGACCCTTGGGCCGGAGGAGAGTCTTCGCTGGGAGAAGCGCTGCTACGTGTCACAGCCCCCGCCTGATGCCACCATGGTATGGCCAACTCCCCATCCATAACATGTTCACCCTCTCCCTCACCCTCTCCCTCTCCCTCACCCCCACCCTCGCTCTCAGCACACCGTTTTGCATACACAGTCTTTTATTTTTCGTGTGTACGTCAGTTGTGTCAGTTTGTATGTGTCTGAGGTTCAACCAGGTCTGATGTGGAGAATAAAGATGCACTCATATCAGACTGTGGAGTGCACGGCCTCAATTTGCAATTTTTCTGCAGTTGTTTTGGTTCTGTTTGTCTTTCTATCAAATTCCATCTCTCTCCATAATTTGGTTCCACACCCCCGTGAGCAGAGAACGTTTTGCTATCTGCAGCTGGCCCTTTTGCTCCTTTGTGCAGTGAGCCGTTTGGCTGCCACAGCGCAGCTGGCCTCGCTTCTGCCAGAAAGCGGGCATTGCTGCTGCTACAAAATAGGCGACGTGGTTGCTCCGACAAAATGGTTGGGGTGGGTACTCCGACGCCGCATGTGACCGCTGCCTCCGAGCAGAGGGCATTCTGTCTTGCACTTCTGCTCAGAGCTGCCGGCGCGCACGGCACCGTGCCCTCATGCACCACCCTCATCCCCCACCCACGCCCTTACCATCACCTTCATGTCCACCCTTCACCACAGGCACTCCCGCCACTGCACGCCGCTGCCGATGCGCTCGTGCAAGACCTGCCGCCCGCACTGGCCCCGGTCGTTGCCGCGGACGCCATTGCGATCACCCAGTGGGTCGAGGCCCTCACGGGGGTGCCGGACGTCACCCTGAAGCTAGAGGTCATGGGCTGGAACAAGTGCGGGCGTTGGCACCAAGACAACTACCTGAGCCGGGTCACCGTGACCTACGGCGAGGGGGTGCCGGGGACGTGGTTCGCTGAGGACAGCAATGTCAATTTCCGGCCATTGGAGCAGGGGGGGCAGGACAGCACCATCGTGCGGGACAAGTCTCGCATGCTCGCGGCTGAGATCGGGGACATCTGCCTGATCAAGGGGCAGAAGTGGCACGGCCTGCGCCAACATCCGGGGTCCACTCGCTTTGGCGCGGTGCATCGCTCGCCGGACGTGCCGTTGTACCCCGATGGACGGCTGCCAAACCGGCTGCTGCTGAAGGTGGATTGTGACATCCAGGAGGATTTTTTTGGGTTCTAGGGTGGGTGGGTCCCAAGAGAGGCCATTACACCCCCCCCCCCCCTGGGGCTAACAACCGTAGGAGGAGGGGGGTGCCTCCCCCCCCCCCCCGGACCCCCTCCCCCACCCCCCTTGGCCCAGATTTCATAGTGAGAAAAAACGAAAGGAAGTATTGATTTGGGCTACTTTAGGTACACAAACTGTTGGGTTCCAGACCCCCACCCCCCCTCCCTCATCTTCGTTGTTGTTTCGTTCTTCCAAAAACAAATTGCCTTTTGATTCTAACCCTTGTAATTGATTTGGGAAGCCTTCAACAAAAATTGACCGCAATCAAAAGAAACACAGTCAAACACGAAGCAAACGGAATCTTTGTGTCTCTTGATGTGTTGCTCGCTTCGTTGCTAAGCAAACAACTGGTGCGGGTCGTGGCACCTGACTGCTACATCCCCTGAGTCCCTATCCTGCACTTGCCCTCTTCACACCCTCTCGGCTACAAAACACTGTACCTCGCGCAGAGCCACCCAGTGCCACAGGTGTAGCAAGGCAGCGGCTGCGGCACCGAAGGATGTGCTGCCTTTCACACCCCATCTTCGTCCTTTGCCCTCCGAGGCAGCTGGGTGCCCATGGCACTCTGGATTTCGGTCGGCTGTTGCGGGTGGCGCTGGCGTGCCAACGGCGGATTGCCAGCGCCATCCGCATCCGTGTGGGCACTGCGCGGGAATCCCAGAACCCTCTGCCCCTCAGCGAAGGCCCCGAAGGGGGCCCCTATTTTGCCAGTGGCAGTGGCTGATTGCAAACGACAGCCCCGGCTTTGAAGCGTTTGATGTGCCCTTCGCTTTTCCTGGTCAAAGATCACAGCAACCCAAGCCCCAACCCCCCGGGAAGTATTAGAATGGCCGTACACCGCAGGAGGAGGGGGGGGTACCCCCTCCCCGGACCCCCTGCCAGACCAAAGTGACCATCGTCGGAAAAACCGAAATTTACCATCGGGAAATATTGTCGGGCCATTTTTGGCACACAAACTTTGGGGTCCCAGACCTCCCCCCCCCCCCCCCCCCCTCAGGGCCCTCCGGGGCCCATGATAGTGCCACTGCGCCGAGACCTTTGGGCCGCCCCCTCCCCCAACGTGGGGACCCCAGACGGCGGGGTTATGTAGCCTTCCCCTTTTTGGGGGGGTCCCGGAGACGGCAGAGGCCAGCCCCCTTGAGCCAGCACCTTCCTCCTCAAGGGGAAGGAGGGGACAGGGCGCGACGACCTACCCCCTCATCCCCCTCCCCCTCCCCCTCCCCACAGCAACACGCCCCCCCACCGCCCTTTGACCCCCAAGATAGGACGGGATCGGGAAACACAAGGCAGGGCAGACCGCGCTCGCCGAAAATGGTGCAGAGCGCAGAAGGAGGCAAAGGAAAGGACAAACGGGAAAGATTCATTGTGGTTGGAAGCCCCTGTCAGGAAAGTGATCCCGCAGATGCACACGTCGGCGCGCACAAGTCAGTGCTGGAGCCGGCAAACCCGGCATGGACTCGGAGTGTGCATCTGGATGCACCTGGTCAACGGCACGGGCAACAGCCCGTCTCTGGGACAGCCGACCCTGGAGTAGTCAAACAAGTCATGCAGGGGCTCCGTTGACACGACCAAAACACGTTCGGACCCACAAAGGGTCAGAATGTGCAAGGGCGAGAGGCCAATAGGCGTCGCCAAAGGCAAACAAACCAACATCATGGCCTCCTGCCAACCGCCCTCCCCCCCCGCCCCCGGGGCCCGTGAGGCACACGTTGGGGGGGGGGGGGGGCAAAGTGGCCGCCCACACCCGACCAGTTGCAGCCCTCCAGGCCCCAGGATAGTGCAGACCAGCCGGATATAGACCTCCCGGGCCGGGAGTCCCGTGGTCCCGGACAGGACGCCGCAGGTTTTCACGGTGTGGGCCATGGTCTGAACACAAATGATGGCTGTGGCATACGGACGTCGCGTGCCCCGCAGTTTTGTGCATTCCCCACGTGTTTCCCGTCTTGTGCCCTGGGCCATGAGGTCGTGCAAGTGTGTGTGGGGGGGGGTCGCAGATGAGGGCCGCGGGGGATTTGGGAGCAGGACCCAAGGGACTCGGGTGCTGTCGTATCGTGTGCCCAGGCGTTGGACGGAGTAGATAGTGGGTGTCTGGAGGTAGTGACTCATGGGGGTGTGCCGTAGTCCGTCCGTCGCGTGCTGCCCGCGCCGGACAACACCCCCCCTCCCCCCTCCCCGTACACTTCTGCCCCTGCCCAGGGCCTTGTGTTTGTACCATAGTGTCTTCAGCGGTCCTCTTTTTTTTGGATTTGCAAGGTCCATTTTTTCAGTGTCTCTTGGAGGGAGTACTGTACGCGCTGTGTGCTCAGTGCCTGTTTTGGGGTGATTTCGTAGACCGACCCACCTATTCGACAGTGAAGTGCTTGTGTTTCGGCTGTAAAAGGTAGTACCATTGCACATACTGCACTGTGTCCCCTTAGAGTCTCAAGGCGCACAAATGAATTGTAACGGTCCACAGCCCACCAGGACGTTACAGCAACCATCCAGAGCCCGCTGGGAAATAATAACAACCGTCCACAGCCCCCCGGGAAGTGACAGCAGCCATCTGGAAGGAATAACAAGCAGCCCAAAAGCCTCCATGGGGCAGCTTTTTTAGGGGTACCAGGGGATGGCCTTTTCCCCACAGTCTGTTCCAGCACACTACGCCGTGTGCACACGGTGCGCACGCGGTGCCGGTGATCCCCCTTTGCAGCATTTGTTGTTGGTGCCTGTGGCCCAGCTGGTTCCATGCCCCGGATCAGAGGCGAACTGAAGGCCAGGACCACCCAGGCCCAACTGCAGGGGCTTGGGGTGGCACACACCGGCCCTGTGCAATGTCGGAGTTGGTGGTGGACCCCTGTAAGTCCCCTGGGCCTGGGGCCGACAGCCCCTGTGACCTGTGCTTGGACGGCTGTTTTACACATCTGGGGGCTGCGCAGGCCTCTTCTGGAAGGGGGTGCGGTATCCCCCCCCCCTCCCATTCAGGGATGGCCGTCAGTCGCGCCCCAACCCCTTCTGTCCGCCCCCCATCGCCGTCCAACCGTTTTGCAACCGCCAGCACGGCTACTGAAACCGCTCTCCACCCGCCACTAACCGCTGCTGCAGCCGCTGTTGAAACCCCCCCTGCAGCCCCCCCCCCCCGTCAAGCCTAGCCCTGGGCTGTGTCCACACTTTTCCACCCTGCCCACCCCCCTCCCCCCGCCCGCCCCCGCCCCATCTAAAGGACTGCCCAGGCCCCACTTCAGGGTCCCGGGCCAGCAACCCCCCCCCCCCCCTCGCCCCTGCAACACCATACACCCACACACAACGTGGGGAACGGCAAGGCGCACGGAGGCCCATCCTTGGCCCCGGACCATGGCTGTGACAACCGGGTGCCGTAGCGCAGCCGTAGGCGAACTTCCAAGGCCCCGCAGGTCCAGCGACCCCCGAGCAAGGGATTGGGCGGCCCTGCCTGCGGACCATAGTTCTAAGCCACCCCCGGCCCAATCTCACCCCATTGCCGGGCCCTGGTTTGCCAGGCACCAAAACTCCGAAGTATTGACCGGATTAAACCTGCATACTCACTCATCTTCACCCCCCAAATGTATCTGGTTACCTGTTTAGATCACCCATGGACCCTCCAACATGTCAGCCCTCCTCAGAAGTGGTGACACTTGGAGACATCGGTCCCTTTTGCGGGGCCATGGTCGTGAACAATATCTGCTGCCTCTGGAATCTCTGGATCCTCATTTGTTCCGCCGCTCCTGTGCTGCTTTGCCTCTTGTTGCAAGAATGGAAAACTGGAAAATGGTGAATGGTCGTTCATTACCACTGGTTGCAACGTGGACTATTTGAGCTTTTAGCAGTTGTGATTTTCTGGGCGCACATGATACCACTCAGTTGGTGTGAATCCGACTCTAGTATTTCGACCGAGTTAAATTGCTTCTATTATATACGTTCTTTATATTTGTTCATATATTTATATTTATCATTATTATTCATATTATTTATTATTATTATTATTATTATTATTATTATTTATATGTATTTATTTATATTTGCTTCATCTATCGAATACTATTCCCTCTCCACATTCCATACGTTCGCTCTACTGCAACCCGGATCGATATTTTTCTGAAGTTTCCTCTATTGGAGCAACTTGTTTGCAGTTCGACTTGGTGCAAGGAGAACCTAAACAATTAGCAGAAAAATTTTCCCACCCCTCAATACCCCCCGCCCATATTTCCCCTGTTTGGTACTGATTTCAGGGATCCCAATAATTTCCCTACCCAGATGCTGCCAATTGAAGGGCAGGCAACTGCTCAGTAGACCAGTCCCTTTTGTATTGTTGATGGGATTGTACCTCGACCTCATGTATCCAATATGCCATGTGGCTCCGATTTCAATTTCACTCCCCTTTGATAGAAAAATCCAAAATGAGTTCACCCTGAAGAAAACCCGAGCTGCGTGTGCACCAACACTCAATTGATTTCCCTGGCATTCCCAAGCACAGGCAGCACCAGAACACGATGGGGCTTTCTGTTCACTTGATTTGGTCTCAGCCGTACATGACACACAAGGGGACAAATGGCACCACCATATTGAAACATGCAGAACATAGGCAAGCATTCACCATTCACAGGCATTTAAACTCTGTCCTGCGATCTGTGGGTGTTACTATCAGTTGTGTTAAGCGTTCGACTGTGTGCGAAAGTATGCACCCAATGCTAAACACAATGCTCAACAGAGCAGCAATGATTCGTTTTGAATTTCAATCATCTCCTGTGTGGTCAAGATACTGGATCACTGTTGATCGCTAGTAAAGTGTTTTCGTTACACTCTACAATAATGTATGATGCATAGGTGTGAGCAATCTTTTTCATTGCTTGATGATTTTGGGCAATTAGCACACCCCTCCCCCTCCTCAAGCTCCATTCTGCAGCGTCAAGGGCCAAGGCGGGTATCAGGTGGGACGTCAGCGGCGGGCAACCTATACAGCCAGACACATCAACAGGCGCATCTAGTCCAGCTAGTGTAAACCATGGAGCTGACCAAACCAACCCCTCTCCCGCTCTGGTGCGTAAGTAAGGTCCGAGGATAATCAATGGGCTGCACTAGCACTCCACTTAGTTGTTGGAAACATCATGACTACGTGCTCCGGGTAACCCTTGGCTGTGGCACAAAATCCAATGTACCCACATGTTCTTTTTATCTATTGAGTCATTGAGGAATGGCATAGCATTAAGTTGAAACGGGAGCCACATGACACATGGGTTACATGGGGTAAAGGTAAAATCACCACCAACAATACAAAAGGTATTTGTCTACTGAGGAAAGCGCCACTTCTTTGTCCCTTCATGCTAAGTTAATTAGAAGACAGTACATGGGTCGATAGATTGTCCCCAAATGCCGAAGAGGTATGGAGGTCGCAATTTCCTTCCCTCATTTAGAAAAGCATGTGGTCTGCTTTTTTGGTAGAAGCTCCGCTATCTAATCTGTGTTCACCAATGTAGTAGCCAAAACCATTGGTCAAGTTCGGGTGAAATGTTCTTTGGAATATTGTGATAGTGTGATGATGCCAATGCCCCATCAATTGGGGTTTTTCATCCACAAGGTTGGCATTGCACTTTGGTGAGAAAGGCATAAACATGTGCCATGGGTTCCTGGGTTCCTGGGTGTGGTTGATTTTGATGCACCGGTGCTGGCACATGTATCCAAGAATGCACATCCTATGACGCCAGAAGTGCGATGTCAGGTTTTTGAGGTCGGTGGTTGGCAGCAGACAAAGTCTTTGCTTCCGCCTCCATTGACCGTCCACAGTTCTGTTTGTAAATACGCACCCATGGGATGGGGGATGGGGCTCAAGAAGGGGGAGATTGCAGGCCATTATGAGGCATTCCACCAACATCAATCGCCGCCTGGTCCACTTGTCTTTCAGAAACCAGGTTTCCCCAGAAACCCCAGTTTGGCTCCACTGCCCCTCTTTGTACAGTGTGCAGAGTGCCGCGCGCTCCCGCCAGTCAGCAAGTAGTTCGATTTATACTGTGCCTGTGTCGGGAGGAGATTGGGGTCACGGGAACCAGCCAAACATTGGCCAACTCAATGGGGTGGTGGGGGATATCCTGCTGCATCTGTTTGAGTTGCCTCCACAGGCACTGAGGGGGAGCGTTCGCGCGCCAGGCGCGCGTCGGGCATCTTTTTTTGATCATTCCCCACCTGTGCCTGTTTTTGCCCCCACCTCACCAAACAATTTGGAGTACCTTCTTGCAGTGTCTAAGAATTTGGCCCATCCTTTGCACCCAGTTTATGACAATGGCAAGGGTGGTGGTTGTTGGAAGTGGTGGGAGTGACAGTTTGTGTTGTTGAATTCTCATATTTCGGCTTATACAAGGTGCCTTGCAGAGAAGGTTTGCGGTCTAGTGTGGTCTACTTGGGGGACTTCTCAAAGTGAGGATACACTTGGGGCTAGAGATAAGATACTCAATACAAAGGTAGCGCGCCGGGCAAACATTCCCCCTGAGTTACCAGGTCAACTGGTGGTGTTGATGTCCAGACCCAGGGATCGTATTTCCTTTGTTCTTGTGGCAATCTCCCCCTGTTTGGAGCCTTCTATCAAATTTCTGTTGGGACTTTCACCAGTTCAATATGCAGTATTCCATGCAAATGGTGCCCACACGAAGCCATCAATACTTGGGCTGGGGCCTCAATGGTTGTCTCTGACTCACTATGGACTGTTCCGTGCCTGCTCAGCAAATTTCGGCGTATGGGTTTGCGAATCTCTAGTTTGGGATACCTGTGTGTATGTCATCGGTTACTCAATTGGTATCCATGGTGAAGACTGTCCCAGCGGCACAGCCTTTTCTATCTCTCAAACCTCGTGCAATCTTTCAGCTTGCTGGTAAGGCATCCTTGTACAGGGCCCACTGGGCCCAGGGCTCATCTAACCATTTCACGTTTTGGGAGGGCTGGGAACCGCTGAACGTCCCGCAGCCCTAGGGAATGTTTGTTTTTTTATGGCCGCGCATGAAAGGTGAGGGGCGAGCATACCTGAAAGTGCATGGGAGCCTCGCCCCACAGTGCGCTACGTCATCGTGGCTTGTGGAGGCCACGGCGCCGTCGATCATGAAGAGCCGCTGTTGTGCGGCCACGGCAGATGCAGTGACCGTAGCGATGCGGACAATGAGGTGTAGGGGGGTGGGCCAGATGGCGGTTATTTAACCACATTGGTAGCGTAGTATGCTGGAAGTGCATGGGGGTCTCGTCCGGGAGAGCGCAGGATCGATGCCCGGCGTGTAGATCATGGCGCCGACGGGCGTGACACAGCTCTTCTGAGGGGTACACTTTTTTCTGAGCCTGAGTGGCAACAAGACCCTATCCAACAGGGAGGTACGGGCAACGCACGGGATGTGCGCGCACACGAGAGGGCGGCTTCGCCGCCGTGTTGGACTCATGAGCGCGGCTTTGCCGTGTATGAACGATTTGTGGCTGTGGCTCCACCGCGTGTGCTGGACACGAGAACATTGATCTCCTGCCGGTGGGATACCGGGGGTGACGGCCATCGCCCGATTATGGCTAACCATTTCACGTTTCACAGTCACTTGGTGCAGCAAACCATTGGTCACTCAAGTAAAAAGACCACATTTGTAGGGATTGGGCAGTATTGGAGACAAACAGAACACATACTGAGAAAAGTGAGATTGCTTGTCATAACAATCCCCAACAAAGAGCTAAAATGGACCACACAACGGCAACTCTTGTCTCACCATAGTGTCGGTTTGATTGGTACGGCGAATGGGATGAGTTCATTTCTAGCTTTATGATAGGCTGGTAGGTAGGACGAGTCAACACTGGATGGGAGGAGTGGGGTGATGTCCATGGGAATGCTGTGCACGCAATTGTGTATGTTAGCAAACAGTTGAACCCTAGTTTTGGCCCCTTTCCACAAGTTTTTTGTTCCATGCCGAGGTTTTTTAAGCTTCCTATGCATCGGGGGGGAGGCACTTAGGATTTGTCAAATGTCATTTTCCATCCCAAGTAGGCAGGCAGGCCAAGTTTATAAGATAACCGTGGCTGTGGACAATCTTGGGAATATAGTATGGATATTCAACCTAATGCCGGGAACCTGGACAGACGTTATGATTTGGGACCAACGTGGTCCTTCGCGAACACATGGGCAATTCTTCAAGTTCTTGAAGCTCATGATGGCGCCTAAAGGGCCGCTTGCACACCGTTGCACCTTATATTGGGTGGTCACCTTTGAGTGAAGCCAACAAGAATATAACGATATCCGTGGCTTCTATCGCGCAAGGGTGGAGCATCTCTTTGCATGCTTGTGGCAATGGAGGATTGTCCGCAATGTGTGGACATGCTTTGCAGCGGAGGTGCATGGCCATATGCGTATTTTTCTCCACCTTACTCAATTTTTTATTTGCAGGCAGACTAGGTATCAGCCGTATGGACCTTGGCCTCATGTGTTTGAGTCTTTGTGGGCATAGGAGGAGGGTACCATTGAGGTGGAGGAAAATGATGACGGTGTCTGTTGCCAATTGTGTGGCCACCATCCTGGTGATATATCTGATTGAGGCACTTGCCACTTGAAAATGTGTGCATCTTGCATGGCACTACGTAGTTGTACCTTACAAGACTGAGTGGTTTGTTCATAGGTACCCTCCCCTCTTTGCAATCCCCCCCCCCCCCCCCCGGGAGACCGTCACTTCCATGTTTTTCTAGTTAACGTCTATTGCGCTGGTTTGTGTAGCCCATGTGCTTTACACATGGCCTTGCATTGCTTTCCCATTACTTCAAATCAACCACCTGTGTGTATGCTGTGATGTTCTCTTTCCAAAGGCGTTGTATGGATGTGTTGTGTTGCTATTTCAGACCCAAGATGTTTTCTCCCGGTGACTGTGTAAGGTACCACTCACGCACACTTCGTGCACTTGGTGTGTTAGCCACTGTCGTGGGCCTTTCACGAAATGGGCCACAGTTTTGCCACATTCGGCACATACACCCTGGTGGGGTCACTCCAGTGGATGATGAGAGCGCCCAACTCTCAAGGCTAGAGGCTGTGGCGGTACCACAGTTTGCCTTGAAATACCCTTGCAATCCCCCCCCCCCCCCCGGGAGACCGTCACTTGGCGACCGTCTCCCCCCCCCCAAACCCAGGACACCGCCGCGCGCAAATGTGGGAGATTGCAAGGGGGTGGGGGTACATTGGTGTACCAATTTGAAGGCAGTTTTGTTGTTATCTTGTGGGCTTTGCTGCTTTGCCATGCTACCAGACAGTTGGTGATCTTGGGTGAGTTCCCTGGCAGGTGCATGCAGTGCGCATGCAGTGCAACAACTTGGCCCATTCGTTGAATGCACGTGTCGTCCTACGCTCTCTCTTCCCCTCACTGCTGTATAAATGTGTGTGGTACGCTGGCAATCAGCGTGCCATTACCAGAAATCTGCGCTCATTGCCATCGGGTCTGGGCATATGCAAGCATCCTGATCAGTCGTGGATGCCTGTCCTCTACCGAGCGGTTTTGGCTGCACATATTGCTCAGTCTCAAGCTTTTGATGAACCGCTACACAGAAGGACGCCAGGTTTCAAAATTGCGTGCTTGACTTGAACTAGATACTGGCACAACTGGATAGAGGCCCACAGGTGCACCTGCAGGTGACAGGCGAGTATACACAAGCAAGAGTGTACAGTACAAAAGGCAAGGGCTGTGTGTGGGGAGGGATGGATGTACGGTACATTCTTGGCGCAACAAGTACGAACCTCCACATACTTTGCAGCCTATGGTGATGATATCATTCGTGGTGATCAGTGGTCTACTCCTGCATGTGTTGCCCTCCTCTGCAAGAACAACCTTCAGAGTGAATCCCCCCCCCAGGGAAGTATGAGAATGGCTGTACGCCATAGGAGGAGGAGGAGGTACCCCCCTGGACCCCATCCCCCTCCTCCGCCGCCAAAGGCAAACAATCTGATACTGAGGCCTTGTGCCAACCCCCCCACCCCCCTCCTCCCCTTCTAATGTGCGATTGAACACAGAAAATTTGTGGGGGTGAAAACACCATTTTGGCGGCCTACAACCGCTGCATGGCAGTGCAGGGCGCTTATGTGTGGTTGTGCAGTGGTATGTCGTGGCCCTGTTGTCTGTTTGTGTTGCAGGACAGGCCATGGACCGCCTTTTCCCTGTTAAAAAGGCAGTGGAAACTGCCACCATTCAAGAGATGGTTGCTCCCATCATGTATTTTCGTTTTACTGACGCTTTCAGTGGGAAGCCCCAACATCCCCAACATATCTTTGAACGAAGCACTGTGTTTCCGTTCCTCAAGGAGAGTATTGCCTCTTGCATTGTATTGCATACTCAGTGTCCATCCAGAGGTGTGCTGGTGTGCTTTGCAGAAAAACAATTTTTCCCCTTTTTTGGGTTGGACACCCTAGGAGGAAGGGGGTCTGAGTCATCCCCCCCCCCCCCCATACAGACCCCCCCCCTCGCCCCCTTTTAAAACTTCCCTACCCCAAACCCTTGTCCTACCTGGTGACCCAACCAAAACCCAATTTAAATCTCCGCCCGATCTACATGAACCCCCAGCTCCACTCCGTCAGGCAGGCTTATACTTCCAGGTGCTTAGGACTTTGGGGTGCGTGGGATGTTTGCATTCAGTATGGAAGCTGACAACACGTGGCATACAACTGCATTTATGCGTATAGTCTGTGTACGCTGGTGTGCATGTATGATATGTGTACATGTATCTATACATACACATGCGTGCCATACCACCCATTTATTCATAGCACCCGGTCATGCGCGCCGGCAACAAGGTGGCGACGCCGGCGTCACGCCGCAGCAAGTCGCCGGCGCCGGAGCCAAAGAAAAGGACTGTCCAGGAGTGGCGGCAACTCCTCCACCTCCTGTGCAGCGCCGTCGCCGTCCGCGCCACCGGCGACCGGGCGTGGACGTTCGTCCTGCCGCTCTTCCTCTCCGAGGCATACCCGGGCTCTCTTGCTCCGGTGTCGCTGCTCTCTCTCGCGGTCACCGTCGGCGTGATCGCCCTCTCCCCACCGCTTGCCCAGTGGTTGGCCAGCCATCAGAAACCGTCCCAAGCGTTAATGCTCCTCGTCATCCTCGAGAACTCGGCCGTGGTCCTCGGCGGGTGTGCGGTGGTCGCCGCCTCGGGGGGCCAGGGCGGGCACACCGAGCTTTTCCAGTCGCCCCTGTTCGTGCTTGGGCTTCTGCTGCTCGCCGTCGACGCCGCCGTCACATCGGTCCTCACGCTGCTAATGGAAAAGGACGCCATCGCGAGGCTCTTCGCCTCCGAGTACCTGACGCGCGGCTCCGTCTCCCTCGCGGAGGCAAACGCCGTCGTCACCAGAGCCGATCTCGGCGCGTCGGTCGGCACGTACCTCCTCCTCGGGTGGCTCGCGCCCGGACCCGGTGCGGGCGGCGGCGGCGCCGCGCGCCTCATTGCCTACCTCGCCGCATGGCATGTCGTAGCCGGCACCATCGTCCTCGTACTGCTGCGTCGCCTGCGCGCCGCCGCGCCCGAGCTCCACGCGCTGCGCCACCGGGAGGCGCCGGCGGCGGCGCCCGGCTTCGTGCGGCTGCTGCTCGACGGGCCGCGCACGCTCGCGCGTCTCGAGCGTCGCCCGCGCCTGCTGCTAGCCGCGTTCGTGTGCCTCTTCTTCACGGTCCTCTCGCCCGGCGGGCTGCTCACCGCGTGCCTGCGCTCCCGCGGGACGGGCCCGCAGGCCCTCGCCTACTTCCGTGCGGCCGCGCAGGTCGCGGGCGCCGCGGGCACAGCGGTGGCGCCGCGGCTCATCGCCCGCCGCGGGCCGCTGCGGGCCGGCGTGCTGCTGCAGCGCCTGCAGCTCGTGTTCGTGGCGCTGGCGACCGCCGCCTGCGTGTGCCCCCTCAGGTTGTGGCCGGCCGCGGGGATGCTTCGCCGCGAGCACGTCGTGATGGTGGGCGTGGTCGCGTCGCGGGTGGGGCTCTGGGGGTTCGACCTGTGCGAGCGGCAGGCCCTGCAGCAGGCATGCGTCGCCGCCGGGGGCAGCGAGGGCGGCGCGCGCGCGAGCGACGGCACGGTGGCGCTCTTCGCGACGGAGAAGGCGCTCACGGAGCTCGCCGGGCTGGCGATGCTGGCGGCCTCGCTCCCCCTCTCCGACCCCGAGGCCTTCGGGGCGCTCGCCGCGCTCTCGCTGGCCGCGGTCACGGGCGCGGCCGCGCTCATCGCTTGCGCCGACAGCGGCAAGTTCCAACGCACCATTTTACCGGCGTAGGCCTAACGCGTACGCAACGACCACTGCACCGTTCTGAGGTGTGTGAACTGTGCACGTTTGGTTCAACGGTGATTTCACGGGGGAAGCCAATGCGCCGGTTTCTGTCCTTTTACCCGCTCTGTGCCCCGTGGCCACGCCCCCGGCCCCGCTCCACTGCTCACCGCCCGCACGGCCTCCGGCATACACGGCCTCACTCCGCAGAGGCCATTCGCCCGCGCCGTACCCCTGGCTGCCCACGCCCCCTCGGCATCCTCTCGCCCCAATGCCTCGCCCCAGTCCCACGGCCCAGTGCCAGGCCCCAGATGGCAGAAGTGCGGGCAGTCGGCGCCGGGAGCCCCGCGTCGGCCTGTGGCTGCGACACGGACGCGATGCTGAGGAAGACCACCGCGAGGCACCTGCAGAACGGCCTGAGCCGCACGCGCCCCGACCACATCCGCCTGCCCAACTGACGCAAGCTGCCCTCGCCGTCGACGCGCCGCCAGTCGGGGGGTTCGACTCCGGCCGGAAGGCGGCCTTGGCGATGCCGCGCTCGGCCGCATCGCGCGGCTTCGGCTGCTTGCTCTGCACCGTGACCGGGCCGCAGCCCTTCTGCCCGGGAGGCGACGTGACGAGTGTGGCGTGGCCCGTGAGCGCGGTCGCACCTCCGCAACAATTGCCACCATCAGAGGCCGCTTGACGTCAAAGGGGTCGCAGCCGCGCCACACATTCTTGGTAGGCGCTATTCGTGTGCCCACGGTCCGTGATTGGGACAAAAGCGTCGCCGGTGCCGCCACCCGCGACTGTGCAGCCGAACACGGTCACGATCCTCCCCCCCCCTACCCTGGCTACGAACTTGTGAGCGTCGCTACAGCTGGTTGAAATGGAATGGGATGCAGAGTCCACACCAATCTCTCCTCATGATCCTCCACGAGCTTCTCGGAAACAGGAATGCCTGTAGATGATGACGCTTCCACTGCAAGTGGCCGAGTGCGGCCAGCAAAAGCGCGCCCGCCCGGATCGCAGGAGGAGCCACTATGGAACACGACATGTACGCCATACCCCAGGCTCAGTCCACCAAACGCTAGGACCCGGCGTTAATGCCCAGAACCAAAGGGCCCAGCACCCGTACCCCCATTCAGGGAGGACAGGGAGCGGCGCAATGGAAGTGAAGCCAACAATGGACTATCACACTGCAATGGAACTGAGAAGGCGATGAAGGCCATGTGAAGGCAGGCGCGGCTGGAGCACAGGGGCGGGCCCACGCCTGACCTTTCGCAGCCCCTGTCCAAACAACACCCTTGCGTCGGACGATCTGTGGCGGCGCCGTACTCGTGACAATGTACTGTGAGAGTTCCCGGAGTGATTCCGGAGGGTGACGACCATCGTCGCTTGATGGCCAAACAACGCCCTCGGTGCATTGACACCGACCCTATGGAGGCGTTGGGGCCATCCCTTTCTATAAGCCCAAAAGCACAGTCCTGACCTGAAACCCAATCGGTCGGGGGTGCCTTACGGCGCCTTTTTGGCCAGCACGAGTCGTTTGTGGCGGCGCTTTGCTGAATTGCATGGATGATTCGATTCGCGGCCAAAAAATGCCCCTGTCCAAACAGCGCGAGCTGTTGTTTCCGCAGATTTTGGAACCATTGAATTTGGCGGTTCTGTTTTCTGGTTTTGGGTGACCGTCTAGTTTTTCCTGTGATTTTTGGGGCTGGGGATGGTTGTTTTCCCCTGCAAGCCTGACCACAGCCTGCCCCCAAACCTGCCCCCAAGGCTGCCCCCAAGCGTGTGCAGAAGTTTCGCACGTGGTATGCTAATCAGGCTTGCCGGAGTGTCTTGAGACACCTGCCGACACCTGCCAAAAACCTTTGTGACACCTGCCGAGACCTGCAGGAAAATTTTCCTGAGACATGTCAGTGCCTGATGGGTGTGTGGTGTGTTTGCATGCAACAGTCAGCGCGGAAATTGCATGCATGCGCTGCGTTCCATCACCTGCCTGACAACTGCGGACACCTGCCAGAAGTTTTCTTGATTGACACCTGCAGACACCTGCTGAATATTTGTGTGACACCTGCCAACACCTGCCTCGGCTGGTGCTATTAGCTGTTATGTGTGGTTTCTTTATGGCACAGGTCTCACAGCCGAGCAGTTTTAGCATTTGTGTGCCTTTCCGCAGGCCGCAGTGTCTGATTTTGTCCCCCGCTATGGAGCGTTGGGGATCCCAAATACGGCAGGGGTGATGTGGCCCATCGGCGCACATGTGGGCCACTTCTGATTTTGTCACCCCCTCTCAAGCATTGGGGATCCCCCAGACGGCAGGGGTGATGTTGCCAAGCTGCCCACATTTGGGCCACTTCCGATTTTGTTCCCCGCTCAGAAGCATTGGGGACCCCCTAGACGGCAAGGGTGATATAGCCAATCCGCCCACATGTGGGCCCCTTCTGATTTTGTCCCCCGGTATGGAGCGTTGGGGATCCCCCGTACGGTAGGGGTGTAGCCAATCTGCCCACATGTGGGCCACTTCTGATTTTGTTCCCCGCTCTCAAGAGTTGGGAACCCCCTGTACGGCAGGGGTATTGTGGCCCATCGTCCCACATGTGGGCCCCTTCTGCTTTTCTGCCCCTAAGTGAAGCGTTGGGGACCCCAGACGGCAAGGATGATGTAGCCAATCTGCCCACATGTGGGCCACTTCTGATTTTGTTCCCCGCTCTCAAGAGTTGGGAACCCCCTATACGGCAGGGGTATTGTGGCCCATCGTCCCACATGTGGGCCTCTTCTGCTTTTCTGCACCTAAGTGAAGCGTTGGGGACCCCAGACGGCAAGGATGATGTAGCCAATCTGCCCACATGTGGGCCACTTCTGATTTTGTTCCCCGCTCTCAAGCGTTGGGAACCCCTTGTACGGCAAGGGTATTGTGGCCCATCGTCCCACAAATGGGCCCCTTCTGCTTTTCTGCACCTAAGTGAAGCGTTGGGGACCCCAGACGGCAAGGATGATGTAGCCAATCTGCCCACATGTGGGCCACTTCTGATTTTGTTCCCCGCTCTCAAGAGTTGGGGACCCCCTATACGGCAGGGGTATTGTGGCCCATCGTCCCACATGTGGACCCCTTCTGCTTTTCTGCACCTAAGTGAAGCGTTGGGGACCCCAGACGGCAAGGATGATGTGGCCAATCTGCCCACATGTGGGCGACTTCTGATTTTGTTCCCCGCTCTCAAGAGTTGGGAACCCCCTGTACGGCAAGGGTATTGTGGCCCATCGTCCCACATGTGGGCCCCTTCTGCTTTTCTGCACCTAAGTGAAGCGTTGGGGACCCCAGACGGCAAGGATGATGTGGCCAATCTGCCCACATGTGGGCCACTTCTGATTTTGTTCCCCGCTCTCAAGAGTTGGGAACCCCCTGTACGGCAGGGGTATTGTGGCCCATCGTCCCACATGTGGGCCCCTTCTGCTTTTCTGCACCTAAGTGAAGCGTTGGGGACCCCAGACGGCAAGGATGATGTAGCCAATCTGCCCACATGTGGGCCACTTCTGATTTTGTTCCCCGCTCTCAAGCGTTGGGAACCCCCTGTACGGCAAGGGTATTGTGGCCCATCGTCCCACATGTGGGCCCCTTCTGCTTTTCTGCACCTAAGTGAAGCGTTGGGGACCCCAGACGGCAAGGATGATGTAGCCAATCTGCCCACATGTGGGCCACTTCTGATTTTGTTCCCCGCTCTCAAGAGTTGGGGACCTCCCGTACGGTAGGGGTATTGTGGCCCATCGTTTCACATGTGGACCCCTGTTGGTTTTCTGCACCTAAGTGAAGCGTTGCAGGGCCCCAAACGGCAAGGGTGATGTAGCCAATCTGCCCACATGTGGGCCACTTCTGATTTTATCCCCCTCTTTGAAGCGTTGGGCATCCCCTAGACAGCAAGGGTGATGTAGCCACCACATGTGGGCCACTTTTGATTTTGTTCCCTGCTCTAAAGCGTTGGGGATCCCCCAGACGGCAGGGGCAATGTAGCCAATCCGCCCACATGTGGGCCCCTCCTGATTTTGTCTTCCTCCTTGAAGCATTCGGCACCCCCTAGACGGCGGCGGTGATGTAGTCAATTCTACCACATGTGGGCTACACCTGATTTTGTTCCCCTCTTTGAAGCATTGGGGACCCCCCATACGGCAGGGGTGATGTGGCCAATCTGCCCGCATGTGGGCCCCTTGTGATTTTGTCCCCCTCTTTGAAACGTTGGGGACCCCCCAAAAGGCAGGGTTGATGTGGCCAATTTTGTCCCCCTCTTTTAAGCGTTGGGGACCCCAGAGGGCAGGGTTGATGTGGCCAATCGGCCCACATGTGGGCTCCCTTCTGATTTTGTCCCCCTCCTAGAAGCGTTGGGGCACCCCCACATAGCAGCCCTGATGAACGTAATCCGCGCTCATGTGGGCTTTTCCTGTTTTTTTGTCCCCCTCTCTGAAGTGTTGGGGACCTCCTAGACGGCAGGGGTGATGTAGCCAGTCCGCCCGTATCTGGGCCCCTTCTGGTTTTGTCCCCCTCTCTCAACCGTTGCTGATACCCCAAACGGCTGGGGTGATGTAGCTGGTCCCCCACATGTGGGCCATCTCTGATCGTCTCCGCGAAGCGTTGCAGATCCCCCAAACGGGAGGGGTGGTGTGGCCAATTTGCCCACATGTGAACCACTACTGATTTTGTTTCCCACTCGGAAGCGTTTGGACCCCCCTAGACGCCAAGGGTGCTGTAGCCAATCAGCCCACATGTGGGCCACTTCTGATTTTGTTCCCCGCTCTCAAGCGTCGGGGACCCCCACTCGGTAGGGGCAATGTAGCCCATCGGCCCATATTTGTGCCCCTTCTGATTTTTCCCGGCTCTCCGAAATATAGGGGCTCCCTCAGATAGCAGCTATAATGCAGCCAATCCGACCACATGTGGGACCCTTCTGATTTTATCCCCCCTTTTGAAATATTGGGGACCCCCAGATGGAAGGGTTGATGTAGCCAATCTGCCCACATGTGGGCCACTTCTGATTTTGTCCCCCTCTTTGAAGCGTTTGGGATCCCGCAGATGGCCGGGGTGATGTAGCCAATCTGCCCACATGTGGACCCCTATTTGCGCCACTACTGATTTTGTTCCCCACTCGGAAGCGTTGTGGACCCCCTAGACGGAAAGGGTGATGTAGCCAATCCGCCCACATGTGGGCCACTTCTGATTCTCTCCCCATCTTTAAAGCGTTGGCCACCCCCATGCGGCATGGGTGATGTAGCCGGTCCGCCCACATGTGGGTCACTTTTGATTTCGTCCCCGACCATGGAGCATTGGGGACCCGCTATACGGCAGGGGTGCTGTAGCCAATCCGCCCACATGTGGGCCACTTCTGATTCTATCCCCCTTCTTGAAGCCTTGGCCACCCCCATGCTGCACAGGTGATGTAGGCAATCCGCCCACATGTGGGCCACTTCTGATTTTGTCCCCCGCTATGGAGCATTGGGGACCCCCTATACGGCAAGGGTGATGTAGCCAATCCGCCCACATGTGGGCCACTTCTGCCACTTCTGATTCTATCCCCCATCTTGAAGCCTTGGCCACCCCCATGGTGCATGGGTGATGTAGGCAATCCGCCCACATGTGGGCCACTTCTGATTTTGTCCCCCGCTATGGAGCATTGGGGACCCCCCGTACGGCCGGGGTGATGTAGCCAATCCGCCCACATGTGGGCCACTTCCGATTTTGTCCCCCGCTATGGAGCATTGGGGACCCCCTATACGGCAGGGGTGATATAGGCAATCCGCCCACATGTGGGCCACTTCTGATTTTGTCCCCCGCTATGGAGCATTGGGGACCCCCTATACGGCAGGGGTGATGTAGCCAGTCCGCCCACATGTGGGCCACTTCTGATTCTATCCCACGCTATGGAGCATTGGGCACCCCCTATGCGGCAGGGTGATGTAACCAATCCGCCCACATGTGGGCCACCTCTGATTTCGTCCCCCGCTATGGAGCGTTGGGGACCCCCTATACGGCAAGGGTGATGTAGGCAATCCGCCCACATGTGGGCCACTTCGGAATTTGTCCCCCGCTATGGAGCGTTGGGGACCCCCTATACGGCAGGGGTGATGTAGGCAATCCGCCCACATGTGGGCCACTTCTGATTTTGTCCCCCGCTATGGAGCGTTGGGGACCCCCTATATGGCAGGAGTGATGTAGGCAATCCGCCCACATGTGGGCCACTTCTGATTTTGTCCCCCGCTATGGAGCGTTGGGGACCCCCTATACGGCAGGGGTGATGTAGGCAATCCGCCCACATGTGGGCCACTTCTGATTCTCTACCACGCTATGGAGCGTTGGGGACCCCCTATGCGGCAGGGGTGATGTAGCCAGTCCGCCCACATGTGGGCCACTTCTGATTCTATCCCACGCTATGGAGCGTTGGGGACCCCCTATGCGGCAGGGTGATGTAACCAATCCGCCCACATGTGGGCCACCTCCGATTTTGTGCCCCGCTATGGAGCATTGGGCACCCCCTATACGGCAAGGGTGATGTAGGCAATCCGCCCACATGTGGGCCACTTCGGATTTTGTCCCCTGCTATGGAGCGTTGGGGACCCCCTATACGGCAGGGGTGATGTAGGCAATCCGCCCACATGTGGGCCACTTCTGATTTTGTCCCCCGCTATGGAGCGTTGGGGACCCCCTATACGGCAAGGGTGATGTAGGCAATCCGCCCACATGTGGGCCACTTCTGATTTTGTCCCCCGCTATGGAGCGTTGGGGACCCCCTATGCGGCAGGGGTGATGTAGGCAATCCGCCCACATGTGGGCCACTTCTGATTCTCTACCACGCTATGGAGCGTTGGGGACCCCCTATGCGGCAGGGGTGATGTAGCCAATCCGCCCACATGTGGGCCACTTCTGATTTCGTCCCCCGCTATGGAGCTTTGGGGACCCCCTATACGGCAAGGGTGATGTAGCTAGTCCGCCCACATGTGGGCCACTTCTGATTCTATCCCCCGCTATGGAGCGTTGGGGACCCCCTATACGGCAGGGGTCATGTAGCCAATCCGCCCACATGTGGGCCACCTCCGATTTTGTCCCCAGCTATGGAGCATTAGGGACCCCCTATACGGCAAGAGTGATGTAGGCAATCCGCCCACATGTGGGCCACCTCTGATTTTGTCCCCCGCTATGGAGCGTTGGGGACCCCCTATACGGCAGGCGTGATGTAGCTAGTCCGCCCACATGTGGGCCACTTCTGATTCTATCCCCCATCTTGAAGCCTTGGCCACCGCCATGGTGCATGGGTGATGTAGGCAATCCGCCCACATGTGGGCCCTTCTGATTCTCTACCACGCTATGGAGCATTGGGGACCCTCCATACGGCAGGGGTGATGTAGCCAATCCGCCCACATGTGGGCCACTTCTGATTTTGTCCCCCGCTATGGAGCATTGGGGACCCCCTATACGGCAGGGGTGATGTAGGCAATCCGCCCACATGTGGGCCACTTCTGATTTTGTCCCCCGCTATGGAGTGTTGGGGACCCCCTATACGGCAGGGGTGATGTAGCCAGTCCGCCCACATGTGGGCCACTTCTGATTCTATCCCACGCTATGGAGCGTTGGGGACCCCCTATGCGGCAGGGGTGATGTAGCCAATCCGCCCACATGTGGGCACCTCTGATTTCGTCCCCCGCTATGGAGCGTTGGGGACCCCCTATACGGCAGGGGTGATGTAGCCAATCCGCCCACATGTGGGCCACCTCCGATTTTGTCCCACGCTATGGAGCATTGGGGACCCCCTATACGGCAAGGGAGATGTAGCCAAACCGCCCACATGTGGGCCACTTCTGATTCTATCCCACGCTATGGAGCATTGGGGACCCCCTATACGGCAGGGTTGATGTAGCCAATCCGCCCACATGTGGGCCACTTCCGATTTTATCCCCCGCTATGGAGCATTGGGCACCCCCTATACGGCAAGGGTGATGTAGGCAATCCGCCCACCTGTGGGCCACTTCTGATTTTGTCCCCCGCTTTCGAGCGTTGGGGACCCCCTATACGGCAGGCGTGATGTAGCTAGTCCGCCCACATGTGGGCCACTTCGGATTTTGTCCCACGCCATGGAGGGTTGGGGACCCCTTATACGGCAGGGGTGATGTAGCCAATCCGCCCACATGTGGGCCACTTCTGATTTTGTCCCCCGCTATGGAGCATTGGGGACCCCCCATACGGCAGGGGTGATGTAGGCAATCCGCCCACATGTGGGCCACCTCCGATTTTGTCCCCCGCTATGGAGCATTGGGGACCCCCTATACGGCAAGGGTGATGTAGCCAATCGGCCCACATGTGGGCCAGTTCTGATTTTGTCCCCCGCTATGGAGCTTTGGGGACCCCCTATACGGCAAGGGTGATGTAGCCAATCCGCCCACATGTGGGCCACATCTGATTTTGTCCCCCGCTATGGAGCATTGGGGACCCCCTGTACGGCAGGGGTGATGTATCCCATCCGCCCACATGTGGGCCACTTCCGATTTTGTCCCCCCGCTATGGAGCTTTGGGGACCCCCTATACGGTAGGGCGCTATTGGGCGTTTGGGATCTTCCCTACAATAGGGGTGATGTAGCCAATCCGCCCACATGTGGGCCATCTAATTTTGTCCCCCGCTATGGAGCATTGGGGAACCCCCATACGGCAGGGGTGATGTGCCCAGTCCGCCCACATGTGGGCCACTCATTATTTTTTCCCCCGCTATGGAGCATTGGGGACCCCGTATACGGCACGGGGGGATGTAGCCAATCCGCCCACATGTGGGCCACTTCCGATTTTGTCCCCAGCTATGGAGCGTTGGGGACCCCCCATACGGCAGGGGTGATGTAGCCAATCCGCCCACATGTGGGCCACTTCTGATTTTGTCCCCCGCTATGGAGCATTGGGGACCCCCTATACGGCAGGGTTGATGTAGCCAATCCGCCCACATGTGGGCCACATCTGATTTGGTCCCCGCTATGGAGCAATGGGGACCCCCCATATGGCAAGGGTGACGTAGCCAATCCGCCCACATGTGGGCCACTTCCGATTTTGTCCCACGCTATGGAGCATTGGGGACCCCCTATACGGCAGGGGTGATGTAGCCAGTCCGCCCACATGTGGGCCACTTCTGATTTGGTCCCCAGCTACCGAGCTTTGGGGACCCCCTATACGGCAGGGGTGATGTAGCCAATCCGCCAACATGTGGGCCACTTCCGATTTTGTCCCCCGCTATGGAGCATTGGGCACCCCCTATACGGCAGGGGTGATGTAGGCAATCTGCCCACATGTGGGCAACTTGTGATTTGGTGCCCGCTATGGAGCGTTGTGGACCCCCTATACGGCAGGGGAGATGTAGCCAATCCGCCCACATGTGGGCCACTTCTGATTTTGTCCCCCGCTATGGAGCATTGGGGACCCCCCATACGGCAGGGGTCATGTAGGCAATCCGCCCACATGTGGGCCACTTCCGATTTTCTCCCCCGCTATGGAGCATTGGGGACCCCCTATACAGCAGGGGTGATGAAGTCCATCCGCCCACATGTGGGCCACATCTGATTTTGTCCCCCGCTATGGAGCATTGGGGACCCCCTATACGGCAGGGGAGATGTAGCCAATCCGCCCACATGTGGGCCACTTCCGATTTTGTCCCCCCGCTATGGAGCATTGGGGACCCCCTATACGCAGGGGTGATGCAGCCAGTCCGCCCACATGTGGGCCACTTCCGATTTTCTCCCCCGCTATGGAGCATTGCGCACCCCCTATGCGGCAGAGGTGGTGTAGCCAATCCGCCCACATGTGCGCAACTTCTGATTTTGTCCCCCGCTATGGAGCATTGAGGACCCCTCATACGGCAGGGTTGATGTAACCAATCCGCCCACATGTGGGCCACTTCAGACTTTATCCCCCGCTCTGGGGTGTTGGGGATCCCCCCTACATCATGGGTGATGTAGCCAATCCGCCCACATGTGGGCCACCTCCCATTTTGTCCCCCGCTATGGAGCATTGGGGACCCCCTATACGGCCGGGGTGATGTAGCCAATCCGCCCACATGTGGGCCACTTCTGATTCTATCCCCCTCTTTGAAGCGTTGGCCACCCCCATGCTGCACGACTGAGGTGGCCAATCCGCCAACATGTGGGCCACTTCTGATTTTCCCCCCCTTTATGGGGCGTTCTTGGTCCCCCCTACAACAAGGTTGATGTAGCCAATCCACCCATGTGGGCCACTTCTGATTTTGTTCCCCTCTATGGGGCGTTCTAGGTCCCCCCTACAACAAGCTTGATGTAGCCAATCCGCCCACATGTGGGGCCACTTCTGCTTTTATCCCCCGCTATGGAGCATTGGGGACCCCCCATACGGCAGGGGCGATGTAGCCAATCCGCCCACATGTGGGCCACTTCTGATTCTGTCCCCCTCTTTGAAGCCTTGGCCACCCCCATGCGGCACGGTTGATGTGGCCAGTCCGCCCACATGTGGGCCACTTCTGATTTTGTCCCCCGCTATGGGGCGTTCTTGGTCCCCCCTACAACAAGGTTGATGTAGCCAATCCGCCCATGTGGGCCACTTCTGATTTTGTTCCCCTCTATGGGGCGTTCTTGGTCCCCCCTACAACAAGCTTGATGTAGCCAATCCGCCCACATGTGGCTTTTATCCCCCGCTATGGAGCATTGGGGACCCCCCATACGGCAGGGGCGATGTAGCCAATCCGCCCACATGTGGGCCACTTCTGATTCTGTCCCCCTCTTTGAAGCCTTGGCCACCCCCATGCGGCACGGTTGATGTGGCCAGTCCGCCCACATGTGGGCCACTTCATACTTTATCCCACGCTATGGGGTGTTGGGGATCCCCCCTACAACATGGGTGATGTAGCCAATCCGCCCACATGTGGGCCACTTCTGATTTTGTCCCCTGCTATGGAGCATTAGGGACCCTCCATACGGTAGGGGTGATGTAGCCAATCTGCCCACATGTGGGCCACTTCTGATTCTGTCCCCCTCTTTGAAGCGTTGGCCACCCCCATGCTGCACGGTTGATGTGGCCAGTCCGCCCACATGTGGGCCACTTCAGACTTTATCCCCAGCTCCCACATGTGGGCCACTTCTGATTTAGTCACCCTCTGTGAAGCGTTGGCGACCTTCGAAACAGCAGGAGTGATGTAGCCAATCCGCCCACATTAGGACCACTTCTGATTTTGTCGCCCTCTGTCAAGCGTTGGTGCCCCCCGGCGGTAGCGGTGATGTTGCCAATCCGCCCACATGCGGGCCACTTCTGAATTTGTCACCCTCTGTGAAGCGTTGGGCACCTCCTAGACGGCAGGGGTGATGTAGCCAATCTGCCCACATGTCGGCCATTTCTGATTTTGTCGCCCTCTGTGAAGCGTTGGTGCCCCCTACAACAGGGGTGATGTAGCCAATCCGCCCACATGTGGGGGCCTTTTGATTTTGTTCTGTCTCTTATGCATCGGGGTTCCTCAGACAGCAAGGGTGATGTTGCCAATCCGCCCACATGTAGGCCACCTCTGATTTTGCCCCCCACTTTGAAGTGTAGGGACCCCCTAGACGGCAGTGGTGATGTTGCCAATCCGCCCACATGTGGGCCAATTGTGTTTTCTTTCCCCGCTCTAGAGCGTTGGGGACCGCTCATACAGCAGCGGTGATGTAGTCAATTGGCGCACATGTGGGCCACTTCTGATTCCCCCCCCCCACTCTCAAGCGTTGGCGACCCCCAAGACGGCGGCGGTGATGTAGCCCATCAACGCACATGTGGGTGTCTTCTCTTTTTGTGTTCCTCTTTGAAGCGTTGGGGATGTCTCTAACAGCAGGGGTGATATAACCAATCTGCCCACATGTGGCCCACCCCTCATTTTGTCCCTTGCTACAGAGTGACGGGCACCCCCCCGGAGTAGGTGTGATTTAGCTAATCGGCGCACATGTGGGCCCCTTCCGATTTTGTCCCCCTCTTTGAAGCTTTGGGGATGTCTTTGACGGCAGGGGTGATGCCGTCAAACCGCCCACATGTGCACCCCCCTTTATTTTTTCACGCGCAATGGAACATTGGGAACCCCCC
Organism: Eutreptiella sp. 'Long Island Sound 2002'; assembly: GCA_964036045.1. Taxonomy (NCBI): domain Eukaryota; phylum Euglenozoa; class Euglenophyceae; order Eutreptiales; family Eutreptiaceae; genus Eutreptiella; species Eutreptiella sp. 'Long Island Sound 2002'. The sequence continues at coordinate 8,754,815 of OZ038398.1, read as the reverse complement.
CCCAATGGGCAGTGGTGATGTAGCCATTCCGCCTACATATGGGCCCCTTCTTATTTACCTCCATCTTTGAAGCATTGCGGACCTCCCGGACGGCAGCGGTGATATAGCCAATCCGCCCACATGTGCGCCCCTTTGGGGTTTGTCCTGCGCTATGGAGCGTTTGTGGGTCCCCACAGTGCAGTGGTGATGTAGCCAATCCGCCCACATGTGGGCCCCTTCTGATTTTGTCCCCCTCTCTGAAGAGTTTGGGATCCTCCACACGGCAAGGGTAATGTACTGCATCCGCACACATGTGGGCCACTTCTGATTTTATCCCCCGCTATGGAGCGTTGGGGACCGCCCATAAGGCAGGGGTGATGTAGCCAATCCGCCCACATTTGGGCCCCTTCTGATTTCGTTCCCCTCTTTGAAGTGTTGGGGACCCCCTGGAAGGCATGGGTAATGTAGCTATTTCGCCCACATGTGGGCCCATTCTGATTTTGTTCCGTGCTATGGAACGTTGGCAACCCCTAGACGGCAAGGCTGATATAGCGAATCCGCCCTATCACGTATGGATTGGTCCCCCTAGACAGGAGGGGTGATGTAGCCAATCTGCCCACTTCTGATTTTGTTCTCTGCTCTAAAGCGTTGGGGATCCCTGAGACTGCAGGGTGATGTAGCCAATTCGGCCAGATGTCAGCTCCTTCTGATTATGTCAGCCACTCTCAGGCATTGCCGACCGCCGGACGGCAAGGGTGATGCAGCCAATTCCCCCCTGTTGTGCGCCAGTTGTGATTTTTTCACCCTCTTTGTAGTGGTGGAGACCCCCCAAACCGCGGTTGTAATGTGACCACTTCACCCCCATGTGGGCCACTTCTAGTTTTACCCCCCCCGTGAAGCATTGGGGAGCTCCTAGACGCCAGGGTTGGTGTACCCAATTCGCCAACTGTTGAGCCCCTTCTGATTTTGTCCCGTGCCGTGAAGCGTTGGGGACCCTTCTAGACGGCATGGGTAATGCCGAGAGTCCTCCCACTTGTGGGTCACTTCTAATGCCGTCCCCCTTCATGAAGCTTGTTGGCCCCTGGGTGCACCCCTTCTGATTTCGTCCAACTGCTTTCTGGGTTCCTTAGGTTATACATATCTGTGGCCACAAAGATCTATTGAGCATGGGTCCTAAGCAACAAACCTGAGCACTTGAGAGGCGCACGTGAGTCTAAGCCAAACAAAAGCACTCGCTCATTGCCTCGAGAGGGAGTGGGGATTGAGCACCCACGGCAAATTTCCGAGGCTCCCCTCAACGCGCCTTGCCTGCGAGGGGTCTCAAGCAGTAACCGGCGTGGTCGTCAACAATAACAATGTTGGACGGTTGGCCGCCGGTGAACCAATGATTAGGCTAATTCACCTGTGCGGACTATTTGTCAGATGGGGGTTGCACACACTAGACACTATGGTGTCCAAACGCAAGGAGATGCAAGGAGGTGAGCTCCAAGTGTGCATGGCCTTGGAGGCCAAGTTGCCGGAAGCACAAGCGTGGTTTCAGAACACCAAGCAAACACAAGCCTCAGCAATAGCTTGGCAACCTGCCACGTGAACACCCGTCGGTCTATTTGGCTAGGTTGCAATTAATGTGGCAAAGAGTGCAAAGATCCAAACAACGATGCAAAGAAAATGAAGAAAATGAGGCAAAATATTAGAACAATAGCAAAGAGACGCACGGACGTGGGCAACAGACGAGCCGGAGCAATGGGTAGACTCGCTAAATGTGGCAGTGGTATAGTCTTCCACGGAACGAGCCACAATGGAACTGTGTGATGAATTGGAGCACCAGTGATGCTCAAAGTCAAGACCAACCGTGACCACCATGTGTACCCACATCACTATGTTAGAGCCAAAGGTAGACGCCGCCGATGACAACATTTCGGTGGGGCGGGGAGCCGCAATTTTGGAGGATGTGGCGCATGATTGGTCACTCACGTGTCCGCGCATGGTGGGGTACACGCCCCAACGGGACAATCTAATAGTGTTGAAAGAAGCCAGGGTCGATTGGCGTCTGGTGTTTTGGAAGGCATGTCCGACATGGAGGTCCTCCCAGAGTTTCCCAAGAGTATCACATTGTGCATCCATGCATGGGTGGATGGGTTAGTGGACGGAGGGCAGGGTATGGGGTGTTCTTCCCTTTTGGGGAGTACGGGGCGACAAACAAATAAAAATGCAAGACTGCCAGCAGCGTAGGCGGCTTTGCAACTGGTGCACTGCCACAAGAATGTCCGGATATACAAAGAATCCAAGTGGTGCATGCATATTTTGCAGAACATAGCACAATATAATCACCGAAAGTGGTACACGAGGGGCAAGCAGCCAATCATGCATCATGATATTTGGGAGGATACATGTGCCATGATCACCCTGCAGATAGGCTTTTTCCAGGTTACTCATGTTTATCGGAACAACAAATGAAGAAACTGACAAGTTGGCCAAGGCCGGGGCACAAATGTCTGCGGTGCATAAAGTTAGGACGCAACATTCATCAACGGAGGGGCGACAAGCCAATAGCAAGAGAAGAGTCACATGTATGTTTGGAAGGGGACACGTGAGCAGCAAACCCCTTTTGGGGGGAGGTACATGAGAAGGGGTGGCCTCAAGAAGGGGACCCCGAATCAAGGTGATCCTTGGTGTGATTGGAGGTGAAGGCAAGAAGGGCACAAGGTCTTCACGTGACATCCAGGCCCGGCACTGAATGGATCCATTAGGACCGTAAAAGCCCTCACTCAGTGCACCGAGGAGAGGGGGAGTGGGCATTGAGCACCCAAGGCACCCTGCCAATGCCAATGCGAACAAAAGAAAATATCGATGTTGATTGCATTGTGTGCTCTATCCAGATTTCAAGCAATGACAAAACAACATCCCAATGGAGTCCTCCCTGTGACTCTCTTGTCCGGTTTTCTGGGTGCAGGCAAGACGACACTTCTCAAGAGCATCCTTCGCAACAAGGATGGCAAGAAGATTGCTGTGCTGGTCAATGATATGGGCTCCATCAACCTGGATGCAGAGGTCCACCCCCCCCCCCCCCTCGCCCACCACTCGTTCTATTGCACACACACACACACACACACTCTCTCTCTCTCACCCGCCCCCATTTTCACCACCTCTCCCCCTTCTTTCTCCCTCCCTCCCTCTCACTCACTTGCTCCCCCCCCAACTTCCACCATCCTTAGTACCGCCTCTTCAGGAAGTCAAGGACACCACAATCGTGCATGAGAAGACAGAAATGGTCGAGCTGCATAATGGCTGCATCTGCTGCACGCTGCGAGGTGACTTGATGAAATCGGTGAAGGAGCTGAGCCAATCTGAATCCAAATTCGATTATTTGGTGATTGAGAGCACGGGCATTGCAGAGCCGCTGCCTGTGGCGCAAACATTCACCATGGATATCAATGAGTTCACAGTCACAGAGCACAACCACGACCACGAGCTCAACGGCAAAGGCAAAGGCAAAGGCAAAGGCAAAGGCAAAGGCAAACCGCACAAAACAAAGAAACCCAAACTCGAGCCACCCAAGCTGGAGCCGCTCAGCAACTATGCCCTTCTGGATACGCTCGTGACGGTGTGCTCTTTGCTCTTTCGTGTGTGCGGGCCTAGGGATGGGGAAAATTAGCTTGTGCCCCCCCTAGGGGGGGGGGGTGGGGCAAGTTTTTTTGTAGAGAATACGAATATGCATGCAAAACATGAACAATGTTTTATTCCCACCATTGCCACCACCAATTTCCATCTAGCCCTGGGATCCCCCCTTGGCAGGCTACAACTTCTTTTTTTGGCCAAATGTTCGTTATGGTCCCTCATTTAAAGTCGGGACGGGCAGATACTATGGGTGTTTGGTGAGATCCAAGCCCGCCCACACATACTCACAACTCACATTTATAGGTGATTGATGCCTTCAACATTCTACATACTTTAACTGACTACGAAACACTCGCTGATCGGAAGAGGCTCTTGGGCCCAGATGATGCTGGAGCTTCTGAAGAGGAGGCCAACCGTGGACTCGGAGATCTGCAGATCGATCAGATCGAGTTCGCCAATGTGCTTATCATCAACAAAGTGGATCTTCTCCCTGACAGTGAACGCAAAGAAACCGTGAATAAGATCAAAGATCTCTTGTCCATGCTCAATCCTGAAGCCAAGGTGATTGTGCCGGAGATGCCCAAGTTTGAGGGGTTCGACGTGAGTGAGGTGATCAACACGAGGCTATTTGATATGGAGAAAGCTAGCTCCTCCCCGGGATGGATGCGAGAGTTGGCAAAAACCCACCACACCCCCGAGACCGAGGAGTACGGGATCACTTCCTTGGTGTTTCGCGAGCATACACGACCTTTCCATCCGACGCGGCTGCGAGCGATCCTCGAGGGGATTGGCCAATTCCTTGATGAGCGTAACGCGCGTGTGGAGCTAGGGGGCGAAGCGACGTCCCATGCAAAGAAGGTGTTCAAGGGTGTGGTGCGGTCGAAGGGCCGGCTGTGGGTTGCCAACGTGGCTGCTTTCCGCATGATGACCCACACAGCAGGCCGCCACCTTGATATCAATGTTGGACCTCTCTATTTATGCATGACCCCTCAGTGGCAATGGACGGCAGAGCACAGGCAGCGCTCTTGGGAGATGATGCAGAGCGGTCAATGGACAAAGTATGGGGATCGTTCAAGTGAAATGATTTGCATTGGTGTGGATCTTGACAAGCAATCCATACTCGCCGCTTTGAACTCAGCCCTGCTCACCGAAGAAGAATTTCAGAAGGGCCCTGAATATTGGATGTCGCTGCCGGATCCGATCTTCAATGGGCAGGCTCCAGCCATTGCCAAGGCCACTTATGGAGTCTAGCACTAACTTCCACACATGTGGACTGCTGAGGAGAGGGAGGAGGCGGCGAGAGGGGGGAGGGGGGGCCTACCATCTGCTCCGCTGCATTCCCGTGCTATTTATATTATTTCTTGGTCAATGCGATCATGTGTTAGAGCTTAGAGCTCCCTGTGCACAATTTTCAAATAGGAATGCAAATGTGGAGAAGGGAAAGTTAAATGATGAGAAGATGATATGGTGACACAATGACACGGTGAGGCGATGAGACGGTGACAAGATGAGACGGTGAGGCGATGAGAAGATTAGAACATGGATGGGGTGCTCTGCCCGGGAACCGGTGTGGTCTTTGGGTCTGTTGATATATATGGATATATGCATGACACTGTTCCTGTTGGATCTTGTGTTGCGGTCAAACGCTGTGTTGAAATCTGTGTTGTACATTAGTGATAGGGCCAAAAAAGGAGGTTTCAAACTCCGCAATAATGCTCTGACTGTGACTCTGACTCTCATCACACAAACAAAGTTCAACTCCCCATGGGAAATCGGTTTTTGCAGAACGGGATCATGGCAGGACTGAGTGTGATACCTTTCCACGACAATAGTATTCACCAACGGATCGGATGAGTGAATCATCGTTTGCTGCTCCTCGGTTGTTGCGTGATCGTTGGATTTGGACGATGTTGCTGCCACTTGATGTTCATCTTTCCATTTCGTTACACAATCCTTGGAGTGGCAGCCCTTTTCCCCACACTTGAAGCAGGGAGTCTAACCATTGTTTCTTTTTTAGGGTGCAGGCATGAAGCTCATTCTGTGGTAGTGATTTTGCCGCCTGTGAAGTAAAGCCGAATTCCCAAGAGTGTGTTGACTAATTGTGGCAGCACACTAAAGGTGTGCCCCTTTGGGGAAGCTTTTGTAAATTTCAGGAGTACAGGTTCAAGCTTTCACAAAGGACCCTTTAGTAGGGTTTTGTTGGATAGCCTGGCACCGTGCCGTTTCGCCATTTGCCAGGGTTTTATGCCTTGTGCCATGCACAGAGGTGTGGTTTGTACAAAACCAAAGCATTTTTTCTGAAAATTATCTCAATTTGAAGCTTTGCACGTCCCTTCCACCGTCTCATCCTGCCTTGGGACCTGTTATAATTTCATTATTTTATCTTCATAATAAATGTTATATATTCATATATGTTATACCACATCATCTTCCATATCTTATGCTATTATTATATTATATTATATGTTATATATATATATATATATATATATTATTATTATTATTATTATTATCATTATTATTATTATTATTATTATTATTGTTATTATTATTATTTTTATTATTATTATTATTATTATTATCATATATATCTATATATATATATATATATATATATATACATATATTATATTACTTTATATTTTTATCATATTATATATATTATTATATTTTATGATTATATTATATCATTAATTTTTTCCATCGTATGGATTATAGTATATATATGTATATATATATATATATTCATCATATCCAAATGTTCTTATATGTTATGTTTCATCTTACATGTTAGCTCCTATTACATACACATTGCATGGTCATTAGATCCCCCACCCCTCTCCCCTCCCTCATTTGTTGAACTAGCTAACATGTTTTGGGAACGTCGGTTCGGCGTCCTGTGCAAACTACGCGTATGGGGTGTTGTTTGGGATCAGCCTCCCCCATAGCCTCAAGTATGCATAACCAAATCCGCTATTTTCTCTGGAAGCGGACTATGCAGCAACCCCTTGTGTGCTCGGGCCGGTGCTTGTAGATTTTCAAGGTTATGTGTTTTTGAAGGTAGCTGGAAGGCCAACGGATGGAAGTATATGGGAGGGCAACCAATCATAGGGGTCTCCATGTTGCGTGCCATATTTGAACTGCTAAATGACCGTGCAGCCCGATGCAGTGAGGAGGGATCCACCATGCGCACCGTGTATGGCATTGTCTTGAAGTATTAGGATTGTTGTAGGTGGGAGTTCGACTCCTACCCCCGCCAAACCCCAACCCTATGCAGACAAGTCCGGTTAGGGATGGCGGTCGGGAGGACAATCCGCACTCCTCACACCAAGAGGAGTAAAGGTCAAGAATGACGCTCCTACACCTCCGTTAAGCCCAGGCACTGGCACACATGAGTCGTCAGTGTTGTTGAGTAGGAACCGTAGCGAGCACTCAGAACACTAAAATCGTAGTCACCAAGGTACTCCAGGATGGAGACTCTAACTCCATGCACAATGTGGAATGGGAGGGTTTGGTGCCTGGGGCAGCCGTGGCTCAAGAAGAACTGAATGGCGCCGGTAGGTCATAGGCATTATTTTTTGCTGCAACCAGGTCCCCTGGAGCGCCCTCAATTTCGTTTTTTGCAGGCAGGGTTCAAAAGTGCAGAAGATTTTTTGAAGCAAAAACATACTCCAAAGTTTGGAGAAGATATCGGCATTGACGAGGTGAATGGGAGCTCTGAGTACGCTCCGGAGCTAGAATGTCTCAGGGAGAGAACTTGCGGTAGGAGAACATGGCCTACACATAAATGCATGTCTTCGGGCGTGCCAAGAGAGAAGAGCGGTGCGATGGGAGCCGAAGTTGAACATTGCTTTTTTTGTGAACATGGCTGTAGATGCGATGTTTATTAACGAATGCTATGCGTGTATTTTCAATAATTTGGCAGCACACACACACACACGCACATACACACACAATTTATGTGAGGATGGCCTTGAACATAGAAACCCTTTCTGTCGCTTTGTCACTTTGTGTAAACCTATGACTAGGGGGCCGAGAGCTCATAGACACCGCGTTGTACTGCCCATGGGCACACATACACCTACTCTCGAAATGCTTGTCCAGCTAGGCTACCATATCAAAGTGCCGCGAGTAGATGCTGCTTTTGAGGCAGTTTTGTGAAACGAGGGTCTCCTTGTCTTAGAGTCGGCATGGCATCATACATTACTATCGCCGGAATGACAATGACACAAGGCTTATTGGTGCGCTCCTTGGTTAGTTTTTTTGAGTTGCAATGCGTCATGCATGGAGTGGACACGACGATGGGCTCTTTGAAGCTGTTGAGCTTGGCCCATTATGTAGCACCAATCAATGGCAACAGACCTATGTTAGTACCTTGGTGGAAGGAATGGGGAATGTCACACGAGACGTCGATCATTTGGATATCCCACACATGGCCAAAGCGGCAGGGCCGTCGCATTGAGAACATGCTCAACAAATCTTGGAAGCCATGGATAATGTACTAGACGCCCGCTTAGATGGGCCAATCTTGCCTAACTTTGGTGAGTGGCGCCTCAAGGGTAAAGTTTGCGTGGTTGTGTGAAATGGCACCAACAGAACAACAAGCGCCGGATGTATGGCTTGCGCCGTGAAAATTGGACATGCCCGAAATCACCTTGGAGTTCGTGCACAAAGTAGTGTGGAAGAAACTCGTAGTCCGCTAGTGGGTGGGTTCAATGAAGCACATAAATGAGCAGTGCGTGTGGTGTGGAGCATGCGAGTCGATTTCCCATTTTGTTCAGAGTTGCCCCATGACGCACCTTATCTACGAGGGGCTGTGAGCAGTATGTGGACTGGCCGTCAACAACAACAATGTCGGACGGTTGGTGGCTGGCGAGCCAATGATTGCGCTAATTCACCTGTGCGGACTATTTGTCGGATGGGGGTTGCACACACCGTGGACACTATGGTGTCCAAACGCAAGGAGATGCATGGAAGTGAGCTCCAAGTGTGCATGGCCTTGGAGGCCAAGTTGCCGGAAGCACAAGCGTGGTTTCAGAACACCAAGCAAACACAAGCCTCAGCAATAGCTTGGCAACCTGCCGGGTGAAGACCCGTAAGTGTGTTTGGCTAGGTTGCAATTAATGTGGCAAAGAGTGGCGGCAATATGATAGATGGAAGGACAAGAGCAAAGATCCAAACAACGATGCAAAGAAAATGAAGAAAATGAGGCAAAATATTAGAACAATAGCAAAGAGACGCACGGACGTGGGCAACAGACGAGCCGGAGCAATGGGTAGACTCGCTAAATGTGGCAGTGGTATAGTCTTCCACGGAACGAGCCACAATGGAACTGTGTGATGAATTGGAGCACCAGTGATGCTCAAAGTCAAGACCAACCGTGACCACCATGTGTACCCACATCACTATGTTAGAGCCAAAGGTAGACGCCGCCGATGACAACATTTCGGTGGGGCGGGGAGCCGCAATTTTGGAGGATGTGGCGCATGATTGGTCACTCACGTGTCCGCGCATGGTGGGGTACACGCCCCAACGGGACAATCTAATAGTGTTGAAAGAAGCCAGGGTCGATTGGCGTCTGGTGTTTTGGAAGGCATGTCCGACATGGAGGTCCTCCCAGAGTTTCCCAAGAGTATCACATTGTGCATCCATGCATGGGTGGATGGGTTAGTGGACGGAGGGCAGGGTATGGGGTGTTCTTCCCTTTTGGGGAGTACGGGGCGACAAACAAATAAAAATGCAAGACTGCCAGCAGCGTAGGCGGCTTTGCAACTGGTGCACTGCCACAAGAATGTCCGGATATACAAAGAATCCAAGTGGTGCATGCATATTTTGCAGAACATAGCACAATATAATCACCGAAAGTGGTACACGAGGGGCAAGCAGCCAATCATGCATCATGATATTTGGGAGGATACATGTGCCATGATCACCCTGCAGATAGGCTTTTTCCAGGTTACTCATGTTTATCGGAACAACAAATGAAGAAACTGACAAGTTGGCCAAGGCCGGGGCACAAATGTCTGCGGTGCATAAAGTTAGGACGCAACATTCATCAACGGAGGGGCGACAAGCCAATAGCAAGAGAAGAGTCACATGTATGTTTGGAAGGGGACACGTGAGCAGCAAACCCCTTTTGGGGGGAGGTACATGAGAAGGGGTGGCCTCAAGAAGGGGACCCCGAATCAAGGTGATCCTTGGTGTGATTGGAGGTGAAGGCAAGAAGGGCACAAGGTCTTCACGTGACATCCAGGCCCGGCACTGAATGGATCCATTAGGACCGTAAAAGCCCTCACTCAGTGCACCGAGGAGAGGGGGAGTGGGCATTGAGCACCCAAGGCACCCTGCCAATGCCAATGCGAACAAAAGAAAATATCGATGTTGATTGCATTGTGTGCTCTATCCAGATTTCAAGCAATGACAAAACAACATCCCAATGGAGTCCTCCCTGTGACTCTCTTGTCCGGTTTTCTGGGTGCAGGCAAGACGACACTTCTCAAGAGCATCCTTCGCAACAAGGATGGCAAGAAGATTGCTGTGCTGGTCAATGATATGGGCTCCATCAACCTGGATGCAGAGGTCCACCCCCCCCCCCCCTCGCCCACCACTCGTTCTATTGCACACACACACACACACACACTCTCTCTCTCTCACCCGCCCCCATTTTCACCACCTCTCCCCCTTCTTTCTCCCTCCCTCCCTCTCACTCACTTGCTCCCCCCCCAACTTCCACCATCCTTAGTACCGCCTCTTCAGGAAGTCAAGGACACCACAATCGTGCATGAGAAGACAGAAATGGTCGAGCTGCATAATGGCTGCATCTGCTGCACGCTACGAGGTGACTTGATGAAATCGGTGAAGGAGCTGAGCCAATCTGAATCCAAATTCGATTATTTGGTGATTGAGAGCACGGGCATTGCAGAGCCGCTGCCTGTGGCGCAAACATTCACCATGGATATCAATGAGTTCACAGTCACAGAGCACAACCACGACCACGAGCTCAACGGCAAAGGCAAAGGCAAAGGCAAAGGCAAAGGCAAAGGCAAACCGCACAAAACAAAGAAACCCAAACTCGAGCCACCCAAGCTGGAGCCGCTCAGCAACTATGCCCTTCTGGATACGCTCGTGACGGTGTGCTCTTTGCTCTTTCGTGTGTGCGGGCCTAGGGATGGGGAAAATTAGCTTGTGCCCCCCCTAGGGGGGGGGGTGGGGCAAGTTTTTTTGTAGAGAATACGAATATGCATGCAAAACATGAACAATGTTTTATTCCCACCATTGCCACCACCAATTTCCATCTAGCCCTGGGATCCCCCCTTGGCAGGCTACAACTTCTTTTTTTGGCCAAATGTTCGTTATGGTCCCTCATTTAAAGTCGGGACGGGCAGATACTATGGGTGTTTGGTGAGATCCAAGCCCGCCCACACATACTCACAACTCACATTTATAGGTGATTGATGCCTTCAACATTCTACATACTTTAACTGACTACGAAACACTCGCTGATCGGAAGAGGCTCTTGGGCCCAGATGATGCTGGAGCTTCTGAAGAGGAGGCCAACCGTGGACTCGGAGATCTGCAGATCGATCAGATCGAGTTCGCCAATGTGCTTATCATCAACAAAGTGGATCTTCTCCCTGACAGTGAACGCAAAGAAACCGTGAATAAGATCAAAGATCTCTTGTCCATGCTCAATCCTGAAGCCAAGGTGATTGTGCCGGAGATGCCCAAGTTTGAGGGGTTCGACGTGAGTGAGGTGATCAACACGAGGCTATTTGATATGGAGAAAGCTAGCTCCTCCCCGGGATGGATGCGAGAGTTGGCAAAACCCACCACACCCCCGAGACCGAGGAGTACGGGATCACTTCCTTGGTGTTTCGCGAGCATACACGACCTTTCCATCCGACGCGGCTGCGAGCGATCCTCGAGGGGATTGGCCAATTCCTTGATGAGCGTAACGCGCGTGTGGAGCTAGGGGGCGAAGCGACGTCCCATGCAAAGAAGGTGTTCAAGGGTGTGGTGCGGTCGAAGGGCCGGCTGTGGGTTGCCAACGTGGCTGCTTTCCGCATGATGACCCACACAGCAGGCCGCCACCTTGATATCAATGTTGGACCTCTCTATTTATGCATGACCCCTCAGTGGCAATGGACGGCAGAGCACAGGCAGCGCTCTTGGGAGATGATGCAGAGCGGTCAATGGACAAAGTATGGGGATCGTTCAAGTGAAATGATTTGCATTGGTGTGGATCTTGACAAGCAATCCATACTCGCCGCTTTGAACTCAGCCCTGCTCACCGAAGAAGAATTTCAGAAGGGCCCTGAATATTGGATGTCGCTGCCGGATCCGATCTTCAATGGGCAGGCTCCAGCCATTGCCAAGGCCACTTATGGAGTCTAGCACTAACTTCCACACATGTGGACTGCTGAGGAGAGGGAGGAGGCGAGAGGGGGGAGGGGGGGCCTACCATCTGCTCCGCTGCATTCCCGTGCTATTTATATTATTTCTTGGTCAATGCGATCATGTGTTAGAGCTTAGAGCTCCCTGTGCACAATTTTCAAATAGGAATGCAAATGTGGAGAAGGGAAAGTTAAATGATGAGAAGATGATATGGTGACACAATGACACGGTGAGGCGATGAGACGGTGACAAGATGAGACGGTGAGGCGATGAGAAGATTAGAACATGGATGGGGTGCTCTGCCCGGGAACCGGTGTGGTCTTTGGGTCTGTTGATATATATGGATATATACATGACACTGTTCCTGTTGGATCTTGTGTTGCGGTCAAACGCTGTGTTGAAATCTGTGTTGTACATTAGTGATAGGGCCAAAAAAGGAGGTTTCAAACTCCGCAATAATGCTCTGACTCTCATCACACAAACAAAGTTCAACTCCCCATGGGAAATCGGTTTTCGCAGAACGGGATCATGGCAGGAGTGACTGTGATGCCTTTCCACGACAATAGTATTCACCAACGGATCAGATGAGTTAATCATCGTTTGCTGCTCCTCGGTTGTTGCGTGATCGTTGGATTTGGACGATGCCGCTGCCACTTGATGTTCATCTTTCCATTTCGTTACACAATCCTTGGAGTGGCAGCCCTTTTCCCCACACTTGAAGCAGGGAGTCTAACCATTGTTTCTTTTTTAGGGTGCAGGCATGAAGCTCATTCTGTGGTAGTGATTTTGCCGCCTGTGAAGTAAAGCCGAATTCCCAAGAGTGTGTTGACTAATTGTGGCAGCACACTAAAGGTGTGTCCCTTTGGGGAAGCTTTTGTAAATTTCAGGAGTACAGGTTCAAGCTTTCACAAAGGACCCTTTAGTAGGGTTGTGTTGGATAGCCTGGCACCGTGCCGTTTCGCCATTTGCCAGGGTTTTATGCCTTGTGCCATGCACAGAGGTGTGGTTTGTACAAAACTCGCCATGGGAAATCGGTTTTCGCAGAACGGGATCATGGCAGGAGTGAGTGTGATGCCCTTCCACGACAATAGTATTCACCAACGGATCGGATGAGTTAATCATCGTTTGCTGCTCCTCGGTTGTTGCGGGATCGTTGGATTTGGACGATGTTGCTGCCACTTGATGTTCATCTTTCCATTTCGTTACACAATCCTTGGAGTGGCAGCCCTTTTCCCCACACTTGAAGCAGGGAGTCTAACCATTGTTTCTTTTTTAGGGTGCAGGCATGAAGCTCATTCTGTGGTAGTGATTTTGCCGCCTGTGAAGTAAAGCCGAATTCCCAAGAGTGTGTTGACTAATTGTGGCAGCACACTAAAGGTTTGCCCCTTTGGGGAAGCTTTTGTAAATTTCAGGAGTACAGGTTCAAGCTTTCACAAAGGACCCTTTAGTAGGTTGTGTTGGATAGCCTGGCACCGTGCCGTTTCGCCATTTGCCAGGGTTTTGTGCCTCGTGCCATGCACAGAGGTGTGGTTTGTACAAAACCAAAGCATGTGTGCGTGATTGGATCTATGTCCAAGGGGTGCAAAAGTAAAAAATGTGATCACGAAGCGGCTGTGTGTTGCTCTGTATGTGTTGCGGTCCTGCAGGAAAAGGACAGACATTTTTTCTGAAAATTATCTCAATTTGAAGCTTTGCACGTCCCTTCCACCGTCTCATCCTGCCTTGGGACCTGTTATAATTTCATTATTTTATCTTCATAATAAATGTTATATATTTATATATGTTATCTTACATCATCTCATATATCTTATATTGTTATTATATATATACATATATATATATATACATATATATATACATTATTATTATTCTCCTTCTTTTTCTTCTTTTATGTTATTATCATATTATATATGTTATTATATTTTATGATTATATTATATCATTAATTTTTTCCATCGTATCGATTATAATGTATATACATACATATATATATATATATATATATATATATTCATCTTATATAAATGTTTTTATATGTTATGTTTCATCTTGCATGTTATCTCCTATTACATATACATTGCATGGGCGTTGGACCCCCCCTCCCCTCATTTGTTGAACTAGCTAACATGTTTTAGGAACGTCGGTTCGGCGTCCTGTGCAAGTTACGCGGGGAGACGGCCAAAAAAGTGAAAGATCTCCCAGTTTGATCTTTGTACAAACCCGCCACCGTCTAGGTAGGGCCTAGGACCTGTTTTTTTTTTTAATTTGGCACGTCCAAAACTGGGTGGGTGGGTACCAAAGTCCATGGCACTGGGTTGACGGATTTCCGAAAATCCGTGCTAACACAACAAATAGACCCTCGCATCTTTTCCACTTTTTTTTTGCAACCCCCTTCGTCCCCTCTCCGGCGCAGTTGCAAAACACAATTGTACCCCCCTGCCCCTCCCCTCCATTGGCGGAACCGGAAAAGGAAGTTCCCCCCTCTGTTAGGCGGAGGCAACAAATACAGGTGCACCCGTAAGATTGTGCCCCAATCCAAAAAAGGTAAGGAGCCCCCCTTCCCCCTCACTCAAGGCAACATTTGGCACTGATGTGGTTTGCGCTGCAGTGCAGCAAGTCAAAACAATGAAATGTGATTCGTAGCTATGATCACATGCCTGTGTCACGGGGGTATATGCGAGCTCCGTATCTGTTGCTCATGGCCCCCTCCTTTTCCAGTTTCAAGTCGTCTCAAAATTGGCTTGTCGTCAATGCATAATTTTGCCTATGCTGCCTTTGGCGCCAAGGATGTGCTATATGATGCATCTTTCTCTGTCTGCTGCCCACAGGTGATGTGATTTAACAACTTTGTGCTTGGCCAGCTCCAGGTGTGCACATGACTTGTAGGTAATTCTTGTAAAATGGCAACTCCATGGCTCTTAGTGCATTCCTTCCTGATTTTTCAACGCAACAAGAACTAGTAGCAACCATCCAGAGCCCACTAAGAAATCACAGCCACCATCCATAGCCCACCAAGAAATACCAGCAAGCATCCAAAGTTCACCAAGAAAAAGCAGCAACTGTCCAGAGCCCCCCCGGGGAATACCAGCAACCATCCAAAGTCCACCCAGTGGTAACAACAACAATCTATCAAAAGTTACACCCCTAGAAAAAATTTCTGGCATCGATGGCGTTGAAACATTTTGGATGCCAGTTGGTAAGGAGGAGATCCATCGACCCCCGCCCCCACGTTTTTAATCAAGACTCGGTAGGCCCACCCCTCACCGCCCTTTCCCGTGCACATTCTATCCTTGGTATTGGGCCTGCTTACAGCACAACGGCCATTTTCAAGGCATTTTGGGATTTCCTGAGGACGCAAACAGGTCACCGCGGGCTCAAAACGTGCCAAAACTACTTGTTTTGGATTCCACATGGTCCAGGTCATTTTTGAAAAAAGTCTTTTTTTCCCCTTGGTGGACCCCTTTGACCGATTTTGGCACCCACCTGTTTGGGCTTGAGCTTGCAGCTTGCTGCAGCCTAGTGGGCACCGGTACAATGGTCTGGGCATTCTTTTGGGCAATTATTAGGGCTGGAAGGCAGAAAAGGTGGTGGGTTGCGTGTGGTCTAGGCGTACTGGCATTTCCAGCCACGTAGCCCAAGATATGGCCTGTTCTTGGTTTGGGGCCGTCTATCGCCAATCTGCGCAGATTTTGGGGTTTTTTACGCAACAGTTTCTGCAATGCCTCTACCATGGCACCATCCCTCCCCGCTTGTCCAAGCTACACTCCATTGACCCCCCCAGTGACCCCTACCCTGAGCGCTCGGCGCAGCAGTGGTTGCGCCGTAAAATGTTGCTTTTCATGCAGCACCTTGGAAATCTCTACCTCCGCAAATGGGACAAATGGTATTTCATTTGTTGTGTCTTTTGGTGTGCGATTTTGGAGGGGTGGAGCAGAGTGTAATATGTCATGCGACTGGGTAGACTTGTGCCACCTGGTGGTGCAGCTCTAGGGGTGGTTTGTGAACAAGGATATGTTTAACAGACCCCACATCTGCTGACCACAGTGCCCAGGCCGGGTCTGAAGGACAAACCAGCCTAGCTGAAGCAGCAAAAGTGGGGGGCTTATAAGCAACAGCTGCGCCAGCAGTTGCGGGCATGCAGGCAGAGGGCTGGAAAATTGTGTAAACACATGGATCCGCAAAGGTTGGATGCAGGCGGGGTCGGGTGTGTGGTATGGATAGGCCAATCCCCGCAATTTCTCGGTTTACGTCCCGGTCCATGAGCGCCAGAGTTATTCGCAGGGGAACTGCAGGGGGTAATACAGGCACTGCTGCAAAGGGGGAATGCCCGCCTGGTGGTAATGTTGGATTCCAAGTTTGTGTACAACGAGATAGTGGAAAGATTGCCGTGGTGGTGGCCTCATGGCTGGCAGAACTCATCAAGGGAGGTGGGGCACAGCGATCTGTGGGAACAGATCTGTTGGCTATGAGGGAAGACTGGGGATCGGGTACAAATTAAGTGGGTCCCGTCGCATGTTAGGTGGGAGGAGAACAAGGGAGCAGATGAGATGGCGCGGTTGGGCCGCCTCAGGCGCCCGAACAACCGGCTGCCCCTGTGCAAGAGGTGGCGTGTGACGGAATGAGACGTGTTGGGACTGGCACTGGTGGTAGAGACAGGGGATGGCTGGCGAACTCGGACGTGGGTTTGGGAGGGGATGAGTCAGGGTCCACTTCCCACGAGCCCAGCGGCAGTACGTGTTCGTGTTCGGACAGCGGCAGTTCAGAGGAGGCAGCACTCAGCACCGGCGTCATTGCAACATGGTTTGGGGGCCCATTCTGGTTTGAAAGTGACAGTCAATATTTCAGCACAGATGTCAGCAATACACGGAAGAGGAGGCAGAGGGTGGTTAATCAAGAGATTGCTTGAAGGCATAAAGGCCAGGTTCTGACCTGAAACCTGATCGGTGGGGGCGCCCAACAGCGCCTTGCTGGACAGCGTGTGTTGTGGCTTCGCTGCATTGATACTCGAACTGCTGTTTGAGATGCCAGAGTGATTTTGCTGGGCAGTGACCATCACTGATTTATGGCCAGGCTATGGTCCAGCACCGTACCTGTGACTATGCACTGTGGATGTTCCCGGAGTGATTCCGGAGGGTCAGGACCATCGTCGCTTCACGGCCAAGCTGCGGTATGGACAATCCAGACAATCCAGACAATGCACTGTGACTGTTTGCTGGAGTGATTCCGGAGGCTGATGACCATCGTCATTCTATGGCCAAACTGCCGTCCAGTTAGCTACAGCGGGCGTGGGGACCGTAACAATGTGGGACCTAATTTACTTCGGTACCAATTTTTCGCTGCAACCGCATAAGACACGGGTTTGGGGGTTAAAAGGTTGCGTTTGTGGGCTGAGGGACATTTGAGTTGTTGTGTGCCCAAAGGGTGCCCACAAGTGTTCGTTTGAGGGGCCCTGGGCATTATCCTGACCCCTTTGACCCTTGGTTACAGCAGTTTCCATTTCCCTGTGCTACCCCTTGTCTGAGCTGCAGTGGGACCGTATGGATTTGGGACTTTTGCGTAGCTTGGACAAGGGGGGTACATGTGCCTCTCCATAAAGGCCACCACCGCATGTCTTCATCGCATGCCCTCTCCCGTGCACGAGGTTGTGGGTCTTGCATTAGGGTCATGCTTGCCACCTCCGGTGACACCATCAATCCCACCGAAAAAGAACAGTGCACTTTGCCAACCCTCCCCATTGCAGTCCACCCTCTTCGTACAACCAAATGTCGACTTGCGTCATGTCTGCCGCATTGAGCTGCGCCGCGGCCATGCGCCGGGCGTCGCATCATGCGAATGAAGACTGTGTGTGTCCCGAACGGTCGAGCGACGACGATGCAAGCCCCGCCCGTCAAGCTCAGGCCCCGCGCACACACCGCCCGGCGAGGGCTGCGCGGACCGCATCCACGAAGAAGACCGAGAAGCCGCTGTGCCTGGACTTCCTCAAGGGCAAGTGCCACCGATTTCGTAACGGCTGTCGCTACTACCACCCAGAGCCCGGCGAGGTGGTCCCACTGGAGCAGTTTGCGGGCACGCAAGTGTGTGAGGTCTGGGCCTTGTCGGGCTTCTGTAAGTTCGGCGCGAAGTGCTGGAAGGAGCACCCCGAGATGCTGCGCCAGGGGGTGTGCGCCACGGAGCCCATCACCAGGAAGTTCCAGGGCTGGATGCACAGCCAACTGGCGTTGCGCGAGGCCGCGGAGGAGGAGCCGGGCTCGGCCCCGAGTCCGGAGATCATCCGGTCGTACGCCGGGCCTGGGGCATCGCGCGACGCGGCCCCGCGAGCCTCGCCGGACGCCGGCACGCAACGCGGCGTCGCGCGCGTCGCGCCGGGCGCGGCGGGCGGTGCGGCTGGGTGTGCCTCGCACGGCAGTGCCTGTCGACTGGCGGAGCCAGCGGAGGCGAAGAAGGTCGGCGCCCCGGCCGCTTGGCCTGTCAAAGAGGGGGCCGCGGACGGAGGGGAGGTGCCGCCGAAGCGGTGCGGGGTCGTGCGGGCCTCCGATTTGTGTTCTGGGCTCTTCGATGCGGAGGTGCTCGCGGGGCTCCTGGCGGCCGCGGTGGGCTCGCCCAGTCTGGACGGTGCCGCTCGGTGAAGGCTGCCTGGGCCTGCGTACGGGGGCTGTCCGGTTCGCCGTAGCGCGGGACCGTGCCTGCGGCCCCCAAGGCCCATCCGGCTGGGGGGTCCTGGGGCGCCTCCGCAGATCCCACTCACGTTGCGGTCGTTGGCAAGGACGAGTGCCAAGGCCTGTACAACGCCCCGCGGCCAATGGTCGAGCGGTTGATGGGCAGTACTTTCGGATTGCAGTGACCACTGACCATTGTTGACTGCCCCTCTGTATTTGAGCAGTTTGTGCATTTGATCTGTTGCTGCACGGCCTGCACATCCCCCCCCCCCCCTCTTCCCCGGCTCGTGCATTGGGGCATTTCCTACAGACGACGTAGCTGGGGCTTTTTCAGAACATTGCCGGTGTTGTGCCTGTGCATCGGTGCCGAAACCGTCCATATTTTGTGGCACTCCATTTCACGTAGCATTCCATCGCAGGACTGCGTTTCCAGCTGCGCAGCCACCGGGCGCCAGAGGCGCCGGTTTTGATGGAAATCAGTGCTGCACACCGTTGTGCACCTTCTCAGAAGGTGCCGGCTGCCGATGCGTCATGTATGACCGCTCGTGCGCCGGTGCACTGCTCGTGCGCCAGTCACTTGCATGCCTTGTCTATGTGCGCCGTCCCCACAACGTCCCCCAAGTGCCCAAGTGCTCAAATCGGGCACAGAGGCCGGTCAAGCAACGCATGCAGTCGCAGTAGAACACGCTCATACGGCCCAGGGCGCCGGTCCCCAGTCCTTCATGAATTGCTGTGCCGCATGGACATCTCCTCTTTGATTTGCTGCAATCATTTGGGACCCCCCGGTTTGGCTGGGGGATGGGGCTGCCTTGTTGGCCGCGAGCAGGAGCAGCAGCGGCAGGAGGCACGTCCGACACGGCACTGGGTCAGAACTCGGCTCCAGTTGCGCGGGTTCCGTCCAACGAGACGTCACCGGAGGGTCACCCCGGAGGGCCAGAGTGATCCACAAGTGACTTGGGTCCGTCTGAGACAGTGAATGTGTCGCTTTGCCGCCGCGAACCCCCCCCCCCCCTTTCAACCGCTTGGGCCCCGACAGTGCCCACGAATGCCATTTGCTGTGTAGAATCAGCCATTGCTTCGCCCAACGGGGGGCCCCTGAATTACAGGCATGCCCACGGTCAAGTTGAATGTGGTCCATGGAAAGGGACTGGTGCGGCATTCTGAGAAATTGAGATCGGCTCATCGGAAGTCTGTGGGCCTTCTCATACTGCTACAGTCCAATACTTTGTGGAAACGGTTATATTTGCCACGTTTGAAACCATTTCATTTACGACCGAGTTTTTTCTGCGGATGATTTGGCGGGCCGCCTCCAGCTCAAGGGACCGTCCAATCATTCATTCTTTTCTGTTGCACCCCTTAACATGCGTGGGCCAACCTCTTTCTTCACATCCAACAGATGTGCCCGTGCGTATCTGTCCAATGGACCTACAACGCGTTTCGCGGTCCTGCACAATGTGTTTCGCGTGGCGCTGCTTTAACCGGTCCACCCGTCGCGACCATCCCCAGTTCTCTGTTCCTGTGCCTCAGCATCCGAGTGGACCACCAGGTACTCTCGCCCCTCTCGGTGGGTTTGGATGTCTGTGGGGCTGCCTTCTTCGGCTGGATCCAGAGCACACATCACACACTGTATGGGACAGCCACCGCCAGTACAGGCGGGAATGCAAGTACAGTTCCCCTGAGCCATTGCCCTGTCCTTGTAGTGTTGAAAGACATCTTGGCGGCAATTCCACTAAGGCTATGGCCTGCAGTGTGGGTACGGACGGCATTGTATCACTGGTGATGCCCACAGTGCCTGCCCGCCGTGAACTGTGTTGTCAATCCCTTAGCCCCTGTGGCCACACCGTCAACGCCCCTGGGCTCTCCTTGACTCATGCCCGAGACTGCATCTCCCTGGCTGGCATCATGTGCGTCCCAGCGACACACACCCTCAACTGTTTCTGCGCATGTATCCCGTTGCAAGAAGTTGCAGTAGGACCCCGGCCAACTGTCCCGAACAGCAACGTCAGGCCTCATACCGTCATCGCAGTGCGGTGCCGAAAACGCCCAGCACTTGGCGCGAAGCCAGTCATAGGGCGAAGCATGTGCAGCCGGGGACAGGTGACAAAAATTGGGCTTACAAAGGAATGCACCAATGCCTCTGAAATCTTAAATCAGTGCATATACCACCAGATTAATGAGTGCATCTGGCATACCGCTGTTCAAGCACCATGTACAGACCGAGGGATGAAATTTTTTTTTCGGAAATTGAGAGACATTTTGCTTTTCTACATGATTCTAACTACAGAGCGACGTCAAGGAAGGTGTGTTTGGGGCCTGGGACGGAGATCCAGGTCACTACGAAGCTGCTTTGCCTAAAAATCGGACCGCCAGGCACCCACATGTGCAGGTTAAAGCATGCCGCAGCATGCCGCCGCACAAGACTTTTTTCCAAGGGACTGCCCATGCTTGCATAGGCCAGGAGGTGCGTTAGTGCTGCTCTCTGGGCACCCGAAACACCTCCAATCGCCAGCAACCCACAGGACATGAGCTCAGCCTATCCTTGAGTACGACCTCGGCTGGCTCTCTCACACCCGCCACTGCCTCCTGCCACCAGAGGGGACCAGGCAGGGGTCATGGCAATGCGATTCCCCAAGACCCTGGCGTGTCATGTCTCCCTCAGAATGACTGCGGCAACGGCATAAATGGAGATGCCCAACTCGGTTCCAACATCTGGACTTCGGCCTGAACACTTACACTAAGCAAACCACGTGGTTGTCTCTGATCTGGTGCCAACATGACACAATGACGTACGCAATGTGAAACACTCAACAGTACATTATCCTGGACCTGCTGTCCAAGTGCGCCCTGTGGATGTGGCTCCTGTTGGGGGCTACTGTACACACCTAGCGCCAGAACACACACACACACACACACACACACACACACCAGAACACACATACCACAGAGGTTCTGACTCCGTGGAAAGACGCGATAACGAGTATTTGCACAGCCCCGCCCTGGTGCCGGGCTAAATATACCGGTCGCACTACAGCCTTCAACCCTCGTTAATAGTACAGCGCGCGCGCACACACACACACACACACACACACATAGCAGGCTGCCCACAGACCCCTGCAGGCCTTCCTCTCTAATATGGTGACCCCCCCCCCCCAACACACACAAAAGCAATGTGAAACACTCAACAACCCAACATCTCCGAGGAGCAGTCAGTGTGGTCGCGAGGCGCATGCCCAAGCCTGAAAGAATGGAGTGTGCTTCACCCTGTGTTGCTCCACAATTATACGTTCCTCTTCTTTGGATCTTCTACGCATGGTGTGGAGAGTTGTCATTTGGGTTGCCTTCTGCAATGTGCGCCCGAAAGAAGCTCCCTCGCTGTGTACCGTTACCATGTGTCACGGATAATTGTCGCGCGATCACAGCATTGGCATACCACCCACGCGAAGTATTTTCGACGACCACACGATGACAATTGGTTTGCCACTTCCTGCCTCACTCATAAGCACATTGATGATGGTCAGTTGCGAATTGCCTGTTTGGCTGCCTATTTGCCATCATCGTCATCCACAGGGGCATGCATGAGCGGTGCGCACTCTGCATGAATTGACAATGCCTTCATCACTGGGCCAGAAAATGCCATTGGTAGACTTAAACAAAAAGGTCCGAGAATAAACACTGTGTCACACGCCATCACACAACGAGAATGGGGGACATTGCGCCTCATTTCTGAGCGTGGTGGTGAAGTGTCCTGTACTTTTGTGGCCAACTCGCAATCATGTTATCTCTATGTTGGGTGAAACCTGGTATGGCCGTGTAGTACAGCCGCCCTGCCCAGCCCAATTTGCATCTCGCGCGCAGAATGGCATGAGGTGACACATAACACTGTCACTCGGGTGTTGTCTTGGAGGATGCTTTGAAGTTGAATTCTGGGCAGGCGGTCAGAAGTCTGTGCGGCTGTTCGCCCACACATTTGGCACTGCTATCAGGACTTGGGCATGTACCCCGCCCCCCCCCATGTCCATCCCCCCCCCGTGTCCATCCCCCCCCCCCAGGGGGGGAACCGTCACTTGGCCCATGAACAATAAGAAATCAATAGGAAATCACAGGCGCCGAAGGCGCCGAAGAAAATTTTTGGTTGGGTTATACTAGAATTGGCTGGTCGGGAGTGGTGTACGGTCCCCCCCCCCCCAGGGGGGGAACCGTCACTTGGTGACGGTTCCCCCCGGGGTGGGGGGGAACCGTGTACCCTGGGGGGGGGCTGGACATGGGGGGGGTCGGGGTACGATGGTTTTACACTGAGTGAGTCAGTCATATGTTTTCAAATCAAAATCAAAACGAACCAACAAAAAAGCAAACGAAGCAGGACCCCTCAGATGATGATTTGTGTGCCGCACTCCCTGTGCTGCTGTATCAAGAGGGAAACCAATAACCAATCCAGAGTCAATATTCTCTTCCTTCTCCTTCCACCTCCCTACTACCAACACAGGAGCCGGAGCAGAGACAGGAGTAGTATATAGAACCGGTGCTGATAATGCCTCGGCAGTTCAGCCCAGATCCACACAGCTGCACAGCGATCAACTCCACACGGCATTCCAACAGCTGCGGTGAGAGGATAAAGGATCCCCACGGAAAAGACAGCGGACATGACTGCAGAGCCAGACGGCTGCAGCCGCTGCCTGCCTACCTTGGAGACGCCTGCAGCGCCTCATGCAACCCACATGACTTCCCTCCTTTTCGCAGTACCAGCAGGACAGCCGGGAGTTGTACACTAGAGTATGTGCCCCGCAGCATCATTTGTGGGCTCATCGTAGAACTGGACAGAGAGGTTGTCTCGAGTGCCATACGGTGAGCAGGGTACGCCAGCTCAGCTTGGTCTGGACCAAAACAAAAGGAGTAGGTGCCCTTAAGCATCAACAGGGACGGGCACCACGTCCATTACTGTGTCTGTGGACCCCTGGAGGCACCATTGGCGCCTTGCACCCCTTTCTGCCTCTTCACACCCGATCTGCAGGCTACTGAACTGAGTTGGCCCGGTCCGGAAGGAGAGGGAGCACAGGGATTTCGAGTCCACTACTGTCGTTGCAGGCGCCTTCGGCACCTTGTGCAGTATAAGGGCTGCCGGAACCAGTCCCCCGTGTACTGTCCAACCCGACACAAACGTCCCCCCTTGATCCCATAGCTGATGGGAGTGGCCTCACGGGGAGAGGCGCCATCCGTAGTTGGTTTTCCCCAAGTATTATGCCCCGTCTACGTCCTCTATGTGAGGATGGTGGGTAGGCAGTCCGGGCCAAGTGTGCGAGTCTCTCAGATCATGCATCCGAAGTTCCGGTTGCAGTCTCAGGCAGTCTCTGACGGCACTGGGCAGTATATCCATTTCTGTAAAGAGTAGTACGTAGAACTGCTGCTTTCGCTAGCAAACGGTGTCATGTCCTCCGCAGACTTTCACGCTTACTGTCCAAGATCTTATGCCGTCGGAGGACTGCGCAGATGGCTCGGTGCTGGCCTCTTGATCCTTTGGTGATTAGGAACATACTCGGCCTGTGGGGCCATAGCCGTGTATCTCTGAACTGCCGACTGAAACGAGAGATGCCGGGTGTCCGCCTCGACACAGGGGCCGCCAGCCAACCGCAGAAGAAGTGGCAGGTCCCCATGGTCAGTGACACTTGCCAGGTTCGGGCGGAAGGTGAGTGAAGTGCCAACAGTGCGTTCACCTGAAAAAGTGCTCTTGCTGCATTTCCTGGCATCAGAATCAGCCCATCCTCACGACGTGTCATGTCCGCTACCACACCGCCTTGTGGGACAATCGTAGCATTGGGCAGCTCTGATCCTTCATTCCGAGAGTTTTCTCAGGTGCCTTCTGGTGAGCGGGATTTGCCAGCGTGCCATGGCCTGGACCCCCCACCCAAAAAAAATTAGGGCATTTGTTGTTGGTCCTTGACTGCGGCTCTGGTGCATTAGGTCATGTTTTCCGCTTGTCCCGCTTGGCGAGACAGCACTATTTTACATTGTCGACGCTGGATATGATGAACCGGGCTGCCTGCGCATGCGGTGTGCATGCACAGGGCACACAATGACAAGTTTTGATTTATTTATTTATTTGTGCTTGTTGGCCGTGACTTTGTCCACCTGCAGCTCACGTGTTTGGGTGTGCGCACCCCTTTCCTTCCCTGCGATGCCTGGCTTGTCCTGATGCGGCGCGCCTGCTCACTGTTTGGCCTGAGCAACCCCAAGCGCAAGTGCACGTGGCCAGTACCCTGGGTACCAGTGATGCGTGCGTTGCCTGGGTGGCCCATGGCATTGTCCCGTTTGTCTTTTGACAGTCGGATGCAAGGCTGCGTTGCTCTGGGTGGATGGTGTCCCTCTTTGGCAGCCTTTGGCTTGTCGAGATGTACAGCTGTGCTGCACGCTTGGTCTGCCGCTGTGCTTCGCGATGGACGTTGATGGACAAATGGAGGAAAGTGTCTACCGTGGCAGTCATTTCCATGCCCCCTTGGGCTTTTGCAGCAACCGACGTTCCCAGAACACGGTGATGGCCGGTGGTCCACCGGATACCGCGCTATGTTCGTCACTGAATTCTTTTTCCTGGGTTGCCTAGGCGGGACAGCAGTCGCTGTACTCGATGGTGTGTCCCGGCGGCAGGTATGAAACGCGCCAGTCCCAGTTCAACACACACACACACACACCGCCGCCCCCATCCCCCCCAGCACCTGTTCCACAGGGACTGGAAGGTGACGAAGCCGAGGATGCAGTAGCCCGACCACTCTTTTTGTCGAGGCATGGGAGAGCCAGTACTTCGGTCACATAACCAACCAAACACAGAGGTTCTGATTCCGCAGAAGGGGGGGAAACAACGTCACACAGAGGCCTCAGCAGACCTGAGCTGAATGGGGCGTCCAACCCAATGCTGCACAAGGATCTACCTCATCAAAGTACAGAGCACACACACACACACACACACCTCGGCTACACTTGATTCCAGGGTTGTTGCTCAGCACTTCCTCGCATCCGTGCTTGTCGGCATGAGTCGCACACTTCGAAAGTCGAGCAAAAGAAAGTGTCTATGGTGGCAGTCAATCAGAACAGGCCATCAAGCCCCCTGACCGCTTTGCAGCCCCGGGTTGGCCATGGACCAGTCTGCGGCTGGCATCCGCACTCTGTGCCTTTCGTGCCTTGAACAGTCCAGCAAGGCTTGTAATGGCTCATCAGGCCGATCCCAGAAAACACGCATGCCTTAGGCATCGGTGTGGGCAGGGCTGCAGATTGTTCCGGGTGCAACCGACTTTCTCCCAAATGCACGGAGCCACAAGGGGCATCCTGGGAATCAGTGAAGTCTTTTCGTGCGTCACATACCATTCTCCTCCTTCAAAGCATTAGCGGGCTGCTGCGTAAAATGGCACAGTGCCCTGGACCTCAGGTGGCTTTATGACCCCAGCACGTCCTTCCCAAACTCTGCAGGGTGCAAGTGTACTACAGAGTCAATCAACTTCAAAGTAGAGCAAATGCCAAAGCTAAACACAGCAAATGGGAAGAGCGTGAAAGGGGAGTGGGGCAGCGGTGGAGGGAACGGGGAGCAGTGTGCACTCTGCCAGCGGAAGACAGCAAAATGAAGTCTGTCTGTTCGTTGGCCCCGTTGCAATATGCAAGGGAATGCCGTGCACGCAGTGCGCCCGCAGTGCAAACCTTTGTATGTCGGCAACTACTTGAACCCTAGTTTTGGCCCACATAGTGCTGCATATTGCTACAAGTTGGGCCCCAATGGGGTCAAGGCAGAATGTCCCCAGAAGGCTGCCACCATCTTCCAACACACTCACGCAACAGCAGATTGCGCTTGGCCACGGCCACCAATCACCAAGGATATGAAGACCCTTGTGGGGGAACGTTAGTGCGCCGGGCGCGCGCCGGGCATCTTTTGTGACCCGTGCCCCACCGGTGGACTGTTGCCGTTGATATGTTGGGCAACATTATATGGATTTGCCCCTTGGCCCCCGGGACATCAACAGATGTTTTGATTTGGGATGGGTATGGACCTTCTCGTACCCGAGGTGATTTCTTTGATTTCGAAGTTGGGGGGCATGATGGTGCTTATAAAGGCCGGATTCATGTCATTGTGCCATTCATTGGAAGAAAGAATGGCACTTTGACAGCCCGCCAACAATGTTATAATGACGTGCACGGGTGGTATAGGGCACACATTGAGCAGCTGTTTGCTCGGTTGTGGCACGCAAGATGAGGCAGAGGATGAGGCAGAAGTGTGTGTGTTGTGTTGCCAGAAGTGCTCCGCCGTCGCAGTTTGTGATGAGTGTAAGGAGCACTATTGTACTGAATGTATTGACACCCACACTTGTAGGACCAATGTTGTTTGTTAAGTACAATACAGATGACAGTTGGAGTTGCTGATTTCACAGATATTGCTATATTTTGCAACGTGCTTTGCAGGGAAGGTGCGCAGTCCATCATGGTCTATTTGGGGGGCCTTCTCCATCAGAGGGTAAACCTCGGGCTGAAGTCAGGATACTTAATAGAAAAGTAGCGCGCCGGGCGCGCGCCGGGCAAACATTCCCCCCGTGACGCCTGCATAAATGCAAGGGGGTTTCCTCCCTTCCTCCCTTGCTGGGTTTCATTGTGTCGGCACTGCACTCAGTGCCCACGCAGTGCACCAACTTGGCCTTACTATATTTTTGATAACCTGCCCCATGCATCGTCATCGGGTGTTACCGGTGGCAATTTTTCTGTCGGAGGACCAAAGAAGGCTGCACGTGTACATACAGCGTGTCTGAAGTATTTGGAGCCGTATGTGTCGTATGAATTGGGATATTGTCATACCTTGCACCACCGGGGGATGTACAGAGGGGAAAACGGAATTACGCGGCGCTACATGCCGCACGGTAACATGGGCTATGCTCATTTAAATGCTTTCCTTCCCTAACACGGGCTTGTCCAAACACGGCGACCCCTGTGTTTCTTTCTGCATTTTTGCCTTCTGAACCAGAACCTGGCCCATGTTAGAGTACATTTTGCCCCCGCGCTTTTTGTGCGCAAGTGTCCGAGCCGTGCCATTGCCAAGAAATGTGCCCCTGTGTTTGAGGTTCCAAAGCTAAGCAGTCCAAACCCTCCAATGGAACTGATGGCCATGGAATCTGTGAAATGCGTCACAAAGAAAGGAGAATGGTGAGAGTGGTGACCCCTACATAGTACACATCGCGCTCAATTTTTGCGGGAGGTGAGCGCGAAAGAGTTGGCAATGCCATTTCCTTGCTTGCAATGACATGCTACCATTCAGTTGGCGTTTCGGTTGACTGAGCTTGTTTGTTGTTACAGCCAAATTTTGTGCAGGCAGTAGCCTCCATGTCATCACCGCACAATGTTTCTGTTGGAAGATTCTGCTGCAAACGACCTTACACTGCCTCCCATTTTCCCATGAAACGACAATGGCGGTGCGCCACTCCCTGTGCGGTTTCATATCCCTGGGCCCAGAGCGGGAATGACTCAAATGGCTGCATACCTCTTGACTTATTGGGTCCCCAAGGTGGGGAGGCTGGGCTAGATGCAGTCGGGGGGCATTTGGTCCTACAAATTTGGTGTGGTGGCGCTCGCCATAGAGTTTGTTGTTTAAGGGGTCAGTTATTTTCTGGTTCTCATGTGAGCGGTCTACCAGTGGTGCGTCTCAGTTCACCAGTAATGAGTGTGTGGATTGCACAGGGCCGGCTCAGGGTGTCCCTCGCGGCAACTGCATTCTCTTCACATGCGAACGCTCACAAATTCGATCGGTTGTGTACCTGTCAGCAACTCCCTTGTCTTTCTTGACTGCCCGATTTCTCTGCTTCTAAGATTTCCGTTCATGAGATATTCTTCGCTCGTCATTCTTTTGCTCCCGCCCTCTTAAACACTTTCTGAGGGTGCAAACTGCTGCTGTAGAGTCTTTTCCCAACTGCCTTGATGTGACATACTTTAAAGGAATTACCTTTAGTTTTGCTGCAGTGAGAGGGCGAGGGCATCGGACCGCGACCGAGGCACCCCCTCCACCCACTGCACATCAGATGAGACTGTATTGTTTGATAGTTGGAATCCTCTCCCTTTTCGAACCTGGGTGGGTGTCCAGGCATTTCTATTGTGTAGTCTTTCATGTGTGGGCCGGCATTTATTCAGGACTTTTACGTCCCCCTCCCCCTTGTTGTCCTTCCCCAGGGGGGGGGGTCACTTGGTCGACACAACAATTTTTGTTACAGCTCACTGTGTTGTTGTGTGGGTGACTGTGTTGTGAGGCATTGCCACTTGTATCCCTTTTACTCCTGGTACCCCAGGGGGTAGGATATTTTGCTCAGTTTTGCTGAAATGGAACGTGACAGCACAACCATGTTTACCCCTGGGACGAATGTCATATTCATCCACTCCACAGGGGAAACTGTTTTGGCGCAGGTCTTTGGATATTCAGAGCACGGTGATGCACATCGCCGCATCTCTTTTTAGCGTGAAGGCAAGACAGTCCTGCCATTGTATTCTTTCGTTTTGCAGTGCAATTTCTGTGCCTGAAAATGTGTGTGTACGGTGGTAGTGCGGTTCCCCAGGAGGGGTGGCGGGGGACTGTCTTCCCGGGGGTGGGGCAGGACAAGGGGGGCGGGGGGTAGCTTGGCTGTAAAACAGCGATGGTCGCTACCCTCCAGAATCACTCTGGCATACGTGCCAGTGAGAATGGGATGCAGTGCAGCAGTTACCCCCCACCCCCTTGCGCAAGCACTGCCTTGTCCAAGCACGGGAGCCTGCCTGACCGTTGTTTTCCTGGGTTTTTCTGACCACGGTTTTTGTGGCCGGAAATGTAACGTGATGCGGCTGTGCTGCGATTGTAGAGGGAAAAGATGGCTGGATTATGCTTGTGCAGTCATTTGTGGGATCATGGTAGCACTGGACAGCTCTGAACCTTGATCCCGAGGGGTCACCTCGAGTACTGTGAAGTGAGCAGGCTACGCCAGCTCATCTTGGTCTGAGCCAAAAAAAAATGTAGAGGGAAAAGGTGGCTGGATTATGCTTGTGGTAGTTCCACGTGCTCATATCAACATTCTGCTTGCAACTGCAACCCAATGCTGTCTGTTTTGATGTGATTTTCAGCCATGCCTAATGTTGCTACTGCTGGTCTGGCTGTTGCGTACATCCGGTCCACCAGTGAACATGTGCCCACCACAATTATTGGTCCTTCTACTCGTGGGGATGATTTCTTTCATGTGAAGTGCATGTGGAATTCACAAAAGATATTGTTGATGACAGTTTTGACCCAAGGAATACGAGGCCTAAATCCATTCCAAAACCTGCCGCCAAGCCTGCTCCAAAGCCTGCCCCAAAGGGCGAGCATGTGCAATTGTTTAGGATGAGGCACGCAAGGTTGGAAAGGGATTCTATTCCTCAGCTCCTGATGCCCCTGATGGGCAGTGGGTACTTCCAAAACATGCTGAAATTTGCCTGCGCCTTGTGTTCCAGTGCCTTATTGCGTCAATTGCTTAGGGTGAGGTATGGGCAGGTTTTTGGTGACCTACATTCTTTTGGGACCGTGCGTTGTGTGCAGGCACGGGCTTGTCTAAGCACGGGACCCTGTCTGACCGTCGTTTTCCTGATTTTCAGCGCGCTTGTGCAAGGTGGAGGGGGGGGGGGGGCGCTGGGAAGCCTACCAGCATGCTGCATTACCTGGTGTCAGCTCATTACCTGGGACCAGCTCATTACCTGGTACCCAGCTCATCTTCACTATTTGTCATGTCTGTTACCCCCCCCCCCTTGAAATCCCCCCCACCTTGCAATCCCCCCCCCCTGGGGGGGAGACCGTCACTTCACTGTTTTGCTATGCAATATCTATTGCAGTGGTTTGTGTTCCCCATCTGTCACACGCACGTTCTTGCATTGCTTTCCCATTACTTCAAATCAGTCACCTGTGTGTATTCTGTGATATTCTCTCTCCAAAGGCGGTGTACAGGGTGTGGTGTTCCTTTTTCAGACCCAAGATGTTTTGTCCCGGTGACCGTGTATGGTACCACTGACGCACACTTGGTGCACATGTGTTGGCCACTGTTGTGGGGCCTTTACCAAATGGGCTGCAGTTTTGCCACATTCGGTACATACGACCTAGTGGGGTCACTCAAGTGGATCATGACAGTGCTCAACTCTCAAGGCTCGAGGCTGTGGTGGTTGCATCACCCAAGTCTCCAGAGTCGCCGGACATTACCCCAATGTCTTGGCAACCCCAAACGCCGGCACAGCCCACACAGCCTGCTTTACTTGTGTTCTGTTTGCTTGCATCAGTAGAGGGTGCCACCGTTTGCGTTGGACTACCCTTGCAATCCCCCCCCCCACCCCAAGGGGGGAGACCATCACTTGGCGACCGTCCCCCCCCCTGAGGGGACGTGCATGCGTGGAGCGCTTTGTGACCTGCTTGCGGCCCCCTGAGGGGAGAGTACATAACGTATCCACGAAGAACCCACGAACTGATGCAGTTTGAATGATGATTGCGCCCTGAGGGGGAGACCGTCGCGCGCTATGGGGGAAGATTTCAAGGGGGGGAGGGTACCACAGTTCCTGCGGGACGATTGCAGAACTGATCATCTCTGACCCTTGGGCCTTAATTCCGAGAGTATCTCGAGTGCCATGCAGTGAGCAGGCCTCTGGCTCATCTCGGTCAGGACCCCAAAAAGAGAAAACCGAAGAGCAGCCCAGTGCCACACATAAGGCAGCAAAGGTGGTCATAGTTGCTGTGGTGCTGTGGGGAGCAACGGGGGTATGACTGCCTGAGCAATATGGAGAACAGCGACCTTGCATTGCTTTGCATCTAGTGGATAGGTAAGTCGGTTTGATCTGGGGATGAGGTGCAGCGACAGGTTAGCCAGGAGGAGACAGTGTATGCAAGGTTGATGGTTTGTGTGTGATCAAATCACTGCAAGCCCATGGTCCAGTGCTCAAAGGGGTTGGGGCTGCACAACGGCCATAATACAAGTCTTGAAATGCAACTACTCAGAGGCAGACCACACGCACCCATTTTGCACGTGCAACCATCAGCTTTGCATGCACGCTGTCGCTGTGACACTATACCAACACTGCATGCCCTAGTCCTGTCTCTCCTGTAGAAGTGTGGCTGAATACCAGGCAGCATCCTCTGTGGTATCGACCCAAGAAGACAGAGTAGTCCCCTCTCTAGGAGGGGCAGGCTCGCCTTAGTTCCACTATCTAATTCTGGTCTTGCACCAT
The DNA here is from genome assembly GCA_964036045.1 of Eutreptiella sp. 'Long Island Sound 2002'. Classification (NCBI taxonomy): domain Eukaryota; phylum Euglenozoa; class Euglenophyceae; order Eutreptiales; family Eutreptiaceae; genus Eutreptiella; species Eutreptiella sp. 'Long Island Sound 2002'. Next base: position 8,722,950 of record OZ038398.1, on the reverse strand, counting down.
AGTGTGTCCCACACTGCAGCCCAGGGTTCTCACCTTCGCATTCTGCTGGTTCTGTATATTGAAAACGAAAAAAGATGCAGCTCCTCAGAGGCGAGGAGTATCATGAAACTGAATCTACATTGCACTCTCAAGGATAACACCTTAACTCCCCCCCAACTCGAAAGGTTGTCTCTCCATGTTTGTTCATCGCTGCACCTGCAGAGACCCCAAGGCGTTTTCAACTGTGAACTGAAAGGGCATGATGACACGCTGCATCATTTCCTAGAGCCGGGGTAGAACAGGGGGGGTTTGTTCAGTCCTTGGCCCACTGCGAATATTATCAGAGAGTGTCGGCTTAGGGGACCATCACAAGGCATCCGGTTTGAAACCAACCGTTCTTCTTGGCTGTGGCAAGGTCCAATGAGTGCCAATGTTTGCGCTACAGCCGGAAGCTGATTTGTTATGCAGGCCGTTTTCTAGGCGACCTTTGCCCTTTCATTGTGCCCAGACCCCAAAAGGATCTGCATGCTTTACAGTGCCCTGCCCTCCTCTGAGTCTGAGTCTTGTCCAGTGAGACAGTACGAGGTCCTGTTGGGTCCACAGCCACCAAGCCGAACGTTGCTACTGCCCACGAGTTCTTCAATGCCCCCGCTAGCGACACACGGGAAGACTCATTGCACTTGCCCAAGACCTCACACACCAACCATGGGCCTCTTTTTTCATCCGTTTCTTTTGTAATGTGCCATCTGGTTCTGCTTCTTGGGCCCCCAGAATGCAGTGTGATGCCTGCCATATTTCCTGTTTCGGCTTTCTTGTCCTGTTTTCCTCCTTTTTCTCTTTATCCACTTGATTGCCTTTGGTTTGGCCCCTGTTTCCTTCTCCAGTTCACAGTTTGACCACTCAGGTCTACAGGGCATGTCCCTCTTTGTTTTCTATGCTTTGATGTTCATATTTGTGTAGCTCACTTGTCACTCTTGAACTGATGTGTTCCGAATGTGCACCCAGGCGGGGAAAACCGCTACGCGCGAAAAACAACGGACCTCGACATTGGGCCGCACACTACCTCATTGCAAGTGCTAACCTGGTGCCCATTGCGCAGGGGATGCGCTTGTCAATTCGCCGATCAATCAAGAACATGCGAGTCCCAATGTTGTTCTAAGTTTGCCAAAGTTGGTACCAAACCCAGCCGTCCGTTATACCTCCCATACCCTCCTCCCACCAGCCCCTTGGTCAAACAGCGCCTTTTGCAATGCTGCCTTTTTTATTCTGCAGAAACCACGTGACGTCATGGAGAATGGGCACACTACACGGTGCCACTTCCCTCCTGCGGACTAGGGAGACAGGTTCGATTCCCAGCTCGTCTGTATGTGGATTTGGTCCACGTAGATCTCGCAGCCTCCGCGGGTTTCTGCTTGCAGCCAGCGGCAGCTCGTATGGAAAACCTTGCAGCATTGTAGAGACTATATTATCAAATATACATCCCACCATCCGTGACGGCATGTGGACCCTCCGCACGGGATCATATATGTTGTACCTTAACTGCCACACACATCCGGTCCGTCTGACTGAGCACTCGCGAGGCACACGTACCCCCCCCCCCCTTTGTCCTTCCCCGCCCCTTGTCCTTCCCCAGGGGGGGGTGGGGGGACCGTCACTTGGTGAACCCCAAAAGGGCCAAGCCATGGCCCAAGGGTGCTGTCCAAAGCATTCCTGTGGAAAGTGGTGAGCACCTTCAGGAATTCAAGGTCAAATGGAGCAGGACGAAGAAATTCTACACCTAGCGAATCAAGGAGTAAATTTCATTACATTGGCAGCCCATTGAGCATGCGCATGATTTTCATATTGTTGCATTACTTGCTTTCATTTCTCACCGTGACAAGCTCTGCACACCAACGTTTCTTATGCTGTGTTATTTCGTCTTCCACCGCAATTTCTGTGCCCCACAGTGTGCCTGTACGGTGCTACTACGGTCCCCTGGGTGGTGGTGGGGGACCGTCACTTGGTGACCGTCCCCCAGGGGGTGGCGGGGGACCGTCTTCCCTGGGGTGGGGAAGGACAAGGGGGGGAGGGTACCCCCCCCCCCCTTTGTCGTTCCCCACCCCTTGTCGTTCCCCGGGGGGGGGGGGTGGGGGACCGTCACTTGGTCAACCCAAAATTTTGCGTTGTGGCTCATTGTGTTGTTGTGTGGGTGACTGTGTTGTGGGGCACTACCACTTGTATCCCTTGCACTCATGCAGGCAGGACATTTTGCTCCCTTTCCCTGAAATGGAACTTGATAGCACAACCTGGGACAAGTGTGATGTTTTACACCGAGCCGGTCAAGGAGTAGGTCTCCGTACATTGGCAGCCCTTTGAACACATCCTATGCTGAATTCTTTCGTTTTATGGTGCAATTTCTGTGCCTGCAAATGTGCGTGTACGGTGGTGGTGCGGTCCCCCAGGGGGGGCTGGGGGACCGTCACTTGGTGACCGTCCCCCAGGGGGTGGTGGGGGACCGTCTTCCCTGGGGTGGGGAACGACAAGGTGGGGGGAGGGTAAGTCTGAGCAAAAAAAAAAAGAGATCAACAATATATACACCATATTTTTACTCGGTTATTCAAGTGTATCGTTTCATGCCCCCTTGGGCTTTTGTTGCCTCAGCTTTCTGCACAGCTCCCTGAGCATGTGTGGGGGAACGTTAGCGCGCCGGGCATCTTTTTGGACCCGTGCCCCTCCAGTGGCCTTTTAGGGGGTGCACTAAGGGGGCGCACTTAGCGCAGTGCAGCTATTTGGGCGTCTGGCTGTACTAGAGACCCACACTTTGAGCTACTCGTAGCATCATGGTGACCCCTGGCGTAGGTTTTGACTTCTGATTTTGTCCGTCAGCCCCCCTACGGACCATGGGAGCATGTCCCGCCTCATGTTTGGACTGACCAAAGCAACTCGGCCGCCACGCAAGATGAGGCAGAGGATGAGGCAGAAGTGTGTGTGTGTGTGTGTTGTGTTGCCAACGGCGCTCCACCGTCGCAGTTTGTGATGAGTGTAAGGAGCACTATTGTACTGAATGTATTGACACCCACACTTGTGGGACCAATGTTGTTTGTTAAGTACACTACAAATGACAGTTGGAGTGGTTGATTTCACAGATATTGCTTTATTGGGGGAGCGTTAGCACGCCGGGCGCGCGCCAGGCATCTTTTTTGACACATGCCCCACCAGTGACCTTTTAGGGGGTGCACTAAGCGCAGTGAGTGCACAGTGCAACTATTTGGACGTCTAGCCGTCCTAGAACCCCATACTTTGTCATACTATGGGGGAATGCCATGCACGCAGTGCGCACGCAGTGCCCACGCAGTGCGCACGCAGTGCAAAGTTTTGTATGTCGGTAACTACCTGAACCCTAGTTTTGGCCCTTTTGCGGAGGTTTGTTGTTCAATAGTAGGATTTTTTAAGCTTCTTATGCATTCAGGATAAGACAAATTTGCATTGTCATTCATTATCACCTATTTTCACCCATTTGTACCCATTTTCACCCCCCCCCCCTTTTTTTGCATGTTCCTCGTTGTAGATGGATGGTGGATTATGTGGACTCCCACACGCTGACCTTGACCCCAAAGATGTGGCTTGGTGGATTGATCAGTGCTCCGTTGGGCGCTCCAAGGAGCCTTGGGAAGTATATTCACAACTCCATAAACATGTCAACCTCATTGGTGTTGATTGTGTTATAGCGGAGGGATTCTGCATGAAGTATGGCGCGGAAGGTTTGTTGTCCCAGGAGGACCTTCCAATACCTTTGTTTTCTTCGGCAAATTCCAAGTTGGGACAACTGTGCCTATATGTCTCGCTCAAATTGTTCGGATGATGTGTATATGTGATGTACTCTTAAATCCCAAGTACACAGGCCATGTTTATAAGGTAACGGTGGCCGTGGACAACCTTGGGAATATAGTATGGATATGTGATCTTATGCCGGGAAAGTCGGCGGATGTTACGATTTGGGATCAACGTGGTCCTTCGCGAATGCACGGGCAATTCTTTGATGTATGAAGTAGGTAATCACGATGGCGCTTACAAGGGTTACAGTGGTTGCAACTGCATAGTGGTACTCTACAACACTACATGAGATGTTCACAGGTACATCAAAGTGCCGGGTTGGTAGTGGTTCAATGTGTGTCCTGTTGGCTTTGTTGCTTTGCAGTGTCATACAGAGGTGGCATGGGGTGGGTTTCACTGCAATGTGCACGCAGTGCGCACGCAGTGCCCACGCAGTGCGCACGCAGTGCACACGCAGTGCGCACGCAGTGCAAACACTTTGCCTGGGAATGCCATGCACGCAGTGCGCACGCAGTGCGACGTTTTGAATGTCGACTAATACGCAGACCCTACTTTTGGCCCTTTTTGACAGGTTTTTGGTTCCATACTGGGGTTTTTTTAGCTTCCTATGCATTTGGGATGTTGCACATCTGAATTGTCACCCTTTGTTGCCCAATGTCAACCATTTTTACCCATTTTCCATCCCCCATATTGCACTCTCCCCACTATGGGGACCCCGAGAAGGCAAGGGTGATGTAGCCATACATAGCCCGCGGACCTTGAGGAGTTTGTGGTACAGCCTTCATCCCCACCACATCACGACCTCGCTCGCCATCAACAAGTGTGTCGCGCCCACGCTCAGAATCACCACCACCCTCCTCTTCACCCTATTTGCGGTCCCCATCACCCAAGAGACCACGGACAACGCATTCCCCGCGCTCCGAGTCACGGGACACCTCATCGCCGCCTCCAAGAGCGAAGCCATGGGCACCGAAACACTCGAAGCAAGCGGACTTTACAAGGCTGAGTGGTTTGTTCATAGGGACAATGGAGTACCAAGTTGAAGGCAGTTTCGTTGTTATCATGTGGGCTTTGCTGCTTCGCTGTGCAACTAGTCAGGTGACAGGTATTCTTGGGTGAGTATCCCGGCCATTGCGCAGTATGCACGCAGTGCCTACGCAGTGCGCACACAGTGTTGTTGTTTGACAACGGGTATTTTGATGCATCTTTCACATTCGGGATGGTATATTTGGATTCTCACCCAATTTCACCAATTTTCTTCCATTTTTTTCTCGTTTCCACCACATCCACTCCTTACTAGGTTGATTTCTCGGCACCATGGGTACCCCGAGAAAGCAGGGGTAATGTAGCCATATTGATTTCTCCCCACCATGGGGACCCGGAGAAGGCAGGGGTGATGTAGCCAATGCTGAGTTTGCGCTTCATTCTTGTGACGTGAGGCAGAAACACTGTCCAAACCGCTTGCGGCTTGGGGACTTATTACCATAGCGAAATCTATGGGAAAGATAAAGGCAAAGTACCGTTTGTTAAGTACAATACAAATGACATTTGGAGTTGTTGAATTCACAGCGATTGTCTAATTATGCAACGTGCTTTATAGGGAAGGTGCGCAGTCCATCATGGTCTATTTGGGGGGCCTTCTCCATCAGAGGGTAAATCTCGGGCCTAAGCCGCCGGGCGCGCGCCAGGCAAACATTCCCCCCCCAGTGGTCTACATATTGCACTGCAAAGATGTTGGCGCGGATTCCAATCCTGGTTACTGCATTTTTGAATTTTAGGTCACTGACCTTTTGTCAAAATCACCTCAAAGAGAGGTTGTTAGATCAAGCGCAGGCGCGGGCGTCGTACACCCCCCTTTTTTGGGGTCATTCGCGTAGCATACCTGAAGGCATGATATTGGATGGCCAACCCCTTGTAAAATCATTATTTTGCCCAATAAGACAATCCCCCAATGGATTTTTTTATTCTGAGGCCTCTATCCCCTAAAACTGGATAACACTTTTTTGGGGGGGGGATGGGGGGGGACGGGGTGGGTGGGGGGGTCAAAAGTTTTCGCTCAGAAGGGGGGAGACATATCGCTATCACACAACCGCCGGTCGAATGGTAACGCACTCAGCTGCAATATTTTAGGTCGGCGGTTCGAATCTTGGTCGGTAGATGCCGGCGGCGGCGCCGCTGCGGTATTGGCCACACCGGGGTTCGGACCGCCGACCCAAAAGTCTACGGCCGCCTTCATTACCATTCGGCCACTGCTACTCTTGACACCTGTGGTTCTCTCGACTGCTTGGACCCGTGTCTGCTACTGACAAAAAACCCAAAGTGCGTGTTTCTTTCTGACTGACTGCTGGCCTGTCTAACTGACTGATTGGCTGACTGTCAACCTCTCTTCGAGGTGCACTGCCGAAGGCAGTAGAATTTTCAGTATGCAATGGACACGGGATGTGGGATGAGAGAACCCCCCCCCCCCCTTCTGCGTTCTGACGCAAAGCTTTTCGTCACAAGAGCCGCGTCCTGTCGCGGCGTGCAGCAGCACACATAAGCGACAACAAAGCGGCTGAACTCCGCGTCCTGTCGCGGAAGAGCTTCCGGGCGTAATGCCGCCGGGAAGGACATGGAAGGAGAAGGGACCACGTCAGCAACGGTATGGCCCTTACACACACATCCAGCCAGCCCCAAAGAAGGTTAAGCCTCAGCAAGAACGCCAGCGTTTCAAGGTGCAAGCACTGAGCCAGCTGGACACCATTGCGAATGAAGGACTGAGGGCGGTCGAAGCAGAGGTGACCACAATGGCCTGAGCCCGCAATCAGCAGATCTGGCTCCGACTGGACCAACCACACAGCACCAGGATGCACTGTGAGATTGTGGACAATCATGGGGAACCATTGCTGATGAGCAATCAGGAGCTCTACTCGGTGATGGTCCAAATCAGCTGGACCCTGAAGACTCAGGCTATGGCAAACATGCAGGTCCAGTGGCGACCCAAAAGTGCAGGCAAGTGGCACCCGTTCCAGTGGGAGTCGATCCTGCACTGTCCGACGGCAGAGGGACACAGAGCGGTGCCCTCCTCCGTGAGCAGAACTAGAGACTGCATGCATGTGTGGCTGGCGGGCCGAGCTGACCTCTTGAGACTGTTCCAGAGAACGCTCTTCAGACACACAGAGAGAGAGAGAGAGAGAGAGAGAGAGAGAGAGAGAGAGAGAGAGAGGGTAGGAGAGAGAGAGAGAGGGAGAGAGACCCACAGAGCAAGAGACGGGGGCTAACCAGCGCAAAGGGAGGGTGGTGGGTTCGAGCCGACCAAGGTGTATGGGACGCCATGGCAGTAAAGAGCAGTTCAATTGTACCCTTCGTGAACGGCCGTTAAGTGGCCGTTTGAATAATTGCGTGAATTTCACGTGAATTCACCCAAATTTTGAGGTTTTTGGGGGAAAATGCCATATTCTTGGTTCATTCCGAGGGCTTTGAGGGGCCGAAATTCCTCCCCTAGCTTTGTTACGCATCATCCAATTAAAATCCCGCCTCAAAAGCATCCATCATGTCCGAACCGTGCCCAAAATGAGAGGTGCCGAAACCCGGCAAGCCTGTAGCCGATTCAAAGCCGTGAATTCACGTGAATTCGTACGAAATTCGCACGAATTTCGCACGAATTTCGTACGAATTTCACGTGAATTCACGTGATTTTACACAAATGTTACCGGTGTGCACCCCCTGATTTGTCCTCACACCCCTAGTAGGCCCCCCAGCATGCACCCCGGTCACAGGCAACAATGGCCTGGGTTCGTAACGTGATCTCATGTCCGTCTCTTGCGGCACCGGAACCGCCGCTGTAGAGTCTTAAGGTGCTGCATGTCGGTTAGAAGCCGTCTTCTTGTACGGCTTGCATACGTTTGTACACTTATGGGCCCTTGCCCATGTTGTGCCCTTTTGGTCGCATCCCACCCATGCAACCAAAGGCTATCGTCAATGGTGTGGTTGTCCACAACCACTTGCACCCCTAGTCTCCCCCGGAGGAGGCTTAGGCCCCCGCTGTTGCGCAACATGCGCTCCAGCCTCCGATGACTTCCCTCCATGGCAAAGCAGGAGAACTTTGACAAGATTCTCCACTTCTTTGCAAAATAATACATGTGGTCGATCCAAAGATGCGTCCACAGAAGTTTGCCCCACTGGAGCTCATTGTGGGCAGCGCCCATGGCTATGCTATAGTTCCGGAGCCGCCCCAAGTCGGCCCCGGAGAACCATGCGGAACGCCACGCGTATACACACATGCTTGCAAAATTCTCCCACCACGTTTTGCACACCGACTCCCAACTTTTTCCCCCTACTTGATGCTGCCTCACACTAGGCTGCTGTAGGCAAGCATCTATTATCTTCTCCCAACCCCTATTCCGCATGAAATGGATGGCAGCAGCACACTCCATCCTTACCTTCCCCTTGCCGTTTGCCTTGTCATTATTTAATGAGGCACGGGTGCAAGTTCGTGCTGCAAGCCGTGTCTCATCTAGAACCGGTTGCAGCATGGTGCGTGCCACATTGGCCGGTGCCTTCCCTGTCAATTGTACAACTAGGTCCCGTGTCCCGTTGATTGCACACAACAGGACACGAAGCACCCCATGGAGGCCATAGCCAGGCACTCGCCTATCACTCGTAATGGTCCTATATATAGCACCTATGGCAATAGCCGCCTCCCAGTTGCCGTCTATCGCACTTGCTGTGCCAAAGGTAGCAAGGCACAGAGCACGGTTACGCATGCAGACCCAACACACAGTGGCACCAGGGGATTCTGCCTTCCAGTTATGGCAGCCCGCCATGAGCACCTGTGCTTTACCATCTGCACACAGAAAAAAAACCGACTGCCTATCGTTCCCTCCCGTATCCTTAAAACTTACGGTTGCGGCCTTGCGCAACTCATCATCAAAATCAATTTCTTGGGAGGCCGCGTAGAGGGTCTCCCACTTTTCACTGCCCCCTAGTAGCCACCAACTAGATAGTTGGTTGGGGCTGACGGTGCCACCAAGCGTGCAATGGACGTACGAGGCCTCATGCCTCGATGTACCGTCCACCGCAACAGGCAACCAATGCAGCCGTCGGTCCCCGGGCTGCATGATGTCCGAGGGTGGGGGTGGTCGACACTTGAACAGGTGGCCGATGCGGTCAGGTAGGTAGCAGGCCGCACCATTGATGGCCGTGTCGTCTCCCGTATAGGCAGTGAACGCCCGGGACTCCGGTAACGCTAACTGCCGAAGCATGCCGTACACCTGGTCCCATACCACACCGTACGTCATGCTCCCCACTAGGTACCGCGACTTCGTCCTAGAGAGGTGCAATGACCGGATCCGCCAGACGGCCATAATCAACCTCTCCTCCATGGTGGGCTCAGGCTGGACGGTGGCTACAACTCTTCTTTCGGGGGTAAGCACTATTTGCCCCGTGTCGGGCAGGTACTTGACGGTGTAGGGTGCTGCAAGCTCCTTGGTAACAACTTGCTGGAGCTCTTGTAGGCGCCTCCGTTGTGTACGACCCGCTAGCAAATGGAATGGCTCCTTGGGCCGCGGCATGGTGTGAGATACAAGACCTGTGGAATGGGGGAGGCATTCATCGCAAGGTTTCTACCATCCCCCTGCCGTACGAATTTCGTGCGAATTTCGTGTGAATTTCACGTGACTGTCACAGAATTTCTGCCGAAGCTTCATCCTTTTGCCCTCGTTGACCCTCACAAAGCAAGCACAGGATGGTGTTCATGCGTTACCACACACCCAGTCCAGTGGTTGTCATTCCGGCTGACACTCAGTCACAGTAACAGGTCAGGGGGCATAGCATACCCCGAATAAAATACAAACAGTGTTGCAGAAAATATGGCAAACAGGTCACGGGGCATAGCATACCCCGAATAAAATACAAACAGTGCTGCAGAAAATTTCGCAACGTGGGGGGGGAGTGCCCCACATGTCGGTCAAACTGCCCATGCCTGGGGGGGGGGGGGGCAGGATAACATTCGTGGAGGTTAGAAGGGAAAGGTGGTCCCGAGGTTAAAGGGTGAGCTACGCACCCCCCCCCCCCCCTTGGAGCAGAGCTCCGGCTAGCGGAGCCCTAGGAGCTCTGCTCCCCCACCGCCTCCACAAAGGAGGGGTCCATGGCCGCCGACGTGAGGCGGTGGGGGGGGTACTGCCGGCGCACTTCCTCCAGTGCGGCACTCACCTTGGGGGCGTCGGGGGCCACACTGTCCACATCGGCCTGCTGGCCACTGGCCATCATGGCCATCCGCAGGCCGGTGGACACTGCCGACATCGGGCCGGCGCACGCCTCGGCCTGGGCATGCCACGCCTGTGCGCCGGCCAGGAGGTACCGGACACCGGCGGCACTGCCCCCTTCCACCCCCGTCACCCGGGGGGGGCCTCGGCACCCTCAAGCCTCTCCACTGCCTGTGCTGCCTGTGCCACTGGCTTTGCCTTGCGCGACGTCGCCAAGTCGCGCTCCAGAGTTTTCACCTTGGCGGCCAGCCGGTCACGCTCCTTGGTGACGTCCGCCAACCGCGACTCGGCGTCCCGCCTGTCCTCGTTGGCCCTGGACAGACGGGCCTCGAGGTCGCGGTTGGCGGCCTCCGCGCTGATCGCGCGTGCCTCCCACGCTCCCGCCCGCTGCTGCTCCACCCACTCGTGCACCACCCCCCTCTGCCCCCGCTCCGCCTGCTCCGCCCGCTCTGCCCGCTCCGCCGGGGTGGCCGTACGCGGGGCTTTGCGGGGGGGGGGGGGGGGGGGGCTCCGTGTCCCCTTGGGGGCGCCCTTTCCGCTTGCGGGTGGGGGGTTCGTCCTGCTCCTCGACGTCAATGACGTCAGCCACCCCCATCTTCCGCTGCCTCCCCACATGGACGCGCATGGCAAGCCATGCCACGTCCGCCCACTCCGGCCTCCGCTGGTCCCAACCCGTGAGCACATTCAGCCCAAAGACCCCAGCCGTGGTCACCGTCCCCTCCTCCCCAATCCGCGACACCCCGGTCTGCACCCGCCAGTGCCCACTCACAAGCCTGTAGGCAAACATCCCCCCCCCCCCCCCCCGGACCACAATGGGGCAGGGGAAAGAGATGCGGAAGGTGCGCTGCACCCCCCGGGACTCCAAGACCATGTCCCACACGGCAATGAGATGCCGCTGCCGCCCATCGGGCCCGGGCGGCACCTGCTGGGTCCAAGCCGGATCCGGCTGCCTGGCGGCCAGGGTGACCCGGTCCAGGGGGGGGTCGGTGTGGGCCTCGCCCAAGTCGTCGCGGGACGGCATGGGCACCACCACCTCGCGCGCCACATGCCCCCTGGCGGTGCTGGCCTCGCTGCCGGTGCCTCCCGAACGTCCAGAGCGCCGCAAGCCCTCACTGCGCACACTGCCGGCCTCGCTCGGCGGCCGTCCACCACCGGTGCCTGCGGGCCGGTCGCCACCGGTGCCTCCGGGCGGCTCGCCGTGCTCCTCGGGCAATCGGGGCCGGGGCTTGTACTTGCGCTTGGTGTGGTGCCGAATATCCGGCGACCACGCGGTGAACGGGACCTGCAGATGCGGGGAAGTGTGCAAGGCACAAATTGAGAAAGGGGGAGTGGACATGAGGCAATGCAACAACAAAAGGAACAAATTGGACGAAATTCACAGACATTCGTACGAATTTCGTACGAATTTCGTGCGAATTTCACATTTCCAGAATATTCACAGAAATTTATTCACGTGAATTTCGTACGAATTTCGTACGAATTTCACGTGAATTTCGTCCAATTTGCCAATAAACAAAGCAAACACACAAGCAAGCACACCTTGCACTCACATGGGCATGTGATGGACCATGCCCTGGTCTTCGCGCACTTGGGCGACCGCCACGCTGGGGCCGTGTTCGCCAGATGCCACAGCGTGGTCGGCCGCTACGGGGGGGCAATGCCGGTCATGGCGAAGTGGATCTCCGACTCCGCATCGGCATTGTCCCCCTTGCACACCTCCAGCTGGTGCACGCTGCCCACGAAGAACAGCATGCACTGCTCGCCGACCTCGATGACGGCGAGGCTGGAGGCCGGGGCCGACCGGGAGAGGAAGGTGGGGAGGAAGGGGCAGGTGGGGGGGCCTGCCGGGACCGACTCGGGGGGGTCGGCGAAGAGGGCCTGGGAAGCATCCCCCTCCCACAACCCCACCCTCCCAACCGCCCCCTTCCCCACCCACAACACGTGGTCCACGCTGGGGAGGTCCCAGCTGGACAAATCCCCAGCAACGTCCAGGGCCTCCTTGGGGGGGTTGGGTTGGGTTGGGTTGGGTCAAGGCCTCGCCTGGTCGCCTACCCACGGTCCGCGCCGCCTTCCCTGCGGGACCCGACTGGGCGGCCGTACCCGGGTGTCCGGTCACAAGGCCTACCGGACTGTTGACCGCCCCCAGACCCCGCGGTGGCGCTCGCGGGCGGGAGATGCCGCCGTGCCTGTGTGTATGTGCCCTTGTGTGTCTGAGGGGGGGGGGGGGAGGGCTGTGGCACACCTGCTTGCTCTATTGTTGTTCGGCGTTGGCGCACATGGCGCGGGGAAGTGTGTGCCTGGTGCTCCAGGCCCCGGCAGGGAGGCTGGAGAGCCTGACGCTGAGCCCGCCGGGGGAGATGTGGGCCTGGGCTCGCAACCTCCACGTCACAAGGACATGCTACCCAACCACTCCACGACTGCCTATTGGCACGGGAAGGCGGTGGTACGTGGCACGACTGGGGTCAGACCCGCACTCCTTGACTGCCTTAGGCACAGGTGGTGCTGCCTCGCGGGCTGGGTCCGGCTCCCACGGCCGAGGGCGTACCCTGGGCAGATGGAGGGGCACCAGGGCGCAGAGTGTGCTTCCCTGCCCTGGGTGCCACCAGTGCTGGCTGCACTGGCTGCGGCGCTACAGCCCGCGTAGACGAGGGGGCCCAGAGGGCACCACACCCGAATGGCCTCTCCGTTGGCCTCCTTGGGGGGGGTGGGGTCCACGTGTGTGGTGTTGGGCTGGTGGTGTTTGTGTGCGCGGTCGGGGGTCCACAAGTGAAAAAGAGCCCCCTGCAGCCCATCCTTGGAGTCGGGGAGGGCAGGCAACCCATGGTGGCGGCTGGTGGCCACCATCAGCAGCATGTTCCCCCGCTGCAGCTCAACGGTGTCCCAGCGCGCCTCCCCCGCCTCCCCCAGGGCCGTCCCCGCCTGCACCGCCACCTGGAGGAAGCTACTCAAGTGGCACCCCGAGATGTCCCTGCTGTTGGGGGGGGGCACCTCGGGGTGGGTGGCGACATCGGTGTGGGGGAGCTGCGGCCCACTCCCCACACTCGCCACGATGACGCTTCCCGGCGTCATTGGGTGGAGGTCCCCAACCCCAGGGACACTTTCGGTGAGGTGGGGGTGGAACTTCTTGAAGAGAGGCCCCCCCACCCCCGACCCCAAGTTGCTCTTGCTTTGCCAACGCCGGGGGAGCTCAGGATCCTTGGCCTGATCTTCACTCCGCGCGGCGTTGAAAAGGAGCTCAAAATTTTTTGCGACGACTTTTTCGTCGCCGCTGCCCCACGCCTTCATCACCTTGTTCCACCCCACCTCACAATCCCGTGCTTCCACAAGCCCCCAAAGCACAATGTAGCCGTTCCCATCAACAAAGTTGAGGGGCGGCTGGGAGGGGCCAACCCTGTCGGGGGCGGGGTCGGGGTTGCCCATCACCCCATGAGGGGGGTCGGGAAGGGGTTCGGTGCGGAGGGGGGGTTCACTCGAAATGAAGGGGGGGGGCATTGAGGCACCACGGTACCATTGCAAAGAAGTTGTGCTGTAGAAGGTGGGGTGGGTGACGTCGGGGATGTGCACCTGGGGGGGTATGGTGGGATGGAAAGGGGCGATGCCCAAATCATCCCACCATCGGGGGTTGGCAAGGTGCCAAGAGAAGGGGAAAAAGGAGTGGTCTGCCGGTGCACCTGCAGCAAGATCCTGCAGGCACACCATGTCGCAGTGGGGGGGGGGTATGGACGAGGTTAGTGGTGGGGTACACCTGGACGTGGGCGTCCTTAGGCTTCCCCACAGGGTTAGTGCGCATGGAATTGAGGAGCTGGTCAACACTGGAAGGGAGAGGGGTTAGATGCAGAACTTTAAGGGAGGGGAGTTGGCGGCGCAGTTCCCTCCACAAGGTTGTGGCCCACCCCCTCCCCCCGAGGTAGGAGTTGCGGGTGGGGCTGCGCATGTCGATGTGGATGACCTCGGGGGAGGGGTCGAGGGATGCTGCCCAGGCCACAACATCATCCACCCCCAATGCCCCCGACAGGTACGCCGCCTCCTCCAATTGATGGTGGGAGACGGGGAGGGCTTGGTAGTGGGCGAGGGTGTCGGCTGCGGGGTCGGGGCGCGAGGCCAGGCTGGCGAGCTGGGACATAGTCTGCTGGGACATGATCAAAAGAGAATGCGAAGGCTTTGAGAGCTGTGAGAAAGCGAAAAAGTGGAAATGAGGGTGAATTCGTACGAAATTCGTACGAAATTCGTACGAATTCGTACGAAATTCGTGCGAATTTCACGTTCTCTTGAATCTGTGAATCTAGCGTGAATTTATGCGTGAATTTGGGTGCGTGAATTTCACATTCACGCGAATCTCACCAAATGTGTTGAACCATGCGACTACTTCAAACCTCTAAATTGCACACATTTGTTGGATGTTACTTTGGGCGAAGATAGCACAACAAAAGCACACGATGGCACCAAGTTACGAGCAAAAAACAGCAAAAATAGGTGAAATTCACGGTACCGTGAATCTCGGATTCAAACGGCCGGTTCACGAAGGGTACAATGAAGAAACAACGAGGCGCCTTTGCGCCCCAGGAGCACGGGTGCGACACGTTGTACCGTGTCGGGAAGCCTGAACATGACAAGGGTAGCGAGAATGCGGCCCATGTGAGGGTAAAGGGAGCGAGTAGACATGGAAATGTAGGCGGCCAGAGCACGCAAGGTGTGGGGCTGAAAAGGTATGCGCCACACACAGAACAGCAATGACCAGTTGAGATGTCCGGCCGCCAAAACTTTTGATGCAACGTTGGGACGCCTTTGCGTCAACACAGGCGCCTTTGTGCCCCCGAAGTTTGGGTACGACACGTCCTCACGTGCCGGAGAGCAAGTGCAAGACAGGGGCATGAGCACGACCTGCAGGGCAAGGGTTAGGGACTAACCGGCACTGTGGGAGGGTGGTGGGTGCGAGCTGACCTCAGTGTCCAGATGACCGAAGTCCAAGCACAGTCAGCAACCACCTGGTGTGGTACAGAACTGGTGTGCGCTGCAGTGCAGCGAGAAAAACACTGAACAATGTGGTTATGACCATGCGCCTGTGACACGGGGGCGTATGCGAGCCCAGTATCCGTTGCCTCATGGCCCCTACTGGGGGAGTAGGGGGGGGTTTGGGTGCGTGGGTGCGTGGGTGAGCTTGGGTGGGGGGGTTGGTGGGTTGGCCCAAAATGACCCCCCCCCCCCCACAGTCACTAAGCAAAGGTCTGGTGAGGACGGCGGGTGGGTGGTAGGGCCGACAAAGTACTGTCTTAGACTGTCAGTGTGAAGATCCAGACATCTTGAACAGTTGTCGATGGCGCCGGACAGTCGAAAAACAAAAGTCAACTCCGCCCCCCCCCCTCGCCCCCTAGAAATGCCCTAGAAATGCCCATATATGTGCACAACCGTCACAGCCCGAAGGTTTGACTATTTGTGGTGGCCACGTGTAGGGGCCTGGGCCACATGGTAGCTGTCTGGGCCCCTCGCTCAGCCCGAGCAAGCGCAGCGAGTAAGCCTTCTGAGCTAGTACCCCCCCTTGTCGTTCCCCAGGGGGGGGGTGGGGGACCGTCACTTGGTCAACCCAAAATTTTTCGTTGCGGCTCATTGTGTTGTTGTGTGGGTGACTGTGTTGTGGGGTACTGCCACTTGTATCCCTTGCACTCATGGCGGGTCATTTTGCTTACTTTCGCTGAAATGGAACTTGACAGCACAACCATGTTTCCCCCTGGGACAAGTGTGATGATAGTGACCTGAATTCTGACATGGAGGTTGTGTGGGTGAAGAGTGCCCGTGGTGTATGGGGTATGGGACACAGTTTTGGGAACAAGTTGTATTTTACAAGGGACATTCCCGAAGGGAAATGGGTTCCCAAAAATCTGCTTGCGCCTGCCAAGCCTCCTACCAAGAAGGCAAAACCACCACCCAAGAGTGCTGCCCAAAGCATTCCAGTGGAAAGTGGAGAGCATGTGCCAGAGTTCAAGGTGAAGTGGAGCAGGACCAAGAAATTTTACACCGAGCCGGTCAAGGAGTAGGTCTCCGTACATGGGCAGCCCTTTGAACGTATCTCATGATGAATTCTTTCGTTTTATGCTGCAATTTACGTGCCTGCAAATGTGCGTGTATGGTGGTAGTGCGGTCCCCCAGGGGGGGTTGGGGGACCGTCACTTGGTGACCGTCCCCCAGGGGGTGGTGGGGGACCGTCTTCCCTGGGGTGGGGAACGACAAGGGGCGGGGGGGGTGACTAAGTGAGAAAGCCCCAAGAAGGCACGAGTGCACACAGGGGGGTGTGATACCCGGCGATGTGCACTCATGCGTGGGGGATTATGTGCGCATAGTTTGTGAGTATCCATCTTTTTTGTATTAAGCCATGGCTGATGCTGCGTGTCTCTTGCTTGAGCCCGAGCCGCGCTCCGAAATGAGTTCTGGCAGCCAGCACTCTCTTGGATCCCAGTGCCTGAAGCCCAGATGGCCCTATCTGGTCAGTGGCTTCGTGGCAGGGCTCGTCATGGCTGTCGTGTGGCTCATGACGACTACTGCCGTTTCGCCAACAACTGACCTCCGGGCCCCCCTTCCCCTGAGGCTGCCTGCGGCTCTGCTTCGGACCATTCTGTGGCCCAGGCCTCAGGATTCTAAGGCGTTCAGTTGCAAGACCACGCGACTGCGCATCAAAGGCAGTGTCCCCGCAGCCCGCTCCAGCCACAGCATTTCTGTCGCTGGGGGTGCGGCGTACCTCCTCGGGGGCGAGCATGTCGCGCGCACCCCCATCGACTCCACTTTGTACCGATTGGACTTGGCTGCCCCCCGGGCCGCGTGGGCGGTTGTGGAGTGCGGCGGAGACGTCCCGCCACCCCGTGTGGCCCACTCCCAAGCAGTCGTGCCGCAGGCCGACGGCGCTGCCCATCTGTACATCTTTGGCGGCCGTGTCGGCATTTCAATGGATGAGAAGCCCCTGAACGACCTCCATCGCGCGGTGCTCTCGCCTGACGGGAGGGCAGGCACGTGGGAGGCCCTGCAGGCGAAGGGGCGAGTCCCCTCCCCGCGGTCTTTCCATGTCATGGCGGCCATTGGGGACCAGTTGTATGTATTCGGGGGCTGCGGTGCGACCGGGCGCCTCAGTGAATTGCATCGCCTGGACACCCCGACCCTCACCTGGACCCAGCTGCCCTCGCTGCCTGCTGCCGGGCGGGGAGGCGCAGGCTTTTTCGCCTCCCGCGACGGCAAAAGTCTGTTTGTCATTGCAGGGTTTGCCGGCGAAGAGATGGCGGACCTGCACCGCTTCAGCGTTGAGGACGGCAAGTGGACCGAGCTGCATGTCGACCTCGACAGGGGCGACTTTCTGCGGCCGCGCAGCGTGTACGCGCATGCGACCCTCCAGCCCAGCGGCCACTTGGTGATCATTGGTGGGGAAGTGAACCCCAGCGACAAGGGCCATGAGGGTGCAGGAGGCTTTGCGCGCGACGTGCTGCTGGTGGACGCGTCTGGGGATGGGGATGCGGTGGTCATCCACAGCTCAAAAATGCCCAAGGCCTTCGAGCCCCGGGGCTGGTATTCTGCTGCGGCCACGCAGGACGGGAGAGTAGTGCTTTTTGGGGGCTTGGCTGGGGACGACGAGGCGCCACACCGCCTGGATGACACTTGGGTCCTCTCGGACTTTGTGATTCCCAATGCGTGAGGCACATCCCACAAATTTTGTGGTGCCGCGGCTGTGACCAGTCGCAAAAGAACGCGAAAATGTGTAAAATGTTTTTTGCGTTGACTTGAGCCAACTCATGTGTGTATGCCAAGTACGTTGGAGCATCAGAGGCAAGGCGGTGTAGCAGAGGGCGTCAGGCAGAGCCGTGCAGCAAATGGCGTCTGAGACGGGGCGGAATAGCACAGGCCATCAGAGGCATGGCCGTGGGTTTGGTGCATCCCTGGGTCCTCGGGGGTCACAATTCCTAAATTGCTCGTTTGGCTCCCTCTTGGTTGGAGGCCTCTCCATGGGTTCCCTGATACAGCCACGTTGCAAGTTTGGCCTGCCACTGAGTTTGCGGTCAACAAAGTGCTCCCCCGGCAGGGACAATATGGGGGGAGGGGGGGGTGGATGGGGGCAAGAGAGGTTGGGGCGGCTACATGACTGTGCGCCCCCATAACCCCTGCCGTCTTGGAAATCACAGTGGATACACGACACCTACTGCTATGTGACGCCTGCCGTCTCCAGGCCCAATCACACTTTGCGAAGCACCCTCCAGAGGTTAGTTTGGATGCGGACACCAGTAGGGAATCTTGCAGCACGCTGCAGGCGGGAGGAGGGTTGGGTGGTCGAACACAATCTTCACCCTTTCTTCGAGTATCACATAGTGGGGCGTGCCGGAAGTGTCAACAAGCGGCCTGTCCAACCTGCAAGTCTCTTTGGGGTCTGACATCGGTGTGGCACGCGTTGGCTTATCCCAGGATCTTGCCTCTGATATCGGGGCACTTGGTCTGACACGGTGTCACGGGTATATATGCTGTCAGTGAGCTGTAGATTGTCCTGAGAGTTTGCGACCATTTGATATTTGTAGATATGTCGTATTTGCCACTTTCGGGATTCTTTTGCGCATTCAGGGAGCAGGACCTCGGTGCCTCCCCCAGTCTGGCGCACTTGGATCCAGGGTCCTGTCTAGGTCCACTTGGTGGGGCTATCTGCAAGGGTAGAGGTAGTGGTAGGATTTATGCTTTAAAAGGAAGTTTTTGCGGACACTTCCAGCACCGCTGTCTGCATCTTTTGACGGTTGTTGTCGTCTGATTGGTGAGCCTCACAAAGAGATCAGAATTGCATGCGCGCGAAATTGACTTCTTGCAGCATTTGTTTGCAATTGTAAAATCCAGGGTACGTGAGGGGGAGGGAGGTGGTTTCAAGAGCGCCTGCCAAGATTGGTACGGCGGTTGAAAAGGTGGTTGAATGCACATTCTGGAGCTCAACTCTACACGTCAAAATGCATCAGTTTACTCCTCAGCTCTTTTAATCACGAAATGGTATGCTAGAGCAGGGGGGTCTTTTAGAATCCCCCCCCCCCCTTGAGGACCACCCCTAAACACTGCTGTTGAGTATAATCCTAGCCCTAACCCGAAACGCAACCCAAATCCACACCCAACCGTACCAGGATTGAATATTGGGACCGAGCTGGTGGGGGAAGGAGCATTGTCTAGGAGACTTCAACGACAAATGAGGTACACACTGGAAAGTGGATGAGAGCAGCTCAAAAGGGGCTCAGAATGAGCTGTATTCATCCGTTTGTGCACCACAACTAGATGAGGACTAGTTTTGGAAAACCATACTTTGGACCTGTTTGAGCCATTTGTCGTCCCAAATTGGCCGAGTTTTCAAGGCCCTTTTGGCCTTGAGAGGGGCCAAAATTGCTCAACGTGGGGTCAAAATGGGCTCATTCCACTTGTTTGTGCAACCCAAATAATCCAAAAGTATCTTTGCGGAAACACATTTTTGATCCATTTTTGACTGATTTTTGGTCCCAAATCAGCCCATTTCCAAGGCATTTTGTGTCTCTCCAGTGACCAAAATGGCTTGCCATGGGCTCAAAAAGGGTTCATTTCACTTTTTTGTGCACCCCAAATGGTCTAGGATCATTTTTGGAAAAACACATTTTTGACCCATTTTTGGTCGCAAAACAGCCCATTTACAAGGCATTTTGGGACTTTAGGAGGGCCAAAAACGGGCTACCACGAGTTCAAAACGCGCCAAAAACACTTGTTTTGGCATTCCACGTGAAGCATCAAACTAAAGATTAAAAATTCTTGGTATGCTAGTAGGGGGCAGGGGGTGCAGGAATTGAGACAGTAGGACCTGTGGCAAGCATCAGACTAAAAATTGAAAATTGGGTCAATGGTCAAAACTATCCCTTTTTTCAGCGGCTAGGTTTGAAATGAGCAAAAGTACCCAAACTACCCCCTTTTTTGAGTGAGCTGAAAATTTTTGTCAAGACCCCCGTGTACAAAATTCGAGATTCCCCCCCCCCCCCCCCCCCGCCCTTGGACAGGACATCAGAATTGGGATGCGCAATGTGAGTTGAAATGCCGGCGGTGCAGAATAAAACACCCACCATGGTGGACAAAAAACCCCCAGTTGCCGACAGAAAACCCCACCAGGGTTGTTTTGGTACTATATGCATTACGGCACCAAAAACAGCTCCCTTATACCCCCTGTGAAGTACCACTCTACCCCTTGTGGGGCAAAAACCCCACCACCACCACCGCTGCAACCCCCCATTGTAGACAATCCCCTGCCCCCCCTGCTACGGACAACACCCCCCCCCACCCTAGCCTAACCCAAGCAGTGCAAAGCACCAAAGCAGCATGTGTCCACAAATGAATTTTTTTGCCGAAGAAGGTGGCAATGCCCTATTTTCAGGCTGTTGAATTCATTGGAGGCGGTCCTAAGATCCAGCAATGGCTGCAAAGCTGAGTTTAAAATTGGCCACCATGAGAATCAACATCGATCGTTCAAATGATTGCAAAGATGGAGGCTCGAAACAACAGCACACATTAGAACCCAGAATTGAAATCGGAGCCCACGGTGACACTGAAATGAGTGCTGTCCCAACTCACTACCCCAGTACAGCACATCTGCATTACTTGCATTGCAGAGCTGATGACCACATAGGAGTGCATATCATGGACGGTAATGCAAGAACCCCACCGTGCCACACCGCTAGACATCGCTCGCACCGCTACAAACCGCAACACACCGCTTGCAACTCTAGACACCGCTCCACGCCGCTCTCACCGCTGCACGCCGTTACACACTGCTCGCACTGCTAGACACCGCTACATACCGCTTGCACCGCTAGACACCGCTGCACACTGCTCGCACCGTCCCACACCACCCCACATTGCTTGCACTGCTAGACACCGCTACATACCGCTCGCACCCCTACACACCGCTGCACACTGCTCGTACTGCTAGGCACCTCTACACGGCGCTGCACCGCTAGTACCCCCCCTCCCCCCTTGTCTAAGCTACGCCCTTGTCCAAGCTACAGTAGGCGTAGGGACCGTATTACTTCGGTACCTAATTTTAATTCGGTACCAAATTTAGTGCAACCACATAAGACATGGGTTTGACGAATTTGCCGGGTACATAGGGTCATCTACACATTTGTTGTGAGTGTTTGCCCACTTGAACCCACATAACTCTGATTTTGGGGGTATTTGTGCATTATATTCCCCCTTCTTGCACTAGCTCACCATGCAATCTTCTCTTTTTGAACCCGGACGCCCGGTTATTTTCACACGTTCCACCGGTGAGCGTGTGGATGCCACAATGAAGGGACCATCGGAGAAGGGGGACCAGTTTGCGGTGTTGGAGTACATGAAGGCTGGGCAGGTGGTCACACACCCTGTGCCCCCCTTCAAAAGATTGAGTTCTTCATTCGGTCCCCGTCCCCTTCCCCGGAACCAACCTCATCATCGCAAGAAGGGTTTCCAAGCCGAACATTTGTAGGCTTCTCATGCTTCATTGCTTGTGAGAACATGGGTGTGAACCTGAATTTCCATGTTTCAATCGCTTTCTTCTGTTTGCATGCCTTTGGGAACATGGGTGGAGGTTGAGGTGCACTCATACTATGCGCTCATTTACGTGTGTGTCGGTAGTTGTATATGTCGCGCGCAAGCTACGCCCGTGTCCAAGCTACAGTAGGCATCGGGACCGTATTAATTTGGGACTTTGGCGTAGCTTAGACAAGGGGGGGGGGGTACCGCTACACACCGCTTGCACTGCTGCACACTGTTACACACTGCTCGCACCGCTTTTTGGGCCCTTGTTGCCCCATAATCACTCATGTTGACCCCTTGCATAGGGGTCAACAGATAGGTCTAGACCATGTTTTGGACTTTCTTCTTCCCTGTGACCACCCCCATTATTTCTCTACCGTGGTTTCCTCTGTGAGGTAGAATCGCCAAAGGCAGTACATAATCTTTCTGGCGAGGTGCACTTGCTGAAGGCAATAGAGTTTCAGGCCCTATCTGACACTTCTATGTGGAGCTATGATTTTCCTTCAAAAAGTTACCAAGCTTTTGTTTGCTTGCTTGCTTGCGCTTGCTTGGCCTGACTCCCCTTCGACCACCCCACTGGTACCTGGGCAGGAGGTCACTGCACCAATTGAGGGTGAGTGGTGCGACTTGCCGCTCCTGGTTAGGCATGCTGCTGAGCCCCTCCTACTACCTACACAGGTTTGTTAACAATGTCTGCCGCTTGCATCATTGTCCTTTTGGTATTGCTGGATCTGACCCTTGCCCTCGACATTTCCTGGGTGGTCCCAGTGGCATCTCAGTCGGTGACAGCTACAGAAGGTGAAACCATCACTTTCACCGGCAACTCAGCCACTCACAACCTGATCCAGGTCCACCGATCCACCCCTCTCCCCAGGTAGCGGTGCTGGAGAAGAGAAGGGAACCTGGAGGCAGGGGGTTTGCTCAGGCAGCGAGGAGGGCTGGAACGGTGTATCAACCCGATTGGGCGGTGGCCAGTGGTGCAGCAGTCGAGGGAGGGGGTGCTAGACAGCCCATGCTCACACCGTGCAGCTTTCTGGGTCTTGTGCCTCTCTTTGAGCCTATTGCATAGCAGCCAGGCCCTGGGTGTATGATGGAGTGTAGGTTGTGCCATGCCCACTTTGATGGAAGTTGTTTTCCCCATGTTGTTGCTCTGCTCCTTGTGCCCATTGTGGTGCGATTTATTTGGTGCAACTCCTTGGGGCTAGAGTTGTATGCTGTGTTCCAAACGGGGCCCAGGAGGTTGTGGCTGGAAGGGACACCCTTTTGAGCCTGCAGTCTGCAGCCTGGCTGCTCTCTTTCTCTGTTTCAAGCTCTCCTCTCCCTCTCCCTCTCCCTCTCCCTCACCCTCTCCCTCTCCCTCTCCCTCTCCCTCTCCCTCTCCCTCTCCCTCTCCCTCTCCCTCTCCCTCTCCCTCTCTCTCTCTCCCTCTCCCTCCCTCTCCCTCCCTCCCTCCCTCTCTCTCTCTCTCTTCCTCCCTCTCCCTCTCTCCCTCTCCCTCCCCCCCCCCCTCTCTCTCTCTCCCTCTCCCTCCCTCCCTCTCTCTCTCTCTCTCTCGCTCCCTCCCCCCCCCCCTCTCTCCCTCGCTCCCTCTCCCTCTCTCTCTCCCTCTCTCGCTCCATCCATCCATCTCTCTCCCTCCCTCCCTCCCTGCCTGCCTCCCTCTCTCTCTCTCTCTCTCCCTCCCTCTCCCTCCCTCTCTCTCTCGCTCCCTCTCCCTCCCCCCCCCCTCTCTCGCTCCCTCTCCCACTCTCTCTCCCTCTCTCGCTCCCACACACACACTCTCTCTCTCCTTCTCTCCCTCTCTCCCTCTCTCCCTCTCTCTGTCTATCTGTCTCTCTCTCTCTCTTTCTCCCCCCCCCCCTCTCTCTCTGTCGGTCTGTCTTGATCTATCTCTGTCTCTTTCTCTCTCTCCCTCTCCGTGTCTCTGTCTGCTTGTCTGTGTCTGTCTGTGTTTCTGTGGCTACCTTTACCACAGGGACCATCCTGACCACACAGCTACAGGGAGTGTTGCTCATCAGGCCTATTGGGTGGTTTTCCAAGGTAGCCATCCACAGTGATTTTGCTTCCCCGCTTGTGACTAGCATAAGAGGCTTGCCCAGGGCAGTTGGCGGCGATGTTTGAAGCTACTACTGGCTCCGCGCCACTGCTGGTCCGACGGATGGAGCTGTGGCTGGTACTGAGGACTCTGTCTCAACCCTGTTTCTCACCAGGTCACTGATGCGACCACCTACGCCAATTGCGACGCAACCGGGGGAACCACTGTTGTCGCTGCCACTACCAATCTTGCGTATTCCACCACTGCTGCAGTTGGCACCTACTACTACATTTGCAGCGTTGGTAGCCATTGTTCCGCTGGTCAGAAGGTCCAGGTCACGGTGAGTTCCACTTCTCCCGTATCACCCTCCCCGTCACCATCGCCCTCACCGTCGCCCACATCATCCTCGTCTGCTGCTGTGCCTCAGGCTGCCATAAGCATATTGGGTCTTATGGCAGGCGTGTTTGTGCTGACATGGGGACTGTACATGTGATTTAAGAGGATGACCGTCATGGGGGCTGTGGCACTCTCCAACACCATTCCATGGCGAGCAACAGCGGCCTGGGCATGGATGCATGCAGGGATGTTGCGCTAAAGGCTGTATTTTGGGAATCACCAGAGTTTTTTGGTGAACTGTTCTTTATTTTGCAGCGAGGGAAGTGGGGATACATTGGGGTCCTATGCAGTGACCTGACAGGGGAGATGATTCAGTTTCTCAGTTTTGGGCAAGCACAAGGAGATGCGTTTAACCGCTTCCATGACCTCACATTGCACTTGCCAAGTCTTCCTGTGAAGGTTTAATTATATAGCAGCCAGCGCACGGTATTACCTAGAGGTGCTTCTGCATTGCTCTCCTATGCAGTACTATTCACATAAGTACAACAGTGCAGTGGCATTGCTTTGTGCTGCACCCCAGTCACGTTCTCTTTGTACTACACTGCATGGACAGTCACGTAAGGCAGTGGCTTTACGTTTGTCCTGCATTGCAGTGGTATACAGTGCAGTGCACGGGCATTCTCCGTGGAGCACAAGGCAGTGTCAATCTCTCTGTACAATATTGCAGTGGCCTTAACTTGGCACTGCGGATGTGGGGTACAGTGCAGTGGACATGTCATATGTTCTACTGTTGCACTGATGTCCTCTTTGTACTACAGTGCAGTGCCACTCTCTCTGTACTCTGTATTCCCGTTGCACCGCAGTGCATGTCATTCAGGTATTTTCTGCAGTCCAGTTGCATTATTTCTACCTCCTTTGCGCAAGCACTGGCAATTGTGCAGTTGTGCAATTTTTGAAGATGAGGCGCAAGGTTGGAAAGGGCTTCTATTCCACAGCTCCTTATGCCCCTGATGTGCCCCAGCACGCTGAAAATCAGGAAAACAACGGTCAGAAGGGCTCCTGTGCTTAGACAAGCCTGTGCTTGCATGCGAGGCGCAGTACCAAAAGAATGCGTGTGGTGAACAACGCCCATACCTCACCCTAACCACAAATGTTGCAACAGCGCACTAGAACACAACGTGCAGGCAATTTTCAGCATGTTCTGGACGTCCTCACTGCCCATAGTGGGGCAGCGGGGAGTGCTGCACGTCGCATGAGGTTGTCTAAACACAGGGCCCATCTGACCGTCGTTTTCCTGGTTTTTTTCTGACTGCGGTTTTTGTGGTCAGAAATGCAACCTGATGCGATTGTGCTCCCATAGTAGACGGAAAAGGGGGCTGTATCATGGTTGTGGGTTCCTAATACTCATACCAACATTCTGCTTGCCACTGCAACCCAACACTGTTCGCTTTGATGTGAATTTCAGCCATGGTTGATGTTGATGTCGCTATTGCTGGCATGGCTGTAACATACATCTGGTCCACCAGTGGACATGTGCCCACCACAATTATTGGTCATTTCATCTGTGGGATGATTTTTTTCATGTGAAATACCCTCACCCCCCTTTGTCCAGCCCCCCCAACCCCCCTTGTTCATCCCTCCCCGCGGAGGCGTCACGTGGCCCATAAACAATAAGAAATCAATAGGAAATCACAGGCGCCAAAGGCGCCGAAGAAAAATTTAATTGGGTATACTAGAACGCCTTTGAATCGCCAACCACCAGCCCGTGTTGCACTGTGATTGTGTTTGGGTTTGTGTATGTGCCGTGCTGTGCTGTGCCGTGCTTTGCTGTGTTGCGTTGTGCTGTGTTGTGTTGTGTTGTGTTGTGTTGTGTTGTGTTGTGTTGTGTTGTGTTGTGTTGTGTTGTGTTTTGTTGTGTTGTGTTGTGTTGTGTTGTGTTGTGTTGTGTTGTGTTGTGTTGTGTTGTGTTGTGTTTTTGTTTTGTTGTGTTGTGTTGTGTTGTGTTCTGTTGTGTTGTGTTGTCACCCCAAAGCCACCACCATGTGTATGAAGCAAAATGCAATCATACGGATCGGGGGGCAGGAAAGAGGTTGTTTCAATCCAGGTGCCCCCAACACAATGCACAACACACCACACCACACCACACCACACCACACCACACCACAACACAATACAACACGCCGCACCACACCACAGCACAACACAACACAACACAACACAACACAACACCACACGACACGACGGTCCACGATCAGTTTTGAAAGAAGTCATTCTTTTCGAAGCCTGTGGACCTTGTTGACCCATTTTGGCACCCGCCTCTTTGGGCTACCTCTTGCACCTTGCCGCAGCCCACTGGGCCTAGGTACGGGGGTCCAGGCGCCAGTTAGGGCAATTTTGAGGGATAGAAACCACCAAAAGTGGGTGGTTGCGGGTGGATTAGGTGCACTCAAAATCGCGGTTTGAGCCTCGTAGCCCAAGATATGGTGGGTTTTTGGTTTGGGGCTGTCGGCGGCCAATGCGCACAAATTATGGAGATTTTGGGAGCCTTTTGGGGGCATTTCGCAGAACATATTTCGCAGTTGGAGGTCCCT
The DNA here is from genome assembly GCA_964036045.1 of Eutreptiella sp. 'Long Island Sound 2002'. NCBI lineage: Eukaryota > Euglenozoa > Euglenophyceae > Eutreptiales > Eutreptiaceae > Eutreptiella > Eutreptiella sp. 'Long Island Sound 2002'. The sequence goes on along the minus strand of OZ038398.1, from coordinate 8,696,422 downwards.
TTGGCACAACAAACTCTAGCTTCATGTGTAGAGTAGCCACTGTTTCTTTTCTTGTGGCCGTTTTCAGCAGGTTCTAGGGCGGCTTTGGGCAAAAAATTGCTGATTTTGGCCCTAAATTGCACATTTTGAAATGGAAATCCGGTATTTGCGATGCCCGTTCCTAGCCGCCACCGTTGAGTTTCTAGCTCATACTTTGTGTGGTTGTTCCTCACACCCATAGGTAGCTAGCTGACAGATCGCGCGCACAGTGATACACTGACGCATTGGTGCGCAAACACAAGGATTTTAAGGTTTCGCAGATTGCGATATTGTTGTGATCGTTGCGCTGATATTCCTTTTACATGCGCGTGCTTTGCTGATAACATTTAACAGATGTATTGCTAATGTTCACCGGTGGCAACCAGCGGAAAGTTCAGAGATTTATTGCGGGAGTGCTTCTCCGTGGATTCACAGAACGCCCGTGAATGTGAGTAATTGCATGGGTTCCCAAGTTGCTGTTGCATGGCGTTGCACTGCGTGCTAAAATGGTGTGTAGCAATGATGAAGAGATTTGCTACAATACCGGGTGAGTAGCCAAAATCATGCAGCTTGGGATTCGGTTTCAATGAACAAGGACATTTGGTTATTGGACATCAACAATTGCTGGTGCAGTGTCCACCAAAATATTGGCCGAACCTGAAGCACCACGACGGAGCTGTGATTTTTGCCCATTTTGCGCGTGCTTGCTGCTTGCTTGCTTGCTTTCCGCTTGCTAACCCTATTAGGTCCACCCTAGACCCCAAAGAGGGTTATAAATTAAAGACCGTTTCCACCAGCTCGGTGAACCTGAATCCTGATTCAACCCTAACCCTAACTCGATACCAAACCCAAACCGTAAACCCGAACCCGAACACAGTCCCGAGCTCTAACCCTAATTTTCGCCCTAACACGTGTTGATAGCCACGTTGCACCACTGCTTTACAACCACTGTGCCACTCTGCTTTTCACCGGGTTGAAATATTTTCAAAACCAGAAATTGATGAACGCAACACAGCCTCAAGAAGTAAGCAAGCGATGGAGCGGCAGTTCAGGATGAAGACCACAATAAGAATGAAATACCAGAACATATGGCGCCGGCAGTACAACAGCAATGGGTTCACATGGTCTTGCACTTGTGCACTTGCTTGCATGTCATGATTACATTTACAATAGATCAAAGAGAGACCTGAAATCGCTTTTATTGAGACTTTGGCATCAGTTTTCAGTCACAGAGATCCAGAAATCACTTCTGCAAAGGTCAACAAATCCGAATTTGGGGAAAGAATTTTTGTGGGTAAAAATAAACAGGCCATATGAAAGGCAATATTAGAAATAGTGGGAAAACATCAAAAGTTTTCTTGAAATGCAGTGAAATAAAAGTCCTGTCCTAACATTTTGGTGACTTGGAAGTCAGCAGGAACTGCCCATATCCAGGTCAGGGCGTGTCGCGCACTTACACACCCAAAAAAAACCGTAACACCGTAAACACCGTAAACACCGTAACAACATAGTATAGTCAAAATGACAGGAATTTCATGGATAAGTCAAATACGTGGTTACAAACTTGTGAAACCACAACATGTGTGAGATATGGATCGTTTTCTGTGCTAGAACCAACAATAGATACTGGTCCTCAAAAAGAATTCGGGGTTTTCTCCCATATATAGTGACCAACCTTTCACAACCCATGGCACTTCAATGGTTGACAAATAGACTAATATGGTACAATAAAAGCCCAATAGCACTCAATTCCGGGCAATGGTGTAGGCATGGGTTGTGCTTTGCTATAACAAAGATTGGCTTTCTCAAAGTAGCAGTGCCGTTACACAATTAACCATGATGATTAGAAAATACCCCCTCAATCTAACCAGATCAAATGATCAATATTGGAGCTAATTAGCGTAGAGGCACGCTTTCAACACTGCATCAAACTGAGGACACGTCAAGTACGAAGGCTCAATTTGTGTGTCTTGGTGCCTTCGGCAGTAATCTTGTCTGAATCTGGGCTCCAATGCAAGAAATCTTCCAACTCATAGTTCCTCATCTTGGCTGTCAATCTTCCAATCTCTGCATGAATCAAGCTCTATAGCTGACCCGAGTTGTGGTCTACGCTTCAATAACCTGACCAAATAGGTCGTCCCAGTTCTTCTTCCGGCTTCAATTCACTATGGATGTACTGATCTCAATCTGTCTTCATGTAGTCAATGATGAGATGAATTGATCATTTGAGACAATGGTAGAGCAATTGTCGAGCTCATTGGCACGTACTTATCTCACGGCCACTTTGCACCATCAAACCTAGTACGGACTTTGTTTCACTGTGGTAGTCCGGATAAGCCTCAATTGATACCTGGTTTTTGGGTATGGGGCTTCAAGGAGTGGGCTTCATACACCTTGGGCTTGTGTCGTTACTCAACTTGGCAATGCTTGCTTCATGGTGCACTGACTCTTGCTTGCCACTTCCAATTCTTGTCCACTTGAGACCCACCACTTGGCTGTCTGGAGTGTTCAAGTGTCGTCATTTCAGTGGCCCATGTCTCGGCCTAGCGACAGTCACCACAGATACTTTTTCATAGTTTTTTTCTTTCCCCGTCGAAGTCTTATTCTTCTGCTTCTTGTACAGCTACTTTTTCTTGATATTCGGAACTTCAATTGACGCTTTCTTCTTGCCTCCTGCGGCTTTGTCCTCTAGCTCCGGCAGGCCCTCTGCCTCTTCTGACGCTTCTAAAAGGTCTTTTTCATCGGGACTTCCGCAAAAGACGTCTTTTTCATTATTCTTCTTCTCTATTTGCTGTGCCATTTTTTGATTGAGCTGCCGGCATTTTTTCAGGGCAGTTTTGTACCTTGGGTGATGGTCCAAGCAGAACTTCGCAAAGACCTCGTTGACACGGCCTCCGTCAAGAACAACAGCCTTGACGGGTTACCGGGTGGAGTCCGCCACGCTGTATCCTCCCCACTTCACCAGCAACCGAAGCCCTTGTTTCTAACGGCCCTACAGGATGTCCTCCACGAAGTACTAGCCTTGTGCCGCTATTTCCTTCCCACTGTACTTCGGCAGACTGTTTCCCGCATCGTCTTGGAGATCAACAGCGTCCTCAGCCTCGTTCACAAGCGCTTCTTCTTCTTCGTGCGCTTCGAAATCACCTTCTTCATTGGCTGAATCAGGATTCATACTCAAGGAGAAGGGCCACTTCTTCAGGTACTTGTGGGCCGCGTTCACCTCTCCGCCGTGTGTTCGTGAGCAACATGCTGTAATGCCTCTGCCCATCACTCCAATGACCAAGTAGGGCCCATAATACAATGTGTTTCTGTTCACCTCCCCCCCCATGGGGGGCTTTTAATTGGGGGGGCCGGGGAATGGGGCCCCGCCCACCTCTAAAAGCAGTCCTTATGCCATTATATACAATCCGCGCGCCGAAATGAAACATGTCCCGAAAGTGTACGATGCAGCCCCTCTAAATGACCGCCTCAAAGAGCTGATTCGCGCCGTTATATTTGTTTCGATCAATCATGGCTGTTTCGCAAAGTTAGGACCTTTACAAGGTTTTAACTTCTTTACCAGCATGCACTAATTCCATATAAGCTAGGGATGCGATTTAAAGGTGCACTAGCAAATTTGAGGTGCCGAACAACACATATATAAGCCACAGGCCCCAAATCTGGAGAGATCTAGTTGCCATATTATTTATTTGCTGTGCACGCGTGCATTTTGCAGTCGCTGGCATTTGCGATCTTTCATTTTGACTGTCCAAAGTGAAATCGGGCTACGGTGCACGACATTTCGATCTATGACCAGATTTGTAAATGATTCTAAAAGCTCCGTCTTGCTGCTCAATTGAGAAACCGCCGTCATTTTGTTTTAGCACCGCTTTCCGATTTGACAGTTTTCAGCGCACGCAGCCGCCATTTTAAGCTCAAAGATGAAAAGAACACCCCCAAATTGACCAAAATTGCCCTTAATTTTGTCAAAATCCGATACAATAGGCCCGAGTTATGAATATGTCAATTGTATGCTATTTGCACCTTGTGTCGCTAATCTTGCCCAATGCACCCTCCCTGTCCTTGGGCTGCTAGCTTAAACACAAGGCAAAGGAGTGTTTTTGTGTTTGTTTGTCACCGCCCGGCTCCATTTCCGACATAGAAAGGTGACCCGAAAATGGCTAAAAACGTAATAAGGCTTTTCTTTTGATGGTGCTTCGCACCAGCAAAGGAAAAGCCAGACCAAGCACGAAAGACAAAGGATTCATTTAACCTTACTTTTCCACACCCTTCACAACATATCATGTATCATTGCTTCATTGAAATTTCCTCAAGATGCTCATCGTTCTTTGTTATAAATACCTGATCAGGCATGTGCATATCGTGCAATCTGAATTCGTCGTCCGACAGATACCCTTCAGAGGCGATCGCAGCCCGCACACTGCCCTTCCCCATCTCGTGGAGCCCCCCTCCGCTTGTTATCCGCTGGATCCCTTGGAAGCGATTCCTGTGTACCAAAACATGGTCTTCCGGCGCATAGGTAGCGGCTTTCCAGCGTCTGTTGAGGTACTTGTGCTTTGTTTCCTTCACAATTGCTCCTGCACGATCTTCGCCATTCGATTTCGCTCATTGATCCAGGACTCAACGTCAGGGTTCCTAGCATGTGCGTAGGGCATCTCTAAGTGGTTCTTCCGAAGAATATGTCTGCTACAAAGTAGCCACTATGACCTTGCTCCTTCTAATTCATCACGAACGTGGTGTAATCAGTCAATCTTGGCCAGTTCTTTGACTTCTCCTTGTTGGTCAAGAGCCTGATCTCTTCTCTATATTCGTCGTTCTTTCTTTCACAGAACCCATTCGATTGCGGAAATTATGGTTGCCCAAACGACAGATTGAAACTCAACATCTAAAACTAGCTGCATAGAATTGAAATATACTTTTCTTCCAACTAAAAAGGAACAAAAACCCGTCACGGCAGGGGTGAAATGGCCTTGTTCATTCCCCGACAACACGTATCAGTCCTAATTAATCATCTTCGAGGATACTGCCCAACACTTGGAAATTTTGCATGCATCTGCATTGTTGCGATCCACATTTGGAGGTGTGAAAAGATGCGGGGGGGGGGGGGGGCTCAAGATGAAAACAGGCCCTCGAGACGGAGCCCTTACAGAGTGGCCTACAAAGTGGCAGTCTCAGGACCAGCCGTGGCCAACAAAAAAATTCGCCCCATGATATGTAGCTCAAATTGGATTGGTGTTTATTTGTTCACTGCGATACTTGAAAAAACATGCAAAGAAGCTCACTTTCAAGGTTGATATTGCGGTATTTTGACGCCCCCCCCCCCAAAAAAACCCTTTTGGGGGTCAAAATACGGAGTCCCTGGGGAGGGAAGAAATCAAAATGGCCGCATAGCCCTCTCAAAGCAAACAAAGGCTGGCCGCACTACTTTTTGCTTTTTGTTGTACACCATGTACACTTGTTTTTTCATGTGAGTCACATACACTTCTTTGTTTTGCTGTAGGTTGTTTGTCACGTAAAAAATGGTATAAGATGCGTACTTTTTGTTTGGTGTAGGCTGTGCACACCATACACAACCTACAGCATCTTCAGTTTTTCTCCCCACTCGACTTACACGAAAAAAATGCACGTGTCCTACAGCAAAAAACAAACTATGCAACTTCCACCAAATACGATATCTTACCACGAATGCCTTCTTGCACCCAAGATGCACCGAAGAGCATGTGCCGACAGGCATAAACACAGAATGTATTCTGAGGGAAACATGCTGTAGGGTAAGAGATGGATAAGAGTGGTTCAAAGGCGCAAATGAAAAAAAAACTAAAAAAAATGTTACATTCAATGTTCAGCTTACTCTGCTTTCATTTATTCATGTCCCTTTTGAAGGGTTATGTGTCATCATCAACGAGTCTGATGTGAGCTCCCATGTGCCACTGTGCAGTGTGCTTTGGGGGCAACCCTTGCTGCATGCGATGTGAGCGAGGTTGTAGGGAAAAAATTGGGTTGGAAGATTTGGGATCAGGCCCCGGCAAGCAATTGGGAATTGGAAATCCTCCCACCCAATGGGGAGGTGTTCCGCCCCCACCCCAACCAACCCCCCTGCATCCCCATGGTCTCTTGTGGGGGTTGCAGTTTCTTTTGACCCCCACTCCTCCTCTGTCACAACAGGCCCCCAGACAGGCATGCCTCACACTGATGGACAGTGGTGAGGTCGGCGGGTGTGGTACCTCCGTGGTTGGTGGCTTGGTGCCTCGGTTGCCAGCTGGGTTGGTGGCTAGGTTGTCGGGTTTGTAGCTAGGCGGGTGGTGGGGTTGATGGCTACCTTGGTGGCTGAGGTGTCCACCCATCAACCCAGCCACCAACCCGGCCACCCAGCCAGCCAACATTCCACCCCCCAATCAGCCACCAGCCCGGCCACTAACCCATCCACCAGCGTCGACACCAACCTAGGGACCAACCGAGCTGCCAACCAAGAAACTATGCTAAAAGCCAGCAACCCAGCTGCCCGGCCTGCCAACGGCGGCACCAACCCAGCAACCAACACAACCACCAACATTCGGTGCTCTAGCGCATCTATCTCACATTCAATCTCCTTCGGGTCTTCAAATGGGACCTCCGAGTTGTCTGCAACATGCAAGTGGTGGGCAAGATCAGTCTAGCCACAAACCCAACCAACCAAGCAGCCACCCGCGCACCAGCCCAGGCACTAGCCCAACAACCAACCGGGCTGGCCACCGATCCAGCCCCCACCCCAGCCAGCAACCTGGGCACCAAACGAACCACCGGCCACCAACCCAACGCAGCTCCCGGCCCATCCACCAGCATAGCCAGCAGAGAGTAACCACACCTGCGACCAACCCACCACCCTAGCCACCAAGTCAGCCACCAGCCCAGCCACCAACCCAACCACCAACTGGGCCACCAACTAAATCGCAAGCCCAGCCATCAAACTAGCCACCGCCCACCCAGCAACACACCCACCAACCGAAACATCCACCAAGCAACCACCCAAGCCATCAACCCAGCCACCAACCACCAACCTGTGCACCACCAAACCACCAAACCACGTTGCTTCCTCCTCCAGAATGGTCATGCGCAATGAACTCAGCCCCCTTAGATCTCGACCCTGGGACACACTGGGGGCATTGTGCCTGCACAGACTACCATCGGCGTGTTCCTGACTGTGCTAACCAACGTGCGATTTCGATTACAAGCGAGGCCTTGTACCATTCGTCTTAAAAACCGTGTGTCGCGCCCCCTGCTTTCACTCGTTTGGGATGGACGGGCTAGGGGGGGGGGGGGGTCAGCATGCATGGTGCTGCATTGATACCTGGGGCAAAAGATGCCACCAGCTTCTTCTGTGTTTTCGTAGTCGGCTCCCTTCGCCGGAAACCGGCAAACCAACGGTTGCCTTTCCAACTGGTGCCCTGCGAGTGCCTGTGGGCACTGAGACGGATTCCGGAAAGGCCGCCATGGCAGGCTCTTCCGCTCTTGTCTTCTGCACAACAGATGTCGGGCGCGGGCACAATGTGCTCAAGCCTTCTGTGCGAGGGCCCCACCTGCTGCACTTGGGCATATATAACGCACACTTCTCCGCTGCAGGACTCTGACGAAGGTGCGGTACCGGTACCGAACTGCGGCACTGCCGGTGGCACGGTACGCCGACCGTGCCGTCTATACATAGAGGCTCGTGCGACAAAAAGAGCCTGGAATCCTTGAATCCTTACCTGCCCGCTGTCAGTACGGTGCCCTGTACGCCCATCCCTCTGGTCGTCGGTCACCACGTCTGTGGGTGTCAAATCCCGGACGCTGCAGCTGACCCCCACCCCAAACCCTGCCCGATCTCGGACTTCTTGATCTCCACCAAGAAGTTCTCCAGTTCCTCGTCCGTGACAAGGCACCGTTCCATCTCCGATCGGATGGCGTCCTTGTTCAGGTCGATCCCAATGAACACGAGCTCGTTGCGGCAGTCGCCAAACTCGCCCTCAAACTCCTTCTTCACCTCCTCCATCTCCGCTGCATCGAGGAACTCGCGCAGCTCGGCGTCGCTGTACGTCGACCACCACCGGCCCTCGTCGGACATGCCCAAGTGCTTGCCGGCGTGCACCCACTCCACGCGGTTGAACGGTTCGGAGGTGCACCACGTAAAGCCCTTGGACCGCAGCACCGGCGCGAACGGGTGGGCCCCGCTCTCCGTCCCCTGCAGCGCCTCGACCTGGTCCGCCAGCAGGTCTTTGCTTGGGACGGGCCACTGGTCAAGGAGCTCCATCAGTCGATCAGTTTGGAAAGGCCGGCGAGCCTTGAACACATACGTCTCGATCCCGAAGCGCTCGGTGGCCCGGTTGGTGGAGTTGGTTCTACGGTCAAGATCGTGGTTGTGGCCGGTGCTCTTGTGGCGGTCGTGGTTGGTCTTGGTGCGAGCAATGACGTTGCCCTCAAACAGGGCCTTGGGCAGAACCTGCCGAGAGGATTGACGGCTGCAAGGGGCTAGTGGTGCGTTGTAAATGGATCACCACTGCCGTTCCCCAGTTTGTTTTGTTCTCAGACTTACGTGCGCCTCATAATTGCTCGGACAGGGTGACCAAACCTTCGTTCCTGTGCGGGGTGGTGCCACAGGCCGCCGCAGGTGGTGGGCAAAGGTGAAATAAACACTGGCCAGAAGGATTTTGGCCAGTGAATTGTATTTTTTGGGTTTCTATTGTTCCACTTTTTTTTTGTAGAAAAAATGTTAAAAAAATGTTTTGATTGCCAAATCCATCATCAAACAGTGCACACATATCAATATACACCAACATACACCCATATATACAACATACACCTAATATACACGGCTATGGCCCCCAAAAACAGACATTTTCAAAAAATATGCACACATACGGAAATTTTCCCCATTTGGCCAGTGACATGGCCAGTGTTTAATTCACCCTTGGTGATGGGACGTCTATTTGGACCTTGCCTCTGTCACCAGTATATGCAGCGGGACGACTGCCACCCCCTTGCAGAATTCCATACAACTGGACTGTATGTAAAAGAGAAAGATGAAAAAGGCGGGCACCAGCCTAAAGAGAGGGATTCTTGCCGTTCCCTAGTTTGCTGCTGCCAGGGTATTGGAGAGCTATGGGCGTCCCTAAGCACTACAGCTCTGACAACCATGACCAGTGGTGTATTCAAGTGCCAGGAAAAGGAGTATGCAGGTGTTTGCAAGAGGAAAGACAAAATAAATCTGACAGATTTTTTGTGCGGTGAAAAAACGGAGAAACTTCGCAATCTTCAGGCAGTGCGTCAGGCAAATCTACGGGTGCCTCGCTTGTCACCCCCCGCCCCCCCCGACCCGCAACTAAAAGGCCATTTGGACCACGCAAAGTCCATCAACAAGCACTACAAGGGCCTCATGTACACTAGCGGCAAACAAACTGGAACGGCCGGGAGGGAAGATTGACGTTGTGGGGTCCACAGTAGACTCGGGGCACGTACTGAACGGCCAGAATGGGCTATTGCAACCAAGCGGGGTCCTCCATTTGCTTGCCCAGGTTCTCGCCCCATGCACCATGCGTGGGGACTCTTACCCTGACAACAGGCCCTGGGTGGCGTGCCAATTTGCTCACACCAACCGCATGGGCCAACAACTCTTCTGTAGTATGGGATTTCCTCCCCAAAAGGTGAAGAAGTACGTGCACCCTCATGTACCCAACCGGTATATTCACGAAGCCTTCATGGCAGCCCCTCCGGCCCCAAGGGTCCCAAGGGTCTTCGGCCCACCATCCTGGCCGTTCAACGAGTGCATTGTGGAACTTGTTGACATCATGACTTTGGGGGCTGGCCTACGCTTCTTTTGAGTGGGGTAGGGGGGAGGGAGGGGGACCCAAAAAATTTTGTGTACCAAAAATGGCCCAACAAGATGTTTTTCCCTGTTGTAAATTTCGTTTTTTCCCCCACGATGGTCACTTTGGTCTAGGGAGGGGGGGTTTGGGCCATGAAGCAACGCATACAGAGCTCGTAAAAACCCCTGTGTCATAGGCATATGGTCAGTGCAACAACTCTCTCTGTGTATCGTTTTGCCTTGCTGCACTGCAGCACAAACCACGCTGATGCCGAATGATGCCTTGAGTTCACCACATGCGGTGGCTATCGAATGTTTCTTGGGCTGTCTAGGTTAGCTCTCCCCCACCCATTAGCACCAGTTAGTCATGAACCATGCACATTAGCACTTGTCTCTACGCTTCCCAACTCTCTTTGGCCCACCAGTCCTTCCCTCACCTTGTCTCCCGCGGCTCTGACAACAGCAACAAATAAGAAATACGGGCCACTTCCCTCACCCTTGCCCCCTCCCCAAAAACCACGTCCTTGGCCTGTTCAACGACAAACGGGGTGCCATTTGTCTAGATAAAGCGCCCTGTGGTCCGACTCACCCATAAACTGCAGGTATGCCCCCGTGACCAAGTGCCACCAACGTCACAGTAGTGTGAACACAATCAATGCGATGCATGCGCTGCAGGTCCAGCTTGGTGCCCTCCGTCGGGAAACCTTCAGTAAAACCTGTCGGTTGTGAGTCCCCTTTTTCCCGCATATCAAAGAGGTCCGGGCAGTGCACATCGACCCACATATCGTGAATCCTTGCTCTCGCGGCTGCTGAGACCTCATGCTCCCTAACCTTTAAGGCTGAGTCATGTTCAAATTCCGGGGGTGCAAACGCATCGGGGTGCATGACTACCAGACTATTGTGGTCAGCACATAGGATTAGGTTGGGGCCGTTCTCTTTCCACTGTGCGGACTGCTTTGAATGTTTGTGGTGGAAGTGGACCACCACCAATGGTATTTCCAGTGGGCCACTGATGAACGAGGCCTTGAGGGCTCTCAGTGCTCAGTGATAGGAGCTGCATTGCCTGCAAGGTCCACTTCCATGACTTCCATGCTAGTGCCACACCTCCTCTGCCCTCCGGGTGGAGGGGCGCATCCAACTGGTAGCTGAACTTGGCAAAGTGCCAGGCACATGTCTGCCGGTCTTCCGCCACACACAGGTGCGTCTCTTGAATAGCAAAGAAATCCACATCCATGGAACGCAAGTAGGAACAGAGGATGGTCATCCGACTTTAGTACATAATCCATTGACATTTGGAGAGATGACTCGGAGCGTGCTGCTCATAGTCCTTCAGAGGGAGGGGTTTGGGGGAGGCCCCCCCTTGGGTTTCAATTATTCTAAAGATGCCTTGGGGCTGGCACCGGGCCTTTTGCTACCCCGTGAACACATATCTGGGGTTTCCGACTGTACTCACCAGGGCCCTGCAGCACTGGAAGAAAGGGCAGGCCACAGAATTCGCCAACACCCCAAAATGGGCCGGCCATGCCCCCCCTCCCCCCCCCCTCCCGGTGGGGCCCTCCCCCTACAGACACCATAGGCCTGTGGGATATGTTCGGGATGGTGTAGCAGTTGCATGGGATAGAAAAGCGGGACGCCTGTCGACAAACCTGCCCAAAGGACGCCTCCATGACCTGCGCCTCGTCATTCAGGGCGTTGACGTAGCTCTTGATGAGCTGAATTTCCTTCGCGTCGACCAGGTCGGTCTTGTTCAGTATGATGAGGTCTGCGCACTCAATCTGTTCCACCAAAAGCATCGCAACGCTCTCCTGGGTCAGCATTTCCTCCTCAAGCTCCAGCTCTCCAAGCTCCTCACGCTCCAGCAGGCTCTCGTCAGACATGCATAACTCTCCGAAAGTGGAGCAGTCCACCAGCGTGACGATGTTGTCGATCTGTAGGTCTTTGGCGAGTGCGTCCTCATGCGGATCATGATCATGATCATGATCATGGTCATGGTCATGATCATGGCCGAACATGGCCTGCACGCGCGCAGGCTCCGCTACGCCTGAGAGTGCCAGGCACAAGAGCCGGAGTGGCATGCATCTGGGGACAGGAGGAGGAGGAGGAGGAGGCTCAGGGCTGATGCAAGTGCAGCGGCCACAAACCTGCACAGGGCACACAGCCGTCCACGGTGGAAGACTCTGCGACAAGACGATATCATCCGCCGGTCACTCTGATATCCACACACCGGCAACCCCGTGTTTCCGCTCTTTTGCCCCTTAAACCAGAACCTGGCCCGTGTTAGCACGGGAGGGGGGGGGGGCTACCCGTGATGTTTTGTTGCTGGTGCGTGCCCTCGCAGTACCATACCACAGCTTTCCGGTGGGGGGTCCGAGGCCCCCCAAAACATTTTTGGACCCAAAACCTGCCTCACATTTCCTGCCCCTTCAGTACATCTCATTTTCCCCCGGCCAAACACCTTTCTGGCGTTGGGGGGTGGGGGTGTTGGTGGAGTGGGGTCAGCGAGACCCCCCCACCCCGTCCCACGTCCGGGTCGGCAATGGCCCGAACGGTTGGACAGCCGTGTCTCGGTGGAGGCGATTGATGCGACCCATGGGACTCAAGGGATGACATTGTCCGTTGTGAACCCCCTGTTGTGAGCACCACCGAGAATTACGCCCTAATCAGAACAACACGAGGTGTCGTTCCTGGGGTTTTTGGAACCGAGTTTGGCGGTTCCGTTTTCTGGGTTGTCCCAGAAGATCAAAATTTATCTGTACTTTGGGGCTGGGACGGTATTGTGGGGGCTCTGAGTACTGTCCTGCCACTTGTTGCCACATGTCTGGTTGTCCAGGTGTGCAGGTCATCATACATGGGCTGGGCGACCCTGCGTGGTCCAAATGGCCCGCGTTGTTTCCAGGACGTTTTTTAATGAAAAAAAAAAGCTGGAGTGTCCGGTGGTCAGCCCAATCTGCACATTATGGCCATTGCGTTTCCACCAAGAATTGTTTATCTTTAGTCTGATGCAACACATATGTCCTGACATCCCCAGTTTTCCTCGTTTCGACAACTGCTGCTTCAGAGGCAATTTTTTTTTTAAGTTTGATGCAACCCGTAAGTCCAGATGATTACCCGCCAACCGCCGTCGGGTACCCTCCACATTTTTCAATTAAAAAAATCTTGTCTGCTAAAAAATGACCTGGTTGTTTCCGTCATCTTCAGTGCTTCTACTGTTGTTCTCGCAAGGGGCAGAGGGGGCAAAAAGAGGGGCTGCGGCCATCCTGGGACGATGGCAGCTACGTGCAGCTCCCGGTCTGAAACAAGGATGGCATGCCTTGCCGTGCCAGTGGTGACCGGGGGCTGCTTGTCCGGAGATCATCAGGATCCACCTTGCGCTCCCAATGACAGTTCCCGGCCCCTGCGGTCGGACGTGGTCTCTGCCACAGTCCCCCTTTTCATGAGGTGATGTTGATGAGCCGTTGGGCGCGTGGGTCCCGGTCCCATTGGCGCCCTCCTGGTGGTCCCCTAGCGGCCCCACCCTTCCTGGAGGCTGCTGTTCCGTGTGGATCTGGACAAGCCCGCGTTACCGCACGGGCATGTCCACACGCCAACCCTCCCCCTCAAAACATGACAATACAAAGCAACACGCCAGCCTACCCCCCAGAACAGTAGCTTGGACAAGGCCGTAGACACCCACGTTCAAAAAGAGAGGATTGCCTGGTGAGCTGGTGCAGGAAAGGGGAATAGAATGCACAAAAAGCAAAGCCATGTGGGTTCAAGTGGGCAAACACTCACAACAAATGTGTCCATGGCCCTATGTGACTAGCAAATTGGTCACCCATGTCTTATGTGGCTGCACTACTTTGTACCGAATCAACTTAGGCACCAAATCAATGCAGTCCCTACGCCCGCTGTAGCTTGGACAAGGGCGCAGCTATTACAAGGCGGCGGTGGGGGGTACACCAACACTTTGAGACCCATATGGGCCCTTCCTGCAGCCCGCACAAACCACATTCTCCGTTGGATTGGAACAGCAAAACCGGTGGTTCCACAAAAGACCCAAAAGTGCGGAAACACGGGGTCAACACGGGTTTGGACAAGCCCGTGTTAGGACCCGCGGGGGGGGGGGGGGGGCTTTCTGCCGGCGGAAAGGCCAGTGGGTGTCTGGCCGCAGGCCACCACTGCGTACACACGGGTCGGCGGCGCTACGCACACATTCCGACGCCGTGCTGAACTATGCAGCCCCTGCGTTGGGCGGCATTGAGGCCCCCCCAAGGGGGGGGGGTCATCACCGAGCAATTGTCCGCACTTGAGGGGACATGCTACGGCACCTGCAACACGAGGGGCGGCAAAACACTGTGAAGACCGCCTCGGGTCCTGAACTGCGAAGAAACGAATACATTTGCTTCGGCCGCCAGCCTCTTATTTTGCCGAAAGGCGACCGCGTGGGCCTTGCCCCAGGCCCCAATGCGATGAGCGCATGATACTGCCTGCCCTTTGAGGCCCCCGGGGCGGCTCAAGGGCCGTAGAAGACTGCACACGTCCAGGGCACAGACACGCTCGAGAGCGGTACGTCTGCACGTCCACTCTGTTCCTCCCCCCCGCCCTCTGCCGTCCGAGGGATCTGCATCCGCTTGGGGGGGGGGGGGGGTCGTTGAGGAGCCTCTTGTGCGACGTCCGCTGTCGCACCGCACAACCGCGGCCACCCCGAGCCCGTCCCCGGCCCACACCCGAGAGCTCAATGATAATCTGGTCGTAGCGCTTCTTGCCCCCGTCCGTGAGCCGCGCGATGGTGGCCAGCACTTCCCCCTGCATGGAGCAGCACGCGCAGCCGTTCGACAGCTCCACTGTGTCGTCGCTGGGGTTGACGCCCGCGTTCGCGATCAGCTGCGCGTCGATGTTCACCGACGCAACGTCGTTGATGATGACGCCGACCTTGAGAAGGACGTGCGGAGGATGGGCGCGTCCGCCGACCTTTGGTTACGCCAACGCCTGGGCCCCCTCACAGGCCGCCGCGCTGCCCCCGCCACTGCCACAGCGACGCCGTCACGTGGCCACCGCCGGCGCCCATGCCACTGCCACTGTCACTGTCACTGTCACTGTCACCCACAGCCCCAACGCCGTAAAGGACAGCGCCCCCAGCCCCAACCACAGCCATGGCGGCGGCCACAGCCACTAGCACTGCCTGTGTTGCGCTGGACACCGCAGGTCACTAATGCCCCACCTGCGCATTGTCCCATGCACACAACTCGAGGGCTGCGTGCATCCGTTTGTGGTGGGTGTCGCGAGCAAATCAGGTACGGTCTCCCTTTGGGGCCGCATTGGGAACATGTAGTTCCGGATGTGCGCTTGACCATCACGGCCTCGCAGTTTCCAGTCACTTGAGCTGTTCAGGTCACCAACACAACCAGCCCGCCCTCACTGTGGCGGGGCGTGCAGGCGGAATGCCCGTGACCGTGCACGCAGAACGGCTATGGGCAGTCTTTCATGACCCCTGCGCCCTGGACCCCCTGTTTCTCGCGGCTGCATAAGCGTTGGGCAGCCATTCCACATGGGACAAGGGTTCTGCTTGGGACAGGGCATAGGAGCGCAGGACCGCCGCTCGATGCGCGTATGCCATGGCGCATCTTTGCCGGGCACCTTCGCGTGTCGGCAGTGGCAATGCAATTCATTGCACCTCCACGAAGCCCCCCTTGCAATCCCCCTCCCCTGACGTCAGGCCGGTCCCCCCCCCCCCGCCCCCCATGAGGGGGAATGTCACTTGGCCCAAAAAGCATAGGAAACACCAGGCGCCGAAGGCGCTGAAGAAAATTTTTCTTCAGGTTACACTGGAACTGGGGTTGGGGGCGACCGTCACTTGGTGGCCGTCCCCCCCCGAGTCGGCAAACCTGGCGGCCAACGAGTCGCTGACGCGTTTTACTCGACTTGGAGGGCGGGATCAAAATTTTGGAGGTTGGCACAAAATAAAGCCTATTTATGCGATGTTTAACTGTGTAGTTATCATTCCATTTTGCATGGCACTCCTCAGTCAGTGCTGCACCCAACATTTGGGTTTTTGGCACTTTCGCCGAATTTCGCCGACTAGTTGGGCCCCTTGCCGACTCCGGGGGGGGGCTGAAGGCTTTGTGGCATTGTGAATGCAATAGCCGTTAGGTGATTCCCTATCATCATGATCAAGCATCCACGTACGAAGAACCACATGCAGCGACCAGCTGTAAAATGGGTGAAAAAGGGCTAAAAGGGAATGAAAAGGGTGAATATCCCCAAATCCGCAGAACCTCCCAAAAGGCCCAGTGTCAAACAACAATGATGGCCCAAAACACGGGTCTCTGTGATGACAAAGTATGAAAAGCATGCACAGCGAGGGCAGAGCGCTCAGCATGCCCCTTGAGTGACTATCTTCAACCCCAGGTAAACCCTGGACAGAACGATGACCACTCTGAGGAATACGCCAGAATCAAGCCAAAGAGTGGTCAACAGGGCAAGACAGAAAACTGTGGTGGTGCCGCGTCCGCACCGCCGCGTCCGCACCGCGCTCCACCCGCCTCAGGCTCCTGCCCAACATACCTTCAGCCCCTCTTTGTTCTCGAGAACGTGTTTGAGGGTCGTCGTTTTCCCACTGCCCAGGAACCCGGACAGCAGCGTCACCGGCGTGCGGGTGTCCGTCTCAAGAGCCGGCACGTCGGCGGCCGTGGCGTGCAGCGGTGTGCCGGCCCTCCCACTGTCCCGCCACTTGCGCCACTCGAAGGCCGGGCCCTGCACAGTGCGTTTGCTGTTGCGCGCGCCGGAGCCAAAGCTCCGCTGCTGGGACGTCACCACCGCGTTCAGGGGTGTGAACTTGGGCTGCCCGGCGGAAGCGAAGACTGACGGTTGAGACCGTGGGGCCGTGTGGCGGCCGCCGCGCCAGAACCACATCAGCAGCGGAATCGTCAGCATCGCCGCGACCATCGCCGACCAGGTACGCGGCGCCCCAGGCGCGCGCACGACCTCTGCGGAGGGGTCCTCTACGGACGGGACCGGCCCAAATCTGGAGGACACCGCTGTCGCATCGAGCGGCAAGGCTCGCGCGCGCGCGACCGGCGGGTAACCGACGGCGGTTTCGGACGGGGCGCCAGACACGGGCTGGGACCTGCCGTTGACGCTGGCCCAGGGCGCAGTCTGAGCAGATGTGGAAAACAGGGTAGTGGGGGAACCCTGCGCCGCTTTGTGAAGCGCGAAGAATGCCAGTGTTATCGACATGACGGCGAGCGCATATCGGGCACCAGGGCAGCCAGGGGTTTGCGGGGCCGGCTCAAGGGGGGAGTACTCTGTGGCGTAGGACGATGCGGCTGTGGAGAGCAGACGCACTTCTTTGTGCGGCACCTCAGTCATTGAAATGGACTGCAAAACGGAGACAGGCTGCAGGTGGTCTGGGCTGGGGGAAAATTGGCTTGCGCGGCGGGGGGGGGGGTCGTTCGAGCCCCTTTCCTGGACCCCCCCCCCTTCTGGGCTCCCGTGACAGGGACCCCCAACGGGCTGACAGGGGAGCCCCAACGGGCTGACAGGGGAGGTTGGGGGGGGTCCCTGAGGTAACCCAACATATGTGGCTCAAAATGATCCCCACGATGCGCTGATCATTTTGAGGTATGTATCATGGGGGAAATTTTTTTTGAAAAAAATCTTCCAGGCTGCTTCGCGGCGCAGTTGGTGAGTCATCATCAGAGGTTTTAGACTAGCCCCCCGCGCAAGCCAATTTTCCCCATACCCTGTGTGCAGATGAGTGCGCAAGTGGTGGTGCCGAGATGAGCACAACACAAGACGGTGAAGGTTGACAAGGAACCTGTCCTATTTGAACTGCACACACACACACACACACACACACACACACACACACGGAAATACACCCCCCCTCCGTTGTCCTAAGATGGACCAGGTTCTGGTTCAGGGGGCGAAAGTGCGGAAACACGGGGTCGCCGTGTTTGGACAAGCCTGTGTCAGGCCACAAAGCAACGATGGTCGTCACTCCCCAGAAATACTTCGGGAACACTCACAAGCCTGTGTCACAACAAGGGGGGGAGTGGGGGGGGTACAACACACACACACACACACACACACACACACACACACACACACACACACACACACACACACACACACACACACACACACACACACACACACACACACACACTCACTCACTCACTCACTCACTCACTCACTCACTCACTCACTCACTCACTCACTCACTCACTCACTCACTCACTCACTCACTGACTCACGTACCCTCCCTCTCTTTGCCCAGGAACCAGCGATGGTTTGCTGTGTGAACAGCGGGTGGTTCTTGGACCGTGTTTTCAAGCCAAAAAAAGCCATGTAACCAGGGGCTGGTTCTTGCGCACAACCCCTGACCAGCCCTGTACCATGATAAAAAAAAAATTCTGGCGCACTGCGCCGTGGGATTTATGCCCCATCCTTTTTCACAGTCATACACATGTCCCACACACCTCAATTCATGTTCCACATGCATGTACTGACATGCAATGCACTTGAAAAAAAGGCGAAAAATAAGTGGTGTCAGGTGCCATGTAACCAGGTGGTGGTTCTTGTGCACGGCGATTCTTGGCCATAAATCGACGATGGTCATCACCCTGCAGAATCACTCTGGCATCCACAACAGTACTTCATGCCACAACGCGGTGAAGCTGCGACACACACTGTCCGTCGACAGCTGTTCTTGGGCAAGGGGCGGGGCGGGGGCCTCAATTGGTCAGGTGTGGACCCGCCACTTAGCTCCAGCCGCGCCTGCCTCACGACCTTCATCGCCTTCTCAGTTCCATGATTGTCCGTGTCACGCAGACAGTGCTTTGCAGTTCGTCCCTTCCCTCGTCCCTGGATGGGGTAAGAGTCGGGCTGCTTCTACAGGGTTCAGGGCATTGTCGCCTTCGGACTGAGTTTGGGGCGTAGCGTTTGATGTGTCCCACTTTGGCTCCCTCCGTCGCACTGGCATGCTCGCTTGCGCTGGCCCCTCTCGGCCACACACCTGTGTTTCCGGGTCACCTGGTCGTGGGGGGTGGGGCGGTCAGAGGTCACCCTTGTGGGCCGCTGCCACCGGCCCTGGGCTATTTAGGTCCTTAGGATTTAAAAACCCCAGTGGGTACTGGCTTTTCGGAGGTCAACATACAGCCATACAGGGGAGGGGTGTGGGCAGCGCCTGGGCGCCTGCATGTGCAGTCTGTGTGTGTGCTGGTGCATACAGGGTGGCCTGGCGGAAAAATGGCCAGCCCAACGATGAACGGGCCGCCTCCTCCGTCGCCTCCACGGTGGGCATCGAACCTACGCCCGCGTGACGAGGCCCCCGTGCACTTCCAGTATGCTATGCTGACGATGTGGTGGGGAACCCCACCCATACCACCAGGTGTCTATATCCGGCTGTCTCTGGGGGGGTCTCGGTTCTCCCCCCCCCCGCCAAGGAGGCCCGCTACACCAACATCAACGCGGTGATCGGGCGGCCTGCGCCGTCGCCTCCACGAGCCGCGGTGACGCAGCGCACTGCGGGGCTGGGCCCCCGTGCACTTTTAGGTATGCTCCTCCCTACAGTAAATAATCCTCCTAGATGGAACCCATGTATTTATTACCACAACACCAGAACTACCCGTTGCGAGCCGCCACAAGCCACGCTCCGGGCATCGAACCTCCGCCATCCGGCGTCAGGGCCACTGGTGATACCGTTGTGCTATATCGAAGATATCAGAAAACAGCCACTCAAAAAAAAAACAGGGCATGTTCACTCATCACCGGGGTGGTGGCGCTGTACATTAGGGGGTGTTGGGCGTGCCAAACAAAGGGCGGCTGGGGTCCGGTGTGCCACACCGTGAGCCCTCCGTGCTGCTCAGTGCGGGGCGGGGGGGGGGGGGGGCACACCATAAATTACGACACCCGTCTCCGCTTAAATCGAGCTAGGAACAAGCGAGCAACAAGCAAGAAAGCAAGCACAGCTGCCATCCGTTTTAGCCGATACTCTGTCCCAACACCCTGCGCTCTGCTCTACTCTACCCATCTTGTGCATCCACATGTGCCCTTCCCGATCGGGGTCAAAGCTTAACGGTGGTGGCCTGGGGCGTAGGCGCCAAATTGGGTAGGTATCCTGCAAGAGAATCATATTTCAAGGCATAACCCATGGAATGGGCGATGTGTCCCCCATCTGGACGTCTCAGAGGAGGGGACTTGCTGATGAAGGAAATGTCTGTAGAGCGAGAAACCTCCAATGCAAAATGTTTACATTTGCTCACGGGACGCCTGCCTGTGGCTCTCCATAGCGCTCAAGTGATGGGCACCATCATCATCAATGGGCACCATGCTGTACACCTGGTAAGGACATCCCCCCCTATTTTGAGGGTGGGGAACTCAAAAACACAAGACTACTTAGTTTTGGTGTCCCATCACAAGGTTCGTGCTCAGAGGTCGTCCAAGAGACAACCTATTTTCGGCAACAAAGAGAGGGGGGCATTGATGGCCACATGCTGATCTTTCACAACATGCATTTTGTATTTCTTACAATGCTACGCACCACACTGATCCACCAACCATCAATCACAACAAGAATGCCCAAATTCAGAAAGTGGTCAGCGGCTGGAAGGCCACAACAGAGCCACCACGTCTAAAGATTGGCCACCCCTATCAGGCCTGTGTGAGCAGTGTTTTCGAATAAGCTCGCTATACTTCCTCATCACCAATTATCCCTCAACCCCCAATACTTCCCCCATTTTGGTGGTGGCTCCAAACAATCCCATAAATGCACTCAATGATTCTCTCAAAGAGGGCTCAAGGAAGGGTGTGTTTATTACCCGCTATTGTCCTTCACCGTCTACAACATATTGATCAAACACCTCGCATCCAAATACCGAAGGGTTTTGGTGTAGGTTGACGACATTGTCATAGTTTTTGACTACAGTCCATTGGAAGCCCTACTCACTGACCTGTCTTAGTATGTGGGGATGCCATCTCATTCCATCCAAACAAAACTGTAGTGTACCGCTTCCACACGTCAAATTCACCCTGTACCCTCGCAGATTCTCTGGGTGGGTACAAGTACCTCTGGGGAAGCTATTCCCATTTGCCACAGTCCAAGCCTAGATTAGGGCGTACACTGTCCTGCCACTCTCCAAGTTTGAAAGAACACAAATTGTGAATTCTGTGCCTAGGTGGATCGACAAGGGCCTCTTGTCTGGGATGGGTGTTGGGGCAACATGTCAGATCCGGCATTGAGAGATATTTTACGTGCGACACCGAGAGTCAAGAAGTAGGTGCAGTACGGTGTGTGCAGGTGGTCTGGGGCTGCACAGTGCATCATGGGTGGGGTTGCACAAACTTGCGGTTGATTCAAGAAGTGCTCATAAACCCACATTGATCCATGGGACCACAGACCACGGCAATGCACCTCCTTGTATGGTTGAAAAGTAACCCAAATTTCTATTTCCTTGGTTGAAATGGCTCTGGCGACAAGACATGTTTTCCAAAATGAACCCAAGCAGCCCACGGAGGACATGGAGTCCATGGTGAACGAAGAATGGTCAGACCATGGACAGTACCACTCCCCAGAAGTGTTTGAACATTATGCACCCAAACTAGGCGGCTGTGCGTTATTGCCCAACTAATCACACAAACGTGAGTGATACAGGATTGTGATACCTCTCAATAGGGCATCACGTTCTTAGGCTGGAGGGTGTTTGGCACCGAAATACTCTTTGCTCCTCATGATGGGTACATATTGCTTCTTGCACGTGCCCGTTCGTCTAGCCAAGTGATTGCTGTTGCGATGCCACTAAGCCTTAGAAAACGGGGAAAACGGGAGGGAACGGGTGTGAAATGGGTGAAAACGGAGAAAACAAATTCCCACCGAGGGGAGAAACAGCAGGAACCGGGGGGGAAATTGGGGGGCCAAGGGGGGGGGGGACAAGGGAACACATAGGCAAAATTAGAGAAAACGGCGGGGGAGGGGGGGGCAGGGGTACATGTGCCTGTGATGTGCCACAACCCATGCGAGTATGTATATGTGCGCTGCTCAAGCCCGGCCTTGTCTACAGTCAGAGACTCTGTGTGACCATGCTTCCCCTGTCCTCTGCTTGTCTTGTCTTGTCTTGTCAGGGGTGGTGAAGGAGATGTCGAAACTAGGAAGAAATTTGCAAATAGGGGATGATATTGCAAATTTTGGTTCCCCAATTGCAGATCTGCTGAATAGACGGCATTGGTTTTTTTTTAAAAAAAAACCGATTATTTCCAATTATTTGTCAGAAAACATCCAATTGGTCCAAATACAATATCCCGATTTCAGCCCCAGATTTACCCTCTCATGGAGAAGCCCCCCAAGTAGACCACGTTGCACTGCACACCTTCCCTACAAGGCACGTCGCATAAAAAAGCAATATCTGTGAATTCAGCAACTCCAACTGTCATCTGTATTGTACTTAACAAACGGCATTGGTCCCACAAGTGTGGGTGTCAATACATTGAGTACAATAGTGCTCCTTACACTCATCACAAACTGCGACGGTGGAGCGCTTCTGGCAACACAACACACACACTTCTGCCTCATCCTCTGCCTCATCTTGCGTGGCGGCCGAGTTGCTTTGGTCAGTCCAAACATGAGGCGGGACATGCTCCCATGGTCCGTAGGGGGGGTGACGGACTTGCCTCCGGATGCAAAGTTGTGTAGAATGCAACAAAATACGGACTAACTGGCGCAACTCATTGGGACCGCCACGCAGATGTTCCTAACCAAACCCCAATGCCACAACTGAGCAAACAGCTGCTCAATGCGTGCCCTATACCACCCGTGCACGTCATCGTAACATTGTTGGCGGGCTGTCAAAGTGCCATTCTTTCTTCCAATTTTCTTCCAGCGTGGATTGTGAGTCCCTAACCCCAACTTGAGGGGCCACGCAACAAAGTGCGGATTGTGAGTCCCTAACCCCAACTTGAGGGGCCACGCAACAAACCGTGGATTGCGAGTCCCTAACCCCAACTCGAGGGGCCACGCAAAAAAGCGCGGATTGTGAGTCCCTAACCCCAACTCGAGGGGCCACGCAACAAAGTGCGGATTGTGAGTCCCTAACCCCAACTCGAGGGGCCACGCAAAAAAGCGTGGATTGTGAGTCCCTAACCCCAACTCGAGGAGCCACACAACAAAGCATGGATTGAGAGTCCCTAACCCCAACTCGAGGGGCCACGCAAAAAAGCGCGGATTGTGAGTCCCTAACCCCAACTCGAGGGGCCACGCAACAAAGTGCGGATTGAGAGTCCCTAACCCCAACTCGAGGGGCCACGCAACAAAGCGTGGATTGTGAGTCCCCAACCCCAACTCGAGGGGCCACGCAACAAAGCGTGGATTCAGAGATTGTCCCGGTTTCCTCAATAGCACCGGAAGGTTGGGGCCCAAAAGAGGGCGGAAATGCTACGTCACCCCTGCATTCTCGGGGGTCCCCAACAAAGGGGACAAAATCAGAAGGCAAAACCTACGCCAGGGGTCACCATGATGCTCCTAGTATCTCAAAGTATGGGTCTTTGGTACAGCCAGACGCCCAAATAGCTGCACTGCGCTAAGTGCGCCCCCTTAGTGCACCCCCTAGAAGGCCACCGGTGGGGCACGGGTCACAAAAGATGCCCAGCGTGCGCCCGGCGCGCTAACATTCCCCCAGTTCATTAAAACAATTTTTCCGATTGCTTCTCACATGACCAATTATTATTGACCAAAATTTCTAGTTTTTCATGAAATGGACAATACAAGCAAAGTAGAAAGATGCAGACTACCCAAATAACTTGATTTTTCAATGTACACAGTTGTGATGCGGCAAAACCCTCTTTTCCGGACATAAAACACAACCCAGTGTATAGATGAAATACTTCTTGGCCATTTCTACTTGGTCTGATTAATTGGTTTGAATCAGTTTTCAAAATAACCGGTTGTGCCGATTATTTTGAAAAGCATCCCCAATAATTGCCAACAATTGATTTTTCCGATTAATTGGTAAAACCGATTTCGAACCATAATTTAGAGCCACTAGAAAATGGTGCACTTCAATGCCAATCATTGTGCTCAAGAAATTCCATTGGAATTTTTACATGGTTGCGCCTGGGTCTAATTTGCAATTTTTTGTTCTTAGAGCAGGACGGCCAACGATGCACCTCCAGGGTGGGGAGTCCAGCAGCCACCAGCAGCACCCCAGTAGAAACCAATGCCCTTTCTGTGAGCCACAGCACACAAAACAACAGAACACTAAGCAACACACAACAGGACACCACAGCACCACACAGCACCACACAGCACGATAAGAGGAGGAGGAGGAGATTCAGCCGTACCAGGGTACCAGACAGGCACAGCATGCACATCACGATATCTGAACTTGCCCACGGCCTGTGGGATTGCAGTTGGGAGAACAATGGAGGGGTGGTCAGGTTTTTGTGCCAGCACCACAATAACAAGTTTCAAGGCTCAATGAGACATGCGGCACCACGATCCGCCATGAATTTGAGGCAGAAGGGCGGGCCTTAAAGCAAATGACCACATGATCACAGCATCACAAGATTGTTGCATGGGTACTCTACCCTGGGGTCGGGAAGCTCTGTGGTAAGCAGGAAGCGGGCCATGCCGCAGGAATTGACGGGGCTACACTGGGTGGCAAGTGGTGCTCTGTTGTCGTGACATGCACACATGGATGCATGCACATTGCTGCGTGCCCCCGGCTTGCCAGAAACCAGCCCCACCAATGTGAATTGTGTGCAACAATCTGCAAAGGGCATCTGTCTCATGCCCTACACTTGCAGAAGAAACTAGTCAAAAATCAGCAATTTAGGGCTTGCTCAGCCGATTTTTGGTCTACGTTGTGGTGCCCACCCTCCCCTCCCCTTGTCCCAAATGGCTCCAGCTTTTTTTTTGTGTTTGCTGACATCAAAATAGGGGAGGGGAGCAGGTTAAGATCCATGGCCAGCATGGGAACCCCACCCATTGGTGGGGTGCAGAGGGCGGCGGGTACTGTGTATACGTCATGTACAAGGACAAGTGTGAAAACTGAGTGAGAAACTGCATACAAGGCAGGGAGGGACTGTGGATACGCCATGTATAAGGACAAAGGTGGAAACTGAGTGCGAAACTGCGTATAAGCCATATACACATATCAAAATCGGTTGTGGTGTGCGGTTTTGCATTATTTAATTTATCTTGGTGTGGTTTGGTTTGATGACAATGGTTTCTATGATGGCAATACCTGCGTTTGATCATCATCTTGCATTGGCGTAGTGAAATGCCCCTCTGGGCAGACAGCACATGTGTGCACACGCACGTGCACACCACACACACACACACACACACACACACTACGTGAAGGAGACCAAGAACCCCAAACCCACTAAAGATAGCAGGCGGGCAGGGCACTGGTCAAAACAGCTCGTCAGGCCACAACAGAAAACATTGTTGTGACACACACACACACACACACACGCACACACACACACACACACACACACACACACACACACACACACACGATACACACACACTCACACACATACACACCATTGCGAAACAAACGAGCACGACACGGGCTCCGAATGTCAGACTCCTCGTCACTTGGGCCGTCAAACAAGAAGCATTTTCAACGGCAAACGGCGCTGTTCTGCAGGTCCAGACTGAATGTTGGTACTGCATGGAAGTGCCAACCACCTACATACATCATATGTGTATACAGGACCAGAACCGGTGAGTATTGACGTTTTCAGGTTCGCATGCGTCGGCTGAAAATTTTCAATTGACTATTTCCCAAATCCTTCTGTCGCCTCTGGGATGGGTCTGTGTGATCACTTGATGACAATACGGGTACTCGAGTACCCATGGGGACCCTATGATACATGATATACACTCCACACACACACACACACACACACACACACACACTTCGTTACGACCAAAACAGAATAGCCAAAAAATAACACACGCACATACACACACACACACACACACACAAACACACACAAACGCACAGACACACACACACACACACACACACGTTCCGAGAATGCCAACACTTGCACACACCCGAAGGTGATAGCAGGTGAAGGCCCAGAGCACTGGACGTTAGGACCTCACGTCAGACCAAGAATGATGTGGCCATGAAAGACATGTTGCAAGTCATGGAGCTTGGGCGGAGGGGAGCAGAGGGGGGAGCAGATGCAGCAAGCTGATACGTGGGCGGTCACCTGAGCAACTCTCAAGGACTGGTCAGCCCCACCGTCCCATTGTATCCCCGTCCCACAAATAAAAAAAAGACCTGCTTGTTCTCAGTCCTGCCTGGCTCAAGAGGGAGCAGAAGGTAGAAACATGCTCCCTGCACATGGCACATATCAGTCCCTGTCGCAATACATGGGATGCAATAGACACATGCGAGAGCAAAGACACCGTGGAGTGTCAAGCGATGCTCGTCGGGCCACGCAAACAAAAAAGCATGCAAAGGCCAGGCACCCTTCTGAATAGTGACGGTAGGCTGATGTGTGCTCATGTGTGGAGGAGAGGGTTCAGGCAAGCATGCAGCAACACCTTCGACTTAGGAATGCCCCCATGTCGGCAACATCTGGTGGAAGTCAACAATGGCCCAACACGCCAAACTCATGCCAGGCCGGGAACTCCGGCAACGAACAACTGTGAAGTAGCGTGTTATCCGTTACGTAACCAGGTAGGCCCTGGTCTTTGGAGACTGGCCCTGGCCCATGCCTGATACCTTTGACGAATTTCTGCCCGAGCCAGTTATGCGGGTGCAGCACTCCGTGCACATTGACTGCTGCAGCAGAAACATTGACAACCATCGAACCAACAGCCGCACAAACCAAGAGCCCAGGGCTTGTACCTGGTTAGCCATGGGCCTGGTTGACCGCCATGACCGCGCCGCTGGTCGATTCAATATTTCCACTTTCGAAAATTTCGCTCCCCGGTCTGTATGTCATAAGTCAGCAGCTAATGTCAGATGAGGGTGGTGGCTCGGTGGTACATACTTGGCCAAACACAAGGGTCATGAAGTGGGGTTGTAATGTGGCTCTGGATGCTGTCCTCACATTAAGAATCCACCTTTTTCAGACAACATTTGCAAACGAACAACCCATTGTTGTTGTGCAGCCCATGATTTTCAACATGTTGGTCCACCATAGCATGTTTAGCGAAATACTTAATGGTACTGGCTGGCCTCGACTCAGGAGGTTTTGTTTTCTTGATGGGAGTTTTGGCACTGCTTCCAATTTTCCTTTGTACTGATGAAGTTGCAGCTGTTGTTGTAAAAAACGGATATGGTCGAAGGTACCTCGCACACAATGAACACAACAGAGACATTGAAGCGACGTCAGGGTGGTGTTCCTCCAAATGGGCTTGCTGAGTTGCGTCAAGGTCCGTGGTGAAAATCCACAGTGACCCGTTGCTGCCACAAGCAGCACACTTTCCCATAACAATTGTGTGTTACCAAACTATGAACACAATTGTGCAGTGGTAAGTCTCATTGCAGCATCAGACCCCACCACTCAAAACAAAAAACACATCTGCAGTGCAGTGGCAACGCAAACCCCATTAACAAGCCAATGGGATGTTTCTCATCACAGCATCTTCATCAAAATGGCCTCTGTACCACAGCAACTGGAGATCCACTTCCTCAGGCCAAGGATTTGGACCAATGCAGGGAAACGGGGTCCCCGAAACCGGGGGGCGGGGGTTATTTGGGACCTGCACCAGATGGCATTGTCCAGAGACAACGCAACAGACGGTGGACGACTGCGGTTTTGGTGGCAGGCATGCGATGTGAGAGGTGCGTGAGGGAAGCGTTTGTGTTGGGGGGGGGGGGGCGTATGGGCGGTCTTTGCGATGCATCTGTGGGTGGCAGGCATTGGCGGTCTGCCACTGGTCCGTGGGCGGGCACCTGAGCAACTGGTCAGCCCCACCGTCCCGTGGTACCCGAACAAAGACCTGCTTGTTCTCAGTCCTGCCCGGCCCAAGAGGGAGCAGAAGTCAGAAGCACATGGCACATATCAGTCCCTGTCGCATGACATGGGGATTGCTATGCCCATCAACAACGCGCAGCTCACAATCCACAGCCCCCGTGACGTAGGCCAAGGGAGTGACGATGCGAATAGCGCCGGTAAAGACGCGTGGGAGGGAACTGGGTCGCTGCTGACGGGCCTTGCGCGCCGCACATGTTAACCACCGCTCTGGATCTTAGAGGGGCCGGCTGTGCTTGTGCCAGTCCAGTCCCCTGTGATGACCCCCGGACAGTGGAGCTTGGCACGAAGGCGGCTGTGCACAGCACATCTATACACAGGGGCACTGGACCTCGGGGTCCAGCATCGTGCTGAACATGTGTGGAAGTTGTGGGACGACGGGGGGACCACTGGGCTCTGGCGGTGCGGTGGCTACGACGGTTATTTCTGAACGGTGCGCCCCCCCCCCCCCCGATCCGGATTCGATGCCTTGCTGGTCAGAGATCCGGAGGGCCCCCATAGTGTGCAGCAGCACCTGCTGCTGCCGGGCCTTCCAAATGCAGCGAAGATCTGCCACTTACACACACAATGGCAAGCGCGCGCGCGCACACGTTGAGAACCGCGAGACAGCAGCAGAGCAAGAAAGGCGTTTGAAAGAAAACTCCTCAGGAACAGCAGAGCTGTCTGAGACGTCTTTCGGTTTGATGAAGAAGCAGTGCATCTGGAGACATATCCAGTGCGCTATGAAGCAATTGAACCTCCTGCCTTCCCCCAGACCTCCAATAAGCCCCCACCCCCCCACACACACATCCTACGCACACAACCCCCCCCCACACACACCGCCCAGACCAGAACGCACATTTCGGGGCTCAAAACAGCACCTCCTCAGTGAAAGGGTTCGCCTCTTCTGCTGACTAGAGCTGATGCATTGGGTCCATAGCGCGAGGGGCATGGGGCTCGTTTCGGCCAAACCAACGAAACGCGCCGGCGCGGGCGCGTCCCGACATGTCACAGCGCCCGGGCCCTCCAAACCCACACTCATCGGTCATGACCACCGGTGGCGCAACACCCCCCCTACACACTTCAGCGGGCACCACATCTCAAACCCGTGGTCCATCGGAGCCTTGACGCATTCCCCCCCCGCCGCAATGTCAACGCCCAGGCCATGATTCCTCTTTCCAGGCGGGGGGTCCATTGACGTGCTTAGGGGGAGGAGGGGGGGGGGGAGGGGCGACTCGCAATATCATCAATTCTTGACAGAGACTTTGTGTGCGCAGTTTCCGGCCCGTGCACCCGCTTGAAGCATCGTTTGGACGTATGCTTCGTACCTCGTGCGGCTTTGTGATGGTGGGAGAGCTCACCTTGGCCGCTTTGTTTATAGTTTTTGATGCATCGGGGGACCCCCCGGCGGAGCATAACACATAAGCGGCCTGACCAAGGGCATGCAAGCGTTCATGGCGAGCCGAAGTTCATCGAAGGGCAGCAGCCGTTCGCACGGCAACTCAGGGGGCTGGACCCTGCCGCTGGCCACTTTGTTTATAGCTGTCGACATTTTTGGTGATCCCCCCGCGTGTCCTCCTCAAACTGCCCCCGTTGGGGGGGAGGGGGGATGAGTCCTCTGCGCGGGGGGGGGGGGGGGTTGTCCATCAACGTGGAAATGGGGCGGGGCACCAGTGACACACGGGGCAGAGCCGACTGTGCACCCCCGCGGTCACGGGTCCAGCACCTCCACGGCGTCGCCCGCTTCATGGGACGCCGGCACGGCCTCCGCCGCTTCCCTGACAAAGCCACTTTCCGGTTCCAGCGCCGGGGCCCACGCCACTTCCCGAACTTCGTCGCTTTCGGGTCCCGGTGCCGGAGCCGACGCCACTTCCCGGACGTCGTCGTCTTGGGGTACCGGTGCCGGGACTACCGCCGCCGCCGCCGCCGCCGCCGCCGCAGGGGCCCTGCCCAGCTCTGCCGCTGGGGCCCCCTCCGCTTCCGTTGCCGGGGCCGCTGCTGGCGACCGCGGGGGCGTCAAAGGGGAGGGGGGCGCGGCCATCGATGCGGCCATCGACAGATGCACGGCGGCGGGGCTGCGCGGGGCTCCGGGGGACGTGGGGGTTTCCAGTGCCAAAGACGCCGACAGCGACGGTGGCGCCGCCGGCGACCGTTGAGCGAACTCCGCCGCGGCCCCGGGCGTGACCGTCTCCCCGGGATCGGTGGTCTGGTGCGCGGCGGCCGCCGCGGCCTCCGCCGCCGCCTCCGCGTCGGCCGTGGCATCAATGCTCTCGAGCCTCAGGGCCCCACGGCCCGGGCTCAGTGCCTCCGGCTGCGCGGCAGAGGCGTCCGCTGGCGGCAGCGACGGGGCATCGTCGTGGGGGTAGTTCGCGGGCGAGTACTGCAGCTGCCACGCGGCCACAGCCTTCGCGATTTGCATGACGAGCCAATCGATGGCGCAGGCCAACAGAATGCTGGACCACCACCGCGCGTACGGATTGGCCCCGGAGGCCGGGAGCTCCTGCGGGGGAAACGGGAGGTCGGGTGCAAACGCGTCTTCAGGCGGATGGCCTTGTTTGCGGGAGTGCGGCCAACAAGTGTTTTGTGGTCGTGCAGGGCGAGGGCTGTACGCGGGTGAAGTGTTGGAGAATTGCTGGATTGGAAAGAGAAAAATAGTATTTCTAGACACGCCACTAGCGTCCGGCGGGGACTCCGAGCCTCGTCAGGAATTGGCCCCACAGGGGGGGGGGGGGATTGCATGGCACTTTAATTTCGCGTGGGCAATCTCGCGTTTCAAATTGACCGCGCAATTTCCACCCGAAATTCAGGGTTCACCGCGAGTTTCTCGCACACCAGCAGTACACATTGTGGACTCTGGCGGGGGGTACCACACCAAATCCAGGGGCTCCGCGGAGTTTCCCACAGCGAAATTCTATTGCCTTCGGCAGTGCACCTCGAAGAGAGGTTGACAGTCAGCCAATCAGTCAGTTAGACAGGCCAGCAGTCAGGCAGACAGAAACACACACTTTGGGTTTTTTGTTAGTAGCAGACACTTTATGTAGCAGTCGGGACCCTTCTCACTTCAAGTATCGGCGGTGGCCGAGTGGTAATGCATGCCACCGCCAGCTTCTAAGACGGCGGTTCCAACCCTGGTGCGCTGATTATTTGCAGCGGCGCCGCCGCTGCAAAAGTCAGCAGGCCGGGATTCGAACCACCGACTACCGTCGGCTGCGTTACCATTGGACCAGCGGCGATGCTACAGCATTCAGCTTCCCCACTGCTTGAAGCCTGTTGAGCAAAAACTTTTGACCCCCCCCCCCCCACCCCCACCCCCAGCCCCCCCCACCCCCCCCCCCAAAAGTGATATCCAGTTTTAGGGGGTAGAGGCCTCAGAATCAAAAAATCCATTGGGGGATGGTCTTATTGGGCAAAATAATGATTTTACAAGGGGTTGGACATCCAATATCATGCCTTGGGGTATGCTGCGCGAATGACCCCAAAAAAGGGGGGTATACGCCGCTCGTGCCTGCGCTTGATCTAACAACCTCTCTTCGAGGTGATTTACCACCGCGAATTTGACTTGGCGCGAAATGCCCCCCCGTACGGAGCGTTGTGGGTTTACCCGCTACGACAGGCAAGCGCGCAACCTCAGCAAAACAAAATCCTCATCAGTGGTACCATAGGCGCCTTTCGGTCTGCCCCCCCCCCCCCCCTGTACGAAATGCACCAGCCAGTAATACTTGCCCCACTCCCTTCCAGAACTGAGTAGGGCCTGGAGCCCGCCGGGGTGTGGCTGGCGTGGCAGACGTCCAGTGGCAAATCCAGTCATTTCTGCTGCATCATGCGCAGAGTGTTGTGTTTCGTCTTTCCTACCAAGTTATTGTCCACATGGCACCGCGCGACGACCTTAGCAACGGGACGTCGCGTCCACAAACAAAAAAAAACGCGCTTTATGCGGCCACCCTTAAGAGGGGGGGTTGGGTCTGAATGAATGCAGAAGTTGAACACCGTTTGGGTGCTGTTGCAATCGAGAGTGGCCGCCTGAAGACGACATGAAGATGATTGTGTATCACTTGTACGTAGTTTCTACACTTCCCAAGAGGAATGGAACTGCCAGACAATGGCTTGAGGCAGGCCCGATTAGAGAGTGATGAGATGATGTAATGGCGTGAGTGTCTTCTCAATGACAGAACAGTAAATGAGTGTGTCTGCCATTGTCCAGTGCACCCCTCAGCCGACACATGCAAGAGCGCTACCCCTCATCAGCACGGGCTTTTCGCACGCCTTTGCAGTCGGTCTGCTTGCTGATGCCTCCGGCGGGTACGTTTGTGCCACAGCTGCGTGCAAAATGGATGCCTGAAACTGACATTGTCCTTCGCATACTGCGGCGTTTGCTGTGCCCCCTCTGTGCATTCCTTAAACTTGGGTCGTATTGGATCCTTTGGGTTCTTTGGACTGGGGTTGATCATTGTGCAACTGCTTGGACGCATTCTTGGGAAACCCTACCAGCCCTAAAGACTGATGAGGCAGAAGACACCATGCACTACCGGCATGGCCGGGGGGTGGGGGGGGCTGGAGGGGTACGGTGGCGTTGAGGAGGGGGTGGCACCGGCAGCAGTGTGTGAGGCGGGGCAGCAGCAACAACACGCACACAGACCTCCAGCGGCCCGGAATGTCCCCAGATAATGAAGGTGCAGCCCACCACAAAGACGGCGTTGATGGCGTGCCCCACGTAGCACCACCTGTAGCTCAGCTTGCGTCCCAGGATGCCTTGATTCAGGATGTAAATCTGTGGTCAGGGAGTCATGGGGAGCAGATGGACAGAGTCTAGAGAAGGTGGGGTCATTGGGTGGGAGCCACTGCCTAAGTCCTGAATTGGCAGAAGGCAGGGCAGAGTGACAGAACAAAAACTGGGGGGGGCGGCAAATTTCTTGCAAGTTGGGTTGGTACTTGCGATGGTGACTAAAAGCTGCCCCACACCGATAATTCCTGGGGGGTCTCCACTAAATTCACGAACATGGAACCCCTCCGGCCAACCCGGTCGTAGTTGATGACACTCTCCCTGGCAACGTGTCTGTGCCCGGCACTGATCATGGTGGTGTGACAATCGGCAGCATAACAACGGGGCACTTGGTCCTCAAGTTCTTTGTACATTTGTCAATCCGGTGATCACCCAAAGAGAATCTTGGCAAGGACCTCCAACTGGTCATACCAGACCGAACTGCTGCCATCGATTCACAAATTTGCCCTTTTCACACAGCAGCACACAGTATGACACAGCCGGGGGTGGACGGGCTTTCAACTGGAGTGGGGCGGGATCAATGCAGCCCTCTCGCTGGACCCCCCCCCCCGAAAAAGGGCTCAATCGACGGCCCACCCAAACTCCTACCGAGATTGACCCCCAGGCCCCAGAGGTGACCTGAACCCGAAATTCGGTAAAAAAAAAAAAATGGGATTTTTGGAATCAGCGCGTCGAGGGGGTTAAGAAAAGTCATCACTTGCCATCTACCTGGCGAGAAAATTTTTTTACCATTTTGAATGCTAAAAAAAAAAATGTGGGCGCCTTTGGCGCCAGAGTTTGTAATACTTGAGTCAATTGAGCCATTTCCCGAACCAACTAACCCCAGTTTTCGGGGCTCTATTGACCCCGGCCCCCCCAGCCGAACACCCGACCTCCCGGACAATCCCCACCCCAAGACCCATGCAGAGGACACCAACTAAATTTTCCTGCTATCATTCGACTTGGAACCCTTCTGTTGCACTCACGTTAAGGAAGTACAGGGGGTGGGGGGGGGGTTGGCAGGGGAAAACTTCGGCACCCCCAACTTTTGGTGCCTTGTGTACAGTTGCGGGTGCTACTTGCCGCCCCTGAGGCAAAGGGCTGGCCCGGGTTGCGCAAAAACTTTCATGGGGAAACTTTCGGCACTCATCCGAACGCCAAAATTTTCCGCTGCCGAAACCCCCCACCCCCTGCAGGCCCTCACAGGAAGCCAAAATATGGCCGCAACTCACCCATGTTGTGCCCCGCTCCAGGCGTCTTGGTTCCGCGGGCCACTCGAGCACTGCAACCGTCCCTTCCTGAATGGCCCAGGAGACCAAGAAGGGTGTGCTGCGATGCCCCCCTGATGGTGGCGAGGGTCAACCTTGTTACTGACGTGCAGGTTCATGTCATGATCGCCGGTGGGCGTCGTGAACGCGGCCTCGCGCACTTTGAAAACGCACTCCTTCATCATCAGCATCTTGCAGTGGACGGCATGCACGCCCACCTCCCCGCGCATATCAAGCCTGTGGGGGCAGAGCCATATCAGAGTCGACTTTGCGACAAAGAGACATCACCGATGTAGAGAGCACCAGCACTGCCCCGTACAACACACACCATGATAAGGCCATTGCTTAGTGACCCCGGGGGGGGGGGGTTAAGTTGGGCCCCGGCCAGGGCTCAGCCACCCACCCACCCACCCATCCATCCATCCACCCAACCCTATGGTCTATGCCCTGCACCCACAGTCACATACAAGCAGAGCAGAACTGACCAGCAAAAGTTTGCCAGTAGTAGGAATGGAGCTTGGGACCTTTTAAAACTGTGTCAAGCACCACAACCAACTGAACTACCATCCAGTTCACGCACTTCTGCGCAACAAAGGGTTAAGAGGCTTGAAATGTTATGAAAAAAAATAATGAAAAATTCAGGCCGATCTCAGGGGGAATCTTTGCACTGCGCGCGCACTGCGCGCTACTTTTAGACTATGTTCCCCCGGAAGAGCCCCCAAGCACACCCCTTGGAAACGCCCTTAGAATTAGGCGACCCAAACTGCCCCAGCTCAAGAAAGTTGCAAACCACCTTCCCTGAACATAACACACATCATGCACATCTGGAAAGGCCATGAACAGCGCATTGGTCGCCACCCTCAAGAACACACAACTGTCTTTCTGGTCCATTGTCAACGAAGTACACATTGAGAATACGCAACTTGTGTGCACAACATGACACAGTTGCAGAATCAAAGAAATGTCACACTGTCACATGTGTGCGTGTCAATGCAATCCGTACAATATTGCAATTCACACTTGTCACACATGGACATCTTTTCAGGGTCAAACTTGGTGCAACAAAGGGCACAAACATCCCCATCATCACCCACAACATCCTTATCATCATTGTCCTCCTGTGTAGGTGCGGTCCATACATGTGCAGGTACGTGCTCCCATGGACCATATGGAGGGTACCGTACCTGTCTTCGAATCAAAAATTGCTGCAAATGCAAGAGTACACGCACGTACTCATGCAACTCCGTACCGGATCCCCTCCATATGTTCCTTACGATGCCCCAGTGCCACATGCGTGCAAACAAGTGCTCAATGCGTGCCCTATAGAAACCATGAACATCGTTGTACTCCTTTTGCCGCTCGGTCAACGTCTTTCGACCGATAAATGGCCATGCCACATGGAGGCGCCCCTTGTATGCACCATCCATGGAGCCAATCTCATAATCAATATAATGCCCCTTGCTCCTTTTCGGCCCTTCGCGATCCCAAATGAGAACATCCGCCGATGTCCCCGGGGCCAACGGACAAATCCACACGATGTTGCCCAAGCTGTCAATGGCAACCGTAACTTTGTATACGCACCCGGCGTATTTAGGATTAAACAAGACATCACAAAGGATGCCTCCTATGGACGCAATGGGCATGCTATCCACGTAGTGTGTC
Organism: Eutreptiella sp. 'Long Island Sound 2002'; assembly: GCA_964036045.1. NCBI lineage: Eukaryota > Euglenozoa > Euglenophyceae > Eutreptiales > Eutreptiaceae > Eutreptiella > Eutreptiella sp. 'Long Island Sound 2002'. Next base: position 8,660,940 of record OZ038398.1, on the reverse strand, counting down.
ACGAAATATGGAAAGTGTGGGACGTGGTTCCACTCCGACAATCTTTCCGCCCATCGAATTTCAGCAACAACACCATTCAAGTAAGAACGAACATGATGCACACTTGCCCACCAAGCCTCTGCGGAGCACCCTGTTGCTCCGGAGAGGAGATGAGCACACCTATGAGGTGGAGTGTGCTTGAGGAAGAAAAAGAAGCGGAACAAATGTTTGCGTGGAAGTAAATCATCATGTCCATACTTTAGCCAAAACTCCTCGGCAGAGTAGGCATCAATACCCATATAACTGATTTGCGTCCTTAAGGACCGAGTTCCGCCACAACGCTTAATCCACCACTCAACACCATCTTTTTGCGGGTCAAAAGGATGAGCTCCGGTGCTTTTCTCGTGTATATGGAGCAACATCTCCAGGATCTTGTCTTCCGTTTGTTTGTTCATTTTTGCCACCTCCTCCTCGGTGAATGTTCGAGGTTCATCGGGTTGCTTCCTTTTCTTGGTTTTTTTAGCCGGTGGTTTCGGTTGTTGTGAGGAAGGGGCTCTTTCCTTTCCCTTGCGGTTAGAATCGGATTGGGGTTGAGATTGGGTAGCCACAAGGGGTTGCGAGGACTGAGAAGGTTGAGGGAGACTGGAGCTAGACGAAGCCACATCGGCTCGAGGGGGCGCAGCAACACAAAAAGCATCCAGTGTGCGTTGCCGCTTTTCTAGGACCTGCTGCGCATGTTTCGCCTGTTTCTTGGCCTCTCTCTCTCTTTTCTCACGGCGCAAACGGTCAATCTCAGGCTGCAGTGTTGGAGCTTCACTGCCGCCTTCAGGGAATGGTTGGCCATCAAGCCCATCTTGGATAATTACACCTTCCTCATCCCTTGGTAAGTGGTTACCCTTGCCGAACCGCAAGATCTGCTCAATCACCTTTGGCACACCCGTGACAGGTTGCTCTGGATACTTTGGGCGCTCCTTGCGCCAAAAATTGATGTGTGTAGTTCAGAAACAACGTAAAAACACCGTGCGTTCCAAAGGCGTGGGTTGCACCATTTTCAGCGAGGGGGGTTGGGTTGGGGCAAACTTGCATGTAACCTGGTCCATGAATGCCCTTTCCCTTACGTACATGGTACTCACACGGGCCTTAATCGCGTCCTTGTATCGGATAATCGGACTTGCTTCAATACTTCCACTTCCCACTGGAATCTTTGGGCGTCCGATGCGTGCTTGTCCCCCTGAGTGGAAATGGCTCTTCGCGACTCTGCAGAGATATAACGTAAAGCATAAACACAATCAAGGCAAGAGAGTCGCAAACCCTAACCCCAACTCGAGGGGCCACACCGAAGCGTGGATTGTGAGTCCCTAACCCCAACTCGAGGGGCCACACTGAAGCGTGGATTCAAAGATTGTCCCGATTTCCTCAATAGCACCGGAAGGTTGGGGCCCAAAAGAGGGCGGAAATGCTATGTCACCCCTGCATTCTCGGGGGTCCCCAAAAGAAGGGGAACAAAATCAGAAGTCAAAACCTACGCCAAGGGTCACCATGATGCACCACGCAACAAAGCGTGGATTCAGAGATTGTCCCGGTTTCCTCAATAGCACCGAAAGGTTGGGGCCCAAAAGAGGGCGGAAATGCTATGTCACCCCTGCATTCTCGGGGGTCCCCGAAAGAAGGGGAACAAAATCAGAAGTCAAAACCTACGCCAAGGGTCACCATGATGCACCACGCAACAAAGCGTGGATTCAAAGATTGTCCCGGTTTCCTCAATAGCACCGGAAGGTTGGGGGCCAAAAGAGGGCGGAAATGCTACGTCACCCTTGCATTCTCGGGGGTCCCCAACAAAGGGGGACAAAATCAGAAGTCAAAACCTACGCTACGGGTCACCATGATGCCCCTAGGGGCCCCTAGTATCACAAAGTATGGGTCTCTAGTACGGCCAAACGCCCAAATAGTTGCACTGCGCGCGCACTGCGCTTAAGGCTCCCCCTCAGAGCCCTGCACAAACCCAAAACCTCCCAAAAGCGCACCCGCACCCCCGGGGGGGGGGGGCTGCCTGGTGGCCCAAAATGCTGACATTTGGGGCCAACTCACCCACCCATCCCTATACCCCCCCCCCCAGGGGGGTGGGGTATTTTGCCCACTAAGCAATAGCCTGACCATGATCTTGTAATCAAGTAGCCTCAGCACAGGGGTTTGATTGCACTTCAATGGTACACGCCTGTTGTGGTTCTTGTCTGGGCTGTGCGTGTATGCGGGTTGCAGGGGAGGGGTCACCTTCCACTGTGACGCCACAGGGAACTGGGCACGCAGGGTAAGGGTAAGCTGTGGTATAAGATTGCATTAATTTCCCTCAATTTTGGGTGAAGGAAGTAGGTCAAACGTGCACAGTGGCGAGGTACAAAACTCAAAACAGACAAAAACGTTGCCATCACCGCTCCCCATTCAAAAGTACGGTTCACAAAAGATGCAATTTCCCCTGTTCCACGATAATCACCGAAATTGCGCGCCACAGGGCACACCACAGGATTAGCGTTCCACACGCTGTTGAACCTCCACCTCTCGCCATCATACTTTCTCTGAGGCAAGCACTCTGGCCCAACCATATGTTAATGTGGGCCTGAAAAACTTTATTCTTGCGCTTGGAATACCATTGCTAGAACTTTCTTCCAATTTTGCAACACTCAGTAAATCCGAATCGCATGCGCCTCCTATGCCTCGGGGGGGGGGGGGGGGGGGGCAGGGACTTGCTTGAGCGGGGGGGGGGGGGGGGGGAGGGGGTCCAGGGGAGGGGGGGAGGGGGTCCAGGGGGGAGGGGTCCCCCCCCCCGTCGGAACGTACCTAGTCCACAGGGAACAGAAAATTTATTGGGCAACGAACCACTCAGCACATGGAAATGTCATCTTGTTGGCAGGGGGGGGGGGGCGTTTCTGCGAAATGTGAAGTCATGCCGTTTTGCCTAAAATTGGCCACTTCGAAAAAAGGGGGGGGGTTTTTACCCCTTTTGCGCGCAACTGAAATTTTCCAAAACGCGCCGCGGGGGGTTACCTTGGATGTGCACAAGTGCGTATTTGCCCATTTTTTGGGCATGCAGAAGGAAATTTGGGGGTGTCTTGCTTCAAAAGTGATGGATCTTTGCACGCTTACTTGATGCTGCTGTTTCACATATCACGTGTGGCAAGGACGCGGTGGCCTAAGGGGTTAGCATACAACAACGGAGGCCTCCACTCTACCTCCTCACCAATGCAATGGTGGTTGTAGCCGCCCACACCCCCTGCCGGGGGGGGGCATGGACGGTTTCTCTTCGGCGCGGCCCAACACCGAAGAGTGTGCCCCACAGGGTGCCCAATCCTGCCAGACGTACGTTTCGTCACGTTTCGCGTTTCGTGTCACCGCTTCATGGGGTGCCCAGTCCCACAATACGGTCGTTTCGAATCGTTTCGCGTTTCGGATCACCGCTTCATGGGGTGCCCAATCCCACAATGCGGTCGTTTCGAGTCGTTTCGTGTTTCACGGGGTGCCCAATCTCGGAACTTCGGTTGTGCCAACAACAAGTACATCGTCTGTCACGCTATGGTTGTGTGTTGTTGTGTGTCTCGCGGCAATGCGCGGAACCGCATGCACTTCGCACCAAAGCGGGGGCACAAAATTAGAAGTGGCCCACTTGTGGGCAAAATGGCTACCTCACCCCTGCCGTCTCGGGGATCCCCACCACTTCAGAGCGGGGGGACAAAATCAGAAGGGGCCCACTTGTGGGCAAGGTGGCTACCTCACCCCTGCCGTCTCGGGGATCCCCAACGCTTCAGAGCGGGGGGACAAAATCAGAAGTGGCCCACTTGTGGGCAAGGTGGCTACCTCACCCCTGCCGTCTCGGGGATCCCCATCGCTTCAGAGCGGGGGGACAAAATCAGAAGTGGCCCACTTGTGGGCAAAATGGCTACGTCACCCCTGCCGTCTCGGGGATCCCCACCGCTTCAGAGCGGGGGGACAAAGTCAGAAGTGGCCCACTTGTGGGCAAGGTGGCTATGTCACCCCTGCCGTCTCGGGGATCCCCACCGCTTCATAGCGGGGGGCTAAATCAGAAGTGTCCCACAAGTGGTCAAAAATGCTATATAGTGGTAGTGTGAGGTGCGCTAAGCAAACCCTTCCCCCCAAAAAAGGGGGGGGGTTTCGGTTATGTGAAAACCCTACTTTTGCCTAAAAATTTGGCCAACGAAAAAGGGGGGGGGGGTTATGTAAAACCCCCCATGCTGTCGTTCTCCGCAGAAAACGCCCCCCCCCCCTGCTTGTTGGTAGCAAACAAAGCCAATTCATCATTGCAGGTCAATTCAGGGTTCCCTCATCTAATCAAGACACAACAAATACAACAGAGCGGGACATTCACCATCTCATGCCAACTCACAGTGATCATGGTCAATCAGAATTAGACTCCCCTGAACTGGAGCCTCCATCTGTAGTGGAAGTGGAGCTGGAACCTGATGATGATGAGGAATCTGAGTCACTGCCTGAATGGGAGACATCAGACAAGTGTTGCCATTGGCACACTCAAAAATAGTGTGGCACATGCCTTTTGTGCCTCATTGTATGCTTCTTGTCTCTTCCGGCCAGTGATCCTATCTTTAAACCTAAAATAAAGCAGCGCGTCGATTACGTCTTTGCGTTTTGCGCGTGGCGACGGTTGGACTGGGGAGCAGAAATACACTGACAACGAGCGTTGGGTCATGGTAATCTGCAAGACAAGGAACGCAGAGTAAACATAAAACGATAAGTAAAAAGTGTGTGGCGTGCGCCGAAGGCGCCGAGAAATTTTTTCCCCGTCACCAAAAAAAGTTCCCAAAACCCAGGTTTTCAGCTGCACTTGAGCTGAGGGGGGAGGGGGGGAGGGGGTCCAGGGGAGGGGGGGAGGGGGTCCAGGGGGGAGGGGTCCCCCCCCCCCGTCGGAATGAAAATTAAAGCAAGTCCCTGGGGGGGGGGGGATGCGCCGCCCCCCCCCCCCCCCCCCACACTGGTCCTGAGTTCTGGTTGGCGCCAAAAGCGCCGAAGAAAAACGTTGGCCTAAATGGACCTGCACCAAACGCCACTTAGAAAATGTTTCATCAGCCAAAAAGCCCAGCAAAATGTCCCCCAATCACTTAAGGAGGGCTGGGGGGTCCATGGGGGGGTGCGGGGGTGGTCTGGGACGCCCCTCCAACGGGTGCTGAGTTGCTACGTGAGGCTCTGGTCGACACACCCACCCCCCTACCCTTACCGAGGCCTTGTGCCAAACCCCCCTTAACCCCCCCACCCCAGGACTGGGTTGTTGGTAGTTGGAGAATGTAGGCACCCGTGCCTTCTGGCAAGCCAGGACCATGCCATCCCTCCGCCATCGAGCCCATTGCCCCCAATCCGTCCTGACCCCCCCCCCCCCTCCCCCATCTCTGCAGGGCTCACATCAAAAACATTTCTCTTTGCCGGACAGCAATGCCCGCAGCACATATTTCCCATCACAGCCACTCCCCCCCCCCCCCCCCCGATCCCCTCCACAACGAGGGTGTGCACTGTCAGCTCTGGATGTCTTTGCAAGTCACTGCCATGAGCCCCGGTTAGCGCAACCGGCCTTCAGCACTGAACCTCCTCTCAAAGATGCAGTGCTGACCTGCGGGAGTACAAAGAAGAAGTGGAATGGTACCCTCTGCTTTCCACATGCCTGAGATCCCGATGCAGTGTGCTGCGCGTTGACTCTCTACACCCTCCCCCACGGCCTCCCCTTATCACTGGAGTCCCATCACCTCTGCACATTGCGTCAGTTGAGTCAGCGCATAGTCACGAGCACAAGCTCCTTCCATCCCGCACTCATCCCGCCACCCAAAAAGGCTCAATTGACGCCCCCCGCCCATCCTCCCCAAATCCTACCGAGACTGACCCCCGGGCCCCGGAGGTGAGACCCGGACCCCAAATTCCGCAAAAACATGAAAATCGAATTTTTGGAATCAGTGAGTCGAGGGGGTTCAGAAAAGTCACCACTTGCCATGTATTTGGTGAAAAACAAATTTCATACTTTTCAATGCTCGAAAAATTTTTCGGCGCCTTCAGCGCCAGAGTGAGAACAGTGTCGTCAATTGAGCCCTTTTTGCGAGCCCGGGCTTGATCCATTTATAACCCGACTTCCCCAAAGGCAGTCCGTTCTCTGTGGGCAGGACGAGAAGCAACCTTTTCAGTGTGAGATTGGAGGCATTGGCCAGGAACACGGCGCAGCCCGCCTCGAACGGATTTCTGATGATGACCCTGGCGTCGGGGGCGGCGGTGATGGTGAGTCCTGTGCAGAAACACAGAGTGCAGCGTCACTGACGAATGCCGACGATGTGTACCTCTGGACACGCCAATGCCCCACCCTTTGGGGTCCCCTTTGTTGTGCATCCCGCTGCACTACGGACGTCGTCTGCTGGGCAGGCAACGAAGCGCGGACGAGAGAGTCCCTGTGAAGGCGCCAAGTGGCACGAGCTATCCCCTTCTACGCCAGCGACTGTGCGGCACACCGCCGTGGCTTTGGTGCACATCGCTGTTCGACTACAGTTCGCCTCCCGCACGAGCGACGGCTGGTTCGCCGGGTGGACGCCCGCGCGGCGAGCGGAGGATGGACGTGAGGACCGCTCTGCACCCACCGCGTCCTCTATCACGACAATCCCCAGCAACAGACCCCATCTCTGACTATGGGAGGGGGCCTTGGGGCCTGCAAACAGAGCAGCTCCCCTACCTCCCCCCCCACGCACACGATGCTCCATGTGCCACTATGCACTGACCCTGTGCCCCGAACCCTCCCACAGGTCCCCCCCCCCCCGGCACACACTAGAGACACACAGGCACGGCAGTACCCCCCCCCCCCCCTCGAGCGCCTCAGTGGGGGTTGGGGATCGTCAGCAGTCTGGGCGGCTGTGAGACCAGACAACCGGAAGTCAGACCCGGTCGTGGCGGAGGCATAGGCCGTGGGACCCGCCTTTGGCGCGTGCCGAGACCCCCCCCCCCAAAAAACCCACACCCGTTCGAAGGGCCCCCCTCCCCCGGAGTTCCGATGGACTGCGGTGCCCTGTTGCGGTGCCCTCCCCAGTCCTCCCCAGTCCTCCGCGCTGCAGACAAGGACCCGGAGCAGGCGCAGACCGCCATCTCGTCACCGGCGGTGCAGCGCATCCGGGGGTTTTGGGTGCGTGACACTGCCCCCATGCGCTATCACCCCTCGGAACTGAGTTGATATCCGTGTCCGCTCTGGCCCACCCCCCCACCCCCGTGTCCAGCGAACAAGAAAGCCCTCCAAAAACACGGTCCGAACTGGAGTGTTCGTTGGACACGCCGTTCGGTACCAAATCAATTCGGTCCCTAAACTCGGGGCCCAATCAATTCGGTCCTGTGAAAAAAAAAAACGGTCCGAACGGACGTGTTCATTGTAAAAGGCATTCGTTGGACGGGGGGGGGGCGTATTGTGGACTGCAGCCAGCCCACAGACCCTCGCCAGTGCCATATGAAGGGATGGGGGGGGGGGGGCTGCTTCCGTTACACTCCCAAGGCCATCCTCACAACGTCCCCCCACCCGACCCCCCACCCCATATCCACGAGGGCACGGAGGGGCACACCGCTGGGCGGGGCCAAGCAAATCAGAGGTGGGTACACGCCCTCTGTCAGAATGATCTCGGTGTTGGGGTCTGCCTGATCCAGTGCCTCGCTGACCCCTGGATACGGGGCTGCCAGAGAGCCATCGGCGCTTTCTGGGGGCGGTAGGTTTGGAGGCTGGACGTAGATTCGGTGGTTCTCATCATCTGCAGAAGTGAGACCACATGGACAGTGCCCTGGCGCAGAGCTTTGGTTGGATTACTTCGTCAAGGCTGTAGTTGGGCAATTTGGATATGGTGACTCTGCTGATTGCACAGGTGATCTCACATGCGGGAGGTATTGTTTGTGTGATACAACGCAGATTATGACACAGAGGTTTGGGGGTTACAATGGTCACAGAGGTATAGAACACTGGTGGTTCTCCACACTTTGATGACCGGTGACCTGTGGTAGCCCTGCCCCAGGGTGGGCACAATCCGTCGCAGACTGGTGTCATTTCCTGCGTTTGGCAAGCCCTGCTGACCTTCTTGGCAAACTCCACTGGTCCAAAGCAACACACTTTGCCACGCTCTGCAACGCGGCCACTTGGGAGGTCCATGACAATTTTGTTGGTTCCACGCAATGGACGGCCCGCCCTGACCCCCACAACTGCATGCGCATCCTGCCCATACATGCGGCAGTCGTCCTGTACACATACCTCCTCAATGGCCCCCTCTCGAGCACAAGCCTCCCACTTCTCACTTCCCTCTCAATGACAGGCCTCCAGCTTCTCCCTTCCCTCTTGCAACGACACCACTGTCCCCCCCCCCCCCCTCCAGGTGCCCCTTCCCCCCACCAACGTCCCCACCAAAGGGCAGGGGAGCACATGCTAAAGGTCCAGGATAGCAAAAATGGCATTTGTAGGCCATAACGACCGAAGCATTGCCCAATTGCGGAATGGACATGAGTGGTGCATTTCAGCATGGTAAAATACGTTGGGGTTGGGGGTTGGGGGTGCTTCCAGCGCGCCGCAGGGTGCGCTGCAGGCACCGCAATGGAAGAGAAACCCCTGTAATGTAATCCCCCAGACCTTCTAAAATGCACTATCATGGATCAGAATGAACCAAGTCGACATTCTTTTCAAATTTTTTCCTGAAGATGATGCACGTTGATCTGTTGACACGCTCGCTCTCCACAAAGGAGAGACTACTACCCCGGTCCAACGTGCAAAGTGTGGTAGGGAAGCACATCCTTCTCTTGTGTTAAGGAGAAGGGACGTCATGTTGGCATGAGCAGTGTGAGGATCAGTTGAAATCGGTGTGGCAAAAGATGAGGGGAGAGTGACACGTCACGTATCGTCCCCACAGCAATGTCCACTGTGAATTGCCTTACACAGATTCCATGTGGCACAAAAGCACAACCAAATCATATGCCCCCCTTACGGCCCCACAATGACAATGTTGCAAATGTTCTTGTAAAAGCAATTGGCCAAGTGCAAAATCAAACAATACCAAGGATTATTGAGCAACAAGTTGCCAGAAGAATCTACACTCCTAATGCTGGTGGGTTTCTCTTGCCGTGTGCCAGGCACCGCGGGCACCGTGGGTCAGGCACCTGCATTGACTACCTCAAATCAAACACAAAAGTGGAGACAACTTGGGATGCTCAATTGGTATTTTTTGGGTGTCAGTGGCTACCTTTGATCCTTGTAGTCCGCACAAAGATGCAATGTATCTGTAAAATGGCATTCTGGCATTGAAAGCGGGTTCAAACCAAAAAAATATTATATTTTTCCAGGAACATTCTAGCATAGTAAAAGCATTATTTCTAGAGCCAGACTACCCAATCGTGATCCTATTTCCTTCACAAAAGTCCTGAAAATGTGCAAACTACAAGGTGCCTCTGGGGTACAGTGTACGGATGAAAAGGCACAGTCAGGGGCCAGGAACGAAAAGATATTCTTGGGGGGTAGCAATCCGGGCTTCGGGGGCAAACAGGCAAAGGCAAAGAAGGGCGCTGCAACTGCTGTGCGCAACAGTAAGGGTGAGGACTCTGCGGACGCTATTGGCCCAAAGAGGCTTAGTCCCACCCATTTCACTGAGCGCTTGAGGCGTGCAGCGACTGGCGAAAAGTAGTGGCTGCACGTGTGAATGCCTCACCCTTAGTTACAGTGTGTTGTTGTCTGTTTTGTAAGTTCGCCCTTGGTGCCTTGGGATCGCGAGTATTCAGAGCCTCGGGCCTGTCGTGTCCCTGAAAAATGGCCCCCCCAAAACCCACTCAACCTCACCCTCAACCCCCACAACCCTCTGCAACCGTCGACAACCCTCCACAACCCTGTGCAGCCCCTCCATACCCCGCCACAAACCTTTGCGACCCCCTGCGCAATCGCTGACCACCCTCAACCCCCACCCCCAACCTCCACAGCCCTTCACCGCCATCCACAACCCTCCACAACTGCTTCACAGCCATGAAGCAGCTCCAAGCGGCCCGTCTGCCGTGCAAAGACCCGGGGAGGGGGGGCAACGGGAAAGGGCCGGAAGGCACGACACGGCGCCCCTGCGTCAGGGATACAGTGCGTTAGGGATGGGGCCACACCGTCAGAGTCTCCGTGTTCCGTAGCAGAGCAGATCTCCACAGAAACGGAGGCCACCCCCTAAAGCGACAAATAGGGCGTGCATGAGGCGATGGCTGTGTGTTGGGGGGGGGTGCGGAAGGTGGCGTGCTGTTTGGCTGGATAAACGTCTTGTCCCATGACCCACTGCTCTGTGGCCATACCGTCTCCCGAGCACTTGCTGCGGAGTTTGGACACAGCGTCAGAGTCTGGACACACAAGGTCAGCTTTCACACGACGCACAGTCCTACTCCTCTGTGTCCTCAGGGGTGCCTAATACAACCCCCTGTGTAACATTCCGTCGGGCTGTTGTTTCTTTACGGGGCCCTGGACAGTCACCCGTTCTTCCCTTCGCATGTTGCGTCGGGTCGCTGCGTTCTGTCGGCCGCTGCGGCCGGTGCTCTTGCTGGTGTCGTTTCCGCGTTCGCGGAGCCCAGTATTTCGTGTGTTGGGGCTGTGCTGAATGTGGCATCGTGTGCCGTTTGCGCGTCCGCAGCGCCCAATAGTTGGCGTATTGAGGATGTGCTGGTTGTTGCCGGGGTCGTTTGACTGTTTTTGCTGTCCACACACCTCTGTCCACGGGCCGTCCATAGCCTGCCTCTCTGTGTTTGTGTGTGCGTGAGGCCCAGGTTCCCCGCTCCTCCACACACCCCCTCCCCCCGAAGTTTTTTTCAGCCTAAAAATCCTGGGGCCCAGCTGCAGGTTTGGCAAAAAAACTTAGCAAATCCATGAAACATGCCGCTGATTCTGGCAGGTCTCGATGCAAAATGGCCAAAATTTGTGGCCAAAATGCTGCAAAGGGTCGCCGGTGCGCCGTAAACGTGGTGGACGCATCTGCGGATCTAGACCCTCCCTGAAGTAAGTGTATGAGAGAGTGTATCTAGTCTGAGAGAGTCTACTAGTGTATGAGAGAGTGTATAAGACCTTCTTTAAGCCAAAAGCTGAGCAGACGCAACGCGAAACAACGGTCATATGCCCCTACGGCAGAGCCCAGATCTGCGCACACCTCTCGGAACCATCGCACAGACTGACGCAGGCACACAAGGAGACGGGCATACCGCCAATTGGACGGTCTTGGGGAGGACAAGGGCATCCGGGGCTTTCAGCGGCGATGTCGATGCATCGGCGACTGCACAGGGCAGAGGAGGCAGCAACGGCGATGCACACAGGCCACACGCACGGCCACAGGGGGGGGGGGGAGCTCCGGGCCCTCGGACGAGAACATTGGGGGTGCAGCGGTGCCCCTTCGCATACAACCGATGCGGGGGCGGGGGGGGAGGGGCATGGGGGAGGCGACTCCTTGGGTTTGGACGCCAAATCCCCCCCCCACAGACCGTTGGCCGGAGGCCCCCGAAGGCAAACCACAATGTTTCTTTCCCTTTTGTCCTTTCCTTCTCCTCCTTCTGCGCTCTGCACTGTTTTCGGCGAGCGCGGTCTGCCCTATCCGGTTATCTCCCCTTGTTCGTCCCTTTCCCCATGCCCACTTTCCTCTGGGCCCTCCCTATTCTTTCTGCCCTGGGGGGCATTGGGTGGCGGGGGAGCGTGTTGCTGTAGGGAGGGGGTAGAGGAGGGGGCGGGGGAGGAGGAGTGGGAGTGGGCTCGTCGCATCCTGTCCCTTCCTTCCCCTTGAGGAGGAAGATCCTGGCTCAAGGGGGCTCCTTGTTGGTGTCAGCGTGCTTAATGTTGGTGGTTTTGGCCACTTGCATCTGCTGGCCCACATATCCCAGTCTGTCCAAGGGGCCCACATATCAGAGTCTGTCCGAGGGGGGGGGGGGGGTGCTGGGAGGGGCGATAGGGGGAGGGTCCGGGGGGTTCGGTTGGGGAGGGGGGGGGGGGGCTCAAGGTGGTGGGATTTGGGGTGGGTGGGGGGGGGGGGGGGTAATTGGCCTCCTCGGACCTGCGGAGTCGCTCCTCCCGCCCCACGGGATTGTGGTGGGAGAAAATTGCGGCACCCCCAAATTTTGGTGCCTTGTGTACAGTCGTGGGTGCTACTTGCCCCGCCTGAAGCAAAGGGCTGGCCCAGGTTGCGCAAAAACTTTCGTGGGGAACACTTCGGCACTCATCCGAAAGCCACGCCCCCCCCCCCCCAAAATGTACACACCAAACGCACACAGAGAAAACCCGAACTACAACCCAAACTTCAGTATTGAACAGGAGTTTGCGCGGCGTCAACGCCGAGGAACCGGAGGCACCCCAGGCGAAAGCTGGGCCTCTGTCCCACCGGAAATGATGGCCAACAGCAACGGGAAACACCGTTGCTCCCCATCGAGTCAGGCCGTGGGTGTGTGCGGCGGGTGCGAGCACTGCACAGGGCCGTGTCCGGGTGTTGTGCCGCGTAGTGAGTGCGCGGGGCCCAGTGTGACACAGTACATTGCTCAGGACATTCGGTTTGAGCCGCGTCTTCAGCAGAACTACAGGGGGGGGGCGGTGGTTTGGGGCCTTGTCAATTTGCCAGTGGGAAATTTGGCGGTGGGAAATTTGGCGGAGGCAAGGCACAAGGAATGAGATGTGGGGCATGCAAAGCACAAGGGGGTGGGGGGGGCAAAGCAGGAGGCCCCTGGATTTGGTGCGGGACATCTGGCAGCCGAATTGAAACGCCACATTTCCCACACCGAATTAACAGCCCACCCCCCCCCCCCCCGTTACCCCGTGTGTTGAGCAGTGCATCGGGCGGTAGATCAAGCCGATCTATTGCCCCGGGTATTGACTCTGTTCTTTGTGACGGGGGCAGTGAGCAGTGCATTGGGGGCAGTGTACTGAGCGGTGTATCAAGGACCGTGTTCCCCGGTGCAATGGAGCACCCGACTTTGGGATTGGGGGCTGAGGTGTGCACAGGGCTGCTCTTTGCTTTGGTCAGGGCGGGGGAGATAATTGGGTTGAGGGAGGGGGGGGCTTGCGAGCCCATTTTCCAACTCCCCCCATGGGCTCCCTAGTCTGCCTCCTTACCATGCCTTGGGGGGGGGGGGGTCTGAGAGGGTGCCCATGGGAGGGGGGGGTCTGAGAGGGTGCCCATGGGAGGGGGGGGGGGTGCCCCAACATACGTACCTCAAAATGACCCTCATGACGCGCTGATCATTTGGAACAGGGGGGGGGGGGGCTCTTGGACTTGCGAGCCCTTTTTCTCAACCCCCCGCCCCAACCATCCTGGGGCTCCCGAATCCCCCTCCCCCTCAGAGCAAATGTCTGGTCGCCCAGAGGCGGGCTGAGGATGAGCCAAATCGCATCGAATGGATCGGCCGCTGCCGCTGCGGTGCCGGGGCCATTCGCGCACCCCTGGGCCTGCCCCACCGAAGGTTCTGTGGCACGTGGCCCTCATTTCGGGTGTCGGATGAAGGCCACGGCCTCACATGCGGTGCTCAGTGCTCAGTGCTCAGCGCTGAGCCCGCTCGACCCACGGGTCCATCCACTGCCCATCGCACTCCTCCGTCTCCCGCGGAGCGCACCGCTGCAAAGAGGGCCCCGTGCACTGCCCCGTGCCGGGCCCCGGACACGACCCAATGCACTGCTCAGTCGACTGCTCAAAACAGATCCTGTGCAGACCATTGGGGGCGGGGTGGGGGGGGGGGCATGTGGGGCGCTACCCAGCGGCGGGCCGAACCCCCCCCCATCCCCCCCCCCCCCCCCCCCTCACATCAGAAACATTGTCCACGGGGGGAAATGAAATGTGCTTCAGGGGCCCAGAAATTGAGGCCGAGGCCGATTTCATGGACCTGAGTTTTTGGACGGGGCTTTGGCGTGCGTGCACCGTTTGTCGCATTGGTTTGGGATTCTGCGGATGCTTTTGAAACGTGTTGCTGAGAAGACCCGCAACTTCATTGAAAACGTACCCCCCACAAAGTTCGTGCGTGGCCCCGGGAGAGGCACGTTGACTTGCGAACTTCGTTTGGCCTCGGAAACCCCCCATCCGAGACCACTGAGCAACGGCCCGGTCCCATGGCCTCTGCTCCTCCGCAATGGTCAGCTCAGCCTCAGCGCACAAAAATGAGGGGAACTGCGGTTTTGGACCCCCGGGCACGCCGGGCCTCAGAGCGCGCGGCCCCCACAAACGCACTCCGCACCCGCTTTGCGCTCCACGACGTCTCCACCGCCGGCTCGAGCGGGATCACGGGCAACGCGGCGTCCGGGGGGGGCCCTGCGGCGTGCCGTCCTCCGGCGGCTCCGGCGGCGCCTTGAAGCCGGCGGCCAACGAAATGGGCGTCACGGGGGTCACCTTCGGGGGCGTGCCGAAGCGCGGCGTGTGGCTCGTGCTGACCGGGGCCCACGAGCGCCGCCGCCCCCCGCACGCCCTCCCAGCCCGGCTTCGGCGGAGTGCCCGGCCGCCCCGGCGAAGGCGACCCCGACGCCGTCGAGCCCTGTCGCGAGTGACCGCCGGGCATGCGGAGGAGCCGCGGGGGCGTCGCCGCACGCTCGACCTCCGACTCCGTTCTTAACGGCCCACATCGGCTTCATGGGCGTCGTGGACCGGGAGGATTTGGGCGCGGGGGACAGGCCGCGCGCGCCCGCGCCGCGGCCCGGCCGCGTGCGCGGGGGGGACGAGCGGAGGACGTCGGACTCGTTGCGGAGGGGCGAGTCGGGGTGTTCGGCGCCGCGGAGGTGGGGGGGAAGGGGCCGAGGGGGTTGCGGAGGAACTCCGTGGCCTGGGGGTTGGACATGGCGACATCCATTCCTGGAATGCGAGGGCACGGGCCGCGGTGACGCTTGTTTGGAAGTTTGAGATTGGCTTTGTTTCATTGGGGAGTGATGGTGAATACCTTTGAATTGTAATTCAATTTATTAAGACTTTTAGTTTAATGTAATTTTAATTTAATTCAACCATTCGTTACACTTGATGGCGAAGAACGACCAGGCGCCCAATGCATACACAAAGCTTCAAAGCACCCCACGCGGTGGCATTCACCAACAGTGTCCACAATGTCCGATGAAACACACACTCAATCATCGATTGGCACACAGCACCCGCACCTCCGACAACGGGGCATCTTGTCGATGTTGGGGAGGCACACTATTGAGGGAGCACCGTGTTGAGGGTGCACACGGCGGAGGGGGGGGGGGGCATAAGTGGGAGCCAGTCCTCCCTCTCCCCCGGAGGTCTCAGATATCGGGTCCCCATCGCCCCCCACGACCCCCCCGCCGGCTGCCGCAGAGCCCCCTGCAGCACCGCACCCCCCGCCACTCCGCTGCTCAGTCCCCCACACCCCCACAACGCGTCGCCCAGGGGCCCCACACCACCCCCCATTCCATTCATTCGCTGCCGCCCCGGTCCCTCAGTCCCGTTTCGCGGCCCACGGCGGCCCACCACTGCCCCCGGGGGACAAACTGCCGCCTCGTTTCAAGGCAATGATGGCCCCGGTCACGGGATCCCTTTTCCAAGGACACACCCCCCCCTGAGGGATGCATCGGAAGGGAAGGGACTGTAGGGGCGGCCCCAGAGGCGGTTGGACAGGCGGTTGGAGGAGGTTGCCAAAGCGGTTGGGGGCGGTTACTGTCGGTTACAAATGCCATTGAAGATATTTGCCGTTCGGGGGTCAGTGGCCGGGCATAGGCTGGGCGCCCTGGAGGAGGGAGGGTACCCCCCCCCCCCCCCACCTTCCAATGTAAGCCCCCCTCCCCAAAGCAAAAGTCCACCACCGCCCCCTGACTCTCGCCCGCGATTGCGCTTGAACCTCCGAACCCCCGCACCCCCGGGGCCAGACCCCAATCTGCTCAGGGCCGCCCGCGGCACAAATCCCAAAGCCCCGGCCGCCACACACGGACCCAGACCGGCACGCCCACGCCCCCCTCCACGACCAGAACGACGGGCCCGTGACATGCGCGCGTGCGACGGTGCGTACGACTGAGGGAAGAGGGCAATGATGGCGGACCGAAACAACGGCGCCGGCCACAACACTTGGGCCAGCGGCGGTGTGCAGTCCCCCATCGCGTGCACCGTCGCGGCAAACGGATGGCGCATGCCGCACGGCTCAAGTCCTGTGATTTGGGACGGGGTAAATCGCGCCGCCTTCCGTCACGACGAAATGTTCCCACGAAATCATCCCCCGCCCGGAATGCGCCACCCCCCCATCCCCCGCCCCTGGCACAGTGGCCCCAAAGGGGACGGGGGAGTGAGCAAAGGCAGCGAGGCCTGTGTGTGCTCCATCCGCCCCGTCGCGCGCTACCACCCGTTGGCAAAGCAAGGCCGGCCCCCCCATCCCCTGGACACCCCATGTCCTGCCCCCGCTGGAGCCCACTGCTGCTCTCTGCCCCCGACCCGGGCCAGGCATCCACGCTCACCGCCACCGAACGGGGAAAATGGGGGGAATGGGGGGAATGGGAAAATGGGGGGGGGGGGGATAGGGGGCATATGACACGGGTGTGGGTTGCGGAGGGTTGTGGCGGGATGCGGTTGAGGAAACTGGGACAGAAACGGGAGGAGAATGGGACGAAATACCCATTTTTCACAGTCCCATTTCCCCATTTTTCCGGAGGGTCAAACGTCTTCCCCACAGTCCCCTCTGCACTCACCGACGGACAAATGGGCCCTGCCACACACCAACACTCAGCGCCACGGCGGCTAGTGCGGATGCTTGCCACCGGACCAGTCACAAGGGGGGGGGGGGGGCTCTGTGCCCCCCCCCCCCCCCCGCAGCAGCCCAGGCACTGCATTCAGCCGCTGTCCCACTGCCCCCGCCCAATCCCCGGCACATCCCCATCGACACATCCCTCGGCCGAACCCTCCCACAACTGCCACCCCCCGGGCCCAAGCATGTGTTAGAAGAGAGGGGGGAGGGGGGCGGCTGTCTGGAACCCAAAATCTTGTGTACCAAAAGGGGCCCAAATCAATATTGTCTTTTGTAGATTGTATGCTTTTCCCACCATGAAATCTGGGTCCAGGAGGGGGGGTTTGGCACAAGGCCTCGGTGTCAGATCGTTTGCCTTTGGCGGCTCCTATTAGCCTCTCGCCACTGCTCAGCCTGACCCTCTTGGGGTCCGTGTTTTGGTTGTGTCAAGGAAGCCCCTGCATGACTTGTCCTGTTTGACTACTCCGGGGGTCGGCTGTCCCGGAGATGGGCTGTTGCCTGGGCCGTTGACCAGGTGCATCCAGGAAAGGGGCGGGGGGGAGACGTGGTTGTCAGCCCTTCTGATACATCACCGCCCAGGCCCTTCACGCCGCACCTTCTCAAAGTCGTCCTCGCGGACCCCCGAGGCCCCGCCGGTGGCGTACAGCCGGCAGTAGTGCTTGCCCACCTCCAGCCCCCGGCCCTGCAGGTCGCCCCGCGCCTGCAGGTGCTGCGTGAACACCCACGCGGCGTAGAGGTAGTCCCGCTCCCGCGTCACCAAGATCATCGCCTGCTGCCACGTGGGCAGCGGCCCCACCCCCGGGGCCGGGCTGGGCAGCGGAGGGGCCAGCGGCGACGGGGCCCCGCTGAGGGTGAGGGGCGCGCCGGTCATGGCGGCGCCGGGGCTGAGGGTCGGGGGCGCGCCGACGGGCCCGGCCATTTGGATCAGGGACCACAGCCCCGGCGCCGCCGGGTCCGGGGCGATGGGCCCCTCCGGCCCCGGGGCCGGCGGGGGAGGGGCCCAGGTGCCGTGCATCCCAACGAGCGGCCACGCGCCCCCGAGCGGGTCCGGGGGCAGGACGGGGGCCGAGACGGAGCGGCGGCGGTCGCCGGACGGGCGACCCCAGGCCTGGACCGCGCCGGGGCTTGGGGCGGGGGCCTGCAGGGGCCAGAGGGCGGGGGCGGGGGCGGCCAGGGCCGGGCCGCGCAGGCGCGGCGGGAGGGAGGCGAGGAAGGGCTGCAGTTCCGAGGCCGCGATGTTGTTGGCGGCGGCGTAGTACTCGAGCCACGGGACGATGTGGAACATGTGATGCAGGAGCGACGACGCCTGTTTGGGGGGGGTGGGAGGCGGGGGGGGGGGGGGGGGGGGCTGGGTTGGGTGTACGGACAGCACCACATCACACTGCACCGATGCGGTATCACGGCCCCGGTGATGGGGACTGAACATGCAATGAGCCTCAGGCTGCCCCCGCGTTGGACTCGGGGCCTAGGGCTACCGGTGACCCTGCCAAGCACAAGCACGGCGAAGCCCCCTGACACACACCAGGGCTTGGGCACCCCCGTCCCGGTCACTTACACACACACGCGCGCGTGCACGCACGCGCACGCACGCGCACACACACACGATTGCAAGACAAACGGGCACAACGCGGTTTCCGAGTGTCAGAATCCTCGTCAGTTGGAACGTCAAACAGGAAAGAGCATGTTCGCCGCCAATAGGCGCCTTTCTGCAGTAACGGGAAAGGCAGGGATGGGCTCGCATCGTGGGGGATGAATCGTGTTCAAGATGAAGTTCTGGGCGGCCTCTGGCAGCTGCGCTGTACCAGAAGGCTGTGCAGAACATACGATGATTGGATTCCCAGTCAGGTACCCTGGATAATTCGGGAAAGTCAGGCCCTGCTCCGCCCTATTGCTGCATCAGGCCCACCGAGGTTTGTGATACTGACCAGTCACTTCATTGGGAAAGGGGGGACATACAGAGGGACCAGTGTTCAATGACTACATGACAACCAATTAACTCCCAGAGCAAAATAATGCACCATCATTGGGGCATCACACACACACATTGCGCTGCCACAGGGTTGTGCGACAGTCCGAATCAGTGCACCGGGCCAACAGGGTGTGCGAGCTGGAAAAGTCCTCACTCCATGCACCACAGATGCCCCCCACCGTGAGGTTTCGTGGCAGCAACCAGGGGCTGTACGCATCCCCTGCCCAGTATGCGCGTTGTTCCATCCACCTGCCTACTCGTGCCGTAACGATACACCTGGGAGCTGGCATGTGATATGACAGATGGTGTAGAACTTTCACTGTTGCTTGCACGGAGTGTGGCGCGCCGCTGTATGCCTTTGCAACCGACCGGTGCATGGCACGCATACATGTACTTCTACTGAAACCAGACAGCAGGGCGACCTGCAACCAAGCCGCTGCGCCTAGGACTTGGGGTAACCACGATGTGGACCAGCACAACACACACACACACGCACACACACTTCGTGCGGGAAAACCAGTGGGGACCAAACGCGGGACACAACGTCAGTGAAGACGAAAGCAGGCGAAGGCAGAGCACTGGTCACCGAGACAATTTCATCAGGCCATTAACAAAAAGGTAGGCAAGGTCCTTTCTGAGACAGGAGTGACGGTGTACAGGAGTTTGTTCTCACAGTGCAAGTTGCGCTGATCACTACAGACCCTGCCCACTGCCCGGCCCTGTCTAGCCAATGATTGTATGATCTGTTGAAAACCGCAGCGCTACTTACATGCCTACTCTGGAGGTACTTAGCTGGAGACGGGTGTAACCACCCGCTCACACACACACAGACTCCAAGGGGGCCCGTCATGGTCAGGCCTCTTACATGTCTGTGGCACGAACATGCACATTCATGGGTTACACACACATTGTCTCCCAAGGGGGGCAGTCATGGTTGCTGGGTTTAACTTTGGCGGCGTGGAGGTGGAGGATTTCCCAGTCTCCGCACCAGAAGCCTGTGGTTCCGTCTGGTGACAGGGATGGGTCCGGGTGCCAACTACTGTAGCTGTCCCCCGCCCAGTGTGCGTGACGTCGCAGCCACGCGGCGCACAAGGTGAGGTGGCAGCAGTGTGGCATGGGGAGGAGGTGGCGAACCGTGTACAGGTAGCGGGTTGTGGCTGTATGGTCGTTGGGGCTGGTAGACAGGCCCCGCGTGACCGCCGAGTGTGCGCACACACACACACACACACACACGCACACACACACACACACACACACACACACACACACACACACACAACACACGCACAACACGCACGCACCGCACGCACGCACGCACGTGCACGCGCACATGCGCGCACACACCCACACCCACACCCACACACACATCCACACACACACACACACACACACACACACACACACACACATACACACCCCGAAATCCCAAAAGCCCCACAGCGCTTGTCTTCGGCCACAGAGGCTGTTCCTGAATCATTGCACAAGAGACCACCGCCGCAGGCCCTCGTGGCCAAAGATTGCACGGAAATCTTGAAACTGAGAATCTACGCTGAGCCTGAGGTGCCAGTCGATCGAAGTGGCTGCCGTAATAGTGCTTCAGACGCCGGGCTGGAAGACCTGAAGGTCCTAGAACTTTAACCCCTGCGCACTCAAGCCCCTGTCCAGGGAAGTGATTAGAAGGGGGTGGGGGGGTCTGGGACCTGAAAGTGGGTGTATCAAAAATGGCCTGACAAGATTTTCCTGATCGTAAATTTCCTTTTTTCCCGCGATGGTCCCTTTGGTCTGGGGGGGGGGGTTGCAGGGGGGGGGGGGGTCTCCCCCTCCTCCTGCGGCGCACGGCCATTCCAATACTCCCCGGCCCTCCGGCACCGGCGCACACACCTTCGGGCTGAGCCCCTCCAGGACCTCCGTGAACGCCTCGGCGGCCCCCAAGAAGTTCTTCTCGCGCACCATCTGCATCGCATCGGACCAGCCCGCCACGGACTTCTCGTCAGTGCGCAGGGCCCCCGCCACCCACTCGGGCGTCTGGCGGAACTGCGAGCACATCCACACCTTCGCCGCCTCGACGCCGCTGATGACCCCCATCTGCACGTCCACGTGCCCGAGGCGCCCGGCCTCGAGCAGCAGGTGCGTGCCCAGGACGATGTTGCCGCGCTTGTACTCGTCGAGCGCCAGGTCCATCAGCTGCTGCGGCGACGCCTGCGCGCGGCCGAGGGGTGCCACGTGCAGAGGGTGCGCATTGGAAGGGGCGGTGGGGGCCAGGGATGGATGTAGTGCCCCCCCAGAACCCCCGTATGGTTACGCGAAGGTTGTCATGTGTGTGGTGTTGTTGGAGCTATGCTCAGGGCTGCGTGAGAGGTTCCGTTCATGACGCCACCGTGACGATGCCCCCCCGCCATGTGATGCCCGTGCCAGTGATGATGACGAAATGCGGCTGGCCAATTTTCGAGATTTTGGACCACTTTTAGCCCCTCAGCACCTTCGGCACCAAAGTGTACCCTTTACCAAAAAAAAGAGGCACAAATTCATAATCGTCATTTCGCCATCTCGGGCCCCTCAGAGCCCCCACCCCCTCTCCCACCAAAACAATTCGGTCACTATTATCGCCAGCCCTGGCGTGGGCACCAGAGAGAGCTCACGGGATACACATGAGGCAGGCCGCACGTGTCACCCAACATGTCTTCCATGGCTTCGACCACCACAGACATGCGGCCCCGCAGTGGCACGCTCCTCGGAGCTTCCCACTGCAATGCTGTGCGCAGAACCGGGAATGCCGTGCCATTCACCGTCCGATGCATGAGGCCTCGACCACTGCCATGGCGCTCTTGATGTGTTGGCGTTCGTGCCAACATACGCCTCAGAGGCGCGCATGAGGGGACGTCCGCCAAGCACTGGCGCTGCAGGGACGGAGGCGGGCCGGACAGCGGGCCGCGCCTCCCTCTCCCAACCCCCAGCCCCAGACAACAGAGGCCCGTGATGGTCTCAAAGCGGAATGGGCGGGGGGGCACAATGGGGCCCGGTTGCCCCCAGCTCCCGCCCGCCCATTCGTGCGGGGCCCGGGGCTCAAGCCGATGGTGGGGCTGTAGACTGCCCTGAGGCCGCGGCACCCCCCAACCCCCACGCAGCCACCGCTGGGGCCTGCACGATGGGGCTGCTCTGCCGGGAGGGGGGCTGTGCAGCGCTGTCCCCCTGAGGCCGACGGGTTTTGGGCCGTTTGTATTGGGTTTGGGGTCGCGCTACTGGGGCTACCCCCGGTGAGGGCCCCGGGAGGGTAGACTCATGGGACCGGCCCGGAGTTGATGTGGGGGTCAGGGGTCCATAAAGAGGGAGCAAAGCAGACCAGCCCAAGGCCCTGGGGTCATGGTGTTGACTTGGAGGTCCGGGGGCCTCCTGGTGTCTGTAAAGCGGGAGGGAGGGGGAGGGGGGGGGGGTGCCACTTGGATGAAGCACCGCAGAACACCTCCTGCTCAATGCTGCGCACGTTTTGCTGCAGTCTCCCCACAAAGTGCCAGGCCCACGCTCCACTGCCGGCGATGGTGTATTTGGAGGCCGATCTTAAGGCTCACAAGACGCCTGCGGTGGAGCAGGATGTCCCCGACGACTCTGCATAGCCATGGGGGGGGGGGGCGGGGGTTGGGACAGGGCCTCACACAGGCGGGGGATTGCAGGACAGCCCTCAAGGACCACCAACCGCCAACCGCCAACCGCCGCCAACCGCCAACCATTGTTCAACGCTGTTTCTGTGGTCTTGGGTCTTGCCCATGCCTGTCCTTAACAACAAAAATTGAGCTTCTCAAGGACAGCCTTGCCCAACCCCCGCAACCCCCCGGGCAAAGTATGGGCCGGCCCCTCAGCAGTCTCCCGAGTGGAAGGCGTACCTGCGGTCCGGCGGGCAGGGGCACCCGCGGGATCGACACCGGCGTGGGCGCCGCCCCCGGGCCCTGCGGGATCATGAGGCTCCAGGCGGCCAGGCCCTCGTTGACGGTCCCCGTGGCCTTCCCCGTGGCCGGGCGCTCAGGGTCGGCGTCGGAGCCCACGGACCGCCAGGCCTGCCCCGGCACTTGGCCGGCCAACGCGCCGAACGGCAGGCCCCCCTTCACAGGCAGGGGGGTCCCCACGGAGATGCGGGGCTCGGGGGACCCGCCTTTCTGCGGCGACTTGGCCGTGAAGGAGACGTTGGCCGCGAACGGGTTCTGAGGACAGGGGGAGGGACTGAGGGGGGGGAGGGGGCCACAGGGGCCGGACAGGGATTTGCTCAGCCACGGCCCAGGGGGGGGGGGGGGGGATCAGGGCGGAAGGAGTGCGCCGGTGGGTACTTCCGGGTGTACGCCTTTTGAGGGGGGGGAATCCTTCGCTGGCGGATGGGGGGGTGAGGGGGGCTGGTCTGAGAGACTCGCTCACCCGGGCCGAACCGCCCACCCACCCAAACCCAAAAAACACAAACTCCTCACGGGGGGGCCGTCCCCTCGCTTTTAGACGCGACTCCCCCCCCCCAGTAGAAGTGGGCCGAAGGCCCCTGGGGGGGGGGGGGGGGGGGGGGATGCATTGGAGGGGGGGGTTCGGGGAGGGGCGATGGGGGGGGGGGGCGGTCGGGAGGGTCAGTTGGGGGGGGGGGTCCAGGTGGAGCGATTTGGGGTGGTGGGGTGGGGGGGGATAGGCTCCCGTTACCTCCCCTTGGCCTCCCTGTGGGGTGAGAGCTGGGGCTAGGGTTAGGGCTAGGGTTAGGGTCACCGAGCTGGTGGAACCATTGGTTTTATAACCCTTTTTAGTGTCTAGGGTGGACCTACCAGGTTTAGCAGCAAGCAGCAAGCAAGCAAGCAGCACGCGCGAAATGGGTAAAAATCAGAAATCCGTCGTGGTGCTTCGGATTCGGGTGAAATTTTGGTGGATGATACCTATGGGTGTGAAGTACAATCACACAAAGTTTGAGCAAGAAACTCAACGGTGGCGGCCGGGAACAGGATTCGCAAGTGGCGGACCTCAGTTTCAAAAAACTGCAGTTTAGGGCCAAAAACAGCCACTTTTGGGCCAAAAAAGCCCCGAGAACACATTCAAAATGGCCAAACGAAGGGAAACGGTGGGTACACTCCACGTGCGGCTTGACTTCCCCGTGTCAACGAGCTCTTTGCGGCCCTCTAACTCCATGATATGTCCCGGAAACGGCCCAAAAAGGCCCCCAGAAGCTCCAAATGCCGACACCCACAAACCAAGAATAGGCCATATCTTTGGCTACATGGCTCAAAACGCGATTCCGAGGGCACCTAGTCCACCTGCAACCCCCCACTTTTTGTGGTTTCCACCCCTCAGAATTGCCAAAACGGACGCCAAGATCCCAATACCTAGGCCCACTAGGCTGCGGCAAGCTGCAAGCTCATGCCCAAACAGGTGGGTGCCCAAATGGGTCAAGAAGGTCCAGTAGGGGCAAAAAGATGACTTTTCTCAAACATGATCCTACACCATGTGCAACGCTAAAACAAGTGTTTTTGGACCGTTTTGAGCTTGTGGTGGCCCATTTTGGTCCTCCGAAAATCCCAAAATGTCTTGAAAACGGGTTGTTTTGGGACCAAAAATGGGTCAAAAATGGGTCAAAAACACATTTTTCCAAACCTCATCCTAGACCATTTGGGGTGCACAAACGGGTGAAATGAGCCCATTTTTGAGCCCATGTGGGGGCATTTTGGCCCCTCAGAAGTCCAAAAAGCCTTGAAAGTGGGCCTCGTGGTGATGGGGTTCACTTGCAAGCTGATTTCACTTTGTCAAGAGCCATCAATGTGTGAATCATTCTTGATGTCCCTCACCAGTCATAGCTGATGTTCCCCCCCCCACTAGCTCGGTCCCAATATTCAGTCTTGATTAGGGTTAGGGTCACCGAGCTGGTGGAACCAGTCTTGGTTTTATAACCCTTTTTAGTGTCTAGGGTGGACCTACCAGGTTTAGCAGCAGCAGCAGCAAGCAGCAGCAAGCAGCAAGCAGCAGCACGCGCGAAATGGGTAAAAATCGGAACTCCGTCGTGGTGCTTCAGATTCGGTTGAAATTTTGGTGCATGATACCTGTGGGTGTGAAGTACAATCACACAAAGTTTGAGCAAGAAACTCAACGGTGGCGGCCGGGAACGGGATTCGCAAGTGGCGAACCTCAGTTTCAAGAACTGCAGTTTAGGGCCAAAAATAGCCATTTTTAGGCCAAAAAAGCCCCGAGAACACATTCAAAACTGCCATACGAAGGGAAACGGTGGGTACACTCCACGTGCGGCTTGACTTCCCCGTGTCAACGAGCTCTTTGCGGCCCTCTAACTCCATCATATGTCCCGGAAACGGCCCAAAAAGGCCCCCAGAAGCTCCAAATGCCGACAACCACAAACCAAGAATAGGCCATATCTTGGCTACATGGCTCAAAATGCGATTCCGAGGGCACATACTCCACCCGCAACCCCCCACTTTTTGTGGTTTCCACCCCTCAGAATTGCCCAAACGGACGCCTAGACCCCAATACCTAGGCCCACTAGGCTGCGGCAAGCTGCAAGCTCAAGCCCAAACAGGTGGGTGCCCAAATGGGTCAACAGGGTCCAGTAGGGGCAAAAAGATGACTTTTCTCAAAAATGATCCTACACCATGTGCGACGCTAAAAGAAGTGTTTTTGGACTGTTTTGAGCTTGTGGTGGCCCATTTTGGTCCTCCGAAAATCCCAAAATGTCTTGAAAATGGGCTGTTTTGGGACCAAAAATGCGTCAAAAATGGGTCAAAAACGCATTTTTCCAAACCTCATCCTAGACCATTTGGGGTGCACCAACGGGTGAAATGGGCCCATTTTGAGCCCATTTTGGGGCATTTTGGCCCCTCAGAAGTCCAAAAAGCCTTGAAAATGGGCCTCGTGGTGATGGGGTTCAGGTGCAAGCTGATTTCACGGTGTCAAGAGCCATCAATGTGTGAATCATTCTTGATGTCCCTCACCAGTCATAGCTGATGTTCCCTCCCCCACCAGCTCGGTCCCAATATTCAGTCTTGATTAGGGTCACCGAGTTGGTGGATCCAGTCTTGGTTTTATAACCTAGGTAGGGTGGACCTACCAGGTTTAGCAGCAGCAAGCAAGCAAGTAGCAAGCAGCACGCGCGAAATGGCTAAAAATCAGAACTCAATCGTGGTGCTTTGGATTTGGTTGAAATTTGGGTGGATGATACCTATGGGTGTGAAGTACAATCACACAAAGGTTGAGCAAGAAACTCAACGGTGGCGGCCGGGAACGGGATTCGCAAGTGGCGGACCTCAGTTTAAAAAACTGCAGTTTAGGGCCAAAAACAGCCACTTTTGGGCCAAAAAAGCCCCGAGAACACATTCAAAGCGGCCAAACGAAGGGAAACAGTGGGTACACTCCATGTGCGGCTTGACTTCCCCGTGTCAACGAGCTCTTTGCGGCCCTCTAAGTCCATGATATGTCCCAGAAATGGCCCAAAAAGGCCCCCAGAAGCTCCAAATGCCGACACCCACAAACCAAGAATAGGCCATATCTTTGGCTACATGGCTCCAAATGCGATTCCGAGGGCACCTACTCCACCTGCAACCCCCCACCTTTTGTGGTTTCCACCCCTCAGAATTGCCAAAACGGACGCCTAGACCCCAATACCTAGGCCCACTAGGCTGCGGCAAGCTGCAAGCTCAAGCCCAAACAGGTGGGTGCCCAAATGGGTCAACTAGGTCCAGTAGGGGCAAAAAGATGACTTTTCTAAAAAATGATCCTAGACCATGTGCGACGCTAAAACAAGTGTTTTTGGACCGTTTTGAGCTTGTGGTGGCCCATTTTGGTCCTCCGAAAATCCCAAAATGCCTTGAAAATGGGCTGTTTTGGGACCAAAAATGGGTCAAAAATGGGTCAAAAACACATTTTTCCAAACCTCACCCTAGACCATTTGGGGTGCACAAACGGGTGAAATGAGCCCATTTCGAGCCCATTTTGGGGCATTTTGGCCCCTCAGAAGTCCAAAAAGCCTTGAAAGTGGGCCTCGTGGTGATGGGGTTCACTTGCAAGCTGATTTCACTTTGTCAAGAGCCATCAATGTGTGAATCATTCTTGGTGTCCCTCACCAGTCATAGCTGATGTTCCCTCCCCCACTAGCTCGGTCCCAATATTCAGTCTTGATTAGGGTTAGGGTCACCGAGCTGGTGGAACCAGTCTTGGTTTTATAACCCTTTTTAGGGTCTAGGGTGGACCTACCAGGTTTAGCAGCAGCAGCAAGCAGCAAGCAGCAGCAAGCAGCAAGCAGCACGCGCGAAATGGGGAAAAATCAGAATTCCGTCGTGGTGCTTCGGATTCGGCTGAAATTTTGGTGGATGATACCTATGGGTGTGAGAGACAACCCTACAAAGTATGAGCCAGAAACTCAACGGTGGCGGCCAGGAACGGGTGTCGCAAGTGGCGGACCTCAGTTTCAAAAACTACAGTTTAGGGCCAAAAACAGCCATTTTTGGGCCAAAAGAGCCCTAGAACCCATTCAAAACGGCCAAGGAAAGGGAAAGGGTGGGTGCACTCCATGTGCGGCTTGACTTTCTTGTGTCAACGAGCCATTTGCGGCCCTCTGACTCCACCATATGTCCCGGAAACGGCCCAAAAAGGCCCCCACAAGCCCCGAATTTTGTGCAGATTGGCTGGCGACAGCCACAAACCAAGAATAGGCCATATTTTTGGCTACATGGCTCAAAACGCGATTCCGAGGGCACCTAGTCCACCCGCAACCCCCCTTGTTTTGTGGTTTCCACCCCTCAAAATTGCCCAAATGGACGCCTAGACCCCCGTACCCAAGCCCAGTAGGCTGCGGCAAGCTGCAAGCTCAAGCCCAAACAGGTGGGTGCCCAAATGGGTCAACAGGGTCCAATAGGGGCAGAAAAATGACTTTTCTCAAAAATGATCCTAGACCATGTGTGATGCTAAAACAAGTGTTTTTGGACTGTTTTGAGCTTGGGGTGGCCCATTTTGGTCCTCCGAAAATCCCAAAATGCCTTGAAGATGCGCTGTTTTGGGACCAAAGATGGGTCAAAAATGGGTCAAAAACGCATTTTTCCAAAACTCATCCTAGACCATTTGGGGTGCACAAACGGGTGAAATGAGCCTATTTTGAGCCCATTTTGGGGCATTTTGGCCCCTCACAAGTCCACAAAAGCCTTGAAAGTGGGCCTTGTGGTGAAGAGGATCACTTGCAAGCTGATTCCACCCTGTCAACGGCCTTCAATGTGTAACTCATTGGTGTCCCTCACCATTCATATCTAATGTTCCCTCCCCCACCAGCTCGGTCCCAATATTCAGTCTTGATTAGGGTCACCGAGCTGGTGGAACCAGTCTTGGTTTTATAACCCTTTTTAGTGTCTAGGGTGGACCTACCAGGTTTAGCAGCAGCAAGCAAGCAAGTAGCAAGCAGCACGCGCGAAATGGGCAAAAATCAAAACTCCGTCCTGGTGCTTCAGATTCGGCTGAAATTTTGGTGGATGATACCCATAGGTGTGAAGTACAACCACACAAAGTTTGAGCAAGAAACGCAACGGTGGCGGCCGGGAACGGGATTCGCAAGTGGCGGACCTCAGTTTCAAAAACTGCAGTTTAGGGCCAAAAACAGCCACTTTTGGGCCAAAAAAGCCCTCAAACACATTCAAAATGGCCAAACGAAGGGAAACGGTGGTACACTCCACGTGCGGCTTGACTCCCCCGTGTCATCGAGCTCTTTGCGGCCCTCTAACTCCATGATATGTCCCGGAAACGGCCCAAAAAGGCCCCCAGAAGCTCCAAATGCCGACACCCACAAACCAAGAATAGGCCATATCTTTGGCTACATGGCTCAAAATGCGATTCCGAGGGCACCTAATCCATCCGCAACCCCCCACTTTTTGTGGTTTCCACCCCTCAGAATTGCCAAAACGGACGCCTAGACCCCAATACCTAGGCCCACTAGGCTGCGCGGCAAGCTGCAAGCTCAAGCCCAAACAGGTGGGTGCCCAAATGGGTCAACAGGGTCCAGTAGGGGCAAAAAGATGACTTTTCTAAAAAATGATCCTAGACCATGTGCGACGCTAAAACAAGTGTTTTTGGACCGTTTTGAGCTTGTGGTGGCCCATTTTGGTCCTCCGAAAATCCCAAAATGCCTTGAAAATGGGCTGTTTTGGGACCAAAAATGGGTCAAAAATGGGTCAAAAATGCATTTTTCCAAACCTCATCCTAGACCATTTGGGGTGCACAAACGGGTGAAATGAGCCCATTTCGAGCCCATTTTGGGGCATTTTGGCCCCTCAGAAGTCCAAAAAGCCTTGAAAGTGGGCCTTGTGGTGATGGGGTTCACTTGCAAGCTGATTTCACTTTGTCAAGAGCCATCAATGTGTGAACCATTCTTGATGTCCCTCACCAGTCATAGCTGATGTTCCCTCCCCCACCAGCTCGGTCCCAATATTCAGTCTTCATTAGGGTTAGGGTCACCGAGCTGGTGGAACCAGTCTTGGTTTTGTAACCCTTTTTAGTGTCTAGGGTGGACCTACCAGGTTTAGCAGCAAGCAGCAAGCAAGCAAGCAGCACGCGCGAAATGGGTAAAAATCAAAACTCCGTCGTGGTGCTTTGGATTTGGTTGAAATTTGGGTGGATGATACCTATGGGTGTGAAGTACCATCACACAAAGTTTGAGCAAGAAACTCAACGGTGGCGGCCGGGAACAGGATTCGCAAGTGGCGGACCTCAGTTTAAAAAACTGCAGTTTAGGGCCAAAAAACAGCCATTTTTGGGCCAAAAAAGCCCTCAAACACATTCAAAATGGCCAAACGAAGGGAAACAGTGGGTACACTCCATGTGCGGCTTGACTTCCCCGTGTCAACGAGCTCTTTGCGGCCCTCTAACTCCATCATATGTCCCGGAAACGGCGCAAAAAGGCCCCCAGAAGCTCCAAATGCCGACAACCACAAACCAAGAATAGGCCATATCTTTGGCTACATGGCTCAAAATGTGATTCCGAGGGCACCTAGTCCACCTGCAACCCCCCACTTTTTGTGGTTTCCACCCCTCAGAATTGCCAAAACGGACGCCTAGACCCCAATACCTAGGCCCACTAGGCTGCGGCAAGCTGCAAGCTCAAGCCCGAACAGGTGGGTGCCCAAATGGGTCAACAGGGTCCAGTAGGGGCAAAAAGATGACTTTTCTAAAAAATGATCCTACACCATGTGCAACGCTAAAACAAGTGTTTTTGGACCGTTTTGAGCTTGTGGTGGCCCATTTTGGTCCTCCAAAAATCCCAAAATGTCTTGAAAATGGGCTGTTTTGGGACCAAAAATGGGTCAAAAATGGGTCAAAAACACATTTTTCCAAACCTCATCCTAGACCATTTGGGGTGCACAAACGGGTGAAATGAGCCCATTTTTGAGCCCATGTGGGGGCATTTTGGCCCCTCAGAAGTCCAAAAAGCCTTGAAAGTGGGCCTTGTGGTGATGGGGTTCACTTGCAAGCTGATTTCACTTTGTCAAGAGCCATCAATGTGTGAATCATTCTTGATGTCCCTCATAGCTGATGTTCCCTCCCCCACCAGCTCGGTCCCAATATTCAGTCTTGATTAGGGTTAAGGTCACCGAGCTGGTGGAACCAGTCTTGGTTTTATAACCCTTTTTAGTGTCTAGGGTGGACCTACCAGGTTTAGCAGCAAGCAGCAAGCAAGCAAGCAGCACGCGCTAAATGGGTAAAAATCAGAAATCCGTCGTGGTGCTTCAGATTCGGGTGAAATTTTGGTGGATGATACCTATGGGTGTGAAGTACAATCACACAAAGTTTGAGCAAGAAACTCAACGGTGGCGGCCGGGAACGGGATTCGCAAGTGGCGGACCTCAGTTTCAAAAACTGCAGTTTAGGGCCAAAAACAACCATTTTTGGGCCAAAAAAGCCCCGAGAACACATTCAAAATGGCCAAACGAAGGGAAACGGTGGGTACACTCCATGTGCGGCTTGACTTCCCCGTGTCAACGAGCTCTTTGCGGCCCTCTAACTCCATGATATGTCCCGGAAACGGCGCAAAAAGGCCCCCAGAAGCTCCAAATGCCGACAGCCACAAACCAAGAATAGGCCATATCTTTGGCTACATGGCTCAAAATGTGATTCCGAGGGCACCTAGTCCACCTGCAACCCCCCACTTTTTGTGGTTTCCACCCCTCAGAATTGCCAAAACGGACGCCTAGACCCCAATACCTAGGCCCACTAGGCTGCGGCAAGCTGCAAGCTCAAGCCCGAACAGGTGGGTGCCCAAATGGGTCAACAGGGTCCAGTAGGGGCAAAAAGATGACTTTTCTAAAAAATGATCCTAGACCATGTGCAACGCTAAAACAAGTGTTTTTGGACCGTTTTGAGCTTGTGGTGGCCCATTTTGGTCCTCCGAAAATCCCAAAATGTCTTGAAAATGGGCTGTTTTGGGACCAAAAATGGGTCAAAAATGGGTCAAAAACACATTTTTCCAAACCTCATCCTAGACCATTTGGGGTGCACAAACGGGTGAAATGAGCCCATTTTGAGCCCATTTTGGGGCATTTTGGCCCCTCAGAAGTCCAAAAAGCTTTGAAAGTGGGCCTCGTGGTGATGGGGTTCACTTGCAAGCTGATTTCACTTTGTCAAGAGCCATCAATGTGTGAATCATTCTTGATGTCCCTCACCAGTCACAGCTGATGTTCCCTCCCCCACTAGCTCGGTCCCAATATTCAGTCTTGATTAGGGTCATGGGTAGGGTTAGGTGTAGGGCTAGGAGCAGGCTGAGGGTTGGGGTGGGCGTTAGAGTCAAGGTTGGGTTCAAGTATAGCGTTGGGGTGCTCCACCGCCTGGGCGGGGAGGGATGCTATGTGGGCAAGGGGAATGAAAAAAAATTTTCGGGCGCCTTCGGCGCCACCATATGTATGGTCAGTAGCAATTGACCCTTGGTAACTAAGTGGGCCCGGAGGGCCCGAAGGGGGGGGGGGGAGTCGCGTACCGGGACCGAGGAGACGGCCCCCCCGTGAAACTCCTCTTCGGAAAAATGGCGCGCAACACACGGCAACGCATGCGCGCACACGCACAAACTCACAAGGTCGCAACAACGGCACACAAGCGCGGGTCGTATGAACACACGCTGAATGCCCAGATCTCGTCAGGTGTAGGGCAAGACAGGAACATGAAAAACACGAACATGTCCCGCGTGTACCAGGCGCACTTCTGCACAAGCAACACTGTGCGCACACTCTGCGCACGCATGCACACACACACACACACACACACACACACACAAGCGCACACTCACCACCGCACACGGAAACAGGCACACCAATATCAAGACGGCCACGTCACCGAAAGGCCCGAAAACCTTTTTGTCGGTGAGAATGGAATGCCCAGTCTCCTGCCGAAAACCGCAACTACTCCCCCCCCCCCCCCCCCGCCCCTCCCGCGCAAAATCCAATTGCAGAAAATTGCGGGAAATTGCGGGAAAACTGCGGTGCCAGAACCAACCCTCCTGAAGCCTCAAGGAGCAACACCTCTGCATGCGGGACACACAGGGTACCAAAACGCATGCACGGGGGACAAGCAAAAGCAAATGCAGAAAATTGCGGAAAGTTGCGAAAAATTGCGCAAAAGTGCGCACCTCAATCCCTTCCCCATTGTGAGTAGGCAAAGTAAGACATTGCATGGCACCGCCCGGTGCCTTCCTGCAGTGAAGGAGCCAGATCATGGAGTCCAGCAGAATGCAGCTCCAGCCGTCCAAATGGCGCTGGTCAGACGGGCGCATGACCGGCGGAAGAATTCCGGGGACCGGCACACGCAGCCCTTTCCAAAATGGACCGCTGCGCGAAGTGGTCGGCGTGTTCGGTGGTCGGCTTCTCATGCGGGTGTGAGTGTGGCCGGCTGTTGGACGTGTGTTGAGGGCTGTCCATGCGATCCAAAGGGTGGCTCGGACCGCTCTGCACGGGGGCCCCTCCCACGCATTACTCCGCCGCTTCCAAATGGAGCAGATGCCCGTGCCCAAGGCGCATGCCTAACCCAAAGGCCTCCCTCGGCGGGTCCGACGGGCGCATGGCCTTCGTCATGACCGCCCCCATTCGGACGACGGTGCAGCCCCTTTGGGGCGCGGCCCAGTGCCGCAGCGCTTGTGAGGGCGGGGCATTGCTCTGCTCTGCAGACGTGATCAGGGACCACCGCAAAGACAGAGAGCGCACACCCGCGGCGCTGCGGACCCGATGGGCGTTCAGATGCCCCTGCGCAGGCGCCGCCTCGTCGGGCCACGGGGGTACACCGGGTCCTCCACACGAATTGGGCAACAACACGAACACGCTCCGCCGTCCGCAACACGCAAACGCATGACGGCGACAGGCAGACCCTCCGGCGTCGGCGCCGGGGGTACGCACGGGCGCGCGCGCGCCGAAGCAATCCGCCGATGTGAAGGACATTCCCGCACTGATCCGGACGAATGGGGCGTTTGCGGCAGGAAGAGAGGGGGGGGGGGTGTTCTGGATGAGACCCACCCGTCCGACTTTGGACCCACCCGGACCCCCGCCCTCTTATAATTCCGTGGGGCACAGTTTTGCAAGTCAAATTGAAGCCAAGGCGCTCTCCCGGGTTTGGGCAGCCCTGCCCTTACTCGTGACGTCCATCTTCTGCCTTTTTTTTTCTTTCTGTCATTGTCCCGCTTTTTCTTCTTTTCAGTGGTTTCTGTCCTCTGCCTTCCTACCGTTGCCGCTCTGGTGTCGTGATTGGTGGTGTTGGGTGGCTGGGGTGCTCGGCAGAATGGACTTCCAGCGCGGCGGCGGCGGGGGTGGCCGCGCACGACATGTGCGCACTGCGCGCGCGCATGTGGGCCTCTAGAAACTCAGCACTACCCGGGGGGGGGGGGGGGGGGGCTGTGTGACATTCCGTCTGGTTGTTGTTCCTGTACGGGGCCCTGGACAGTCACCCGTTCTTCCCTTCGCATGTTGTGTCGGGTCGCTGCTTTCTGTCGGCCGCTGCAGCCGGTGCTCTTGCTGGTGTCGTTTCCGCGTTCGCGGAGCCCAGTATTTCGTGTGTTGGGGCTGTGCTGAATGTGGCATCGTGTGCCGTTTGCGCGTCAGCGGCGCCCAATAATTGGCGTATTGAGGACCCCCCCACCCACACCCCCTCCTGGACCCCCCCCCAAAAGGAGCCCTGCCGTTGCCTCCCTTTGACCCTCCAGGAACGGGTACTGTGGATGATAAACATGTGAATGCGCTGCAGCATGTGACAGAGGCGCCGAAAGCGCCAGAGAAATTGTGGATCGGCCGAAAGCCCGGAAGAAAAATTTGGCCCCATTTTTTTGAAGGGGGGAACGGTGAGTGGGTGGGTGCCAGGCGGGGGGGGGGGGGAGGACCCCCCCCCCCGTCAAGCGGTGCTGACGTGTTAAAAGGAGCCTTGGGCAACGGTGATGCGCAAGAGCCGGGGGGACCTGCATCGAGAAGGACGAGTCCCCCCCCCGACGGCAGCCGCATGGAGGGCCCCCGCAGGGGGTTGACGACGGTCCCACTGACGCTGCCGGGGCTGGGGATGGAGAGGCCGTCCCGGTCCGACGCCCGCCGCGTCATCACGCGCATCAGGTCGCCGCTGTGGGCCCGGATGAGGTTCTGGCTGCTGGAGGGCGGGCTGCGGGGCGTGGCGAGGAAGAGGACGCTGAGCACCAGCTCCACGGGGCTGGCGCACACCCCGGCAATGAGCCCCGCCCACCCCACGGGCAGACCGAGTGCCCCGGCGCAGACCTGCGGAGAAGGGGTGTGCAGCGGCGGCGGCGGCGGCGTGAGGGGCTTGCGTACGGCCGAATGGGGCGGCTTTCGTGCGCTGCGTTTGGGGGGGGGGGGGGGGGGGTGTGTGGGGGTGGGGGGGGCGTGTGGGGGGGCAGTGTGTGTGGGGGTGGGGGGGGGGGGGCGGTGTGTGTGGGGGTGGGGGGGTCTCAGGTGCGAGACATCGTGCGTTCGGTTGAGGGGGACCCGCGGGCAAAGCTACGCACGACTCCGTTACACCTCCGCTCGGCTCATGTACCCGCAGTCTGTCACGCGGTGAAGTGCCCCGGAACATCCGCACCACCGGGGCCCCGTGGGAGCGGGGGTTCAACAACGTCGACCAGCGCTGCCTCGCCCATAACACAGCCGCTTCTGACCGCCCTGTGAGTCTGGGGAAGAGATGGCTCTGGGGGCAGGGGTGCATTGGAGGGGGGGAGGTATCCCCCCTCCAGGGCACCCAGCCTACGCCCAGCCACTGTCTTCCTGACGGCAAGCGCCAGCCTCAATGGCATTTGTAACCGACAGTAACCGCCCCCAACCGCCTTGGCAACCTCCTCCAACCGCCTGTCTCACCGCCTCTGGGGCCGCCTCTGAGGTCCCTTCTATTCCAATGCATCGCTGCTCTGGGGGGTGATGCGGTGCAGCGCACGTCCCGCAGGGCTCCCACGCGATGTGCACACGCGCCGGGGGGGCGGGGCCGGCATACCGCCAGAATGAACATCCACGAGGAGAAGAAGATGGCGGCGCGCTGCAGCGGCGTGCAGCTCGGGTGGGGCACGGGGATGGACAGCAGCACGTGGTGCGCCAGCACCCACTGCTTCCACCCGGGCTCCCGGGGGGCGGAGGGATTGGGGCGGAGGAGCCACCAGCCGAAGGCGCAGCCCTGCAGGACCAAGTACCCGATCCAGCACAGCAGCAACGTGGTCCAGACCTGTGATGGCGTGGGCAGAGGGATGTGGCGGATGCGGCCTGAAGATGTGTGTCTCAGGCAATTGTGTAGTCGTGAGATGAGTACTGGCGCGGACGTGGGTTGTTCTGGAGGCAATAAAGGGGAACTGTGGTGCGGTGTGTGACGAGGGTGCGAAGGGCATTCCGGGGGTGCGACAAAGTGCAAATCTTTTGACTAGGCCTCTTGCGGGCAAAGTAAACAATTTCTTTACGAATAATGTCTCTCGTACCATATTTGTGTGCCTTTCCCACGCCATTTTTCACCACAAACACCATCAAACGTAACTGATCTGTAATAAGTAATTCTACATTGGGCCGGTACGGCCATGAGGTCAAGGCGCACGTCCAAGAGTCATACCCCCCCCTCTTGTATAAGCTACGCAAACGTCCCAAGTTAATACGGTCCCTACGCCTACTGTAGCTTGGACAAGGCCGCAGACCCCCAGGTTCAAAAAGAGAAGATTGCATGGTGAACTGGTGTCGGAAAGGGGAATATAATATAATATCAGGGCTATGTGGGTTCAAGTGGGCAAAACTCAAAACAGATGTGTCCATGACCCTGTGTAGCTGGCAAATTTCTCACCAAACCCATGTCTTATGTGGCCGCACTACATTTGTACCGAATCAAATTAGGTACCAAATTAATACGGTCCCTACGCCTGCTGTAGCCTGGACAATGGCGTAGCTTATACAAGAGGGGGGGGGGGGGGGTACTGCCCCAAGAGCAACCAGCATCGGCTCCGTCGGGCACCTCCTCTTGACGCACTTCGGATTCGCGCCCCATGTCACACCCCAAGAGAGAGCGTTGGCCTGTTCATCAGTGTGACGACGTGCGACCAACGCAGCGCACGCACCGGAGCAGGCGCTGTTCATGACCGGCCGCCAGACCCTGCGAGCGGGTGTATTGCGACATGTTTGACGGTTGGCATACCTCCGTCAGGCCGTCAGCAGTGCCCCCACTCATGCCCAACGCCCCCCTGTAGCCCCGCTGGGGGATGCAGACGGTGATGCTGACCTGTCCCCTGCAGGGCTCAAGGCGGCGGAGCAACACAATGAAGAACAAAGAGCTCTTCAGGGCCTTGGTCACAGGCGCCTTTCGCTGCAATAAGGGGGACCCTGAGTGTATCAGGATGCGGCTTCGGGCTCCATCACCATCACAAAGCAAATCAAACCGATACGACATCAGACAAACCAATTGAGATACTCGTTCACCATCGCCGTGTCCCCCTCCCCTGTAACCCTGTAACCCCCCACCCCACCACCACCGATAACCCCCGCTCTTTGGGCAAAAAGAGCCTTAAATTGTATCGAGCCACTGTGGGCGCGACGCGCCTGAAAAATCCCATCGCCCGATCGCCCCATCGGAAGGGGGGGTTTACAGGCGTGGGGGGGGGCGGGTCGTATACGTCTTCCGCACGCCTGTGCATCCCCGCGATGCGGGTGGAACAAGTCCCGTGGAGGTCCCCGAGAGAGGAACGGGGCCGCACCTTGAAGGGGTTGACGGCGGGCGGGGGCAGAGGCGACTGGGCGTCGCCGTCGCTGTAGACCAGGAAGTCCGTCAGATGGTTCGAGCGGCACGTCAGACTCGTGTTGGTCTCGCTGACCGGGAGCACCCCCGCATCCGCGGTCACCCACGCGCTCACGGCGGGATCGGGGTCGAAGTACGTGCACGCGCGGCGCTGCGTCGCGTTGCAGGCGCCGGCGGGCAGCGTGAGGTAGAGGTCGTGCGCGCCGTCGCGCGCCGTCAGCAGCGGCCGCCCGTCGGGGGCCGTGACGGAGACGGAGGTGGGCGGGAGGTCCAGCGCCGCGGTCCAGTAGTACGGGGACGTCTTGAAGAGCACCACCCGCGTGTCGAACGCCCCACCCTCCGCGACCCCCTCCGTCGCGTACCACTGCGTCGGCAGCTCCAGCCGCACCCCGTCGACGTCGGACACGTGCGGGAGCGTCGCCTGCGCGCTGGCGCGCTCGACGCACGCCTTGAACGCAGCCGTGTCGCTGCACGCGCGCTCGCCCGGCAGCAGCCCGGCGGCCAGCCACGCCGTCGAGGTCCCCAAGAGGCTCATCAAGTGCCCCCATGTCACGCCGCTCGGCGGGCTCGAGCGCCCACGCGCGGGCGTCAGGGCGCAGCCGGGGTCCCGGGGCCCGGGCCATAGCGTCGACTCGTTGCGGTAGTCGGCAGCCCCGCGCGCGACGCCGGTGCTGACGAAAGCCTGCAGCTCCGGCGCGCGCGCGGCGAGGGACGCCTGCGGGATGCCGGCGATCGCCGCCCGCGCGACCGCGTCGATCAGCTGCGGGTCGAGGGCCGCGGGGCCGACCTCGAACGCGGCGATCGCCGTCGCGATCAGCGCCTCGCGCTCCGTCGCGGTCGCGAGGGAGGCCCGGGCGGCGGCGACCTCGAGGGCGTCCGCGGCCGTCGTCATCGCCGCGCTGTCGGCCGCCGTGAGAAGCCCGGACTGCTGCTGCTGTTTGGGGGCCACGGTGGCGACCACGGCGCTGATGGCCCCCAGGAGGCCATGGGGGATGGCGTCGGAGGGGTCCAGATCCGGTTGCGATCGGAGACTGGTCAGCGCATGCGCCTGCGCTGTCACGATTTCGTCTGTGATCACTTGGCCGATGACGCTGACCTCCACTTGCCGCTCGGCATAGCCCCCGCGCTGGTCCCAGACCCGGAGCTTGTACATGATCTGGAACGAGGCAGACGTGAAGTGATGGCCTGGACACGTGGCAGGATTCGGCGGCACCGCAAATGCCCTACAGACGCTCCGCAGCTGCCAGACACACGGCAGGTGCCGCAGTGCTGTGGCACGTGCCAGCCTGCAGACCCCAGTCCATGTACCGGAATGTTCAGGAGAGCCCAGAAGGCATGTGCATTGTACATGCGCACGTTTTGTGTTTTTTTGCCGGAAAATGACACCCTGTCTCCCGCATTTGTTTGGTCGTGTGTTGTGGACGTTTCGCTTTGGGAGTGGAGGGGGAGTCCAGGAGGCCCAAGGAACGCGTTGCCTCAACACATGAGCACAACCCTTTGAAACAAGAAAATTGTGGGGAACATGCCGGTGCCATGCCAAAACACACCCAAATGCAACGATGTTGGACCAGTACAATAACAGCCACGGATACGTGCACACGCAGAGTCCTCAACATATCAGACCTTGAAGCACACTCACGTCCTCATTGTGGTGGAGGACGCTGGAGCACATGCACCAGAAGGGCCATGTAGAGTGGTGAGGATCAAGGCATCCAACCGGTGAGACCGAACACTCGACTTCAGACGAGTTTGGTTGGCGACTGCTTATGTTGCAAGGCTGCTCCCTATTGGCACCCCTGCCCTGCAACTGCGTCAAATCATTGCTGTTGACGAGTGCCATTGATAGATGGATCGTGTGATGGGTTCTCATAGAATTCCAGGACGCAGGATGCGGGTGCCAGATCTTGATTCGTGTATCGTGATGCAGGCCGAAGCCTGGATTTGGCAATACGGTGGCGTCCGATCATGCCGTGATTCAATAAGGGTCGGGCCTGGTGTCCGGCTGAGCCGGGCGATCCGCACGCGCTGGGGAATGGAGCACTGTCTCGGGGCCGAAAAGACCCAGAGGATCTGAAGTCGGTGATGGATCAGTGGTGCGTGGTGGGCCGTTCCATCACCTGCCGCTTCAGCATTCGATGAGAGTGGCAACATGTGCAAAGAATTCTTCTTCACTGCTTGTGTCGCCAGGGGGAGGCGCATCAACGAATTTCTCTTGACCTATGGCACACCCCGTCACATGGCCACGACACACACGGCACACACATTCGGTGTACCTGCCACACGAATGCCACACCTGTCGTCTGAATCCTCGGGGCAGGGGCGCACCGCGCAACTCATGCGTCGTTGCCCCACACGAGACACGTATTGGTCAGGTGCCTCTCAAGCGCGCATCACAAAACCTGGGCACCGTTGCGGCAAGGACTGGAATACGGGCGGTGCTGCAACAGACCCACAAAAGGTCGTGGCGCAGGTACAACGGGGGCCTCATCAGAAACACCCGCCTGCCTTTCGACACTCACGCCCGCCTCCCGCGCCGCCTCCCGCGTCCCGCTGCTGAACACCGCAGTCCTTGAGGCACCGCGTGGCAGCGGACCGGAGTGTGTGGGCCCAGGAGCACGCTCGGCATCTTTCGTCGAACACAGAGGGCGCAAAAAAAAGGAGGAGGAACGGGCAAAGGGGGCAACTTTACAGAAATGACCTTCGCGCAGAGAGGGGGGGTTGGGCCAACAGAACACAATGCGATCCCGACACCAAATCACCAACAGAACAGTGGTCTTGGCCATTGCCTGTGGCGCACTTAAGCCGCTGGACAAGGCGCAGCGGTGCCGCCGGCCGTTGCCTGCGGCACCGCCCCGGCCACATGAACCAGCGCGACCCACGGCATCCCATCGTGACAGCAAAGCAGACACCTGCTGTGGGATGCCCGCCACAAAGACGTACGGCGCGGTGGCCTGCAGGACCGGGAGCTGTGATGGGGTGGGGTTGAGCATGACCGGACTTTTTGTGGCAGGGTCCACGTAGGAGTACTCGAACACAAGGTCGACGGACGCGGTGTCATCATCGGTCCAGCCCTCGGCAGCCAATTGGATAACGTCTCCACTGTGGATCTCGGAGCTGAAGCATAAGAGGCATAAGATATGGCAAAACGGACCACGAGACCAGGGGGTACCCCATGGGGAAAAGAACAAAGCAACACTGCTACAAAAAGGGCTGGGGAACTATGTCTAATTCTCACCCTCGATGCAGACACTTCATTGTTCACACAGCGCATGCCACACTCGGGGTAACAGTCATCCTACACCTTCATAACAACATAAGAACAACAACAACAAGAACGACAACAACAACGACAGCAACAACAACAACAACAACAGCAGCAGCAGCACCCTCTGGTCCACTGTGGGAGCGCCGGGGATGGTACAGCTCTGCGTGCCTTAACGCTGAATGCCACTGCTCTGCACGCTACAGTTCTGCGCGCCTTAACGCTGAATGCCACTGCTCTGCATGTGAGGTTCACATGCTGGTCCAACACCGTGTTCACAAAGTGTTCGCACAGTCGCAATGTGCACCGGTACTGTGCTGCCGGGCTGCGTAATGCCACAGCTCTGCGCCGGAATGCGTGATGCCACAGTACAATGCTGCCTGGCTCTGGCCACATGCCGTTTCAGCACTGCGCAGCACACATGGCGGGCAGTCAAGAGGGTGCGGGAATGGGGCCTTTGGCAGAACGGGTGCGGGTTCTGAAGTGTTGTGGTGTCTACTTCTTCGTTGAGGAGCATTCAGCCCCAGAGATCGGTCGGGCCGGTGCTTGAGGTCTTGTATGTTTCATTGGCGGGGGGTATATGTAAACTCTGCCCCCCCCCCCCCCGCCAAATCAGAACACTACCTCCCAAGAGAAAGGAAAGGGGGGGGGGGTCGGGCAGGGCTCCTTTGAACAACTCAGCACCAACCGGGGGGGGGGGATTGGGGAGGTCCCACAACATCCCCCCCACCCCACCACCTCCGCGTCCAAGTACACCCGGGGCCCGTGACTTTGTCGTGGTGTGGGGGCCCGAATGGCTCTGGCCATCGCGAACAGACCGGAAGGACCGTTCCGGCAGCCACAGGGGGGGGAGCGCCACCGC
Organism: Eutreptiella sp. 'Long Island Sound 2002'; assembly: GCA_964036045.1. Lineage (NCBI taxonomy): Eukaryota > Euglenozoa > Euglenophyceae > Eutreptiales > Eutreptiaceae > Eutreptiella > Eutreptiella sp. 'Long Island Sound 2002'. The sequence continues at coordinate 8,619,924 of OZ038398.1, read as the reverse complement.
ACCAAACCCCTAAGTCCTCGGCATCGCCGCGCCCCCCCCCCCTCTGCCCGCGCCACCGCACACACACCCGCCGCCCTGCGGCAGCTTCGCCACCGCGAACGCGCCCGTCGGGAGGGCGTTGTACGGCACCACCGTCTCGGCCGTCGCCTGCGCGCCGCCCTCCAGCGTCACGTCCAGCGTCACGTTGACGTCCCCCGTCACGACGCCCTTCAGCACCCGCAGGCTCTGCTCCGCGTCCCCCGCGGGGGCCACGAGGGAGTTCGTGAGGCTGTACGGCGCCACGCCGCCGGACGGGACCATGGACCACTTGTACTGCGCCACCGCCCCCACTTGCACCTCCGACTCGATGCGAAGGGGGCCCGAGGGGCTGTAGTACTCGGCGGTGAGCGCGGGGACCCAGTGCAGCCGCAGCACGAGCCCCGGGCGGATCGTGACGCGGGCGGCGGTGGAGACGGGGAGGCAGAGGCCGGTGCAGGCGGTGTGCTGGGCCACCACGACCGCGAGGTACTCGCCCGCGGGGATGGGCGCGGGCAGCGTGAGGGTGCTGGTGCCCGCCCCCGTGTGCGGGAGCCTGGGGTGGGGGGCCGGGCACGTGGGCGGCGTGGCCGTGGCGTAGTCACAGACGGTCCAGGCGAAGGTCAGGGTGGCGCCTGCCGGGCTCTGCGGGAATGCCGGGACAGGGGGTTCGGAGGTGAGAGGGGGGGTGGGGCAAAGAGGTGCACACGAGGCACGCAGGGGGGACACATGGATGGATACAGTGGAGCCCCCCCCCCCCCGATGACGAAATGACGATGACGAAACTCAGCCGACCAGTTTTCACCACTTTTAACCCCACCATTTGATGCGTCACCATGAAGCTCCCGTCACAGTTCAAAGGAACCCCTCCCATCCACCCAAGCCCAAAGGCCTGCAAAAAAGTATTCCAGGACTAACCTGGAATATGCTGCATACGTACGGATGAATGTGCCTCCGCATGTGTCACATCCACAAGTAATCCTCGCCAATGTCTTTGATCAGCACCATCCACACTCCCCTGCGCCTAGTGTTCGGGGCTGCTCTCTGTGTGTTCCTTTCTGAATCCTGACCAATCCCCTTTCTTGGCTGACCTCCTGGAGCGCATCCTGGCCTCCCCGTCTTCTTGTTGTGTCGCAATTTTGTTGGGTTGTATCGGCGTTGACCACCGGGTTACGTTGTCTCATTGAGGGTGTCTGGTTCTGCTCAAGCAAATGTTCTCCTGCCTCTGGGCCCTGTCGCTTCAGTTTATGCTTCAGTGTGTGTGTGTGTGTGTGTGTGTGTGTGTGTGTGTGTGTGTGTGTGTGTGTGTGTGTGTGTGTGTGTGTGTGTGTGTGTGTGTGTGTGTGTGTGTGTGTGTGTGTGTGTGTGTGTGAGTGTGAGTGTGTGAGTGTGTGTGTGTGTGTGAGTGAGTGTGTGTGTGAGTGAGTGTGTGTCTGTGTGTGTGTGTGTGTGTGTGTGTGTGTGTGTGAGTGTGTGTGAGTGTGTGAGTGTGTGAGTGTGTGAGTGTGTGAGTGTGTGTGCATAGATCTTCGCGTTCAGCGCATTCCGCTGATAAATTTGATGGGCCTCATGACATTTTTTGAAAGTTTTTTTGCGAGGTTTCGGACCACTTTTGGCCCCTCGGCGGCTTCGGCGGCAAAAATTACCCTTTGCCACAAGAGGGACGAAGGAGCTTCGTAATCGTCATCTCGGCATCTCAGGCCCCTCGGAGCCCCCCCACCAAAACAATTGGGTCACTATTACATCCATCGCTGGGGGACAGAGAACAGGGCAACGGGCACACAGAGGGCGGTGCATGTTTTGGGGGCGCCGGCCCACACGATTCCACAGGCAGCGCACCGTCGGAGAGCACCGCCAATGCGTTGGCGGGACACGCACAGAGGCCCATCAGCCCCCCTCCGCCCGGTCCCCTGCGCACACACCCCAACACAAGAAGACACCCAAACAAACTCTCCCTCAATGGTCCGGCACGAATGGCGGTGGTAGACATGGTGCTGGGCTGCATGGCCCCTGCCGCTCCGGGGGCCCGAGGGCTGGGGAGCAATCCACATGTCCCCCAGGGCGATGGAGGTTGTTCCCTACAAAAAACTGTATAAAGACTGTGAGAGAGCTTTTCCCTAACAACATACGACCCCCGCCCCTCCCCCTTTGCCCCGTGAGTGACATTGTGCCCTTTGTTGGTTTCCTTCCGGGGCCCTGGACACCCGTTTTTCCCCTTCGCAGAGGGCATCGGGTCATCGCTGTCTGCTCGGCCGTGGGGCCGGCACCCGTCGCTTCGTTTGCGTGCGTCGCGGGGCTCAGTACTTCGTCTGCTGCGGCGGCGGCCGGTGCTGCGGGGGTCGTCCTGCGATGTTTCCGTTCCGGGGCCCGCACCTCAGTGCCCTCCCCCCCCCCTTTTGCACGTTTGCAGGCACACACTTCCCCTCAACCCTCATGCAAAACGGAGGTGGAGGGTGTCCACACCGGACCTCCACGCAAACAGTGACGAACTTCACCGGGCGTATGGTCACCCCCCCACCCGCCCTCCCAGAGCACATGGGACCAGCAAGGCACAGAGCAGACACGCCCTCGGCCACTTGGCCCTGGCGACAGCACCCGAAGCGCGGCCCCAGGGCGTTTCTGAGGTTGTGTGGGCTCGGCCCCTCCAACGACCACAGGGCAGTGGACCACAGTGCGGAGCCACCCCTAATTCTCCCCCAAAAGGCAAAAAGCGTGAAAAATGCTGCGCACCACCGATGGGCAACACTCGGTGATCCGGAGCCCCCTGGCCCTGTGAATCTATCAGCGGAGAGCAGCACCCAAGTCCTCGCGGTTTGGGAGTGACTGAAAGTGAGGGCTGCTGGCACAGGCAGTGGAGTGCACGCCAAAGGGCAGAAGCAGCACCTGCGAGCAGAGGGACAATGGTCCCACTCTTACACCACCAAAAAAATCCGTGTCCCCTTTGGGGGGACCAACAGCGTATACACAATCCTCTCAAAAACGTGAATAATTGTGCACATCCGGAAGTACCACCCCGCGTACTTACTTCACCTTTATGGCGACCCGCCCCCCCCCGCCCCCGCACACACACCCCTAAACAGACCACAGTTGGAGGTTTGTGTTTCGGCTGCCAGTCCAATTTCTGTTTTCTGAACTTCGCGGTTTCCGGGTCCGAAATGAAAATACGTCTGGTTCACATTGTTGAGTGTTGGCATAACATCAGGATTTAACAAGAAGAACAGTCCATCCAATTCAATACACCGGTAACGGTTGGGGCTCATTATCAGACCAACCCTACGCCTTGTGCAGTATCGGGGACCTACAAGTAACGATGACCAAAAAGGCCGTAGATACGCCCACACACCGCGACTTACGAGTCCTTTTGAAGCGCGGCTACATGCTCATGGCTGTACATACCTCAGACTTGAGGGGGCGGAGTCGGCATGCCCGGTGCAGGGGCCCGGTCGCGATGGCGTGTGGAGTCAGCCCCCACCGTAATGCGGGTCCGGGGCGTTGAACAGGGGGGGGGGGGCTGATCCTTCGGGAGCGCGCACCCATACCGCCACTGCCTGCGGCCCTCGCCAAGGTCCCAGCCCCCCTTGGTCACCCCGACCCCCGGCAGCCGCCGTCCGCATTGCCGACCCCCACCGGGTGAGGGAGGGGTAGGGCAGGGGTGGGGGAGGGTGAGGGATGCATTGGAAGGCGGGGGGTCCCCCCCCCCTCCAGGGCGCCCAGCCTATGCCCAGTCAATGTCCCCCTGACGGCATGTGCCGGCTTCAATGGCATTTGTAACCGACAGTAACCGGCTTCAACCGCTTTGGCAACCTCCTCCAACCGCCTGTCTAACCGCCTCTGGGGCAACCTCTGAGGCCCCTTCCCTTCTGGTGCATCGCTGGGGAGGGCCCCCAGTACCCCGCGCGGCATGCCTGAGCCTTCAGCTGCACGTCCTGGTCCGGCACGCCGTGCTGCCAGATGCCGCCCTCGATGCGCACCCACAGGGGCCCGAGGGTGGTCACCATCAAGAACTTGACGCGCAGGCGCAGCCCCGTGCCGTCGCTGCGCCCGTACGTGGCCGCGATGCTGTACTTCGCGTCGACCTGGAACGAGTTTGCGGGCAGCGTCACGCTCGGGGCCGCGGACGCCAGTTTTGTGGGGGTCGTCGTGTCGCTGAGGCTCAAGTAGCGCGCGGCCGTCCACTCGTACACGTGGTCGCCGGCGGTGCTGTTGCAGGAGGCCGCCAGGAAGGCCTCCATGAACGGGGCGGCGTTCAGCACCAGGGGTTTGGTGACGACGTGGGTCAGGGGGGCGGCAAGGCCTGTGAGAGAGCCGAGGGCGGAGAAGAGGCTGGCAACCGCGGCGCCGCCCTTGGGCAAGGGAACAGACGTGGCATCGACAGGGGCCTAGCAAGAGGCACCGGCATGGCAGGCTAACGCGATAAGAGTGTGAGGAGGGGGGTGTTGGTACAAGGCCTCGGTGTCAGATCGTTTGCCTTTGGCGGCTCCTATTAGCCTCTCGCCACTGCTCATTCTGACCCTCTTGGGGTCCGTGTTTTGGTTGTGTCAAGGAAGCCCCTGCATGACTTGTCCTGTTTGACTACTCCGGGGCAGCTGTCCCGGAGACGGGCTGTTGCCCGTGCCGTTGACCAGGTGCATCCAGATGCACACGCCGAGTCCATGCCGGGTTTGCTGGCTCCAGCACTGACTTGTGCGCGCTGGGGTGTGCATCTGCAGGACAATTTTCCTGACAGGGGCTTCTAAGGAGGGGGGGGGGGGGGTTCTGGGGACCCAAAAGTTTGTGCACCAAAAATGGCCGAATCAGGTTTTCCCTACTGTAAACTTCGTTTTTTTCCCCATGATGGTCACTTTGGTCTGGGGGAGGGGGCGACCCTCCTCCTACGGTTGTCGGCCGTTCTGATGTAAGCCTGCGGTATGGGATGCAAGCATGGGTGTGGGCACGGTGCAGGGTCCTAGCGCTACGAGTTAGGGGCGCGTGCAACAGCACGGGCATTTGCATGGGCGCTGGCACTGGCGTGGGCATGGGCTTGGGTTCACATGTGCTGTTTGCTGTGCTTTATGTTGAGGCGCCGGGGAATTACATTCATGGGGATAACAAACCTCACCCCAATTTCGGTTCGGGTGCGGAGTGTGAGGAGTTGGTACTCCGGCGAATTGAGCATTGAGCACATTGAGAGCACCACACCCAAATGTGTTTGAGTCGCAGTGACAATAAGCTCCTCGTGCGTTTTTTTTTGTTTGGTGCTTTGGCCATAAGGAGGGGGGGGGATTATTCGGTGAAGTTGAAACTTAGTGTCTCTCTTGTGTGTGACCTGCTTGTTGGCCAGGGTCATTTCTGGGGGACGGGGTTGGGGGCCACGGGGGGGTGGGTGGCACGAGGCCATGGTGTTGGTTTGTTTGCCTTTGGCGGCGCCTATTGGCCTATCGCCACTGCACATTCCGACCCTCTGCGGGTCCGAACGTGTTTTGGTAGTATCAACAGAGCTGCACCCCCCCCCCCCCCCCCGGTTAGGGTTAGGGGGGGTGTCCACTCAACAATACTGACGGTTTTTGAAGTGCTCGCAGTCCCCCAGACTGAGTAGCTGACCTATCGGAACAGGGGTACACAACAACAGACAGAGGACCCGTCACTGCCTCACAACCCACCCTCATGCTGCGGCGCCTCAGAACCCCCACAGCGATAAGGCGGAGGGGGGGGGGGGGGCAACAACCCACCCACCCAAGCCCACGCCCACCTCGTTGACGCCTTGCCTTCGGTATTATACCCAAAATGCACCCGAACCGCAGAGTTCCCTGGGGTCGGGCAGGATCTCACCACACGCAATCCATCCCAAACAGCCCAGGCACAGATCAATGAGCATCCATCAGTAGAGCCCTGTGCAAACATCATTGACAGTCCAGAACAAGGACCATCAACGGCTGCACAATGCATGACTCGCACTCCAGAGCGCAATGCAAACCGACTCATTTCTTGGTTCAGTAGCCCAAACTGCCATTTGTCCTGAACACGTGCACATCAAACGCATCGACCCGGAGTGACCCCGGAGGTCGGGTCGGGGTCAATATCCTTTTTTGTGTTTTTTCATCCATTTTTGAATTCTCCACAAAATTCTGAGTATTTTGAGCATAGACACATAGGGTCAAACAAAAAAATTTCCCCCTGCCGTCTGCCTAAAAAAAAATTCTCCGGCGCCTTTGGCGCCCACAAAACCTATTGTTCCTCACAACTAACTGACTACAAGACAATGCCACTAGAATGTTTCCTCTTGAACATCACACTAAGGGACCTGCCCGGGAAATGCGAAAAAAAAATGCGGAAAATGCGGACCGCATTTTTCCCCCCCCTCTGCCGTATCCACAGCAGGCGTTGAGGGGAGGGGGGGGGGGGCGGGAATTCGGCGGGTGCCGTACAATCCCCATAACATCACCAGAGCCACCACTGCCGAGCATCGAGCTCGGCAACTGGCAGTCGCAGTCATTCTCCTGTCCTACGGGCACCTGCTTGACCTGCACTGTCCATGGAGGCGGCCTCTGAACACCGTCGCATCCATATCCCCGGACTAAAGCGTGTGGCCACCATTCTGAAATCCATTGTGGATGCACAGGCACAAGCACCAAGCCTTTTTTGTGATACGGGGGGAAGGGGGTGAAATCTCGGAGGAGGCAGGCACTTTTTGAGGGCAGGCACTGCTGTTGTCCTACCCCTACCCTAAAGGGGGGGGGGGGGCTAGGCCAGGAGGCAAGCACCCGCCTTTGCATAGGACTTTCATTGTGAGCTGTGTGGAAGAATAAAACAGAACAGGACGAAAAAAGAGGGGGAACAGAACTACCAACAGTGCAATAAAGTGTGTGCCCCGGGAATTGAACCCAAATTCGTTCAATATTGGCCATTCAAGACCATAGCATTGACCACTCAAGTACTTTCCATGTCTGACGCAATGCCTGCAACAGATGACTCATGGTCTTTTCTCTGTGTTGAAAAACAGTCCCTGACCCACTGTTGGGCTAACCCCCGGGGGATTGGCGAAGCACCCACAATGTCAGAAAAGACGGGCGCCCCCCCCCCCCTTAGAGAAGTATAAGTTTGTGTACCAAAAATGGCCCCACAAGGTTTTCCCGATTGTAAATTTCGTTTTTTCGCACGACGGTCACTTTGGTCTGGAGGGGGGGGGGGCGCCTACGGTGTACGGCCATTCCAATACCCCCCCCCCCTGGGGTAGGGTGTCCGGGCCCCGAAACAAAGGCTTGATCAGCGCCCCCACATCCATGACCGAGCAGGCCCAGGCATCACCTTGGAAATCCATCAGCAGATCTGGAGCGATGCCGTAGACCTCGACGCGCTTCGTCTGGAAGTCACACAGTCCAGTGGTGGCCACGCACACCGCCACTTGGAACGTGAAGTTGCCGGACCCCGCCAGGTCTGCCACGGCCACCGCAGTCCGTGAGGTCGAAAGGGGCAGGCCGCGCAGCCGCGTGCTGAGCGCTGTCGGGGCACCTGAACGTGCGGTGCGAGTGAGGCATCCAACACAACTGACTGCCGTTGTGCCACCACCCCCGCCATACCACGCCATCAGACCCATCATACCACAACCACGCAACGAGACCGTTCGCACCGCGTACCACAGGGGGTGGGCGGGCTTTCAACTCCGGGGGGGGGGGCTCAATACAGCCCTCTGGCTAGACCCTCCCGGAAAGGGGCTCAATCGGCGCCCCCCCCAAAACCCTACTGAGACTGACCCGCAGGCCCCGGAGGTGACCCGAACCTAAAATTCAGCAAAATGGGGGGGGGGGGGATGGGATTTTTGGAATCAGCGCGTTGAGGGGGTTCGAAAAGTCATCATTTGCCGTGTATTTGATGAAAAAAATTGACCATTTTCAAGGCTCAAAATTTTTTTCGGAGCCTTCGGCGCCAGACTTCATAATAATCGATTACTGGCCCTGTCAATTGAGCACTTTTCCAACCCTCCCCCCCCCCCCACAGCTTTGGGAGGCTCTATCGACCCCCCCCCCAAGTTGAAAATCCGACTTCCGTTGCGTACATCCAAAGTGCAGTCGTGCAACACTCGCTGGATCCCAACTCACCACGGATTCGAAGTGGTATCCACCACTTCCGAGCCTTTGGATGGGAACTTGACCCTACCTCATTCGCCCCTCTCCAGCTCCGTTCCGGGCTTGCCAGCAGCCTCAACGGCCTGTGAAGGGCTTGTCACAGCTGTTGCGCCGCCCATGTGGCAGGAACGCCTCCCGCTTTCGGTGTTCACCACCTCCGATTCCCTGCCCCCGGCCCCCTCCCAGTGACGCCAGTAATGCATTGATGGACTTCACTTGCGAACATTGTGGAGCCTGGCATGAATGTCATACCAATGCCTCAGGTAGTGCATTGGTTGAACACCATATCGATGCAGGAGTACCAGACCCCTCCACGCCCTCCTGTAGCCCAAGTGTGTGTTATCCAAATCAATGTTCCGGCCATCGATTCCAATGCTTTACCCCCAAACATCACTCCCTCCTCCAGCCCAGGCTACCTAAGCCCTGCCGTCTCGGGGGCCCACGTGCGGGCGGAAAGGCTACATCACCCCTGCCTTCTCGGGGGCCCCCAACACGGGGACCAAAATTGGGAAAAGGGGGGGACACATGGGGGGAAATAGGGAAAAACTTTGCCCAGCGCGCCCGACGCGCTATTTGTTGGCTCAAAACAGCTCCCCCCAGCCCCCCAGCCGCCCAGCAGCATAGACCGGTGGAGTGGAGCACTGCGAAGTGTGCCAGGGAGCGGTGTCCGAACCCAGCGTCGTGCAACCAGACCGTTGGCAGCTCCTGCTGCTTTCCCACCCTCTGAACAAGCCGAATACCCACATACCCCCCACCCTCCCTCGTTCAACCCACGGGAAATGGCAACGCACAGCACCAACGCCCAGAGTTGCTTGAACAAGGGTGTTGCTTGCACGCCGCACTGCACATGGTCCACATGCAATGGATGCTGCACTATTCTGACAACCAAGGGGCAAAAAATGTGCCATCACAGCCAAATGAGCTTCCCTGGCACAAAGAATGGCCATCATGCAACTCAACAACCGGTTAACACACAGCACACAATGGCACCAATCGAAAGCTCCGCCAAACTCTGTGCTGCAAAAATTGACGTAACCAACACCCGATGTTACTTGGACGTAGGAGTTGCTTGGCCATAACATCGATGATGACCGTCAACCAGATCAAATTTCTCAGTACATGTTGTATCACGCGCATCTTGGCCGTAGAACGACGATGGTCACCACCCTCCTGATTCACTGTGGCATTCATCACGGTACAAGTCGTCACACGCAGTGCAGTACCGATCAGTACCAATCGGTGTTGCTTGGACACCGAGGGTGGCTTGTCATGGAGGCTAAGTAGGCATGCCGGTTGGTACTGCCAGATGTACGAAATGATTGGAGTTTGTACAAATAAACTGCGGGCTTTACTTGGTCTGAGCTGCTGGAAAACAATACTGTTACCAGGTGAGAGTGGGGCCTCTGCTCCCAAGTGCTGCTTCTGCCCGTTGGCGTCCCTCGCATGACGGCGCCGGCAATGCTCCGCACAAAGTCTTTTCCAAGACTGTGAAGTTTGGGGCGCGCTCACCACCGCAAATGATGTGGGGACTGCATCGCAGGGGCCAGGGTGTTCCGGATCACCAAAGGCACAAGGGGGGGGGGGGTGTTCTCTTGCGTTCACAGGACCGCCGGCTCGACAATACGGAGACAGCGCCCAGAGAACATGGACAGACCTGCGCAGTCCCAGTGGTAGTCGTAGTTGCCCGGCCCGCCAGCACACGCCGCATCCAGCACCACCTCGTTGCACGCCGGGGACGCGGTCACGGTGAGGCAGGACACGGCTCTCTGCGCCGTCAGTGCAGCGGGGTACGCGGCGTAGGTGAGGGTGGTCGTGGGGATTACCGTGGGGGTGTTGGTGGGTGTTCCAGTGGGGCTGGGGGTCCCGCTGGGTGTGCGCGATGGGGTGGGGCTGGGGGACGACGTTGGGGAGGGGCTCGCGCTGGGGCTGGGGGATGGTGTTGACGACGGGCTGGTGGACAGGCTTGGGGTTGGGGTGGAGGATGGGGACGATGATACGGTTGGGCTGGGCGTGGGTGTGTAGGTCGGGATGACGGTGCGAGTGCCTGTGGGCGTGAGCGAGGGGGTTGGGGAGGGCGTGGGTGTTGGCGACAGGGATGGCGTTGGGGACGGTGTGGAGGAGGGCGTGGGCGAGGGGGTCGGGGAAGGGGTGGTCGTGGGTGTCGCAGAAGGCGTGTGCGTTGGGCTCAGGGTTGGCGTCATCGTGGGTGTGCTGGAAGGTGTGCCGGTGGGAGTGGGTGTTGGTGACGGCGTACCAGTGGACGTCGGCGTCGGGGTGGCAGTGGGTGAGGAAGTTGATGTTGGCGTCGGCGTTGGTGTCTGTGTCGGCGAGTGGCTTGGAGTTGGGGAGGGTGTACCGGTAGGTGTAACAGTGGGTGTGTTGCTGGGACTGGAGGATGGGGTCGGGGAAGGCGTCATCGTCGGACTCACAGTTGGTGTTGGTGTGGGAGAAGGAGTAGTGGACGGCGTGAGCGTGCTGGTGGGCGTGGGGGTGGGTGTGACCGTGGGTGTGGTCGTGGGTGTAGAGCTCCCTGTACCTGTTGGGGAAACGGTGGGACTGGGTGACGGCGTCAATGTAGACGTTGGCGTCAGCGATGGTGAGGTCGACGGTGTGCTCGAGGGTGTGCTGCTTGGCGTATATGAGGGCGTGCTGGTTGGTGTGTTGGTGGGACTGCTGGTGGGGGTGTTCGTCGGGGTGCTTGTCGGGGTGCTAGATGGTGTACAGGATGGCGTGTTTGAGGGGGTGGTTGTGGGTGTGCCAGTGGGTGTTGTGGTTGGTGATGAGCTCGGTGTAGGCGTAGGGCTGGAGGTGGCAGTCCACGTAGGGGTAGGGGTCGGTGACAGTGTGGTCGTTGGGCTGGGTGAGGGTGTGCAAGTAGGGCTCACTGTTGGTGTGGGTGTGGGTGTGGGTGTTGGCGTTACAGACGGTGTGGATGTAGGAGTTCCGCTGGGCGTGTTACTGGGTGTGGTAGTGGGGGTTGATGATGGGGTGCTTGTGGGACTGGGGCTGGGTGATGGGGTGCATGTTACTGTGGGAGACGGCGTCGGTGAGCCCGTGGGCGTGATTGTAGGTGTGAATGACGGTGTGACGGTTGGTGTGACTGTGGACGTGGGTGTCGGACTCGGAGTTGCAGTACAAGTGGGTGTAGGTGATGTGGTGGGTGTGGCAGACGGCGTGCTAGTGGGCGTGCTGGATGGTGTGCTTGAAGGTGTTGCTGTGGGGGTGCTGCTTGGTGTGCTGGATGGAGTGCTGGACGGTGTGCAAGACGGGGTGCTGGTTGGGGTGCTGGACGGTGTGCTGGATGGAGTGCTGGACAGCGTGCTGGATGGTGTACTGCTTGGTGTTCCGGTTGGCGTGCTCGAAGGCGTGCTTGAAGGTGTGCTCGATGGGCTGCTCGTTGGTGTGCTCGAGGGTGTGCTGCTTGGCGTACTCGTGGGACTACCAGATGGTGTGCTGGTTGGTGTGTTGGTGGGACTGCTGGTGGGGGTGTTCGTCGGGGTGCTTGTCGGGGTGCTAGATGGTGTACAGGATGGCGTGTTTGAGGGGGTGGTTGTGGGTGTGCCAGTGGGTGTTGTGGTTGGTGTTGAGCTCGGTGTAGGCGTAGGGCTGGAGGTGGCAGTCCACGTAGGGGTAGGGGTCGGTGACAGTGTGGTCGTTGGGCTGGGTGAGGGTGTGCAAGTAGGGCTCACTGTTGGTGTGGGTGTGGGTGTGGGTGTTGTCGTTACAGACGGTGTGGATGTAGGAGTTCCGCTGGGGGTGTTACTGGGTGTGGTAGTGGGGGTTGATGATGGGGTGCTTGTGGGACTGGGGCTGGGTGACGGGGTGCATGTTACTGTGGGAGACGGCGTCGGTGAGCCCGTGGGCGTGATTGTAGGTGTGAATGACAGTGTGACGGTTGGTGTGACTGTGGATGTGGGTGTCGGACTCGGAGTTGCAGTACAAGTGGGTGTAGGTGATGTGGTGGGTGTGGCAGACGGCGTGCTAGTGGGCGTGCTGGATGGTGTGCTTGAAGGTGTTGCTGTGGGGGTGCTGCTTGGTGTGCTGGATGGAGTGCTGGACGGTGTGCAAGACGGGGTGCTGGTTGGGGTGCTGGACGGTGTGCTGGATGGAGTGCTGGACGGCGTGCTGGATGGTGTACTGCTTGGTGTTCCGGTTGGCGTGCTCGAAGGCGTGCTTGAAGGTGTGCTCGATGGGCTGCTTGTTGGTGTGCTCGAGGGTGTGCTGCTTGGCGTACTCGTGGGACTACCAGATGGTGTGCTGGTTGGTGTGTTGGTGGGACTGCTGGTGGGGGTGTTCGTCGGGGTGCTTGTCGGGGTGCTAGATGGTGTACAGGATGGCGTGTTTGAGGGGGTGGTTGTGGGTGTGCCAGTGGGTGTTGTGGTTGGCGTTGAGCTTGGTGTAGGCGTAGGGCTGGAGGTGGCAGTCCACGTAGGGGTAGGGGTCGGTGACAGTGTGGTCGTTGGGCTGGGTGAGGGTGTGCAAGTAGGGCTCACTGTTGGTGTGGGTGTGGGTGTGAGTGTTGGCGTTACAGACGGTGTGGATGTAGGAGTTCCGCTGGGCGTGTTACTGGGTGTGGTAGTGGGGGTTGATGATGGGGTGCTTGTGGGACTGGGGCTGGGTGACGGGGTGCATGTTACTGTGGGAGACGGCGTCGGTGAGCCCGTGGGCGTGATTGTAGGTGTGAATGACGGTGTGACGGTTGGTGTGACTGTGGATGTGGGTGTCGGACTCGGAGTTGCAGTACAAGTGGGTGTAGGTGATGTGGTGGGTGTGGCAGACGGCGTGCTAGTGGGCGTGCTGGATGGTGTGCTTGAAGGTGTTGCTGTGGGGGTGCTGCTTGGTGTGCTGGATGGAGTGCTGGACGGTGTGCAAGACGGGGTGCTGGTTGGGGTGCTGGACGGTGTGCTGGATGGAGTGCTGGACGGCGTGCTGGATGGTGTACTGCTTGGTGTTCCGGTTGGCGTGCTCGAAGGCGTGCTTGAAGGTGTGCTCGATGGGCTGCTCGTTGGTGTGCTCGAGGGTGTGCTGCTTGGCGTACTCGTGGGACTACCAGATGGTGTGCTGGTTGGTGTGTTGGTTGGACTAACGGTGGGGGTGTTCGTCGGGGTGCTTGTCGGGGTGCTAGATGGTGTACAGGATGGCGTGTTTGAGGGGGTGGTTGTGGGTGTGCCAGTGGGTGTTGTGGTTGGCGTTGAGCTTGGTGTAGGCGTAGGGCTGGAGGTGGCAGTCCACGTAGGGGTAGGGGTCGGTGACAGTGTGGTCGTTGGGCTGGGTGAGGGTGTGCAAGTAGGGCTCACTGTTGGTGTTGGTGTGGGTGTGGGTGTTGGCGTTACAGACGGTGTGGATGTAGGAGTCCCGCTGGGCGTGTTACTGGGTGTGGTAGTGGGGGTTGATGATGGGGTGCTTGTGGGACTGGGGCTGGGTGATGGGGTGCATGTTACTGTGGGAGACGGCGTCGGTGAGCCCGTGGGCGTGATTGTAGGTGTGAATGACGGTGTGACGGTTGGTGTGACTGTGGACGTGGGTGTCGGACTCGGAGTTGCAGTACAAGTGGGTGTAGGTGATGTGGTGGGTGTGGCAGACGGCGTGCTAGTGGGCGTGCTGGATGGTGTGCTTGAAGGTGTTGCTGTGGCGGTGCTGCTTGGTGTGCTGGATGGAGTGCTGGACGGTGTGCAAGACGGGGTGCTGGTTGGGGTGCTGGACGGTGTGCTGGATGGAGTGCTGGACGGCGTGCTGGATGGTGTACTGCTTGGTGTTCCGGTTGGCGTGCTCGAAGGCGTGCTTGAAGGTGTGCTCGATGGGCTGCTCGTTGGTGTGCTCGAGGGTGTGCTGCTTGGCGTACTCGTGGGACTACCAGATGGTGTGCTGGTTGGTGTGTTGGTTGGACTGCTGGTGGGGGTGTTCGTCGGGGTGCTTGTCGGGGTGCTAGATGGTGTACAGGATGGCGTGTTTGAGGGGGTGGTTGTGGGTGTGCCAGTGGGTGTTGTGGTTGGTGTTGAGCTCGGTGTAGGCGTAGGGCTGGAGGTGGCAGTCCACGTAGGGGTAGGGGTCGGTGACAGTGTGGTCGTTGGGCTGGGTGAGGGTGTGCAAGTAGGGCTCACTGTTGGTGTTGGTGTGGGTGTGGGTGTTGGCGTTACAGACGGTGTGGATGTAGGAGTCCCGCTGGGCGTGTTACTGGGTGTGGTAGTGGGGGTTGATGATGGGGTGCTTGTGGGACTGGGGCTGGGTGATGGGGTGCATGTTACTGTGGGAGACGGCGTCGGTGAGCCCGTGGGCGTGATTGTAGGTGTGAATGACGGTGTGACGGTTGGTGTGACTGTGGACGTGGGTGTCGGACTCGGAGTTGCAGTACAAGTGGGTGTAGGTGATGTGGTGGGTGTGGCAGACGGCGTGCTAGTGGGCGTGCTGGATGGTGTGCTTGAAGGTGTTGCTGTGGCGGTGCTGCTTGGTGTGCTGGATGGAGTGCTGGACGGTGTGCAAGACGGGGTGCTGGTTGGGGTGCTGGACGGTGTGCTGGATGGAGTGCTGGACGGCGTGCTGGATGGTGTACTGCTTGGTGTTCCGGTTGGCGTGCTCGAAGGCGTGCTTGAAGGTGTGCTCGATGGGCTGCTCGTTGGTGTGCTCGAGGGTGTGCTGCTTGGCGTACTCGTGGGACTACCAGATGGTGTGCTGGTTGGTGTGTTGGTGGGACTGCTGGTGGGGGTGTTCGTCGGGGTGCTTGTCGGGGTGCTAGATGGTGTACAGGATGGCGTGTTTGAGGGGGTGGTTGTGGGTGTGCCAGTGGGTGTTGTGGTTGGTGTTGAGCTCGGTGTAGGCGTAGGGCTGGAGGTGGCAGTCCACGTAGGGGTAGGGGTCGGTGACAGTGTGGTCGTTGGGCTGGGTGAGGGTGTGCAAGTAGGGCTCACTGTTGGTGTGGGTGTGGGTGTGGGTGTTGGCGTTACAGACGGTGTGGATGTAGGAGTTCCGCTGGGGGTGTTACTGGGTGTGGTAGTGGGGGTTGATGATGGGGTGCTTGTGGGACTGGGGCTGGGTGACGGGGTGCATGTTACTGTGGGAGACGGCGTCGGTGAGCCTGTGGGCGTGATTGTAGGTGTGAATGACGGTGTGACGGTTGGTGTGACTGTGGACGTGGGTGTCGGACTCAGAGTTGCAGTACAAGTGGGTGTAGGTGATGTGGTGGGTGTGGCAGACGGCGTGCTAGTGGGCGTGCTGGATGGTGTGCTTGAAGGTGTTGCTGTGGCGGTGCTGCTTGGTGTGCTGGATGGAGTGCTGGACGGTGTGCAAGACGGGGTGCTGGTTGGGGTGCTGGACGGTGTGCTGGATGGAGTGCTGGACGGCGTGCTGGATGGTGTACTGCTTGGTGTTCCGGTTGGCGTGCTCGAAGGCGTGCTTGAAGGTGTGCTCGATGGGCTGCTCGTTGGTGTGCTCGAGGGTGTGCTGCTTGGCGTACTCGTGGGACTACCAGATGGTGTGCTGGTTGGTGTGTTGGTGGGACTGCTGGTGGGGGTGTTCGTCGGGGTGCTTGTCGGGGTGCTAGATGGTGTACAGGATGGCGTGTTGGAGGGGGTGGTTGTGGGTGTG
This sequence comes from Eutreptiella sp. 'Long Island Sound 2002', assembly GCA_964036045.1. Classification (NCBI taxonomy): domain Eukaryota; phylum Euglenozoa; class Euglenophyceae; order Eutreptiales; family Eutreptiaceae; genus Eutreptiella; species Eutreptiella sp. 'Long Island Sound 2002'. Next base: position 8,604,226 of record OZ038398.1, on the reverse strand, counting down.
CCAGTAGGTGTTGTGGTTGGTGATGAGCTCGGTGTAGGCGTAGGGCTGGAGGTGGCAGTCCACGTAGGGGTAGGGGTCGGTGACAGTGTGGTCGTTGGGCTGGGTGAGGGTGTGCAAGTAGGGCTCACTGTTGGTGTTGATGTGGGTGTGGGTGTTGGCGTTACAGACGGTGTGGATGTAGGAGTTCCGCTGGGGGTGTTACTGGGTGTGGTAGTGGGGGTTGATGATGGGGTGCTTGTGGGACTGGGGCTGGGTGATGGGGTGCATGTTACTGTGGGAGACGGCGTCGGTGAGCCCGTGGGCGTGATTGTAGGTGTGAATGACGGTGTGACGGTTGGTGTGACTGTGGATGTGGGTGTCGGACTCGGAGTTGCAGTACAAGTGGGTGTAGGTGATGTGGTGGGTGTGGCAGACGGCGTGCTAGTGGGCGTGCTGGATGGTGTGCTTGAAGGTGTTGCTGTGGGGGTGCTGCTTGGTGTGCTGGATGGAGTGCTGGACGGTGTGCAAGACGGGGTGCTGGTTGGGGTGCTGGACGGTGTGCTGGATGGAGTGCTGGACGGCGTGCTGGATGGTGTACTGCTTGGTGTTCCGGTTGGCGTGCTCGAAGGCGTGCTTGAAGGTGTGCTCGATGGGCTGCTCGTTGGTGTGCTCGAGGGTGTGCTGCTTGGCGTACTCGTGGGACTACCAGATGGTGTGCTGGTTGGTGTGTTGGTGGGACTGCTGGTGGGGGTGTTCGTCGGGGTGCTTGTGGGGGTGCTAGATGGTGTACAGGATGGCGTGTTGGAGGGGGTGGTTGTGGGTGTGCCAGTGGGTGTTGTGGTTGGTGATGAGCTCGGTGTAGGCGTAGGGCTGGAGGTGGCAGTCCACGTAGGGGTAGGGGTCGGTGACAGTGTGGTCGTTGGGCTGGGTGAGGGTGTGCAAGTAGGGCTCACTGTTGGTGTTGATGTGGGTGTGGGTGTTGGCGTTACAGACGGTGTGGATGTAGGAGTTCCGCTGGGGGTGTTACTGGGTGTGGTAGTGGGGGTTGATGATGGGGTGCTTGTGGGACTGGGGCTGGGTGACGGGGTGCATGTTACTGTGGGAGACGGCGTCGGTGAGCCCGTGGGCGTGATTGTAGGTGTGAATGACGGTGTGACGGTTGGTGTGACTGTGGACGTGGGTGTCGGACTCGGAGTTGCAGTACAAGTGGGTGTAGGTGATGTGGTGGGTGTGGCAGACGGCGTGCTAGTGGGCGTGCTGGATGGTGTGCTTGATGGTGTAGCTGAGGGGCTGGCAGACGGCGTGACCGTAGTCGTTGAGGTAGGCGTTGGTGTAGGACTGGCGGTGGCTGTGGAAGTTGGAGTTGGTGTGGGCGATGGTGAAGCAGTAGGACTGGGAGAGGGTGTAAAAGTGCTGGTGGCTGTAGGTGTTGGAGATGGGCTAAGCGTTGGTGATGCAGTTGGCGTCACAGAGGGTGTAATGGTGGGGGTGGTGGTTGGTGTTGGTGTGACAGATGGTGTACATGAGGGGGTGCTGGACGGTGTGCAAGACGGGGTGCTGGTTGGGGTGCTGGACGGTGTGCTGGATGGAGTGCTGGACGGCGTGCTGGATGGTGTACTGCTTGGTGTTCCGGTTGGCGTGCTCGAAGGCGTGCTTGAAGGTGTGCTCGATGGGCTGCTCGTTGGTGTGCTCGAGGGTGTGCTGCTTGGCGTACTCGTGGGACTACCAGATGGTGTGCTGGTTGGTGTGTTGGTGGGACTGCTGGTGGGGGTGTTCGTCGGGGTGCTTGTCGGGGTGCTAGATGGTGTACAGGATGGCGTGTTGGAGGGGGTGGTTGTGGGTGTGCCAGTAGGTGTTGTGGTTGGTGATGAGCTCGGTGTAGGCGTAGGGCTGGAGGTGGCAGTCCACGTAGGGGTAGGGGTCGGTGACAGTGTGGTCGTTGGGCTGGGTGAGGGTGTGCAAGTAGGGCTCACTGTTGGTGTGGGTGTGGGTGTGGGTGTTGGCGTTACAGACGGTGTGGATGTAGGAGTCCCGCTGGGCGTGTTACTGGGTGTGGTAGTGGGGGTTGATGATGGGGTGCTTGTGGGACTGGGGCTGGGTGACGGGGTGCATGTTACTGTGGGAGACGGCGTCGGTGAGCCCGTGGGCGTGATTGTAGGTGTGAATGACGGTGTGACGGTTGGTGTGACTGTGGATGTGGGTGTCGGACTCGGAGTTGCAGTACAAGTGGGTGTAGGTGATGTGGTGGGTGTGGCAGACGGCGTGCTAGTGGGCGTGCTGGATGGTGTGCTTGAAGGTGTTGCTGTGGGGGTGCTGCTTGGTGTGCTGGATGGAGTGCTGGACGGTGTGCAAGACGGGGTGCTGGTTGGGGTGCTGGACGGTGTGCTGGATGGAGTGCTGGACGGCGTGCTGGATGGTGTACTGCTTGGTGTTCCGGTTGGCGTGCTCGAAGGCGTGCTTGAAGGTGTGCTCGATGGGCTGCTCGTTGGTGTGCTCGAGGGTGTGCTGCTTGGCGTACTCGTGGGACTACCAGATGGTGTGCTGGTTGGTGTGTTGGTGGGACTGCTGGTGGGGGTGTTCGTCGGGGTGCTTGTCGGGGTGCTAGATGGTGTACAGGATGGCGTGTTTGAGGGGGTGGTTGTGGGTGTGCCAGTGGGTGTTGTGGTTGGTGATGAGCTCGGTGTAGGCGTAGGGCTGGAGGTGGCAGTCCACGTAGGGGTAGGGGTCGGTGACAGTGTGGTCGTTGGGCTGGGTGAGGGTGTGCAAGTAGGGCTCACTGTTGGTGTTGGTGTGGGTGTGGGTGTTGGCGTTACAGACGGTGTGGATGTAGGAGTTCCGCTGGGCGTGTTACTGGGTGTGGTAGTGGGGGTTGATGATGGGGTGCTTGTGGGACTGGGGCTGGGTGACGGGGTGCATGTTACTGTGGGAGACGGCGTCGGTGAGCCCGTGGGCGTGATTGTAGGTGTGAATGACGGTGTGACGGTTGGTGTGACTGTGGACGTGGGTGTCGGACTCGGAGTTGCAGTACAAGTGGGTGTAGGTGATGTGGTGGGTGTGGCAGACGGCGTGCTAGTGGGCGTGCTGGATGGTGTGCTTGAAGGTGTAGCTGAGGGGGTGCTGCTTGGTGTGCTGGATGGAGTGCTGGACGGTGTGCAAGACGGGGTGCTGGTTGGGGTGCTGGATGGGCTGCCGGTGGGACTGCTTGACGGAGTGTTTGTTGCAGAATCGGTTGGAGTGCCAGATGGTGTACCAGATGGCGTGCCTGAAGGCGTGCTGGTTGGTGTTCCTGTGGGTGTGGTGGTAGCCGTTGTTGTTGTCGTCGGGCTGAGAGTTGAAGTAGGTGTCACTGTAGGTGTGTCCGTGGGCGTCAAAGTTGGCGTGCCTGTTGGCGTCAACGTTGGTGTGCAGCTTGGCGTTGTCGTTGGGCTCAGAGACACGGTGCAACTCGGAGTGGGTGATAGAGTGACCGTATTGGATGGTGTGGCAGATGGTGTGCCGGACGGCGTGGCAGATGGGGAGCTGGTTGGTGTGCTCGATGGCGTGCTTGAGGGTGTGCTTGATGGCGTAGCAGAGGGGGTCGTGGACGGTGTAGCAGATGGTGTGTGGGATGGTGTGTTCGATGGTGTGCTCGAGATGGAGGCCGAAGGTGTGCTGGTGGGGGTGCTGGACGGGGTGCTGGATGGGGTGTTGGATGGGGTGTCCGATGGCGTGACCGATGGCGTGCACGAAGGTGTGCTGGACGGCGTGCTGGACGGTGTGGTCGACGGTGTGGATGATGGCGTGACCGATGGGGTAGGAGATGGTGTGCTTGATGGTGTGCTGGATGGTGTGGAGGTTGGAGTGCTCGAAGGGGTGTTGGATGGTGTAGGGGACGGTGTGGCGGACGGGGTGGAGGATGGTGTCGAAGATGGTGTCGCAGATGGTGTGCCGGACGGTGTAGCAGACGGCGTGGCAGACGGTGTGGAGGATGGCGTCGAGGACGGTGTAGCCGACGGTGTGGCGAATGGCGTGCCCGTTGGGGTCGCCGATGGTGTCGCCGATGGTGTCGCCGATGGTGTCACTGATGGTGTCACTGATGGTGTACTGGATGGCGTGTCGGATGGTGTGCTGGATGGCGTATTGGTTCCAGTGGGGGATGGCGAAGGCGTGCTGGATGGTGTGCCGGATGCTGTGTTGGAAGGCGTGCTAGAAGGCGTGCTGGAAGGCGTGCTGGATGGTGTGCTGGATGGTGTGCTTGATGGCGTACCCGATGGCGTATTTGATGGTGTTGCAGAATGGGTTGGAGATGGTGTACTTGAGGGTGTGCTTGATGGTGTGCTTGATGGTGTGTTGGATGGTGTCTGTGAAGGTGTGGATGATGGTGTGGAGGTCGGTGTGGAGGTTGGAGTGTTGGACGGCGTGCCAGACGCTGAAGGTGACGGTGTTGGCGAGGGTGTGCTCGATGGGGTTGCAGAAGGTGTGGCGGACAGTGTGGCAGACGGTGTAACAGAGGGCGTAGCAGATGGGGAAGACGTGCCAGATGGTGATGGTGATGGTGTTGCAGAGGGTGTGGCAGACGGTGTGGCGGACGGTGTGGCAGACGGCGAAATAGAGGGCGTGCCAGATGGTGTGCTCGATGGTGTTGCCGAGGGTGATGTCGAAGGTGTATTTGATGGTGTGGCAGATGGTGTGTTTGATGCTGTGATTGATGGGGTACTTGACGGAGTGTTTGATGTGGTCAAAGTGGGTGTGGGGGATGGCGAAGGTGTAGCTGAAGGCGTCACTGATGGTGTGCCTGATGGCGTGCCTGATGGTGTGGTTGATGGCGTGCCGGACGGTGTGCTCGACAGTGTGGATGATGGCGTGACCGATGGGGTAGGTGATGGTGTGTTTGATGGTGTGCTGGATGGTGTGCTGGATGGGGTACTGGAAGGGGTGTTGGATGGTGAAGGGGATGGCGTGGCGGATGGGGAGGAGGATGGTGTTGCGGTTGATGTGGCAGATGGGGTGCTGGATGGTGTGCTGGACGGTGTGATGGACGAGGTGGTAGATGGTGTGCTTGATGGTGTGGATGATGGTGTGCTTGATGGTGTGCTGGATGGTGTGGAGGTTGGAGTGCTCGAAGGGGTGTTGGATGGTGTAGGGGACGGTGTGGCGGACGGGGTGGAGGGTGGTGTCGAGGATGGTGTCGCAGATGGTGTGCCGGACGGTGTAGCAGACGGCGTGGCAGACGGTGTGGAGGATGGCGTCGAGGACGGTGTAGCCGACGGTGTGGCGGATGGCGTGCCCGTTGGGGTCGCCGATGGTGTCGCCGATGGTGTCGCCGATGGCGTGTCGGATGGTGTGCTTGATGGCGTATTGGTTCCGGTGGGGGATGGCGAAGGCGTGCTGGATGGTGTGTTGGAAGGCGTGCTAGAAGGCGTGCTGGAAGGCGTGCTGGATGGTGTGCCGGATGGTGTGCTTGATGGTGTACCCGATGGCGTATCCGATGGCGTGCTTGATGGTGTAAGTGTAGGTGTTGCAGAAGGAGTGAGAGATGGTGTGCTTGATGGTGTGTCCGTTAGGGATGGCGTACTTGAGGGTGTGCTTGATGGTGTGGCGGACGGCGTGGTGGACGGGGTGTTAGATGGTGTGCTTGATGGTGTGACCGATGGTGTGTTTGATGGTGTGTTTGATGGTGTGTTTGATGGTGTGTTTGATGGTGTCTGTGAAGGTGTGGATGATGGTGTGGCGGATGGTGTGGCGGATGGTGTGTTGGATGGGGTGGTGGACGGGGTGATGGATGGGGTGATGGATAGGGTGTTGGATGGAGTATCTGATGGTGTGCCCGACGGGGTGCTTGAGGGTGTGGCAGAGGGGGTACTGGTTGGTGTGCTGGACGGCGAGGCTGATGGCGTAGCTGTTTGTGTGGGTGATGGCGATGGGGATGAGCTTGGCGTCGTCGATGGTGTGCTGGATGGTGTAGCTGACGGTGTGGCTGATGGCGTGGGGGATGGGCTTGGCGTGAGAGACGGTGTGCTGGATGGTGTTCCCGTCAGGGTGCTTGACGGGGTGAGGGATGGAGTGGTCGATGGTGTGATGGAGGGTGTCAGGGACGGTGTGAGGGACGGTGTGAGGGATAAGGTGCCGGATGGTGTCGCCGTGGGTGTGCTACTTGGGGAGCATGTCGGTGTACAAGTGGGAGTTGCTGACGGCGTCGTCGATGGTGTGCCTGTCGGTGATTGTGATGGGCTCATAGTGAGGGTTGGCGTTGTAGTAGTAGCGATCTCGTGAGGAATCCAGAAAATCATTACTAAAAACAACCAACTACCAAATTGCACTGGCCGCATGGCGCCCTACGTTGATGCAGTCGAGCTCAGGCACCGGTGTCGCTGTGGCGACACTCAGCAGCTGTATTGAGCTGCTTGGAGGGTGCGGCCGAGTGGGCTGAGTACAATGGGACTGCTAGCGTGTCTTGTGGTGGCAAGCACACAAAATGGCATCCATCAGCCCTACATGGAAAAAGGGCATCAAAATCCACACCTCCCATCTGTTCGCAGTGCACCCTCACATCAGTCTACGCTACATGCTCACCTTGCATCACACACACTTGCCTCTGCCACACACCCCTATTTGTCTCCAGTACAAGCCCCGAATCGACTATATTACACATCCTCCCAATCTCCGCACCCTCATACTGGCCATGCTAGCCCCTCCCTATATGTCTATGCTGACCCTCCCTGGCCATGTATGTCACACCCTCCTATTTGTCTTTTGCGACACCTTCCGTGTGTCTACATAAAAGATGCAGTGTAGATGAATAGGAGGGCGTAGCTTAGACAAATGGCAGAAATGGCACGGTGTGAAATCACAACCTCCATGCTAGGAGATTGGTCAGCAAGCACGTTTGCCAACGGTGGCTGGCCATACCATTGGGCGCCACCAGGGCCACTTCCTCAACAGTTGGACACACTGCCTCCAAAGAGGAGGCTTGTCAATTCCAAAGTTGCGATTCAAGTACACAAACCCTTTACTATGTACCTCACACAAAGTACCAGTCATCAATGGTACTTTGGGAACCAACAGCACGCACATGGGTCTTTACTTCATGGTGCAGCATGCAATCAAAAAAGATACGATGTATGCATCGTTGCAAGAACATGATGGTGAAAAATGGAAGAGGAGTAGACTCTGAAATAAGTCATGGCACTGTCCCATGTCCGCCAACCCTCCCTAATCCTTCCCATCAAGAATAGCCCCCGTGGCTGAAATGGCTGCCCAACGCTCGCTCGCCTCGCCAAGCCAAGCCAAGCCAAGCCAAGCCATGGCTGGCATGGCATGGCATGGTTTGGTAGGGTGTGTGTGTGCCTTATCATGTGTGTCTCATTTTGGAAGCCATTTACCCCAAAAAGTGAACTAAACATACAAGTCAAAATTTTTGTGCACGTACGTGTTGGCATAAGGGGGTATTTTTGCACAGTGTGCGCACAGTGCAAGTTATTACGGGGTTTATCCCAGGAACACCCGTGAAAACCACCAACCGGCAGAAGCGTGCATGATCAATTCGGACCTGTGAAATTCAACGTCTCATGTTCTCAAGATGATTTGTGTCCAAAAACATATATCGCAACCAATATATTTGGGTTCATGGTGTTAAAGAATACATGAAAATATATTAGGGGCTACTCGGGAACATCAATCTCACAAGTATGTTCACGCATGCAACATGTACACAAGTAAAGGTCGCATGTGGAGCATTCGGAGGTGCCCCTTTTGCCACAAACTTGGCAGAGATAGGTATCGTCCTCTTCCTCATTAACCTCACCCGCCGGTTCCTCTGTCCAAATGGAAGAAGGAATGTGTTCCCATGGGCCATAAGGCGGATACCGCTTTTATCTCCACAACATGCATTGTGAAAAATGGAGAAGTATGCCTGTGTTGGCATGCAAGTCTTGATGGGACCCCGGCCAAATGTTGCGCACTACTCTCCAGGGCCAAAGGTGGGCAAACAAGTGTTCCACCCATGCTCTATAACATCCATGAACATCATTATAGGTTTTCCGACGCATGGTCAAAATTGACCAAAGAAAGGGACATGCGGGTGCCTTTGCCCATCATACACCCCGAAAATTGGCTACCAGGTGTGGAAAGCGGCCGACTTTTCGCACAATGCGCGCATAGCGAACCCTAATTATGATTGAATAAAAAATAGGGGCCGTGGGGTTCAACACATGTCTCAAAGGGGTTGGATGCAGCACCGTTCCCCACACACACACACACTAGCTCGCCTCACCTCGCCGATGGCTGGCATGGCATGGCATGGTTTGGTAGGGTGTGGTTGTGCTTTATCATGTGTGTTTCAATTTGGAAGCCATTTACCCTAAAAAGTGATTTCAACGTGCACGTCAAAATTTTTGGGCACATATGTTTTGGCCACCGCATAATTATGGTTGAATAAAAAATAGGGGCCGTGGGGTTCAATTTTGAGAAGGAGGGGCCCGTTCGGATGGCAGTGGGGTTCAACACATGTCTCAAAGGGGTTGGATGCAGCACCTTTCCCCACACACGCACGCACTCGCTCGCCTCGCCAAGCCAAGCCAAGCCAAGCCAAGCCATGGCTGGCATGGCATGGCATGGTTTGGTAGGGTGTGTGTGTGCCTTATCATGTGTGTTTCATTTTGGAAGCCATTTACCCCAAAAACTGATCTCAACGTATACGTCAAAAATTCTGTGCACATATGTTTTGGCCACGGCATAATTATGGTTGAATAAAAAAAAATAGGGGCCGCAGGGTTCAATTTTGAACAAATGGGCCCCGTTCAGATGGCAGTGGGGTTCAACACATGTCTCAGCGGGTTTGGATGCAGCACCTTTCCCCACACATGCACGCGCTCACTCGCCTCGCCTCGCCATGCCAAGGTAAGGCATGGCTAGCATGGCATGGCATGGCTTGGTAGGCGGTGCTCGTGCCCCTCGCCTCGCCAAGCCAAGCCAAGGCATGGCTGGTATGGCATGGCATGGTTTCGTAGGGTGTGCTTGTGCCTTATCATGTGTGCCTCATTTTGGGGGCCATTTACCACAAAAAGTGAACTAAACATACGCGTCAAAAATTTTGCGCACGTACGTGTTGCATGTGTGGGGAAAGGTGCTGCATCCAAACCCTCTGAGACATGTGCCGACCCCACTCCCATCTGAACGGGCCCTCCTTCTCAAAATTGAACCCCGTGGTTCCTATTTTCTATATAACCATAGTTATGCTGTAGCCAACATGTACATGTACAAAAACTTTGACGGGTACGTTTAGTTCAGTTTTGGGGGTAAATGGTCTCCAAAATGAGACACACATGATAAGGCACAAGCACACCATACCAAACCATGCCATGCCATGCCATGACAGCCATGCCTTGGCTTGGCTTGTCGAGGCGAGGCAGGGTGTGCTTGTGCCTTATCATGTGTGTCATGTACATCATTTGTTTACAGCAAAGCAGGGGTGCTTGTTTGGCGGTGAAATTGAGGCATGAGAAATAGGGCAGTGTGGTGGCAAGGCCTTGCATACAATCAGGAGCAATGTGCTAGATTGTGGCTGTGCAAATTGGCAAAAGACTCGTTGATGCGCAACAAGCAGAAAAAATGCAGAGCTTGGGAACGCCAGGCATTGTGGGTTTCCTTATCCACGCTTTCTTTGGCAACTCGGCAACGGCAGAGTACTTGCCTAAACAGGAGGATTTGCACCTGGACGTGCTTGTTGCTTGCGGGCATTCTCGCATATGATTCATATCCCTGGGTTTAATCGATTCTCTGATGTCGCCAAAGTATTGGTGAGTCTGATTGCATGCCTTGCAATGGGCCTCAGTCCCCAAGCACCTTCATTCCCCTCTGCAGCATTCGATTTATATTCATTGGTTCGTGGGTACTCAGCCCTGTGTTATTTATGGGGCCCACTATGTGCAGTATATCTTTGTTGGTCCATTTTTCACGTGCCATGGATTGCTGTCAGAATCTGTTCAGGTGTTTTGATGATGGCAAACTTCCATCACCACGACGCCAAATGTGCGTTCCAATGTAGATCTGCACGTCCATCACGCCATCACGCAAGAGGGCAAATGGGTCACGAGGGCACAGGTTCAATCCTCTGTGCGTCATGTTCATAGAAATTCCAGTGGCTTGTGAAGAATGCAGCAACAGAATCAGCCCGTGCGCTCAGAGCAACAGGCGATGAACTATTTTGCAGAGTAGTGATTGGACTACACGCATCCTGTCTGCACGTTTTGGATCAGCCTCCTGCATGGACACCAGAACGCCACCTATCAGACGAAGCCAACAGGGACATTGGCACATTGGCACATAATCAAAAAATCGCAGGCCCCTGAACTGGGGTCCCTGGCCCCCCACCTTGGCTTTCCCCTCACAGTCCCAAGCACAGCCTTCAGGTCTCAAGGTCAGTTTCACTTGAATCAACGTTTGCAATCCATCCTGTGGCTTATTGAAATGGAGGTTTGGTTTTGTGGTGATCGCAAGCACCGTCCCCCTTCAAAGTATTGATCGTGAAACACCAGAAACACACCTTCAATCCCCGTTTCATGTGGTGACTCCCAACCCAGACCCCACACCCTTCGTACTGACCGGGCGCAGCACCATTCGCCGGGTGCGGTCCGGCACTTGTATTTTGGAGTGGTCAGGTTGGGTTGGGGCAGGGATATATAACGAAAAATGTGCAGCAGCTGAGAGCATGGCTGAGCGCGTCCCTTTCACGGCAGAATGCCTGTCGTCGCCTACACCAACGAAGCGGCCACCCAAACATTCTGGCGTTATGTCCGGCGCATGATTTGGTCCAGCCTCCTGCTGAGGGCCTCAACCATTCGCCACACTGCTCGCTCAGGTGCATGACAACGACCTGCCCTGGAAAACAGCCTCACACGTGCGACGAACGCACACTTGTTGAGACTTGCCGCCATCATCTGGACCGTCCCGAACTTCGAACAGAACTCGAGATTGTGGGACCAAAAGCGGGGGCTGTCCAGATGGTTACAGAAGCCCTGCTAATGCCTCGATTCTGAACGTACATCCGATCCCCCATCTGCATTCATCAGCGAGTCGCAGTCGCGCCGGACAGAGTGTCGAGGCAAGGCCTGAGATACCGAATCTGATCCACAAAGTATTGGGTATGCGACCGGTTCCGCAGGTTGTTGTTGGCGTGGTTCTGGACGTACACCATGTTCTTGTCGATGTAGAACGCGATGTCCGAGATGCACGCGCGCTCCCCTTCGCTCGGCTTGCCCCCCGTCCAGGTCAACTGACACGTCTTGTGCTTCAGCATCAACAGATAAGTGCGGAACTGCTTCTCGGGGACCTGGTGGCTGTCCTGTTCCATGAAACTCGCGAGTTTACTCACGGAGATTGTGGAGTACAACGACAAATAACTGTGGATGGTCGGCAACACCAGCTGCTGCTGCACCTCCCTGAGAAACAGGCCGCGCTGGGTCTCCAGGGCCTCCGCGACATTTGTCCGGTCGTCGCTGAAGTGTGTGGCGAACGAAACGAACTTGGGACACGCGTATTTGAACATCTCCGAGAACGCGTCGAGGTCGCCCTGCTCCAGTCGCACGATCTTCTCGTTCAGCCGTTCCTTGAGCGTCGTCAGCATGACCTCGTCCACAGCGCAGCGCTGGGGGCACAAGGCGAGCGTCATGGCCAAGAGGTGGTAAACCTGGAGAAAAAGGGAATAAGTACGATGAGCCCCCGGGAGTGGCCGTCCCCAGCACAACAGTGAGGGGGGGGGGGGAGGGTCCTCTGGAGCCCAAGGACGGAGCCCTCCACCTCCTGCCATCTCTATGCCCCCTCTCCTCACTCCTCCTGCACCCCGTCCTTCTTACCCCCTGCCTTCTGCCTTGCCCTCACATCTACTTGTTCTAGATCTTCGTGTTGCGAGTGCATGGCTGACAGTGCTGCCTGCTGATGGACTACATGCAGCACTGCCACCCATGGCCGACAATGTGAACGTCTGCACAAGTCCCTCACCCCCTGCCATCACCATGCCTCCGCCACACACACATACAACACAACACTCGGTCTGAAGCCGTACATCTTGCGAAAACAAAGTACTCGGTTACGCTTTTTTTTGGGGGGGGGGGGACTGGGGCAACATGCTTTACCCCTGAGACTGGCTGTCTTCGATGCTGCCGCGGCAATGGCCATGTCAATTTGCACACGCATCGTGTGAACAGGCCCGATTCACATTGTGCACAAGCAGCAGAGTAGTTGAGCACATTGCCTCTTCATTGTGGGAAGGACGGGTGTTTACGCGAGTCTTGTGGCCAACCTCCCTGACCTGTGTTCAGAGGCCAGCCTCCACAGAGGACAATACAGGGGCGTTGTTGGCCCAGGGGAGGTCTCTGGAGCGTACGTATGGACGTACCTGAGTCACGGCCGCGTGAATGGTCGCGCCGACCTTATGGGGGACCAGGATTGCCTGTGTGGGCGGGGACATCGGTCGCCCAGTATCCGACTCTGTGCTAGCCAACCGGCTAATACAGTCAACTTTTTTGATGTAACCCCGAAAAGACTTTTTGAGAAAAATCCAGTCCCGAAAAAAGTAAAAAAAAGGGGGGTTGGGAAGTTCGGTTTTTCTGTTGGAACAAGCCGACAACTGCCATTGCTACCAGAGGAGGTGAAGCAAAGAGTCCCTGCGGACATTTTGGGTCCCTCCGGTATGAGCAAAGGAGTGGAGCCGTGGCATGGACAGTTACTGGAAGGCAACACGGAGCCAGTTATTGGGATATGGCCTGAAGGAATTTGCGCCCCCTAAAAAGAGTGGATTGTGGCTGCGTATCTGCACACCCCAGGAACGAGTGTGACACATCTGCTGCCGTACCTGGGCCACCCCAAAAGGGGGCCCATTGTAGACGTACATCCTGTACCGCGCTTTGTTCAGATTCTGAAGGGGGAAAAGTGGTGACCTTTTTGTAACCCGAGTTAACGTGTTGTATGACTCCAAGTGCCAAAAAAAAAAAACAGCAACCCCAAGCACAAAACATTGGCACAACCGTGAAACCATTATTTTCATTTTCTTTGGACTTGCGGTGACTTAAGGTCAGAAGGGGATTTGTACATACACGTAGCCGTCGGTTCACGCCGCCATACCCCATGAGCCCCATAAGCAACATCGCAGATGCCCGTTTTAGCAAAGCCCCACTGAACATACTCACCCACAACGAATCCGGTTCAGAGCCAAGGGGGTGGGGCCTCTAGGCTACGGGCGAGGATAGCCCGCCTCCCGATCCAAAAGCCGGGTAAACCTGCTCGTTCTTCTTTATGATGTCGTCATATTGATATGACCGGGTGTGGATGTTCTTGATGCGGTTGATGTACGTCAACAGCTGCGTGAAGAACTTTACCGCATCGGCGTAGCGGCGCAGCATCATGAACACAAACCCAGTGTAATAGAACAGGGTGATGTGGCATGCCACGACTTTCGAGAACAGCTGCACACGCTTCGTGAAGTCGATGCTGTCGATGCACTTGATGGCCGTGTGGTAGTCCCCGAGCAGCGTGTGCACACGCAGCAGCCCGATCAGGGAGTAGTAACCCAGCATCTTGATGAAGAAGGCACCACTGCTGCTCGGGGCGCTGCTGGGGCCGTCCCGTTTCTCGGTATCAAGGAGATGTTTGATGTCTGACTTGGTAACCAGAGCATTGAGAGTAACAATGACATAGACGCTGCTCCAAATGTCCTTCTGCTTGGCTACGAACTCAATGTTCTTCTCGACCTCTGGGTCTTTGGTGGCCTGGAAGCGCATGTTGGCGAGCTTGGCCCGGAACTTCGCATAGTCATTGTACTGCCAAATGAACTCATCAATCATGTCCCAGATCCATTGATTCGGCAAACTGATGTCGATGTTCTCCGGGGGAGTTTTGATGAGGTACGCAAACAAATTGAAGTAGTTTTGGAACGACTCAACACGATCCTCCAAAGTGACCAGGGTCCCGCTGTTCAGGGAGTACACGTGACGGTAGTACATTTCTTTGTACAACACTAAAAACAGGGCATCATTGTTAACAAACGGGGCAATAACTTCGACCTTGGGCCAAGAAGAGTTCTTGTACCACTTCTCGGAAAGCTCGTTCCAGGCACCTTCATAAAGAGCCAAGATAGAGGTCAAATCCTGAGATGAGGAGTGGCAAAAATGAGACCATACCACCACACCACGCCACGCCACGCCATAACATACCACCCCTTCCCGCTCAAGGGTGCTCCCAAGCAAGCCTATGAACCCATCGTAGGTACGTAAGTTTAGAGTAGTGTAGAGTGCGATGTAGAGTGGTGTAGAGGGATGTACATTGGCATAGAGGGTAACATAGAGCGGTGTAGAGTGGTGTCGTGTGGTAGAGCGGTGTGGAGTGGTGTAGAGTTGAGTGGTGTACAGTGGCGTGCAGTAGTGCACAGTGCGGAGGAGTGGTGTAGAATCGTGTATGTGCAATGTAGCGTGGTGTGGAGTGGTGTAGCATAGTGTAGAGTGGTGTAGAGCGATGCATAGTAGTGTAGAGGGTAATGTAGAACGCTGCACAGTAGAGTAGAGCGGTGTAGAGTGCAATGTAGAGTGGTGTAGAGTGGTGTAGAATGTAGAGGGGTGTGCAGTAGGTAGTCCCTCCCCCCCTTCCCTAGTTTCAACCATGGATCACGGATCACCTACCCCATAACCCCCCCCCCCACCCCCCTCTGCCTACCCCCTGATCCACGGTCTTTCCGTACCACCAATCCACACATGTGGGGGGCGCAATCATCATTCACACTGCATCACTTCAGGTGTTCGAAGGGATATCTGTATCTGTACATATCCCTCCGCACATGCGGACAGTCGTAGGGGGCAATTGCAAGTGAGCAGGCTCTAAAACTGCACAAACTAATGTACTCCTGTAAATTGAAGGTATGACACGCAAGTGGAAGCAATTCATCATGAAAAAATAATTGTGCAAAGCACCCAGGATGACATGCAGCAAAGAAGCAAAGAAATAATCCACCAATTCATCTTCAAAACAAATTTGTTCAAAGCACATCCAGTGACATGCAACTACAAAGGAAGGAAATGATCCCCCAATTCATCTTGGAACAAAAATTGTTCAAAGTGACCTAGTGTGGCATGCAACTAAGAAGTAAAGAAATGAACCTCCTTCATTTGCAAAAGAAGGTGTTCAATGTTTAAGCAAGGCACACAAAGTTGATCCAACAATTCTTCTTGCAAAAAAAAAATTGCTGAACATTTAAGCGAGGCACACAAAATTGATCCACAAGAGCATGTACATATAATTGGAAACGCATGCATACAATAGGAGAACTGAAGCAAAATGATCCACAAATGACCCATGGATCACTTGTGGATCACCACCCTCGAAACCCTCCCCCTCTCCACTGCATAACCTTTGGATCAAAACTGTTCTGTATCACCTACCCCATAAACCCCCCCCAAACACACACTGCCTGCCACATGGTGTAGTGCACCAAGTGTGGGGCAGGCCCCTCCCCGCAAGACCAAAAATACGGCAGCACCAGGTGTGACCAAGGGGATGGTATGTGCAAACAAGGAAATGGCATACATTTTCCCCTATCTACAACAAAAATCAAGTAACATCGCATCCGAGAGCCCAGTCTCGAGCAAGGTGGCGATTCCTGGCCCAAGATTCTCGAATCAACTCGCGCCCATATAGGGCTAGATATCAATCTCGCTGTGTCTGCTGCGTAGGACCTTCCATAAGCCCACGCTGAAAAAGGGCTAGTTCTAGTTATGTGGTAGGCAGTCGGCGGATTGCTAAATCGCCAGGGTCCAAACAGCCCTCCAACCCCCCCATTCCCCAACTTTTTGAGCCATTCAATATCAATTTGCCTTTAATGGTGTGGGTTGGGAAGTGGAGCAGTCCCTGAATGCACGCAAGCAACTACTGGAACATCTGACCCAAATCTACCAAACACTAAAGCGCACCTTGTTTCGAAAAGCCTTGTGGAAATCAATAATGAACTTCTTCACGGCCTCCGGGACATATGTTTCGTCGGTGCTGCCAATGATCTCTTGGCTCTCATCGGCGTAACTAGGAACACCAACAGCAGTCTCGGGAAAGTTGGCTCTGTCCACAATGTCCTCGGCAAAATACCCGAGCCCAGACATAGCAAGGTGATGATCGACTACAAAACAAAACAGTGTGGAAAACAGCATATCTCTCGGGGACGGAGAGGAATATGCCAACACGGAGCGTTTTCAGGGATCGCCGTGATTGTTGCCTCGTTTGTGCCCGCTGAGTGTCCCAAAGGGGGGGGTATGTGGGGTATATTCGGAAAGCCCTTGAAAAGGGCTATTTGGAACACCCTGGGTCTGCATGTTGTACTGACAGTATGTCTGAGATTTGTGTCTTTTTTGGACAGTGCCTGTGTTGCTTGCTGGCTGTTTTTGTCAACAGACAGCCACCATGTCCAGATACAAATTCACGCCACGTGCTGTTGCATCCCCAGATGCACCGCAACAACCTTTGGTTCGCAAAAGAGCACGCTCTGGGGGTGCTACCTGGGTGCGGGTTAGTCGATGTTGAGGCCCATCCTGGCTTTGTCTGGGTGAAATCAGGGTACAGTGAGGCCATCGCATGGCGCAAGGTCCGGCTGACGAAACAGCGAAATGTGGACCTCACAACTGATGGCCTGTGGGCCATGCCCTTGAACACAGGATGGGTGCCAGTCAAGGCACGCAGGCTACAGGATTGGGAAAAACTGAAGAAATATGTTCCCAGTCACAAGCAGGGGGATGTGTGCCCCAATGGAGTCCCCAACCTTGTGGAGGGGGGCAACAATGACAGCGACTCGGATTCCGAATAATGAGTGATCCCTGGAGCAGTGCCCCGTCCTGTGTGTCGTTTCTTGTTCAGCTCTGTGCTGTGACCACCTACCCCCCCCCCCCCCCCAACCTATACATTTCTGAAACGGCCTTTTCTCACAGATTTCAAAAAGCATACACATACCGCCCCCTACGGAACGAAAATTTGGTGCATTGGACCAAAACTTGAAAAAACCCCGAAAAATTGCGAATTCGCTCCGTGTTGGCATAAACCAGATGTCCCTGAGAGATATGTGCAGGAGTGGATGAGCAAGGAGCAAAAATGCGCTGCATAGATTTTCAGAGGCCAAGCTATGAATTGCACATGTATGCTGCACCCGAGAAGAGCTTTGTGTTGTAGCAGAGAAGAGGTGTGTCGTGGATGCCCAAAGCTAAACCATCCAGCCATTCCGCTAGGTGAGGATGCAGAAATCCCACCATGAAGACCTCTTGAGCGTCCTATTCTTCCTCCTCATCCTCCTCCGTTTCTTGGAAGGATCAAAATGCTACCGTCTGATGCACCTTGATGCACATCATTGACAATCTTGCACATGTGAGACACAAATTCTGAAACTTCGGCTAACAGGCTGTGTTTGACCATAAAACTGCTCCCATCTTGGTATCATCCCCTTGCAAGACCTTAAACTCCTTAAGACTTTGTGCGCACTCCTTGTAAAGATCAATTATGTGCACTCATCGGCGATGCCATTTGCCACCTCTGCTTTCACCTGCTGCAAAGGCCTTGTTCTGACCTTGCACGTATTCTTCTTCTTCTTCTTATACTTATTACTTATTATTACTTATTCTTATACTTCTTCTTCGGTGCTACTCACAGTCACTGGAGCACAGGCTCCAGAGGACAGTTCGACTGGAACGCATACCCGTGAGAAGGTCACGGTAATAGAGGGCGGGTTGGGCGGGTGGCACTAGAGCAGTGCACCTCAGTCACAGAAAAACTTATCTACAACAGGGAGGGAGACGCCCCCAGTGGAGTCAATCGGGCACACACACACGCACTCCGGGCGGAACTTCCATTCCTACGGAACTACAGTTCCCCCGTGCGTGTGTGTGCGCCGCGCATCAAAGCAGGAGACAAGCATGTGCACCCTCCACTGTAAGACACTCTCCATCCAAAACACATTGCTTCTTCGGTGCTACTCACAGAGGCCCGCGAGCGAATGCGAGCCTTGCACCTGCTCTCATGGAGCCACCCTGGGAGTGGGGACGGACTGTCGTAGGCGGTCAAACGGCAGGTCTGACTCCCCCCAGGCCACCCGACGCTGCTCGCAGAGGCTCAGCATGGAGGCCCGGGAAAGCATTTCATGCTTCCGGCTCAGAGGGTCAGCGGGGTTCACCGCTGAAGGCACTCGAAAAACAGACAGTTGCAGGCCACTCCACGCCGGCAGCCAGAAGATGCGTCGCAACAGACGCAGCTGTACAGGGCAGTCAGTGGACGCCCGTAGGGAGGCGGACTGGACTCGGACCGCCTCATTGTCGATACCCACAGCCACAGAACGCAACCGGCAGCCTACTGCAGCTTTTAGAGCTCCATATACGCCATATAGCTCTGCCTGCTGCAGGCTGCGGACCCAGCGGGGACAGACGTAGGATCTGTAAAAACCTGGGGAACCAACGACCCCGATTCTGAAACGCCGTCCGCAGGGCGCTGCGTCTGAGAAGAAAGTATGTACACGCACATGTGATGGGTCACTGAGACCGTGAGACGGGAAGGAGAGGAGCAGAGCCGTACCAGTGGCACGGATCAGCGTGCGGCTGAAAAATGGGGAGCGGTGGAGCATGGCATTATAGGCCCCCGCCAGGAAAACAGATGCCCCCCCCATTGGTCTGAAGACCCACTGTAATCGCCCCAGGAAGCGGGCCATCTCTCTCGCTGGCATGCGCCCCGTGCCGACCCCTTGCAGCCACAAACGCAGCGTGGCCTTGAGCATGTCCACGCTGTTGGAAACAGAGCGCCTAACAGAGTCCAGCCGCTTGCCGAGGAAGGTGATGCAGGTTGAAGGCTCCAGCTCGCTTTTGGGGCTAATTATAAACCCCGCATCACGGAGAGCCGCAGCCACACGCTGCACCCCTGCCCGGGCTGCCGCCGGACTAGTGGCGGTGATGAGGATGTCGTCAAGGTAGACATCCCAGTCAACATTTGTGCCGCGCAGTGCACGCGCCACAATCCCAGAAACGAGGCGCTGGCAGATTGCTGGAGAATACTTCCAGCCAAATGGCAGGCGCGTAAAGCGCCACCGACGCTGGCCTGCCTGAACTACAAATGTGCGGCGCCACCGTCTTGGGAGTATGATACTCCAATAGGCATTGGTCAAGTCCAATTTACACATGTACAGTGGCCCAGGGGGCCTGTGCTGGAAGCGAGACATGATAGCAGAGAGGGCAGGGAGCTTGACCCTGGGAGGAGGACGCTCATCATAAGCGTTTATGGCAGTGGCATTGAGGAGCAGCCTGCACTTGTCGGAAGACTTAGGTCTAAGAAAGGCGCTGGCAGAAACAGGGGCCGACGTGGGCTTAGCGCCACACGTGACAGCGTGAACCGATTCAAACATGTGAGAAAGGGGGGCTGTCGCGCTGGAGTGGCGTGCCGCCCCCCGGCAGGAGAAGGATTTGGTACACCGACGGTAGATCGCCCGAAGCCCCCGCGGGACACATTTCCGCCAGAGGCTGCGCGCGAGGCTGACGCATCCTGCTGGGCCCAAGCCCTTGGCTGCCACCTGCTCGGGCACCTTCTGGGACTGGTTCTTTGGTGGCAGCGGAGTACTGTCGTCGTAAAGCATGTCGTCTGGACGGCACAGGCCACTTTCCGCTATGCCTTCTAGAACATCTCGGAAAAGAGGAGCTGCCGCCACACCTCCATCGATGTTTAGCAGCGCCAAGTACATGTCAACGAGCGCCGTGCGGACCATCTCCCGGCGCCCCCAACGTATACCGTCCAGGCTCGACACTTTGCGCGCCAGCAACTCAATTTGCGGTCGCAGCTCCGTGTGCTCCTGCTGTGCCGCTCGATGTTGTACGAACTCGCTTTTTCCGCATCGGTGGTGTGCTCGTAACCTCCCCGTCGGGTCGTGGAGGACCCTGTAGCGTTGGGCGGGGTGGGGCCGATTGCGCCCGGGTGAGGTCGGCCCGGACCCATGGTGACCAGATCTGATACGTGGTTCCCGTCTGCTCCTGCCAGCCAAGTGTCTCCGCCTGTTGTGAGGGGATGATGAGCGGCCCCCCACGAACGAACTCCCACGTGTGCGTGGGGTACACGTAAATGCGGAGCATTGCCGGCGTCGCCCAGCCCCCCCAGCGCAATTGCGTGTCCGTGGGGGCGCCCAAGCAGCGGAGCTGCGCGCTCCCGAAGCGCCGCCAGCCATGCCAGCGGAGTAGCGAGCAGCCCGAGTTCGGGCGATTGACGAGGTCTTTGAGAGCTTTGTGCAGGCTCTGCCGAGTACTGTGCCATGCCGGGCGCTCTGGGTGGTAAGCGTGGCGCGCACGGAGGTCCCAGAGGCGCTGCGCCCACAAGGCTGTCCAGGGGCCTGGCACCTCTTCGCAGGGTCCACTGCGCCCCTTTGCCCCTTGCCAGCGGACGGTGGATCCATCATAGTAAGCGGTGACGGCTTCCTTTGCCCGGAGGCCAAATGCGATGCTGAGCGCCGCCAGCGCCACCATTTCCCATTCGTGTGGTGCGGAGGCGAGCTCGCAGAGGCTGCGGAACGCTCGCATGGACGCCCAGAATTTGTACGAGGCTCCCCGGCGCTTTTCATGGAAAGAGGCGACGGCTTCGACCAGTTTCCAGTCCATTGGGCAGACGATGGGCTGGATCCACTTGAACTTCTCCAATACCCTGACCGCTGCGAGAAGTTTTCGGGGGCCACTGTCCGATTCCGTGGTGCGGATGAGGCCAAGCATGTGGTCTTGCAGGCATTCCCGGGCGCTGGCACCCGGCTGTCGCCTGACGGTGACGGCGAGGCGTCGCAGCGCATCTCCATAGCTGTCTCTTGTGTCTTTCGCGAATCTGTAGAGAGCTGTGCTGTCGTAGGTGGTGGCGAAGTCGGCAGCGGCCGCCCCCCGGTACCGTGTGATGGCCTCCGAGAGGGCGATGGCATCTGCAGTCCGTACGCCGATTCCTCGATCACTTGCAACAACTGCCCCGGCAGCGCCGCCAACCCCACACCCGCAGGGCGTTGACTGTCCGTCGGTCGGATGCGCGGCAGGGCCCTCTGGACGAGGGCAGCGGGGGCGGATCGGGGAGTCTGAGTCAGAGCCCCTCCGCCCATCGCCGAGTCAGTGCTTTTTCGCGTACTGCCCGCGGCAGCTGTATGCCCCCCCCTGTCAGTACCAGTGGCAGTGGCCGCAGATGCGACAGGGGGTTTTTGGCTGTCGCGCGCAGTTCACCAGGTCCCCTGAGTTTCGACTCCTGAAGTGTGGCTCCCCTTTGATCCACACGAAAGCTGGCGCCCCAGGGGCGTGCTGTGTGCTTTCAAACACCTTCTGGTAGTCCGGTGACGTCGATGAGCTGGATGACTTGCGCGCCGCGCGCCCACCGTCGTCGGAGGAGCTATCGGAGAAGTCCGAGGATGCCGACGAGGACTCCGAGGAAGAATACGACCTTTTGCCTTTCGCGCCCCCACGCCCTTTGTCTTTGGCCTTGCGCTCGCGCTTTTCTGCCCGTTTGGCCTTGCGCTTGCGGCGGGCTTTTGCCTCGCGGTGCTTGTCCTTGAGAAGCTTTTGTACCCCTTCCTCCGTGCGGAGCAGCACAGACCACACCTCCATCGCGACTTCGAGCTTGCCTCCTCCGTTCGCTGGCTCCGTGGCTGCTTGGCTCCGCCAGCCGTCGACGTCCATGCCAGCGCCGTTACTTTCGCGGTCGTCAGTGTCCATGATGATGTTCTCAAGCAGTCGCCCCAGTCTGATTGCCCAGCGCGACGCCCCAGCTTGTTTCCGTACAGCCCGGATATTTTGCTTGGTCATCGCATACTTGTCGGGCTCCTCAAGCTCGCCATCCGCGTGGCCGGGACGTTCTCCTTCAGAGGGGTCGTCGGCGTCCGCAGGATTCCCCGGCGCTGGAGCTGACGCCCGCCCCGCCGTGGCCTCCTCCCCAGAGGTGAGCCCAGCACGCCCGTATGTGAGATCTGCCGCCAGCAGGTCCACGAAAGCGAAAGCTGCCTGGGACTGCTCGGGGGTCAGGTCGTATTTGGCGACGTCGACGTCCCAGTGCACCGAGAGGGCGAACAGAAACGCGTCCCTGTACGTCACGAACTCCGAGCTGGCCATGGGCACGCCCAGCAGGCGCCGAAACAACACCGCGCAGCGTGTAGTCGTCAGCGTCAACGAAGAGTTCCAGCAAGTGAAGCCGCAGTCCAGGACAGGCGTGCGGCTTTCTACTGGTACGTCCTCAGCCAGGCCTGGCGTGTCCAGGAGCATGCACCAGGCGGTATCTAGGGTCTGCTTGTCGTCCGCAACCAGCTTTTCCCACTCCCACTCCTGTGGAGCAGCCGGGCGCTTTGGGCCTTTCGACCGGCGGCCCCCGCGCCCCACCCGCGCTGTTGCAGACGATGATCTACCAGAAGCGTTTTGCAGGTCAGACATGGCACTAGAGCAGTGCACCTCAGTCACAGAAAAACTTATCTACAACAGGGAGGGAGACGCCCCTAGTGGAGTCAATCGGGCACACACACACGCACTCCGGGCGGAACTTCCATTCCTACGGAACTACAGTTCTGACCTTGCACGTATTGTACCACTTATGGGTGCTCTTCGGCTTCATCTGTGTCCCTATGGCCTGATCCGTGTCCCTAACAACTGATCCGTATCCCTAACAACTGAGCCGTGTCCCTGTGGCTTGATCAATGTCCCCACTGCCTGATCCGTATTCCTAAGGGCCCATCCGTCCTTGTAAGGCCTGATCTATGTCCCTAACACTCAATCTGAGTTTCTGGCTCTGCCCTGTGTCCCTTTTGCCCGATGGGTGCCCTTCGGCTTCATAGCTGGGGGATTCCCAACCCATGCACACTTCTGAAATGGTGTCTCTAGGGCTTCTGCATAGTGCACTACAAACGATTGTGGGCGATTTACTTATCATCCAGACCGGCAATGACCAAAAAACAGGCCCAAAATCGATCCAAAGGGCCTGACAATAACCAACTGTACAAAACCCCACCGCACCGCTGTGCACAACCGCATCCTGCTATAAAGCTACAGTACTCTACACAACAGCACCACTCCACATCACCCACAACCACACCACTCTACACAGCCACAGCATACATACAACCACACAACCACATTCGTTTACCCAACCGCACCAATCCAAATAATTGCAGCACTTTACACAGCACACCTCGGCACTCTGCACAACCACACTACTCTACACAACAACACCAATCTAAAACTGCAATAGTACACACAACCGCACCACTCCGCAACAATACTATTCTGCAGCACCACCCTGCACAACCGCAGCACTGTACCCAACCGCACTGCGGTGCGAGACTGCGCCAATCTGCTTTAGGGGACACATTGCCCAAACACCCAACCTGAGCCTTGTCAACCAACTTCCAAGGGCTCATACCCCATGTGCTGCCCACAGCAAACATCCTGGCAGCTGCAATGCACCCCACCACATGATGCCTGTGCATCTTCAGAATGCAGCAAACCCCCCAACCCCCACCCCTTGCGCAAGTATGACCAAAATCAGGGAAACGACAGTAGCATGGGGTTGTGGTGCTCCGAAAAGGCTGTGTTTGTGCACGACGCACAATACGACAAAGAACGCACCCTTCCTGTACATCAACTTGCAAACCATGCATGTGTCAAGGAGCAACATCTTCACAATATAGATGCCAACCAAAATTTGTTCTAGATTCATACTTGAGATTCCAAGGATAATCATTCATCAAAGGTATTTGCTATTCAAGCGGAATGTGATAGGGAACTCTATTGGACAATTGCCCACCAACTGCATGGTAAAAAGGTATCACAAATTCAATCCGTGGTAAAAACCGGTGAGGGTGTTGAGAGTAAGGTGGCGTTACCAGGGGGGGGGGGGCAAATAGGGGAAATACCTTAGCACACCACCCCCATTACAGTAGCGCGGCCTATGCTATCGTTAATAACACCAACTCTACAAGAGGCTAAACCGGGATATTGTTTGCCATACCTTCCTGTAGAGCCATTGCCATATGCTCATGGACATCGTTAACACCCACACTACGCTGCGAAATCTGCATGACTTCATACTTGGCCCAGGATGCCCAAAAACGAGACAAGTCTTTGCCAGAACTAGATGGAAACGATTGATTGCTTATTCGGCGG
Organism: Eutreptiella sp. 'Long Island Sound 2002'; assembly: GCA_964036045.1. Taxonomy (NCBI): domain Eukaryota; phylum Euglenozoa; class Euglenophyceae; order Eutreptiales; family Eutreptiaceae; genus Eutreptiella; species Eutreptiella sp. 'Long Island Sound 2002'. The sequence goes on along the minus strand of OZ038398.1, from coordinate 8,580,116 downwards.
CCAAACCAAAGCAGCCTAACACTGAATCCCCTTATTGTGTGGCGGCCGCCACTAGCGTGGGGGCACACTCCACCATAGGTCCCCCTAGGCGTCTCATGCATTGTCCTGGGCTCACCTAGGGCCTGACCAACACCACCGGCACTAATGATCCTCTCCTGGCCCTACCCCCAGCCTCAGTGACCCCCGATAGGCAGGTCCATGTACAGGCACAGGTGCAGTGCTAATCCTAGCACCTACACATCTTCTCACTCACCATCCTCACAGGAAGGCTACCCACTTGGTTTCCATCTGTTTACTTAGCTGTTGCACCGCAGCTGGGGGACATGGTGCAACACCCTTCGACACATCCCTCCATGCAAGTCTGGTCTCCAAAGCCATTGTCCCAAACCACCACCCTCCTCTCACAGGCGAAAAGGGTATGGTTGCCCAGACTTCAGCAGGGCCTTTCGGACACCCCTTTGACAACTCATGTTCCCCTTATGCTCAAATTGATGCAACCAACAAGAACAGATCAAAGCGCATAACTGCCTATGCACGGGAGGCTCCACTCAGATAGCTAGGATAGAAGAAAAAGCCCAGGCTAAGGTTCTGAAAACTTTTCTTGGAACTGGCGATGCTAGGAACAAGCTTATGCTCGTTTTTTCAATACCCTGCTTGCATGTTGCCTTTGGGTGCTGTTCTTTTCACTGTTTTCTGGATGCCTTTGGCCCTTTTCCCTCTGCTGAGTTTATCCCTTTGCCTCCACCCGTCATCCACAACAATTCGAGCTTGATACGTTCTCTTTTAAAATTCTGTCATAGCTGTGGTGCTTTGTTCGCAGGGGCCACCCTGGACATGTTTACCTGCACTGAATTTCTGCTAGCCATGAATGCTGATCAGCCTTTGGTTGAGATCCTTTGATGCATTGTGGTGGGCGCAGGTCCACCGTGCCTAATAAAAAAAAGGTGCCTCCATCCAACCATCCATGCGCAATTGTTTGCTCCGTGTCGTGGTGAAAGTGGTCATAATTAAGATGCATCATTCCACACATGCAAATCAACAAATTGCAGGGGCCTCGCCATAACCCATCAGAATTTTCAATCAGCACCGAATCTGGTGCTTCCAAAGCCTACAAAATGCTACGAACTTGCAACCACCCATAATGAACGCAAATTCATCTAAACTATCCTCGTCATCCTGGTGCCGGATTCTGGGAAACGTGTTGCAGTTGCGCGATTTTGAATCCGCCTGCACTCCTCAGTCACGGGCATGCCAAAACGGCACACGTGAACCATACTCGGTCCGAGCAGCATGCCCAAGCATTGCTCACATTGGTGGGGCATGGGGGCAAATAAAGTACAATGTACCAAAACCTCGTCGATCCAGGACATATGAAACAACTTGCACCTTGCAATTTGCAATGGTGTTGGTCTTCACTCGTGTACGCACATGTAATCTGTCAGCGCAGCTCCTAACACTGATACAACATGTATAGAACAAGGTAGGCTGTTATGGTTGTCTATTACTATCCCTTTTGGTGGGGGGGGGGGGTCGGACTAAGATGAGCTGGCGTAGCCTGCTCACTTCACAGTACTCGAGGTAACCTCTCGGAACCAAGGTTCAGGGCTGTCCAGTGCTACGATGATCCCACAATGGCGTTGTTGCGGATCTAACACGTAGTGAGGATTAGCTGAGTCTGAAACCAGGTTATGCAGTGGGAGATTGCCACGACCGTAGGCTTCCCAGTGTGCACGAGGCACCAAGACTGTAGGCTGAAAAACAGAGAGAGGGGCGTTGCAGTCGCTTTCCAGAACCCCCTTCCAGAAGGGGTGCCATGACCAAAGCTCAAAGCATGCCCAGAAGGTGGTCAGGATACCCCAGCATATGCTCTCTCTGTGACAGGCTGATCATTTTCAGGTGAGAATCTTCTTTGCTTGAAAAACGGTTCATTTTGGCCCATTTGGAAGCACTGCAATGTTGGCCTTGCATATAGGCTCCGCCATGGAAGCACCGTTTCCAAACCACCATCTCCCCAATCAAGGGGGGGTCCCCCAGCTCGAACTCCCCACAGCCCCCTCCCCCCGTGCGGAGCATCATCAGTGGCACCATAGGCGCCTTTCGGCTCTCCGAGCGTAGTGGTGAAAACCACAGACGTACAGTCCGTCAGACACTGCTCTCTTCCGCTGATGCGCATGCACACGCACACTCCCTGAAACACTGACCCTCAACCCTGCCAAACCCGCAGCGGTAGCATTGGAGCCGCCGAGACAAGCAGCCAACAAACCATCTGCCACCCCTCCCCTTCATCTGGCTGCTGTCTTCATGTCTGTATATGCGGCGGGCAAAGAGGAGTGGCCGTCGTACCGTGTAGTCTTAAAGCTCTGCCTCGCGTTGGGGCTTTGCCACTTTGAAAGCAATGCCGGATGTCCATCTTGAACTCAGGCTTCTTGTGCTGTACAAGAAGGCTGCCGATTTTAAAGGATTGCAGGAGGGCCATCAAGATGAAAAACACTGGTTTGATTTTGAAACATTATGATGAAAAACCTGAAACTGGAAAAGAATTTTCAGGAGTTTTAGCCAAGAAATGTTGAAAAAGGCTATTTTTGACCCCGTTCTTGGCCACCGAGAGAGCCCATTGCCTCCATTTGGGGCAATTGGGGAAAAGATGCTCTTTGATATGGCAATCAATTTGGAAAATCACTAGTTTGATTTTGAAACAGTATGACGAAAAACGTGTGACCACCACTCGCTTGATCATGTGGCAAATACGTGGCAAAGATTTGTCATGCTGACATCTCGCAATCGCAAAGCCATCATTCGTTGGTCAAAATTGCTGCGTGCCCATGAAATGTAGCATAAGACGCTGGACAGGCCTTGGCTGGAGGCCATGGAGTAGCATGGGGCATGGGTGCACAGGGCAGCATAAACATTTTGCTTGCGCAAGGGGCAAGGAGAGACTGCGGCCACGGAGGCAGCCGTACACGCGCCTGAAAGTGCCGTGCCCGGACTGTGCATTCTTTCGTCACCGAATCACCCACGGGGTGGTTGTGGGCTGGGGTGCACTGCGGAGGGCACGACTGTCTGGAACCACCCAATAAATAGCACCGTCAACACACGCGGCTCTGTAGCATGTGTTTATGACTGCGGTTTGCATGGCTCTTCGCACAGCCCTGCGGTTGTGGTTGCACGGGACTGCCACCTGCATCCGAGTGCACACACTGGGTCGGATCCATCCCCAGGGAAACGTGAATGGTAGGCAGTGGATGAATGCCCGAGTAAAATCACCCACGCCCCCCCGTGTGACATTCCGTCTGGTTGTTGTTTCTTGACGGGACCCTGGACAGTCACCCGTTCTTCCCTTCGCGTGCTGCGTCGGGTCGCTGCTTTCTGTCGGCCGCTGCGGCCGGTGCTCCTGCTGGTGTCGTATCCGCGTTCGCGGAGCCCAGTGGTTGGTGTGCTGGGGCTGTGCTGGATGTGGCAGGATGTGCCGTTTGCGCGTCAGCGGCGCCCAGTAGTTGGCGTGCTGGGGTTGTGCTGGTTGTTGCAGGGGTCGTTTGCCCCCCCCCCCCCCCTGGATGCGCCGATGCGGATGTGCCGATGCACCTATGCGCCGATGCGTGTTTCACCTCCCATTCCGCAGTGCAAAGGCAAGATTCGCAATCCTCTGGCTTCGTCACCGGATGCATGTTCCGACTCGATCGTTGGCAATCAACTCCATCAATCATCGATATAGAGAGCGTTTTCAACTCTGCGGCACCTGCACTCCTGCGGTCTGCTCGTGTGAGAAGAACCGCATGTGGCTGTGCTCGGTGTTGTCCAGGGACTGGAACTGGGGACGCTCGGCAGTCGCGTATTGCACGTTCACTGCCTCCTGCATCCCCGCAGCACTGGCACACCGCGCCGAAAAGCCTCCCGTTGCCTCCAGAAACACAAACGGGAAGCCTTCGGCGTGAGCATGCTGCAGCGCTGTGGCGGTCAACCACCGAGCGATCCCCCTCTTGCAATGTGAGGGCAACACCCCCACCATCCACAAATCAGCGGCATTCCCGAGCTTGATCTCCGGGCGCCCACTTTCGAACTTTTCGTCCAGTTCGACGAGCACATCCACCATAGGACCCACCGCGCGGGTCAACTTCGCAACTACATTTTCGAAATCCTCCGGAAGAGGCGCTTTGAAATCGCGAACCCAGAAAGCACCCACGACAGCGTCCCGTTGCGTCGAGTCCAAGCAAACGATGGACAGTCCGTTACCTGCGCAGTCATCCTGAAACATTCTACAGAAATCTGACCATTCTTGCCTCCGCACAGCCTTGTCGGGCTGGATCGCAACGGAACCGGGTTCGTCGGTGAACGCTTCGCTAATCACCGCGTGTGCCGCTTGTGCGTGTTGTGGACGGAGGACCTCCAGCCGCAAACCATCCGCCCGCTGTAAAGGAAACTGCATTTGGTGCCTCTGCGACACCTGCACTCCTGCGGTCTGCTCGTGTGAGAAGAACCGCATGTGGCTGTGCTCGGTGTTGTCCAGGGACTGGAACTGGGGACGCTCGGCAGTCGCGTACTGCACGTTCACTGCCTCCTGCATCCCCGCAGCACTGGCACACCGCGCCGAAAAGCCTCCCGTTGCCTCCAGAAACACAAACGGGAAGCCTTCGGCGTGAGCATGCTGCAGCGCTGTGGCGGTCAACCACCGAGCGATCCCCCTCTTGCAATGTGAGGGCAACACCCCCACCATCCACAAATCAGCGGCATCCCCGAGCTTGATCTCCGGGCGCCCACTTTCGAACTTTTCGTCCAGTTCGACGAGCACATCCACCATAGGACCCACCGCGCGGGTCAACTTCGCAACTACATTTTCGAAATCCTCCGGAAGAGGCGCTTTGAAATCGCGAACCCAGAAAGCACCCACGACAGCGTCCCGTTGCGTCGAGTCCAAGCAAACGATGGACAGTCCGTTACCTGCGCAGTCATCCTGAAACATTCTACAGAAATCTGACCATTCTTGCTTCCGCACAGCCTTGTCGGGCTGGATCGCAACGGAACCGGGTTCGTCGGTGAACGCTTCGCTAATCACCGCGTGTGCCGCTTGTGCGTGTTGTGGACGGAGGACCTCCAGCCGCAAACCATCCGCCCGCCGTAAAGGAAACTGCATTCGGTGAGAGAGTTTTGAAGGTGCGGATTTGGCAAGCAAGTGCAAGCCACACAACACCAAGCCTGGCTACACAATGTTCATGCACATCTGCAACATCCTGCTCCGGCAATACGTGCAAACAGGAGAAGCAGAGCATTTGCATGGGGGTGCCTTTGCTCTTCTCATCATGTCTATTTCTACTCACGATCCACGATGAACTAACACGATGAAAAAAAAGGTCTCTTGCATCACGTGTGGTGGCATGGGTACACGAGCCTACGAAGCATCCGTTGGGGAGTGTAACCTGCGCGAAAGACATTCAACCGGGGTGTGAGTGTGCGGGGTACGGAGATAGTGCAAATGTAAGAGGGGAAACCGTTTGTATGTAGGGGAACAGGGGATTGGCCAAGAAACTGGTTGGCCTCAACAAGCGACCGTTGGCCTCAACACGAGCGACAGCTACCTCCAACCACGAGCCATTACGCACTAGCCAGCAGCCAGCCGGCAACAAGCACGATCGGAAGAAGCCCTTGAATGCGCATACCTCCCCACGTGGTGTAGGTGCAATGATTAGGCAATCGTTGCACTGCCAAGTTTCCGTATTGACGAAATATACGCTCAAATCCTTCACTTTTTTACATCCCAAGCACAGACGACAAATCCAAGAATCCATTTTAATGATTCTTTCTAAACATTGCACGAACAAGAGACACAAGCTCCGAGCGCTTGCCCTCTCCCAATCTTACCTCCCATGTTACGGTTAAACCCTTTCTCGCTCTCTTCCATCTGGACACACGCGAACAACCCCAGGCGGGGGTATAAGCCGCCACACAATGAATGAATGAACACGAAGAGAAGCAAAAGGATATCACCGGTTTCTCAGAGAAGTTGTGTTGAACTACCCATGCAAGCGTGCCACCCGCCAGCAAATTTAACGCTTTAAAGCCGCCAAAATACACAAATACTACAACTAGGCATCGTGAAGATCCTCAAGTTTGCCCATTGCAAAAGTCGTATTATGTGGTCCTAATGTACCAAAGGGAGGGCAAGCGAGCAACACAAGATGGGTTTGGACTTGTGGAAGAGAAATCGCATTTGTTCATGTTCATTGCATGGCACATTTTTTGCCGTGGACGCGGCCCCAAATATTTTGCTTAACGGCAAACGGGCGCGATGCACTTGTGTTGCCTTGAAGTTTATGACAGCCACAAAGGACTCCAACGACGAGATGGAAAACCGTTTTTGGTGAACGTGGGAAGAAGCACAAGAGCCTACCGTGTCATGCGTGTGGAGTGTTTTATGACCATTTTTATTGTACCTCCCGCCCAGTTAACGAGCAAAAATATTGATATCTTCTGTTGAAGAGCTGCATAAAGGCAAAACTTCGGCCTGTTGGGGGCCACCGTCCTGGACAATGGTCGCTGCAAAATTAGGCTTGCTTGCCCAACCACTTAGGTTGTGCCCAAGGTAAAGATCAACAATGTAACTCTCATTCAAATCGTGGTAGTAGTGGTGGTCTTGTGATAGTTCTTCTTGGAATTTAGTTTATGAAGTGTGTGCTTCGGGCAATGAAAAGAATCTACATTCCCACCACGATGCCCAAATTTCAACGATGCGAAGAGAAACCCCCCGATGGGCATGCCCTAGGACCCTTGATACCTCAGAAGCAACCCCATTTGTAACAACGTGTTCTTGGGAACATCAAACAAAACAAATCATCACACCTTTGTTTCTGTATCCCACCGAGACCTTTCCCTCCACCTTGTGCGTTTGAAAATCATAGTTATGAGACACTGTGGTCGAAAAGGATGTTGTTTCGACGCGTACCTTCGTGCAAAACCGTGTGCAGAAATGCCATAAAGCTATAGGCACAAGGGCGGTTCGCTTTGCATGGGCATGGGGTTTAGGGTGTTCAACCATTGTGCTAGCTATTGCAAAATAATGGGCGTAATGCTCTTAGCTAAGGAGATCATGCAAGGCGAGGTGTAATGTCGTGGCCTCAAGCCACGTAGGCCATCACGTTACAAGTCGCTAGCACCCCTGAACTGATGTGCTGAACACGGTTGGCACGGGCACCTAATATCATCGGAAAATCCAACACATACGTCGGGAAAATCGTGGCGTACAAGTTCCGTGATGCGTGTAACACATGTCTCGTACACCACACCTCTCCACTTCAAACTGGGATCATTTGGGTCCACTCCTTTGGACTTACGAAGGGGGCGGGGGCTTAACCTCCTTAACTACAAAAAACCAGGTGAACTAGGGGTCCATTTTACTGCTAGAGTACGGATCAACCACGAGGAGTGTGACAGCCAGGTGTCACTAAGTAGAAATAGCGCTTCGGCGTAGACCAAATATGTATGAATTTTGTGAAAAATAAGGGTGTCCATAAAAAATTGAATTTTTTTGCTTGAATGTATGGCTTCCTCACAACTTCTCGACGTTCAACAAAATCTCACATAAATTGGTGGTCACATAAATTGGTGGTTACATGTCACCACGGGTCACACACCCCTTGGTTTTGGTGTGTGCCCAGCAAGAAGAGCACAGATGAAGAGCCCAGCAAGAAGAGCACAGACAAGGAGCACAGATCAGCCTAGCAAGCAGTGTTAAGGGGCCTGGAAGAAGTGTAAAGAAAGACGAGGCTGGTCATCCACCTTTCCAGATGGCCAGAACCCTCCAGAAATTCCGTGGAACATCAGAATCCGGATTCCCCTCCTTACTATTACACCGCTGTACAGACCTTACACCGCTGTACGCAGCTCTGGCGGCTTCGGTACCCAAGTACCAGCGGCTGTAATAATGCTTACGCGCGGTGCTTTTTGGCCGGTTCGTTCAAATTTTGGGAATATCTTCAGCAGGAAACCACCAAATGTGGATTTTTTTGACAGATCTATAGCTTGAGAGCTGTTTTATAGCTGAAAGCATCAGAATTTCTGTCACAAGGCACTGTACCAGAATTTCTGCCCTGGGGGGTTGTGGCATTTTGGCCCATATCTGGCAAAATCCCAAAATTGCCGTTCAAATCTTGGACATTTCTTCATGCCAATGCCATGTTTTTTGATTCCGAGCTTTTCTGCTACATTGGCATTACAATCCGCATTAAATGGATGCTCGCCTAGGTCAATTGGAGCCAAAGTGCCTCTTTAAAGTCCTATATTTGAACAAGTGTTTGTTTGCCTTTTCTGTCAAATTTCTCAGCATTATGAGGAGATCTTCTCGCAAATGCACTGTGGTCACCGACCATGAGAAGTTGATTGCAACTCTCTCTCAAAAAGATCGTGCTTTGCAAGGTGCATGGGACATCCTCAATGGAGTTCTCAAAGGTCCCACACAAGCCGGAGAGAAGTGGGTTATCCCGAAGAACCATATTGCCTACTACTTGAAGAAGCTGAAGGAAGAAGGAGTCTACATTGAAATGGGGGTGAATGCCCCCCAACCTGAAGAGTCAACTCCTCGACGTCAAGAAGATGATCCTTGGAACCTCTATGTCCAAGGCTACCAATGGGAGGGTCAAGAAGTAAGTAAAGGGAAACTAAGTTCTCGTAAAGGTGCTTCTGAGGTGTACCTTCGATTCGGCATAAATTTGTCACATACTACTTGTGCCAAGGCCGCCGAAGATGAGGGTGCCCCCTCCAAGAAGAGAGGGAAGGCTACTTTTGTGCCCCCCGATGTCGAGTCCAAACTTGTCGACTTTTGTATTGCATTGCGGAGTTTAAACTTTCCAATATTTAAGGAAGAATTAATAGGTTATTGTAATACCTTGATTCAAGGAACTAAGTTGGTTTCCTTTAAGGTTCGGAATCGGTTTTACCAATTAATCGAATAATCGGATTAATTGGATTAATTGGGTCTAATTTGACAAATAATTGGTAAAACCGATTATTTTGAAAACTGGTATAAACCAATTGCTCGGACAACTTATGTATGAAAAAGAAATATTTCGTTGGTACGACATGAAATGTTTCTTATTAAAAGACACAGAATTTTGCAAATTCAAAGGCAATTTGGGATAAAAGTCAATGGTTTAGCATGTCTTTCACCTCTATTTTCGTGTTTACTATTTCTTAGGTAAACGTTCACGGCTTTTCGGCAATAATTGCATTTTGTAGAGACAACAATCGAAAATAACCGATTATTTTTATGTTATATAATCGGAATAATTGGTTATTTTCATAGAAATAATTGAAAACAATCGGTTATTTTTGCATGAAACCAATTCCGAACCTTAGTTTCCTTGTTCAAGCACGGTGAAGTTCGCGACAGTTGGTATTACAACTGGCTGCGTAGGTACCATGAGAGGCTCGGTACCGCAGCAGCAAAGCCTTTGGAGGTGGATCGCGAACGTTGGACCACTTCAAAGAATGTTGGCAAACACTACCAAATCTTAGAACAAACATTTGTTGATTTGGGCTTTGCTGTCAAGAACCCTAGTTACTTAGCAGATGAGCCTCTTAGTGAGTCCATCAAGTTCCATCCTTGGGCTTTGGGTCGAATTGTTTCATTCGATGAATCCCGATTCCAATTAGACATGACGGACGGGGACAAAAACACACGGACAACCATTGCCAAGGAGTTGTCGGACAAAGGGCAAACTCATGCGGTTAAGGCGGGTGGCTCCGCCACTGTCGTAGGAGGTAGTCTTGCCAATGGCTTTGCCACCCCGGCACACATTATCTTTGCCGCGGAGAGGTTTGTGTGAGGACAGTCACATGCGGACCGACGAAATGTCATATGCTTGTGCTTGGGTGCATATAGAAAACCCATTTTCCTTGTCTTGCACTTAAAAATCAAATTGTTTCCAATGTTCTCCATTACAATTGATCTTGTTGGCAAGTACAGGACACAGGCAACAGCAAGAAGACGAAGTCGTGAACGAACATTGAGCTGGACCAACTGGCTGGTCCAGTAATACGGGTTCACATGCCTAAATAACAAGAAAATTGATATAACAATAAATTCTCATTAAAAAGGCAATAAAACCTATATTTTATCAACTTTCTGAGTAGTCTATCTTATCACAGGCCTTGTCAACATTACGTAAATTGCTGTCGGCGGCAAAAGACGGCGACAGTCGCGACAGGCCATCTGAAGCTTCGAAACAGCTTCAAAATAGCTTCTAATACATTAGAACCTTCTAAAATGCTATAAAACATGATTAAATCACATTATAAGCATATGGGATGTGATTATTCATGTATGGCTACTAATGTATCCTAGATCTCCGCTCTCTGTAGTGTACCTAAGAGCAGTAGAGTCTAGCAGTAAGCTATAGGCTTGGAATATAAGCCAAATATGAGCAAATATCCTAGTGTTCTAGGATCTTGAAGCTTGGAGAGGTCTAGTATAGATCCTCCAGAAAGCTTCTGACAGGCCCCAATGCCCCGACTTATTACACCCCCTTCCTAAGCTTCATGTACATTCGCTAAGAATGTTCATGACAAGCTGATAATCTAAGATAAGGAGGGGTATGGGCATAAGGCACGCTCATATTGAATGTTCTGAGTGTCTAATGTAGTGTCTTACTACCCCCTTCCTAGAGGTAAAGATGTATCTCTACCTAAGAGGGTAAAGTTCCTAAGTCTTGGGTATGGTAGGGCTCAAAATGAAACATGAGAAACACTAAGCAAAAAGCTAGCATACAAAGTATGAACAATGATAACCTAAATCTTCAGGCAAACAATGAGGGTAAGGGTAATACACCTGGATGTAGACGTATAAATTACAATGAGCTATACGGAAAATCGATCACAATTGAGAATGAAATGCAACATGTGGGGTTAAACTGGAAATTCAAGCTCTGCCCAAGCTGTCTATTGACAGGCTTGTCTTCGTCATCCAAAGAGAGGATATACCACCTTACTCAACGGACGCGTTACATGTGGCTACCTAATGCAATGGATGCATTGGTACCTATTTGATGCAATGGGTTTCGTGGCCTGCATTACATGGACAGAGAAAGCGAGGCAGCATCAGTAATGACTAACTCTTGATTAGTTTAGCGGGTAGGGATAACTCATAGTGTGTGGGGGGGGTGGCAGTCACGATGAGTAGACACCATCTGACCCGGATCTGCTCTTTCTTATCCCGGCCGTGGGGATTGATCCGTCTGGGGGTATGGGGATTTATACTAATACTTCAACCAAAAAAACGTTGAAAGATATAGTCCGTCATTACCAACCTTTTACTCATACTTTCTAGCTATCTCTAAAAACAAAGCTGAAACGTCAGTTACCTAACAAGCTTAGCAATCATGTACAAAAGAATCAATATCCCATCACGGAAAAATGCTCTGGGCCGCAGAGCATATGAACCATGTTCCTCAATAGGACATAGCCAACAGGAATCTAATGAGATATGAAGCTGGCGGGAATACTGATTTGTGTAGACATGTCCCAAATGACTTAAATTACCAAAGCAAATAATTTGCACGAAGAAGTGAAAATGTAGAGGTGTGTTCATCATGTAAATTCAGAGAAACAAGATGTATGGGTTGTGGCAAGTGCTAAAGATGACAAAACCAATGAATTGTACGTGTGCATGTAGGGGTTGGGTTCACGGGTAGGGGTGGGTTGGTCCCCTGGGGTTGGTTGGAAATGAAGTAGGTAAGTGATAAGTGAAAAAAAGTTGAAAGGTCGGATCTTTCATGGAACGCCGTTCAGCTCTAGTGCGAGCCAACGGATATCCTACACGACTAGAGGGTCGCCACTGCCTCATACGCGAAATGTATCATTGTCAGGTTGTCTCAAACAAGTGGAAGTAGTAAATCTCCGAAAAATGCTATTGTAGTTAAAGTGTGTTCTGTACCTTACCGGAAGACCAATTATGGCGAGCCCCTTGCCCAGCAGATGGTTGTACAAAGCCATCCGTGCGGGGGCCTGTCTTCCTACATGAAGAGTGAATTCCGCTCAACTGAATTGCAGGATTCAGGCTATCGTCTTGGAGCTTGACTCCGTCATCTATCTCTACCGCAAGAGAAGGGGTCTATCCCACTGCAGGGAAAGTACTTATCTACCCGCGCGAGGGTAGAAGCCCATTGCTGTAGGCTTTCGATACCTTTCGATAATCCTTTTCAATGAGCCTACCGTAGTGCACCGCTGGTCTCGGTGGCTACCGCCGTAGGGCTCTTCACTAACACATCGCTGAATGCATTAGCCAAGTCACAGGCTAAGTGACCAAGCTTAAACCCGTTCACTTGTGTTACACAACAAAGACGTGGCGGGGTGCGACCAATGCCGGCTCCTTTAAGCGGACACTGACTGTCTACACGAACCCTAGTGACCCCTTTTGCACACCTTTGAGCGTAGCGGTTGAACAGCGGTTGAACCCAGTTGAACAGCATGTTGCTGTTCAACCCCCCAGTTGAACTCGGTTGAACGCGGTTGAACAGTTCAACTGGCCTATCGCGCCAATCGGTGGCGCGTGCTCGCGCGATCACGCGTTCAACAGTGGTTAATTGGTAAATGTAGCCTGTCCCCCAATTTTGGTTTTGAGCTGTTCCCTAAAACCCAGTTAAAACCTGGAACCTACTATCAATCCGCAGGTGGCGGTGTGGTGACCACATACATGAAAACTGGAGCCGGCACGTGGTGGCCAACACGTGGCGGTAAAGGGAATGCACATGGTGTGTAGTAGTTGCCACCTGCTCGCTTTTTACTATATACATGACGCATTGAATTGAAGAATATTTAATTTCACCTTTGTGCAATATGGTAGTGTCACCAAAAATAACGTAACAATAAGAACAAATTAGAGCACCAAGAGATTCCCCATTGTGGTTTCTTACTTGTATGCAAGGATCCCTCTCATTTTACAATCAAAAATGCCAACGTCAAACTTGAAGCAATGTATTGCAGATCACTACACTGGATTACAATCGGATGAATTGATGAGTGATTTGGTCAACTTGTTCACCGCATCCAAGGGTGGTCGTACACTATGGGAACGCCTCAAGACTAGAATGGGTAGTGGGCGGCGTAGTCGACGCAATGACCGGAAGGTCATGGAAAGGGTGTTTACACCCAAGGATGCCGTCCGGTTGATCCTTGACTTGGAAATGCCGAAAAATAGGTGCTCTACATGTCCTACATGCATACCATGGTGCGTTGCATGTATGCAAGGAGTGTTCAACCGTATGCGAGATGCGTTCAAGTGTGCGGTTGAACACATATGAAACAAATGCGACTCATGTTTGTGCAACATAGAGTGCCTACCTAGGTTTCATCGAACTATCATGTATATGTCTTCTTCCACATGCAATTGTGGCCCCATTTACATGCTACCATCAAGTGTTTTTTCATGAAAACAACAAATTGAACATTTGTTAAAGTCATGTTCAACTGCCCGGTTGAACAAGTTGAACGATTTCAACCAACGCTCACGTTGTGCACCAACGTTCACGTTGTGCGCGTCACTTTGTTCGAATTAACATGCCTCAAATTTAGGTACAAGAATCTAATATCTTGGGCCAACCGGCGAACAAAAGCTGCCCAAGAAAAGTTGGATGTTCATTGGGTGCACCCATTTCCATCTTTCAAGCGTATGCACCGTGAATGGCAACAATTGGGTAAGGCGCAAAAATTGGAAACCACTATTCACAATGGCAAAGTTGGTGTACGATGGGACTTACCGCATTTCTTTAATTATGTCGCCACACAAAAGGAGCTCATGGAGTCCATGGACTTTCCAATGATCGATGGCGAGCAATTATTCGTCATCATAATTAGAGGCGACGGGTTCCCATGTGGCTCACGCCCATGGGTGCAAATTGCGATTGGCTTTGCCAATCACATGGAAAAGGCCCGCACTCTTCAATATAATTGGACATTGGATGTCGCATTGACATCTGAACATGACGACGAAGCAATGCGTGTCTTATTTTGTGCCACGTTGCAACACATCCAAACTATCATTGATAGTGGATACATCCAAATGAATAATGTTTATTATCGTGCACGAATCATGTTGGGTGGAGACTCTCCATGGTTGCGTCTACTTTTAGGATTGTCGCCTTACTATGCCATTGGAAGCATCTACTCTTTTTCCACATGGTGTAGTAGGCGTGAACGATGGATGAACACTAAGGTGCGGCGCACAACGCACCTTGATGGAAAATTCCGCGCTTTGTACGATAAAGGTTTGGATTGCACTACGGCCAAAGGGTGCACTTCAAAACCAATGCTCCGCGTGGATGATCGCACACGGTTCATTGTGATGTGCATTTTGCACTTGGTGATCGGACTTGGCGACTACCTTACACACTTCATTCGCGCGTTTTGCAAACGTTTGCCGCCTCTTGTCCGTGCACGCGTGCAAACCGTGTTGAATGAATCTAAGACTAATATTAGTCTCAAAGGTAAGGCAAGCCCGGACGGTGAGGAGACATGGCGTCTCCTCGCTAACTGGACAATAATAGGTAAGACCATGAAGTTGCCTCCAAAGTATATATCTGTTGTACAAGAAATGGCAAACCTTTTGACGGCCATGCAATCATGGCGCTACGAGGCCGCGGCCCTTTCAAAGTGTAAACGTGTGGCACGTCGATTTCAGAAATTAATTTGTCCGCATAAGCGGTCACCTTACCTTTTGTGGCTTAGAAGAGAGGCTACGGAGGTTCTGAAAAATATTTACCCATGGGGGGCGGGAATGTTTAGTGGGGATATAGTAGAATCACTAAACTATATATTAAAAGACCACTTCTTATGCTCAAGTGGGCGTGGCGGTGGCCCCGGTGGGCGTGTAGCTCGTGATAAGCGCATGCTAAAACAAGCGCACGAAAGGATCTTTCTGGCAAAAGAGCTACCACGGTGGGAACGTACGAGTGCGGGTGGAGAATGATCAAACTCTAGGTGTGGGCTATGTGGTTTGTCGTTGGTGCTTCATACTTTATGCTCCGTGTTCCGTGTGCAACCGTGTTCAGCGGCACTTCAAGTTGTTCAACCGGGCGGTTGAGGCGTGCAAGCATGTTCAAACCGCGCGAGTGTCTATTTTTCTTTGTTTTTAGGGGGGCGTCATGCAGTTCTTACAAGCCGCACAAGGGGTACAAGGACCGCAAGCACCACAAGGTGCCCAAGTGCCGCAATTGGGACCACCGCAATTGGCCGCGCCGCAATTGCCACACCCAAATGTAATTGCGCCGACCCAAAGTGGGCCTACGGGATCAACGGGGCCGAAAGGCGGGGGTACAACAGGAGGAGCATCCTTGCCTTTGCCACAAGTGGTCCCAGCGTTGGATGCTTTGTTCCCAGCGAAGGAGGAGTTGACCCAATTTGGGGTGTGCCACGACTCATCGTCGTTGGCGGATGACTCCCCTCAATGGAGATGGCTCCGGGAAATCACACCCCGGTTCATGTACCGGAGGAGTGTCGGGGTGTGGATGTCGGCCCAAGACGTCCCACCCCACATGTTCGTCATTGACAAACGCGGACCGGCGGTCATGCTCCATGGAGCATGGCCGCCATTACCCATCGATGAATGGTGGCATGGGCCAGGTGCACGGGTTTCCGATCGCGACGCCCTCGTGAAGAAATGGACCCGAGGACTCCATCGCGCACTCCAAGAGCTTGCACATGGCGGGTCCCCACATGCGATTGACACACATGCGATTGGCACACCCATGGAGTCCACCCCAAAGCATCGGAGTCAGTCGGGCAAGGCGAAGCAATTCCCCCAACCAATGTTTGGCGTGAAGGAGGAATTGAGGGATGACATGAACACCGACGATGGCACGTGGTGGGAGAATTCTAATGCATGGTTTGCGCCGGATCATGGAGACGTGGAGAGTGAAAATCCCGTGGTCGACGAGGCAGAGAGCTCAACATCACCCTTCCGAGAAGAGCCAAAAGTCCACGTCCCCATTCGTGGACTCTTGAAGCCTCCACCAAAGGCAATTCCACAAGCAAAGGGAGGAAGTGCAAGCCCAAAGGTTTTGCTCCTCCAAGCGCAAACTGCGCTCAAACAAAGGGTGCAAGACAAAACCGACAAGAAGAAGAAGAAGGACGGGCGGGGAGTGCATTCCAAAAAGCGGCAACGGGTGGCAACGTCAGCGGACTCGTCGTCCGACTCAAAAGGGTTAAGTGCAAGCCAATTGTCGGACAATGATGAGGGGTGGACACCTCCCAAGAAAAAGGAGGCTCCCAAGGCAAACAAGAAGAAGAAGATCGAAGCAAAACCAAAGAAGGACAAAAAGGACAAGGTCAAGAAGGAGAAGGCATCTCTGCGGCCCAAAGACGCCAACAACGCAAATGTGGGAGCAAAGGAAGGACAACGGTCAACACCGAACGTGACGGAGGCAAGTGGCACAGCGAAGGCAAGTGGCGCGACGAAGGCAAGTAGCGCGATGGAGGCAAGTGGCGCGACGGAGGCAAGTGCCGCGACAGAGGCAAGTGGCGCGATGGAGGCAAGTGGCGCAATGGAGACAAGTGCAAGCACAAGTACCACGGTGCAAGCAAGCGCACCAGCGGAAGAGGTGATGTCCCCATGTTCCTGCGTATGCATATGCCTCTACATTTGGTTGCAATGCGCCTTCACAACGTCGAAGCATGCCGGTGCTATAGTGTGTGGCGGTACGTCATGAAACACGGTTGAACACGGTTGAACACTTCAACCGGTCGGTTGAACACGGTTGAACGCGGTTGAACTCGGTTGAACTCTCTGCAACGCTTTTGCATAGGAGATGGTGAAAGTGCAACGATTGGAGGAAAAACGCCGCCTCGACGAGAAGCGCCAAGAGGCACGTGAGAAGTTCGGGTTGCCAGCGGGATCCGCAGTACGGTGGGTGCTGACCGAGGGTCCAGACAAGCGCCACCGCATCGCAGTGGGCGCCGTGGCAAAGCCAACGAAGGACGACCCCAAGCCACGGAAGGGGGAGGAGATGGTGAAACTCCCCCCCCAATGGCCCGGAGAGCAGAGTGAGGCCAACGTCACGTGGCCAGTCATTGTGCGCCTCCGCCACACAGCGTTCACGAGCGAGGATGAGGCAAAGGCCATGTTGGCGAAGTGGGAGGAGAACATGGAGAAAGCGACCAAGGAAACCGAGAGCGGAGATGCAAGACATGGAGGCCACGACAAGGAAACCGAGAGCGGAGATGCAAAACATGGAGGCCAAGACGCGGCAACCGAGAGCGGAGATACAAAAGATGGAGGTCAAGATGGGGCAAGCACGGAAGCAATCGCAAGCACGGAAGCAATCGCGGGAAGTACCACCAATGCGTCGGACAATGGCACCAAGGAGGACTCCGAGGATCCCATGAAGGAGAGCACTTCAAATGACGTGGACGATTCCAACAAGGAGGGCATGTCCGTGGAGGATTCGAACAAGGAGGGCACGTCCGTGGACGATGCCAACAAGGAGGGCATGTCCGATGCCCTCAACAACCCCAAGGTGGAGCACGATGCCAAGGAGAATGAACGACCTCATGTTGGAGATGATGCAAAGGAGGAAGGTGGACCTCAAGACGGCATGCACGAAGGTGGGAGCGAAAGGGCAATGGCGAGCACAAGGGAGAAGGAGTGTGCCGATGATGGGAAGGAGGAGGTCGGACCGGAGACGCAAGCGCTATGGGCCGTGGACTCAAAGTGACTAGCCGACAAGGTCCATGAAGCCTTACAAGGCTTGAAGGGATGGCTCCACAAGAAGAAACATGGAGGAGAGTACCGCCGGATCCTATGGGGAGCAACAAGGAAGTTTCCGACGTTTACACACGTGGGCATGTCTAAGAGGACACATGATGATGCACATGTTGTGCGCCTTGTAAATAATTTCCTCACGGTTTGTTTACCGTCCCTCAGTTACACCGCAATTTCCATCGTGTGCGGCAACGGATGTGCACCCATGGATGTACACAAACATCCAAGGGATGACTCCGCGTTGAGTGGGGTGGTGGCGGTGGGTGATTTCCGTGGTGGTGGTTTCTTTACTACGGCGTGGATGGGTGGTGGGGGGGAGGGGGGGGCGCAGCATCAAGCATGGATGCAATGTGGGCGTCAAATTGTGCAAGGGGTTTTTGTGGATGCACGAAAGGGGGTGATTTTCAATGCGTGGCGTACGCATGGGCCGGAGCAATGGGAGGGTGAAAGGTATGCCATCGTGGCGTATACATCTATCGCGTGGCACCGCCTTCCCGCTCCGATGCGCACTGAAGTCCTGGACCTGGGGTTCCCATGGTGACAGGCACTGGGATTGTTCATCCAATTTGACGTGAATTGTTGGTGCCATTGTTGTGTGATTGCGATTACGTGCGGCATTTCTCCTAACGCGCTCCAGTGTGTGTTCAACCGTGTTCAACCGTGTTCAACCGTGTTCAACCGCGCGGTTGAACACGCAGTTGAACATGGCCGAACGCGTATGGGCGGCAATATGAAAGTAGCAGAAAATACATGGTTTTGTGGTTATAATTGATTTGGATAAGGCAGGTGCACACTGCAAAAACCTCTGAACACCATCCACGATAGAATGGAAGCCAAAGGACCACAATGAAGGTCAAAGCTTAGGGGAATGTGTCAAGTGGGGTGTTCAACCGCATGGTTGAACACCAAGGCGGCGTTGACGCTACTCTTGGACATGATAGAAAGGGAGTGGCAATGTGAGGGGTATGGCATGGAATAGTGCATTGGGCATTAGTATGTTGTTAAAAGCATGGTACATCGTCATGGATGGTTTGGAATGGCATGGTGATATGTCAAAAGTTTAATTTTTGGTAAAATTGCACTACGCGCGGTGGGGGTGTTCAACCGCTGTTCAGGGGTGGTTCAAGGGCCCAGGTGAAGTCAGTTGAACACCGGTTGAACATAGGACATGGCACCATGGTGTGCAAAAGGGGTCACTAGGGAAGGAAATGACTTAGAAATTGGCTCGTAGGCGAAAATTTGATGGACGTGGTACTACAGCAATTCCTCAGAGTGTGATATCCAAAAAGAACAAATGGAATAATCAAATGAGTCATGGTATGTGTTTGTGTGTGTGTTGTATGTGTAGTGTGATGAGGGAGGGAATGTGTGAAAAATCCAAGTAAGTCTGTCATGCTGATGGTCTGGTCGGGGGGATAGAGAATGTAATGTTGTAGACTACAGACACTCAATTGAGCACCCTCAAACCCGGTAATTGAGGCTGTACCAGGCGATCTAGCGTAAGTTAACGAAGCGGAACGTACCCGTAGTGGTTCGGTAGCAAATTTGAGGATAAACTAGCTCTTTAGACCAAATGACCTAGGTCAATGATCGCGAGGGTTGGAAAAGAGATTCATTCCTCACAACTTGCAGTTAATCAACAAAAGTTGAGTGGATACGAATTGATTGTTCGTCGCTGCGATCCAAAACTCGGGGTCTATTGAGCAAAAGGTGCTCATAGAACTACGTAGGGCAGATCAATTACGGACCATATTGCATGTTGAGCGGTATGGGCAAGCCCTTGCAATAAGGAAGTAATGCAATAAGTATGAAATGTAACATTTGCAAAGTGAAATGCAATGAATGAGTGACCTTTCTGAACGAAATGAATGAAATACAATCCGAAAGGAGAGTAGAATACGTCACTAGTCAAACGCTTGCCTTGACGGCCATGCAGTGAAGGATCAGATGCATGGCAGAGTGAAATGAGGACAAATCACTTCCTAGCTGAAATGCAATGGTGCTCAAATGAAATAGCTTGACAAATTCAGGCTTCCAGAAAGGGTCTCAGCACACGCATGAGTGGCGGACCGTGACCAAAAATCATGCAGTCTATGCAATGTCTCGGCAACCCATGAGAGGGCACGGACCGTGCTCAGAACTACATTGAACCATGTCAGGTAGTTGAGTAAAGAGATGAAAATGAGTGAAATGGCATGGCACGCTAACATTCCGGCCTGCACCTACTGGAATGGTTACCTCTATTACAGTACCAGCGCCTTGCGGCACTTCTCCTCACCACCCTGCCCTACAGGGGGAGGACCAGAGACATTAAGTTGCTTACACAACGGTTAGCATTCGGGTAATACCATAAAATCAATGCACCTCCTACACTAGCTAGTTAGCTAGCTAGTTAGCTAGAGTAAGTAAGTAAGTTTTGCAAGCTTCTTCCGCGACCGGTTACCACCACCAACCTCTCTCATCAGAGAATGGTCACAAGGACCCCGAGAGCGGTCAATGCCAATGGTTTGGTCGAGTGCGGTCTTTTAATGTTTCACTTGGGTGCTCCTGCATTGAGTCTTCTCTTCCGCCTTCCGCTCACACCCGTCTTTCGCCTCCCTACTCCCTGGTGGCAACAAGCCCCACGCCTTCTTTGTCCCCATGACAACGGGCCAGCCGAACCGAGCCACTCAGCCTGGGGAGTCGAAGGGAAAGGCTTGGACGGTAAATGTGGCGGTCGCAAACGGTCTGTTAATGGTTGTGGCCAAGTTTGTTTTGTGGCCCAAAAAGACAACAAAATGTTTCACTATTTATTGCCTGTCTAAAGTAATTCTAAGGTATCTACCTTTCTACCTAGGCTAAGCCTAGTCAGAATGAATCAAAACTGATGCAAACAATCACAAACTGCAATATCATACAATGATTCAAGGTTAGAAGACCACAGAAATCGCGAATGGTTTTGCAAAACAATGACCAAAAACCATGTTTTTCCTTGAAAATGTGCAACTTCTGGACCTTTTTTCTGCACTATGTTGCTGACATGTCAGATAAAGAATATCCGCACTGTGTAGGGCATGTCCTCAGGTTTTCGAAACATATTTGATGTTGCCCCAACTCATCATAGGCTCAGAGAAATAGAAGTTGGGGGGAGACACATGAATCTCACATGCCACACATGCTGAAAAACCATCAAAAAAGCATAGGGAAACCGAACTTTTTCACTGTCATCCCATTTTCAATAAAATGCAATGATTAGATATCTGCAAACTAGATACCATTACCTTTCCAAAACAGCTTTGATGACTGTTCAACTCACCATAAGCTCTGAGAAAAATCTTTTTCTTGCAGATTCATGAATACAAAAATTGAAAACATGCTTTCATGCACTAAGTAAACCACCATGGGAAAAACCCATTCTTGACCACAGAAATTCAAAGTAAATATGGTTTCGAAACTCCATGTTCCAGTCTTTACAAAACACCTCGGTTCAGGTTCGAACTCACCATGGTCTCAGAGAACTGAATAAACCTCCAAAATCATTTTTCATGATTGTTCACCAAGTGGTTTGGGTGGTAGTTTGTGGCATCTTAACCATAGCCATTCTAATTTTCTGAAAATAAAAACAACTCAGGGTTAGAAAGCGCATACTTCAGTGTTGTTTGGAAAAATAATGTCGAACCTCAAACCTTTTTTCTCAGGGAGATCTGAAGGAAGCACAAAAGGCACTTTTGAGGGGTTTTTGGGGTGTGGTTTATGGGTGACATTGTTGGGGATGAGAAAAATAGCAGAAAAATTGATTCCAAGAAAGTGAAGTAGGAGGTAGAAGCGTACCACTGTCTACTTTCGAAAAATACTTGGTTCAGAGTTTTTCAGCGCAGTGGCGCGAAGATATGCGTAAAACACCAAATGTCATTTTTGAGTGTTTTAGAGGGTTGGGCAAAAAGTGATTCATGGGTCATTCTGAAAAAATCACAGAAAATAGCCCTTGAGGAATTGAAACAAAGTGAGAGTCGCATTTGAAAGCTAGCGCTCTCTACTTTACAACAGCGCTTTAGTTGGCGCGATTCGACGCACTGGCGCGTAGTTATGCATAAAATAAAGTAGGCCATTTTCGACATTTTTGGCCTTTTGATAGATGAAAGAGATGGAAGAAATCATGAAGAAATCAAAGCTTTTGGGCTCCAAGGAGAGTGCACAGTGACTGGGGTGGGGATTTATAGTCACGGACCGTCGCTTTTGCCCCTTCCCTTGACATAGGGTCAACCAGAGGGACCGTAAGCAAGGAGAAGTAAAGCCTTGAGAAGCAAAACAACAAGCATGCAAAATGTAGCAAACAAAAGCCACACAATCAATGGCTCTAAGCCTCAAAGAGCCTCAAGAGAGCCTGCAGAAGCTCGCTGGCAGCGCTCTCGCAACACGTCGTCGTCGTAGAAGTCGTCGTCGTCGTCGCTGAAGCTCTGGCAAAGCGCTTTGTGTAGTCCAAGTTCACCACTTTTTTGAAACTTCTTGTTAAGTTAAAATCCTTCAAAATCTTCACCAAACTCAATAAATAAACCCACTGGACGCCTTTTCGAACTCTTCTGAAGCCTCTGGCGTCGTCGTATTTGCGTAAAGGTCGCTTCACGCTACGCTCCTCCAGTCTTCGAATTTATTTGAAGATTCTTTGACCATAGGAGGAAGTATACCTTCAAGACTTCAAAGTTTGTTGAACTTTTTGATAAATTCAAGCAAGGAACTCACTTTACTTGAACAGCGTACACTGGCCCAGCTGCTGCTCGTCGTCCCCGTCGTCGTCGACCTGCTGGAACTTCAGATTACTGGACTGTCATATGCTTGTGCTTGGGTGCATATAGAAAACCCATTTTCCTTGTCTTGCACTTAAAAATCAAATTGTTTCCAATGTTCTCCATTACAATTGATCTTGTTGGCAAGTACAGGACACAGGCAACAGCAAGAAGACGAAGTCGTGAACGAACATTGAGCTGGACCAACTGGCTGGTCCAGTAATACGGGTTCACATGCCTAAATAACAAGAAAATTGATATAACAAGAAATTCTCATTAAAAAGGCAATAAAACCTATATTTTATCAACTTTCTGAGTAGTCTATCTTATCACAGGCCTTGTCAACATTACGTAAATTGCTGTCGGCGGCAAAAGACGGCGACAGTCGCGACAGGCCATCTGAAGCTTCGAAACAGCTTCAAAATAGCTTCTAATACATTAGAACCTTCTAAAATGCTATAAAACATGATTAAATCACATTATAAGCATATGGGATGTGATTATTCATGTATGGCTACTAATGTATCCTAGATCTCCGCTCTCTGTAGTGTACCTAAGAGCAGTAGAGTCTAGCAGTAAGCTATAGGCTTGGAATATAAGCCAAATATGAGCAAATATCCTAGTGTTCTAGGATCTTGAAGCTTGGAGAGGTCTAGTATAGATCCTCCAGAAAGCTTCCGACAGGCCCCAATGCCCTGACTTATTACACAAAACCCCTTCACCCCCTACCTTCCCCCCCAAATAGCTCAAAGTGAGCAAGAGATGGCCTAGCACAGCCAAGCATATCCTTTTAGGACATGTTTCAAAGGACATTGTCAAAAAAAAAGCGCCACAAAACTCACCGGTGGCGCCAAGTTACCTCCCCGGGACATTCGGTGCACCCGTGGCGTGGGTTCCAACCCCACTGCGGGCACCCTCAATTGGTGGCGCCGGCACAGGGATTTTCTCAATTTTTGAACAAAGTGTAAAGTTTTGTACAACGAAAATTTGACGCAGCCCCAAAATGCGTCTACTTCAGGCCACTAAATCTAGGGTCCCCTGGCAAATCCTCTCCCCCCCACCTGGGATCCCATTCCCCATCACTGCAGCTGCCAGGGCGTCCAAGTCTGACCCCAAAACCCGGCGGCAGCCAAGAGAAAACCCCAAAATTTGAATGCGGCTGTAAATCTATTAACAGCCGCTGGTACTGACCTTCATCAGTTGTTTCTACTCGCAGAACTGTAATGTCAGCTTGTCCAACCGCTGCATAGGGAGCCCAAAAATCCGACAGCTCATAACTCGGGCTACGTGTATATTTCCCGTACGCCAATCGACGGGGGGGAGGGTCCTCACACCCGTAGAATTGATAGGGCAGAGTGGCGGATGGGAAATCTACTGCAAACCCCCCCCCCCCGAGCCCCCCGAGTGTCTCCCTCCTACCCGTCTGGACCTGTTCATACAGCAGCAAAACCCTACCCTAGACCGCGACTTGCATTGACGGAAGCATATAGCACCACAAAGCAAGTCAATAAAGGCATTCCAATCATGCTTTGTACACATAAGATAGGTCTTGGGCTCCAGAAGGTTCCACGACGGCCTCCATTTGGTCTCACAAAGAGGCACGGTTCCCTTCCATTCTCAGACGTGCGTACTGAGATGTCGAAGAGGCACCCTTCAAGACATCTACGGTCAACTTCTTAGAAGTGCAGTTAGGCAACAAGCTACAACGATCAAGACTGGCAAATATTCTTGCATGTCGCTACGCTACCTTCTCCGTACACTCCTCTTCATGGCGCTTATCTAAGAGGAGTGCCGCCGTATCCGCATCGTACTGCTCAAGGATGTTTTCCCAATCACACCCAATGAGGCGTGCAAACTCTCTAAAGTGAGGGTCACATTTACTGTAATGGGTATAAGCCTCATCGCGAAAATGACTAAGGCGGACACGAATATATGCTTCCATGAGCAAGCACCGTGTGCGCTCATTCTCCGCTAGGCGCGCATGGGGGTACCGGAACGTGGTCCTACCAAAGCGGTTGACCGGGTTGATTTGCGTGGGAGCACGAATGTTCAACTTATGTTTTTGAAACACATCGGCAAGGCATTGAATGTACAACCGCACCCAAATTTGATGGTGTGCCGATAAATATTGGAAGCGAGGGAAGAATTCCGTGGGGCAATTACTCCAACGTTGAATGGCTTGCATGTAACCTGTGTACCAAGTCTGATAGTCCTCCGACGACACAACTCCCATTGGATGACTTCCTTTCAAAAAAGGGAGCTCAAAACGAGCAGAGTAAGCACACTCCAACTCAAGGAGGAATGCGTAGACTGCATTATCATCCTCCAAGAGTTCAACTCCGCTAGGCACCAATGTCTTAAATCCCTCACCATACTTGGCACACTGCATACTTGGCACACGCATCACACAATATCACATCCCTTTCCTCAAAGCCATTAGAAAGTGGTTTGGGGGTCGTTGGGGTTGCCATCGGTGTTGAAGGTGGCGAAGCGGCATCCTCTAAACGACCCCATTCCTCGAAAGCAACACGGAGACCAACTGAACCAATTTTCAAATCGTGACCCCCCACTGCTCTTTGGAACAAAATTTCCCGCCCTGTAATGGGATTACCCAGAGTGACTATTTTCCCGGCGTAGCTCTCCGGCTATTCTTTATCTTCAACGTTGTTATCTCGCATCCCAATATGCACGACTACGCAAAATCCATCACGGAACCATTACTGAATCTCATCCTGTTGTTCTGTGAGAAAACACGATGTTTTTATCATAAAATTCCATCGAGATTCAATGCGAATCACATTGACAAATCACAGATCAAATGCGCATGCGGTGCGATGCAGGCCTGTGCTGAGTTCCATTACACTCCCCTCACAAGCCATGTGCAGGGTGCTGAGGCACCAGGCACAGGGCTGACAAGAGGCTTGATGGACTCAGCATAGCACAAAAAAACATAATTGGATGACTGAGATAGTATGCAACACCATCCAAGTGCCTAAAAAATAGACACCCAAAAAGTGTGCTGAAAAAAAAATAGCCAAAAGGGACAACAACTCAATGCACACCTACAATACTAACCCGCCTACAAGTGTGAAACAACACCTGCAGCAGTGGCTAAGCAAGTGCTGCACTAAGCTATTGACCAAAGAACTCAAACACTTGTGCACACGCACCCAGCTAGACGTTAAAGCTCACTATGCACTGCATGCACTCACACCTACAGAAAACAAAACTGACATGGTATCTACTAACAACACACACGCCAAAAAAAATACAGACAAACAGTCCTTGCTTTAAAAAAAATCAGCCCGTTGCACCAAGGGCTGCAAAAACCCCACTGCAAAGAGTGTTTTACAAAAAAAAAAGTCCCGAATCCCTGGCAGGCTGGCACAGGGGAAACCACCAAGCAGTGTGCTGTAAAAAATAGAAGCAGTGCTGAAGCAACCCACTTAATATATACAAACTTCACTTGAATAATATATATTACTTCTTCATTCATTTAGTTAAGGGTACTTCATTGGAATGGGCACTGCAGAGCACAGAAAAAGAAATGAGGTCAACACAAAAGCAGGAACATAACAAGGAGCGAAGTCGACGTGCACACCTGAAAGGTGCAGTCCTCACTTCACTCCTTGCAGCTTCGCTCTGCGTGTGCTCCCATTTTGCTTGGCTCCCCTGCTACTCACCACCAGCCTGCACAGAGCAAGAGAGGGGAAAACATACAAAATGCAACGTCCAAGCAGTGCCATCAGTGCACTGCTATCTCCAGAGCGCGGAGCGAAACCACAGCATCATCTACAAAGCACTGCATGATCCAAGGCGAAGCGTGGCAGAACAACAGAAAATAAGGCAAGCTCACACATACATTTACACGTACAAACACACTACACATCTCAAAAGTGACATACTGAACACAGAAGACATACTCATTTTTACATGCAACTCATTTGCATGCAGATTCAGGTTAGCCTAAATGTACCAGTCTGTACTCACCCACACAGTGTAAGAAACAAACAAAGCAAAAAGAAACCACTCAGACGGCACACCCGTGGAGCAGCCCTACACTGCGCCCGTGGAGCAGCCCACTTCAGCTCCACTGGGCTGCCTGGAGCAGCACAAAACACAGCCTAAACAGCAGCCGCCACAAGCAGGACGCGCACAGGGTTACGCACAGGGCCAGGAGCCTCACGCTCACACACTGTGTACCACACTCACTGCAAATCACTCGCAGCCAAACACCCTAGCGGAGCCTCACGCTCACGCTGCGCTTCACGCGCCTGCTAACACCCCAGCGCTGCCCACGCAAGCCAAAACTGCACTGCCAGATTGCCCTGCACGCTAACAGGAAACAACACAACAGAGACTGCAGGACGCTACCAACACACGCACACGAGGACGCTACACACC
This sequence comes from Eutreptiella sp. 'Long Island Sound 2002', assembly GCA_964036045.1. Taxonomy (NCBI): domain Eukaryota; phylum Euglenozoa; class Euglenophyceae; order Eutreptiales; family Eutreptiaceae; genus Eutreptiella; species Eutreptiella sp. 'Long Island Sound 2002'. Next base: position 8,553,212 of record OZ038398.1, on the reverse strand, counting down.
AGCATGCACACGGCAGAGCATCACGCTCACAAAATAACACAAGAAAAGCATAAAAGAACCTTACGGCTTTTTGTTTCGCCGACGACCTCCAGTTCCTCGTCGCGTTTTCTTGGCCATGCTCACCTCCAACTGAGCAGGCGACGGATCCGCGTTCGCGCTGGTGGTTGTGGTGGAGAAAATGACGTGATTCGCTGACGGAGGTTGCTGTGGCTGTGGACACCGCGCTGCTGTGCAAAGCGCTCGAATGAGGCGAAGGGTGTCCTCTGCAACAACGCGGAACAGTGCACTCGGGGACCGAGGCGCAGTGTCAGCTATTTGCACTGGGTACACAACCCCCACAGCACGAATGCAGTGTGAAGCAAGCTCAGTGTCTTCAATTAGCTCAGGTTCTTCAGACACCAAGGCAATCAAAGCAGCATTGTCTTCGACAGAGTGAACATCCCAACTAGACCAGTTTTGCAGTCTCCAAAGTCTCCCCGTCCCTGGCGGAGGCACCGGCAGTCTCGAAAGACGACGAACTTCGCGTTCAAGCTCAGCACGGTGCTCATGGTACCACTGCAAAGTGGACTCGGCGACCATGGAGGATGACTGGTATCTGGAAGTTTGCTGGAAAGCCCTTGCCGAAATCGAACAACAGGATTGTAATGGGATTACCCAGAGTGACTATTTTCCCGGCGTAGCTCTCCGGCTATTCTTTATCTTCAACGTTGTTGTCTCACATCCCAATATGCACGACTACGCAAAACTTAGGCGGCTCAAGTTGCATGGTCAAAATCACACCAAATGCACCCAATTAGGACCATGCAAAAAAATAGTTTTTCACAGGCTCTGTTTTTTGAAAAAAGAATATTAGTCCAAAGAAAGTATCTTTCTTACCATTTGTGCCATTTCGTGCCTTTTTTCGGACAGCCAAAAAAAAAAACTCTAAAAAGAATAATTAAATCTTATGATTTCAGTGGAAAATGATGTGCTTTTAGCGGAAATTGGCCAAGAAACACATTTTGCGTTCCCCTTGTTTTTTGGATGAACATGGTCTGCAGAAAAAATGATTGCAACATCATTTTCTGTTCTGCATGTTCATTGCATACCTGGAAAAATGATTTATTGATCGAATTCTATGTGTGAGGCCTCGCGCAATCCAGACCAAGGATCATTAAAACAGAAGCATGGCGGATTAAATATCAATGCAAAACATATGCAACATGTGGTTCAAGGGCTGCCCCATGCGCGAGGCCTCGCGCATAACTTACCAAACCAAAAAACTCACCCGATTCATTTCCCTTTGGAAAGACGGCTTCAGGGTCGAGTGGTCTTAGTACCCACCCCACGGTTTGATTTTTGATTTGCACTGCCTGAAAAAAGAGGTATAGGTTGTGACTTTCAAGTTCTGGGACTGCATTGCAGTCCTCATTGCGCGAGGCCTCGCGCAAAAAAAGGCCCAGAAAATATATTCTTTGTACCATTGTGATGGGTTCTCATCTGATAGCGCTTGTGCACAACCTTCACTGAAGCAACGAGTACCTAAATTGTCGTTGAGTCATTGAAATTTACCAGAAGCTTGCCCCCCCCGGAGGCGGAAAAACTCTTTTTGGGCTTGTTCAGCCCCTGCGCTTGGCAGACTGCTTCCCCCAGGGCACCTTCTTTCTCCAGGTATCGAACATCATGTTGATAATTGGTGTCGTTTGCACTACATTGCATTTTACTCTCCAAAAAATCAGTTTTTTTGCCCCAAATAAACGCTCAAAAAAGTGCCACGCATGGCAAATTCATATTTTCTTTGCACATTTTACTTTGATCTATAGTCAACAACGGAAGGATCAATTTTTCTTCAGCCAAAGCTACAAGGGGGGTCCCTGTCCAGCTCAGCGTCATCTGTTGAGTGGACATGCTTCATGTGTTACCAGTGATACTCTCTTTTATGCTTGACACTCCCCATAAGTTGTGGCAGGTGTGCATCATGAGCAATGCTGAAGGATGCACCCTGTGAAACACCTCCAATGTATGTGCTCCTTTTGTTAGGAATGCAACAACATTTGAAATGATTTCTTGAGTCATCAATTACATTTGCAAGGCTTGTTTAGAGCACTGAATGTCCGCCCGCGTAAACATATTGTACAATGTGATCAAGTCAAGGGTGCCTGTAATGTCACTCCAGTGTAGGCGCCTGCTTGATTCCTCAATTCTACCATCATTACCTGACTTTGGAGGGGCAATGGACTGCTCCTTGCGCGAGGCCTCGCGCAAGGAACAGTCCATTGCCCCAAAAAAAAGCATTTTTTGGACCCATCAGGACCAAGAAAAGGCCAAAATTCCTTACATAAGAGTTCTTTTGGTGTTCCAAAAACGGCTTGATTTTTTGCAAGCCAAAGAATGGTTCTTTTGATGTTTTTTCAGGCCGTGTATTTTGGGCACTTTCTGTCGTTTTATACCATGCAACTTGAGCCGCCTAAGCAAAATCCATCACGGAACCATTACTGAATCTCATCCTTTTGTTCTGTGAGAAAACACGACGTTTTTATCATAAAATTCCATCGAGATTCAATGCGAATTACATTGACAAATCACAGATGAAATGCGCATGCGCTGCGATGCAGGCCTGTGCTGAGTTCCATTACAGCCCTTGTGCCCATCATACAAGGAGAATGCTTCTGGAGGAATGTGGGCAAAAGTACCCATTTGCCGACCGGTTTCGCACTCTACACATGCGTACCTTCCTTCGTAAATGTCATCCTCCTTTGTGGAGAAATGTTCGGCGTGGCGCATTTCCACCTAAGAAGAGCAAAATGAAAGCCGTAGCGAAGCTGCACTAGGCTTGGTAGGAGCTCTTAGCGTGCAAAAGTTGCCGCCGGTGAGAAAATCATGCAACGGAGGTTGAAACGGAGGCAAACGAGACACATCCGGCAATGGCATAACGAGTCTTACGTCATGGTGCTTTCTTTTTCCGAAAGGGTGATAATCCACTTTTGACCACATATAGACTACCACAAACGCAAAAGGAGAGCCACCAACGAGAATCAAGCATCACATGCATAAACAAGGTGCCCTGCCATGAGAGAAACATGGAAAGTTCTAACTACACTGCACCTGTCAGTTAGATTGTGACCAAATTGCTCGGGTTCGGAACCCGTTTTACCAATTACTCGGAAAAACCGGTTATCGGCAATAATCGTAGGCTATTTTCAAAACAATTGGCACAACCGGTTATTTTGAAAACTGATTTAAACCAATTAATCGGAATGGTTTCAAATTTTTCAGGTTCTTTTCGGCGGTATATTTTGTCCAATTTTCGCACTAAATAGGGGCTTTGGTAGCCATGAACGATGGCCGATGGTGAATTACAACTTCCAATGTAGTTTTGATCACTGTGCTCCAATTTTTATGGGCGCCCTTCTGCCGATGGCAAGATTTTGGTTAGTAAAGGGCAATTAATCGGAAAAACCGGTTATTTTGAAAACTATGATTCGGCAAAACCGGTTTTTTTTTTGTAAAAATGATCGTTTAAAACTGGTTTTTTTCAAAACTACCAGGTTCCAAACCCTACAAATTACACAATGATGCCTAGATTTGGAGAAAGGGCATCATCAAGCAAAGAGAGGCACATTTAGAGACCCCTCGGATTTGCTCCTTGTCTTGATGGGCTACTGGGCAACAGCGGAGGTACCCTTGTTACTTGAGCTGCATGAGTTGCAAAACAAACTGCACATGAGACAAGATGAGTCATGAGGAGGGAATGCCTCAAGGTGAGGGAAACATTACTACAATCTGAACAAAGCTGCAAACTGAAAAGTCGGGCCCATAAGACAAATACACCGCAGACAGCCCATGGCATCGTACAACATGCCTACCTACTTTATTTGAGTTGGACAAGTCCTGGCAGTTTGAAAGTGCGGTCACATGCATCAAACAGACAGACGTTTGAATTCTGATCATTGATTGATCAGGCAGCAAAATTACTGCCTACATGCCTGCACCCTCACCCTGTGCAGCTCCAACACCCCACATCCGACAGCTACAGGCTGCAAACAGCAAAAACCAAAACAAAGGTGGATGTCCCTGCAAACCCGTGAGCAGAAAAACAGGTCCTTGAGACCGACAGCGGCCCTGCACAGAAAAGTCGTTTTGACATGCGGCTCATTTCGAGATACATTTTGTTTCACCCACAGAAATAACCATAACAGTCTCCTATGACAAGTTGACAAATGGACAAAAGGAGACGCGCCAGCAGCGCCACGGGTAGCGCAAGACGCGAAAAAGCACATATAGTGGCTAGATCAGGCCAGAAATGAGTTAGATGCAAAAAATGACTTGCACACCAACGTCGCAAACAGCAGCAAAACCACCGCCAAAACTCCTGAGTGGCAGCATAGATACCAAAACGCACTGGGCACACCGCAACGTCGCTCACACCAGCGACTGAAGCGTATTCCAAGGGGGGGGGGGTGTCCTGTCTAGGTTTCAGTTTTACTCACCCAAAAAAATGAGTTTTGAAACCTACACCCTTCCAAGTCCACACCCCTTGTTCTACCCTTGGCCATGCAAGCACAAAAACAATGCATCTACATGACTACAAATAATTCTAAGAGGTTACCCACCTCTCAGTCAGTCCTGAAAACAGAAATAAACAATAATAAGTAATAGGTTAAGGGTAAAGAAGGAGTGGAAAGTCTCAAAACCACCCCATGGTTAGGGTAAGGCTCAAGTAGGCAATAAATAGTCACAGAAATTGGTCAAAACTGACGACGTCGCGTCGACGTCGTCCTGAAAAGCGACGACGTTTGACGCGTCGGATCCAGCTCAGAACTGTGGTCAGGGTGGGGGGACAGTCCTGAGGGTCCGGGGACTGAAAAAAAGTGAAATAGAGCCATTTTGGCTCAAAAAAACGACTTTTTTGCGTCGCTCCCCCCTCGACGCGTCGACACCGTTACGCATCGACTTTACGACGAACTAAAGCACATATGCACACACTGAGACATGCCCTACAACATGGGCCTACGCACTGATTCTGAAACTGCTCTGGCGATTTTTGAAAAATTCGACAACTAGCCCTCTAACGTCAAAATTGACCCTCGCGGATCGGCGCCGGAATGGTGCCATAACATCCGCATATTCTTAAAATTAATATTTCTACAACTGAAATAACTAAACTCTAAAAAAATCGAGGAATAAATTTAAACATTCTCGCAGAAACACAGGCGACGGCGACAGTCGTTGCTCGCGCACACACACATAAAACAGTGTTTTTCAGGTTAGAATAGGGCATTTCTGCGACAAATTATTACATACAGATTAGTTCTGGCCCTGCCCTGCGTCATTCTGCCCTATTGGCAGCCCGAAACCTGAATTCCTGACCTTAGTATGAGGGGTATGGACCCCCATACGCATCACCATGCTCCCTAAGAGGTTGCTTCAGCTCCAGGAAAGCAACCTCTGACCATCAGGAAGGGTCAGGAAGTAGCCTGGTACAGAAATCAGGTTAACAGTGTAACCAGGACATTATCCTGAGCTGAAAAATAGTAAACAGTGACATGAGAAAAAAATTCTGGAGTAAAATATGAGGGATTTCGGAGGCTAGGCACTAGCTGCAGCAGGAAGCAGGGCGCCACTCCGGGCTGTGGAATTGGCCGATGAAGACCTGCCCTGAAGTTGCAAATGCCTGCCCCACTCAGGGGTGGAGGGCTGAAAATTGGCCCTCTTTCACAGAAAAAATCAGTAAAAACTGTAAAAACTGAGAGTGTAAAGTATAGAGTGTCCTGCCAACGGGTACCTGATCAAGGTACACAGGACCGTCCCTGCGGACAGGTGCCAGAGGCACACAGGGAGCTGAAAAAATAGAAAAAACAGCAATATTAGGGTAAAACTTTCCGAAAAAAAATTCAGGAAAAATCTGTGGCGCGATGCATACCTCTTTGCAGCGCAAAGCTTGTAAAGAAAAAATACCGCAGCGCGAAGCTTGCAAAATCTGCAGCGCAAGGCTTGCAGAAAATTCAGGAACAACTACTTATTTGATTCGGGCCCCGCGTTGTTTGACGTCATCCTGACGCCAACCCGACGCTAAATTATCTTGACGCCTTCCTGACGCCACCCTGATGCCTTCCTGACGCATCCTGACGCATCCTGACGCGCTCCTGATGCCTACACCTCTACCCTGACACACATGTGACGCTTGCCTGACGCCATCCTGATGCATCCTGACGCCATCCTGACGCCGTCCTGACACCATCCTGACGCAGTTTGACGCGTTGCTGACGGAATTGGACTATCCTGACGTTCCCTGACGCCATCCTGACGCCATCCTGACGCCATCCTGACGCTGTCTTGACATTTTCCTGACGTTATCCTGACGCCATCCTGACGCATCCTGACGCAACCTGACGCCATCCGTGATACATTCCTGATGTCATCCTGACGCCATCCTCACGCCATCCTGACGCAATCCTGACGTCATCCTAACGCATCCTGCCGCATCCTGACGCGCTCCTGACGCACCGTGCCGCCCTTCAAGCTCCAGGCCCAGTTGGACTACCCGGGTGCCACCCTGACCCTAACCCTACCTACAATTTTTGCAAAAATTATCCATTTCAACAAAAAAAACAGTTTTGCGCACCATTGCACCTACCCTTACCCAATATGGCAATGTAGCATGCAACCAAAACACTTCAAATCATCAAACAGAATCTTTAGAGTAAATTGCAAACAATCATTGTTAGCAAAAATGGACATTTCTTATCTTTGCACTTTCCTTACGGCGCCATTCCGCAAAAACATGTTTTCTCCCCGAACGGCCGGCACCGGGCAATCATGTCCATTTGCTGCTCGGCATTGTGAAGTGCACATGCAAATATGAAGAGCTTCGCCACGGTGTTGTTGTCATACAGGCCTCCACGGCGCTTCCGCGGCTGAAAAAACCCGAATTTCTTGATGTTGGAGGGGCAATTGTAAATGATGATACGTTTCTGGGAAACAAGAATGAATATCCACGAACAAGATAAATACACTCCTCCCCGGCCAGGCTAACAACATGACGAATGAAACGAATACCTGGGAAATTGTTCTGTTGTAGATCCGGTTGTAGGCATCCATTGCAACTTGTTGTCCGTGCCGACCTGGTTGCGGAACCATACGGCCCCTTCCACGCCCCATAGCAGCGGCAGCTGCACCACGGCCAAGCCCACGTTGCCCTCTCCCAGCACGACCAAGGAACCTTGGACGCGGCTGTGCTGCAGGTTATGATGACTAAACAATTATTCCGAATCAGATAGTACCCTACGTGCTCATTTGGATCAGGTACTTCACGCAGTGGTTTTACCCGGTTTAACCCGGTTGAACTCGGAAGGGGCGCGGTTGAACCGCTGAACCGCGGTTGAACCGCGGTTGAACCACCGCCAGCGCTGGCGGCGGCGGCTGCGCCAGCGGCGCGCGCTTTTCTGAACAAAATATTTGCATAACCACCTGAAACTGACGCGTCACAAACCTTTTTTAAAAAATGTCCCACCACTGGCTGCAGGTAATGAACGACCACTACAGCGGGTGGGGGGACCAACAGCTGGTGGACGACTTGTTCACCTTTTTTTGCACAAACGGCACGACAAAACGCCTATGGAGACAACTTGCTGACCGAATTGCTAACACACAGAGGGCTTCCAAACAGACAAAAAGGGCTACAAAAAAAGCTTTCACAGGATCCGACGCTGTGCGCCTCATTTTGGACCTTGGGATGCCGAAGCGAAGGTATGTGGCATTATGCACACATGCCTACAAGTGGTTCAACGTGGTTCAACGGTGCGGTTGAACCCTTATCACAAATGAACAATTGTGATTGTGCTTCATGACAACGTTTGCACGGCAAAATAATCGCTTAATGTTGCCCAAAGCATGAACATATGAGTTGCAACGTGTTGCCCGCGTCACAAATGTGAATACTTTGTGGTTTGTACCATTGGACGCTTTTTGGTGCCATGACGGCAACCCATTCAACCGCAGGTTCAACCGCGCACTTTATCCCAATTTCTCGGTTCAACCGTCCCTAGGTACAAGAAGCTTATTTCCTGGGCCGATGCCAAAGAGAAGAAAACCCGTGCAAGCACCGCCCCATGGACACATTGCTTTCCGTCGTATGCAACGATGGATAAAGCTTGGTCCAGGTTAAGTGAGAGACAAGTACTAAAAACGACCATAAAAGATGGAAGAGTTGGTTAGTCACACAAAGCTCAACTCCGCAACACTGCTACCAAGCGAGTGCAAAAACCGCACATGGCACAACCCAGGCAAGTGCTAAACCGCGCAAGAGCAACAGAAAGTTTTAAAAGACATCTTTCAACTCTTTGTTGTGCCTCTCCTGCTGCTTGCTGCTGGTGTAGGGTTCTGTAATGGTCTTGTCCTTGGTTTGACTTTGATCATCCTTGTCGAAATCCTTCATTTTGATCTATCTCCTTCTAACGTCTGCGAAGCACTCAAGAACAATAACCAAAACTTAATATCATCCCGTTAATCTGTACAAACATTTTGAATGTAAAATACATACCTAAATTATGCTTTCTGATATGCCAACTTTATTCTGATCTGACCTATGCTACGCATGCGCGACACACGCGATCGCACTAGAGATCTTTACTCTGTGTCCTATTACACTCCCTTCCCAAGCTATTTGCTGGGGTCTACCGCAGCAAATGGCTGACTAAGGAAAATAGACACTCAGATCTTTACTTACTTACTTTATTTTTTTTCGATGAACGGGATTGTAATGGTCTTGTCCTTGGTTTGATTTTGATCATCCTTGTCGAAATCCTTCATTTTCATCTATCTCCTTCTAACGTCTGCGAAGCACTCAAGAAGAATAACCAAAACTTAATATCATCCCGTTAATCTGTACAAATATTTTGAATGTAAAATACATATCTAAATTATGCTTTCTGATATGCCTACTTTATTCTGATCTGGCCTATGCTACGCATGCGCGACACACGCGATCGCACTAGCGATCTTTACTCTGTGTCCTATTACAGTTCCTGCTGCTTGTTTTTGATAATGAAAATGTTTTGTTGTTGAAATACAACCAATTCAGGATAGCCCAAGCCAGAGATGAGCAACTAGAAGACAAACAGGATCAACGCATGAAGGGCTGCAGTCACAATGAGTTAGATAAAGAAAGATATCAACAATAGACCACAGCAATAGACATTCAATGCAACTCAGGTTGAAATATTTTACACGATTGAGAAAAACTAATTGGAAAACTGCCCCAAGGGCTCACACTCTTCCATAGTGCCATCTTGAGATGTGCACTCTTTGTTTTCGGGTCCCATAGGTGCTGAGGTGGCATGGCTTGTGGCGCTGAGGTCACTGCCATGTTACATGGGAACTTCCTACTTAGCTAGGCTGACTGGGTATTGAACCCAGGACTTCTCAAAAAGAGGTACCCCAGCCCCTAGGGTGCATACCACTAGGATAGCTAAGAATTCATGAGAAAACATAGATAAATTCATAGGCTCTGCCTCAGTATATCAGTGCCTCAGTCGACTCAGGAAAAGATGTTTTAATGCACATTGCTTGGGGATTAAGGGGTCCACACAACATCCTGATTTAGTGTTTGGTTCTATAGGTCAAAATGTGTTATCACCCATTTTGGTTTGGGCAATACTAAGATAAAAATGCAAGAGTGCTTGGAGCACCTCTAATACAACTAAAGTATACCCTAAAGCATTGGAAAAACCACTTTTGGTTACTCCCCCCTTGCGCTGTGGTGGCCACCACTGTCGCATTTTCAGGAAAAAGGGTTTTTTTCTTGGCCTTTGCTTGGTTTCCACACCTACTTTAAAATACCTATACCTTCCCTAACACTGGAAAAGAGCGCTTTACCATGGCCAGCGACTCTTGCTGCATTGTTCATGACAATTTCCAACAGAAACCTCAGCGCTCATGGCGCTGCAGGGGTTCCTGTGGCTTGGTGGGGTTAGAATAGGGCATGCAAAGACCATATGCATATGCATTCCTCCCTCCAAGCGGCAGCGTGACATAACCCAATGCCAGACTCTCATAGGACGCTCGATCTGAGTCTGCTGGAACCTGATGGATACACCTGTCCTGATCCTGGGGTGAGGGGGCGATGCCCCCTATACCTCCCACGACAGCGCATACCATTACCCCAACACCCTCCAACATCTCGCCCGCGTGCTCGGCGACACAGACAGCCGGGCACACATCCAGGAGCTCCAGGAGAAACTGCAAATCCCCCTCTGCCACTCGGCACTGCGCCCAGCAAACGTCCCAGCCCACCTCCAAAAACGACGCATCCAGCTCCTCAGGGAGCAACTACTATTCCTCACCAGGGTCGCCAGATGGCTCGCCCGCAAACACATCCACGTCCCGGAAGAACACACCCGTTGCCCGTGCGACCACACCACCCCAGAGCACTGGGAACACTTCAAGAAATGCCCCCTCCATACAGGCAGGGACACGCTAGTGGGCTGGTCCCCGGCAGAAGCCCTACGACAACACGAAGGCTGGCCAACCCACAGCCACGCACACCAGGCCACCGAACACCTCTTCAGGGATCTCCTGGTCAAGGAAGCCACCATGAGAGGGGTGGTGACACAGGCCCTACACCGACACCTTGCCAAACACACGGAAAGCCCAATCCTGGCAGCAGCGCACCTCCAGCTAGAAGCAGTCCGCAGAGCAGCGGCCCAAATGGTACACCGCAAACACCTCCTGTTGACACACACGGAACAACTCACCGACTCCACCACCAGGGAACACATGCAGCGTCTCATCAATTACCATGCCGTGCATGACCCAGACGTCCACTAACCCACTCCGCGCCCCGCACACGCCCCCCATCTCCATCCGCGGGCCTCCAAGACACCACCAAATCACCCGGGAGCCAACCTCTCACCCACGAGGCCGCCTGGCACCGCCGAGCCCGGCCGAGCCCAACCAGGGCCAACCATACGTAGACGTTGACACGCAGGACCCCGGCAACCCACCCAGCCCAGCCCCCCCGGACCCGGAGCACCCCCCCCTCACACCAACCACCATCCGCGACCCCGACCTCCTCCGAGCAACCCTCCAAGCAAGGGCCCTGAACACTCCCCTGGGCTGGTACCGCCTACAAGAGACCTTGACCAAGCTCACCGTCAAAGCCCTCCGGGACCTGACCACCCCAGGCAACGGCCTCCACGAGACCCTTGTAGACCTCGTACTCTGGCGAGCCCGCCAACACACCCAAGGCCAGCACGTCTGGATCCCCCCCATCGAGTGGGGCCAGGCCCAGACACAGGACACCGACACCAACGTCACACATTGAGGGACCATACGCCTACGAGCAGCCCCAGCGGAGAAGGACCACCCAGCGGACCCGAACCACCCGGAGCAATGGGAACAGGCCACCGCACCAACCCGCGACACCGCCCTCCGCGCCGCCGGCCTCCGCACCCCAGACGACGACCTCTATTCCCCACCTACAGACAGTGACCACCCGCCTGCCGGAGGTCTGGTGTACAGTCCTCGAGCGCGGGCACTACTACGTAGTGGCCGCTACAGCTACGTCCCCCGGCCCGCAATGGCTTGTCAAAGGGACAGACACCATGCGCGCCCCAGGGACCGCCCCACCAGGGGCAGTAGGAGACCCCACCACCCCGCACAGGGTCCTCAGGGGCGTCCTCCAGCCAGGGCACAAGCCCCCAGCCCGCGCCCTGGCCCAAATCACCTCAGGGCAAGCGGGCTACCACCTGGGACTGGCCATGCTCTGCCTGGCCCAATGGATCCAGCGCCGCTGGCCATCCACGGGAACTGTGCCCTGGATTTGGGCCATCCCCAACGCCCACACACAAATCGAGCTAGGCCCAGACACGCGGAAAGACCCGCCCCCCAGACCACAGCACTCCCTCACCTGCGGGTACCACGCCATCCACAGGGTCCTCAGCCGCCTGGGTCTTAGCCCAGAGCTAGCATACCCCCTTCCTACCACTGGCCAAGAGGTGCACTAAATACGCAAGCTCGTCTGCGAAATCCTTGCTGCGGCAGCAGAAGACAGCAAGCTTCTCCTCCAAACCGCCCGGCCTACAACTGACCACGCAAGCGCGCCGCTGCGAGCGGACACATACACCAACACAACACACCCCACTGCGCAATCCCCGCCCATGCCCCTTCCCCCTCGCTGCCCACCTGGAGACCCACACACGCCCACCATCGCGCGCACCCCCGGGCCCCGCGACTCGGGCCTCCCCCACCCGCCCAAACAACAGCACACGCCCGCCACGGACCCACCCGCCGGACACCCCTCACCACCCCCTACACTCGACAACCCGCACACACCCACCGAAGGGAGCCCCACTCCACGGCATGCCCACCCCGCCCAGTGGCCCGCACACGCCCCCCGCGCACACCCCAGAAATCCCAGGCCCACCCCCCCGGCCCCTGAATGCAGCCCAGGCGAACTGTTCCCCCCCGCGGACGCCAACCCACACAACCTCACACATTGCAGGACCCCGGCCCAGCCAAGCCCAGAAGGAGAAGACCGCAGCCCCGCACCTCCCTCCCCCACCGCTGCCGACCAGATCGGCCCGCCGGGCCGCCAGGTCACGGCCGGGCCCCCCCAGCCGCCCACCCCCAACCTACAGCCCGAATACATGCCCTCGGTCCTCCCCGCCGTGGCCGCAGCAGAAGCCGCCGCCCACAAACCTGCGACCGCCCGCATCACAGCACAACCTGCGTCCCCCAAAACCACCACTTCCTCCTCGTCCTCAGCCGCATCGACGTCCTCCACCTCATCCTCAGACCCCCCCCTCCCCGCCGACCTCATCCACAAGGCCACGGCAAAGGCCAAAGCTGCGGCCGCACGCCAGGCTACCGGGGACCCCCCGACCCCCACACAGGCGACTCAGGCACCCTGGCAGCACACCGGGAAACCCCCCCATCCGGCACCGGCGCCCTCACACCTCCGCACCTAGGTCCTCCCCAACCTGGAACCGGACCCCAACCCCAAACCCGACCCCAAACCTAAGCTGGCGCCCAAACGAGCGCACCACCAGCAACAGCACCACCACCAACACCACCCCACGCAGCCCACAACACCACAAACGCAACGACGCCAACCCAAGCGACACCGCCCTAACCCAAACCCTAACCCAAACCAGGACCCCCCACCCACCACAACCCACGCCCCCCTCCCACCAGCGGCCGCCGCCACCACACAGGCGGCCAGCCAACACGACCCCGTCCAAACCCTCGTCAACATCCCCATCTCCAAGCGCCCCGTCATCCATCCCCCACAAACCACCACTGCCGCTGGCCAGACCGACCCAGGGACGTGGGACCCTTCGACCACAATCACCGTTAAGCCCGGCCCCCGACCCGCCCCCGCTGCCCACCAAACAGTACGGCCCCAGGGACTGCGCACGATGCACGACACCCCACCCCGACGAGGGGGACCGGAATATCCACAAGGGGTCCTAAGGCCATACCCGCAGCAACATCCCCACCACTACTAGCGCCACCACCACCAGCGGCCCCACCACCACCACCACCAACACCACCCCCACCAATACCACTGCCCACCACCGTACCCCACCGGGCTTAAACCCCCCGTGCACGAGCAGCACCAGCGTATGGGACGGCAGCCACCAGGCGCTCCACCCCCATACCCCACCTACCACCAGGGGCCAGCCCCCCCGTACCAGGCACCGTATCCCCCCGGCTACCACGTCCACGCCGAAGGGGCCCCCCGGGCCCAACCCCACCAGGGACAGTCACTCGACCCGTACCACCAGCCGCTGCCGCAACCGCACCCCTACGTGGCGGATCCATGGAGGGCGGGGGGCTTTCCCCCCCCCCCCCAGTACCAGGCGGCACCACGCGAGGCCCCCCAGGACCCGCCGACACCTCCTGACTGGCCCAACTCGAGCGACGAGGCCCGGTCCCGCAAACGACGGCGCTCCCGTTCCCCCCCCGCACGGCGCACCCACCCCCGGCGCTCACACTCCCCACACCGCCACCGCGCCTCAACAACCCACTCGCGCCGCTCCCGCTCCCCAAGGCGCCACCACGACCCCCCGGGGCCCCGCTCGCGCCGCACTCGCTCCTCCAGGTGCCACCACGCGCGCCACCGCCGCCCCATGTCCACCACCCCCTCCCCCCACGAGCCCCACCGGGCTGCCCGTTCCCCCCTCCGCCCGTACGCGACCCCCATCCCCAGCCCCCGCCACCACCGCTCCCGCTCCCCCAGGCGCCGCCAAGCACGCCACCGCCGCCCCATGTCCACCACCCCCTCTGCCCACGGGCTTCACCGGGCTTCCAGTTCCCCCCGTCGCCCGTACCCGTCCTCCATCCCCAGCCCCCGCCACCGCCGCTCCCGCTCCCCCAGGCGCTGCCACGCCCGCCACCGCCGCATGTCCACGTCCTCCTCCCGCCACTCCAGGACCTCGAGCTCGGACCCCTCCCCCCCCCAGGCCCCCGCCCACCTCGCCTGGTGGTCTGCCCCCGCCTTGCAGGAGCTCCGCCGCTGGGTGAACTGGGCCGGGGGAGCGGGAAGGCGAGAAGGGGTGCACATGGTGCACACCTTCGAGGAGATCCGCACCCGCACCCCCGCCAACCCCTACGAGGCCGCCCCGGAGGCCATCATGCCGCCGGCGGCATGGGAGGCCCTCCTCCGGGACGCGGTCCAGGGCCTCCGCCCCCCCTACACCCCCCCCAACCCTCCGCCAATGGCTCCAGGCCACCCAGCCCCAGGCCTGGGCCATCTGCGCCCCCCCCCCCCCACCCCACCACCACCACACCGGGAAGGGAAAGGGCACGGGCAAGGGGAGGGCAAGGGACAGAAAGGGACACTCCGGCAAGGGGGCACGGAAGGGCCCCAAGTGACAGGCAGGCGCCCATAGGGACAGGGCACCGGAAGCGACACAACGTGGGAGCAGGAAACCACCCAAGGGCCAGGAAGAGGAAGGAACGGGGACCGAGGCGCAGAGAAAGAGGACACCACGGCGGGCACCAGGAGCCACACGCAGGAAGGGCATACCACAACGGAGGGACCAGCGCCGCCCCACCCCCAGCGGACGCCGCACGACCCCCGGGGGCGCACGCCCCCAACACACGCCGCCGAAGCACGAATCGGACGCCGTACGGATCACACCGGCATACGCCCACCAGCCACCGGAAACGACAAAGGGGATGGGGGGCACACCTACACGGGGAGAACGGGCTACAACCACAAAGGAAGCCGCTGGGAACACCGCCGCGCAGCCCACCACCACGCCCTCACCGCCGGGCGACGAACCCGGCCGCCACAAGGGCCACCTCACAGGCACCAGAAGAGGACAAAGGCACGGCCACAGCACCCAGGGCTAGGGGCCGGGACCCCCAGAGGACACGGGACCAAGGCACAGGCCCCCAGGGAGGGCAACCCCTCGGACACCTACCCGACCCACCAGCCCGAGCGGCACACCCAGACCCCCACAGCATGGACCCAGCGAGCCACCCACACCTAACCGCACCCCCCAGCCACCAGCCAGCCACACTCCGATCCGCACTCCGCACCACCACACAGGCCAGACTGACCTCCACCGAGCCACCACGGCACAACACGAGGCAGCATGGAACACCGCACCGCAGCGCGCCACAGTGCAACGCACCACGACAAGGCACCCCAAAGCATAACACGCCACAGCACGACGCGACGCGACGCGGCACAGAGCGGCACACCACGGCACAGCACGGCGCAACACGGCGCACCACAGCACACCACAAAACCAAAGCAAGGGCCGTTAACCGAAGGTCTAACCAAAACAAGCGGTTGCACACCCCGGAAGGAACCGCACCAGCCCGCCACACACCGGCAAGAAGCCACCGCACGCCCGGCAACAACGGTGGCGGTCCACCCACACAAACCGCCGCCAGAAAGTTAAAAACCGCCATTGCGGAGGCGAAAGGACACGGAAAACCCCAGCCCCCCTAACCCAGGGCCACACGAAGCCGCCTGGCGCAGCCGCCCAGCCGGCAGAGCCAGAACCTAACCCGGCAGGAAGGGGTGCCGAGCCCAACGTGTACACAACCCACCCGACCCATGGGGCTGGGGCACGGCCTGGCAAAATGCAACCACGAACAGCAACCCGGAAGACCACACTGAATGCCGACCAGTGCGTGCGCCAGCCCAGGGAAGGCAGAGGGTGGAACAGGCAGACCCCCCCCCCCCAAACAAAAAACAGGGGGGGGGGGCGCGAGAACGGCCCACAGCCACCAAACCGCCCACCAAGACCGCAAGAGGCGGCCAAACTTCCCACCCAGACGGCACCGAAGACAGGACCCCCCAAAGAGGCACAGGGGGACCACCCAGCCAAAACCGGCAACACCAAGCCGGGAGCAGCGGCCCACCGGGAAAAGGGACACACAAAACACGCGGACACACACCACGCTGGGACGGGAAAAAAACAAACAACGCAGCCCGGAAGAGAGGGATGGGGGGACAGAGACCACGAGACCCAAGACCGGGACAGCCAGCGACCGACACCACAAAGCCAAGACACAACACGCCCCCCCCCAAAAAAAATCAAAACCCAAAATGAAAGGGGAGGGGGGGGGGCAAACCCGCCAACGGCAACACCCGCACACCCCCGCGCCACAGGCGGCCCCCCAGGAAGGGCGGGGGCAAGCGGGGCACACGCACAACCGCACACACACCCCAACAGCCCAACCAAGAGGGGCGGGGTACAGCCGAAACCCGAGCCCAGCAAGCAAGCCCACACAGCACACCCAAGCCAGGAAAGGCGGGGTACAAGCGGGGCGCGCACACAAACAAACACACGCCCCAACGCCCCAGCCAGGAGTGGCGGGGCGCGGCACCAACCCAGGCCCAAGCACACACCCCCGCACAGCACCCCCAACCAGGAGGTGCAGGAGACCACGCGGGACGGGCACACAAGCACACACACACCCCAACACCTCCCAAGGGAGTGGCGGGGCGCAGCCGAAATCCAGACCCCAGCACGCACGCCCACACCGCACACCAGAACCGGGAACGGCGGGGTGCAGGCGGAGCGCGCACACAACCACGCACGTCCCAAAACCCTAACCAAGAAAGGTGGGGTGCAGGCCGAAACCCAAACCCAGCCGCAAACACCGCAAACCCCAGCCGGCAAAAGAGGGGCGACACCACAAACCGTACCCAAACACACCCACCCAAGACCCCAGCCAGGGCTGGCGGGGTTACCGAAACCCACACCCAAGCACAGCCCTGACCCACATCACAAACGCCACACAACAGTAGGAAACCCAGTGTCCATAGCCCGGGCACTGTAGCAGCCCGTGCCATGCAGGTGACGCGGCCAAACAAGATCCGGAGCCCGGGGGTAAGGCTGCATCCCAAGGCCTGCGCTGCTTTGGGACTCGAGGCGGAGCGTGCGACACCCAAGCGCCTCAGAACCCCAGTACCAAGAACGTGCATGCATGCCTTGGGAACAGGATAGGCCACGAAGTCTGGTGAACCTCTAGGGTTCCGCCCAAAGGACGGGACGTGCGCGAGTGGGGGCACACCCTCCCGGCGAGACAAGCGCGTCACGCTGGCGGCGATCAGCCCTCCCGGTGTTGCCCAGGGCCGCTTTGTTGGGGGCCAACAGTCAGGTCTAGCTGGATGTAAGTTGCCTCCCCTCTTCAAGTGCGGAGCCTCTTCCTGTTCGTCACAGCGGCAACGTCAGCGGGAACCATGGGGCGCCTCTCCACGACCGCGTGCACCTACCTACCTACCTACTTTGATAATGAAAATGTTTTGTTGTTGAAATACAACTAATTCAGGATAACCCAAGCCAGAGATAAGCAAGTAGAAGATAAACAGGAATCAAAGCATAAAGGGCTGCAGTCACAATGAGTTAGATAAAGAAAGATATCAACAATAGACCACAGCAATAGACATTCAATGCAACTCAGGTTGAAATATTTTACACGATTGAGAAAAACGGATTGGAAAACTGCCCCAAGGGCTCACACTCTTCCATAGTGCCATCTTGAGATGTGCACTCTTTGGTTTTGGGTCCCATAGGTGCTGAGGTGGCATGGCTTGTGGCGCTGAGGTCACTGCCATGTTACATGGGAACTTCCTACTTAGCTAGGCTGACTGGGTATTGAACCCAGGACTTCTCAAGAAGAGGTACCCCAGCCCCTAGGGTGCATACCACTAGGATAGCTAAGAATTCATGAGAAAACATAGATAAATTCATAGGCTCTGCCTCAGTATATGAGTGCCTCAGTCGACTCAGGAAAAGATGTTTTAATGCACATTGCTTGGGGATTAAGGGGTCCACACAACATCCTGATTTAGTGTTTGGTTCTATAGGTCAAAATGTGTTATCACCCATTTTGGTTTGGCCAATACTAAGATAAAAATGCAAGAGTGCTTAGAGCACCTCTAATACAACTAAAGTAATCCCTAAAGCATTGGAAAAGCACTTTTGGTTACTCCCCCCTTGTGCTGTGGTGGCCACCACTGTCGCAGTCTCAGGAAAAAGGGTTTTTTTCTTGGCCTTTGCTTGGTTTCCACACCTACTTTAAAATACCTATACCTTCCCTAACACTGGAAAAGAGCGCTTTACCATGGCCAGCGACTCTTGCTGCAATCTTCATGACAATTTCCAACAGAAACCTCAGCGCTCATGGCACCGCAGGGGTTCCTGTTGCTTGGTGGGGTTAGAATAGAGCATGCAGAGACCATATACATATGCATCTCTCCCTCCAAGCGGCAGCGTGACAAAACCCAATACCAGACTCTCATAGGACGCTCGATCTGAGTCTCCTGGAACCTGATGGAGACGCCTGTCCTGATCCTGGGGCGAGGAGGCGACGATTAAATTGAAATTGCCCCTTGGTGGGGTCTTGGGTTCTGGTTCAGTCTCCTGCTGCTGTTTTTTGGCCCGAACAGCGGCCTACTCAGGGACGCTTCGCAAGGATACCTATACAACAGAGGAATGGAAGGATGATGGACGAATCCACGCAAACGCGAAGCGACAACATTTAAATCCGTCAAATGACGGCCTAGAATTTTTCGGAAAGCACATACCTGACCAGAATTGTATTGTGCATCAGATGCACATTTTTATAAAATTTGCGGCCCTCTCCTGATTTTTTAAATCAGGAAATTCCCACGCAGAAAAACACGGCACGCCGGAGCGGGTCCTAACGAAGCGCCGGAAAACAAAGAGTTAATAAGATTATAAACGTATGTCACGTATAATGAGGAAAATGACGAGACACACATAAATAAATAAACATCGAGATTCCACCGAAACTGACAGAAAGAATCAAAAATCAAAGAATTCAAGAAGCAACAAAAAGACTTCAATGAATCAGGTATAAACCACAGGTGTGCTCGTCGTGTATGCAGCATGCACATTGCTCGTCTCGTGTCTCCGTGAACGAGCCTTGTAGCAGCGCTAACAAACCATAGAGGGCTAGATTAGTAAGATTGCAGATGATTAGAGGTGAGATTGGTTGATTAGAACGTACACACGAGTGCATAAACGATTTGCTCGCTTGTGTTTCGATCTGCACTTCCACCTTGCTCTCTCTTTCCAGCAGTGAGTAAGGTAGTTAAGCCCAGGAGGGGCCACCCCCTGGTAGAGTTCGTGATCTGGGTGTGGAAGTGAGATTGGTTAAAAATAGGAGTTTGGAACCATCGTGCATGGTCCTGCATTCACATGGCGCATTAAAGGGTAGGCCACGCGAGGTGCGCACGGTGCAACCCTTGTTTAGGCTACCCAGGGGCTCCACCCTACGTTCTTTAAGAGAACGGGTGGAGTTCCTTAAGCTTGCTTGCTTGACAGGGCAGTTTGGGAACAGCGTATGATAGGGCTACCTGAGAAGCGTATAACACGTGGAGGTAGTCTTGGTTCCTCAGTCTCAAACCGTCCTTCATTTGCCTCTGTTTTACAGGTGGGATGGTCAGGGCAATTGGTGCAGCAGCGATGTTTTTTTTCTGCCCTGCTAAACAAGGGCGCTGAACACACCAAACAAATAACTCCGCCTCTGCCTGTGGCAGAGCAGGGAGTCCGACTCCATCGACATATGTGCCGTGCACGCCAAAAGAGCACTCCTTCCCTCCAAAACCTAGCACGGAAACGCGTTGTGGCGTTGCTGTTAGGCCACAGACGCTTAGTAGCTCTGTGTTCTCTTGCCATCTCACAGGTGAGCCATTAGGGCTCGTGACCTCTTCATCAACACCACCCAGTAGAGCGTGCGTGTAGGAGTGGTAGTCCTGAGTGTAGTGGTGGGAATGAGACTTTTTTTGCCCAAATGAGATGAGCGTTTTTTTTTCTCGTTTTAATGACCGATTTTTCTTTTTCGTTTCATACAGTCATATGAAATGAGCGATTTTTGTTTCTCGTTTCATTTTTTTCGATATGTCTTGACATAGGTGATGTGACCAAAAAACAACGAGGCATTGTTGATGTTCTCTCCAGGCGGCGATGAGTGCAATTCCTATGATGAATGGTACCCATCGAATACACATTTTGGCCAATACCTCCTTCAAAGAACCTTATCACGTACAACAAACCATTGTTAACACCATTTGTATCATGGTTTGCTTTAGTATTCATTATATGATATGAAGTCGCAGGCTCCCGCTTTTCCAAATGCCAATGCTAGTCATTGGTGAAATGGTTTTGCCACTATGGCATTCAACAAACCTTATCGTCAATAACAACCCTTTTGCTCAATGCCTTGCTTTACTCTTTACGATGTTGTATCAAGCCGGGGCCTTGTGCACTTTTTAAAACCTATGTTACCCACCGATAATGTGTTTTTGCAAAACAAGCTCTTCAAGAAATGTTTTGAAATACACCATGCCACACTATGTGAAACAAACCATGGTTTGCATGCTATGTCTTTGCTAACCCTAACCCTAATATCATGCACAAAAACAATGCTTTCACACAGTGACCATGTACCCATTTGTCTTCGTTACTCTCGGGGCCTTGTGACCGTTTGAAAACCTATGCTTGCCATTCAAATTGTGTTTTCTTAATTATGTCTTTTAACAAACATTTTCAAATTCAACAAACCGTTCCTCCAATACTTTGACTTGGAATGGACGATGATGCCTTTCACACCATGTACCCTAAGCCATTGCTAACCTTAACCTTAATGTCATGCACAAAAAACAATGCTTTCGTACATTGAGAATGTACCCACTAGTCATCCTCACTCTCCTCATCGGAGACCTCTTCCTCTTCCTCCGTGATCTTTTTCTTATTGTACAACTTATAATATTGGTCCTCTAGTGGACCAAAATCGGGAAAATATTGCATGTTGCTTCTTACAAAAATGAGAAGCTCAACATGCTCCGGGCTTCGGCTTGCGCATCTTCTTGTGACCACGTGAGAACATCCACTAAATGTCCTTTCCGACGATGCGGACGTTGCGGACGGCGCAAACCATTGCCCGGCCATTACATAGAGCGTGGGAAACCGCCTTTGATGGTCGCGCCAAAAAGAAAGCGTATCAAAGATACCATGCGCGCGCGTTTGATAACTACTCAAATCGGTAGTTCGGATATATGTCAAGTATGCATCTTTCTCATTTTGCACTTGATGGTCCGGTACGCCATGGACCATGTTACCAAAATTATTGAAAGCTCGATCAATGACGCCTTTCACTTTCTTCAACGGAGGCTCCTCATCCACTTCCAACTCCAAGGCCTCCACCTTCTCCTCCTTCTCCCTTGCGTTGACTAATATTTCAGCAACTTCCATATTTTTGCGGAATACTTCGGCGGCATAACCCAGATTGTCTTCTCCGATTAGATCTGCCAAATGCAAGGCCATCGAGGGGTCCAATTGTAGGGCGAGGAGGGTACTGTCAGGCGGAAGATGGCCGAATCTGTCGTCCAGCTGAGTTTTGAGCAGCTGGATGCATTGGGCGATCCCTTCTGGCACCTGTGCATCAGGGCAGACACAGTGGCGACAGCGCATTTGAAGTTTGATTTCGGCCTTCTGAGCACGATTATGACTGCGGGTGTGTTTTCGTCTTACAAATTTGAGTTGTGCAGTGCAGTAGCTTTCAAATGAGCCCCATAATGTCGAATTCTTGACTGGCGTGGGTCAACGGCTGTTAAAGGATCAGCACGCTTTCTGTTCACCACCACTTCAAATAGTTCGGTAAAGTGCAGCAACAATCATACCAATGACAGTGGGATGCGTTCTTGAGCACCATCGCGGTGAACATGGACAAATCCAGAAGAGACGTCGTGTCTCAGCTGAGTAATCAAGACATGCGCAACGTTGCTTGTCAGATACGATTCGCCCTCCAAAATATCTGTGGCTTCAGCGAACGGCTGCAAAACACCAATAAGAAACCTCAGAAGACGAATTTCGTTTGCAGTAGGGAGTAGCTGTTGATATTCTTCCTCCATGGAGTCGTCATTGTAAACCTCACGTAGTGTTGGAATATGCGCTAACACGCTCTTCGCCATCATGAATGTTGCATTCCATCGCGTTGGCACGTCCTGAACCAATGAATGTGTGTAGGAGATCGAACTTCAGACAATGTATTCAACAAGAGGTCAAGCGCTTTGTGCCTACTTAACGCGCTGCCCGCATGTCGCAGTGAGCGAATGGAGGAGCAAATGACCGATCGATCGACGGGAGAAGGAGAAAACAAGAGTGAGTACACAAACAATCAATGGAAGAGGGAGCGAAAACCAGTGCGTCCGAGCCATGCCACGAAGGTGTGTATGCACAACCCAGCCAAACTCGAATTGCAACAAGAGCGCAAGCGCTTTCTTCTTAGTCAACGCGCTGCATGTTGCAGTGAGCGAATGGGGGAGCAAATGAACAATCGATCAATGGGTCAACGAGAAAACAAGAGAGAGTACACGAATAATC
This sequence comes from Eutreptiella sp. 'Long Island Sound 2002', assembly GCA_964036045.1. Classification (NCBI taxonomy): domain Eukaryota; phylum Euglenozoa; class Euglenophyceae; order Eutreptiales; family Eutreptiaceae; genus Eutreptiella; species Eutreptiella sp. 'Long Island Sound 2002'. Next base: position 8,530,353 of record OZ038398.1, on the reverse strand, counting down.
AATGCAAGAGAGAGCGAAAATCAGTGCATCCGAACCATGCCACGAAGGTGTGTATGCACAACCCTGCCAAACTCGAATTGCAACAAGAGCGCAAGCGCTTTCTTCTTAGTCAACGCGCTGCATGTTGCAGTGAGCGAATGGAGGAGCAAATGAACAATCGATCAATGGGTCAACGAGAAAACAAGAGAGAGTACCCGAACAATCAATGCAAGAGAGAGCAAAAATCAGTGCGTCCGAACCATGCCACGAAGGTGTGTATGCACAACCCTGCCAAACTCGAATTGCAACAAGAGCGCAAGCGCTTTCTTCTTAGTCAACGCGCTGCATGTCGCAGTGAGCGAATGGAGGAGCAGATGAACAATTGATCAATCGGTCAACGAGAAAACAAGAGAGACTACACGAACAATCCATGCAAGAGAGAGCGAAAACCAGTGCATCCGAACCATGCCACGAAAGTGTGTATGCACAGCCCTGTCAAACTCGAATTGCAGCAACAGCGCAAACGCTTTCTTCTTAGTCAACGCGCTGCATGTCGCAGTGAGCGAATGGAGGAGCAAATGAACGATCGATCAATGGGTCAACGAGAATGCAAGAGAGAGCGAACACCACTGCGTCCGAACCAGGCGACCTCAAGCAATGCAAAGAAGGCAATTGAACAATTGAACACTCGAGTAACAGACCTGCTTCAGTGAGAAATTGGAGGTGCCATGCTTGCGTGCTGCCTGCTTCAGTTTGCGGTGCACTTTGGCGGAGTTGTTAACATATGCAACAAGTTTCTTACATATTGCAATCACTGCCACCACAGTGTTGATAGGATCGTTGTCTGCTGGATTTCCTGCATTTCCAATGCCATACTGTACGCACCGTTGTAGGGTATGGGCGTAACAACCTCTGAAGTTGAGGTCCATCAACCCAACTGCCTTTTTCATATTTGCGGCATTGTCGGGCGTAATCACACTAATGTCGTCACTGCTCAAGTCCTTTCTGCGTAGCACAGCTCCAAGCCAGCTGGCTATTGCTACACCTGTGTGGCTGTCTTCAGGAAACACGTTCACATCCAAAAGTACATGGACAAAGTGCAGATCTCCAGTGAAGAAGGACGCGTTTACGGCTCCATAGGCATCATGCTGGACTGTGGAGGTCCACAAATCAGTTTGTAACGCGATAGCAGGTTGTCCCCATTTCTCCTTTGCTTCAAACAGCATTTGCTGTAACTTTCTCTCCATCATTGCTTTGGCGACGGACAGAATCTTTTTCACCGTCCGTGCACAGGCTGGTGTATAACCAGCACAGAGACCACCCACAAAGGCACGCAGTGCGGCGCTGTCAACTGTAGTTGAAATTGGTGCAAGAGCAGACAGTAGCCACTTGGTAAGACGATAGTGATGAACCAGGGTTCTGGCAAACGGCATGTGATACTGCAAGAAGCCCTGTGCATCCTGTACCACTTTGTGGTGAGGTGAGTACACTGCGAGTTGCACCCAAAGGCTGTAATGTTTGCGCTTAATGTGTGAAAACAGTGCACTAGTTGATGTAGCATGGTTGGTGACTTTCTGCCCACACACGCGACAGCTGAAGAGGCCTGGATTCAACTGCAGAAAGTGATCGTACACTCTTGATCTCTGCTTTGCAGGTCTGAGGCAAGGCAAACACTGCGCTGGTGACCCAGGAGTTGCCGGTGTACTTGAAGAAGATGCTGTGTCCTGCGATCCTTGTGAACTCTGATAAAGGTGACCATCACGACGGGCTTGTTCAGCAGCAGTAATACGCTTACAATTGTCTCCAGCATACCCTTTGAACTGTGTCTCACTGATTGCATATGTCTGCAGTTCCCCAGTGTTCTCCTTGACCTGCATCTGAAAAGCGCCTGGTGGATGCTTGCTTTTAGGCCATTGGTAGTTTGGGTCCCAGGAAACAATCTCTGCTTCCCATTTTTTTTTCTGATCAACACCACTGAGTCCAGACCAGAAACTGCCAGGAACTTGGAATGTAACCCCAATATTGTCCACTTTGTCCACCAGCAGGATGTGTTGATGCATTTCTGTCAGTGAAAAATGCAGAATCATGAAGGATCTTACATTGAATTGTTGCAAGAAACAATTCAATTGTGTACTGATTTGATTTTTTGCAATGCGAAGTGCTGTTTTGGCAGACAGAAAAATGTCGCTTTTTGTAAAACAAATGTCGCTTCTCGTGCTGGCAGTGCTGTGCTGGCAGTGCACATGCTGCAGCTCTGGTGAGCATGCTGCCACTGAGATTTGTAAGGACATTTTTCCAAAAAATTTACAGAGAATGTTCCGGGGAATATTTTATTTGTGTATTGCTGTGGGTGTTCTGCAATAGATTCGGGCCACGCGAGGCAGGCGACGGTGAAATGCGGCAGGGAGCGACAGGAAGGCGACAGGGTGGCGACAGGAAGACGACAGGGTGGCGACAGGAAGACGACAGGCCAGCGGCAGGAAAGCGGCAGGGAAGCGACAGGAAGCGACAGGCAGGCGACAGGAAGGCGACAGGGGAGGTGCGACAGGAGGGCGACAGGAGGGCGACAGGGCGGCGACAGGGTGGCGACAGGGAGACGACAGGGAAGCGACAGGAAACAAGACATAGCGACAGGATACGCGACAGTAAAGCGACAGGAAGACGACAGGAGGGCAACAGGGCTAGCGGCGACAGGGAAGCGACAGGGAAGCGACAGGAGAAAGCGACAGGAGAGCGAAAGGAGAGCGACAGGAGAGCGACAGGAGAGCGGCAGGGTGTTTTTTTGCGACAGGAAGGCGACAGGAAAGCGACAGGGGTGCGACAGGAGAGCGACAGGCCTGTGGAAGACAACAAGTGGGACAAAATAGTACATGGATGTTTATACAGGTGGATATACGTAAAGAAAATGAGAACCAATGTTTTACATTTATTTGGATTCTTATGAAGATGTCATTTCATTGTTAGATGGATAAACTTTTAGCTTTTGGTGAATTTTCATCTTTTATCGATTCATTCCGCAGGTAGATTTCGCCTGAAATTGAGAACTAAATGATAAAGATAAGTGTCAACTGCAAACTTTCCCGATCAGAAAGTACCCTGACAGGTCCCGACAGCAAGAACTCGTCCCGACAGCAAGAACTTTTATTTATGCAAGCATTTCATTGAGTTAATCCAAAAATTGTTTCTGATTGCGTTTTTGTCCTCTTCTTTTCACATTTTCTGTTTATAGTTTCTGTTATGAACATGCTCTCCGTTATCTCAGACAAGGCCGCAAGAAGAAGAAACAAGAAAGAAAAGGTACTTGTGTGTGTGTGTGTGTGTGTGTGTGTACAACGCCCGCACAGCAGAGCGCAGCACCATTCAGCACCGTACGGCACAGCACAGCACAATTCAGCACCGCACGGCACAGCACAGCACAACTCAGCACCCCACTAATCTTCAACCTGCAGCGACACGCTGAAGCAACTGACGGAGCAGTTTGAGAACACACAACTGGTTGATCAAGTCCAGGTAATTCACTTTGCCAAAGTGCACTGCTTTTTCAGTTTGCCGCTTCCTCTCTTTCAAACAATGAACCACTATCTCAGACTATTATGAACAGTCTGTTGACGCAGTTTGACGATCTGAAGACTTTAACGGCTGATGCTGTCGACGCTGCTTGCGCAGAACTGAATGTATGTCGCAGAGGGTAGTAGCGTCGAGGGCTTACACGTGCTTCGCACTTGTGCATTTTCAGGATTTGCACAAGGAAAACGTTGAGAACGATTTGCAAGTTTGCCGCACACGAGAGGACACACGGGGCCTGCTCGACGCCATCGCCAACGGTTGAGACTCTTGCGCATCACTGTGATCTTGCACTGCTGACTGCGCCTATGCTGCCTGAAAGCTTAACGATGACGAGCATTTCGTAGTGCCAGGCACGCGCGTGGCTGTGTGTGCCTGTGCTGCCTTGGGACAACCGAGAGCCTTGGACTTTATCAGCTTTGTGGACTTCTATGGTTGCTGTGGGGGGAATTGCATCCTTTGTTCTGTCGGATGATCGTGTGGAGGTTTGGGGATTTTTTCCAGCTTTCTCTATCTGGCACTGGTGTTCAAGCACACGGGAAGGGGTGTACGATGTGCCGAAATTTGGACAGTGCCTGGGGGCCGGTGTGGTATCGTAATAAGAGGAGCACTTGGTTGCTCTGAAGTGGGTGTGCAATGCAAACTCACCTTTTCGTGGTGATTGTTTGGAAACGCACCCACAAGGTAAGTTGAGTGTAGCACATTCGAACTTCAACCACCCTCTTTTCTCTGAGTGTTTGTTTGTTGGACTTTTGAGCGTGCACAAAGAGGCAGTGATGTTTCATGGCCCAGCCAGCACCATGAAGCATATTCAAGGCCAAAGGATGTCTCTCTGCTTTGTTTCTGGTTGCATGGTGCCCTGGTGGTCAAGGCAAGTACCTGTTTTGCCAAGAGGGCCCAGTGTTCCTGATGTATTTCTGTGCGTGCAACAGTACAGTTTGGGTAAAAATATCTTGGGTAAAGATTATGCCCCAGTGTTCCAAACGGTGGGTAATCTCTCCCGCTTACGGTAACTTTTCAGGCCCACCGCCAAGACCCTGTCTTAAATGCATGGGATTCCACACACTGCCAAGTGGGGGAGCAAATCTAAGAGGTGGTGTTACAATGCTGACCACCATTCCTGATGACCAACATTAGGTGTAACATGGATCTCCACCCTTGGATAGATCATTTTTCATCAGGCCCAGGGGGCGTTGTAGCATGGGGTGGGTAGGTGGTAGTCCAAATAGTGTTCAGTTCAGTGTTCAAGGTTTGGAAATTATTCTCCCAAATACGCTAAGTGGATCATTGAAAGAACAGTGCAAGGCATAGATAAAAAAAAGTGTAGCGCGTTTCAAAATGTTTTACATGCAAAGTAGAAGGGTTAAATTTCGGTTGCAAAACTTGCCTCATGGAGGTAGGGCCCAAATTTAAAGGGCTAAAATTGGTCATTCCGTTGTAGCACAAGCGTCATCACAAGCACCATGAATAGCGTCAGCACTCACATCATTAGGTTTGCACGTGTTGCAGAGCTGAGCGCAGACTCTGTATCATTGATAGAGAACCCTCTTTGCAGCAATCGACATTGCGATGAACCACTTTTGACACAAAAACTGCAGTGGACGGGAAACAAGCCAAGCAATGTGTGACACAATGACGTTGGTGTTTTTTACATGTGATGTATGCTACAGCAACATTTTGGCAGGTTTTGTGCCACATTATGGGCTTGGGCTGGGAATCCAAAGTTTCATAAATTGTGCCGTGCAGTCTGTTTGCTCATGATAGTTTCGGGTGACTTGGGGTAGGAATGACAAGTCATCCAAATTGTGGTGTGCAATGCTTTTACCAACGCATTTTCAGAGAAACATACTAATGTCCGACGTCCCACCACAAGAGGTTCCAGTGAACCGAGCGTATGAAGAAAGTGAGGTAGAGTACCTGCTGGCTTTATGCAAGCGCTTGGGCCTGGGTCAATGGGCAGCTCTGGTCAACAATGCAGCCCCATTGCGCACGCGAACTGCTTTGGGCTCAATCATTGTGAACAGCCAGCGGCAGCTAGTTGGGGACGGAGCGCGGCAAGAGGATTTGGGCAACGTATTGCGGGATGAATACGGCCGATTGGCTGGCTGCTGTCAAGAAGCTACGGGAAGAGGAGTTGAAAAAGTACACGAAGTACGACACCCCGGCTTGGAACATCAAGTTTTCGTCCTATTTCTTGGACGCAAGTACTAGTACGCAAAAGCCCAAAGCCAAATAAATGTACGTTTGATTCGTGTAGTACATTGCTCTTTCATCGTTGCACCTCAGGAGCGCATTGCTATTGAGAACGCATTCTCCGACATCAAGAAGTTTGGTCTTTTTCATCGAGTTAAGAGCCGAGGTGGATCGTACGAATATAATGAGTTGACCTACTTCTTCTTGGCGGTGTGTGTACTACATAATTGTCAGATTCAGTTTGATTTGCAAAATGGTTGCGAGCCTACAGCTGAGCGGCCATGCAAATGTGCATAGTAGATCACCAAGAGTGTTAGGAATTTAGGATTGTCAAACAATGCAAATGATTGAACCATCGATCTACGATTTGCATCATTGCTTTGCACACCTTTGGGGAGGTTTGCTAAGGCGAGATCTCACAATTTGGCATGAATAAAGAACATTTTTAGTACTATCGAACTGCCTGTTTGAGGTATCTATGGCTTTCCATCGATAGGGTAACACATTGGGCGACACGGAGGCGACAGGGAGGCGACAAGGAGGCGACGGGAAGGCGACAGGCAAGCGACAGGCAAGCGACAGGCAAGCGACAGGAGAGCGACAGGTTACCACGTTGGGCGACAGGGAGGCGACAGGGAGGCGATAGGGACGCGACAGGGAGGCGGCAGGAAGACGACAGGCAAGCGACAGGCAAGCGACAGGCAAGCGACAGGAGAGCGACAGGTTACCACGTTGGGCGACAGGGAGGCGACAGGGAGGCGACAGGGAGGCGACAGGGAGGCGGCAGGAAGACGACAGGCAAGCGACAGGAGGGCGACAGGGAGGCAACAGGAAATAGCGACAGGAGAGCGACAGGAGGGAACGAAAGGAGAGCGACAGGAGAGCGACAGGAAGGCGCCAGGCAAAAAGTAGCATGGCGACAGGAAACGACAGGAAGCGACAGGAAGCGACAGGATAGCGACAGGAGGGCGGCAGGAAAGCGACAGGGAAGCGACAGGGGAACGACAGGGGAGCGGCAGGACAGCGACAGGGAAGCGACAGGCAAGCGACAGGGGGGCGACAGGGGGCTGAAAGTGCCGAAACAGCGACAGGGAGGCGACAGGGAGGCGACAGGATGGCGACAGGAGGGCGAGGTGGCCCGAATCTAATGGTTAGCGCAGTTTTGCCGCAAAACAAAATGTCGCTTTTGTTACAATGTCATTCAGCAGGCAATCACAACAACCATCCAAAAGCCTCTAGGAAATACAAGAATGCAAATACCCAAACACCATAATGTCAAAAACAAGGAGTGCTTGAAGGAGCGGCTTGTCGGGCCTGAAGCATCGCAGTGTGATTGATTTGGATGCCATTTTCTCATTTTCTCGGAAAACAGGGTGTTTTTCATGAAATGAGCGATTTTTGTTCTCGTTTCATATGAAATGAGTGATTTTTTTGTCTCGTATCACTTTTTGCGAGAAACTTTTTTCTCATTCCCAGCACTACCTGAGTGGGGGCTTGAACCAGTTGAGCAAGTGCTCGCCCACCAAGGATGGTGCCACTGTAGAGTGTGCAGGACCTGTAGTGCGTGTGTCACTGTCCCTGCCGCTTCCTGCAATTTTAGCGGGGTTGGTGGGCAGTGGCAGTGGTTAGTCTAGGTTTTGGCCATCGTAGCAAACAGGCGTTTCCATGCCTTCATAGCTTTACGCCACCCCTCCCCTGTAGTAGGCAAGTAGGTAGGAGGAACAATACCTGGACTCATATGCTGGGTATTCCCCCAAGGTTTTGCGCCAGCACAGAAACTGGGCGCTTAGGGGCGGAGAGACCCGGGGCGTACCCCGTGGCACCAGTAAGACATCCGCCTGGTTTAGCAAGCGTGCAGACTTGGGTATAATTAGGACACCATTTCTGCGGCTTGCTCTCAGGACCTTAGGAATAGCACACTCACACATACGCTTAGGCAGGTAAGGGTAAGGTTCAGTCCCTAGCTTTAGTTTTGGAGGCAAGCGTCTCAGCAAGCCTCAGCAACTCACCAAGGTTGTTCTGAGACAGGTAGTCTACCAGAACTGAGTTTGGGCGTCCCTCAGGTAGAACAAACGCTGAGAACGGCTCCCAGGTTGCCTCTTCGACTCCAAACCCTTCCCAAAGGGTGAGGAAGCGCCAACCCTGGCGATAGCGGTGGCGCAGTACAGACTTCACCAGGTAGAAGCCTTCCTTAGCCATCTCCTCGGCGTTCATGTCGGGGAGGTCCCCATCAACTTCCATAGGGCTGGCAGCCTCCTGGAGGTCTAGAGCGTCGATCTCCTCGTTGTTCAGCTCTCACTCCTCCCCACATAGGTCTTCATGATCATAGTAGCGCTTCAGGTGCTGAGCAGCACACACCAGGGTCCCCCCTAGTCAGGGAGAACACCGCACTGTGATACGGTGTCCATCCACAGATAGAATCTTGTAGGGCCCGAAGTAGGGGTCATCGCTGGTAGAGCGTGGCCAGGCGGGTAGTTGGCTGTGTTGCACCAGCACCCAGTCCCCCTCTTGGTAGGAAGCAAGCACCCGGTGCTTGTTCTTCTTGTTCCACTGACGCTCCCTCACTCTCTGGAGCACGGCCTTGGCCTTGTCCACCTTCGCTTGTTGCTCCTCGACCCAGTTACCCACAGAAGAATGGGTATTCTCTGGATAGGGAGCATGTAGGAACCACGCTGGGCGTCCTAGGAAAAGCTCATGGGGCGAGTACCCAGTCGCCGAACTCTCTTGGGAGTTCATCATCAAGGATATGACGGGGAGTAGTCTCACCCAGTCTCTGGTGCGTTCAGGTGTGCACCATATCCTTACATTCTCCTTGAGGACACGAATCTGTCGCTGACATAGGGGGTTGCTTGTGTGAGAGTAGGGGATCCCCGTAGACACCTGTAGACACCTGGACATTGAGGGATCTCAGGACCCTCTTCTACCAGCCAGTATCTGAGCGTACTCGTACGTCCTCATCGGAGTTGATCTCCTTGTGCGCCCCATAGACACAAAACCACTCCTCCAGGAGTATCTTGATAGTCTCCTCTCCGGTAATGTGTTTGGTACATGGAAACACCCTGGTAAACCTCGTCAACCCACACTTTCTGAGTGTCTATTTTTTTTCGATTTCAGCATTCCCATGCCAGAAAATCACTGATTCAAATACAAATCGTCCTGAATCAGCAGCTCTAGGGCGTATTACCCATCCACATCCAGTCCAACATTTGAAATCTCAAAATCGACCTCTCAATCAGTCCTTACCGTCAATTCTTCGTCCTTGGAACCGCTCTCCAACTTTCACGTTATCCCTTGTGTCCGTCGCTACCAACATGTCACTTTTCAACTTTGGAACAAGCTGTCAAGCAAATCCAACGCACTCCGACAACTTACGCCTTCAACTGCCGTCTACTTCAAAATTGGCAACTTTTGTGGCCGCCGCGGACGAGAAAAGTGTAAAAAACGACCATGTCTACTACGAACTCAATGAAGGCAAAACGAAAGCCTTCAATAGAAAGAAGACGGGTTTACCAACGAGTGCAAGGCAGGAGTTGTACAACCTCGCCCCATGGCACGTGGGACTTGACGAGGACGACCTCCACGTATCACTTAACGAGTTGACCATCCCACCACAAGCTCCCAAGTTCACCGTCACGTTGGCTCATGACCCCATGAAACATTTAAGGGAAATAATTAAAACTCATAAGAGTTTCTATATTTTTCCAACAAATGACAAGCGCGACCCACCACCCTTTCACCTTCCTTCGCGAAAATGGTCCCAAGCTTTAAAGCAAGTTTTTGCCGATTTAAAAAGGGAGGATGACCAAAAGGCCTACACGGGGTGGATCACCATGGAATCATGGCAAAGGCACACCAGAGCAAAAAACCATTTGCTTTTCGCGGCCGGCACACTTATAGACCTCAAGTGGGCCGTAGACAAGGTAATTTGCCACCACGGGACTAAGCCCCTAGTCCCCACTAGAGCATTTTCCCTCAAACAAGGTTACACTCATGAAAGGCCTTTCGTTTCCATACACATCAACACTGCACGCCAACCGTCCGACCCAATAGATTATCGTGACTTGGACTCACGTGGCCTCAGCCTTGATGCGGCTCTTCGAGCCATTAATGTCCCCAAACCCATTTCCTCGGTTGATATCATTCTTCGTTTCGATGTCCACCGAAACATCCTTTCCAAATACTACAACGATAGGTATCTTGAGGACCTTGGGAATGGGAAAAACCCGCCGGCGGTAACCGAACGTTCTCTCACGGACGTTAGGGGCTTCCAAAAGTTTTTGAATCGCCAATTTGAACCCCAACAAGAAGACATTTCACTCAACTCGAAGGAAGCGGTGTACCCCTTGGGGGGCGGGGTCACATTCGGTGCACCACATCAAAAGTATCTCCGGTTTGAGTGGTCCTTGCCCACTCAAAGGGGAGAAAGACTCTTGGAGAATATATTGTCTCATGAATGGTCCAAGGTGGGTGACATTTTTGTCGTAAAGGTTAAAGACTTAGAGGAAGGCCACCTGTACCAAATGCAGGCTTCACGCGAAATGGTGGCTTTGCACCCGGAAATGGATGGGCCTGAAACGTGGTCTGTGCTTAACCGCGGACCACGGGGCCGCCCCCCATACATGTACAATAAGGGAATGTCCGTGCGGTCAAAAATGAGCGTCTTGGCAAACTTAGACGTGAGTGGCTACCCTTGTGATAATGGTCGCAAACCGGTCCAAAGTTTCGCGTGGAATGCTTTTCACAACGATGGGATTGTCCTTTTTTACGGCCCGGAGGCTTCCTTGGTGAGATTCTGGAACACCGCTGCAACCACGGAAACAAAAACGACGGAGGCACAATGCAAACCCATCACCCCGTCCACATGGGCTCAACCGCAGGTCGCCACATCATTTGAAGTGAGGACACCGGCCTCGGAACGTGCGTTCCACGCGCAAGTGGTGGCCGGCCTTTTTGACCCATATAAGAATTGGCGAAGGGCGGCAGACCCCAATTTTGTAGGCAACGTATACCGCGCTGAATATGTGCACGCACACTCCTCTATTCTTGCTCACGAATTTGCTATGCTGGGCACGGTAATCGTGAGCGCCCACCCCAACTCCATCAAACGTGATGCATTGCTTAAAGCCGAGGATCAGAGCCTCACGGAGCAAAACCGTGCGGTAATGGCAGGAACCAAATTGGGATCTACCGACTTGATTTCAGCCATTATAGCAGAGGATGAAAGGCTCATGGCACCACCCGTGAGCGCACAAGAAAAGCTCGATCTCTTCAATGTGCCAAACCCTCATGAACCGCCACCCGGTGAATGCTTGGACGGAGTCCTCCAACGGTCCGCGGCAATGGACACGGACCAAGACAAGGAGCTCATTGCCTTCGTTGATTCCATTGAGGGATGGGACACGTCCACGCGTAGGCGCCTTTGGCAGTATGGATATTCCCATGAACACGGGGGCAAGAATGTGCAACCCACGGACCCCATCCCCGTTTCGTCCCCAGTGATGTCCCCAGTGATGAGGAACAAGGCGGTATGCCTAGTCACACACACACAGAGAACGATCAGAATACTTCACTGGCCGCTCGTGAAGTATGTTTCTCCCCCGACCACACAGGGCAGCGTCGAGGACGGCACGTCACCTTCTGGTTTTATTCATTGTATTGATTACCCGTAAGCCTACAATGTGAGTCGCCCATCGCGCAGGAGTGTCGGGGGGTGTCCGCAGCTTACTGCAGCTTGACTCTCGTGCACAGGGACAAGCCACACACAGGACAGCCCCCTTTTGATGGCACTAACACTTCACACGCATCCCGTATATGGTCGATTATAAACCTACTGGGAGGCGGAGTGGGACTGTCGGTTTCGGCCTTCCGGCACGTCTTCATGGTCCTGCAGACACTTTCAGTGGCACACACACATGGCCAACCCCCTCAGGTAGCGGAATCCACAGCATACCAGGAGCGGGGACATTGCAAGTGTACGATTCGTCAAACTGCTTCGCCCTCAGTCGGCGAGGTTTGTTACATGTTTGCTGATTTTGACGTCACGCCCTTCCCTGCGGCTTGCCCCCATAAGCTCCCTCATGAGCTGCGCTGTCGCCACAGAGATATAACTTTCCTCTCCCCCATTATCATGAACTGCCCATCGCAGAACCATGCACACGGCTCAACGGGTACATTCTCGTTTCGTGGCCCTCACAGTAGCGTGTTACCACGCAGTGCAAAGCCCGATCTTAGAGAGTTGTCCCGGCCACCGTGCCACATTTATGCTGCAGGATGGATCCACCGTTACCCTGTATCATGTGCAAGACGGCTATCCACTGGAATGAGGCAAGGAGACGACCGCCCTCAGGGACGCTCTGAACCTATCCGCATTCCAGGTGTAAGCCCGACTATCCGTTACCTTGCTCAAGCCCTTTCCTACTCTGTGAGTTTACCCCCCCCCTGAATCAGTCCCTTCACGACGCCATGAAGGATGAACTCCAAGAACTTCTGTCTTTCATTGGCGTCGATCCTGGCCGAATTGGTCACCTGGCGGAACGAACACACGGAGCCCGGGTAGCTCCCCCTCAGCGTACTGGTGAGCCGCATCACAGCCGCCCCCCCCCACCTCCCCCTAACGCCATACCCCCTCGCCCGCACGCCCAATCACCTGAGGCAGGGGCCACAACTCTTAGCACCACTCTCAAGATCAAGTCCCACAACCTGAACAAACACAAACCAGAATCTTTCCTCCACTCTGACCTACACGAACAATGGGAGATTCTTTTTTATCAGGAAATCACCTCTGAACCACTCCTTCCTTTCGGATCGCACTCCCAGCACACGTCCCCCAAAATCTACTCCTCTCTGGGAGAAGGGGGAGCAGAAGGAGCCTGTATCGCTGTAACCGATACGCTGGCCCCCTTTGTGACCTTGTACAAGTCCCCATGCCCTGGGGCACTCTGCACGGCTATCATGCACCTCCCTGGCTTTAAGCCCATTCTGTTAGTCTCTGTGTACGCACAACCCCCACGTAGAACTGAGCTCGAAGGGGCCATGAACCGCCTCTTCCAGCATTTTCCTTTGTGGATAGCTGGGGGTGATTTCAATGCACAACTGTCAAGCCTTGATACAAACGGCAAAACGACCAATAGATGGAACTGGCTCACGGCCCTGGTTGACGACAAGAAAGAAGCCATCGACACATTCCGCACTCTCCACCAAGACACCATTGCTTACACTCGCTATAAGAATCAATTGCTTCCATGCGACACCAGAATAGACCTTATTCTTCTCTTGCAACCCCTGATTTCCACCCCCTCCCTATCGCTGACCGGTGCTTCAATTATTCAGCATGACGTGACTTCAGACCACCACCCCATTTCCGCCACTGTCAGCCTCCCTTTCACCCCTGCACACCCCACCCCCCAACCCCGCACGTTATTCAGAAGGCTAACACAGCCAGAAGAAGTGGAGTTCCACAAAAACATACAACCGTTGCATCAATGGGCATCGCAGATGACCCAGCACGAGGTATCCCCTGACCTCCTGGTGCAGTACATCAATACACTGGTACCCCAGATTGCAACCGCCTTTCACCAAATTACACGCCCGCAATTCGCTCATCGCGAAACCTCCATAGAGCGAGAATTCAAATCAGTCCTCAATCGGATGCCAAAGGCGCAGGCTGCGCGGACCCAGGCCCTGAAGCGTTTGCAATCCATCAGCGAAAAGTGGCGTGATAAGCAACGCAAGAAGGAGAAAAAGGAACTTCATTACGCCATGGTGAAAGGCTCCAAAATTAAGCGGGCCATCGATAAAGCACTTCACCCGGTGCCGTCTACGGGGATACAGCTTCGCAATGCCTCCTGTGACCCACCGAGGTTGGAAACCGATCCTCATGTGATGGGCAGCATGTTCTCTGAATGCCTGGAAAACCTGGGGGGTGACCCTGACTTCCAAGTGGATGCTAGCACGCTCAGGGGCTTTATCCACAATCTCCCCAAATGCTCCCCGGAGATCGCTGACGCACCGCTGGATCTCCCTGACCTGCAGTGGCTCCAACGGATAACGCAACGAGCACAGCCTTCTAAGGCCGGGGGAGAGGATGAAATAAATTATTATATTGTATCCCTCCTGTCCCCCGAGCTCCAGACTCTCCTCTTGCAGGCGGTGCACCACATACTCCTACACGGTCCTCCCCCGGAGTGGTCAACAGCAAGGGTATGTTTCTTATTCAAAAAAGGGGACCCCCACCTGCCTGGAAATTACAGGCCTATATGCCTGATTCAGACCCTAGTTAAACTGGCAGCGGTTTGGCAGTGCGCCCAACTCACGGACCTCACCCACAGGCACTCCCTCCTACACAAGTGCCAGCATGGAGGCCTCAAACATCACAGGTGCGGGGACCACATATATGATGTGGTATCCCGGATGTTGCTATCCAAGGGTAGGCTGTATCACCTGTATATTGACTTTCATAAGGCATTCAATTCTGTACCCCTTGATGCCCTTTGGGCCACTCTCCTAGGCTATGGCTTGCCCACTACGTTGGTCTTTTCTATCAAACGCATGTATCAACACGCGGTGGACCAACCCATGGTAAAGGGCACAACCACAGCCGGTCACGCACAAAAAAGGGGGGTGCGCCAGAGATGTCCTCTTAGCCCTCTCCTGTTCATCTTGTATCTTAACTTGATGTTTTTTCACCTCGACCAGACTGTGGACTGGGATCTTGAAAAACGTATCCATGCATTTGTTGATGACATTTTGGTCCGGGCCCGCTCCATACAAGACATTAAAACGCTGTATGAAGCATTTGATGGGCCGGCCCATGAACTGGGAGTAGACATGAACTTAGGTAAAACTGAGTTACATGTGTTACGCGGCTCAGGGCACACAGTCGTCAGGTCTCGCTATGGGGGTGTACTGTCTACGAGAAAGGAGGATGGGTCTCCACACGAGGTGTACAAATACCTGGGAGTGTATTTTTATACTAACGACCACGCCCATCAGGTGTTACAGTATATCAAGGCCACGATTAATGCCTTCTACACTCAGTTAGCACCACTCAGTTTAACGGCATCCGAGCTCATCATGCTCACCAATAAACAACTGATCCCCACGCTGGCCAATAGACTCCTGGCAGGCCCCGTCACATCCGAGCAATTGTATACCCTGCAGCAGTCCATATGGCACAACATCAGCAAATACCGTCGGCTGCCTCGCCTCCTTTCGCGCAAGGACCGGCACACACATCTTAAGCTGGTACCCCTCCAAACTTTTTTCTGCATTCTCAAATCCATAAGTTCTCCATGCGCTACTTACATGGTGATGGTCCGTCCGAGACCAACTACTATGTCCATCAGGCATTAACCTCTCCAAAAACTAATTGGCTGCAGGTCGCTTTTGTAGACGCAACTAACGCCTTGGGGGGCAGGTGCCATGGGTATGGACCCTGGAATCCCTGTTCAGTGAAGAGCCTACTCCCGGGCGAGGAGATCCACGTGGAATTTAACACAGGATGGTTTACTGGGTGTGTTCTCCATTACGACGACACAGCCAAAGCCTCCCTCATCAAATTCCACGTCGATTCAACCACTTTTCATGTCAAAGACAAGCTTCAGACCTTCTCTCTGCACCCACCCCCCCCCAACGACTGCGAGCCTCCCCTCCGGTTTTGAAGCCGGTTCGGACCCCCGTGGCCATCTTGGGGTCACTTGGGGTGTGTATCTATGTGCCGGCAAGCCGCCATTGGCTGATATCATACTCTCCCGTCCACCTGAACTAACCCGATGTGATAGTGTGATAGGTTTGGCCATTCCGGCTATGAGCGGCCATATTCAGTACCGAGGCACCGCCAGCGGAGATTTATATATCGGAATATCAGGAATCAACAGGGTTTTATTTTCATAATGTTTCTGTAATTTTTCAGCCTTTTGTTCTGATGGTCAATGTATCGGCGACTGTCAGTTGGCTCGCGATTTTGCGTTAACCGATTGGTTAACTGTTATTTCCAGATATTTTGGCGGATACTCCGTTGAAGGGTCAGATCTCATCAGCAAAGGGTTCGTTGCTTCCGCAATTTTCTAAATAAGCACTCGAAATTTTAATCTGAATTTTTCGCGATGTCGAAATCGGATTTTCGACTTCGACATCGCCGCACTTGATTTGGACTTCTTCGAGTGATCATACTCCTTTCCCTATGCCCGAATCAGGTTTCCCTTATACTTGCCACCCATTTGACTTGGAGATATAAGGGAAACAAAAGTGAATCGTGGGACCACTTTGAAGGGCCATATCTACGTGCGAGTGTGAGGAAAGAGAATAAGGAAGGTTGGGTTGCAAGCGCCATAGTCTCAAGTTAATTTAGGAAGCATCAAACGCCTTTGGTGCGCACACATGCCCGGTGTAGCAAGGGAAAAGGGTCAAGAGGGTATAAAGTGATATATAACTCTTGGACCGTGCAACCGAATATTTTAATGCGACTTTCGAGTGTGCCGCATGAGTGTTGGGGTTGCATAGCAACTTTCCTTGGGTTCCTACGTATTTTTCACGTGAAGTTATGTCTATGGAGGGACATGGCATATCATGGTGGGAGCCACTTTTGAGGGTATGTTTTATATGCATGGTATATGTCTTGATATGCTCACGCCCATGTTATATATCTTCGTGTGGCCGAAGAGATGGGGAGCCATACGTGACAAGGGCTTTGCCCATGTCCCAATTGTGGAATTCAAAGCGCTAGACCAAGTCTACCGCGTATGTATTGCTCATGGTATGTTTGACAAAGAGATCCATGGGTGCACTCCCATTTTCGTGGGGCATGTAGATATTAGTGGCGAAGGTATCTCCATGCGCCCGATTGGGGATCCAAGTGGGGGAATTGTTCGCAAATGGTTCCAATCATTTGTGTATTGAATCATGAGCGGATATCATGGGTGAGCATAGAGATATACTATCATGACAACTTTGTATTTGGTCATATTTTCATGTTTTTGACCTCATTTTTTGCTCATTTTTGTGTTTTATGTGCTCAACTGGTCGGCTAACAGCAAAGTGCCTAGAGATCCGTGAACTATGGTATGTTGCCTATATGTTGGTATATGCTTCGGTGTTGTACCTCACCATATGCCGGATCAAGTGGTCACTTTGGCTTGGCACACGCGGCCTCACAAAATTAGGTCTCAAACTCATGAGCTGACTTGTGAGGCATGACATGTACATAACCGGAGGAGGTTCGGAGCCAATGATGGGATATTCTTGGGCAGAAACCTTTGGTCTATATCACCCTTGTATATTACTTTCCGGTTTGACACATGCATGGAGCATATGAACATTTGCCATATGCATTTTTGAGTATATAATTGATTTTTGGGCATAATGGTGTGATTTGCCTGATTTTGCCATGTTGTGAGGTCATCTTCATGGGGCAGTTCTCCAAGCCCATTCGACTCCAAGTCCAACCAAGTATATGTCAGGGTAGGGCATGGTCCTGAGTGCCACTCTAGGCCATGACACGCCACCTCCCCTATTGGGCTAGGATTTGGAGGCTTGGGAGTGAACACATTTTTGGGGTTTGTGTAGTGACTTGTGACACATGGCATTCAGCCATCTCATTTGATCGGGTTCAGGGCAATATGTTGGTGAGTCAAGGGAAGGTCTTGAGTCCAGGGAATGAGGGGTTTATGGCTGTGAATGTGTATGTTTACCTCTTTCCCCAACTTTGCTTTATTTGTGTTCATATGCCAATTTCAGGGCTTTCTTCCTTGGTGCAATTCTTGTACATGCCCGCCACCGTGGGAATACCGGTGTGCTGAACGAAAGCCCGCAGCCTGATTTGGATTGTGAATTGGGTTATTGCTATACTTGTGGGATCTGGTTGCTGTTCAGGGTTGAAGGAGGATTACACTTTCTATATTTTTGGATTTGGACCCTGGATTTTGAGGATATAGAGAAATGCAATCGTTGATCCGGAGCAAGTCAGCAGGGGTTACAGGCGGAAGGGGCACAGCGGGGGCCGGTCCTGGTAGGGACCTTCTTTATGGTAGCAGAGGCTTACCTGCTGCCCCTACCAACCGCCGACCCGGGGACTTGGGCCCTTATGAGCCCTGCCCAAGTACGCCCCGGGTGCGTATTGTGGACTCGGTGGAGACCACGCCGGAGATTGGAGCCATAGAAGGACCAAGACGTCCAAGAGCATTGCGAACTCCAGAAGTTGAAGCCCGAAGAGAAGAACGACATTCGGGAAGAGGTGGACGTGACATGGAGGACCTGGTCTCCATGTGTGAGCGTCGCTGCCGAAAGGCATGCAACCTCCGTTCCACCGCGGAGGACTCTGATGAGGCCTGCCATTCAGGCAGCAGTGGAGGACGGGCCCGGCGCTACCGGAAGCGCGGGTCACCCAAGTCCGCGGCAAGGGACGCCGGGGCTATTTACACGGACCCCAGCCTGGTCAGGCTGTGGGAATCCGAGGGGCACTCCGAGGGCTATCGGACAGCCCACGAGCCACCTTCGGAGTCGGAGATGTCCGCGCCGATCGCCAGGGCGCATACGGCCCCCGAGCCCGCCCTGAAGCACGATGCCGAGGGCTTGGAGAGGCCAGCCAGGGCCCGGACGGCACCTGTGCCCCGGCACACGGAACCAGAAACGGACGCCATAGGCGATACGCCCATGGGCGATGAGTCCGAGGCGCCGGGAACCGCGGGATGCGCTGGATCAGGCGGACAGCACGCCGCGTGCCACTGTGAGCACGTGTCCTTCCTCATGGGCAAGTACCCGAAGATGGGGATGGACGCCATCGTGCGTCACCTTGACCGCCTGGACAACGCCAAGGACGCTCTAGAGGAGGACGTCGCGGGGATCCTGGACGACCAGTCAGCCGCGGAGAACCACATGGAGGAGCTGCGAGCGGATCAGGCCCGGTACTGGGAGAATCTGGAGCTGGCCCTGCAGAAGCAGCAGCAAGTGGTGGACAGCCTCCTCCACTTAGTGGAGGACATGTCGGGACGCCTGAAAAGGCTAGAGGAGCGACAGCCCCTCGCCTCGGGTCCGGAGCTCCCGGCAAAGCCGGCCGCGGTAGAGCTGGTGGAGCGGGTTAAGACCCTCCGGAGCGCCATGGAGAAACCCATGGGCGGCCCTGCAGAGGCACCATACGCGCCTCCGCGTGTTGACCCGGGTGCGCTGCCGTTTGTTCCCCTGTTCAGCGAATCCACAATGCTCGGGGAACACACGGCACCGGCTGGGTCCATGCGGGAAGGGCACGTAACCACGGACCCGAGGAGCCTGACGGTACAGATGTCCCATGCCGCCCAGGATGTACCGATCACGACGAACATGGTGGTTTATGCGGAAGAGAAGATCGAGAACCATACCATGCAGGGGCGAACCATGGGAAGCGCCGACGGACATGGTCGAGGCCATCCAAGCGGAAACCTGTGGGCGAAGGACCCCAATACGGGGATATGGACGGCCGATGGAGCAAATCCTTCCCGCATTCCAAACCCCATGGGTTCAGGCCCAACTGGACCGCACTCCATGGAGGAGAGGGATGTACGGGGAGTGTACTCACACCCCCCGGCCACAGGTGGTATCCGTCTCGGTGGAGTGGTGGCTGGAGACGTCGGAGACGCCATCAGGATTGACGACCTCAGGGGAATCAAAATCCCCTATTACGACGGGAACCCGTCCAACCTGGATGACTTCATCCTGGACTGTGAGGACTTCGCCGAGGAGGTCGTCGGCGAGATGCGGGGAGCTCCGCGGGATAAGTGGGTATGCCGGACATTCCCACACCGCCTGGCGCAGGACCTGAAGGAGGAGCTGCGGGATCAGATCCGAGAAGGATTGATCCGTACGGAGCAGGCCTGCCTTCAGTGGCTGGAGGATGAGGAGCGGGTGGACGCTCCGAACCAGAAGCTGGAGGACCTGTGGTCCATTCCGCTGCCGCTGGACCGCGGTGAGTTGCGGGTCCGGGAGTGGAACCGGTATCTGCGGAAGTACCGCAGATGCCTCAAGCTGGTGGAGGATTGGAACGAGGCCAGCGAGATCCGCCACCTCCTGAAGGACGTCCTCCCCGGCAACTGGAAGAGGAGAGTGGAGGACGAGGAGAAGAAGCGCGCGAAGAAGCGCGCGGCGGTGAGGATTATGGCGGCGGAGGATACCCATGCGGGTATCATGGAGTTCTTCAGGAGGAACCTGGGCGGACCCAACCGGATGTTGGGCCTGAAGAACGCCGTGTACGTGGAGGTATTCGGGGACTCCATGGGGCAAAGGTTGCTGCGCCTCAACAACGTGGAGTGGAGGCGCGGGGAGCCGCTGAGGATGCAAGTCATCTTCGCCCGCATGAGCCTGGACGAGATCGTGAAGTACATCACGGTGGAGTTGAAGCTCAATGCGAAGAACGAGGCCCACGTGCAGGATCGGCATGGTCATGGCCAACGAGGACACCGAGAAGACCGCCATCATCGGGAGATCCAGGAGGACACGGCCAACTCCGCGGAGGATGGTAGTGGAAGTGGC
Source organism: Eutreptiella sp. 'Long Island Sound 2002' (assembly GCA_964036045.1). Taxonomy (NCBI): domain Eukaryota; phylum Euglenozoa; class Euglenophyceae; order Eutreptiales; family Eutreptiaceae; genus Eutreptiella; species Eutreptiella sp. 'Long Island Sound 2002'. The sequence continues at coordinate 8,510,121 of OZ038398.1, read as the reverse complement.
CAAGACCACTGGTCCCGGGAGGATCACGAGGAGCCCCATTTCTTCGCGTTTGTGGCACACAACGTGAAGAACAATGGGCAGGATCGGTCCAGATGGAGCCGGGCGGGACCAAGGGGCAAAGAGCCAAGGAGGATTGGGAACCCACCGCTCTCGTTCCGGGAGTACAGGTCTCAGCACGACGGGTGCTGGGTCTGTTATGGCAAGGGGAACAACCATGCACATGACCACCGTCAGTGCAAGGTGTATGAGGCGGACAAGAAGGCCTACTTCGCCGACCACCCCGAGAAGAAGCCCAAGGAGCAGCGGATTTCCGACTGGAAGGCGAAGGGCGGAGACGGGGGAAAAGGCCAAGGCAAAGGCCAAGGAAAAGGCGGAGGAAGAGGCTATGGCGGTGGACCTGGCCAAGACCGACGAGTGAGGTCGATCGAGGAGGTTGCTGAGGACATGTTGAGGACGTTGGAGGAACTCAAAGCCCAGCAACGTGGTGGACAAAGTCCTGGCGGATCGCAGCCGGAAGGGGCTGCGGGAAGCCAAGTCTAGAGGAGCCCCCACGGGAGTGGGACCTCGGAGGTCTCTCCTCCGAAAATCAGTGGAATCCCAGAGAAAGCGAAGGCACATCGGGTGCCGAAGAAGGCTCCAGAAGAGCCAAAACCACTGAGTTTCGCCACTCCCAACCCCTGGAGCGCCCTGCCAAGGGAAGTACATGTGGGTACGGGACATGGCAAGAAGGAAGGAGCGACCACGGAGAGCCCCGTGGACGGGCAGGACCAACCCAAGATCTACACCATCCGTGACCATACCCTTGAAGTCCTGATGCACCCGGACGTGCTAGAGTTGCATGCCGTGAGAGTCGTCCATACACCTCATGGCGACGAGCGGCAGTTGCCCTTGAAAGTGCGAGTACGGTGCGGACGAGAGGAGAAGGTTGTGGATGTGTTGGTGGATACGGGTGCCCAGGTGAGCCTGGTCCGGAGAGGGTTGTTCAAGGAGGAACTCCTGCAGCCCAGCCGGAGACCGGTCCGCCTGAAGGTCGCCAACGGAGAGATTATGGGTGGGGGCACCCATGAGGCCACCATCAGTATGGAATTCTGGGAGCATGAGCGCTTGAACCGCCCTGATCAGGCGAAGAGAAGCACTCTATCCGGGAACTTCTATGTGGCCGACATCACCGATTGGGATATGATCATGGGGTATGACTTCATGGTGGCAAACGCCATTGGAGCCCTTCCCCATCGAGCAACGCTGGTCCGGGAGGATGATGAATGCCTCACATGGCTGTCCACGGACTATGCATGCGGATCATCCCAATGGAATGCTGAGGAAGAGGATCGGATCGTCCAAGCGGTGCAAGCTGTGGGTGCCAAGTCCAGAGGAGACTGTGGAGTTCAGCTCATGGAGTATGGAATGGCGCCGCAAGTGTACGCCAGGATGATCCAGACGCTGGGAGCCGAAGCACCCGAGACGGACGTCTTCGCTTCCCGGGATGCCCCACTTCTGCGGAAGTGTAGGAGGCATTGGCATCGAGGAGACTCAGCCTGGCACAGGCATTGGGGTTTGAAGGAGTGGGGACCCATGTATTGGCATGGTTCCCTGGACAATACCAGACGTACGGTGGAGAAGATCATCGCGGATAGGGCGAAGGGGATCCTGGTCATAACCGGCATAGGATCCACCCCATGTCCGCTGGAGGGTCTCAAGTTGACGCTGGACTCCATCACCCTGAACGAGATGTCATTCGGGCCAGAGGAGGAGTTGTTCATCGACGCCAAGGGTGTATCAATGCCCTCCCCGGGTCAAGCGTGGGGTACCAAGGCTTTCCTGGTGGATGGGGCGCAAGCCCAGCCCACGGGTGATGAAGCATTCATCCGTAGGGTGGAGGCGGTGCCCATGAAGGTCATGTTTGAGCCCAAGGAGGGGACGGATCAGCCAGTTGATGGCATTGACGTCCTGTCCCACGCCGAGATCGACGACGTCGTCAACTACATGCGGATGGGGATGCACGACCGTGTGGCAGCCAAGAAGAGGCGGGCCATGGTCACATCTCCGCATTGGTGGGACGACAAGATGTTGGTCACCGGCAAGTACGAGAAGGATGAGTTCGTGGCGAGGGTCATGGATCACATCGCGGACCAATACGATGGTCCGGTTGGGTCGGACCCACCAACATGGGGTTTTCCAAGAGTGGGAACCGGTAGCGACGAGCACCAGCCCGAAGCCGCAAATTTTCGAAGATTATCGGTGGGAATCGCGACCCACGACGATGAAGACGGCATATCGGACGAGGAGAAGTCGGACTCGGACCCAGAAGAGGCCTATACCGCAGTGCGGTCGGTTGTGTCTATACCGAAGCAAGCGGCTGAAGAGGCCCAGGAGAACCCGAAGGTCGCCGAGCTGAAGGAGAGGCTGATCAAGGCCTATCCGCGGCTATTCAGTGGCGTCGCCAACAAGAACCCTCCAGATCGCGGGAGGTTTGGTACAGCGAAGATCAAGCTGAAGCCGAACCCCAAGATCTATCGTCATCGGGAGTACCAACTTCAGGGCGATCGGGCCGAGGCCATGAAGAAGCTGTTGGCCGAGTTCATTGAGCGGGGATGGATCGAACCCTCCGACAGTGAGTGGGCAAGCCCAGCCTTCATCGTGCCCAAGAAGGAGAAGGGCGAGTGGAGGTTGGTGGTTGATTACAGAGGTTTAAAGGAGCAGACCGAGCACGACTCGTACTCGCTTCCCCTGATCGACTCCATCCTCCAAAAGCAACAGAAAAAGCGGATTTTCACGGTCTTGGACCTGAAACACGGTTATCACCAGATGCCGCTACACCCGGATTCCAGGCCCTGCACAGCGATGTCGACGCCGCTGGGGCCCATGCAGTGGAAAGTGGTGCCTATGGGCGCCAAGAATGGCAACGCCGCTTTCCAGCGCATGATGGAGGACCTACTCGGTCCTGTCCGGGACTGTGCTGATCCCTTCGTGGATGACATCATCATCGGGTCCGGCACGGAGAACATGACCGAGGACGAGCTCATCGACGCACATGAGAAGGATCTGCGCCGAGTGCTCAGCGAGTTGGACAAGCACAACATGGTGTGCAAGCCCACCAAAGCCTCACTCTTCGTGAAGGAAGTGGAGTTCGCGGGTCACGTGGTTGGTCACGGGCAACGCCGTCCCATGCCTGGGAAACTGGCGTCCCTGCACCACTGGGAGAAGCCCCAGACCATCAGCGAACTCCGGTCCTTCATGGGGTTCTGCAACTACTATTCGGGCTATGTCCGGATGTATGCAGAACTGTCGGGGCCGCTGCACAAGATGCTGCAAGTGGGCAAGTTCGATGGCCGGAAGTGGAGCAAGAAGAAGCTTGCTTGGACCCCTGAGGCCGAAGATGCGTTCAGCCGCCTGAAGGAGCGACTCCTGGGGCAACTGGGGCTGTTCCTGGTGGACCCGGACAAGGGATTCGTGCTACGGACGGACGCCTCAGACTATGCTGTGGGGGCAGTCCTCGAGCAGATCCGAGATGACGGGTCACATGTACCCGTGGCGTTCTGGAGCCGGATCCTGGCCGAGGGCCAACGCCGCACCTGGACTGCGAGGGAGAAGGAGACGTACGCCATTGTATGTGCGCTCAGGAAGTGGTCTGGCCACATCGGATTGCAACCGGTGGTGGTTTGCACGGACCATCAGTCCTTGCAGAGCTGGCACAAGGAGCATGTCGACACCCCCTCGGGACCGGCGGCAAGGAGGGCCCGATGGCATGAGACGTTCGCCAAGTTCGACCTCAGCGTCGTGTACGTCCCGGGGAAGGACAACACTGTGGCGGATTGCCTCAGTCGCTGGGCCTACCCCGCGGGCAAGGCTTGGATGGACATATCCAGCCATGGAGACGCCGAGGAGACCGAGGAGGCCAAGCGCATCATCGAGATGGAGAAGGTCATGGAGCAAGAGGGGGTCAAGTGCTTTGTGGTGATGGCAAATCGTACGGACCTGGCCAAGTTCCGGGGTGCCCGCGTCCAAGCTATTCGAGAGGAAACCCTCCAGCAATGGATGGTGGCCCCTGTAGAGCTAGTCAGGTCGGTGCTCACAGAGGACTGGTCGGATGACTACGCGGCATCCGAGCACTGGAGCAAGTACTGGAATGCCGTGAGCGCCCCGTCGGACGACGAATGGCCCGAGGGCTTGACCGAGGATGGCGACAAGTTGTTCCTCAAGGACAAGCTGCTGGTGCCCGAGAACGGAGTGGAGCAGCTCATTGACCATTGGCACAACGCCCAGCTCATGCATCCTGGCCGAGACAAGATGCAGCAGGACCTGGAGTGGCGTTTCAAGTTCCCTCCGGGGTATTACGCCATCCTGGACAGGTACTGCAGCGACTGTGCCGTGTGTCGGGCCACGAAGAGCCCCAACCACTCCACAGCGGGCAACCCGGTGTACACGGCTATACCGGAGGCCCCTATGCGGTCCGTGGCCATGGACGTATTCGCCATGCCTGAGGTCACCGTGGAAGGAGAGACCTACGACTGTGTCATCCTGGCGGTGGACAGGCACAGCGGGTATATCGTGGCTGTCCCGGGCAAGAAGTCCAAGAAGAAGGACAAGAAGGACAAGCATGGAGTGGGGCTGCAGGCCAAGACCGTCGCTAATGCCATGATCAGGCATTGGCTGACGATTTTCGATGTCCCAGCTGTCATCTGCAGCGATCGGGGCAGTCAATTCGTGGGAATGTGGTTCAAGACGATGTGCAAGCACATGGGGATTCGGCACGCCAAGACCGTGGCGTACCACAGCCGGTCGAATGGCCGTGCTGAGGTTGCCGGGCGGCAGATGTTCGAGAAGTTCCGCCAGCTGCACATCGACGAACCGGGCCGGAACTGGTACAATTCGCTGTGGAGAGTGCTCCAAGCGTATCATGACCTTCCGGGACCCACTGGACTGTCGCCCCATCGCATCCTGTTCCTACGGGATCGAGTGTCACGCACTCTCCCGTGGTTGAACCATGGCAAAGTGGCCCGGGATGCGAACGCCATGATGGCTGAGGCGGACGACACGGCGGCCAAAGTGTGTAAGGCACTTCAGGACGAGCATGACAAGAGGGCCAAGTACTTCAAGCAGGGAAAAGTCCAGAAGTATGCTCTCCAAGACACTGTGTGGGTGGAGCGGCACCACAAGGATGTCCTGTCCAGGCATCGGCAGGCATCTTGGTATGTGCCGGGGGTAATCGTGCGGAAGGTCGGGCAGGATGTGTATGCGGTTCGTGTGGGGGATAACAAGATCCTGGACCGCGACCATACCCAGCTTCGTCCTCGAGCACCAGACCCCAGCGGACGTCCCGTCACCTTCGAGTTCACGGCCGGCGATGTGGACTCAGACGACGAGGGTGAGGACGACGACTTCACCGCTGAGAAGATCCTGGCGGACAAGCCGGACCCGGGGACGCCTGGGGGTAGGCTTTATAAAGTCCGTTGGAAGGGATTCGCCGCATCCAGGGATTCGTGGGAACCTCCGAACAGTTTCGTGCCGAGGTATACCACGGTCTGGATGGACTACCTAAAGAAAAAGAATATTTCTTTGGATGTCAAGGACGTGTTGGTCCATTTGGTTGCTGCTGTAGCACCGTAATGGATCCCCCCTTGGCATTTTGTTTGTTTCTGTGCTTGGGGAGACGGGTGAGGGCGTTCATCCGGGGATTTTTGGGCCTTGATTGGCCATCTACCCCCTTCACTCGATCTCCACATATATATTTCACTTTGGTATACTCATTTAGGTCGACCGACGACGTTTTTCTATCTTTGATCCCCTTGGTCCATGTTGTAGATCAAGAGGAGACCGGATATGGCGTAGGGCGCTGAGTATCAGTGTCCTCACCCCTCCCTTGGGGCATGGGGGACGCCTACGACGTGTGTGGGGCCTCCATGTGTCCTTGGGACATGGGGGGGGGGGTTGGAGCCCATTGGGGTCCTCCCGTCCTCTCTTCAATGACTTCCGAGCGGTAACAACGCTCTGAGAAGGGGGGTGAAGCCGGTTCGGACCCCCGTGGCCATCTTGGGGTCACTTGGGGTGTGTATCTATGTGCCGGCAAGCCGCCATTGGCTGATATCATACTCTCCCGTCCACCTGAACTAACCCGATGTGATAGTGTGATAGGTTTGGCCATTCCGGCTATGAGCGGCCATATTCAGTACCGAGGCACCGCCAGCGGAGATTTATATATCGGAATATCAGGAATCAACAGGGTTTTATTTTCATAATGTTTCCGTAATTTTTCAGCCTTTCGTTCTGATGGTCAATATATCGGCGACTGTCAGTTGGCTCGCGATTTTGCGTTAACCGATTGGTTAACTGTTATTTCCAGATATTTTGGCGGATACTCCGTTGAAGGGTCAGATCTCATCAGCAAAGGGTTCGTTGCTTCCGCAATTTTCTAAATAAGCACTCGGAATTTTAATCTGAATTTTTCGCGATGTCGAAATCGGATTTTCGACTTCGACATCGCCGCACTTGATTTGGACTTCTTCGAGTGATCATACTCCTTTCCCTATGCCCGAATCAGGTTTCCCTTATACTTGCCACCCATTTGACTTGGAGATATAAGGGAAACAAAAGTGAATCGTGGGACACTTTGAAGGGCCATATCTACGTGCGAGTGTGAGGAAAGAGAATAAGGAAGGTTGGGTTGCAAGCGCCATAGTCTCAAGTTAATTTAGGAAGCATCAAACGCCTTTGGTGCGCACACATGCCCGGTGTAGCAAGGGAAAAGGGTCAAGAGGGTATAAAGTGATATATAACTCTTGGACCGTGCAACCGAATATTTTAATGCGACTTTCGAGTGTGCCGCATGAGTGTTGGGGTTGCATAGCAACTTTCCTTGGGTTCCTACGTATTTTTAACGTGAAGTTATGTCTATGGAGGGACATGGCATATCATGGTGGGAGCCACTTTTGAGGGTATGTTTTATATGCGTTGTATATGTCTTGATATGCTCACGCCCATGTTATATATCTTCGTGTGGCCGAAGAGATGGGGAGCCATACGTGACAAGGGCTTTGCCCATGTCCCAATTGTGGAATTCAAAGCGCTAGACCAAGTCTACCGCGTATGTATTGCTCATGGTATGTTTGACAAAGAGATCCATGGGTGCACTCCCATTTTCGTGGGGCATGTAGATATTAGTGGCGAAGGTATCTCCATGCGCCCGATTGGGGATCCAAGTGGGGGAATTGTTCGCAAATGGTTCCAATCATTTGTGTATTGAATCATGAGCGGATATCATGGGTGAGCATAGAGATATACTATCATGACAACTTTGTATTTGGTCATATTTTCATGTTTTTGACCTCATTTTTTGCTCATTTTTGTGTTTTATGTGCTCAACTGGTCGGCTAACAGCAAAGTGCCTAGAGATCCGTGAACTATGGTATGTTGCTTATATGTTGGTATATGCTTCGGTGTTGTACCTCACCATATGCCGGATCAAGTGGTCACTTTGGCTTGGCACACGAGGCCTCACAAAATTAGGTCTCAAACTCATGAGCTGACTTGTGAGGCATGACATGTACATAACCGGAGGAGGTTCGGAGCCAATGATGGGATATTCTTGGGCAGGGACCTTTGGTCTATATCACCCTTGTAAATTACTTTCCGGTTTGACACATGCATGGAGCATATGAACATTTGCCATATGCATTTTTGAGTATATAATTGATTTTTGGGCATAATGGTGTGATTTGCCTGATTTTGCCATGTTGTGAGGTCATCTTCATGGGGCAGTTCTCCAAGCCCATTCGACTCCAAGTCCAACCAAGTATATGTCAGGGTAGGGCATGGTCCTGAGTGCCACTCTAGGCCATGACACGCCACCTCCCCTATTGGGCTAGGATTTAGAGGCTTGGGAGTGAACACATTTTTGGGGTTTGTGTAGTGACTTGTGACACATGGCATTCAGCCATCTCATTTGATCGGGTTCAGGGCAATATGTTGGTGAGTCAAGGGAAGGTCTTGAGTCCAGGGAATGAGGGGTTTATGGCTGTGAATGTGTATGTTTACCTCTTTCCCCAACTTTGCTTTATTTGTGTTCATATGCCAATTTCAGGGCTTTCTTCCTTGGTGCAATTCTTGTACATGCCCGCCACCGTGGGAATACCGGTGTGCTGAACGAAAGCCCGCAGCCTGATTTGGATTGTGAATTGGGTTATTGCTATACTTGTGGGATCTGGTTGCTGTTCAGGGTTGAAGGAGGATTACACTTTCTATATTTTTGGATTTGGACCCTGGATTTTGAGGATATTGAGAAATGCAATCGTTGATCCGGAGCAAGTCAGCAGGGGTTACAGGCGGAAGGGGCACAGCGGGGGCCGGTCCTGGTAGGGACCTTCTTTAGTTTGCCAGCACATGACCCTCTCCCCTGTTCTGCTCACTGTGCCTCGTCCTCTCCCCCCCTACCCATTCCCGTACTCTTCACAGTATGTGGATTCCAACTCGTTTGGACACATCTACCGTTATTTGGGAGAGCCTCCGAGACTACAGGTCTCAGCCCTCTCTGAGTGGTGTTGTGAGAGTGTTCTGGAAGCATGGACCAACCCGCGATCGGCACAGTGGCTGTGGGTTTATCTGGACGGGTCATGGGACCGCCCCTGGGCCGGATCTGCAGCCATTCTCTGCTGGCCAGACGGCACCACGATAGCCCTCGCCATCCCCTGTCCACATCACAGCAGTAAAGATTCAGAATTCTGGGCGTTTGTGCAGTGCACACGCTACCTAGAATCGGTGGGGTTCAAAGGCTCTGTCTTTTTTTGCATCGATAACTCACAACTAGTTAGCTGCATCGATAACAGACTGGCGGGGAAACCCATATCCCTGCGAGCTCCAGTACGCAAGGCACTTGGCAGTGCGTCGTTGACGACTTAATTCACTCGGTGAGGTTTAATGTAGGTGCGGGATGGCTCAAGTCTCACGTTGGGTTTACGGGCAATGAAATTGCTGATGCCTTTGCCAAATACACGGCGTACACATGTAGGGTGTTGCCTTCGCACCTTCAGCCTCCCCGCATGCACACGGTCACGTTTGGGGGACAGCCCAGTATACAGAAATTCGGAGGCGCAGCTCGAAAGAGACTGTACCCGGAGCACGATCACACGGGCATAGCAATATCAGTCAGCTTTGACTGGCCCAACAACTATTCCTGGTTCAGCTCTTTCGCTGACAAGTGGTCTCTGGGGGTAAAGGGCATGGCAGGGTCCAGCCCGTTCTGGGACCTGTCTGACCGTCAATGTCCAGTGTGCAACAGGCAGCACCCCCTGGACCTAGTCTCCTCTATAGCCTTCTGCGGAGATATGTCATCTTTCCTTGAGCGAATGGCCTATTCCTGGGGTACAGTTCTAGGACCTATTGCGTGGCAGTGGGTCCAGGGACAACGCACTAAGGGGGAGCTACGCAACTTCGCCCGCACTCTCGTCCCCCTCTCCCTGTACAAATTAATGACTGAGTCTCGGTCCCGCAAAGAGGCAATGTATGCAGCTCTAAAGCTCAGGCGCACCTGCCTCACGTCCATTGTCAAGTCTGCATGTGAGCACCGACGCAGTCACCCCCTTCCTGCCCCCCGCCCCCACCCCTCACAGACAACACCTTTTTCCAGTCCCACGGCCCGTACAGCACCACCGACCGCCCCCCCCGTCACCTGTCCACATCTACCTCCCGTCCTCTCCCCTTCCCCTACAGGTTCAATCGAAGCCCAAACTTCAACAAAAACGAAAACGCTCCTCTGCCCACCAAATACCACCAGGTAAGCAGCCGACACCTACGACTTCCGTTGTGCAGCCGGCTTCTGTGGCACGCCGATAACTGTCGGTCCACAAATTTTTCGCAGGCACGTAAACGTACATCACTCCGCTCTCCTTCGCAGACCCTTCATTCGCTCAACTGATTTCCCAAGGCTACACGAAGTAATCGTAAGTCAGGTCACGTTTTCCTGCAGGTTTCTGCTTCTATTCATCAACTGCGGACCACAGCTTCGTCACAGTGTTCACTTACCGCTTTGTTACTCATTGCTTGCTCAGTTGCATTGGCTGTGCCTCTTTCTACCCCCCCCCCCCCACCAACAGCAGCCTGCCGGCTGGATTTCCTGATTGTTTTGTCCTTTTACTGTTTGCCCCCCTTGTCAGAGCCCCTACCCCCCTTGTATTCCCTCTGGACCATCCTTGGGGGTCCCCCCCCCCCCCGCCCCATGCAGCCCCCTCCGATGCACTCACACCACAGCCCAGGTGACGTTTTCACGTACAGACTTCAGGTACATGTCCACAGTGCAGTACGTCGGTGGACGTAGATGGATGCGCTGAACTTCTACACTCCAGGACTCAGGCAGCCACAAAGGACAGGTCAGGGACGCACCACAATGTAGTCCGACCACCTTTGGTCATAGTGGGCCGCAGGTTTCCGCAAGTGTCCATAAGTTCCCTCCATGTAAATATGTCCCGCGATTGAACCACACTGAACTCTGAGGATGTTGAAATGTTTCAAAAAACCTCGTCAACCCACAGGTCACCACGAGGGCAAAGTCGTAGCCCCCAAACTTCGGCATCTCCGTGTAGTCCACGTAGAGAACACTGTTAGCACGGTGGGGAATGGGCAGGGTTGAGTAGAGACCCCTGTCTCTGATATCCCGAGGTTTGCGGGACCTACACGGGCACTTGTCCACGATAGGCTGGAGGGTCTTCGGCAGTTTGTCATCAGTCCACGTAGTGTCGAACCACTGCTTGAATAGCCTCAGGGTACGGTCACCACCCACATGACCCCTGGACTCATGGGTCCACTGCAGTAGCGCTGGGACTCTGTCACTGGGTACCACGATGTGGTCCTCTTGCCAGAGGTAGCTCTTGTCCCTGTTCCACTGCTCTTGGTTGACCAGGAGGGGTTCAAGCGCTTCTCCAGGCGCTTGTAGATATCCCCAAACTCCTTCAGGTATTCCGCTTGTTGGAGTCCATCTAGGAGTCGTATCATAGCCATGTTGAGGTCCAAGTGTACGTCCGTACGGCTGAACGCCTTCTTAGCCAGCGCTTCAGACCGGGCACCAATCAGGGCGTCGAAGTTGTTGCGGCTAATGTAGTCTGCACACTCGTTCCTCACTAACTGGATATGGTGTACCGTCAGCCGTAGTTGGCTGAGGTAGGTCCACCAGCGCCGTAGCTTGGCCTTCTCAGGTGGGGGACCCTTCTGGAAAGTGTGGACCGGCTCTTGGTCACACAGCCAGACCACAGGGTTACTCCCCAACACGCGTGCCTGAGAGGATAGCACCATCATACCCACGAGCAACTCCTGCTCATAGGCCGAGTAGTTCCCCCTGGCCTGGTTCCATTTCCAGTTCCAGTGGCCCAGGGGTACTAGGACCGACTTGTCGTCAGGGTAGCTGTGCTTGAGAGTTCCATCTCGGTTGAGACCTTCCGTCCCCCATTGGGAAATAGCCGAGTCAAACTCCTTCTTCCCTAGTGCTTGCCATTGCAACAACGTTCCACCACCGCCCACATTGTTGGCGTCGGTCACCAGGATAATCTCACCTTGTGCTCTAGGCATGCCCAAGCACTTAGCGTTGGCCACCTTGTCTTTGAGCTCGTCAAACGCTTGTTGCTCTTGTGGGCCCCAGCGCCAAGTGGTATCTTCTTGATCAGGTCCGTCAGAATGGCGCTGGTGTAGGTGACGTTCTTGATATGGCGGCGGTAGAAGTTGCACGCCCCAATGAAACTGGGTACATCATGAAGTCCTTTCTCGGGGTCTTCATGTTGTACCTTAGCATCCATCAGAGGTTTGGCCTTAGAGGCCGCTGGGCTCCACCACCCATAGCCAACGTCAAACCCCAGGTACTGCATGGTCTCCTACATGGACTCACACTTCTCCAGCTTGAGTCGTGTGTGGTTCTCGAGGCAGACCGCAAAGAACTCACCCAAGAAGAATTAGGTGATCCTCCTGGGTATTGGTCCCGAGGCATACATCGTCGATGTGTGCTTCGGTCTGTGCCCCACGGGATATGAGTTCTTGCACCTTGGGTCTTCGTCGTAGGATGGACAAGATCTTGTTCATCAGCTCTTGAAATAGAGCGGGTGCGTTGGCCATGCCAAAGGGCATGACCTTCCACTTGAACACCCTCCCCTGAGGGGTGATGAAGCCTAGTAGCTCCTGGGCGTTGGGCGTCAGGTCCACCTGCCAGAATCGGCTGATCTTGTCCATCTTGGTCTTGTAGCGACAGGAGGCTATTTTCTCAAGGGTAGACTCCATATTAGGAATGGACCCTGAGTGTTTCAACGTTTTCTTGTTCAGCTCTGCATGGTCCACTACAAGCCGTTTGGCTGTAGCCCCAGGTTTAGCCACCAGGAAACAGGGGCTGCAGTTCTGGGGGTAGTCCCCATCCCTGTACTCCGCGGGTGCAGAAGCTTATAAGGACCTACCTGGAGGTGTTCGGGGAACTACCACCCCCATCCTCATGCGACAAACTGGTACCGATGGACCTCAAACTTAAACCCGAGTTCGTGGGTCAAAAGATCCGGAGGAGACCTTATCCTGCTCCTAAAGAACAGGCCGATGAGATAGAGCGACAGATACAAGAGTGTATCGACGCTGGCCTTATCCTGGTCCAATAGTTTAATCTTGTCATTCATGTCCTCGTTGGAGTGTAGGTTGCTTGCCCCCTGGGTAATAGAAGCCGGGAGGTGGTCCTCCACCGGCTCTTCGCCCTTGGTAGTATCCTTCAACCCTTGGTAGGCGTATAGAAGGTCTTGTTCAACCATCTCCGGTGGACGATGGCAACACAGGCACGCTCGTGGGGGTTCACATATACATTCCTCCGAGCGTTCATCTTCCTTGGGGGTCCTCACATGGGCACCCCGCACGCTTTTCATGAGCTTAAGATCTACCTCCCTTTGCCAGGTGGTGATCTTCTGTTCGAGGTCCTCCTTCAATTGGGATAGACCCCCCATACATCCTTGCTTCACTGGCCATGAGCTGCGGGTAGGCTTAGCGTAGCATAGCTTTTTTGCCACCAACCTCCTCTTGGAGTCCACGTACTCCCTTAGCCTGGATCGGGGGTCCAGCTCCTCGTCCAAGGGGTCATCCACCCTCATGGAGAGTAGGGGTTTCACTGAGGTGAGGTCCTCGGCGTTCTCCACTTTCTCCACGCATGTCTGCACGAAGAAGGCGTCATGCTCAGTTTCGTCGTCAGAGCGGATAGAGCTGGGGAGCTCGGATGGTCCACATTCAGAGAATTCATCAGGAACAGGTACATGGCAGGGAGAGTTGCGGGCATTGGTGTTAGTCACGACGTATTCATCTCCCCCTGGTATAGTCTCAATAGCATCTTGAGGTCGTAGTCGATCGCTCTCACGTTGTATAGTCTAGACCAGAGTTGAGTCCAGGTCCTCCCAGGGGATAGAGGTAAGGCCCCCGTCCACCACGCTGAGCATACTTCCCCATCCGGGTTTCCCGATGGGCGTCTTGCGTCCCAGAGGCACGTAGACGGCCTCTTCAGGTAGCCGGACAGAGGTGATAGTCAGCCTGTCCAGGAGGGTTCGCGAGTACTCGTTGCCCCCATGGGCTCCCCAATCGGGGGAACGCAGGACCATACGGGAAATTTCCAGGACAACCTTGGTCAAGACCTTCCCCAGTTCACTGAACCTGGGGTTCCCGTAGGCCATCCCGAAAGAGGGCCAGTAAATTTTGTAGCAGCAGTTTTTCCCCCTGCTGCAGTAGAGGTCCAAGACATGTTGCTTGTCGCTGGCGAAAAACTCCACACTCAGGTCTTCTCTGGAGTAACCCAACTCCTTCAGACCTTGGTCTAGGACTTCCCCCAATAGTTGATAGTCCTCAGTTTTGGAGGCTGCCATCATGTTCGAGGGCTCCTCCTTCGATACCCTCAGGTAGCTCGAGGTGTGCTCCGACTGCTCCAGTGGCATGGACTCTCTGCCATTGCCGTGGTCCATGTAGAGGAGGTAGGGCGCTTGCAGCGTCAGGGATTGTATCTCGGAGTGCTGCACGAAGAAGTCAGTCCCCAATACAAAGTCGAAGGCCTCAGTGTCCATCACATAGAACCGATGGGCGATAGTTCGGGAGCCCATAGGTACCTCCACTTCACAGTCCCCGCAGCTGTGCACCACGTGTCCATGCCCCATTCTTATAGCCGCGGTGGGCATGGTGTTCTTCAGGCTCCCACAAGGTAAAATTGTCTTGGCCACTATTGATATGGTGGCCCCGAGATCCAGTACCAGTAAGAAAAAGTGCTTTTCCAATGCTTTAGGGTATACTTTAGTTGTATTAGAGGTGCTCTAAGCACTCTTGCATTTTTATCTTAGTATTGGCCTAACCAAAATGGGTGATAACACATTTCGACCTATGGAACCAAACGCTAAATCAGGATGTGGTGTGGACCCCTTAATCCCCAAGTTATATGCACCAAAACATCTTTTCCTGGGTGACTGAGGCACTGATATACTGAAGGCAGAGCCTATGAATTTATCTATGATTTCTCATGAATTCTTAGCTATCCTAGTGGTATGCAGCCTAGGGGGCTGGGGCACCTCTTTTTGAGAGGTCCTGGGTTCAATACCCAGTCAGCCTAGCTAAGTAGGAATATCCTATGTAACATGGCAGTGACCTCAGCGCCACAAGCCATGCCACCTCAGCACCTATGGGACCCAAAAACAAAGAGTGCACATCTCAAGATGGCACTACGGAAGAGTGAGAGCCCATGGGGCAGTTTTTCAATCAGTTTGTCTCAAACATGTAAAATATTTCATCCTGAGTTGCAATGTATGTTAATTGCTGTGGTCTTTTGTTGATAGTTGGCTTTATCTAACTCTTTGTGACTGCAGCCCTTCATACTTTGATCCTGTTTATCTTCTACTTGCTTATCTCTGGCTACGGTTATCCTGGATTGGTTGTATTTGAACAATAAAACATTTTCCTCATCAAAAACAAGCAGCAGGAACCCTACACCAGCAGCAAGCGGCAGGAGAGGCACAACAAAAACACAGTGCTGAAAACACTATAAAACTTTCTGGTAGCAAGAGGCAGACAGTCTCTGCGTACCGGCAGCAACCCCGTGCCGTACATCCAGTGCGCCGAGTACTGTCATAAGCAAGAAGGGCGAATATGGACACAAAGAAGGAGGACACCGACGTGAGGACGGTGCCTGAGGCACCAGTAATGCAAACACCTGGTGTACCTGGACCTGGACCTAGCGCTGTACCTTCGGTGCCCTTACATGGGCCAGTGGATGTGGTTGATGACTCGCTGGCGGGACTTCAGTCGGCCTTCCGAGCCCTCTCAGTCGAAGGGGTGGACAACAACCCTGTGAAGAGAAAGAGGGAGAGAGAGAAGGATGCAGGAGAAGGCATGGCAGACGAAGGAGTAGACCATGAGCACGACCCGACGAGTGAGTCGACCTTCGAGGGCGCACCAAGCGCCTCTGGCCTCCACGCATCACCCTCTCCTACAACCACCACACTCCAAACTCCAGGCCCAGCCGCTGCAATATCCACACCCATAACCAGCCTGCCTATGGCTGAGGGCACAGGCTTTACTGGTATGCCTACTTACCCTGCCTATGGTGTGGACCCATCTACCACTGCGTTTCCAGAGGCAACTACCGCCGGTGAGCCAGTGGCCTCCGGCTCTGCGCCGCGCTGGTACGCGGCAGACTATCACCATCCTCTACCCGCTACGGGAGCCTATGCGGATGTTCCTGGACATGCAACCCTGAGTGGGCTGAGGAGAGGTGCTGAGTCATGCGGGAGCAGGAGTGGAGGATCGGGGAGATCCTCCAACAGGTCCCTGACGCGGTCCGAGATCAACGAGGCGCTCCGAGGAGCCACCTCTAAAATTGTTGGTGATCTCAATCAAGAGATTCGGGCTGAACTGGAGCCCCTGATTCCACCCCAAGCATCACCTACCATCGTGGGAGTTTCACCCCACCAAGTACAGGCCAACCACCTGGTGGCAGGGTTGACAAACACCCTGGGGAGCCTGAGGAGCCGACCGATGCCAACTCCTGCTGTGATACCGAGAAGCCCTTTCATACCAAGAACGGCCCAGCCTCCCTACAGCCACGTGGGGAATTCCACGAGAGCCGAGCTGGACCGGCTGGGGCTGACAGCCCTAAGGGCAATGGTTGACGTGGAGCCCCATGGCTCTAGTGACCTAGGCGGAGACCCCTCTGACAATGAGCCGCCGTCCATGACTTCTGCTTCGCCCTCGGAGGACGACGACCCTGAGGACCCCAAGAACCCGAGTGGGCGGAAGAAGAAGAAGAGGAAGACCAAGCGCCCTGAGGGACGCAGGTCTCAGGAGGCTAAGGCAATTGCCACCTCCAAGATCGTGGTGAACTTGCCTGAGTTCACAGGCAAGGATCTCAGCGAGTTTGCTGAGAAGTTTGGCCGGTTTCTTGGAATGACCGGCCAAACCCATGCTAGTGGGCGAGTCAAGTGTGATCTGCTCCTGCAGTGCTGCAAGACCAAGTACCTGGACAAGCAGGTCAAGCAGATCGTGACGAAGTCCGCCTCCTTTGCCGACGTGTTGGTTGCCTTGGAGAGGCAGTACCCAACCTATGAAACCGACCTCTCCATCAGGGCCGAGATCCAGAACCTGGCCATGCTGCCCAACAACCCCAAACCTGCCAGGGTCTCTGAGCCACTGGCTGACCTGGATCACTGGGCTGGACGACTGATGCCCGGTTCCTACAGCAGCGATGACCTGTTTTTCTGGTTGGTGGCTAAGCTTCCTCGGGAGCTGTGGGAGGAGTGCATGTCAACGGCAGAGCGCAAGGCCAGAGCCCTCAACTACGAGGATTTGTCTGTACTACTCCTGGAGCTGGCGCTGGAGAAAGAAAGCTACCTGCACCTGAACGCCTACCGTCCTGGAGGAGGAGGCTCTGGGAGCCATGGCAAAGGGTACCAAGGACCCAGACCTGGACAGGGGACTACCCCCAAGCACGCCCGTATCATGGACAATGTCAAGGAGCTCTTCTGGTGTGACGCCAGAGATGAGCATGGCGGCCTGCAGCACGCCCCTGACTGCGAGCAGCGTGATTGCTTCGTGGTCCAGGGGAAGAAGCAGGAGACCAACACCGGCGCCAAGGCTAAGATGCCCGATCACTACAGGTGTACTATCACCTGTGCCTTCAGTGGGAAGAGGAAGCACTACGAGGATGAGTGCTACCACAAGCAGCGCCTGTCGGCGAAGCTGAAGGGCGAGGATCCTGGCAAAGGCTCCGGCAAGGGCGGTGGCAAGGGCAACGGCAACGACTCCGGCAAGGGCAAGTCGAAAGGATGTGGAAAAGGACAAGACAAGAACCAAGGTAGACGAGAAGGAGGCGCTAACCGCCAGCCGGACAAGGACAACAAGAACCCGGACAAGAACGGAGGCAACCCCAACCCTAATTCAGGGGGGAACTCGGAGCTCTCTGGAGGGCAGTCTGGTCCTACCACACGCTCGCAGACACAAACTCAGTGAGAGCAAGGGGTCAAGCGTGAGCATGAAGGTGGTGATGACGGCAGCGCCAAGAAGAGAAGCCGTTTCATGAGGATGGCCCGCAAATTGCGAAACAAGGGGTTCGAGGTGACCTGTCCCGCGGTGTTCTGACCGGGACGCTCCGGTGGGGCCCTGGACCTGGTGTTCTGGGTACGTATCTGACTAGGGGGACGTGAATACGTGGGGGTATCGGATACTGGAGCCACCATATCTATAGTGGCCAAGAAAACTTTACCTTGCGGGAGCCTGAAGAACACAATGACCACCGCGGCTATAAGAATGGGGGATGGACATGTGGTGCACAGCTGCGGGGACTGTGAAGTGGAGGTACCTATGGGCTCCCGAACTATCGCCCATCGGTTCTATGTGATGGACACTGAGGCCTTCGACTTTGTATTGGGGACTGACTTCTTCGTGCAGCACTCGCAGATACAATCCCTGACGCTGCAAGCGCCCTACCTCCTATACGTGGACCACGGCAGTGGCAGAGAGTCCGTGCCACTGGAGCAGTCGGAGCACACCTCGAGCTACCTGAGGGTATCGAAGGAGGAGCCCTCGAACTTGATGGTAGCCTCCAAAACTGAGGACTATCAACTGTTGGGGGAAGTCCTAGACCAAGGTCTGAAGGAGTTGGGGTACTCCAGAGAAGACCTGAGTGTGGAGTTTTTCGCCGGCGACACGCAACATGTCTTGGACCTTTACTGCAGCAAGGGGAAAAACTGCAGCTACAAATTTTACTGTCCCTCTTTCGGGATGGCCTACGGGAACCCCAGGTTCAGTGAACTGGGGAAGGTCTTGACCAAGGTGGCCCTCGAACGTTCCCGTATGGTCCTGTGTTCCCCCGATTGGGGAGCCCATGGGGGCAACGAGTACTGGCGAACCCTCCTGGACAGGCTGACTATCAGCTCTGTCCGGTTACCTGATGAGGCCATATATGTGCCTCTGGGGCGTAAGACGCCCATCGGGAAACCCGGATGGGGGAGTATGCTCAGCGTGGTGGACGGAGGTCTTACCTCCGTCCCCTGGGAGGACGTGGACTCGACTCTGGACCAGACGAGGGACCGCGGGTGGCGCAAAAAAAAATCATAGCAACGAAGAACAGTACCAACAAAGACGGGTGACCACTTTGGGGAAAGGCAAGGGTAATGGGGGGCGCGGGGGCCAGGAAGAGGGACCCACCACAGGTCCTGACGGGAAAACACCACGCAAGCGGAAGGGGGCGGGAAGGGGGCGACCAGTGCTAGGCTCACGAACCGGACCCGGGAAGGCAGCGGAACAGGCTGGGCCCGCGCCAGAGGGTTGCAGGCGGCCCAAAAGAAAAAACGGGATGCAGGGAAAAGGGGGCGGGACAGAAAGGGGCGTGTGGTCAGAACCACACGACGGCCCCAGGGGAGTAGGACGGCAGGGGAGGCGGCACAGGAGTAAGGGGCGGGGGCGGGAGGGACGCGACCCGTGCTAGGCGCACGAAACGGTCCCCGAATGGATGAGGATCCAGTGGGCCCGCGCCACAGGGTTGCTGGCGGCCCGGTGGGGTATAAACACGGGATGAGGGAGGGGATGGGGCCGCACAACAGCCCAGGGGAATAGGCCGGGGCCGCGGCACGGGGGAAAGGGGCGGGGGCGGGAAGGGAGCAACGCGTGCTAGGCGCACGAAACGGTCCCCGGATGGAAGAGGATGCAGTGGGCCCGTGCCACAGGGTTGCTGGCGGCCTGGTGGGGTATAAACACGGGATGATGGCACAAGGGGACGGGACAGGGAAGGGCGTGTGGCTAGGGCCGCACAACAGCCCGGCGGGGTAGGGAGTCCAGGGGATGCTGGGAATGGGCCGGTGACGGGATGTGGCATAGGGGAAGGGGACATGGGATTGGAAGGGAGACCGACAGCGCCAAGCAACAGCCCCGTGGGATTGGGAAACCAGTCGCCATGGAGTGGTGAACCATGGGCCAACCATGGGGAACCTGACCACGGGAAGTCGGGAAAATACTCTGAACACCGGGACGGCCGTGAGGTGTCCGCAGGGGTGAGGGTTGACCTTGAGATCCCCGGGTCAATGGCCTGAGTACACGTAGGTTCACGCGTGAGCCGGACCAGGGGGAACGTGGAAAGGGTCGCCCCCTGGCCTCCAGCCGTGGATGGACGACACCGAAGTGCATCCGGGAGCCGAGTGGGTACTCCAACCTGTGAGGGATGGGGAGTGGTGGAATGTGGTTGACGGAGAGAAATGCTCCGCTGTCGGCGAGGGCTATCCACAGGAAATCCGCCTACAGGCGCCCGAAAGGCTGTGCTAGGGGGAGAAGGCAAGAGGATCCTTTGATGGGTGACCGGAAGGAGCTGAGACCGTGAGGGCAGCGACTGAAGGGAACCTACCGCCGGTCATGTCCCAAGGGAACCTGGTTGAAGTTCTCGGACGTGAGGTGAGACAGGGGTCGCCAGGGGAACTGACGGTGGAGAGCTCTCCTTCCCGCCAGAGGCGGCCACCATGTAAAACAAACAAGGAACTCGGTAGGAACCAGTTGCGTCCCCCGTCGGCCTCAGCAAGAGCCACCTGAGGACGCCGGGAACTCGGTAGGAACCAGCTGCGTCCCCCGTTCGCCTCAGCAGGAGCCACCTGAGAACGCCGGGAACTCGGTAGGAACCAGCTGCGTCATGTCAGATGAGGCTGCGGACGCAGCCGCCCTTACTTACTTACTTACTTACTTGGACTCTGGTCCAGGCTATAGAACGAGAAAGCGATGGACTTACCCTGGGCGACTTGAAAGATCGACTACGACCTCAAGATGCTATTGAGACTATCCCCCGGGGGGATGAATACGTCCTGACTAACACCAATGCTCCCGACTCTCCATGCCGTGTACCTGTTCCCGATGGAGTCTCTGAGTGTGGACTATCCGAGCTCCCCAGCGCTATCCACTCTGACGGCGAAACTGAGCATGACGCCTTCTTCGTGCAGACATGTGTGGAGGAAGTTGAGAACGCCGAGTACGATGCCCCACTGAAACCCCTACTCTCCATGAGGGTGGAAGACCCCATGGACGAGGAGCTGGATCGCCGATCCAGGCTAAGAGAGTACGTGGACTCCAAGAGGAGTTTGGTGGCGAAAAGGCTATGCTACGCTAAGCCTACCCGCAGCTAATGGCCACTGAAGCAAGGACGCATGGGAGATCTATCTCAATTGAAGGAGGACCTCGAACAGAAGATCACCACCTGGCAAAAGGAGGTAGATCTTAAGCTCATGAAGAGCGTGTGGGGTGCCCATGTGAGGACCCCAGAGGAGGACGACCTCTCGGAGGAATGTGTATGTGAACCCCCTCGAGCGTGCCTATGTTGCCATCGTCCACCGGAGATGGTTTAACGAGACCTACTTTATGCCTATCAAGGGTTGAAGGGTACTACCAAGGGTGAAGAGTCGGTGGAGGATCACCTCCTGGCTTCTATTACTCAGGGGGCAAGCAACCTACACTTTGACGAGGACATGGAGGACAAGATCAAACTATTGGACCCGCGGGTGCAGAAGCTTATAAGGACCTATCTGGAGGTGTTCGGGAAACTACCACCCCCAGCCTCATGTGACAAGCTGGTACAGATGGACCTCAAGCCGAAACCCGAGTTCGTGGGCCATAAGGTCCGGAGGAGACCCTATCCCGCTCCTAAAGAGCAGGCCGACGAGATTGAGCGACAGATACAAGAATGTATTGACGCTGGCCTAGTCGTGGAGTGTAGGGACGGGGACTATCCCCAACACTGCAGCCCCTGTTTTCTGGTGGCTAAACCTGGGTCTACAGCCAAACGGCTGGTAGTGGACCATGGAGAGCTGAACAAGAAAACGCTGAACCACTCAGGGTCCATTCCCAATATGGAGTCTACCCTTGAGAAGATAGCCTCCTGTCGCTACAAGACCAAGATGAACAAGAGGAGCGGATTCCGGCAGGTGGACCTGACGCCCAACGCTCAGGAGCTACTAGCCTTCATCACCCCTCAGGGGAGGGTGTTCAAGTGGAAGGTCATGCTGTTTGGCGTGGCGAACGCACCCGCTCTATTCCAAGAGCTGACGAACAAGATCTTGTCCATCCTACGACGAAGACCCAAGGTGCAAGAACTCATATCCCGTGGGGCCCAGATGGAGGCGCACATCGACGATGTATGCCTCGGGACCAATACCGAGGAGGATCACCTAATCCTTCTTGGGTGAGTTCTTTGCCGTCTGCCAGGAGAACCACACACGACTCAAGCTGGAGAAGTGTGAGTTCATGCAGGGGACCATGCAGTACCTGGGGTTTGACGTTGGCTATGAGTGGTGGACCCAGCGGCCTCTAAGGCCAAACCTCTGATGGATGCTAAGGTACGACACGAAGACCCCAAGAAAGGACTTCATGATGTACCCAGCTTCATTGGGGCGTGCAACTTCTACCGCTGCCATATCAAGAACTTCACCTGCAGCAGCGCCATTCTGACGGACCTGATCAAGAAGAGTACTACTTGGCGCTGGGGCCCACAAGAGCAACAAGCGTTTGACGAGCTCAAAGACAAGGTGGCCAACGCTAAGTGCTTGGGCGTGCCTAGAGCACAAGGGGAGATTATCCTGGTGACTGACGCCAGCAATGTGGGCGGTGGTGGAACGTTGTTCCAATGGCAAGCATCAGAGAAGGAGGAGTCCGACTCGGCTATTTCCCAATGGGGGACTGAAGGTCTCAACCGAGATGGAACTCTCAAGCACAGCTACCCTGACAACAAGTGGGTCCTAGTACCCCTGGGCCACCGGAACTGGAAATGGAACCAGGCCAGGGGGAACTACTCGGCCTATGAGCAGGAATTGCTCTCCGGTATGCTGGTGCTATCTTCTCAGGCACGACTGTTGGGGTGTAACCCTGTGGTCTGGCTGTGTGACCAAGAGCTGTTTTGCACTTTCCAGAAGGGTCCCCCACCTGAGAAGGCCAAGGTACGGCGCTGGTGGACTTACCTCAGCCAACTACGGCTGAGGGTACATCATATCCAGGGAGTAAAGAACGAGTGTGCAGACTACATCAGCCGCAACAGCTTCGACGCCCTGATTGGTGCCCGGTCTGAAGCGCTGGCTAAGGAGGCGTTCAGCCGTATGGACGGGCACTTGGACCTCAACATGACTATGATACGCCCCCTACACGGACTCCAACAAGCGGAGTACCTGAAGGAGTTTGGGGATATCTACAAGCGCCTGGAGGAACGCCTTGAACCCCTCCTGGTCAACCAAGAACAGTGGAAGAGGGACAAGGGCTACCTCTGGCACGAGGACCGCATCGTGGTACCCAGTGACAGAGCCCTAGCGCTGCTGAAGTGGACCCATCAGTCCAGCGGTCATGTTGGTGCTGACCGTACCCTGAGGCTATTCAAGCAGTGGTTCGACACTACGTGGACTGATGACAAACTGCCGAAGACCCTCCAGCCTATCGTGGACAAGTGCCCGTGTAGGTCCTGCAAACCGGGGGATATCAGGGACAGGGGTCTCTACTCGACCCTGCCCATCCCTCACTGTGCTAACAGTGTTCTCTACGTGGACTACACGGAGATGCCAAAGTTCGGAGGCTATGACTTTGCCCTCGTGGTAACCTGTGGGTTGACCAGAATTACCAGGGTGTTCCCATGTACCAAGCAAATTACCGAGGAGGAGACTATCAAGATACTCCTGGAGGAGTGGTTTTGTGTCTATGGGGCGCCCAAAGAGATCAACTCCGATGAGGATGTACGAGTACGCTCAGATACCGGCTGGTGCAAGAGGGTCCTGAGATCCCTCAATGTCCAGGTGTCTACGGGGATCTGCTACTCTCACACGAGCAACCCCCTATGTGAGCGACAGATTCGTGTCCTCAAGGAGAATGTAAGGATATGGTGCAAAACTGAACGCATCAGAGACTGGGTGAGACTACTCCCCGTCATATCCTTGATGATGAACTCTGAAGAGAGTTCGGCGACTGGCTACTCGCCCCATGAGCTATTCCTAGGGCGCCCCGCGTGGTTCCTACATACTCTCTATCCAGAAGACAGCCATTCTTCTGTGGATGAGTGGGTCCAAGAGCAACAAGTGAAGGTGGACAAGGCCAAGGCCATGCTCCAGAGAGTGAGGGAGCGTCAGTGGAACAAGAAGAACAAGCACTGAGTATCGGCCACCTACCAAGAAGGGGACTGGGTGCTGGTGCAACACAGCCGACTACCCGCCTGGCCACGCTCTACCAGCGATGACCCATACTTCGGGCCCTACAAGATTCTATCTGTGGATGGACACCGTATAACAGTGCGGTGTTCTCCCCGACTAGGGGGGACCCTGGTGTGTGCTGCTCAACACCTGAAACGCTACTATGATCCTGAAGACCTCTGTGGGGAGGAGTGGGAGCTGAACGACGAGGAAATCGCCGCCCTAGACCTACAAGGGGCTGCCAGCCCTATGGAGGTGGAAGGGGACCTCCCCGACATGAACGCGGAGGAGATGGCTAAGGAGGGCTTCTACCTGGTGAAGTCTGTCTTACGCCACCGCTATCGCCAGGGTTGGCGCTTCCTCACCCTCGGGGAAGGGTTTGGAGTTGAAGAGGCCACCTGGAAGCCCTGCTCAGCGTTTGTTCTACCCGAGGGACGCCTAAAGTCAGTTCTGGTAGACTACTTGTCCTGTGAAGCCGGTTTGGACCCCCGTGGCCATCTTTGGGTCACTTGGGGTGTGTATCTATGTGCCGGCAAGCCGCCTTTGGCTGATATCATACTCTCCCATCCACCTGATCTAACCCGATGTGATAGTGTGATACGTTTGGCCATTCCGGCTATGAGCGGCCATATTCAGTACCGAGGCGCCGCCAGCGGAGATTTATATATCGGAATATCAGGAATCAACAGGGTTTTTTTATCATAATGTTTCCGTAATTTTTGAGCCTTTCGTTCTGATGGTCAATGTATCGGCGACTGTCAGTTGGCTCGCGATTTTGCGGTAACAGATTGGTTAACTGTTATTTCCAGATATTTTGGCGGAAACTCCGATGAAGGGTCAGATTTCATCAGTAAAGGGTTCGTTGCTTCCGCAATTTTCTAAATATGAACTCGAAATTTGAATCTGAATTTTTCGCGATGTCGAAATCGGATTTTCGACTTCGACATCGCCGCACTTGATTTGGTCTTCTTCGAGTGGTCATACTCCTTTCCCTATGCCCAAATCAGGTTTCCCTTATACTTGCCACCCATTTGACCTGGAGATACAAGGGAAACAAAAGTGAATCGTGGGACCACTTTGAAGGGCCATATCTACGCGCGAGTGTGAGGGAAGAGAATAAGAAAGGTTGCGTTGCAAGAGCCTTAGTCTCAACTTATTTCTAGTAAGGTCCAACACCTTAAGTCGTCACGCACACTCGTTGTATCATAGGATCATGGTCAACATGGTAGAAACCTGTTTATAACTTGTTGGACATGTGTCCGGACTTGATATTTTTTTGACTTTCGAGTGTAGCGCATGACTCTTGCGGTTGCGTAGCATCTTTCCTTAGGTTCCCACGTCCATTTAACTCAAAGTTATGACCATAGAGGGACATGGCATACCATGGTGGGAGCCAATTTTAAGGGCTATGGATGATATTGGTAGTATATGTCTTGATATGCTCACGCCCATGTTATATATCTTCGTGTGGCCGAAGAGATGGAGAGCCACACGTGACAAGGGCTTTGCCCATGTCCGAATTGTGGAATTCAAAGCGCTAGACTAAGTCTACCGTGTATGTATTGCTCATGGTATGTTGGGCAAAGAGATCCATGAGTGCACTCCTATTTTCATGGGGCATGTAGATATGAGTGGCGAAGGTATCTCCATGCGCCCGATTGGGGATCCAAGTGGGGGAATTGTTCGCAAATGGTTCGAATCATTTGTGTATTGAACCATGAGCGGATATCATGGGTGAGCATAGAGATATACTATCATGACAACTTTGTATTTGGACATATTTTCATGTTTTTGACCTCAATTTTTGCTCATTTTTGCGTTTCGTGTACTTACCTGGTTGGCAAACAGCAAGAAGCCTATGGAGAGTCGAACCATGGTATGTTGTTCATGTGTTGGCATATGCTTTGGAGTTGAACACCGGCATATGCCAGATCGCGTACTCCATTTGGCTTGGCGCACGAAGGATTACAAGATTTGGTCTCAAGATCATGGGCTGACTTGGGCAGTGCGTGGCGCCCATATCCGAAGGGGTTTCGAGGGTAAAGTGGGGATGTACATGGGCATTGACCTTTGGTCTCTATCCTCCATGAATACTAGACTTCGATTCCATGCATGCTTTGAGCCTTCGGATAAGTGTTAACTTCAATTTTGAGCATATATTTGATATATGGCCAATATGGTGTGAATTGGCAGTTTTTTGGCATGTTATGAGTTCAAACTCATGGGGCATATCTCTAAGGCCATTCGACTCCAAGTCCAACCAAGGTTATGTCAGGGTAGGGCATGGTCCTGAGTGCCACTCCAGGCCATGACACGCCACCTCCCCCATTGGGCTAGGATTTGGAGGCTTGGGAGTGAACACATTTTTGGGGTTTGTGTATTGACTTGTGATACATGGCATTTAGCCATCTTATTTGACTGGGTTCAGGATATCATGTTGGTGAGTTAGGGGAAGGTCTTGAGTCCAGGGAATGAGGGGTCTATGGCTGAGTCTGTGTATGTTTACCACTTTCCCCAACTTTGCTCTATTTGTGTTCATATGCAAATTTCAGGGCTTTCTTCCTTGGTGCAATTCTTGTACATGCCCGCCACCGTGAGACGACCGGTGTGCTGAACGGAAGCCCGCAGTGTGGATTGGACTGTGAATCGGGTTATTGCTGTATTTGTGGGATCTGGTTGCTATTCAGGGTTGAAGGAGGATTTTATTTTCTAAATTTTTGGATTTTGGACCTTGGGATTTGAGGGATGCAATCGTTGATCCGGAGTAAATCAGCAGGGGTAACAGGCGGAAGGGGCACAGCGGGGGCCGGTCCTGGTAGGGACCTTCTTTATGGTAGCAGAGGCGTACCTGCTGCCCCTACCTACCGCCGACCCGGGGACTTGGGCCCCTATGACCCCTGCCCAAGTACGCCTCGGGTGCGTATCGTGGACTCAGTGGAGTCCACGCCGGAGATTGGAGCCAGAGAAGAACCGAGGCGTTCGGGAGCATGGCGAACTCCGGAAGTTGAAGCCCGAAGAGAAGTACGACGTTCGGGAAGAGGAGGACTCGACATGGAGGACCTGGTCTCCATGTGTGAGCAACGCTGCCGAAAGGCATGCAACCTCCGCTCCGCCGCGGAGGACTCTGACGAGGCCTGCCATTCAGGCAGCAGTGGAGGACGGGCCCGGCGCTACCGGAAGCGCGAGTCACCCAAGCCCGAGGCAGGGGACGCCGGGGCTATGGATACGGACCCCAGCCCGGTCAGGCTGTGGGATTCCGAGGGGCACTCCGATGGCTATCGGACCTGCTTCCCCTCGGAGTCAGAGGAGATGTCCGCACCGACCGCCAGGGCGCATACGGCCCCCGAGCCCGCCCTGAAGCACGACGCCGAGGGCTTGGAGAGGCCAGCCAGGGCCAGGACGGCACCTGTGCCCCGGCACACGGGACCAGAGATGGACGCCGTGGGCGATACGCCCATGGGCGATGAGTCCGAGGCGCCGGGAACCGCGGGATGCGGCAAATCAGGTGGAAAGCAAGCTGAGTGCCACTGCGAGCACGTGTCCTTCCTCATGGGCAAGTACCCAAAGATGGGGATGGACGCCATCGTGCACCGCCTCGACAGCCTGGACAACGCGAAGGACGGCCTAGGGGAGGACGTCGCCGGGATCCTGGATGACCAGTCGGCCGCGGAGAAAGACATGGAGGAGCTGCGAGCGGAATGGGACCAGTACCGGGAAAATCTGGAGCTGGCCCTGGAGAAGCAGCAGCGAGTGGTGGACAGCCTCCTCCACCTGGTGGAGGACATGTCGGGACGCCTGAAAAGGCTAGAGGAGCTACAGCCCCTCGCCTCGGGTCCGGAGCTCCCGGCAAAGCCGGCAGCGGCAGAGCTGGTGGAGCGGGTT
Source organism: Eutreptiella sp. 'Long Island Sound 2002' (assembly GCA_964036045.1). Classification (NCBI taxonomy): domain Eukaryota; phylum Euglenozoa; class Euglenophyceae; order Eutreptiales; family Eutreptiaceae; genus Eutreptiella; species Eutreptiella sp. 'Long Island Sound 2002'. Next base: position 8,482,582 of record OZ038398.1, on the reverse strand, counting down.
AAGACCCTCCGGAGCGCCATGGATAAACCCATGGGCGGTCCGGCAGAGGCACCCTACGCGCCTCCGCGTGTTGACCCGGGTGCGCTGCCGTTTGTTCCCATGTTCAGCGAATCCACAATGCTCGGGGAACACACGGCACCGGCTGGGTCCATGCGGGAACGGCACGTAACCACGGACCCGGGGAGCCTGACGGTACAGATGTCCCACGCCGCCCAGAATCTACCGATCACTACGACTGCCCATGCAGTTTATGCGGAAGAGGAGATCCAGAGCCAGACCATGCAGGGGCGAACCATGGGAAGCGCCGACGGACATGGTCGAGGTCATCCAGGCGGAAACCTGTGGGCGAAGGACCCAAATACGGGGATATGGACGGCCGATGGAGCAAGTCCTTCCCGCATTCCAAACCCTATGGGTTCAGGTCCAACTGGACCGCACTCCATGGAGGAGAGGGATGTACGGGGAGTGTACTCACACCCCCCGGCCACAGGTGGTATCCGTCTCGGTGGAGTGGTGGCTGGGGACGTCGGAGATGCCATCAGGATTGACGACCTCAGGGGAATCAAAATCCCCTACTACGATGGCAACCCCTCCAACCTGGATGACTTCATCCTGGATTGGGAGGACTTTGCCGAGGAGGTCGTCGGTGAGATGCGGGGAGCGCCGCGGGACAAGTGGGTATGCCGGACATTCCCACACTGCCTGGCGCAGGACCTGAAGGAGGAGCTGCGGAATCAGATCCGGGAAGGACTGATCCGTACGGAGCAGGCCTGCCTCCAGTGGTTGGAGGATGAGGAGCGGGTGGACGCTCCGAACCAGAAGCTAGAGGACTCGTGGTCCATCCCGCTGCCGCTGGACCGCGGTGAGCTGCGGGTCCGGGAGTGGAACCGGTACCTGCGAAAGTACCGAAGATGCCTCAAGCTGGTGGAGGACTGGAATGAGGCCAGCGAGATCCGCCACCTGCTGAAGGACATCCTCCCCGGCCAATGGAAGAGGAGAGTGGAGGACGAGGAGAAGAAGCGAGCCAAGAAGCGGGTGGCGGTGAGGATCATGGCGGCAGAGGATACCCATGCGGGTATCATGGAGTTCTTCAGGAGGAACCTGGGCGAGCCCAACCGGATTTTGGGACTGAAGAACGCTGTGTACTTGGAGGTATTTGGAGACTCCATGGGGCAAAGGTTGCTGTGCCTCAACAACGTGGAGTGGAGGCGCGGGGAGCCGCTGAGGATGCAGGTCATCTTCGCCCGCATGAGCCTGGACGAGATCGTGAAGTACATCACGGTGGAGTTGAAGCTCAATGCGAAGAACGAGGCCCACGTGCAGGATCGACATGGTCATGGACAACGAGGCCACCGAGAAGACCGCCATCATCAGGAGATCCAGGAGGACACGGCCACCTCCGCGGAGGATGGTAGTGGAAGTGGCCAAGACCACTGGTCCCGGGAGGATCACGAGGAGGCCCATTTCTTCGCGTTTGTGGCGCACAACGTGAGAGAACATGGGCAGGATAGGTCCAGATGGAACAACGTGGGTCCCAAGAAGAACAGAGAGCCAAGGAGGATCGGGAACCCACCGCTCTCGTTCCGGGAGTACAGGTCTCAGCACAACGGGTGCTGGGTCTGTTATGGCAAGGGAAACAACCATGCACACGACCACCGTCAGTGCAAGGTGTATGAGGCGGACAAGAAGGCCTACTTCGCCGCTCACCCCGAGAAGAAGCCCAAGGAGCAGCGGATTTCCGATTGGAAGGCGAAGGGCAGAGACGGGGGAAAAGGCCAAGGCAAAGGCCAAGGAAAAGGCGCAGAAAGAGGCTATGGTGGTGGACCTGGCCAAGACCGACGAGTGAGGTCGATCGAGGAAGTTGCTGAGGACATGTTGAGGACGTTGGAGGAACTCAAAGCCCAGCAACGTGGTGGACAAAGTCCTGGCGGATCGCAGCCGGAGAGGGCTGCGGGAAGTCAAGTCTAGAGGAGCCCCCACGGGAGTGGGACATCGGAGGTCTCTCCTCCGAAAATCAGTGGAATCCCAGAGAAAGCGAAGGCACATCGGGTGCCGAAGAAGGCTCCAGAAGAGCCAAAACCACTGAGTTTCGCCACTCCCAACCCCTGGATCGCCCTGCCAAGGGAAGTACATGTGGGTACGGGACATGGCAAGAAGGAAGGAGCGACCACGGAGAGCTCCGTGGACGGGCAGGACCAACCCAAGATCTACACCATCCGTGACCATACCCTTGAAGTCCTGATGCACCCGGACGTGCTAGAGTTGCATGCCGTGAGAGTTGTCCATACACCTCATGGCGACGAGCGGCAGTTGCACTTGAAAGTGCGAGTACGGTGCGGACGAGAGGAGAAGGTGGTGGATGTGTTGGTGGATACGGGTGCCCAGGTGAGCCTGGTCCGGAGAGGGTTGTTCAAGGAGGAACTCCTGCAGCCCAGCCGGAGACCGGTACGCCTGAAGGTCGCCAACGGAGAGATTATGGGTGGTGGCACCCATGAGGCCACTATCAGTATGGAATTCTGGGAGCATGAGCGCTTGAACCGCCCTGATTTGGCGAAGAGAAGCGCTCCATCCGGAAACTTCTATGTGGCCGACATTACAGATTGGGATATGATCATGGGGTATGACTTCATGGTGGCAAATGCCATTGGAGCCCTTCCCCATCGTGCAACGCTGGTCCGGGAGGATGATGAATGCCTCACATGGCTGTCCACGGACTATGCATGCGGATCATCCCATTCGAATGCTGAGGAAGAGGATCGGATCGTCCAAGCGGTGCAAGCTGTGGGTGCCAAGTCCAGAGGAGACCGCGGAGTTCAGCTCAGGGAGTATGGAATGGCGCCGCAGGTGTATGCCAGGATGATCCAGACGCTGGGAGCCGAAGCGCCCGAGACGGACGTCTTCGCTTCCCGGGATGCCCCACTTTTGCGGAAGTGTACGAGGCATTGGCATCGAGGAGACTCAGCCTGGCACAGGCATTGGGGTTTGAAGGAGTGGGGGCCCATGTATTGGCATGGCTCCCCGGACAATACCAGACGTACGGTGGAGAAGATCATCGCGGATAGGGCGAAGGGGATCCTGGTCATCACCGGCATAGGATCCACCCCATGTCCGCTGGAAGGTCTCAAGTCGACGCTGGACTCCATCACCCTGAACGAGATGTCATTCGGGCCAGAGGAGGAGTTGTTCATCGACGCCAAGGGTGTATCAATGCCCTCCCCGGGTCAAGCGTGGGGTACCAGGCTTTCCTGGTGGATGGGGCGCAAGCCCAGCCCACGGGTGATGAAGCATTCATCCGTAGGGTGGAGGCGGTGCCCATGAAGGTCATGTTTGAGCCCAAGGAGGGGACGGATCAGCCTATTGATGGCATTGACGTCCTGTCCCACGCCGAGATTGACGACGTCGTCAAATACATGCGGATAAGGATGCACGACCGTGTGGCAGCCAAGAAGAGGCGGGCCATGGTCACATCTCCGCATTGGTGGGATGACAAGATGTTGGTCACCGGCAAGTACGAGAAGGACGAGTTCGTGGCGAGGGTCATGGATCACATCGCGGACCAATACGATGGTCCGGTTGGGTCGGACCCACCGACATGGGATTTTCCAAGAATGGGTTCCGATAGCGACAGTCACCAGCCCGATGCCGCAAATTTCCGAAGATTATCGGTGGGAAGAGCTCCCCACGACGATGAAGACGGCATATCGGACGAGGCGAAGTCGGAATCGGACCCAGAAGAGGCCTATACCGCAGTGCGGTCGGTTGTGTCTATACCGAAGCAAGCGGCTGAAGAGGCCCAGGAGAACCCGAAGGTCGCCGAGCTGAAGGAGAGGCTGATCAATGCCTATCCGCGGCTATTCAGTGGCGTCGCCAACAAGAACCCTCCAGATCGTGGGAGGTTTGGTACAGCGAAGATCAAGCTGAAGCCGAACCCGAAGATCTATCGTCATCGGGAGTACCAACTTCAGGGCGATCGGGCCGAGGCCATGAAGAAGCTGTTGGCCGAGTTCATTGAGCGGGGATGGATCGAACCCTCCGACAGTGAGTGGGCCAGCCCAGCCTTCATCGTGCCCAAGAAGGAGAAGGGCGAGTGGAGGTTGGTGGTGGATTACAGAGGTTTGAACGAGCAGACCGAGCACGACTCGTACTCGCTTCCCCTGATCCACTCCATCCTCCAAAAACAACAGAAAGCGGATCTTCACGGTGTTGGACCTGAAACACGGTTATCACCAGATGCCGCTACACCCGGACTCCAGGCCCTGCACAGCGATGTCGACGCCGCTGGGGCCCATGCAGTGGAAAGTGGTGCCTATGGGCGCCAAAAATGGCAACGCCGCTTTCCAGCGCATGATAGAGGACCTACTCGGTCCTGTCCGGGACTATGCCGACCCCTTTGTGGATGACATCATCATTGGATCCGGCACGGAGAACATGACCGAGGACGAGCTCATCGAGGCGCATGAGAAGGATCTGCGCCGAGTGCTCAGCGAGTTGGACAAGCACAACATGGTGTACAAGCCCATCAAAGCCTCACTCTTCGTGAAGGAAGTGGAGTTCGCGGGTCACGTGGTTGGTCACGGGCAACGACGTCCCATGCCTGGGAAGCTGGCGTCCCTGCACCACTGGGAGAAGCCCCAGACCATCAGCGAACTCCGGTTCTTCATGGGGTTCTGCAATTACTATTCGGGCTATGTCCGGATGTATGCAGAACTCTCGGGGCCGCTGCACAAGATGCTGCAGGTGGGGAAGTTCGATGGCCGGAAGGGGAGCAAGAAGAAGCTTGCCTGGACCCCTGAGGCCGAAAATGCGTTCAGCCGCCTGAAGGAGCGACTCCTGGGGCAGCTGGGGGTATTCCTGGTGGACCCGGACAAGGGATTCGTGCTACGGACAGACGCCTCGGACTATGCCGTGGGGGCAGTCCTCGAGCAAGTCCGGGACGACGGGACTCATGTTCCCGTGGCGTTTTGGAGCAAGATCCTGGCCGAGGGCCAACGCCGAACATGGACCGCGGGGGAGAAGGAGGCATACGCCATTGTATGTGCGCTCAGGAAGTGGTCTGGCCACATCGGACTGCAGCCGGTGGTGATTTGCACGGACCACCAGTCCCTACAGAGCTGGCACAAGGAGCATGTCGACACCCCCTCAGGACCAGCGGCTAGGAGGGCCCGATGGCACGAGACGTTCGCCAAGTTCGACCTCAGCGTCGTGTACGTCCCGGGGAAGGACAACACTGTGGCAGATTGCCTCAGTCGCTGGGCCTACCCCGCGGGCAAGGCGTGGATGGACATATCCAGCCATGGCGACGCCGAGGAGACCGAGGAGGCCAAGCGCATCATCGAGATGGAGAAGGCCATGGAGCAAGAGGGGGTCAAGTGTTTTGTGGTGATGGCAAACCGTACAGACCTGGCCAAGTTCCGGGGCGCCCGAGGCCAGGCTATTCGAGAGGAAACCCTCGAGCAATGGATGGTGGCCCCTGTAGAGCTAGTCAGGTCGGTGCTCACAGAGGACTGGTCGGATGACTATGCGGCATCCGAGCACTGGAGCAAGTACTGGAATGCCGTGAGCGCCCCGTCGGACGACGAATGGCCCGAGGGCTTCACCGAGGATGGCGACAAGTTGTTCCTCAAGGACAAGCTGCTGGTGCCCGAAAACCGAGCGGAGGAGCTCATTGACCATTGGCACAACGCCCAGCTCATGCACCCTGGCCGAGACAAGATGCAGCAGGACCTGGAGTGGCGTTTCAAGTTCCCTCCGGGGTACTACGCCCTCCTGGATAGGTACTGCAGCGACTGTGCCGTGTGTCGGGCCACGAAGAGTCCCAACCACTCCACAGCGGGCAACCCGGTGTATACGGCTATACCGGAGGCCCCTATGCGGTCCGTGGCCATGGATGTATTCGCCATGCCTGAGGTCACCGTGGAAGGAGAGACCTACGACTGTGTCATCCTGGCGGTGGATAGGCACAGTGGGTATATCGTGGCGGTCCCTGGCAAGAAGTCCAAGAAGAAGGACAAGGAGGACAAGCACTGAGTGGGGCTGCAGGCCAAGACCGTCGCTAATGCCATGATCAGGCATTGGCTGACGATTTTTGATGTCCCGGCTGTCATCTGCAGCAATCGGGGCAGTCAGTTTGTGGGGACGTGGTTCAAGACGATGTGCAAGCATATGGGTATTCGGCACGCCAAGACCGTGGCGTACCACAGCCGGTCGAATGGCCGAGCTGAGGTGGCCGGGCGGCAGATGTTCGAGAAGTTCCGCCAGCTGCACATCGACGAACCGGGCCGGAACTGGTATAATTCGCTGTGGAGAGTACTCCAAGCGTATCACAACCTTCCGGGACCCACTGGACCGTCGCCCCATCGCATCCTGTTCCTACGGGATCGAGTGTCACGCACTCTCCCGTGGTTGAACCATGGCAAAGTGGCCCGGGATGCGAACGCTATGATGGCTGAGGCGGACGACACGGCGGCCAAGGTGTGCAAGGCACTTCAGGACGAGCATGACAAGAGGGCCAAGTACTTCAAGCAGGGAAAAGTCCAGAAGTATGCTCTCCAAGACACCGTGTGGGTGGAGCGGCACCACAAGGATGTCCTGTCCAGGCATCGGCAGGCGTCCTGGTATGTGCCGGGGGTAATCGTGCGGAAGGTCTGGCAGGATGTGTATGCGGTTCGTGTGGGGGATAACAAGATCCTGGACCGCGACCATACCCAGCTTCGTCCCCGAGCACCAGACCCCAGCGGACGTCCCGTCACCTTCGAGTTCACGGCCGGCGATGTGGACTCAGACGACGAGGGTGAGGACGACGACTTCACCGCCGAGAAGATCCTGGCGGACAAGCCGGACCCGGGGACGCCTGGGGGGAGGCTTTATAAAGTCCGTTGGAAGGGATTCGCCGCATCCAGGGATTCTCGGGAGCCTCCGAGCAGTTTCGTGCCGAGGTATACCACGGTCTGGATGGACTATCTGAAGAAAAAGAATATTTCTTTGGATGTCAAGGACGTGTTGGTCCATTTGGTTGCTGCTGTAGCACCGTAATGGATCCCCCTTGGCATTTTTGTTTGTTTCTGTGCTTGGGGAGACAGGTGAAGGCGTTCATCCGGGGATTTTTTGGGCCTTGATTGGCCATCTACCCCCTTCACTTGATCTCCACATATATATTTCATTGTGGTATACTTATTTAGGTCGACCGACGACGTTTTTCTATCTTTGATCCCCTTGGTCCATGTTGTAGATCAAGAGGAGACCGGATATGGCGAAGGCCACTGATTATCAGTGTCCTCACCCCTCCCTTGGGGCATGGGGGACGCCTACGACGTGTGTGGGGCCTCCATGTGTCCTTGGGACATGGGAAGGGGGGTTTGGAGCCGATTGGGGTCCTCCCGTCCTCTCTTCAATGACTTCCGAGCGGTAACAACGCTCTGAGAAGGGGGGTGAAGCCGGTTCGGACCCCCGTGGCCATCTTTGGGTCACTTGGGGTGTGTATCTATGTGCCGGCAAGCCGCCATTGGCTGATATCATACTCTCCCATCCACCTGATCTAACCCAATGTGATAGTGTGATAGGTTTGGCCATTCCGGCTATGAGCGGCCATATTCAGTACCGAGGCGCCGCCAGCGGAGATTTGTATATCAGAATATCAGGAATCAACAGGGTTTTTTTATCATAATGTTTCCGTAATTTTTGAGCCTTTCGTTCTGATGGTCAATGTATCGGCGACTGTCAGTTGGCTCGCGATTTTGCGGTAACCGATTGATCAACTGTTATTTCCAGATATTTTGGCGGAAACTCCGATGAAGGGTCAGATTTCATCAGTAAAGGGTTCGTTGCTTCCGCAATTTTCTAAATATGCACTCGAAATTTTAATCTGAATTTTTTGGCGATGTCGAAATCGGATTTTCGACTTCGACATCGCCGCATTTGATTTGGTCTTCTTCGAGTGGTCATACTCCTTTCCCTATGCCCAAATCAGGTTTCCCTTATACTTGCCACCCATTTGACCTGGAGATATAAGGGAAACAAAAGTGAATCGTGGGACCACTTTGAAGGGCCATATCTACGCGCGAGTGTGAGGAAAGAGAATAAGAAAGGTTGCGTTGCAAGAGCCTTAGTCTCAACTTATTTTTGGTAGGGTCCAACACCTTAAGTCGTCACACACACTCGTTGTATCATAGGATCATGGTCAACATGGTAGAAACTTGTTTATAACTTGTTGAACATGTGTCCGGACTTGATATTTTGACTTTCGAGTGTAGCGCATGAGTCTTGCGGTTGCATAGCAACTTTCCTTAGGTTCCCACGTCCATTTAACCCAAAGTTATGACCATGGAGGGACATGGCATACCATGGTGGGAGCCAATTTTAAGGGCTATGGATGATATTGGTAGTATATGTCTTGATATGCTCACGCCCATGTTATATATCTTCGTGTGGCCGAAGAGATGGAGAGCCACACGTGACAAGGGCTTTGCCCATGTCCCAATTGTGGAATTCAAAGCGCTAGACTAAGTCTACCGCGTATGTATTGCTCATGGTATGTTGGGCAAAGAGATCCATGAGTGCACTCCCATTTTCATGGGGCATGTAGATATGAGTGGCGAAGGTATCTCCATGCGCCCGATTGGGGATCCAAGTGGGGGAATTGTTCGCAAATGGTTCCAATCATTTGTGTATTGAACCATGAGCGGATATGATGGGTGAGCATAGAGATATACTATCATGACAACTTTGTATTAGGACATATTTTCATGTTTTTGACCTCAATTTTTGCTCATTTTTGCGTTTTGTGTACTTACCTGGTCGGCAAACAGCAAGAAGCCTATGGAGAGTCGAACCATGGTATGTTGTTCATATGTTGGCATATGCTTTGGAGTTGAACACCACCAGCTGCCAGATCGCGTACTCCATTTGGCTTGGCGCACGAAGGATTACAAGATTTGGTCTCAAGATCATGGGCTGACTTGGGCAGTGGGTGGCGCCCATATCCGAAGGGATTTCGAGGGTAAAGTGGGGATGTACATGGGCATTGACCTTTGGTCTCTATCCTCCATGAATACTAGACTTCGATTCCATGCATGCTTTGAGCCTTCGGATAAGTGGTAACTTCAATTTTGAGCATATATTTGATATATGGCCAATATGGTGTGAATTGGCAGTTTTTTGGCATGTTATGAGTTCAAACTCATGGGGCATATCTCTAAGCCCATTCAACTCCAAGTCCAAACAAGGTTCTGTCAGGGTAGGGCATGGTCCTGAGTGCCACTCCAAGACATGACACGCCACCTCCCATATTGGGCTAGGATTTAGAGGCTTGGGAGTGAACACATTTTTGGGGTTTGTGTATTGACTTGTGATACATGGCATTTAGCCATCTTATTTGACTGGGTTCAGGACATCATGTTGGTGAGTTAGGGGAAGGTCTTGAGTCCAGGGAATGAGGGGTCTATGGCTGAGTCTGTGTATGTTTACCTCTTTCCCCAACTTTGCTTTATTTGTGTTCATATGCAAATTTCAGGGCTTTCTTCCTTGGTGCTAGGGCTTGGAGGGAAGGAGTGCTCATTGGCGTGCACAGCGCATATGTTGATGAAGTCGGACTCCCTGCTCTGCCGCAGGCAGAGGCGGAGTTATTTGTTTGTGTGATCAGCCCCCTTGTTTAGCAGGGCATGAAAAAAATCAACCGCTGCTGCACCAATCACCCTGACCTTCCCACCTGTAAAGCAAAGGCAAATGACTGAGGTTTGCGGCTGAAGAACCAAGACTACCCCCACGTATTATACACTCCTCAGGTAGCCCTATAATACACTCTCCTCAAACCTCAGTACAAGCAAGCAAGCTTAAGGAACTCCACCCGCTCTCTTATAGAACGTGGGGTGGAGCCCCTGGTTAACCTAAGCAAGGGTTGTACCGAGCGCACCACGCATGGCCTACCCTTTAATGCGTGTGTGAATGCACGAGTTTACCAACCTGTCAGCCTTGATCAATCTTTCTCCTTCCTCCTAATCCTACCCACAATCACGAACTCCACCAGGGGGTGGCCTCACCTGGGCTTACCTACCTTACCTACCGCTGAGGAGTGAAGCAAGGTGAGGAAAAAAGCGAAGCACAAGCGAGACACGACGCTATGCATAAGTGTGTATGTTATAATCAGTGCAACAAAAAGGGTGGTTGTGCTGTAAGAGCAGTTGTCACGGTTGCCCCACATTGCACCGCAGGGCAGGACCGTTGGCCCCCCGTGACAACCACTCCCTGGCCGAAGGCCATCTTTTTTTTCCCTAATCTCACCTCTAATCATCTGCAAGCTTTCTAATCTAGCCCTCTATCGTTTGTTAGCGCTGCTACAAGGCACGTTCACGGAGACACGAGACGAGCAATGTGCATTGCATACGAGACGAGCACACCTGTTGTTTATACCTGATTCATTGAAGTCTTTTCTTTGATTTTCGAATTCTTGGAATTCTGATTCTTTCTGTCAGTGTGGATGAGATCTTTATGTTTATTTATTAATGTATGTCTCGTCACTTTTGTCATTATACGTAACATACATTTATAATCTTATTAATTCTTTATTTTCCGGCGCTTCGCTAAGACCCGCTCCTGCGCGCCGCCTTTTTCTGCGTGGGAATTTCTTGATTTAAAAAATCAAGAGATGAGTACAAATTTCATAAAAATGTGCATCTGATGCACAATTGGATTCTGTTCAGGTATGTGCTTCCAGAAAAATTCTAGGCCGTCATTTGACGGATTTAGGTGTTGTCGCTTCGCGTTTGCGTGGATTCGTCTCTCATCCTTCCATTCCTCTGTTGTACAGATATCCTCGCAACGTCTCGCTGAGTAGGCAGCTGTTTGGGCCGAAAAGCAGCAGCAGGAGACTGAACCAGAACCAAGACCCCTCCAAGGGGCAATTCTAATTGAATCGTTGACCCCTCCTCCCGGTACCAGGACAGGTGTCTCTATCAGGTTCCATGAGACTTAGATTGAGCGTCCTATGAGAGTCTGGCGTTGGGTTGGGTTACGATGCAGCTTGAAGGGAGGGATGCATATCCATATGGTCTTTGCATGCCCTATGCTAACCCCACCAAGCCACAGGAACCCCTGCAACGCCCGGAGCGCTGAGTTTTCTGTTGGAAATTGTCATGAACATTGCAGCAAGAGTCGCTGGCCATGGTAAAGCGCTCTTTTCTAGTGTTACGGAAGCTATAGGTATTTTAAAGTAGGTGTGGAAACCAAGGAAAGGCCGAGAAAAAAATTTCTTTTTCCTGAAAATGCGACAGTGGTGGCCACCACAGCACAAGGGAGGAGTAAGAAAAAGTGCTTTTCCAATGCTTTAGGGTATACTTTAGCTATATTAGAGGTTTTCTAAGCACTCTTGCATTTTTATCTTAGTATTGGCCTAACCAAAATGGGTGATAACACATTTTGACCTATGGAACCAAACACTAAATCAGGATGTGGTGTGGACCCCTTAATCCCCAAGCAATGTGCACTAAAACATCTTTTCCTGGGTGACTGAGGCACTGATATACTGAAGGCAGAGCCTATGAATTTATCTATGATTTCCCATGAATACTTAGCTATCCTAGTGGTATGCAGCCTAAGGGGCTGGGGCACCTCTTTTGGAGAGGTCCTGGGTTCAATACCTAGTCAGCCTAGCTAAGTAGGAATATCCCATGTGACATGGCAGTGACCTCAGCGCCACAAGCCATGCCACTTCAGCACCTATGGGACCCAAAAACAAAGAGTGCACATCTCAACAATGGAAGAGTGAGAGCCCATAGGGCAGTTTTTCAATCAGTTTTTCTCAAACATGTAAAATATTTCATCCTGAGTTGCAATGTATGTCAATTGCTGTGGTCTATTGTTGATAGTTGGCTTTTTCTAACTCTTTGTGACTGCAGCCCTTCATGCTTTGATCCTGTTTATCTTCTACTTGCTTATCTCTGGCTTGGGTTATCCTGGATTGGTTGTATTTCAACAACAAAACATTTTCCTCATCAACAACAAGCAGCAGGAACCCTACACCAGCAGCAAGCAGCAGGAGAGGCACAACAAAAACACAGTGCTGAAAACACTATAAAACCTTCTGGTAGCAAGAGGCAGACAGTCTCTGCGTACCCCAAGGTATTCATGTCCCCCTGGTCGGATATGTACCCAGAACACCAGGTCCAGGGCCCCACCGGGGCGTCCCCGTCACAACTCCGTGGGAGAGGTCACCTCGAACCCCTTGTTCCGCAATTTGCGGGCCATTCTAATGAAACGGCTTCTCTCCTTGGCGTTGCCGTCATCACCACCTTCATGCTCACGCTTGGCCCCTTGCTCTTGCTGGGCCCGAGTCTGCGAGCGTGTGGTAGGGCCAGACTGCCCTCCAGAGGGCTCCGATTTCCCCCCTGGATTAGGGTTGGGGTTGCCTCCGTTCTTGTCCTGGTTCTTGTTGTCCTTGTCTTGCTGGCGATTAGCGCCTCCTTCTCGTCCACCTTGGCTCTTGTCTTGGCCTTTCCCACGGCCTGTCGACTTGCCCTTGCCGGAGTCGTTGCCGTTGCCCTTGCCACCGCCCTTGCCAGAGCCTTCGCCAGGATCTTCGCCCTTCAGCTTCGCCGACAGGCGCTGCTTGTGGTAGCACTCATCCTCGTAGTGCTTCCTCTTCCCACAGAAGGCACAGGTGGTAGTGCACCTGTAATGATCCGGCATCTTAGGCTTGGCGCCGGTGTTGGTCTCCTGCTTCTTCCCCTGGATCACGAAGCAATCGGGCTGATCACAGTCGGGGGCGTGCTGCAGGTGACCATGCTCTTCTCTGGCGTCACACCAGAAGAGCTCCTGGACATTGCCCATGATACGGGCATGCTTGGGGGTAGTCCCCTGTCCGGGTCTGGGTCCCTGGTACCCTTTGCCATGGCTCCCAGAGCCTCCTCCTCTAGGACGGTAGGCGTTCAGGTGCTGGTCGCTTTCTTTCTCCAGCGCCAGCTCCAAGAGTAGCATGGACAAATCCTCGTAGTTGAGGGCTCTGGCCTTGCGCTCTGCCGTTGACCGGCACTCATCCCACCGCTCCCGAGTGACCTTAGCCACGAACCAGAGGAGCAGCTTGTCACTGCCGTAGGAACCGGGCGTCAGTCGTCCCACCAAGTGGTCCAGGTCAGCCAGTAGCTCGGAGATCCTGGCTGGTTTGGGGTTGTTGGGTAGCACGGCCAGGTTCTGGATCTCGGCCCTGATGGAGAGGTCGGTTTGGTAGGTAGGGTACTGCCTCTCCAAGGCAACCAACACGTCGGCAAAGGTGGCGGACTTCGTCACGATCTGCTTCACCTGCTTCTCCAGGTACTTGATCTTGCAGCACTGCAGGAGCAGATCACACTTGACTCGCCCACTAGCATGGGTTTGGCCGGTCATTCGGAGGAACCGGCCAAACTTCTCAGCAAACTCGCTGAGATCCTTGCCTGTGAACCCAGGCAAGTTCCCTACAATTTCGGAGGTGGCAATTGCCTTAGCCTCCTGAGACCTGTGTCCCTCAGGGCACTTGGTCTTCCTCTTCTTCTTCTTCTTCCGCCCGCTGGGGTTCTTGGGGTCCTCAGGGTCGTCGTCCTCCGAGGGCGAAGCAGAAGTCATGGACGGCGGCTCATCATCAGAGGGGTCTCCGCCTAGGTCACTAGGGCCGTAGGGCTCCACGTCAACCATTGCCCTCAGGGCTGTCAGCCCCAGCCGGTCCAGCTCGGCTCTCGTGGAATTGTCCACGTGGCTGTAGGGAGGCTGGGCCGTTCTTGGTATGAAACGGTTTCTCGGTATCACAGCAGGAGTTGGCATTGGTCGGCTCCTCAGGCTTCCCAGGGTGTTTGTCAACCCCGCCACCAGGTGATTGGCTTGTACTCGATGAGGTGAAACTCCCACGATGGTAGGTGACGCTTGGGGAGGAATCAGAGGGTCCAGTTTAGCCCGAATCTCTTGATTGAGATCACCAACAATTTTGGAAGTGGCTCCTCGCATGGCCTCTTTAATCTCCGACCGAGTCAGGGACCTGTTGGAGGATGTCCCCGATCCTCTACTCCTGCTCCCGCATGACTCAGGGCGTCTCCTCAGGCCACTCAGGGTTGCACACCCAGGAACATCAGCCATATATGCTCCCATAGCGGGTAGAGGATGGTGATAATCCGCCGCATACCAGCGCGGCGCAGAACTGGAGGCCACTGGCTCTCTGGCAGTAGTTGCCTCTGGAAACACGGTGGTGGATGGGTCCACACCATAGGCAGGGTAGGTAGGCATGCCAGTAAAGCCTGTGCCCTCAGCCATAGGCAGGGTGGTTATGGGTGTGGATGTTGCAGCAGCTGGGTCTGGAGTTGGGAGTGTGGTGGCTGTAGGAGAGGGTGATGCGTGGAGGCCAGAGGCGCTTGGTGCGCCCCTGAAGGTGGACTCGCTTGTCGGGTCGTGCCCATGGTCCACTCCTTCGTCTGCCATGCTTTCTCCTGCATCCTTCTCTCTGTCCCTCCTTCTCTTCACAGGGTTGGTGTCCACCTCCTCGACTGAGAGGGTCCTGAAGGCCGATTGCAGTCCCTCCAGCGAGTCATCGGCCACGTCCACTGGCCCATGTAAGGGCACCGAAGGTACAGCGTCAGGTCCAGGTCCAGGCTCTCCAGGCACTGGCACTGCTGGTGCCTCAGGCGCCGTCTTCGCGTCGATGTACCCCTTCTTTGTGTCCACACTCGCACTTCTTGCTCAGGACAGTCCTCAGCGCGCTTGGCGTACGGCACGGGGTTGATGCCGGCACGCAGAGACTGTCTGCCTCTTGCTACCAGAAAGTTTTAAAAGAGTTCTTTCAACTCTTTGTTGTGCCTCTCCTGCTGCTTGCTGCTGGTGTAGGGTTCCTGCTGCTTGTTTTTGATGCTGAAAATGTTTTGTTGTTGAAATACAACCAATTCAGGATAACCCAATTAAGAGATGAGCAAGTAGAAGACAAACAGGATCAAAGCATGAAGGGCTGCAGTCACAATGAGTTAGATAAAGAAAGATATCAACAATAGACCACAGCAATAGACAAACCATACAACTCAGGATGAAATATTTTACATGTTTGAGAAAAACTGATTGAAAAACTGCCCCAAGGGCTCACACTCTTCCATAGTGCCATGTGGAGATGTGCACTCTTTGTTTTTGGATCCCATAGGTGCTGAGGTGGCATGGCTTGTGGCGCTGAGGTCACTGCCATGTCACATGGGAACTTCCTACTTAGCTAGGCTGACTGGGTATTGAACCCAGGACCTCTCAAAAAGAGGTACCCCAGCCCCTAGGGTGCATACCACTAGGATAGCTACGAATTCATGAGAAAACATAGATAAATTCATAGGCTCTGCCTCAGTATATCAGTGCCTCAGTCACCCAGGAAAAGATGTTTTAATGCACATTGCTTGGGGATTAAGGGGTCCACACAACATCCTGATCTAGTGTTTGGTTCTATAGGTCCAAATGTGTTATCACTCATTTTCGTTTGGCCAATACTAAGATAAAAATGCAAGAGTGCTTCGAGCACCTCTAATACAACTAAAGTATACCCTAAAGCATTCGAAAAGCACTTTTTCTTACTGCAACAGGTGTAAGACGCTGTACGCAAAACACCCAGTGCAGGCAGGTGAGGCAAGTCCACCACCAACACCAATGGAGAAAACAAAGAAAACAAATGCACCCAATGACATAGCCTTATTCAGTCTCCTTCTTAGTCAACCCGAGGGCGTCGTCGCTTCTCAAGTCTAGCAGCACTGCGGCGACCCCTGCGACACGTTTGGGTACCAACGGGGCACCCTGGCACTTGGTGAGTCGCAGATGTCCTGGAAATGCACTCCACAGCTGAAGCAGAGGCTGCCTCATCATCCGTAACCTCCTCGGGCAACTGTTGAACCTCCTAGACCACCAAGGATCCTACCCTGTCAAGCACAAGCAG
This sequence comes from Eutreptiella sp. 'Long Island Sound 2002', assembly GCA_964036045.1. NCBI lineage: Eukaryota > Euglenozoa > Euglenophyceae > Eutreptiales > Eutreptiaceae > Eutreptiella > Eutreptiella sp. 'Long Island Sound 2002'. The sequence goes on along the minus strand of OZ038398.1, from coordinate 8,466,675 downwards.
CCCAATAGCCGCGCCAGCTGCAATGTCCAAAGGAGTGTCAGTATGGTTGAAGAATACCACAGCGACGCCGCGTCGGTCTATGCTGGCCGCGCTCACACACACGTGATGCACCCATGCACCCCCGGCTGCGCAAAGACACCCAGCCTGACCCCTGGCGGCGCAGATACAACACAGTCAGTCCTGATCAGCGCTTTGCCCTGTGCCGGCACCACCAGGTCATATGCGCTGTGCAACATGTAGTCCGATGCCTGTAGAGAACTTGTACTTGGCATAAGGTTCGGAATTGGCCTGCACCAAAAATGACCAGTTTCAATTGATTGTTTTACCAAAAATAATCGGTTTTTCTGATTATTTTCCTAAAAATAACCGATTCAATCCGGTTATTTTGCCCAAAATAACCAATTAATTGCCAATTATTTGTTTGATTTTCCATCAGTTTGTGTATCTCTGTGATTTCACCCTTGCACCTTTGAGGTGTTGTGTTATTCCACTGTGGTTTGATTTCCCATCCATTTCTGCATCTCTGTGAGTTTAATGTTGCACCGTTGAGCTGTCTGGTTCCCCAGGGTGGTTTGATTTCCCATCCATTTTTGCATCTCCGTGATTCCAGCCTTGCACCTTTGAGTTGTTTTTTCTTCCCACCGTGGTCCCCACCCATGCCAACAAAGAACAATCAATAAAGCATAATCAACAAGCACAAAGTACAACATGTCTTGTGAACTATACTCCACAACTCTGTACCACTTTCGTTGCACCTTTGCTTACTTTACCTGGATTCAGACCCGTTAAAATCCTTCCACCACGCACAATTCTGCACATGGGTTCAGTCATGGGCTGCAATTAGTGACAGTGCCGTGAGCTGCAACAAATAATTAGTGTACAAGCGTTGTTCGAGTTGCTTCAAGCAGGTAGAAAAGTCCACACAGAGCAATGCCCTCATCAGTCAGCACGCCGTAGGACTCAGAAATCTCCTTCTTCAAGTCAGCAACCAAGGGATAACAAATCTCCCCAAGACCAGCCTCGTTACAGGGTGTGTGCACCCAGGCGAGATAGGAGAACTGGCTGTCAACGCTGACACCCAAAACCTGACCAAGTGAGGGAGATATTTGCATTTACCTGGCTGGGGGTGAAGTTGCACAACAAACATTGCAGTTTGCAGCGTAGATGTCCAGCAGGTATACCTCACAGTCAATGGCGGAGAAATCCGCATAGCGGTCGCTGAAGGCGGTAATCTCAGTGGGGCACACAAAGGTGAAATGCACAGGATAGAAGAACGGCACCACGTACTTGTTGCCCCTGTAGTCAGAAACCTTCACGTCGACGAACTCCTCGTCGAAGACGGCTGTTGCAGTGAAGTCAGGAGCCTCTGTGCAAACGAAGTTCGAGGCAGCCTGCATGGCCCACTGGGCTTAGGCGTTGTAGTACTTCAGAGCCTTCGCCCGCACTGCGCGTTCATCCCACCCACACTGTTAGCAGCGTAAGTATAATTCCATGGCGCACATTACGAATCATACGTTACGTTACGCGTAATATATGCCGTAGGAAACAACCCTGGGTGTGTCCCTTCCTGCCGTGTCGTGTCGTGTCGTGTCTTATCGTGTCGTTTCGTGTTGTGTCGTGTTGTGTCGTGTTGTGCTGTGTTGTTTTGCGTTGTGTTGTCTTGTGTCGTGTTTTGTCGTGTTGTGTTGTGCTGTGTCATGTTGTGCGGTGTATTTATGTGTGTATGCATAAACAACTTCATGGCAGAGGGCAGCAAAAGTAAACAAGGAAAAACACAAGCATAGGAAAGAACCGCAAACACGACAAAGGAACCTTCATCACACGGTGCCTTGATCTCCATCTTCACCTTGATGTTGATCTTGATTGCGCTTCCCGGAGGTCTTGACGTCCTGATCTACATTCATCTCCAGTCGGCACCTAGAAGAGACGGAGGGGGAAGGACCAGCAAAAGACACACAAAGAAAAGTGGTTCTACTACATGTCTCCCCCAACGTGTAGTGGGAGGGGTCCGCGTCCCGCGGCGTCATTGAGATGTTGCTGATGACATTGGTTCCTTTAAAAAGAAAAAACGCAGTGCAACACATCATACTTTCTGGTTTCTTCCGCTGTTCAGCGAACCTTGCCGTCTGCAGCAGCGACTCCCCTGTGCGGCGCCGCTGCGACGCAAAGAAATCGATTCAATTTCAAGGCGGGTAGCAAAATAATTGATCGATTGCAATCAATTTTTTTGGATGGCCGATAATTGGCGATTAATCGATTAATCGATTAATCGCCAAATTCGATTCCAAACCTTAAGTTGGCAGGACAACTTGCATGCTGAGTCGCTGCACCTGCAGCGCCCGCGTCCTGAAACTCATGTCTCATGAAGTTGCCGACGTAGTGTCTCGTGTTTTGATGCACTCTCTAACATTGGGATTGTCAAATTGTTTAGTTGTAGCGTGGCACGCAATGGACGGCACCAATCAGATCCGAAATGCTCTCCGACGAGTGATTAAACAATCAGGACATTGGGTGCCTAAGATCAGAGTGAGCATTTTGTAATAAAGCATTCCTATGCACAATGAAACACTCCCATTGCACGCAACTGTGCATCGCATTTATAATCTACAGTGGAATGCCTACAGTGCACTGGTCTGGCCATGCCGTAGGCGCAGCCCGGCAGGCATGGCACATCCGGAGGTAGCTAGGTTAAAACCCCTGGTGGCCATGTTCACGGAATAGCAGACTTTGGAAACACCAAAGTTTTGACAGTTCCTTACAAAAACAATTACGATTTTGTGAAAAAAAGGTGGTACCTTTCAGCCGTCCATGCCTCGGCTGTCATCTACCTTATTATGGCCACCACCTTCTTCACCGTTTTATTTGTCCAACCCAGGTGCTTACGCTCTGGACTCCGCTTGCTTTTGTCAACTACATTGCATTGTCATTGAGTTTTCATTGCCGTTTCATTGAGTTTTTATTGGAATTTCATTGGAATTTTATCCATTTCTGATCAATTTTCATCAATATTTGTTTCATCTTTCATCCATTTTTCATCAATGTTGACTTTTCATTCAGTTTTCACAAATATTTCATCAATTTTCATTTTGTTTATATTCAATTTTCATGGGGCTTTCATTGAGTCTTCATTTTGTTTTCATTCGGTTTTCATTGTGATTCCATTGCGTTTGCATTGAGGTTTTCATTGATTTTTTAATGAATTTTCATTGAATTTTACTTCGATCTCCATTGGTTTTCCATTGTTTGTTCATCAGCTTTTGAATGATTTTTCATTGATTTTTCATTGCATTTTCATTAGAATTGCATTGCACTTTCATTGATTTCTCGGATTTCCATGGTGTTTTCATAAATATTTTCATTGATTTTTAGATCTTTTTTCAAAAAACTTTCAATGAATTTTACTTGGTTTTTCTATTGGTTTTTCATTGATTTTTCAGCCGCTTTTCATTGATTTTTCATTGAATTTTCATTGCGTTTTCATACGGTTTTCCTTGATTTTTGATTTGGTTTTCATTGCGTTTTTATTGAGATTTCATTGAGAACTCATTGAGTCTTCATTAAGTTTTCATTGCGGGTTCATTGATTTCGATTACGTTTGAAATGATTTTTCATTTAGTGTTTATTGATTTTTCATCACGTTTTCATTTGGCTTTCATTGACTTTTCATTTGTTTTGATTGAGCTTTCATTAGTTTCCATCGATCGTTCGTTGATTTGTCATTCATGTGTCATAGATTTTTCATTGATTTCTTTTTTTGCCTTTTCGCTGGGGCTTCATTGACGTTTTATTGATTGTTCATTGGTTTTTCATTGGTTTTTGATTGATTTTCATTGATTTTTCATTCATTTGTGATTGAGTGTTCATTCGTTTTTCATTGGCTGTTCATTAGTTTTGTATTGGTTTTGCATTGATTGTCTTTAGGTTTTCATTGATTTCTGGCGGGGTCTTAATTCGTTTTTCATTGAATGTTCATTGGTTTTGCATTGGTTCTTAATTGGTTATCCATTGATTTTTGATTGATTGTTCATCGGGTTTCATTGGTTTTTTAGTGTTTTTTCATTCGGTTTTCATTGGTTCTTCATAGATTTCTCATTGGTTTTTTGTTTGGTTTTCATTGGATTTTCATTGGATTTTCCTTGCCTTTTCATTGATTTTTCATTTGGTGTTCATTAGTTTTTCATTGATTCTTCATTCAGTTTTCATTGGTCTTTCATCGAATCTTTATTGCGCTTTCATTGTGCTTTCGTTGCGTTTTCATTTAGGTTTCTATTTGGTTTTCATTGGGTTTTCATCGGTTTGTCATCGGGTTTTCATTGGTTTTTCATTGATTTTTTTAGAGATTTTTATCGATTTTGTATCGCGTTTTCATTCTTGTTTCATTGATTTTTCATTGGTTTTTCATTCATTTTTCATTCGTTGTTGATTGGTTGTTGCTGGATATTTTTCATTTTTCATCGATTTGTTATTCGGTTTTGATTTGTTTTTCATTCACCACGTCACAAACGGGCGATGATCTCAGAAGCACAGTTTGCTTCAGTTCTACATGCACCACCTAGCAACAGCTCATTACTGCCCCAGATCCACGAGGTTGGCTCCTTCCTACCTCTATTCGATGGCTGGATTGAAGAAAGTATAGCAACACGCCTCGCTTCATTTGTGTCGGCCAAAAAAAATTGATAGTAGCTCGCTGAAGCACGTTGCGGGAGATGTAAAATGTGAATGGTGGCTGCTACGAACGCCCATACCAAATTTTCTTTAGCCGAAGGCGCATGTCTCTATTGCTTATTGTCGGATTTGGGAAGCCTTGGCTATGTATAAACACAAGAGCATGCCCCATAGACCGCCCACCGATCGGCTTATAGCTTAAGAATTTACCCCGGCTGTGTCAGAATGTGTGTATGTGTACATGACAAAGACACTGATACAACGAAAACACTTAACGTATGCAACCAGTTGTGGAGGTAACCGGTAGCACCAGTATGCTGGCGATAACCTCTACTCACCGGTTTTTTTGGTCGACATTCCGTGAAATTGCGTAATGTCGTGGCAATGCCGAAATAGCCGCATCAGCAATTTTGAGAGATTTTTTGTGTGGCCAATTTCTCAAAATTCTTTAACACTTCAAAGCTGAAATTTTGGATATTGTGAATTCATGATGTTAAAATTTTCCTTGACTCTTTTCAATAGCAAACAATGCAGTAAATTCCAGGAATGATCTCTCACTTGAATAATGACAAATCAATGCATCAACAAAACACCAACCTAGAAGGTTGCAAGAAGAATGGTACAAAAGCCTTGTTTGAACCTTACAAATTGATATAAAAACGTTTGTAAATCATGCAAAAGCTCATTTTATATCAATGTCATAGATTAGGAACATCCCATGCTGAAATGGATTGATCGCTTTTAGGCAAAATGCATGGATGGCATCGGGGAATCGAACCTGGGATTTTGCAATGCAAATCCCATGTGCCGCCAATTATGATAACACATCCGGCTGATAAATTTTCATCTCAATTAATTATAGATCAACAGACATGATCATCTGAACTCAGAAAACATCCGTCTTTTCTTTTTCTGCTCCAGCAGAACAATGTCCAGATCCACAGCGATCATGCATGACAGATCGATCAGCGATTACGACAAAGTCCTTACCAAGTCTGTTGACAGCAGATGATAAACAGGTACTCTCATGCTCATGTGAGAATTGCATTGCAGAGGGAGTGATAGAATATAGAACTGTAACCAGACTTCGTCAGCGCATCTGCGAGTTGAGCTTGCGTAGCCACCCATTCGAGATTGGTGACTTCTCCAGACGTTATAGCATCGCGAATCACAGCCACTTCAATGACAAGTCGCTTCTCAGAGACAGCCTTGTGCAGATAGACGTGGTCGAAGAGTGAAGCACAGTTAGTGCATAGCGTGACAGGAACTCGCATGTTCTTAATCTCAGTAACGACATTGAGCGTCAGGAACAGGTCATCCAAGCAGGCTGAACATGCAAGGATTTCCCCCGCAAAGGTGGACTTTACGACTCTGCGCAGGGTACGGCTTTTCCAGTTGATCAGACAGAAGCGCTCCTTCTTGTCTTCACCCACTCTTGCGATAGTCCACAGCCAGCCACCAACAGTTTTCCCTTCTTCCCCATTGCCCCATGACGAGTCATGGTATCCAACAAGACGAACAGGTACACTCAACTTGGGAAATCTGATGAATAGTGATCTCTTCCTCATGTGCTGCAAGGTCTTGTTCGCCTGAAGCGCATCCGAGACTGTAGGTTTGCTTGATCGTTGTGGGAGACGGCACACGCTATAAGAGAAATCAGGTCTTGTTTGTCCGGTACACCAAGACAAAGCACCAATCAAGCCGCGGTACAACGTGGTCTCTTTCGCGTTTAATCGTCTTCCACGACTTGTAGACTCCTCCAGAGATATCTCCGCGATCTCATCAATATACTTCTGTTGGTCCAACGTTATTTCAATCAGATTGGCTCATCATCACGCTTGCATTCCAAAAGCACTCAACAAAAGACATACTCCTCTCTTTTTTCAGACCCAACAGAGAAGACACCGTGCAACGCCTCAAGAACGGACGAAGTGAGAGAATCAGTCCCAGCGATGGAAATATCGTCAACGTGAACGGCTGCCCATCCACAAAGGTTCTCATGATCCCGAAAAAGGTATATTGCAGGGTCAAACGGCACCACAATCGCACCAATAGACAGCATAGACTTGTGCAGCGCCTGATACCAGTGCAGTGGAGCGTCCAGGAGCCCGTACACCGCCTTCCGCAACTTTAACAACTGCCCCGGTGCATGCAGCTCCTGTGGAGGCCGTACATACACCTCATGCTGCAGGGCGCCTCCTTCAAAAAAGGCAGTGGAAATGTCCACAGCGATCGGAGCCCATCCTCGATAAGAAGGTACCGTGAGCAGCACACGGCAGGACAACTTGGAACACGTGGGAGAAAAGGTATCCAGGTCCTGCAGACCCGCCTCCTGAAAGCCCCGCACAACCAACCGCGCCTTCGGCTTCAATGAACCATCGTCCCGCACCTTGTCAACGAGGACCCACCGACACGATATCGCCTTATGCCCATTGTCTGGTACCTGGTCAGACACATGACAAGCAACCCAGGATGCCAACTCCTTGTGCTTCGCCACGACAAACTCCAGCGATTGTGCCCTTTCAGGTGTCACCTCCGTCATGCCATGACGGGCAGAGCGATGCGCCAGGTAGCAATAAGAAAGGAATACCTCATCCGAGACAGCAGGAGGTATCACAGATGTGTAACGTTGCCACATCAACTCAGGAAGACCAGGTCCAAACTTCGTAAGCACGGACATCGCAGCCCTGACACGCGAACGTGTCACCACAGGTCGCCTATCGTCTCTCACCCGTCTCAGCTCAGCAACCTCCTCCGCGCTCAGCTCATTCCCCGCCTCGTCAACGAGCAGCTCTTCCAACCCCTGTTGCGCTTCATCAGGCACTGCCACAGGCGCAACCTCGGGATCAACATCAGGAGAGCCAAGCACCGCCGAAGCAGGTCTGCAGTGTAACAGAGGTACGCGCCTCACACTCCCGCCGTGCCGTAGCACGACAAAGTCACCGTCAGCCCCAAAAACCACAGCCGGCCCGTGCCAACAGTCCTTGCGCTTCTCAAGTGATTGAAAGTAAAAAACCATATCGCCAGTTACAGGCTCAACCTTACGGTTAGTAGACGGTCGACTGCGCTTCGCCAGTGAAACCTGCGCACGAACATCCGCCGAATGAAATTTTACACGTGCACGATACATAGCATCCAAGAACTTCACCATGTAGTGGCCCACATGATGAGAAGGGAGAGGTGTTTCGGCCAGAGCAGGTAACTTCGCAGCCACAAAATCAGGCCAGCGTGAAGGCACCCCATACACCAATTGCTGATGCGAAAAGCCTTGATCCAGCATAGGATGATAGTTCAAAGACATGCATGCCACATCACACGCATCTTGCAAGGACAGAGTTTCATCCGCCTGCAGAAGTAACTCCACGGTATGTCTCAGCTGATAATGGTGCCTCTCCACACCTCCGAGAGACCAATGTGAGCCACCTGGCGCACAGTGCAGCGTAATGCCATAACGCTTGGCGAACATCCTGATGAGCTCATTGTCAAATTTCTTCCCCAAATCAGTGTACAACAGAACAGGAGGACCATAGGACCCACAGATGCAACAACGAATGACACACGTGTGTGGCTGATTTGTCACGAAGAACAGAACAATGTCGGAGGCGAGTGAACAAACAGATGATGTGCAAAACAGGCTGTCCCCAAAGATACCAGAGATCCGCACCCGTCTCGTAATTGAAATGCGGTTCCTTGGGCATGGCCACCAAAGGACGCCTTGGTGCCTTCTTCTGCTTTTCACAGGATTCACATACCAACCCCCGTGCCACAGACCAAAGAAGAGAAGCATCTCGATCCGGATATATGCCAGAGCCAACTGCTCAACCAGATGGGGAAACGCTGCATGCCCGAGCTTGGTACTTAGGCGGCTCAAGTTGCATGGTCAAAAACGAAGGAAAAGGTAGGAAAATGACAGGTTTCCAAAGGCATACAAAAATAGTTGTTTTGATGGATATTTTAAAACCGTTGCAAACAAGTATGGCAGAATAAATATTTCTATAAGAATGACGTGTCTCATGAACGAGACAGGGAAAAGTATTGTTTGGTGAACATTTATTGCGCGAGGCCTCGCACAAAGACGTTCATTTGTGTCAGATTAATGTGCTACACCACGACGCATTAGGCAGGTTGTCGAAAAATGGAACCCTGTCGTATTTATACACGTAACTTAGTACCATTATCAGGATTGCGTGATAGAGGTGGATCTATTAACAAATAAACTGCAACAATGGTGTACCCAAGAATCTTGAAAAGTATAAGTGTTCCGGAACAAACTGCAGTTTCAAGCGCGAGGCCTCGCGCATGGAACGGCGCATGAGAAACATTAAAGTTTCGGTGATCATTGCGCGAGGCCTCGCGCAATGGATCTCATAAGCGCTCGTAGAAACCAAAAATGGAACAGATCCACCAACTACACAGCATGTGCATTCCCTTGATGCGGCGCTGCTGCATGGGCGCCCATACAGGTCCCGCCGACATCTCCAGTTTTCATACTGTGGTCACCGCTGGCTTCACTGCCCAACAGCGATGGTAGCGCGCCGCAACTGGCCACCGCAATCAGGATTAACTAGTTAAATGTGGCATCACCAGACAGTTACAGTTAACCGAAAATGGTGCATGCGACAAGCGAATCACAGAATAATTGGTCGCGCGAAAACTGTGTGACAGGTTGATGTTTCAAATCAAGAAAGTTTTTCAAACAGCGATCTTTACGTAGATACAGGTACGCAATCATTCTTCACAGCAACAATGCCCCTGCGAAAAGAGGTGGACCTTGAGAAGACAGTGGCCGCAGCATCTGGAGTTTCCCGCGATGTCTGCTCAGAGGAACCTCCGTACCACACGGCAGAAGAACTGTGAGAAGGGCTAAAACAGGGGGACGAGTGCGCGCGATTGTTGTTTGTGTTTTTTCTGCGTCTGCGCAAAAATGAACGGACGCGTTACAGCGTTGAAAAGGCGATTGCGGCAGAAGGCAAGAGATCGGTTGGTGTTTTGATAGAGGAGGCCTGGCGCCTTTATTTGCTGATGTGCCACCACGCAGTTCCATACTAGGGAAAACCAAAGTCAGTTGTTGCGGTAGAGGGAATTAGGGCGCAGCGTCGCATTTTAGCAAGGTCAGGTCTGGCGCGATACAGCGCACCTTCGCTGAAGGAGAAGGCCGCAGTCAGGATACAGATAAAAGGAACAAAATACACCAACAGTGGGTTGTGTTGTGGATGGACAACTGGTACAACAAACAGTTTACCACAAATCCTGACAACAACGACAAAAGCCTGAACGCAACAGCGTTGGCTGTGTTGCTACTGAAGGATGCACCGCGCTACTGGCATGGTCATCCTAGCCTGGAAGAGCTTGAACGGCGTGTTCCTGTTGTTGCACGCATGCTGGGGAACACCGAGGGAACATTTGCACATATCCTGCGTGATCTAGGATTTGCAAGCACGCGACCTGTTGTTCGAAACATTAGGGCGCCGCTTGACATTATTCGCCCTGTACCTGCCAAGAGACCACATTGGCGACCCCTTTGTCTAAGTAAAGAAATGGTGAGCGGCAACGTCTCGCTGCTTAATCTATTGCAATTCACTAGGGACTTGGCGCAGCACACTCGACCAGTCGTGCCTGTTTTATGTGATGAGAACATCCATTACTGCATTTGTAAGATGATGTACGGTGAAAAAACAACGGGTTGGAATGTCCGGCTTTTCTTGCGGTCACACCCTATATTGTATGGTTTCTGGCACGCGTACAAGTTTTGCGTTACACAAACCTTTCGCTCATTTTGGCCAATCGTGACTTTCTTCCGTAAAGGTTTGTTTCGCAGCGGTGACACAGTCCCCTGTTTTCCCAAGCTGATCACAATGGAGATAACTGTTGGCGCACTGCTGTTGGGTATGGGCCCCCACATACGGCGCCTTAACAGAAAATGTCATTCCCTTGGGCTGGCACGTCCTGTAAATCGGCGACAACGCCTCTGTTACGCTGTGTGTAAGGCCATACAGGTTCTGTTAACACAATACTGTCCCATGTTACTATACCTAGGTCATCTCGTTAGACAGTGCAATTGGGCCGGGGAGACGGCCAACACGGGTGTTTTTGCTTCTGAGGGATTGCAGATTGTTATGTGTCTGTTAGACCGTTTGAACATGGGAGACACACTTTTAAAATACGAACGCACTGTTGCAACTGCGCTATTGTGCCACACTGCATGGCACACAGCCATGCCTGGACAGGCTTTTGCCGAGGAGTTTTGTGAACGTCTGCTTTCCAGCCTTGTGACAAAGAAGGGCCAAAACAGAGGTGCAGTAACCATTGAAGATGTTGACGATCTGTATCATCTCATCACTATCCGCAAAGAAGGTCACAGGGTGAACGTCTGCAAAATCCCCATTTCCTTTGTCAATTCCGTCCGTCAGCGGTTAACTGCTTACTTGAACGCAGAGCGTGTATATGTGCCTTGGGTTAGGAGGTGTGCTGAGCCTACTTGTACAATTCAGGCGCATTGGCCGCGCAGGGGTGTACCTAACTTTCCACTGTCTCTTCTAATTCCAAAGGGTTGTGACCACTACAAACAAGTCCTTGTGTCTGTGTTGTTGGTGCTAACGCAGCAGGGGCCGCTTAAGGCTGGTTTTAAGCGAAAACTGTCGGAGCTGATCCCCCAACGCAGTGTGTTGGAGGAACAGAGTGAGGCCGACACGCTGCGAAACGTTCGAAGAAGATTGGAGAACATGCAGTGATGCGCGAGGCCTCGCACAAACAGCATGAAACAACACGTTAGTACACCCCCTCTCTTGCGCGAGGCCTCGCGCAAGGTTGAAATTCAAAAACAGTGCCGAGCCCCTTCAGTTTTGCATTCTCAACCATACTGTACTCGTATTCGCTAAAAGTGCCTCACATATGCATTATCCACGACGATTTTAACCCTTTTCAATGTTATGTTTCCTTCAATACAGGCTTTTTCCTTATCGCAGAATGGCAAGCCCCGCCAAAAAAACAGCCGAGGAACGAGAAGATACCGACTATGACCCTGGGACCTCAGGATCAAAGGCTGGAACACCAAAGAAGGGGCGTAAGAAGAAGGAAAAACCAGATCCTGGCTTAACCTTGGGTACTGACATCGAGGACCACCTGAAACCGGATGGGAGGCAGGTGGAGGTTGAGCTGGACAACGTGAGAATCGACCAGGAGAAGACACAGGAGCAGATTAGACGGAAAGATACGAAGTTACTGCAGAAGCGTATTGAGTCACTCGAAGCAGCACCGCCAACAGGCCCATTACAGGTCGTTCTCTGGGAAGATAATAGTATGTTGCCAACCGACTGTTCGCTCTTCTCGTTGCGCGAGCCCTCGCGCATAGACGTATCTCATATTTGCAGATGGCGATTATTGGTGTGTATCTGGACAGCACAGCGTGGAAGCGATTGCGAAGATTCGGGAGAAGCGACGCACAGCGTGTCTGGATCTGCAGCAGTGGCATACTACATGCATCGCCGATATTCTGAAGCCTATGACAGCGTGGGCCTTCCGTGCAAAGCTGGCGGGACAAGCACAAGGAAGCGCACAAGACGTTGAGCCAATACCGCTGTATGAGGCAGCAGATAACCTCATTCGATGTGTTGAAGATCAGCGGCGGCGAGGCCTGGCTGACACGTACAGCAATCTCAAGATCGCCATTGTGGATGCTGTGCAGATGAGTGCCTTGGTTTCAACCGCTGAACTGAAGCAGCCTGGTCAATTCGTATGTTCATTAATCGTTGTTTCGATGCTGTTCGTTGCGCGAGGCCTCGCGCATAACGTTGTCACTTTCAGGACAAAACGTATAAATTGTGGAAAGATTTTATGACGTTTGCCTACTATGCTGGTCCGGAAGCTGTGAAAGGTCTGCAGAAGTTCCACGACAAAGGGGAGAAAGTCACGAAGAATGCGCTGAAGAAACTGGACGGGATCCTGTTGCCGGAGTTCTACAAGAAAGTGGCAGAATTGATGCAGGAAGAAAAAACAACCCTTAAATCCTTGCTGAATTCGATTGACGACATCATCCTTGACCAGTGGGTCTCAATGCATCTAGACCACCCGCACAACGGCCAGTACGTTCGACGTGAGAAAGGTGTGTACCATCGACGCAACGTGGGTTCCGCTTTTGCATTGGTGCGCGGCACTTTCTCCATTTCTGTTCTTTAGCCAAAGACATGCGGACCCGCAAAGAGGTTGCTGCACTTGGAAGGCCTGCCCTGAAGGTGACTCTTGGTACATGGGGCTATTGGCGGGAACCTGAAGGCAAAAGTCGCGGTCCATGGCCGGCATGGAAATCCATGATTCGCGCACCACTATGGAAGGTGGCAGAGAAAGGCAAACCCGCCTCCCTGAAAATCCTCAACGTCCAAAAACTCCTGGGTCAAGAGCCTACCAAGAGCCGTGTGGTCCGCCCAGCTGCTGGTGTTACTGGTGACTTCAAGACAGTGGAACAGCAGGATCCATTACTGTCAAGTCAAACTATCACAATTAAGGCGACCCGAATTGCAGCGTTGGCCCACGATCCCCCGAGGCGGTTTATTGAGATTGACAAGAACCTGATTGTCATCAACGGCGACATATTTGAACATCTTGCTCCTGAGATGATGTGCCCAGCCTGGCTGTATGAAGAGATGGCGCGTGCCGATACCCTTATCTGCGGCTCTCAAACTGTTGTTGACAACATGTTCGACATGCTGGAGACGGAAACAGATAGGCGTCTCAACGATGATTTCAACGCGCCGCGCATGGCTAACATGTTGCGTGTTCCCATCTTCAGTTGGCCAGTCAAACCGAAGCCTGCAGGGGATCCTACAACGTTTGACGTTCGCTGGTTGCTGATTTCGTCACCGGATAGCTGGTGGAGAAAGGTATAATTCCCTCATTACGTCCGCTCTTTGCGCGAGGCCTCGCGCAATAACTTCTCCCTCATTGCAGATTCCGAATTATCCGACGTTTGGACCTACTCAAGTAGAGGAGATGGATCCTGTTGAATTTGGCGGTCACCTTCCAATAACGATGGTTATGTGGTATTTCAACACTCAGCTCTTTTACGTGAAGCAGGATAAGAGCTTCAAGCCTGCGTTTGTGTTCATTGATCATCAGCCGGATCTGGTGTGCAAGATCGCGTCCATCGAGCCGGATTCTCGCATGTACCTTCGTGGTGTTACCTCCGACAATCTCTCCGATTGGGTCAACAGAGTGCAGACTCAGTTGAACCACGTCTTGACACAAGGGTCGAAAATGGACGCGTCTGGTGATTGGGACCAGCAGGCCAACCGGTCAAACCGTGGTATTCCCCTTAGGGTTCGCGATGACAAGGTGGGTTCTGATGCGTTGTCGCTGAAGGAGGAAGAGACTGTTGAGAAAGGTCAAGCTGCAGAAGCACTGGCCCCTGCAAAGCGGAAGTCTACTGGTGGGGAACCAGCCCCCAAGAAGAAGAAGACTGCCTCCAAGCCTCAGGCAGCGAAGTCGGTTACCGGTGCAGAATCCGACGAGAGCGATGGGGATGCAGAAGAGGAGAGCGAGGAAGAAGAGGAGGAGGAAGCGCAGGTCTCCCAGGGCAAGGCAGCGAAGAAAGTGGCAGCGAAGCCGAGGTCAGAGGAAACCGGCGCGCGAGATCCATTCAAGCAGCCAGCCCGTCAGTCCCAACGAAGAAGCGAGCCCGCAAAGCCACCGCCTAAGGGTAAGACGTCCGTTGCTAAGGCATTGGGTTCTAAGATGCAAACTGTTCCGAAGAAAAAGTAATTTCTTCGCTTGTTCTGATATATTATTGGCGAGGGCTCGCGCTATGCATTCTTCTTCGACGACCTTTATGCTGTCACCTTGTGCGGCACATTTTTCTCTGTGATGCATTTTATTGCGATGTTGTGTTGGTGTTTGCGCGAGGCCTCGCGCAAAGAAGGGGTGCCAAAAAATGCTTCTTGTCGTGCAGCGTGCAACATGGTTTTCGAAAACTGGTTTTCCAAAAGATTGAAAGCTCATGGGTGTTTTTATTGCAAAGCATAAGTTGTATAGGAAACAAAAAGTTGTGGTTTTCCCAAAAAAGAACTTCATTTTGGTGGAAATAAATCATTTTCCCGGGCAGTCGGTTTTGTTGAAAATAAAGAAAAATGGACCAGTTAATTGCTTTTCACAGGATTTTTGGTTCTTGTGTTTTAGGTCCCCCCCCAAAGGCCTTTTTTTTCGCAGTGCCGTGGAGAGGCAGTTTTGGGCGCATTTTGAACATGCAACCTGAGCCGCCTAAGTGGTATGTAAGGCCAGCAATTCCTTGCGCGCCAGCCGTTCGTCGCCCCAAGACTGAGCAGCGAACATCAAATACGAGTGTCCAACCGGCAGAGAAGCTAGTCACAACAACGCACGATGCGACGAATCCCAAAGAGATAACACCAGATGTCCGGACGAAGAAACATCATAACGAATCGTAAAATCGCCAGCATCCAAGTCTACGGTAACCGTGTTATTCGCCGCGTCAATCCTCATGCGCATTCTCGCCATAGATCGCCGGCCAATCAACAGAGGTGTCTCTCCAGAAACCACGTGAGTACGTAAGAACTGCGATCGACCACCAATCTGTACTGGTAAGTCGACTCTTTAGAGCGCTGACTTCGTGCCACCGTCCCCAAACACAAACCACGCATGGGTGTCACACCGACGAATATCGGTGCCATCTGGTCCAAGCTTCCGCAGATAGTGATCCAGCCAAAATTCCCCACACATCGTGTCGGTAAACCCAAGATCAATGATCCCACCACCCAAAAATTCGGAGCAAACCTTGTGCAGTGGAGAAGACAATGGATCAGGGTGCGCCATCAAACACACACCAGGGTTGTGGAACAAATCAACAGTAGTGTCATGACCAACCACCGAGAAAACCTCACGCATGCCAGCCCCACCAGACTTGTTCTCGGCGGTTGGCACTGCACGTGAAGACCCTTCCTCTTGCGCCATCAGGGTCGAAGCCGATGTCGTCTTCTCAGGACAATCACGTTGAACATGCCCACGCTTCCCGCACTTCCAGCAGGTAACCCGTGACCCACTCGGCGTGCTAGCCTTATTTCCGGTTGGTGTTTTGTTGTTCCGTTGTCGCTGCGCCTCAGCCCCAAACATGCAATCGATCGGTCTCGACGTCGACCCGCCTGGAAAAAGGTGTCGAATAGCAACCAACACTTGCGAGAAAACTAACGACCGACATGTACTCGCGACAACCATCGCCCGCTGATCCGCATTCAGGTTGGAGTTCAGCAAAGCCAGCGTCCCCAAAAAATCGCTCATCCAAGACAATGCCTGAATTCGCAAGACGATAGACCAGCATATCCAGCCGATTAATCCACGTAAGCATGTCACTATCACCGCGCTTACACTCCAACGGCCCCACAACTGCCTGAAGTATATTGTCCGCAGTGTCTCCACCGTACGCCCATTTTAGTATCCCAAGCAGCCCTTGAAAGCCTTGATCGGTACGGAGCGCGTCGAGTGGCATCTTCGCAGCGACAACGCGCGCCGCACGTCCTCGTAGCTTCGTGAAAACCTGAACATTGCGTGTCGACACGGCAAGCGTACTCTCTGCATGCCACGCGACGACTTGTACGCGCCACTCGTGAAACTCGTGTAAACCAAGCTTGCTGTCCACTATCTTGTCTTCAGAACCAAGCGTCGGACAGTCGAGTCGCGAAGACAGTGGAGTGGGTAACGTATTCAAGCGATGCAGTAAGTGAACTTTGTCTTGCTGAACTCGTTGCTGCTCAGCCTGCAGAGAAAGCACCTGTGCGTCGAATGCCTGCTTCATGTCATGCAGAACTTGATTTTGTTGAAACAACTGTCTTTGCAGCGTGCCCATAGATGTGTTCAAATCAACCGGCGCAATGCCAGTCACACCATCGGGAGGATACAACAGAGTCTGGCCAAAAGGTCCTGCTCCAAGAGCATAAGTAGGATCCAGATCATCCAAGGTAAGTCCAGCCATGGAATAGTGACGCTACCAGTGTTAAAATTTCCCTTGACTCTTTTCAATAGCAAACAATGCAGTAAATTCCAGGAATGATCTCTCATTTGAATAGTGACAATTCAATGCATCAACAAAACACCAACCTAAAAGGTTGCAAGAAGAATGGTACAAAAGCCTTGTTTGAACCTTACAAATTGATATAAAAACATTTGTAAATCACGTAAAAGCTCATTTTATATCAATGTCATAGATTAGGAACATCCCATGCTGAAATGGATTTATCGCTTTTAGGCAAATTGCATGGATGGCATCCGGGAATCGAACCTAGGATTTTGCAATGCAAATCCCATGTTCCGCCAATTATGATAACACATCCGGCTGGTAAATTTTCATCTCAATTAATTATAGATCAACAGACATGATCATCTGAACTCAGAAAACACATGATAAAAACTAACTCTCCATCAATTCACCTTCTAGTTCGGTCCCATTTTTCAGTTCCAGATCAAAAACAAAAAATCGCACCAAAGCGAAAATTGAAAACAAACACAGCCAGCTTTTATCATAAATTAACGATATCTAAAGTTTTAGCTTTCAACTTTCAAATATTTGGGAGAAATCGTCCAAACAAAACTCTGAACATTGCCAATGCGGCAATGCCGGCAACGGCGGCACCACAATCCATGGTTTAACGGTACCTACCAATTGTTGCAAAACTTACCACCTTCACCTTCCACCTCACCACCCTCAAAAATATCTTGTAGCCACCTGTTGTTTTGAAAACCACTACGAAAAACTTATCAGCATCCTGGGACCCATGAACCGCGTGTCATCAGAACCAATTGTGAATGTGATGGACATGACCAATCACATGCCCAGGTGAGCCGCATCTTCGGTTCATGCCGTTCAACCGTAACAAAGAAAACTTGGGCCTGGCACAAAACAACGGAACCCATAAAGAAGTCACGAACATGGATATTTATCCTCTTGTCACCATTAGACGACCGAGTCTATATTGGCCGGTGCAGGGCGAAATCTAATGAACAACACGGCTTTGATGGGCTCCAGGAGCACACCCGGGCAGCCAGATATTTTCAATTGTTGAAAAATAACCGCTGCTCCCGCGTGCCAAGGGCGTTTCGTTGTCGGCCTGCAAAAGTTGATGACGATTGGGGGAGGTGTCCTCAGCGGATTTACAGGCAACATGTGCACGCTCCTCACACATGCAGGGTTTGGTCCCGTGAAAGAGTAACTCCCTCCCCCTTTGTATAAGCTACGCCCAATTCCCAAATTAATACAGTCCCTACGCCTACTGTAGCTTGGACACGGGTTTAGCTTGCGTGCGACACATACAATTACCGACACCGGGTGCCCAGGTTCAAAAAGAGAAAATTGCATGGTGAGCTGGTGCACGAAAGGGGAATATAATGCAGAAATATACTCAAAATCAGAGCTATGTGGGTTCAAGTGGGCAAACACTCATAACAAATGTGTCCATGACCCTATGTGACTCATGATGCTATGTGACACCAAACCCATGTCTTATGTGGCTGCACTACATTTGGTACCGAATTGAAATTAGGTCACAAATGAATGCGGTCCCTACGCCTACTGTAGCTTGGACAAGGGCGTAGCTTTTCCAAAGAGGGGGGGGGGGGCGTACATAGCACGTCACAGTAACCACAGCCCACATAGTCCGTAGAGAGTACCCGCATGTGCCTGGCATGCTGACTTTGCAACCCTAACCCACAACATATTGACACAGAAAGCAAATGTGTCCAAGGACATACTTGCCAGAAACCACATCATAAACCCCATAAGGAGATCATAATACCACAATGCACCCACACACAAGCGAACACCAACACTACCATACACAGCACTGCCACAAGAAAAACAGGAGAGGAAGTTACACAATACTAGAATGCCAGGACATGGCACACACCTCAACCAAGCAACGAAACCCTATGGCAGTACTTTTGCACAGTGCACAACACAGGATGGGGGGAAATCTCTAACATGTTGCGCAGAGCCCCAGAGATGTGTGTGCATAGTGCGTGCCCCTTGCCTACCCTCTCTCCACTAAGACTGTGCTTAGACAAAAGCTTGCACAGGGGCGACCTTCCACAGCACACAAAAATGCACAGCAACACACAGCAGCTTACATCCATCAAGGTTGAGATTGCCATTGGGCATCTGAATCTTTCTGCCAATCCAGTGGTAAACATGCTACAATGCACCCTGCTGTCTATAAAGCAGCAATACTCCAAATGTAGAGGATATTGAACCGCTGAATGATGAAAAAAATTGCGATCTGAATTGGACCTCCGATACTTGAATGCTGAGATGGCTGGAGGATATAATGCACTCCTTGGCCACCATTGAGAAAAAACACTTGCAGCATTCAGAGATGTGTTTCATGCTTGTTTACACCAACATCTTGAAGCGTCAAGAAACCAACCTCCTTGGACAATGACAGCAGCATCCCCAAAATCAAATGTGATCCCAGAACCAAGATTGAACCAATGTGTGCTGCCAACAGAGAAATTGGGATCAGGATAAGGAAAGCGCAAATGCATCTTCTGCTGGGCCAGGCTGACGGAACCTCATATCATTCATACCCCCCCCCCCCCCCCTGAATTCTGCAATACCAGTGCAACAAGGAGCAAGGTATTGTTGTTTTGATCATTAGGCGCAAAGAAGGAAATGTGTCAAGGCGCCACCTGAACCAAAAATCATGTTTGACCATTGATCACCAAGTGGTCTGGAAATCTGCCAAAGTACTGAAACGAAACAAATCTTGTGACACATGAAATTGTTTCCTTGTCAAAGGAGCGTGGTTTCGGATCCTACCTGTGTGTCCTGTGTGGCTCGTTGTTGTTGGTGGACCTGTGTTCCCCCTTCCTCCAAACCAACTGTGACAGTGTCTTTCACAGAAATGGAGCGCTGACAAGACAAGGGTATTGCACAGCACCAGAGGCACCCCTCAATGGGACTGGCGGAGAGCATCCACACCAGTCATCAGTAGGGATGGGATACACCCGTGAGGTCAGAAAAAAGACACCTAAATTGACAACAAGCAGACATCGGAATTAGCAGAGTGTGCACAATCCCTCGTGCTGCAATGACACCTATGAAGGAGGGCCAGGCTTCCCATGGGCGGCGATTAGAACTCGGATTTCAAAGCAACAACACTCAACCACACAAAACAAATCATATCACTGCATCGACACACCAAAGAACCCGAACCACCATTGCTTATGACACTGTACCATCCAGCTTGCACCCAACTTCGTAAAAAATGGCACCTGCAGTCGCATAGTAGCAGTATTGTGTTCCATCCAAAAAAAAAAACACCATATTCTGTTGAACCACACATACACCGTGACAAGCAGCGGCTCACCAAATGTTACTTGTGTAGAAAATGTTGTGGCACATTTCTGATGATGTTGTTTGGTCACACGTGGCACTTGCTGTGCAGCATGCATGCCCTCCTCAGTTATCGCCTGAAATGTGCACCCAGCAACTGGCCTGTGTTGGAGCCCCAAAAGAATACTATCACCTTTGGCAGAGCACCTTGATGAGCCCCCCCTTTGCCCCACCCTTTAGGACCTCAGCCTGGCCACAGGTTTCTAATGATAAGCCGCGGAGCAATTCTTAGTCAGGAAAATGCAACGGCTGGCCACAGCTAAATCTAGGTGCCCACAGAAACCCCTCTGCACTACCCCCCCCCCCCCCCACCGCCCCGGCCGCAGCCTTGCAACCCCCGTCACCGGGAATTAAAAAACAATCCAAAACATACCAAAAACTGTAAGATGTATACAAAAAGCGTTGTACACTACAAAACTGTTTAAAAAAAACTCCGCATTCCTTACCGAAGCCCCCCTGACGTCACCCCGCCCCTAACCGGGTATTTGAACCGAAAAACCCCTTCCATGACCAGGGGAACAACACAGGCCGATGACAACACTGAACACACACCAATTCATGTGGCCCTCTCTGACTTGCTGCACATATCTTCTGGCTTCTGGAGTGGCTCTACCTGTACTGAGAGCCTTGACGAGTTAGATGACTGGATTGGCGCAAAGAATGAGGTGCATTGCTCAATGAGGTGGTATATATCAACAATGAATGCATAGGCCCTGAACTGTGCTTCCAGGTGACAGTTGACTGAAAAATGCCACCCACATGCTGCATATGTCGTGGCTGCACGGACAGGTCAAGAAATCGGTTGCCAGGTGACCGTGCTCACGGCCCTGCAACCGCTTGCAGTGAAAAACCAGCAATCAGTTTGGCCAAACCCTGATCCCACTACTCCACATGGCAAGTGCGGCGACGGGCCCACAAACAGGGCCCATTGGGCTACAGGGCAATGAAGGAGAGTCTCTTGGAGGGCTGAATAGCTTCCCAAAAAACCAACTGTGGAAATGTTGCTCGTTCGGAGCTTCCCTTATGCTGCTTGAAGAGTGACTGTTCACTCTTGTTTGCAGCCATGCATTTGGGTCATGCTGTGGCAGTCCTATGCAGAACCTGGCGGTGTCCTCCCACCAGGTCACCCATTCTGGGAAAGTGATGGTGCCCCATTTGAGCGTAGGATGTTATGGAACTGGGGATACCCTGCCAGTCCCCATTGTTCCAACGGAAAAAAGGGGGTGTTGTGGGGATCCCACACTTGCGGACAGCCCGACACTTGTGTGTTTGATTGGATTTCCAGACCAGGGGTGCTAAGTCTTCAGCTGCAGAGCTGCATCAGTTCAAAGACCAATGGACCATTTAGCGAGTCTTCAAGCAATGCGCACTGAAACCACACCATTTTTTGATGAGAACCACAAACACCAGAGTCCCACAGTTGGTGCAGCCTTCTATAAGTCGGGCGTTTTGACATGACACCTCGTTGTGTTGATGTCTGCAGCTGGTGGCGCCTATTGGCCTCTCGCCACTTACTGCTGTCCTTCCCTTGACCACTTTCCCTCCGCAGGCGGCGGCCTATGTAAATGGGGGGGCGGGGCCGAGCTATCATGGCTTGAAGTGATCCTCACAAAGCAGGGTTGCATGGTCGTGGCATTAAACCAACGAGCAGGCTCCTACCCGAAGAGGAGCAGAGCACGAAATATTACCTGAGAACCGCCGAAAAATCGAGTGAAAACCCTTCCAGGGAGCAGGTGTGAGAGCCAAAGGGGAGCAATCCCACAGTGTTATGCCGCCTGTTCCTATTGCAAGGCGGTCAGATGCACCCAAAGTCCACAAAAACCTGAGCGGAGCGCTGTGCTGACGACCGCTGGATGACATTCATCCTGGAATGGAAATGGAAATGCCCTTGTTGCAACCGAATCCTTAGTCACAGCCCCCATGTCCCTCATGCTCATGAAATGTGGGCCCACTGCTCGGCAGCACTGTACCATCCCCCAGGGGTGTTGCACACAGCGCGGCCACAACACGCACACCATGGCAGTTGTTGGGGTGACTTCTTGGCCCAATACATCCTCAATGTGCACGAGAAGAAGGTCCAAGAAGGGAGAGATAGAGACGTTGCCCCCAAAGCACCCCAAGAAACGTACTTTCATGGCACATTCATCACGTTCCCATTGAAAAGAAAGAGGGGGGGGGGGGGTGATGCATCAAAACGCGCTTACATTGGCCTATGGCCAAAGGACCCTGCACTTTCGTCCTCTACTATGCCCAGAAATCGGCCTGATTTGCACACAGCACCTGCAGCTCTCGTGCACAGCACACAACTGCACGCCCCCTCAGTGCACCACAAGGGGGATGATGCAAGCGGCAGTCCATAACAACGCACCTCCATACCTCACAGCCAAGACACAGAACCTGGAAAGGCGATGCCATCGGCTGTGGTCCTACTTGACAGAAACGTGGTTATTGTGGTGCCTATGGACAAGACAGTCGCCTTCTGTCGTTTGAAATTCCATACCACTGGCAGAAAGGTTCTATCATCACGGATGTGGGTGCACATGAAGCATATACGTGATTTTCAGTCAAAGAGGGAGACTGCCTCCTTGATCTCTTCCAACCACTCAAAAGCTAGGCCTTCAATTGTTCCTATTGTAGCACAGTGCTAGAATACACAATCCCAAGGCCAAGGAAGGGACTATCTCTCGCCTCTGCCTGCTCTCTCCTCTGGCTTGCATGGAGTGAGTTACGGAAGATTGACCAAAAAATGAAGAAAATTGAAGATGAAGACATTCGGGTTGGTTCATTGTTGTTGCACCTTGCGGAGAAAATTGTATGGTCGGAGAAAATTTTGTGGTATCTTTATGTGCAGAAAGTGTTCCTCTTTACAAAAACGCAACTCCACTGGTTGTTGCCTTTGGCCTTGCTCCCAAGTGCACACTGAGCAGAAGACCTGCTGCTGCTGCTGAGCGATCGTTGGGGTATCCACACTCACAGGGAGATGTACGACATGCGTAAGGGCATCGCCTTCAACGGGGGAGGGATGGGGCTCAGGCGACCTGTGCACTGCACCTCAGAAATTGATGCAGTGGCATGCCTTTGGGGTGGCGATGCTACTTCGCCTTTCACCTCCCACTCCGGCTACTTCTGGAAGGCGCCTTAACCGAATGGACGGCGCCTTAACCGAATAGACATGGTGCATATTGGCAACTGCGTTGTGGACAAGGGCGCTGCCTGTATTCTGTTGATGGTATGTGAAGTGTGTGTCCATGGCACAACCCCTGGAGCCATAGAGGCACTTCAATACTTCAAAAGGACACATTCAGGATGCAAAAAATGCAAACAGCAACAAATACCTGCTGTCAAAGTGGTGTCCATGTTATATAACTGAGTCTGTGTGCAGCATTTCTGTTTACATTTGTTGCTAGCTGGTCTGCCCTGAGGCACAAGGAAAGACTTGGGAAATGGGAGGATGGGGCAGGGATGAACAAGGCGTAGGGGGGGGGGGGTCCTTTTGAAGGAATGGGGCAGTACATTATGCAATGTGCACATGATGCATCTACACTTTCTGAATTCTCGGCTTGCCAGCCTTTGCCAAGCCAGGTCTCAGAGCCACTTTCCCTTCCACTCTCCGTCCTGCTGACCCATACCAACCCATTCCTCCCCACCTGAACATGGACCTGTACATCTCCCCTGGCATTCAAATACTGTGTGGCTTTGGGGGATGAAAGCAGGACGTCTCAGTCCTCCTCTTCCCAGTCTAGACAGTGGTATGGGCCGCTTCCCTTGCCCAGCAGCAGGGGTATGCACTCCAGCTCATGCGACTGCTGGCGGAGGGTGACCCTCCAACAACCCCTGCTCTGCCCCAGGGCTTGTCCAGAGTGCACTGTATGTGATGAGGCTTGGATCAGGCTTGTATCCCGTGGCCAGCATTCTTTTGTTGATCTCCACAGCCCTAAGCCACTGGTTCGAATTCTCGCAGATGCGGAGCATGAGGTTGAAGGTGACAGCGTTCGGTTGCAAACCTGCCATGGAAAAAGAGAGATCAGGGGTGAGAAAGAGAGAGCAGGTGAGTGAGTGAGATGGGGGATGGAGTAGGGTGTTGCAAGTCCAGCCCTCAGAAAGCCTGCGGTAGTCACACCGCAGGAGCAGTCTACCTGTGACACCATAGTCTGGATTATCAACACAGGTAATTCTATTGCCTTCTGCAAAGCACCTCGAAGAGAGAGAAAAAAACGAAATGCCACTAAACAACCTGAACAACAGCAATTTGGGGTATGACCCCTTTTAACGTCCCCTTTTAGCCTCCGTAGGCCTATGCAAAGAGGTAGAGGGGCGGAGAGAGGAGGCCAATCAGAGTTCAGGCGCCCCCTCCCCCCATACAGGCCCCCCACCTATGGAGCACGGCGGCCGAGAGGGGCAAGCTGGTTGGGACTGAGTCTGTTCCAGGCTTGCCCTCTTGTGCACCCTGATGGGCGCCTCCCATCCCCTTTTCACCAGCCACTGTGGCTGCGACCCCGCTGAGGCCATCCCTGCCACCACGCCTGGCGCCCGCAACCCCTCCTTGGCCGGTCCCACTAGCCCTCTCACCTTGCGCCCAGCTGTGGCCGGCCACAGGCCGAGGCCCCTCTCACCCTGGCCCTGGTTGTCCTGCAGCCCAGTTGTATCCCTCGCGCTGAGCACTGCGGCGCCGTTGCCATACCTGGTTGCCCCCCGAGGCGGCCCCCATGTTGTGGTGTGGGGAGGGGGTGGCTGTGGTCCCCTTCCCCCTAGTTGAGCCTGCCATGGGGGGGGGGGGGGGCTAGCCACCTCTGTCACCCTTGGGCTGGCGGCTAGCGCGAACATATTGCATACATATTGCAAAAGGGGCATTATTGTGGAAAAAAATTTACTTGCCTTTACAGTAAAAGCAAAAATTGCAAGATGTTGTAGAAAAAAAATAGACATGTACCAAACATTTTTGGTTTCAGTGGTCCATTTTTTTCATACTTACACCACGGCTTACCACAAAAAAAAATACATGACTTTGCCAGAAAAAAATTGCACGAACTTCCGGCTTTTTTTCCATGAGTTCCATTTTTCACAACAGTTCCCATTCCATGTGCCATGTTCCGTGTGCAAGCTACGGCCTACTGTAGGTGAGGCAACGTATTAATTTAGGACTTTTCCATAGCTTGGACAGAGGGGGGGTTGAGTCTGCACTGCTTTCCCCTCGGCTTC
Organism: Eutreptiella sp. 'Long Island Sound 2002'; assembly: GCA_964036045.1. NCBI lineage: Eukaryota > Euglenozoa > Euglenophyceae > Eutreptiales > Eutreptiaceae > Eutreptiella > Eutreptiella sp. 'Long Island Sound 2002'. The sequence goes on along the minus strand of OZ038398.1, from coordinate 8,441,429 downwards.
GTGTTGCCTCAGCTACGACAATAGCGCCAGCTGAGTTGCTGTCAGGGAACAACAGTTGATGAAACATCAAACCCCCGTCAATTGACGATCACCCAGCATCATCCCCGGGAGTCAACTGCAATACTGCCATTGTAAACCTATCGTGCGGAGCAACTTTTGTAGGACTGCCCCGGTGATCATGTAGTTCAATGGTCCCTTTGGCAGATGGAAATTGTTCGGCATTGGCAGTGGTAACACCGAAAAGGGGGCCAAGCACAAGCTATTTTGAGTTCTGCGAAGGTTTGTTCAAATCACTTCAAAGAGGGTTGTTTCATCAAGCGCAGATGCGGGTGTGATGTACCCCCCCCCCCTTTTGGGGGGTCATTCGCGTAGCATATCCCAAGGAATGGTATCAGATCTCTAACCCCCTGTAAAATCATCATTTTGGGAGACAAATTGATCCCCTCAATGATTTGTTTGATTTTGAACCCCTCCCAGCTGGGTACCCCATTTGGTCGTGTGTTGTGTGGGGGGGGGGGGGGGGGGTCGGCTGAAAATTTTCAAAAATTCGACTTTTTACGAAATCCTTCTGTCGACCCTGGGATGGGTTTGGGTTGTCATTTGATGACAATACGGGGACTTAAGCACCCATGGGCCCCCACGTAGTGGCCGCCGGGCCCATGTAGGCCGGGCCATGGGCCCTCCGAAAGCCCCAAAATTGCTGTTGATTTGCTCATTTAGTGGCACCTGAAAGTTTTCCAAAATTCGACTTTTTCTGAAGCCCTCCTGTCGCACCTGGGATGGGGTTGGGTGATCATTGGGTGACAATACAGGTACTTGAGCACCCATGGGGACCCATGTAGTGGCCGCTAGGTCCATGTAGGCCGGGCCATGGCCCCTGAGAAAGTCCCCAAATTGTTGTTGTTTAGGCCTTTTGTTGCGCGCCTGCACATGGCGAGGCTGCCCTAGCCAAGCCGCAACCACCATGTCTTTGGCACGGGGGCCTCCCACGCTGCTTGGGGGGCTCCCCGGATGCTATCCAAGAGGCATTGACCCTCTCTCCCTTCGCCTATGGGGCCTCACATGATGGTCTTGCCGCAGCACCAGGGCTGACGGGCATGACAATTGGGCAGCCGGACAGAGCCGCCTGAGGAGCTTGGGGTCGGACATGGCCCCCACATGGCGGCAATGGCTGCAGCGGCGGCTGCCGCGACTTGAGTAGTTGCGGCCCTTGGAGCTGATATGTGCAACAACCTGCAGCAGTTCCGCCAGGGGTTGCCAAATACGAGGTATGCCCCCTATGCGAGCCGAGTGGGGCGGACATTGGGGGCAATGGTGACCACGACGTCCGTAGCGCGCCGTGCCGCTTGTGCCACTGCTGGCCATGCAGCCGTGCAGCTATGCTAAGCGGTGCCCTGACCCTGGGGTTGCAGGGTGCGCTTGTGACATCCTCTGCACATTGTGTTGGGGGCCACCGGAGGAGTGCTACTGCCAAGGGATTCGACCACCTTGTGTGAATTGTGGGTCACGGGGCAACTGCTGGTGTGCCGCCTCTAAGATCTACATTGAGGACCTCGATGCGGCCGCGGAGCATGCAACTGCGGATGCCTGCCTTGGAGCTCCGGTGTCTACGCATGTGTCGTGGGGAGGACTTGTGTGCCCCCTTGCTAGCCCTAGGGTCTGGGGGGCACTGCCGCCGCCCCACGGAGACCCCCTGGGACTCTGGGCGCCCGTGCATGGCTCGTGAACAGACGAGATGGATGTCCATAGGCTGGAGATCACTAGGATGCATCCCCGAGCAGTGGATCTCCGCCGTCCCCGGCATCGCCGAGGACATGCCAGATGCTATAGCAGTGGAGCAAATCATTGAGGAGCCAGACCTATCCCGGAGGGGCCGTTCACCATGGAGCAGGCTGTGGAGGGTGTTGCGGAGGAGGCGGCCGCCATAAGTGCCGTTGCAGCGGAGGCAGCTGCAAATAAGGGGGCTGCAAAGAAGCTATTGGGGGGGCCCGGGCTGGACTTTCGGGAGTTCAGCGTGCCTGACTTCCTTTTCTAGTGTGCACTGGGCCTGAGGCAAGCGGAGCGGGGGGTCCGCCACTGCATCACCCAACACAGACTTGTTGAGATGGATCTCAAACGGTCCCCTTTTATTTCTTCCGGCCTTAGCTGATAGCCCCATGTGTCGATGGGGGTGATTTCGTTTCAACCTATCTACTAACCCGGTTCTCGCGGGGCCAGGGGCGGGGTTGTTGCGGCACTCGTACGCACAGTGCTCAACACCGCGGGAGGTCGATTTGGGGTAGGGCCTCACTCCCCCCCAACCCCCCCGCCCAAACCCACCCCCCCTCAAAAAGCCACATCGAGGTGTGGGTGTCCTTCACTCCAACTCGAGGGGCTACACCAACGCGTGGGAGTCCATCGCCCCAACTCAAGGGGCCACACCAAAGCGCGGGAGTCCTTCACCCAACTCAAGAAGCCACACTGAAGCATGGGTGTCCTTAACCCCAACTCAAGAAGCCACACCAAAGCGTGGGAGTCCTTAACCCCAACTCAAGAAGCCACACCGAAGCATGGGAGTCCTTCACCCCAACACAAGGGGCCACACCAAAGCGTGGGTGTCCCTAACCCCAACCGAAGAAGCCACATCGAGGCATGGGTGTATCACAAAGTGCTAGTGGCCACTCTTTTTCTTTTCAATGTAAGTGCGTGGAATTTTTTGTGCGGTAAACGCGAGTACAAAAAAATTGTACAGTCGTGTAATTTTTTTTTGCGGTGGACACTAGTACAAAAAAATCATACGTCATCTAATTTCTTTTTGCGGTAAAAGCACGTACCAAAAAAGTGTATTGTCGTGTGTTTGTTTTTTATTTGCAGTAAATGCAAAGACCTAGTTTTTTTTTTGTACTCGCATTTACCGCAAAAAAAATGCATGGGAGAACGATTTTTTCCTTACTTGCATTTACCGCAAAAAGGAAAATTACACAACTTACAACATACACGGGACTGTTGCGCTGGTGCAAGTAAGAGGTCAGGATAATGCCTGGGGCCCTCAAATGAACATTTGTGGGCACCCTCGAGCAAACAAGAACAACTCAAACGTCCCAGAGCCCACAAATGTGACATTTTGACCCCCAACCCTTGTCTTATGTGTTGGCAGCAAAATTGGTACCAAATCAAATTAGGTCTCAAAACTAATATGGTCCCTACGCCGGCTGCAGCTTGGACAAAACCGTCATTTGGCCATAGATCAGCAATGATCGCTACCCTCCAGAATCACTCTGGCATTCTTGACTGCACTGCAGGTCTCAACACGGCGAAGCCGTGGCACAAATTGCTCACGCTGTCCAGCAATGTGCCCTTAGGCCGCAGCTTCACCATAAAACAGTGAGGGCTACACCTGCGCGCCGCAGGAGCTGCAAGGCATGAATAATCCTAACCATAGAAACAGTGAAACTTGCAACAAGAAGGAAAAAACACCACTCCATGACCATTTGGAGTACCTGCCTGTGCAAAACCCACTGAGTGAGCAGCACAAGGACCGCACTTGAGCCGGGGAAGAGCTCCGAATGCAAGATCTTCACTGAACAACCAACGACATTTGTATAGTGCCTCGTCTTGCGAATCTGGCGCTCAAAGCATGGACGTTTGATGACAGGGAAGCAAAGGGGAACCCCTACCTTCTCAAGTAGCAACATAACCCCTGCCTTCTTGAGCATGACCACATGGGCTAAACTATTTTACTAACCCCTTGAAATGCACCAAAATGTAGAGGAAGGAACTTGGTACCTGTAGACCATGGGCGGAACAGCTACATAGCCCGGCATTCCCCATCACCCCAACCCCAAGACCAAGGGGCTCAAAAAAGCAAAAAGAGTCCCCAAGGACGTGTTGCACAGTGCAAAGGGATGGACTGTCAAAAAGTAGTGAATCCAATAACAATGAATTGCATGTCTTGTTTGCTGACGGGATTATTCCTAACGCGCGCCCACGGGGGGGCCGTCTCCTCGCTTTTGTACGCGACTCCCCCCCCCAGTAGAAGTGGGCGAAAGGCCCCTTGGGGGGGGGGGGGGGGGGGGGGGGGGGGGGGCATTGGAGGGGGGGTTCAGGGAGGGGCGATGGGGGGGGGGGTTCAGGGAGGGGCGAGGGGGGGGGCGGGAGGGTCGGTTGGGGGGGCGGTTCAGGTGGGGCAATTTGGGGTAGTGGGGGGGGGGGCATAGGCTCCCGTTACCTCCCCTTGCCCTCCCTCAGGGGTGAGAGCTAGGGCTAGGGTTAGGGTTAGGGTTAGGGTCACCGAGCTGGTGGAACCAGTCTTGGTTTTATAACCCTCTTTAGGGTCTAGGGTGGACCTAACAGGTTTAGCAGCAGCAAGCAAGCAAGCAAGCAAGCAAGCAAGCAGCAAGCAGCACGCGCGAAATGGCTAAAAATCAGAATTCCGTCGTGGTGCTTCGGATTCGGGTGAAATTTTGGTGGATGATATCTATGGGTGTGAAGTACAATCACACAAAGTTTGAGCAAGAAACTCAACGGTGGCGGCCGGGAACGGGATTCGCAAGTGGCGGACCTCAGTTTCAAAAACTGCATTTTACGGCCAAAAACAGCCATTTTTGGGCCAAAAAAGCCCTGGAACACATTCAAAACGGCCAAACGAAGGGAAACGGTGGGTACACTCCACATGCAGCTTGACTTCCCCGTGTCAACGAGCTCTTTGCGGCCCTCTAACTCCATGATATGTCCCAGAAACGGCCCAAAAAGGCCCCCAGAAGCTCCAAATGCCGACAGCCACAAACCAAGAATAGGCCATATCTTTGGCTACATGGCTCAAAATGCGATTCCGAGGGCACCTACTCCACCCGCAACCCCCCACTTTTTGTGGTTTCCACCCCTCAGAATTGCCCAAACGGACGCCTAGACCCAAATACCTAGGCCCACTAGGCTGCGGCAAGCTGCAAGCTCAAGCCCAAACAGGTGGGTGCCCAAATGGGTCAACAAGGTCCAGTAGGGGCAAAAAGATGACTTTTCTCAAAAATGATCCTAGACCATGTGCGACGCTAAAACAAGTGTTTTTGGACCGTTTTGAGCTTGTGGTGGCGCATTTTGGTCCTCCGAAAATCCCAAAATGCCCTGAAAATGGGCTGTTTTGGGACCAAAAATGGGTCAAAAATGGGTCAAAAACGCATTTTTCCAAACCTCATCCTAGACCATTTGGGTTGCACAAACGGCTGAAATGAGCCCATTTTGAGCCCATTTTGGAGCATGTTGGCCCCTCAGAAGTCCAAAAAGCCTTGAAAGTGGGCCTCGTGGTGATGGGGTTCACATGCAAGCTGATTTCACTTTGTCAAGAGCCATCAATGTGTGAATCATTCTTGATGTCCCTCACCACTCATAGCGGATGTTCCCTCCCCCACCAGCTCGGTCCCAATATTCCGTCTTGATTAGGGTTAGGGGTAGGGTTAGGGTCACCGAGCTGGTGGAACCAGTCTTGGTTTTATAACCCTTTTTAGGGTCTAGGGTGGACCTACCAGGTTTAGCAGCAAGCAAGCAAGCAAGCAGCAAGCAAGCAAGCAAGCAGCAAGCAGCACGCGCGAAATGGGAAAAAATCATAACTCCGTCGTGGTGCTTCAGATTCGGGTGAAATTTTGGTGCATGATATCTATGGGTGTGAAGTACAATCACACAAAGTTTGAGCAAGAAACTCAACGGTGGCGGCCGGGAACGGGGTTCGCAAGTGGCGGACCTCAGTTTCAAAAACTGCAGTTTAGGGCCAAAAACAGCCATTTTTGGGCCAAAAAAGCCCTGGAACACATTCAAAACGGCCAAACGAAGGGAAACGGTGGATACACTGCACGTGCGGCTTGACTTCCCCGTGTCAACGAGCCCTTTGCGGCCCTCTAACTCCATGATATGTCCCGGAAACGGCCCAAAAAGGCCCCCAGAAGCTCCAAATGCCGACAGCCACAAACCAAGAATAGGCCATATCTTTGGCTACATGGCTCAAAATGCGATTCCGAGGGCACCTACTCCACCCGCAACCCCCCACTTTTTGTGGTTTCCACCCCTCAGAATTGCCCAAACGAACGCCTAGACCCAAATACCTAGGCCCACTAGGCTGCGGCAAGCTGCAAGCTCAAGCCCAACCAGGTGGGTGCCCAAATGGGTCAACAGGGTCCAGTAGGGGCAAAAAGATGACTTTTCCCAAAAATGATCCCAGACCATGTGCGACGCTAAAACAAGTGTTTTTGGACCGTTTTGAGCTTGTGGTGGCCCATTTTGGTCCTCCGAAAATCCCAAAATGCCTTGAAAATGGGCTGTTTTGGGACCAAAAATGGGTCAAAAACGCATTTTTCCAAAAGTCATCCTAGACCATTCGGGGTGCACAAACGGGTGAAATGAGCCCATTTTGAGCCCATTTTGGGGCATTTTGGCCCCTCAAAAGTCCAAAAAGCCTTGAAAGTGGGCCTTGTGGTGATGGGGTTCACTTGCAAGCTGATTTCACTTTGTCAGGAGCAATCAATGTGTGAATCATTCTTGATGTCCCTCACCAGCTATGACAGTCATAGCTGATGTTCCCTCCCCCACCAGCTCGGTCCCAATATTCAGTCTTGATTAGGGTCATGGGTAGGGTTAGGTGTAGGGTTAGGAGCATGCTGAGGGTTGGGGTGGGTGTTAGAGTCAAGGTTGGGTTCAAGTATAGCGTTGGGGTGCTCCACCGCCTGGGCGGGGAGGGATGCTATGTTGGCAAGGGGAATGAAAAAAATTTTCAGGCGCCTTCGGCACCACCATATGTATGGCCGGTAGCTATTGACCCTTGGTAACTAAGTGGGCCCGGAGGGCAGGGAGGGGGGGGGGTTGGGTTGGGTTGGGTTGGGTCAAGGCCTCGCCTGGTCGCCTACCCACGGTCCGCGCCGCCTTCCCTGCGGGACCCGACTGGGCGGCCGTACCCGGGTGTCCGGTCACAAGGCCTACCGGACTGTTGACCGCCCCCAGACCCCGCGGTGGCGCTCGCGGGCGGGAGATGCCGCCGTGCCTGTGTGTATGTGCCCTTGTGTGTCTGAGGGGGGGGGGGGGGGGCTGTGGCACACCTGCTTGCTCCATTGTTGTTCGGCGTTGGCGCACATGGCGCGGGGAAGTGTGTGCCTGGTGCTCCAGGCCCCGGCAGGGAGGCTGGAGAGCCTGACGCTGAGCCCGCCGGGGGAGATGTGGGCCTGGGCTCGCAACCTCCACGTCACAAGGACATGCTACCCAACCACTCCACGACTGCCTATTGGCACGGGAAGGCGGTGGTACGTGGCACGACTGGGGTCAGACCCGCACTCCTTGACTGCCTTAGGCACAGGTGGTGCTGCCTCGCGGGCTGGGTCCGGCTCCCACGGCCGAGGGCGTACCCTGGGCAGATGGAGGGGCACCAAGGCGCAGAGTGTGCTTCCCTGCCCTGGGTGCCACCAGTGCTGGCTGCACTGGCTGCGGCGCTACAGCCCGCGTAGACGAGGGGGCCCAGAGGGCACCACACCCGAATGGCCTCTCCGTTGAGGAAGGGGGGGGGGGGGGCAGGGGTCGGCTGGTGGCTGTCTGGCCTCCAGGGGTCACCCACAACTGCACTGGAGTGCACGGGGCTGTGCTGGCCTAGGCGTCTGTGATGAAGTTGGTGGGGCACGTGCACACCTGGAGGTTCCCTAGGCAGGCCGCTCAAGGGATACCCACAGCGGTCAAGCTGTGAGCCCTTCACAGCCTCCACTTTTTAGGCCCTGAGGGCGCCGACTCCGTGCACCCCTCCCGTCGGGGGCGCAGGCTGGGGGGGGGGGGGGGTAGGGTGGTGGATGGGTCTACCTGTTCACTTGCGTGGGAGAGGAGGACCACCTGCTGGGTTACCATGCGGGTCCCAGATCCCAACATACTTGTCGCTCGGCGTCCGCTCCCTGAGGGACCTGGATCACCATGTGACGGCCTGCAGTGAGGGTGTGAGGGCATGCGGGGGGGGGGGGGGGGTGCTGGGCCTGCTTTCGGTCCGGCCCCATTTCTGTTGGGGGGGGTGGGGGCAGCAAAAGGTCTGCTCCCCTGTTTCCTGGTCCCCACGAGGAACCAGCCCACGGCCTGCACCCTCGCTTTGTGGTGGCCGAAATTTGGGCCGACAGAGGGAGGGGGGGGGGGGGGGAGGGGGGGGAGTCGCGTACCCAAACCGAGGAGACGGCCCACCCGTGCGCGCGCCGCAGGTGCACCGCAGGGCACACCGCAGGCGCCGCAGGGGTGCAGCCCTCAGTGGAAAGTCCAGCGATAGGTCCCCACTAACAGACCTGTGCCCTCATACGACGTGTACTTCATGTATCACGCGGCAAAGCCGCGACACACATTGTCCGTGCATAGCAGCAAGGCGCCGTCAGGCGCCACACCCATTTCCTTCTGTGGTCCGGGTAAAGGTCAGCATCAGGAAAGGCCGCAGCGTGGGCAAAGGTGGGGGGGGGGGGGGGTAATTCCAAAGGACACTCCTGCAAACCACAGGGAAAGCACCAGATCACCACGCACACCTGCCTCCTGCATAGTTTCATACAGCTGCAGGCCTTTCTCCCATTGTTCTGCCTCCCCAAAGGCAGACATCAGCAGGTTGTATGTCAAGGCGTCTGGCTTCAAGCTCACCTTGGCTATATCCTTGACCAACATCTCCGCCTTTTCCCACTGGCCCCCTTTGGCAAGCGCATGCAGAAGGGAATTGTATGTCATAAGAGTGGGGCTGAGACCCTCTTGCTTCATGAGGGCGTAGTAGTCAAGAGCCTTGGGCCAATGCCCTTGGCGACCCAGTGCCCTGCACACAAGCAAGTGCAGGCTATCAAATCACGTCCAACACACAGCTGGCCATCTGCAGTGGCACTGGGGCCAGAGGGCAGCAGCCCTTCAAACCCTGTCCGCCCCCTTTTTCTTTATGTTGATCAAAAACGAAATGGACCTCAATGGGCGTGCCCTCTTCTTCAGGTTGACCCCCCCCCCTTCTCCGACACACACGCGGCATTAAACGACGAATGAAGGCAAGGGCACTAGGCAGTAAAGTTCTTGTCGGGCCAATCAGAGAATGGAGGACAGCCCGTGGACCACGCAAACTTGGTGCCTTTCTGTGCTCAGAGGTAAGCGATTCAGGAAAAATGTGCAATGCAGCGAGTGGGGGGACAACAACAGGTTTTCCAGAGATCAACGCTGGCAGGATGCCAATGAGGTCATCTCATCAAAATGACATTTTTCTGGGGACTACGTGGTTGGTCTAATCCTTACAATCAGTTCGCAGGATGTATTTGATTTTAAGCTTGGCTAGAACCTTCAACCAAAACTGACTGTTGAACTAACTGCTGCACAATAAGCAGTTGTTCGTCAACGTTTTGCTTTTCCGATGAGGCAGAGGAGATAAAAGCATCCTTCGGGGTTTGGTTCCCTGATTCATTATCACTAACTCATCATCCAGCTGAAAGATGCCCTTTTGCGAAGGGCAAGGGGCCATGAAAAAGGGTCCAACGGGAGGAGGGGAGGTGGATCATTGCGTCTTGCCTAAAGAAAAAATCAGTGCATCCCTCTCCCTCTAAATAAACCAAGCAACAAATAGCAAGCAACAAGCAACAAGCATCACCAAGCTGTTGTTGTTGGCCACAGTTCTGCCCAAATGCTTCCGGCTCTACTCTACTCTTACCATCCAGGCATTGATGTCTGCCCTTCCTAAAATGACAGGAGCCAAAAACTGACCAATGGAGGACTGGTACCTGGCATGCTGTAGCAATTTGGAAACAGCCCCGTTTGGGGCATTCTTGGGCAAAATTGCCCAAAAGGTGGCTCAAACACAGGTCAAACCAAGGTCCATGGACACATCCCTCCGAGCACCCCGGATCACTGTTGGGAATATATGCTCTCACCCAGATTTTCCGTTTTAGAATAGTCCATTTCCAAGGAATTTTGCAACTGAATGGGAGCCAGAATCAGAAACAATTGGCCAATATGGACTAAATGAGTTGTTTGAGCATCACCAATTGGACGGGCAACAAATTTGAAAAATCTATCTTCACATTTTTGACCCATGGTGTACCCATGGTGGTATGCGCGATTGTCAAGCCAATGGGACAGGGATATAGGGGTGTGTGTGAGCCAAGGCTCCTCCTTCAAATGGGAGGTAGAGCACGCAAGTCTTGCAGGGTGCAAGAAGGGCTGCTCTTGTGCACCAACACACAAATGCCAAAGATAGGCTCGAATGCAGACCTGATGATCGCATTGTACGTCTTGTCGTTAGGAGGAACGCCTTTGTATACCATTTGATTGAACAGCAGCACGGCCTGCTCCAAATTCCCGGTCTTACCACATATTGCAATGCATGTTGTGTATGTGTACACGTCTGGATCGACCCCTACGGAGGATAAAGACTACACAGCAGGGCCACCTTGGGGATTAGGTGTTGTACACAGTGTGCTTCTGGTGAAATGTGGGGGGGAAAAAAGAACAAAGAATGGCAGCTCTCACATCTCACTGCATGTGAGAGACCCAACTCCCTCTGCTTGCCCAGCAGACACAATACGCATTGGAACCGGCTTTTTGGCTGATGATCTGACTGTGCACTATCCCAGAAACAGAGTGTTTAGTGAACCCAATGCACAATGCAGAGATGTGGTGTGTGCGGAGTGCGCATTGTGCAGTATTTTAGACACACCTTAGTGTGCAGAAAGTAATTTACATGTGCGGTATGTGGAGTATTCTGCGTGTGGTAAGGGGTGCAGAGTGTGCACTGCACAGTTTGACACATGCAAGTGTGCAGTGTGTGCTGTGGTGCACTAGTGAGCGCCATGCCACAAAAAGTCTACATACATACATGTCTACAAAATGTTCAATTGATAAGTACAGCGTGCAATGTTCCCTTCCCCACCAGCTTGGTCCCACTACTTGGTGGTTGTCACCCCAGTAAAACGGCGGAACGGGGTCCAGAGAAGAGAAGGCAGGTTGGTTCTGAGATTCGCTGTGGGATCCGGAGCGACGTACAATACCAAATGCATCCACAAATCGTCTATTACAAACATGACTGTCCGTCCCCAAAGTGGCAAGAAGTCCCTTCAGATTATTCGAAACCAGGAAACTGCGCGGAGTTATGGTATGGCCGTTAACGATTGTTGATTCAGCAACTCAAATGAACCTTGACGCATCACGGTAAGACCGCAACACAGGCCAAAAGCCCACTGTGGCTTGCACGCCACTCATGACCCGTCTAAGCTCGGTACAGCGGCCGAACTAACACCCCATCCATGGCGCATGTTCCTTGAGCCAGCACTGTGTGGCGGATCGCTGTCTCTGTCACCGGGATGGATTGTGCCTCGCAGAATCGGCGTAACAGGGGCATCAAATCCCCGTTTTCCGCCACGTATTCTATCCAGACAAGCACTTGGCGAGGCTGCACATGCACACAGTTACGGTACCAGATTCGGTGCTGATTGTGAATTCTGATTGTATCATCAAAACTCATAAAAATGCGTGCCTATCGTACGTGCTGTTGTTTTGGAGTCAGAATGTCCTGTGCACCAACTCCGCTGGGATGGTATGGTGCACAGGAACAGGTTGTGTTGTGTTGTGTTGTGTTGTGTGTGGGTCCGGGCGTTTCAAATCGGGCTGGGGATCTCCACAGCAAATCATCGACTTTCCATTCGATGCCAGCTTTACAATCAGAAACATGATGTTTTCCTTGTGCCCACGGTACAGCCCCCATGCCGTCCATGTGTGTCTCAGATGGAACAAGGGTCCCCTCCCCGAATTACCAGATGACCATTTGTCAGTGACCACAGACCCTGCTGTACCACGGGGCCGTGTGACAGAATGTTGCCTTGTACATGTATAACATGCAACGGTCTGCGACCATGGTCTGGGTGCGGTAACAAACCAGAGAGGCCTGGACGGGGGGTCATGGTGTGATAGGCAGCAGGTGCAACGTGTTTTGCAACCTTTTCACCACACATTCGTTTGCACACCAATGTCTGCTGAACGCGAGGCTTCTAAGAAATTTCTGACTCTCATTTTTGTCACAATCCATCTTCCAGTGGCCCATAGCCCAGCCAAATCTACCACTCCTAGCAATGGGTGGTGGGGGCCCAGGAGGAACAGAGCAGTACTGGTGAAACCCGCATGGCCTGTTGAACATTACTGACCGACCATCCCCTTCAGAATTCAATCACTGATTCCCTCGCATAACCGATGTGTGAGGCAGGCTTGGGACACCGCACTATGAGGGGAACGGCAGGGAGACCATGAAGGCACAATAGTTGGGAATAATTGCCGGTTTTGAAACATTCATGTGTGAATGGAGCTGCCCATGGAAAGGAATGAGTGTGGCCATACCTAAATGCTGCATGCTATCCATCGTCAACAGGGCCTTGAGCCACTGATGCCCGCCATTGTACGATGCCAGCAGAATGTTGAAGGCCAACAGCGAGGGCTTGATGCCTGATGGACACATTGGTGGCCACTTCCCCTAAGCCACACCTCCGCGCAGGCAGAGTGGCGTGGTGGCACGGAGTGGAGCTGGTTAGGACAAAGCCCTTAATGCCATGCGCAAAAACTTGGGGGTGGGCAGAGATGCCTCAGAGCAGGGCAAAGGGCTGGGGTGGGAGTCGAAACTGAGGGGAGCCGACCCTTCTGCTTGCAAATCATTGTTGCAGAGGACAGACTCAGGCTAGGGAGTGAATACAGCCAGTTCATTACCATCATCATCATCTCATCATCATCGTTATCATCATCAAGATTCAAATCTGACTGATTAGAAGTACTGCTCATTTGACCAGAACTGTGGGAGAGCTGTAGTACCTTGCCACAAATGCACGAAGAATGTACCTGGGCCCTTGCAACGTTTCCCCTGACCTGCCTGTGAAGGGACCCAGGTAGATGAGTCCTTGAGCCTGAAATGATCATTTTGCTCTTGCCCATCTGCTGACCGTCCTCCCAAGTGGCGCACCGAACACCTAGTGGTTCACAGCGCTGAACATCCATTAAACATATGGGCATGCCACGATGCGGCCTTTTCCATTACCTGTTGCCCATGGCAATCCTCCCCCTTGCAGTCTGCAATAGAAATGCGTGGTAACAATACACAGACTGCACACCCCACAAAGAATGCTGTCAGGCATCCCCACCTGTAACATGCGGTGCTGACCTGTTCAGCAAACATGGTTTCCGCTTAATTCCATTGTACATGGCCCCACCCACTGCCTGCCGCATGCCTTTATTAATTGCAGAGGTAGAGCTTACCTGCCGCCTGCATCTCCTCGAAGACCAGAACAGACTTCTCCCACTGCCCTCCGTTCTTGCAGGCGAGCAAGAGGGTCTCGTAGATAATGGTGTCGGGCTCTAGCCCATTGATCTTCATTTCGTCAAACAACTGGGCATGCATACAGGCAGATGAACAGGCGTTTTCGTTGTCCCGCCCCCTGGGCCGCACCTTCACATGCAAAACACAAGCATTCCGTTGCCTTTGGCAACTCTACCTCAAAGAAACACTCCTACTAACAACAAGGCCAAGGTTAGCCCTTGCAAGGTGATTGTTAGCAGCCAGGAAGGCTGCAAATGATGTTATGTGGCCCCCATGGACTGATATGCACTCATGCTGTTACCAAATAATCACCCACATGTGCCCCAAGCCCTCCCAGAGCCAAGCTCTGCAAAGTGATTAAACATCACTTGGCGTTTAAAGTGACACACAATCTTAGCAAAGCACTGGGAACGGCCATGCTTTATGGATCCTCAATGGTACAAATGATTGCTGGAGCAAGTCTGCCAAGACCCATATCCAAGGTGGCTGGCTACCTGTAGTGCTCGCAGCCAGATGCCATGCTGTGCACACACACTCATGAGGGCACCATAAGTGATCACATCTGGTTCAATATCAAGGTCCTTCATTTCCTCGAAAATTTCGAAGGCTTTCTCAAGCTGCCCAGCCTGCAGAGACAAGGATGGAGGACTGAAAAAAAATTGGCAATTGCAGCGTAGGGGAAAGCAGGACTTGAGTGGGGGGCAAGAGAGTCCATTCCTTGGACCTTGGTGCTTCCTTCTTTGTCTCTGTTCAGTATGTCTTACCACTCTGCTGTGCAGTGATGTGTCAAGTCAGATGTTGTGGAGCTCCCTTGTATGGCACAATGTTGGGTACAGGGGTGGGTGGGGGTTGTGGGGTATTGGGGGGCGGGCAAGGGCCATATTGATTCCTCCTGCCTTTGCGGGAGCCTAAGACGCCAGGCCTTATGTAGCCACATTGATCCATCCCCCCTTTTGGAGCCCGAGAAGGCAGGCGTTGTTAGCCATATCCATTCTTCTCCACTTTGGAGGCCCCAAGAAGGCAGGGATCATGTAGTCACATCGACTTCTCTCCCCTTTGGAGACCGCGATCCAGCACACGCTGTACTGCCATATTCGTTTTTCTCCGCTTTGGAGACCCAATCTGGCAGGGGTTACGTAGCCATATTGCTTCCAATCTGCTTTGGAGGCCTTCAGAAGGTAAGGGTTATGTAGCCGTATTGCTTCCAATCTGCTCTGGGGATCTTGATCCGGCAAGGGGTACACAGCCATATCAAGTTTTCTCCCCAACGGAGACCCCAACAACGTAGGGATTACGAAGCCATATTCCTTCTTCTTCGCTATGGAGACTTGAGAAAGCAAGGCTTTTTGAGCCATGTTGCTTCCTCTCGCTTTAGAGACCCTGTTTTGGATTGCCAGCCTTGCCCTCGACCCAGGTCTGCCTTGCCTTGCCCTATCAACACGAATAGGCTGGAAGAAAGGCTTTTGCCATCCCCCATTAGGGGTACCATATGGTGCTATGGCCTGCAGGCAAGCAGTACAACATGGGTGTGTGTGTTGTGACACTACTGGGGGAGCTGGTCTGCAGCTTGCACAGAAATTCATCACCTGCCAACAACACAAGCCAACAATTCCTAAGTTTTGAACACACATCATTGCAACCCCCCCACCCTAGCTCTTGCCCCCGAGACCTCGGTTTCCGAAACTTCAGATCTAGCAGGGGTATGTAGCCATAGTCATTCTTCTACTCGAATGGTATATTCCATTTTCCATATTTCATATACCATATTCATTCAGTTCTGCTTTGGAAACCCCTGAGCTAGCAGGGGTTATGTTGTTGTCGCATTGACTTCTCTCCGCTTTGGAGATCGTGATCAAGCACCACTTTGAAGACCTTGATCCCCCTACTGCATTGGGGTGTGCAGAGGGGAGGGGAATCCGTATGGCTTCAAACTCCGTCCGTGCTCAAGATCTCCATAACCCCATAACCGACCTGCTAAATATCGCCTTGTGAGGGTCTCCAAAGCGAAGAAAAGCTTCTTGGGGTCTCCAAAGCAGAAGGAAGTGACATGGCTATGTCACCCCTACTAGACTGTGGTATCCACTCGTTTCGGCACCAGGAAACACCCAAAAAAGGCTAAAAAAAATGATCCATTTTTGGACCAAAACAGGATGCCTTGGTGTGTTCAAACCACTGTTTTTCCTCTATTTCGGGTCTGTGGTTCCCATGTTTTGGCCCCAAATATCACAATAAACGCTTGAAAGTGGGCCAGTTCACCACCCAAACGGAGACCAAAGGGGTTCACAGATGTATTTTTCCCAAGGCAAACCTAGACAACTTGGGATACTTGTGCAAATATTTTTGGCCAATTCCAAGTTTACATTCACCTTTTTCAGCCTTTTGGCCCATGCTCCTTCCATGCCCCATTGGCACCTAGTTGTGGTGCACCGGGCACATGCTAGGGTAAGGTTAGCGGGGGTGACCTGTGGGTCAAAAAATGGCCAAAACGATTTTTTGCATATTTGTTCTCGGACAACATGGGATGCTCAAACAACCATCACCCTAACTAGGAGTGATAGATTTCATCATTATTTAGCACCACAAAGGTCCCCAAAGCAATACATGGCAGTGAAACATCGCAAAAGAAGGTGGGACTTGAAAAAGTAGGCATAAAAGGTCACTTTGAAGGTTGCTTTTGGCCATCTTTGGCCCACTGAGGCCACTAGTTGGGTGCCGACTCTACTAGACGGTGCCCCAGGGTGTTTCTTCGTCATCTACATTGGTTCCAATTCAAATGGCCTATCCATGAATGTTCTAAACACCCAAATGATTGAAAAACACCATTTTGGACAGATTTTGAAATTTCCACCACTTCCGGCACCGTCTCGGCCGCCACTATTGAGGGGGTGTGTGGGGGGGGGGGGGGATGTGCTTGTCTACGCGGGGGGGGGGGGGTCGAATTAGGAGACCCACCCACCCAGATTTTGGGAAACCCCGGGACCCAGAATTGCCCCACCCCCACGGGTCCAACAGCCCCCACCCACCCACCCACCGAGTCAGCCACCACAGCAGTACACACGACATATTTCCAACTGGTGCTGTCAGTTCCCCCATGTGGTTAACTGACTTTAGTACTTACAACAAACCCACAAAACCATGCATGCATCATTCTCTTTAAGGGAAGCATGTAGCAGAATGGGACAAGAAATGTGCAGGACAAGACAGGGGACACAGGCACGCACACTCATCCACCTAATACACCCCTGCTGTGAACCATCAGCGCCCATACACCAAAAAACGTCCCACCCCCAAGGGGTGGGGGGGAGGGGGGTGTTTGGGCACCCATCTGCCCAGAATTTCCAAACCCCCCCGTCCTGCACGCTGAACACTAAGCACATCCCTGGGGGGGGGGGGGTTATGGAGGAGGGAGGTACAGGGGAAAGGTATGGGGGGTATTTGGCACAAGGCCTCGGTATGGGGGGGAGGAATGGGGGCGACGGGGGGTTGCTTCGTGCCAAGTATCGAAGCTCCACATGTATGGAAGCAAAAGGTCTTGTGTCATGTGCCTGCACCACTGTGCCACTGTATTGACATTAATGCACAATTTGCTGCGCTGTTTGGCATTTGCTTGGTTCACGGACTGCTCCAAGTCTCCACATCAGGTGGTGGATGGATGAGAGCCACCAAAATGGCACGTGCCCAACCATAGCACCGACAGGACGGTGTGTAATCACATGTTGTTCTCATTTCTGAATCACTATTTGCATCACTTTGACGACATTGTCAGAAGAAGAGAAAATGGAAAAAGAGTGTCTAAAATGTACCAAAAATGACCAAAAGCACACAAAATTGCACTACAAGGAGGCCCCAAACCCCACATCAAACAATGCACAAACATCAATGAACATCATTCAACACCAATAAAGCAACTGAAAGCAAATGTGCAAACCAACTCAACCGTCCCAAGACCAGGGCCTATGGCTGAAATGTAGCATAAAGCTCATGCACATTTAGAAAAAAATTGTGTGATGCGTTCAGCACCAACTTGCAATTAGGCCCCTGGCCTTGACCCAGCTGCACTACCTATGGCCTGAAAGCCTAGAGAGGGGGGGGTGGGTGAAATACTTGAGTTGGCCGAGACAGAATTCCTTCCTGGCCTGATTCCTCATGAAATTACGTTGGTGACAGTGCAGTGTTGGTTGCTCTGGGCTCCTACCCGATGCAAATGCTTTTTGCACAAAGCAACTACCACCACTTTGAAGAAAATTTTAGAGGCAGTGCTTTTTTCATGTCCCAATTTCTGCTCCGCTCTGTAGACAACAAAGACCTGTCTTCTTAGTATCAGCAGCCCTTACCCTCTCCAACGGCTGCAGAGGAGCACATGACGGGTACGAGGAGCATGGGAATGAGGCAGGAAGTGCGGAGCACCAGCAAACAATAACACAGGGCTGGAGGATTCTACAACCGACTGTTCGCAGACTGTGGAAAATACCCACCAACCACCTTTGCCACAACTCTTTGACTCCTTTTACACCACACACAAAAAATCACATTTGCAAGCGCACACACGTGTGTAACTGTGCACATGCCTGCACATGCAGGCCTGAACGCAGAGCAGATTTACAACCCACACACATGACTGTGGAACCCCCTGACCTCGTGCAATTTGCAAGCACTGCAGCAGATATGCAAATCTGAATCACTCGCACTGTCGTCAATACCAACACACAACCAATTGAATTGAGAAAGGCAAACAAATCACGGATTCATGGTGGCAAAAGCGTGTTTCGAAAAATAATTGGACACTCAGAAACACACACGCGCGCGCGCACGCACGCTGCATAACACCACAAGATGATCGGCCGCAATGTAGCCACAAGCGCCCTGCCCAACACAAACCTCGTCACAAACGGCCAAAATGGTGTTGTAGGTGACTACATCGGGTCGGACCCCCGCGTTCTTCATCTCATCCAGGACCAGAAGTGCAGATTGCAACCGGTGGTCTGCTGCGTAGGCACTGTTGTGCAGTGGAATGACCATGAGCACGAGGAACAGCACAGGGCCACGATGCCTGCGTTGTTGCATGCTTGCCTTGGCGGAAGGGTCCTAGTCCAACTCGCCTTTCCATCACACCATGCCATCCCCTTGCTCCTCCAGTACAACTGGCATTCTGCCAGTGTGGCGGCCTTCCAATGTTATGGCAGCGAATGCAGCTGCAGCTTGTGCACCAATCCAGGGGGGCAATTGCTGAACGGCCCATTCAAAATGCTTACGCAGGGCTTTCGACATTTTTCTGACGCGTTTTGAGGGGGTTCGGCAGGTGCAAATTAGACACTTGTCGCGCCCCCTGACGTCGACATGGACGTGTGATCGTGAATGTTGATTTGTGATAAGCTTACGTGCTGTTCGATTCCGGGGGCCTTGAATGCCGACTGCATATCCAGGTTCATCACCCCCCCGGGTGACAATTGTGACGTGTTATTGAACATCCTAGACTGCGCCCCACATTGAGACCCCGGTGAGCAAGGAAACAGTCGTTGTCGCAATGTGTGAAAACCGGACGAAGTACAGCCATACTATCGAAAAAGACTTTGCTTTGGGCTCTCAGTGCCTGAGCCAACCATTGAAACCCCTGGGCCAACCATTTCAACCCCTGGGCCAAATATTGAACCAATATAAGAAAACGCCGTTGGGCCAAATATTGAACCAATATAAGAAAACGCCGTGCACTGCATGTTGGGCATGCTGTACGGGGTGCCGCAGTTCAACACCAACCACTGAGTCGCCTGCACCGCTGGGGACTGTGGACTGTTGCGTTCAGCCCCGTGGGTGGGGAGGCCACCACCAGGCATTTGCATGCATGGCACTGCAGGCCCACAGTCGTACACTCCAGCTGATGTTCTGTGTGCACGGCTTAGATTGGCTTGGCTATTGGTCGTCAAACCCGACCACTCCAGGCCAGCGGAGAATGACTCGATTGGTTGATGGCTTGTTGATTTGTCTGCCGACTGATTGGACCATCCCCATCTCAGCAACCCTTGCGCCATTGTGGTCACTGATGGATGCTCAGCGGGTGGCTAAGAACACACCTGAGGGCAACATTGTACGTAATCAGGTCTGGCTGTACACCTTTGTTTTGCATTTCCTCGAAGGTCTCCAAGACCAGCGGCTCCTGGGATGCCTTCTTGCAGGCCACAATGACGGTCTTGTATGTTCTCAGTGGAAGTCGAAATCCTGTGGTGACAGTTGAAAGTTCCGGCAAAGTTCTTTGGGCTGGTGCTCGACAGTAAGACCCTAGTGTGCTACTGTGCTGCAAATGAGGATGAAGATTGAGAAACATGGTAGTCTGCCTGGGGTGGATGGGCTCTCACTGGGAGGGGGGGGTCGATAAAGCCCCTTGGCTGGACCCCACCTACCCAAAAAGGGCTGAATTGACACGACCACCCAAAACCAACCCAGGAGCATCCCATGTTTCAATGGAGGGTGGCGGGTTAGGGGTTGCCATAAAGGGTCGGTGAGTACACCAGTTGGTACTTCAGGGTGTTGTACGTGTTCGCTGCTTGAGGAGGGAGTCCTTCACTTGTGGATGGTGGTTGGGGGGCTGCTGTCCAAAGAGCCAGAGGGAGAGGGGGGGGGGGGGCAGGGACCGTAGCTTGGACTGGATATTGGGATGGGGCTGGTGGGGAAGGGAATATGATGTACACTAGTCAAGGCAGCCTGGAAAGGACCCCTGAAAAAGGACCCCATGAAAGGACCTAGGCCCCCCTGCCTAAAGGGCCCCATCTTCAGGGGGCTCTTCGCGGGGTTTTGCACGTGGGTGTTTCATTGGAATGTTCAGAGAGGCTTCATGGGGCTTCGTTTGTGGGTCTGTTAGCGGGGTCCTTCAAGGGGGTCACTCTGGTGGTCTTTCATGGTGGTCCGTCAAGGGGATACCCATCAGGATCCCATAAAGACCCCTCTCAAGTAGCGCCTACCAAAAAAGGGTTCGTCCGAAAGGATCTAAGCGGTTGTGACATTCGGGCAAGCAAAAATGGTTGAAACATGGCTTAAAACCACTTGCTTGTAATGTATCAAGTGATCTCGAGTCACTTTCGGAAAAATGTGATTTTGGCCCCCTTTTGAGCCTTTTTTGGTCCTTAAAAGGCCCCTTTCCAGGATTTTTGGGGACTGGCATGCGCTAATATGGGTTGAAAACATCTCAAAATAGCCTAAAACCACTTGTTTATGCACCCCAACTGGTCTAGGAACAACTTTAATAAAAAACATTTTGGAACACTTTTTGACCCACAAGTGACCTGCGCTAACCCTACCCTAGCACGTTTGGTGCACCACTCCCTGGTGCCAATGAGGTGTAGAATTCAGTTTAGCTTATAAGATAAACACACGGGCACAACAAACAATGTCGAAGGCGAACAATCAAACTCGGCAATGCGCCGCCTCCCCGTGGGGGACACAGTCATAGAGGCCCTGGCAGGGCAATAGAAAAGTTCGGAGAACAACAGAGCATGACCTACAGGGCTGGTGGGTGGGCTGCAGGTGCGAAGGAAGGTGGTACTTGAAAAAGTAGGGGTTTGGCCCCCAAAGGGGACATGAAGGCTGCCAGTTGGGTGCTAAAGCTACTAGACGTTTCCCCGAGGTGCTTCTTTATCATCAAGGTTGGTTGCAATGCAAATGGCCCATCCAAGAACATCCTAGACACCCAAAAGTGGCAATTTTTGGAAACTGTTGACAGGTTTCGAAACCCGAATCCGCAAAATGTGATGTATGTTCCTGGCCACCCCTATTGAGTTTCTTGCTCAAAGTTTGTGTGGTTGTACTTCATACTCATAAGTATCATCCACCAAAATTTCGGGTCAATCCCAACCACTATGACGGTTGCTGGAATGACACAATGTATGGCTCTCAAGGTCAGGGTTAGGGTCCGAATTTGTGGAACCAGTCAAGTTTTACAACCCTTTTTAGGGTGCCACCCCTTTGAGCAGTGATGGGCATGCATGCATCATGGACGGTTTCCCGGTAGGCCACTGTTGACAATAACTTCCGTGACAAAGAGAGCTGGTTGGGAGGGGGAGAGGGTTTAAGGGGGAGGGAGCCCACCCATACGGAGACGTGTCAGTTACGCGCTATGGCGGGCAAGCCCGCAACCTCGGCAAAACAAAATCCTCATCACTGGTATAGAGGCGCCTTTTGGTCGGAAAACAATAGACACTCAGAAAGCCCCCCGCCCCTTGTGCCACAACGTACCCAATGCCTACAAATGGAAAAATTGATAGCCGGCGACCCATTCGGGAGATGGAAACATCATGTCGTCAACGGGGAACAAAGCAAAATCATCACTGCACGCCAATCCAGGGTTACCTCACCTTCCCAAAAGACAACAAACACAAGCATTGCACATTACTAGCCATTACCAGCTCTTTCATGCGCTACACAACGTACTTCGTTGTCTCACATTACCATTTCCCACACCACAGTGACAAAATCGCACAGCATTGCCATGGGTATGCTCAAAAACAGTGTGGAGCATGCTTTTTGTGCGTCGTTGTTTGCTTCTAGTCTCTTCTATCCCGTGAGCCTATCTTGAAACCTAAATTAAAGTAGTGTGTCGATTACGTCTTGGCATTTCACACAACCTACTTTGGGCTCTACATTGCACTGGCACCTATTTTGGGCCCTCACTTAGGCTTGGGCCTCGATCGGGGTACCTACTTTGGGCTCCTTGGCATAAGGGGCCATTCGCATGTGAAAGTCACGGGCCTAGTTTGCTGCATGGCTTGTGACCCTGGAATGGCCCTCGCAAAAAGCGTAAAGCTCCAATCCCAATTCCAATCCCTCCACCCCCCCCCCCCTGGACCCCCCCCCCTCCCCGATCCCTTGCTCAAGATGGCTTTGGGGCTCCCCCCCCCCTCCTCCCCAAGGTTGAGGGAGGGGAGGGGAGGGCCAACCCCTCCCCACGAACCAACCTCTTCCCACCCCTGGCTCCTCTTGGTAAACGCTTGCAGCACAACAAATATGGATGCCTAGGACCAGTTGCCGGACCATTCTATCCCTTTTTGGCACCAAAGGCACCATAAGGAAGGGGTAGAGTAAACCAAGTGTGAAGCCACCAACAACAAGGCTTGGGTGTTCTTCCCGTTGGGGAGGGCATGGTAATGGTGTATAAGGGCCTGCGGCGCGAAACAAGGGGTGGCACAAGGTTTTGGAACTTTAGGCATTTTTTGGTGCCGTTGAGTCTTCTTCACATGAGGTGTTCTCCGGGACGTTGCCTACACGAGGCAAAGTGGGACCAACACTATTGGCCAAAGTTTCTGCCCTGCCAATAGGAGCAGGACAAACCTCGGAACACATGCTACAGCAAATCCCTGGTATGCCATTTGTAGGGCTTGGACTATGGGGATAGGTAGGGCACACACATCCAACTCCCACCCTGTGCCCCTCTCCATTGTACCATGCAGATCCCTCCCCTCTTCATCCCCGTTCCCTAAGGAGCACCCCAATCGCAGTTCATGCTTGGGTTGAGGGGCACACTAAAGATTACCACTCTATGTGCCCAAGCTAAAGGGGCACGCTAAATGTGACACATCCCAGTGCCGAGGGGCCAAATATGACCGCCTTGAGTGCTTGGGCTGAGGGGGCACGGTAAATTTGACCACTCTGCCTTCGCCGACGGTATGTGATCGCGCCCATGCGCTTGGCTATTTCTCTCCCCTCCAGCAGACACTTACTCAGGGCTTCGGCACACGAATGGGCACCTACTTTGGGACCCGGAGTAGCAATCGTTGGGCTAGGGAGAAGAGATACACCCAACTTACACGAGCATGCTCAGCACCAACACAAACTCATCAGATGATCATGAAGCTGAGTGCGAGAATTGTACAAGGAAGTTCGGGAGGTGGTCGGTCCAACAACCACCAAATGGGCAAAGGGCACACTAGTTGTCCATGTATCACGAGAGGCATCGGATCAAACACCGAGAATCTTCATGCACAGTAAACATACCCTCTACATGCAGAAAAAGTGGGGCATGAAACACGACCATTTGAAAATTCAACTGTCCGTAGCACCGTGCCTTCACTACACCAAAAGACAAATGAACATGAACAGACAGTGAGCCTTGCCATACGAAACGTAAAGCCAGCCCCTACCCCCATGGTTGGCAACCATTCTAATACATGTCAGCTACACTGTGTTGGGTTGTGTACGCAACAAAACTGCTGACAACTACATTGCGATTTGGCCCCATGCACGCAGGCACGGTTGCCCTCTCTTGCGGGGAAAGCCTTGAGGTGAAGCTCCGGTGGTAGGGCCATAGCCCCCCACCCCCCCCCCCCAAAAAAAACACTTGACGTGCCTCGGCCACGGAAGAAAAAAAGAGCTCCTTGAGGCCCACTGTAGCGGAAAATAGCAAGGGACCTAGCAAGACTAAATCCCTTGGCTCACAGGGGCAGGGTTATTGCCCTCCGACAAGTGTGCGTTCGTGCGTTCGTACACACGAAGGGGTTGGGGGGTCGCCGGTGTTCCCTCGTTGCTTGGTAACTGTGTGCACTGCAGCAACTGCAATGCGTATGGTCTAACAACACCCCCTCCCCATTGAGAAAGGCTCGACAATAATCATGGTGGATGGTTGTTTGAGGTGAGCTACGGGGCATTAGTGAGCGCCGTGGAGTGTTGTAGAGGGTTGTTGGGGGTTGCTAAGGATTGTGGTGGGTTTTGCCTTATTGGTTTTGATGTGGTCTTAGAAAGAAATACCTCCGAGCGTTTCGAGGGAGCAAAAGACACTTCCACACTTTTCAAGTATTTCACCCCATCCGAGGAACCAACGAGTATTTGATGGTTGGACAAAATTGGTTTTGGTTGAGGAGCACTCCCATGCCGAGTTACCGGTAGTATTGTGTCATCGCGAGGCAACACCACAATTTGGAATTCTTCTTGACCAATGCCAAGTGGTCCATCGATGAACGTGTTCATGGCGCGTGCAAACCACCGGGAATTATTTTAGTGCCCAACCTTGTTGCCATGTATGTCCTCGGCCGAAAGAAGACTAAGGCCCTCTGCTTTCCCTTGCTTGTGGGCCCGATGTTGAGCATGTGCCCTCATGGATGGTTTCCAACTACATCTCACTACGAGTCTTAATTGTGAGTGCTTTTTAGGACCTCATTTCCAAGCCCCTTCAACATTTAGAGTTTGACTCAATACGCGGTTAGGGTGTGGCAAAGCAACATGAAGTTCACAGGGTAGGATGAAGGATCTCCAGTGAAGGATGGGGTTGGGGCAGAAACCTGCAGCTTTCATCTCTTGGTACAATTGCCGGGCTTCTTCCCAAAGCCCAACCTCCTTGTACGACCACAATACCAAATTGCAAATTTGAACGACATCCAACGGCTTTTGCATGCGCCTTGGCAACTTACCGCCAACTGCCATCCTCATTTTCTGCATGAGCAATATAGCGGCATCCCAAAAAGAATACAAGGATGTGCCGTGTCGGAAGATTGAGTACCGCTATTGAGTGGCTCCAAGTGCTCCATTTTTTTTTCGCCTGCCGATTTGTCGAGCATAACCATGTTGCTTGCTATTTGGCGTTCTATTCCTCTCGCCCACCACCACCCGGCACTCGGAAGCTTTGAGATGAGCTTTAAAATGGCATTACATAGCCATTGGTCTACAAAGCCCAGTGGTAATTGAGATCGATTTAGGTGATTGTTAAAATGGCAAAACACAACCTTGGTATGACGAAGCCCATGGTAATTGGAATAGATTTTGTGCATTTGAAAATGCGCACACCATGGTAGGGAATTGGCCAAAAGTGTTGAAATGTGAGAAAACCAAAATTTTTGGGCTTGAATCGTAGCCAGACGTGCCGCTCCTTAATACATCTCAAAATGTAATGTACCTAATTCACAAATGTGCTAAAAAAGTTCCGAGCCTCAAATACTCCGGCGGCACCAACATATGAACGGATTCTCCACCACCATTCGCCTTTTCATGTGGTTCAAATCAAAAACCTCTCAAGAAAATAATTCCCGCCTTGATCCGTGTTCATCTTTGATGGCGAATGCCCCATAATAGTGCCACCCTAGACCCGCCTAGCATAACATCCTCGCCGCACCCAAAGATGTGTTTTCATTTTGTGCTTCCAATCAATATTGATTGTGTTGCATCTTGTTTCACCTTGCAGTATTGTTGGTTTGCATTCTTATAGTGGTGACCATTGGGTTCCAACTACGCTTTCGGACTACGTTGACCCAACACAAGCGAGATGGAGGATTTTTCAAACTGCTTGCTGTTAACACCGTTTCAAAATGACCTGTGCGTGTTGCTTTGCACACAATCCCAAACCAAACCAAGCAAAAGGCACTCGAGGTGTAGTCAAACAATACGTGGTGTTGTGTTGTGTTGTGTTGTGTCGTGTCGTATCGCATCACGTGGTGGTGCGGTGTGATGTGGTGCCAACGCAATGCCAAAGGCAACGTGCTATGGTGTATTGTGGTGTGGTTTGGTGTATTGTGAGAAACAAAATGGCTTGAAGAAGTATGATCCTAACAGAAGTGATCATTGATGCACAAGTGGTCGAAGAAAAGCTATGTCCCCTCCCTTCCCTCGACTACGGCTCTTGCGTTCGATGTACGCTTAGACAAGATGCAGGTCGTGGTGTGAAAAATTGGATATTGTTGTTGGTGACGGATTGTTGTGGGGTTCCACATATGACCCCTTCGTTGTTCTCATTGCAAAGTACGACACTCGTGGCAAGCAAAGCCACCACCCAAAATTCAAGTAGAGGTTGCGTTTCTTTCAAATGATTTCGCACGCGTCCTCAATGAACAATGAAAGCATGAAGGATGACGGAGCACCACATACTTGGTAAACTTGAAGCAACAACTCCCACGCGCCCTTCTTGTCCAATAGTACAATGAAGTTCGCATACGTTTCGCTCGGGACTCTCATACCCCTTCGATCCATGTATTTCAAAAGTTGGATGACCATGGGAATTTTGTTGACCTCAATCATGTCCTCGATCAACTTCGTAGTCTTGTCTATTTCACCACGATCCGCTACACCCAAACTATCTGTTTCGTGGGTTAGCTTGGCAACCACCTTATCCCAATTCTTCTCGTCCTGGCCTCCATTGCGCAATTGAAATGCGCTTTGCCGGTGGGAATGAAAGTCCAAACGTCGGACAAAGCCACCCGGGCCCAAGGGCGGATTGCCAAGAGCCGAACTTCCGATTCCATATCCGTTTGGAGATGCAAGTTTCCTAGGAACTAAATCTCTCGACAATGGTGCATTCGTATGCACCATGTGCACTCCATGCACATCCGGCCACCAATAGATTCGATGAAATAACGTGGATGCACAACCCACCAATGATCCAACAAAAGTTGCGGCGACTAAAAATATCACCATTGCGCATGTTGCCCCTGAACTTTTAACACGAGGCATCGATCGACCAGTTGGTTTGTCAGCATGGAGGCCTAAGGCCATAGCACCCCTTGCAACCCACGACACAAAGCAACAGACATGTGGCTAGAAATAGACGTGATGGGTGGCAAAAGTACAAAACATTCCAAACAAACATTCCACGTGTCACGAAAGACACACCACACGCATGACACGGCGCGCATGCCGAGGGTGTACGAGAGAAATTTGCTCCCGGGAGCCCATGCACACGGGTGCAAAAATAGAGGCGAGAATTTGTCAACACAACACGACGACACGCTTGCCCGTTCGGCGGATGAGGGAAAAACCGTAAGCGTGACTTATGCAACAAAGTGGACTCACGGGCGAGTTGCGCATGCGAACATGGTTCGAGTGTGCATAGCCGCAAAACACATTAGCATATGCTAGTCGTGGAGCACGAAACGAACTACTATGTAAGTACGTGCACATTCCATGGTCCCGACGGAAACCGAGTCTTCAGGCTGAACTCCTTGTTTTCCAATTGTCAATGCACGCTCACCAAATGTGACAAAAACGACTTGAGGAACAAGGCAAACACGCACAACACGGGGGCTCGCGTCATTGGGAAACCATCAAGATCATCCAAGGCGAAAGCGATTTTTCGGCAAACAACTTTTCAAAGAGGCTAATGTGTGTGTACCTTGACTCATTTGGTTGCCATCAACGTTCTCTTCGTTTTGCTCGTTCCTTGAAGGCCCACACAAGTTGACTATTGATCGCACGCCATGCATTCGTTTCACCCATTGGGCAACCTACGATACAACAATCATCATGTCACATGCACACACACACACACACATACATACAAACATAAATATGCACCCACGTGCATGCACACATACGGTCACGCCCTTTCCGACATATTGCTGCCCGCTACTTAATGAGGTTTACATCGCGTTTGTATGCACGGTAGCGATGGCACAAAAAGTTGCTTTAGCACATATGTAATTGTGTGACCGAACAAGAGAAAAGGTGCACAACGAATTTATGTGGGAATCACAGAGTATGACATTCGCAGACACAGTGAGTTTTGGCTTACCACGGTATACGCCACACACCACGGTATACCACACACATAAACACACACACTCTCTCTCAGCTTGTCCAAAGCCGCCTGCGCGCCAGACTGGGGACGACCGCGACAGCCTTGGGTACCGGAGCCGCCAGAGCTGCTGCGTACAGCGGTGTATGGAAGGAAATCCGGATTCTGTTGTTCCACGGAATTTCTGGAGGGTTCTGGCCACCTGGAAAGGTGGATGACCAGGCTCTTCTTCTTTTACACTTCTTGCAGGCTCTTAACTCTTGTTGCTAGGCTGATCATCTGCTCATCTGTGCTCTTCTTGCTGGGCACCCAGTGACCCACCAAAACAATTTATGTGACCACCAATTTATGTGACCTTTCGTTGAACGTTGAGAAGTTGTGAGGAAGCCATACATTCAAGCTTGGAAACTGGAACACAACAATTTATGATACAGCCTCCTGCGTAGTATCCATAGTGGCAAGAGGGATGGTTGGTGGTCTTGCTGTTGGGTATAGGTCCTCAAATGTGACTTACCAACTGCCTCCTAGTCATGGAAAGTGCAAGTGTTTGGCGTAAGCCACCTTTGCATTTTGTTGGGCATGCTTGCCTAAGATCCACTGAAAAGAACTTGGACATTACAAACTAAATGGACAACATTGGAGATATTTCTCACCAAGGCACTCTGAAATAGTTCGTAGTGAGGCGAAAGAAAATTCATTAATTTTACATTTGCATTCTGCAAGAGCGTGTGGTTCCCCCATTTTGTTAGGGTCTGTCCTGGGTGACCCAGGATACATAGCCCAGTATTAGGATACATAGCCCAGTAATGCAGCGTTTTGTTGGCACATGGGTGGGGCCTAGCGGCACCAACAGTTGTACATGGCTCGAGCTTGCAAACAAGGACTCAAACAAGGTGATAGAAGAGCCGCTCTTGATTCATGTAGAAAGTTGTTGCAAGTTAGTGTGGGCAAAGTCCACCCATGGAGTTTCACCATTCTTGCAGCCAAAGCAAGTTTTATTTCCACAAGCTTGGCGGAATTAAAAATGAAGAAGCAAGGGAAGTGGCCGCCTGAGTGATGAGGTGTCACGCATCGCACACTGCATGCCGGAATGCCCCATGCACGCAAAATGCCGAGACGTCAACTCGCATGGAAACAGGTTTAAGGATGTGAATATTGTGATTACAGGATGGTAAACACTTCAAGCCCGCACAAGTACCGGAGAAAAGATCATACATAGGCATGGCACTAGTTCAAAGAGCTCATGTGGTGCATCATCCAAGAATGATGCCTTGGTGGGACGTGTATGATTGGATTCGGAAGTTGTCAAAACATCATGACATCCATAAACACGTGGACACAGATGGTGAACTACTACGCGCAACGCAAACCACGTGCTCATCGAAGAAACGCAAAAGTGCGCATCTCATCCTCCTGACACAAGGTTTCACGGAAACTCTCCTCTGCCAATAGTGCTGAACAACTGGTGGATAAGAAGTTGGAGTGGCCTTCAGCAAGTTTAACACGAAGGTCAACAAGATCTTTGGCAAGATCAAATTTGTCCAGGAAGAGGCAAGGTGAAAATCTCCATGTGTGTTGTCAAGAGAGTAGTCCAAAGTCGGCTTGTTTTCATCAAGACATGGCGTCTAAAGATGCTTCGCGGCCTTTGTTGCATTTGATGGACTATAGCACATATCATTCTCCTTTCAAAGAAATCTCCCTCTGCCACACACCTTCACACCCGACAACATTTTCTCATTAGTGCATTGTGGTTTTAGTCAAAATGCATGTGCCTCGTGTAAATATCTCTTTGTTGTGGTTGCCCACACGAGGGAAATGTTGTGTAAAAAGTAGGTTTTCCTTATTGACGGGCGTGCACCCATGCCCAAGCCAAACCTACACGATTTCTCAACTTCACCACAGTAAGCGTCCAGGGCTACCTGCAGCTCCTGAGGAGTTGTCTCCAACAACTGTTTGTGCTCTTGTTTGCGTTTCTTGTTCTCATCGTGGTGTGTGTGTGTGTGTGTGTGTGCGCGCGCGCGTGTGTGTGTGGAATGCTTCACTCAATGCAATTTATTTCAGATTGGGATAGAAATTGAAGAGCACAGCCGATGCTACACGATTCACAACACACTGCTTGTTCTTGCACTTTGTGGTCGGTCACGTTGAACGTTCACAAATTCTTGTTGAACAAGTCCTCGTCCATTGCATTGTTGCACCATGTGTGTGTTGGCATCAAGACTGTGACTCAACGCGTGTGGCATCCGAACTCCGTGTTATCGGGCTCGTTGATTCGGTCCTTCCCTGGACCGGCGTGCCTCTCTACTTTTGCATAGGACCATGAGCTAGTTTATTGTCCTATGTCTAATCAAGCGCTGTCATACACGGCGAACCACAAGCCCCCTTTGCAGCTATCCCCTACACAACGGCTCCATGGACAACCCGAAGCAACGAACCTCTCCCCGACCCGTCCCGCCTCCTTGAACTCTGCTAGTGCATCGCTAGACACACGGACGGAGCCAAGCACGCCCATCAGTGCCAACCGGTCTACGAGTCCTAACAGGTCTAGAGCCGACCTTTGTCATCATGCCTTGCGTTTCAAGGCGTTCCGGTAACAAAACGAGGGGTGCGGGTGCGTTTCGCGTCTCCGTACGGGGGTGCGGGAGCTTTAGCCGGGCCAGCGACCCAGCGAGCTACCAACCAGCTAGCCGGCCGGCTAGCGTGGTTATTTCCGGCGGTTGCAACCCGGCCGGCCGTTCATGTGCAGCTCGCGGCCGGCCATTCGGACGGGGGGGTTCCAGAAATAGCCAGCCACGGCTAGCCGTGGCTCCGAGCCCTTGAGGGGTGGCAGGCAAAGTGAGATCCGACGCCTTTTGAGGAGATGCCCCCCCCCCCACCCGAACCCTCGTGGCCAAAGGAAGGGGCATCACATCAAGTGGGAGAGCGAGATCTCTGACGGTTTAGCTTAGAAACGTGCACAGAGGCAAGGCCCATCGTGCATTGCCAGCCCAATCGCCTACACTCGCCTTGCCGTAGCCTCGATCGCCCTGCCTCTCACGTTGCAAATGTCCCCCTGCACACGTGCCTTCTTGTGTGGTTGCCTGCGCAGCCTTTCACCAGTTTCCATTCCTCCCTTAGTTCTATCAACTCATCACGGGGCCCTGGCAAAAGCCCCTCTGTGACCTCCCTGACGGGTACTCTCCCAGAATATGCCCCGAATAGTTCCCACTTGATAGCCACTGGCCGTTGCGACACCCCCGATGGGGGCTTATACGAGAGCACCGAGGCTGCAATCTTTTCATGGCTTGAGAATGCGTTGCAGCTTCAGATGGCGTCCTTGGAGCACCACGGCGAGGTATTCCATGTGGCCATGCCAATATTCGTCGTCCTAGTTTGGGGTTTGTCGTTATGTGTTGATGTGCCTTGGTTATGGTGACGTGTGTTGTGATGTCTCGAACGATGTTGTGTTGGGTCGCCTGTTTGTGGTGTTTGGTTCTGTGTTACGTTGCATTGTGTTGCGTCGTGTTGCGTTGCGTTGCGTTGTGTGTTGTGTTGTTTTTGTTGTGTTGTTTCGTGGCGTGTTGTGCTGTGTTGTGGTGTGGTGTGCTGTGTTATGTTGTGGTGTGGTGTGGTGTGCTGTGCTGTGCTGTGCTGTGTTGTGTTGTGTTGTGTTGTGTTGTGTTGTGTTGTGTTTTGTCGACCTGCCCCCGTCAACAGATCCAGCAGGCCACCGCCGACGCCCTCATGCACGCCCAGTCCGTCCGGCTCACCCTGACCCACGACGACGAACCGAGGCCCACGCGCAGCCGCAGCTCCAGCACTGACAGCATCGGCAGTTACTGCCTCCTGCCGCTGCCGTCCGAGGACCCATCCGCGTACATGCCGGACGTCAAGGGCCGGGGGCACACGCGCAATGTCATCAACACCGCCGTCTTGTCCAACATCGCCTTGGACAGTCTGACGGTCTTGGGCTCCGCGGAGTTCCCGCAGCTGAGCTCCAACCGCACGAATCTGGTAACGTTTGCCGTGCTGCCCCCCCGAGTCCGAGTACGAGGGTTTGGCTTTCCGCGACTATGGGTCGCTTGAGGCTCTTTGAGATGGCTCATTGAATGAGTTGATCGCTGGGGCCCCACGTACATCCCCCTGAATCCTTGACACAGGGGCCCAAAGCTCAAACGTTGTGGGGTTGTACTTCATATTTTCCAATGCATCATCCACAACCATGTAGGCCGAATCCAAGCCGCCACTGTTGACTTATGCAGCTTCCTTGCTTGCTCCACCCTGCACCCCACAAAGAGTTACAAACCTTACTGCTTCTGCCCGCTCGGTGACGCTATCAAGACTGAGTGTTGGGACCGATCTGATTTGAATCCATGGGTCACACCCAAATGCGATACACCCAA
Source organism: Eutreptiella sp. 'Long Island Sound 2002' (assembly GCA_964036045.1). Taxonomy (NCBI): domain Eukaryota; phylum Euglenozoa; class Euglenophyceae; order Eutreptiales; family Eutreptiaceae; genus Eutreptiella; species Eutreptiella sp. 'Long Island Sound 2002'. Next base: position 8,409,286 of record OZ038398.1, on the reverse strand, counting down.
ATGGTGCCACAATGGCCCTTGGCTGGTCAACTGGCCGGCACTGATTTCGGCCACACGCGTGCGCGCCGTGACGCGCAAAACCGTTTCCGTTTTCGCCGGAAAATAAATTTGGGTGCATTCGGCTTGCTTAACAAGGGGGGGGGGAGTAGGTTTGAAATCATGGGTCAAGGTGGTTAAGGGACCATTGCACACTGTACACAATGGCCAACATTTCACAGTGTACACTCGTGCTCACTGTACCCTTTGAGCAGTGCATACTGCAGCACGACGTACATTGCCTACTCCACATTGTGCACGGCACACGGAGCAGCGCACACTGGGTAACCGCACACTTTAGACGCTGCACACGCCACACACTGCCCTTTGCACATGTCACACACTGCACAACATGTCCATGGACAGCACCGTGCGCACTCGGCACACCACACTCTACCTTATTTTTGATCTCCCAATGGGCTACTTCCACGGTCTCTTTGTGCGCTGAAACGGGGCGATATGGGCCCAATATAGATTCCTCCCAAATATCACGCCAACAACAAGAACAACAACAGCAAACAACAAACGCCCCGAACTCGTTTTGCAAGTGTTGTACAGCCAACCTTCCTGCTCAGGCTGTGACTTTGTGTACTTGGTCGTTGTCACATGCGCTTTCCCCCAAATCCGAGGTTGGAGCCCACAATTGTACGACGGTGGCCCAGGGCGGTGGTGTCACGTTGGGGGCGTGCATTTCAGGTTCTGCGCGGTTTTGGGCCTTGCAACGTATAGTACAGAGTACTGTGCAAAGCTTTGCCTCAGGAAAGGGGAAGGGGGGATTTTTGGTTTTCCTCTGTATCGTGATCTTGGATTCCTCGGCAATTTGGGTGTGAAACCCTTAGGCAACGGAGGTCAGGGAGGGCGAAGGTGCTCAAGGAGTACACAACTACAACAAGCATGGGAGAGGGGGGCCAGCAATGGGTGATGGGCACAAGTTGGGGGGAGTACCCTATTTTTGACTGCAGCTGCGGTTGCAACGAGCATTTGCACAATGGGGCTTCAACCCACTTATCAGGATGCGCGGCATGCAACAGGTGCACCCAAGGTGATGGCTCTCTGTTGTTGTTAACGAATCCAGTGTCGTTGATAGCAGTCAGCTTGCAAAGTATTCGTCACTGGTGAAGCCACAGGCTTTATATGTGCGTACCGTTTTTTGCCCTTCACCTGTCTCCCCGTTTCACAAACGTTTTGCTCTTCGTTTCTGCAATTCATCCACGAGTCGGTGACCAGTGAGTTCCCATGTAGCCAGTCCCAAAGTCTCAAGGAGCCACCCCCCCCAGGTTTGTGCGCTTCCATCGGCATCCCTGCCACATACATCTGACGAGTCCGCGAGTTTTTCGGGATGACAAATGGTTGTGTTTGCACCGTGTTTCCGGGTGCGCTTGGGGGCTTGTGGCCCACACAGCCTCCCGCCATTTCTCTAGGCCCGTAGGCCCGAGGACCACACAATTGCAGGGGAAGGCATGGCCGAGGGGGGCCAGCGAATGCGCGTGCCCTCCCGCTGCTGACCTTTGACCTGGATGTACGCCCCTAAACCAGTAGAGGTACGGCCCGCACGCCGACCGGGCACATGGGCGTGCGCCTGGCCGACTGTTTGCCTCCACAGAGCTCAACAGGTGACAGCCGACCTGGTACAGTGGAACAGGAGGAAGGGGCCTTGGCCCTGACACCAGCCATTGAACGCTCGGAAAGCGGGCTCAGAGAACATGATCTGGCACACTGAACTGAGAGCAATGAAGACCGTGTTGGCAGGCGCGGTTGGAGCTAAATTGCGGTGAAGCAAACCTGACCCATTGTGTGGCCATTTCTCTTCTTTTCCCCTACACCCATTTTCTCCCGATGTCCCCTCAACTCAACCCTTTTTCAGAGCCCTATGATGCGGTGGTCACTGTCAGGCAGTATCCCTCACATCAATGTGTTCCGTTTTCTCAGGATCTTCTCGGATCCGACGGTCGGTCGAAGCTGGAGCTCGTGGAGTTCAAGATCCAGCTCCTGCAGAAGTACAAGCAGCAGCTGAAGCTCAAGGAGCAGGAGTTCCTGCGGACGGTGGAGACCCTCATGCGCCGCATCCGCAAGTACGTGGACGAGACGGACTCCCACCCGGTCAACGGGCATTTGAAGCACCTGCTCAAGAACTGGGACTCGTATGGCTTTGAAGGTCCGTCTCTGTCCCTCTGACACCCCCTGCCCCTCCCTCCGGTCCGGCCTCCGCCCCTCTGCCTCTGATTCTGCCCTGGGCCTTCCTGCCCCTCTGCCCTCGTGTCTGCCTCATTTGCCCTCTGTCGCCTGCCCAATCCTCTGTGCATATACATGGAAATGCATCTTCCTTTGCCCATCCCCTTGTCCCCCCCAGTGTCCCTGCCTCTGCCACTGCCCTTGTCCTGCTTGTTGGGTCACCTTTGCTCATAGTCCTGCGGCAGGATGTGTTAGAACGGCCAGGAAAGTCCACCAAAGGCTCCACCTTCGCTTGGCTTACGCTTTCGCTGACGCCTCAGAGGCAGGAAATGATGCAGTAAACCCCCCCCCGGTATAAGAACATGCGCGTGTTCTTATTTATTTGCATGCTCTTATTTTTTGCGTGTTCTTATTTGTGAGACCCCCATGTGCAGTGTTCCCGGCGCTCTTTGTTTGCAGAAATATGGCAGATTGGAATGTTGATGACCCCTCCTTTTGGTTTAATGATGTTTTGGCTGCTAGAGATGAGGGTGAGGCCATTGTGGATGAGTGCTATGAGGCGGCCACGGATGCCTCGGACTATGCTGGCAGTATTAGTGAGGGTGACAGTGACACTGAAATTGGGACCCCAGGACCTGTGGGAAGCATCAGGGTAAAAATGAAAAATTCCTGGTATGCCAGCAGGGGCCGATAGGTGATGAAATTGGGACCCTAGGAGTCCGGCCCTGGGTGCGTGTTCTTATTTTTGACTAAATAATAAGAACATGCGTGCGTGTTCTTATTTTGACTGCATGTTCTTATACGGGGGGGGGGTTTAGAAGAGAGGAGGGGGGGGGGTGAAACCTAATTAAGGTGAGCCAAGCGACTGCTGCTGCGGCCCCGACCCTGGTCTTGCCGCTGCTCAGGCACAGGCCCCTGTTCCTTCGGCCACACCCCGCAGACCCGCTCTTAGCCCACTCTCTTGTGCTTCTTGTGCAGATGCGGACAGTCTTAGCGGATCCAGCGCCTTTGAGCAAGTGGACGAGGCGGAGCTGGAGATCATGGACGCAGTGACGGATGATATCATGGAGGGCACCTCCCTGAAGAACCTCGTCCGGCGCCTTGAGTCTGAGCGACGCCGTTTGGAGGGCTGGCTCCCGGTGTATGGCCACCGCACGGCGGTCCTACGGGCGCTGATCACCAGCCAGGTCGCCTGCGAGGGCGATTGGGGAGACAAAACTGCGTATAGATGTTGGGGAGGCTCCGTCAACGCCGGGTGCAGGGCTGTGCTTGGTGTTCGGCCTACGGGACGGGGGTGGGGGATGGGTGGGTGGGTGGGTATGAGGGCAAAAACAAGTGTGTACCTAAAATAGGCCTCTCATTGTTGGTTCTCTATTTAAAATTCCATTTTTCCCCAGAGGACGACTTTTTTGGTTTTGGGTGGGTGGGTGGGTGGGTGGGTGGGTGGGTGGGCATGGGTGGCGTTGGATCCGCCAGATCACCCCCCCCCCCGTGGGTAAGCACATCCCTGGTCGGGCGACGGACCATGGGTTTTGCAACGTCGAAGGTGCAGAACAGCGCAGAAGTTGTGTGGGGCTGTTTGGTTGTGTCGTATCACATCCCGCCCACCGCCTACATCGCCCAACTTACAACCCCCTCCCCCGCTGCCAACAAGCAACGAAAACTGATTGGGCAAAGATGTTGAGCAACAACACACACAGCACACGATGTGGGAGGTCTCCGTCTCTGCAGCCTCTGTAGTCTGATGTGAGGTGCCTCCAAAGCTGCATCAGCATGGGCTGGCCCATTGTCTTATTCGACTGGTCATCAGCCTTGTCCTCCCCAAGGACGGGCTTTACCCCGAGCCCTAAGGGAACGAGAGGAAGGATCATCTGGGGGGCTTCCTGAACTTCACGTGGCTTCCATCTGCAGTTGGCCAGATATCGCCAGGTCTATTGAAAGACTCGGCAACATGCGCAACAAATTTGGCAGGAGCAGTGGAATGTGTGCCTAAAGTGTGTCTTTGGGCCGCTTTGAGCTTCTTGGTTTTTGAAGCCCATGCAGCAGCCATTTCCTGTCAATGGTGCCAAAAATTCAATCACAATTCAGGCTTTGCAGAATGGCAGTTAGACCTTGACACAGGAAGGGGCGTAGTGATTGAAGGCATAGACAACGGATATGACACGCAGCGCCGGAGGCAGAAAAACGGTACCTGATTTTTCACCTCCCCCCAGTTATCTAAGGAGTTGTGTATGGAATCGTGTGCGGAGTTGTGCTGGGAGCTGTGAAGGGAGCCGTTGTATATGCGGGATATACAGCGCTGTGCATGCACGTGTGAAGGGTGTTGTGCAGGGGATTATGTGGGGGCTTGTGCACAGAGGAGTGCAGGGAGTTGTGTCCGGAGGTGTCCACAAAGTTGTGTGCCGAGTCGTGTTCAAAAGTGTGCATGCAGGTGTGCAGGGGGTGCGGTTGTCGGGGGTTGTTTGCAGAGTCGTGTTGGGAGCACAACCATGCTTGGCGCCAACACCTGCCAAAACTGCTGGTGACACCTGCCGACACCTGCCGTGGCAGGTGTTAGCGCCAACTGCCGTGGCAGGTGTTAGCGCCAACTGCCGTGGCAGGTGTTAGCGCCAACTGCCGTGGCAGGTGTCAGCGCCAACTGCCGTGGCAGGTGTCTGCGCCAAGTATGAGCACAACAGTTGTGCCGGAGGCGAAAGGAAGCTTGGTCAACTTGCAGCCGAAACTCTGCCGCCTGTACGGCAGTTGTATTGCCGAGTGCATGTGGGTATTGCCCCCTTCACTTCGACTGTCATATCTCATCATTCAGGTGCTGATTGTCAAAGGCAGTGTGTGCAGCGGGCACCGCTTCATGGTCCCACAGATTGTTATGGAGGCCCTGCCCTCTCTGAACTCGACCCGCATCATCTGCTGTGCCCAGAGCGAGTCTGCGGCCAGTATCTTAGCGCACCAGGCGGCTGCCGACCTGGGCTGTAAGGTACCCCTCGCCTACGATTTCCACGCCCATGCCCTTTCCCATGCCCCTCCCCACCCCAACCCTCGGGGCCGGGATGCGCCCAGATCGGGCACGTCTCCCGGCACATCGTAGCCGAGTGGCAAAATGGGGGAAACTGGGGGAAGTGTGGGGAAATGGGAGGTAATGGGGCAGCGAAATGGGATTTCGCGGGGGGTCATTCGAGCCCCCCAAAGGAGAAAGGGGGGGGTTGGCTGGACGGAATGAACCGGCGGTACCCTCGGCGGCGGTTCGGCTCGGCCGGTTAGGTTCCGGCGGTTCGGCTCGGCGGCGGTGTCGGCCGGCCGGACCGCCGCCCGGCACTCCGGCCGGCCGGTGGGGGGGGTCTGGGTAGGGGGCTCTCGTGACAGGCCAGTCCCAAGAGGCTAGTCTAAAACCTCTAATGATGACTCAATTGCGCCGCGAAGCGGCCCGGATGATTTTTTTTTCAAAAAAATTTCCCCCATGATACATACCTCAAAATGATTAGCGCATCGTGGGGATCGGTTTGAGCCACATATGTTGCGTTACCTCAGGGACCCCCCCAACCTCCCCTGTCAGCCCGTTGGGGCTCCCCGTCAGCCCGTCGGGGGTCCCCGTCACGGGAGCCCAGAAGGGGGGGGGGGGGTCCGGGAAAGGGGCTCGAACGAACCCCCCCCCCCTCCCGCACAAGCCAATCCCCCCCAGCCGATGGGGAAAATGGGGCAAAGCAAGGGAGTTGGTGGAAGTTTTGGGTCCCTACCCACGCCATGCCCGGACGCCGCGGACCGGTCGCACCCCCATGTCCAGCTCCCCCATTTTTCTCCGGGCACATCACGCAACATCAGCGGGCACACCATCATTTCTCTGGCCGGGCACGTCCCGGCGCCCCCCAAACCCTTGATCCAGCCCTTTTCTGCCGAGGTGGCAGGTGCAGCAGGAAGGGCAGGGGCCTGAGGGGGTTATGCCTTGACTCTGGTGTAGTTGGCAGCAGCGTATCTGGCGAGCAACGGGCACGGGCCGACAGTGGACGAGGTTTTGACAGACCCAATGGAACGGTGACAACGGGGCAACCCGAACAACAGACGGTCACCCGTTGGTCTGTGGCTGGAATCGAATGACGCGTCGCGTGACTGAAAGGTCGGGTGGCCCGTCAAACGAGGGTCGGTGTGGGGGGTCCAGGGGGGAGCGGGTGACCCTCCTCCTTGCGGGAAAAAACAATTACGCACGGGCCTGCCGGCAGGTTGCTGCTTCTTCAAGGAGAGCCAACCGCCGACGTCTTGCGGTTTCACATGGCGCGCCGTCCCTTGCCCACCTCGATGCAACTTTGATTACCAACACCACTTCACCCTGACACTTGAGCTCTTGCAATCACACCCGGCGCTATCTCACTAGATGCATAAGAGCTGTCAGATCCGATGTTGTGTTCAGTTGGGGGCGAATAACTGGCATCTGTTTGTAACAAAAACAGACTACCTGTAGTTGGGAGTCTTCAAGAGAAGACTCTACCTCTTCACCTCGGCCTTTGAAAAAAGAGCAAGGCGGGGCGTTCCTTCGTCCTGCATTGTCCGCCCCATCTCCAGCCCCTGGGCCCGTGCCCACGCTTACATCCCCATCACAACCTCCGTTCCCCTCTCCTGCGCGCTGCACACGCCCCCTGGCCTTGTCGCCGCCATGGAGCCCTGCTTTCTGCTTTGCGAGTGGCTCCTGACCCATTGGACACGCCAATCTAAAGTTGACCTGTAAATGGTATGAAGCCCCATTCGTTTCCCATGTGCCACCCACTTCCGTACGCTCCCTCCCGCCGCTGCGCTCTCTGTTCCAGGGATGGAGAGAATAGTGACCGAATTATTTTGGTGGGGGTTGGGGAGGTGAGGTCTAAGGGGCCTCAGATGACGAAATGACGATTCCGAAACTTTTTTGTCCCTCTGATGGTGAAGGGATGGTGAAGGGATGGTGAAGGGTAAATTTTGGCACCGAAGCCGCCGAATTTTTTCTCAGGTTCCAAAAGTGGTCCAAAATGTCGGAAAACATAGGGGGGGGGGGGTCGCTACCGGGTGCCAGGGCAACCCCTGCTCAACCGGCATCAGGTGGGGGGTGTCTCCCGCAGCCCAGATGGGCTGTTTGCGCAACAGGAGCGGGAGCCCATCAGGGGCAGACCAACCGTGAGGGGGAAAAGGACATATGGTGGACGGCCTGGACAGCGCGTGGAGGAACAGGGCACCTGGGCCGCACAGAAACACAGCGAGGCAGGCTATGGACGGCCTGTGGACAGAGGTGTGTGGACAGCAAAAACAGTCAAACGACCCCGGCAACAACCAGCACATCCTCAATACGCCAATTATTGGGCGCCGCTGACACGCAAACGGCACATCCTGCCACATCCAGCACAGCCCCAGCACACCAACTACTGGGCTCCGCGAACGCGGAAACGACACCAGCAAGAGCACCGGCCGCAGCGGCCAACAGAAAGCAGCCACCCGACGCAACATGCGAAGGGAAGAGCGGGTGACCGTCCAGGGCCCCGTAAAGGAGCAACAACCCGACGGAATGTCACACAGGGGGGCTCCGGGGGACCCCCCCCACGATATCCATCGCTGCTCTGTCCCCCCCTCAACGCCATCCATTGGCCTCAGGTCGGGTCCACCGTGGGAATCCTGCGAATGGGGACCGAAACCCCCATCTCCGACATCCAGTCCACCCTCGTGTTCACCACGGTCCTGCAGCTGTGCACCATTCTGTGCGAGAACGACCCCTGCCTCAAGCAGACGTGCATCGTGGTCGACGGCATGGACAGCGAGACATGGCAGACCGACCTTCTGTTGAGGTGTGGAGGCCGTCGCCCTTGCCACGGGGGGTGCGAGTCCCGCGGCACCGACGGCGCGCCCTGCGGCGCGCGATTCGGGCAGTTATCGTGGAACAGGGGAACTTGTTCCTTTGGTGAACCGTACTTTGGAATGGGGGGCGGTGATCGCAACGTTTTGGTCCGCGTTTGGGTATTGTGCCCGTTTGACCCACTTCCTTCATCCAAACTTGAGGAACATGAATGCGGTGCGAATTACCCCGAAGCTGATTCCCCTTTGCCCTGCGGCGCCTGCGGCGCGCAGCAAGCGCTCCCACGGCCTAACAAAGAGCGGTCTGGATGGAGGCGCTCTGCAGGGCTCCATTCGATCAAACCGACGCGACGGTGGGTCGGCAGCTGCGAGCGGCGGGTAAAGGGGTGGCCCTGCCGCTGCCGCCACGTCACATCGCCACACATGTTGTGAGGTCCACCGGCGGCTGTAAGGCGCGCTGGGGCCTTTGTGAGGGCGGACTGCTTCGCACATGCCCCCCCCCCCGCCCCCACGTCGTTTTGGGACTCGAGACCTTTTGTTTCTTGTTCCGCTTAAGTCGCATGACAGCCCAGGCTCTGCACTGTGGAGCGTACACGGGGTGACATCAGGAGAAACAATTCGCACCTCGAAATTCAAAAATTCCCACAACAAAATCATGATTTTTGTCGGTCGACGTCCAAAATGGCCGCGGTGATATGTTTTTTGACCCCCCCTCCCTCCCCGAGATGCCGGACGAATGGACGTGCTGGAGTGGTTTCTGGTGATCTCGGGGATCGAGTGGTCCGACCCCCCCCTCTGAAGGGGTGCGCACATCATTATGGGCTGCCACTTGGTAGAGAAGACATGCGTGGAAATCACACAGCACACAAAGGCCAGAACCTTCGGGCACACCACCTGAGCACAAAGGGCACTCACGTCCCAATGCAGAATACAGCCCCCAAGCCCTCAAAATGCATGCACACGCGCGGGTGGAGGGTGCCCCATCCACCCGATTTCCGTTGGCGGAGCGCAGCAGATTGGCTGCACTCGCATTGTGTGATTTATGATCTTTCATCTGCCATTCGTGCGGAGGCCGGGTGGCACTGGATACCCCCAGGGCCCCCTGTGTGGCCAAGGCAGGCGTTACTCTCGGTGGTGCACACCCTCAGTGCGGGTCGCTTTGTTTGTGCTGCACGATGCCTCAGAGTTGTCCGCGCTGAACACAATACCACGAGTAAGTGCGCAGCACACAAATGGCATTGTGCAACAGACACAATTTGTTCGTCACCATGCAATCAACGCTACCTCTTTCTCCGAACCCTTGTTCATAACAACCTCAACAAAGCACTACAGCAAGAGACTCTCAACTGCCTAACCACGGGCCATGGACGAGGCCCTGGGGCAGATTCGCGATGAGAAATTGCAATCTCTGTAACAACTAAGGGCATGGATTTGGTTTATTGCCCTTGGGGCCAACACTCAATGTGGGCTCAGGATCTTAACCTAGCCACGGCCTGGGGGGCGCACAAATATGGGTCCTACTGAAAGAGGACTTTGGAAATGCTGCCCACATACCTTCCGCAGCACCTCAGGCGTGGAGACACGACAATGACTGCCATTGTGCACGGATGAAGTCGGGCGTGCGCGCGTTGCGTCAGGCACCTGTGGTGTGGCAGGAGCATGCACAAATGTTGTATTACGCCCTGGCTTTGTGTTGCAAGGGAATGGCATTCCTGAGGCAGGTGAGGGTGTGCAGGGGTAAGGGTGTGAGGGTGTGAGGGTGTGAGGGTGTGAGGGTGTGAGGGTGTGAGGGTGTGAGGGTGTGTGGGTGTGAGGGTGTGAGGGTGTGAGGGTGTGTGGGTGTGTGGGTGTGAGGGTGTGTGGGTGTGAGGGTGTGAGGGTGTGTGGAGGGTGTGAGGGTGTGAGGGTGTGTGGGTGTGTGGGTGTGTGGGTGTGTGGGTGTGTGGGTGTGTGGGTGTGTGGGTGTGTGGGTGTGTGGGTGTGTGGATGTGTGGGTGTGAGGGTGTGTGGGTGTGTGGGTGTGTGGGTGTGTGGGTGTGTGGGTGTGTGGGTGTGTGGGTGTGAGGGTGTGTGGGTGTGGGTGTGTGGGGCTGTGACACTGAGGGTGGGAGGGTGGGGGGTTTGGATGAATTGCAAAGCGAATTTCCTGCAGTTCCAAGTGCAACGCACTGGGGGATGACCCCAGTACTCCCGGACAACGGTCTGCAATCGAAGACTTCCCTTGGTTGTGGTTGGGCACGCGAGTCCATTGTAGCATGTAGCATGAGGCTAAAGAACCCCTGACCAGTGGCTTCCGGAGGACCGGAGGAGGCCGGAGGAAAAGGGGCGTTGTGCCCCTCACACAAGAGTCTTGAACGGGCTGGCAAGTGGAGTCCGGAGGTTGTGGACAGCAACGTTGAACCCGCAACCTCTCAGAGGAACAAACAGGCATATCCAACCACTCCAAGAATACATCCCCTCGACACCTCCTTGCAAAACAATACACTGAGCCAAAACTACTGGAGAACCACGTACAATTAATGATGGCAGCTCTTGCACGTTTCAGGGGGGAATTGTGTCTTTGATTGTCTGGTGGCAGCCAGTACTTGCTGCCTATCAGTCTGAGGAGCCTGAGAAAAGGGGAGACAGCTTCAAATATCGGGGAATCATGCACCATCTTGGAGCCCAGAGGACCAGGGGGGGGGGGGGGGCGCAGCCGCTCGGGCAGCCGAACCCTGCCACTGATCCCCACTCCAATGTGATACCTAATCCCATCCGCAGTCTTTTCCATACCTCACAACAGTTCATCCCTCCCTCCCTCTCTGTCCTTCCACCCACCCCCTGCCCATAATCCTGTTGCCGTTCAGTATGCTCAGGCATATGCTGCAGAAGAATGGCCTGAGGCGGGTCGTCCTTCTGTCCTGCAGCACTGCAACGGACCTCTACTCCGAATACTTCAGTTGGCCAGGCAATAAAGTGGAAGAGGTCGTCTGGTGCCATCCCCCTTGGCTACTGCTGCAATGCTTGGGACCACACGGGAGGGAAGCGGGGCGTGGCAGGGGGGGTGATGAGGAGCAAAGCAATGGGGGATTAGGGTGTGTGCTGTACCAATCGCCACGCTGTCTATTGCCAGTGCCACGCCCATGTCGCAGCATAGGCCTGTCCGAACACCAACATCAACGTCTGCTCTTGCCCATCGTCAAGCATCCAGCGACACAGTGGGGCGCACCAAGTCGCAGGGGGGATGGCCGGGCCCAGTCCTTGTGTGCGACCAACCGGATTTGATTGATGGTAACGTGGCGCTCCACCCTAAGGAGGGATATAAACCTTACTGGTTCCAGCAGCTCAGTGAAGAGCGTTATAAAACGTTACCAGCTTCGCCAGCTCAGCGATGTGAATCCTAGAACACCAACCCTGGGGTTGGGGGTCAGTCGCAGGTTGGTAGGAGAAGTACCTCACAAGAGAAAATGTCCTGCCATGCAAACGACACACTGCCCTTATCCAACACGATGTGTGCAGACGAACGCAGCTTGCCCTGGAATATTGAGGTTGAAATGTGACATGCAGTTTAGATTTGTTTTCTTTTGTCATATTTGAATTGTGCATCAAATTCTGAGCAGTTTGGCTCTGCGCAAGTGGGACGAATCGAAAATTTATCCCCCACCGTCTGCATGGAAAAGTTTGGGTGCCTGCCCGGCGCCGTTGCCACCATGACCCCAGACCACTGTTTGTGAAAACCCGGGGGGGGGGTCAACAGTGATTTTCTAAAGCAGCCACAGTAACTTTGCCACCCCTGCAAACCCTTTGTGGCATCCAAGAATCACTGTATACTGCCGTCATCTTGGTTCAGTGACATGTGCACAACAAACCCTTCTCCAATGCCTAGACACTCCCCCGTCTGCATCCCATTAGATCTCTTGGCCTCATTCAGAATCCGCCAACGCCGAGCGTTTTGGCATTTTCTGGGAATTTTTGCAAGTTTGGAGTTGTGGGGTGATGAGCCCCCCCCAATCCCCTATTCTGAGGCTGGGGATTTCATTTCTGAAGGTTTCTGAAGGTCACCATCTGACCACGTCTTTGAGAACCTCTGGTTTTGGTTGAAAGTTTGGCCATTTTGGGCTGCTGCTGCCGGAGTGCTGGCAGGGGAAGAAATTAAGACATGGTGGTCGTCGGTGCTGCTTTTTCTAGTTTTTGGTTGGGCGTCTACCCCCTCCCTCCTATTTTTGGGGTGGGGGAATCCATTTTTGGGTTCCATGTTGGGTTGTGGTTTGATGGGATGATGTGGGAATTGCTGATTTTCAGGCCGGATGTGTGCTGTGGGTGCCTGGCGATTGACACACTGGCGTGGCAAGTGGGAAACAGTGGCAGTCAAGGCCAAGTGAGGTCAATTTCTGCCGGTATTGGTGCCGTGTTGCTCCTTTGTGTGTGTGTAAATGTTTCCCAAAAAACCCAGGATATCAAAACAAATGGTTCAAGAGCAATTGTGGACCACATACCTACGGTGCAGTGCAGTCTGTCTGAAACTTGACCGAAAAAGGCAGAAAACCCAAACCGTCAAGTGTAACGGCCAATTTTCGAAAAAACATGGTTCCGGACCCCCCCCCCCCCAACTCATACATCTTGGACTAGCCTTTTCCAAGGGCTTTCCAGATATACCCCACATACCCTCCCCTTCCAGACATTCAGTGGACATAAATGAGGCAACAATGGCACCGACCCCCGAAAACCCCCCTGCTGGCACAAATGTGGTGATGCCGAGATCCCCTTACATATGCAATGCAACTCCTCCATTGCCCTGTACACTCCCCTATCTTATGTGTACTCAACAAACCGCTCATCGCCATGTCTACACCCCTGTCTCCATCCTCTTGCATGCACACACCACCTAACTCCTTCAGTGCCTTGTACAGTCCCCTATCTATCCCTTATTCACCCCCTTAAACCCCATCCTACGTTTTCATATGTGAACATTAAACGTGTGCGAGTATTACGTGTGGGTGTGAACATAACATGATGGCAACGTTCATATTCACGTTTCTCAATGGCTGCCCTTTGATGTGTCCCTGAATAAAAATTTGTTCCTCCCGCCTTGACCAATGCTGATTTTGTGAATGGCGTGTCTGCACTCGAAAAAAGGATTGCACACGCAGAAAAAAAGAAGGGGGCTAAGGCTGCCGAAAAACAGGTCAAGGGTGCAGAGCCCATGCAGATTACTGCTTTTCTCAAGAAAGCATCATGACACACACGCATCAGACTCTATTGGAGTTGATGTTCAGCCCCGCTTTTTGCTTGCACTGTCTTGAGTGCCCCCTGCCAATGCCTGTGCAGGTGGAGGTCGTCGCGCCACTGGGGCACGTGCCCATCGTGTGGCAAGACAAAGAGTTGGCCGATCTGGACATGTGCACCGCCGCCGTGCGTGTGGCCGCCCTGATCCACAAGACCAATGCCCCGACGGGGGACATCCTCGTGTTTCTGCCCACGCCCCACGACGTGCAGCGCTGCGTCGACCTCATGGAGGGGCAGAAACTGGGGGACAGGCAAGGTCCGTCTGCCCTTTCTCAGGTCCAGGTGTCATCACGACAGGAGGGGGCGGGGGGCGGCCCGAGGACGGAGGTGTGGGGACAGCAAAAACAGTCAAACGACCCTTGCAACAACCAGCACAACCCCAATACGCCAACGACTGGGCGCCGCTGACGTGCAAACGGCACATCCCGCCACATCCAGCACAGCCCCAGCACACCAACCACGGGGCTCCGCGGACGCGGAAACGACACCAGCAAGAGCACCGGCCGCAGCGGCCAACAGAACGCAGCGACCCGACGCAACATGCGGAGGGAAGAGCGGGTGACTGTCCAGGGCCCCGTAAAGAAACAACAACCCGACGGAATGTCACACAGGGGGGCTGAGATAGTACCGCTGCGCTGCCACAGGCTGACCTCACCGGACCCATCCATAAGCAGCGAACACGGTGTCAACTGACACCCTGTCCTTCGTAGGTCGGATGCCGGCCACACTGTACCTGGACCAGAGGTGCACACGCCCCACGTGCTGCACATCTTCTCCAGACCGAAAGGCCCTCTGGTACCGCTGATGAGGATTTTGTTTTGCTGAGCTTGCGCGCTTGCCTGGCATAGCGCGTAACTGACACGTCTCCTGACGGGGGGGGGGGGATTTTCGGGGGCAGTCAATTTCGCGTGGGAAGTTTCGCGTTTCAAATTGGCTGCAAAATCCCCCAAACAAAATCCAGGGGCTCCCGCACCGAAATTTGACACCGTGAAGCTGACTTGGCACGAACCCCCCCCCCCCCCTAATTGTACTGTGTCACGTCTCCCCCTGATGTCGCTCCACCTGCTGTCGCTCATTGCACTGCATCGCTCTCGTGCCTGCATCGCGTCTGCACGCGACGCATGCGTGCTTTGGTGCATGTCGGAAGTGGGGGCAGGCGGTTGCAAGGCCCAAGGCATTGCTCTTGGAGGTCCCCCAAGTGGCCGCAGACCATCCCGCTGGGCCAGTGGGCATCGACAGAGGGCCCGCGTCGCAGTGCCGGGGCCTTCACTCGTGGCGGGGGTGTGGGGTAGGTCTCGGCACAGGCCTCGGTGCTGCCAAACAGGGCAGCCAAGGGAGGCAGGGTTGCCACGGGGCTTCTTCTCTCTGATGGCCACAGGCGCTGCCCGGAACGTGCTCTTGGGGCTGACGATGGCCCTTTCTCGGCGGAGACGCAAAGCCACGATTCCCGCCCGCCCGGTGCCCCACGCTGGGCCGTACCCTAAAACGACAATATCGTCGAAATACACAAGGCCCAAAACGCCAGACACACCCGCCGACCGCACCAGCCGCAGCATGACGGCCTTGCCATGTTGCCGGGCTGGGCGTCCAGCCCGAAGCCCCGCGGCAGCAGGACACCTGCGTCCTGGTGGTCCACAGGCCTGGGGTGCGCATTAGCACGGCACGAACGCTCTGTGACAGGGGGCGCAGTGCCACTATGACTGGGGCTGTCCGCGGTGGGGCACACCCAAGGCAGTGGATCGAGGGTGAAAGAACATGCTCGACCCCTTGAAGCGAGCCATGGTCCATGAGGATCACCCCAGCAGTGCTGCACACCTGCAGGAGAGCAAGCAGCGGGGGCATGGGTGGAACCCCAGGAGACAGGAACTCAATGGTGCAAGTACTCAAGGGCGTAGCAGTGCACCGGGGCGACGCTCCACTCATTCTGCGATGGGGTCGCACCACCCGCGGCCTCTCACAACAGGTCGGCAAAAATGTCAACCACAGGCCGTTGATGTGCCGGTGCCACCTGACTGCAATGCCTCAGCAGCTGGATAGGAAAGGCTCCAGGAATGCATCCACACGCATGGCCCGCTCGTGAGCAGCGGTGCCAGGGACGCCATCTTGCCTTCCCTGCTATGCGTCCGGTGCGTCTTGCACCACATCCAGATTTCAGTCCCTTAAGCACCCCCAATGCACCGGCATACAAACCCCCTATGCCATGCCTCAGGCGTGCAACATGGGATGCCCACAGGATGCATAAGGGGTCCTAAGGTGTGCAGGGCAGGGGGGCTTGCATTAGGGCTACAGGGTGCATCCCTTGTGCACGTATTCTGCAGCCCCTTCGCTGTTCTTATGCAGCCCCTATCCACGTCTTGTTCACCCGTGATGCACTCCTTTTGCGCCCTTGGTGTGCTCTTTGTGTGTGTCCGCACCAGCCCTTCTCTGTCCCATAGATTTTCAAGTTGCAGCGCTGCACGAGCTCATGCCCATCGACGAGTTGATTGCGGGGCTGGATAGTGATTCCACGGTCACCCGGAAGATCATTTTTGCGACTGCTTTGGCCGAGTCGTGTGGGCCGTTCCCCAATGTCATGTTCATCGTTGACACCGGCCATGAAGTTGTGGTCCGATGGGATGCCAGTCTGGGCACCGCCTCATCCCACGTCAGGTCAAGGCCTGGGTGTTCATCCCCTTGTTGACTGCCTGTTGCCCTGACGGCACAGTGAGTGTTGTCCCCCAAATATGATAGGACCCCTGCACCAAACTCGATGCTCCAGAAGTCAATGCAGTCATACAATGAGAAAATGAGGACAGTCACCATATTGGGAGCGCTTGCTGCGCGCCGCAGGGGAAGGGTAATTAGCTTCAGGGTAATTAGCACCGCATTGATTTTCCTCAATTTTGGGTGAAGGAAGTACCCCCCCCCCCCTTCTTGCATTTCCCCCCGGGGGGGGGGGGGGGCGGTCACTTGGCCCAAAAAGCATAGAAAATACCAGGTGCCAAAGGCGCCGAAGCTGATTTACACTGTGATACTATGGCACAGATTTGTGGTGCAATCCCCCCCCCTCCTGGGGGGGAACCGGCTTGACAAAAGGGGGGAGATTGCAAGGGGGGGGCCAGGAAGGAAGGCACTGCGATGCATGAGTGAGCCCCAAATGCATATGTCCACTTAGCCATGAGTGAGCTGCAGGTAAAACAGGGTGCATTTTCCCCTGTGCAACGATAGTTACCCAAATCTCGCGTTGCAGGCGCCGCAGGATTAGCACCCCCATTGACCATATTGTGGTGGTCAGTTATTGCCACGCATCCCTTGACGATGCCCTGTTGGCCATCCATCAGACAACGGCATTTGCTGGGGACGGCATGGTGGAGTATGGGGCCGGTTTTGTGGTTTATCCAAAAGGTGCGCACGTCCCCACTCAAGGCCCCGATACATCAAAATGCTCAGCCGAAGGCAGGAACGTTTGAAACAAACAGACAAACACCCGACAACCAGAAGTTTCTGCGTTCCACGTGGCCACACTCGGCGTCGCATGAGACCACAGAGGAATGTACAGTGAAGGCAGAAGATGGACCCATTTGTGCGCCGGACATGTTCTCCAACCGCTTTTCTTTGCTCTGACCTTGTCTTGCGGTTCTCAACGCGAGTGTGTGTGTGTGTGTGTGTGTGTGCGTGCGTGCGTGCGTGCGTGCGTGCGTGCGTGCGTGCGTGCGTGCGTGTGTGCGTGTGTGCGTGCGTGCGTGTGCGCGCGCGCGCGTGTGTGTGTGTGTGTGTGCACCACCGCCCCCTACAGCAGCTCGCTACGCCACCGGCACTGCCGGCCGCGGTAGGTGCGCCTCGCCGTTTTTTGGCCTGCCTCTAACATCCCCCCGACACCTTGCAAAAATACTACACCACCGCCCCCTGCAGCAGTGCGCTCCGCGACTTGCTCCGTCAGCCGCTCGCGGCAGCTGCGCCTTCGCTGCTCCATCTCATCCTTCGCCTCGGCGGAGGGGCCATGTAGGCAGTGGGAATCGAACCGGCGCCTTCACGGCACGAGCCCGGTGACTCAACCACTGACACAGCACCCACCAAAAGACAGCACACGCACACAGACACAAGTCAGTGCCCCACATGCAAGTCAGTGCCCCACATGATAACCCAGATCGTCCCTCTGGCCTTCGTGGCTGTTGACGGGGCATGACGGGTACAACCACTGACACAGCACCCACAAAAAGACAACACACGCAGTGGGAGGATGTGTGTGTGTGTGAGCAAGTGGGTACACCTGTCTCCAGAGATTTGCGCCGCGATACGAGTGGACATGTAAGTAGCGCTGCAGGCAGTTAGTCTCAACCTCACAGCCCCAGGCTAATCAGGGTCAATCAGTTAGAGGTGCCAGTTGTGACCAGCAGTGCCTGTGATATGTGTGCTTCCTCAGACTGTACTCCTGTTGCAGAAAGGACCTTGCCTACTTTTTGTCTTCAATGGCGTGATGAGTTTGTTTTTGGTGATCAGTGCCGTGCCCGCGTACTCTTGCCCTCGCTGACGGTGCGCTTCCGCGGTCTCGTCCTCTGATCCCCTTCACCAGGGGTGTGTGTGTGTGTGTGTGTGCGTGCGCACAGTGTGCCCACAGTGTTGCTTGTGCAGAAACACGCCGGGTATGCGCGGGACATGTTCGTGTTTTTCATATTCGTGTCTTGCTGCTGCAAAGAGAAAAAAAGGGGGTGATCAAGTGCATTGCTGGTGTGGACCGGGGCCTTCTTCACACTGCATCCCTCGACCTGCAGGTGGATCTCCCGAAGGCGCTGCGCCCAGAGAAGTTTGCTGTGTGCTGCCAAAATTAACTTTGGACAGAGGTGCTTCTCGCAGCAGGAGCGCCAGTGCGTGCGGCTGTTCACGCAGGAGCAGTTTGACAAGCTGCCGCTGGATGAGGTCTGATTGGGGGACGTGTTGAGGCATCTTGGGGATAGTTACAGACGGTGGAACCAGCGTTTTTGCGTGTGCCTTGGCCGAGGGAGGGACGGGGGTTTGGGGCAGACCCCCCCCCTTTCATCCATCTGTGTCCTTGGGCCACCAAGGGAAAGGGGGGGGGGTTGGCACAAAGGAGGGGGTAGTGACAGCGCCTCATGCAGGGGCAGCCTCCCAAAGTCCCGGCATCTGTCGCTGCACCCCTTTCAATGACTACACACAATCTCACCGTAATTTGTTGATCGGATTGAGCAGGTGTCATGCGATGCCTTTGTTTGCGCACCCCAGCCCGTTCACACACTCTTTCATTTCCGCAAAAGCAGAAGATATCAACAAGTAATAGAATACTGACCCAACGAAAAGAAATCCCTTTGAAGAGAGGTTGTTAGATCAAGCGCAGGCGTGGGTGTCGTAAAGCCCCCCCCCCTTTGTGGGTCGTTCGCACAGCATACCCCAAGATATGGTCTCAGACGTCTAACCCCTTGTAAAATCATAATTTTGGGACAGAAAATGATCCCCCAATGAATTTTTCAATTTTGACCCTCCTTACCCCCCCCCCCCCCTGTACCTGGGTACCCCTTTTGGGGGGGGCTGGGCTGGGGGGTGGGGGGTCAAAACTTCTTTGCGTATTGCGGCCGCTGTGTGTGGCTTTGGACCTGGGTCCTGAGCAACTTTTTTCTTGTATATCGACCCCCTAACCCATGGCGGGGTCCCGGGTCCAAACTCTGGGTACCCCCGGCCGGCCCCCCCTCTGGGCCCTCTGTCCCCAAGGCAAGGGCAGGAGTAGGAGGCGAAGGCGGGGCCTTAGAGTGGGGGGTGCAAGGACAGTGTGCAACCCCAGGTGTCACCGGGAGTGTGGCTCTCAATCCCGTGATGGAGTTTGCAATTTCAGGGAGGGGCCATTGCTTCACGGTGATCATGGGCAAGTGTCACCGAAATACTGAGCGTTACTGCCACACTTGTCACCCCCTGTGCAGGTGCCTCAGCTGCAGTCTGCAGATTTGACACTGCCTGTGCTCATGCTGCTGGCAATGGGGGTGGATGACGTGTTTGAATTCAATGCCATTGTGCCCATGCCTCATGACGGCCTCCGAGACGCCATTTCCAATGCCAAGCAGCTGCAGGTGCAGGGCCAGGGGCCACGGACTGTACTGCTTACGGGCATGTGCATGTGCACCACACTTGAAGGTTTGGGGCCTCCACGTGCCACACTTGCTTTGGGTGGACACGAAGGGGGTCTGATGCAGATGAGTCGCAGAGATGATGTTGGCCATCGCCATTGGCCCCCTCTGGGGATGTGCGACCCAGGGACGGTAGCACAAGTGGGAGGGGGACAGTGCGCAACACACCGAACAAACCTCTCATCCGACACGCGATTGTGCCAGGCCCTACGTGTTTTGTTCCAGATGCACTGGCGAATAGGGTGCAGTACGGTGCGTGGGCAGCCAAAGCAGAGATGAGTGGCTGGTACCATGGGTCCTCTGATGGACATCCGTCAGAGTGCCCACCACCACACAGCCCTTCCAATAATCCGCCTCTGTGCAGGTCTCCAGTCACCAACCACAGCCTGTCGCACGCGCGGTGGGGAAATCGGTTGAAAACGGGTCTTCACTGCCACGCACGGTACCATCAAACTATGGTCTACAGGGAATGACGTAGGAATGAGTTGGTCAAGAAGCCTTTGGTCCCCAGCCCTGTCTTGAGCACCGAGTGGCACAGCTGCAGTGCAGAGGTGTCTGGCCCTGGGCACAAACTCCTGCGGCGTAGTTTGTTGAAATATGCATGACCCAGGCGCGCATGGGCGCCGGTGGTGGGGCCCCCAGACGGCGGAGGTCATGTGGCCACTTTGATTCCTCCCCCAACACTTTTGCTTTGGAATGGGGCATTACAAAACACGCACACATACGCTGACCCCCGGAGGGAACACCCCACCGCAGGTCACAGGGCTGAGCTGTGGAGGGACCCCCCCCCCCCCCCCCCGCCCCTTGCCCCTTTTGCCGGGGCCAGCCCCCCAGGGCACCAGATCCGTCGGTGGGTGTTTTGGCACGGGCCTCCGGGGGGCAGGCTCAGCACCCCACCCAGTCCACCTGCAACCCCCCACTTTTTGTGGTTTCCAAGCCTCAGATTCGCCCAACGAGACGCCTAGACCCCGGCACCAGTGGTCACTTGGTGGAGCCGGAGGGCAGCCCGGCCCGCGCACAGTGGGGGCCAACGGTGGGTCCACCAGGGTCCCCGGGGCGAAAAAAAAACAATTTTTCCAAAGTTGTTCCTGGACCCCGAAACCCTCGCGACCTTCCTCCACTTGTGCAGGCCACACACAAGCGGCGCCTGACGGAGACCGGGATGTTGATGGTCAAACTGGGACTGCAACCCAGTCTCACCCGCTTCTTGCTCGAGGGCCTGGCCCAGCAGTGCCTATTGGAGACCGTGGTTTTGGTGTGTGCTGCTGGGCGGAGAGGGTGGGAGTGCGTGGCCTTGTGGATGGGGAATGGGGTGCCCGAAGTAGCGCTTGGGCCAGTGGCGCCAAAAGGCGGAAGGAGACTGCTGTGGGTGGTGCCTGCACAGCCCCAACATGTGTACCTTGGTACAATCCATGCAACGTAGCGGTGCTTTTGAGGTGTGTATGCCAGTGCCCCCCCCCCCCCCCTGACCGCCACCCTCCAGTGATGCTTGAAGGAGGATCCCTGCAAGAGAACAGTTCCCAAGGGAAAAATTCCGCTCTTAGTGCCGAAACAGTTTTGGGCTGCTTCGCTACAGGGAGTTGCCAGCTGGTGGGGGGGCAGGGTTTCTGGTGTTTCTTTTGCAAGTTTTCTGTTGTATTTGCAGCCAGTTGCAATTTTTTTTACTGGCCACATTGTGCACTGCCACCCCACCACCGTTGGATGAGGTGGATGTGCCTACCACTTCTGCATCAATGGAGAGACAATTTAGTCTGGCAGGTAGTATGGATACTCAGTATCGCCATGGCCTGCCCCATTGGTACTCACAAGATAACGAATGTGCTGATGTTCAATGGTGATGTGGAGGGTGGGTGCAACGTACCATGAAGTTGGTAGCCAGGCATACATACGCCTCAGCATTATGTGTATTTGTAGGCGCAGAGCCTTGAGTGCTCTTGGACAATGGCCTCCAAGTTTTTGTTCCTACCTGTTGTGCTTTGCACTGCGCCTTCATCGTAGCTTTTCTTTGCAGAAGTTTGCGCACTTAGGAGGTTTTGCAGCATTTTGTTTTTTGCAGATTTTGCAATGTGCTGAGTAACGCAATTTTGAAGGATTGGGGTCCAGAGTGCTACATGGGTCCAACCTGCAGGTTGCGGATCTCCATATGGCAGTCCCAAGTCGTCAGTGAGCAGGAGCAAACATATGGAGTTGCATATTTGGTGATGTACTAAGTTGCATGTCCTCACACGAAGGCAACGCAGCGTGTGCATATTGCTGGTGGGACGCACACTGGGAGAGCTAGACCAGCGTGTGCAGGGGGAGGGGGCAGGGGCTTGGTGCTTTGCTGAACTCCCTTTTTGAAACCCCCTTTTTGTTGAAGGTATGAGCTGGCGCATGTGTGGGTAGCGTGATCAGTAGTGCTCCCATCCGAGTACGATGCAGTTTCTTGGAGCTGCAGTCCTCATGCACCGCACCAAACCTCTCAGCTTCACATACTCTAATTTTCAGAGCCCTGTCGCTCACTTCACTTACCGCAAACCTCCTCTCACCCATCCAAGAGCCAATTTCCTCACTGCAGACTGCCAAACAGCCACACAATCCCAGTACTCCAAACATGTCCGCCCACCACACATTCGCCCCAGACGGCAGACCGTGTGAAATGCTGTGCCCATCCACCCCGGCAAGGGCGCCCGGCCGGTACGGGCAAACACGAAACCACACCCCAGGCGCTCTCCACTCCTGTGCCAATCCTAAAAGAGGCTCCGATTGCCCATGCGTCCTCCCGCCCACCAGGTCTGCTTTATCACTGCCATCGGGCCGGTGTACACAAAGCCTTCGCAAAGCATCAGCGGCGCAACCAAACTCAGAACCGCGTCATTCCGGAAGACCGGGCACTTGTCCAACGACCTGATCACACATCTGCAGTCGTATGAGAAGTGGCAGACCATCCCCTCCCGCGAGCGCAAGCAGTGGTGCAAGGTATGCCCCCCCCCCCCCCCATGAGCGCCAGCAGCGGTCCGAGGTATGCCTCAGAGGTACTCTTAGCAACCGGCAAGTTCAATAACATCGCTCCGGGGAGGCAGTGGTTAAGTATTCCCCGAGATTTGTTCCCCAAAACACGGAACCCGGCCAAGCACGGCATTGCGTGGGAGGTCGAACGCTCAAACACCCCTGACACTTTGTGGAATGGCGGCAAGCGCCCCGAATGGGTGAGGCCGCCAGAGCAAGGAATATCTCGTACGCGGACACACTCCGTTGTATCCCGGCGCACGTCGGAGGAGGTGGGCCAGCAGAGGCAAGTGGCCCAACCCACAACTCCCATTACAACACCCATCCCCACCCATCGCCCTACGAACGCACCATCACCACCCACCCCACCCATTTCCACCCCTCGCTCCACACCAACCCCTCACCCATCACCCCGGTGGCGCCCATGCCGCGTGAGGGAATGGACACACAATACACGCACCACGGATGCAAGTGGGGGGTGGGGGGGGCCACATGATGCGCTCGCCACAAGGAGGACTGAGCGCGGGAAAGGACAGGCGGAAGACCGTTGTGTGCCCCCTTGGGGAAGCGACCCCGCAAGTGGACATCCTGGGGCCCAAAAGCCACCGTTGGGGAGGGGTCCCCCGCCGCCGGTATGGGGGTGCCCACTTGGACACACCTGGCCAACGACGAGGGCAGTTCCCCCCATGTGGACCCGACACAAAGCAGTGACACAGGGACAGTCCGGGGGCTCCGCCGGAAACCTCCCAAGGGAAAGGAGGGGGATGTGGGGAGGTAAGGGTAAGCCAGGCAGGGGGCGGGAGGGCACAAGGTGGTGAGAGGCCGATGGACCACCACCTACAAAGGGAAAGGGTTCAAGGGAAGGGCGATAGGTGGTGCGAGGCCAATAGCTGCCGCCAGCTGGAGACGGCAACACAACCAGGCGTCGTGCCCCCCCCCCCCCCCCCGAGCGCCAGCAGGGGTGCGAGGTGTGCCTGAGAGGGGCCCTTCGTCTTGCGCCCCGGTGAATCTCCCTAGACCTCGTGACTTTGGAACTGGATGGCCTGCACTGCCCCACGCGTTGTTGCGCAGGAGAACGGGTATTTGATGTGGGCGTTCATAGCCACGGACCGCACGGTGCCGACGATGTGGGGTCTGATGAACAAGCTCGCCTCCACAAACCCCTCCTGCAAGCGCAAGAAGGAGCAGGTGCCTGGGCCTGCGGCGTCCGTCCTCTCCCGCCGATGGTGCCTTTGTTCTCGTACCACTTGGGGCACCAGGACCCGTGTTCACGCCTCACTCCGCTTCGGCCATGGGGTACTTGGGATCAGATGGCGACCTGTGCTGTGTTGTGCTGCATTGTTGGTGCTCTCGGGGGTCTGCGTTTCGCATGGGCGCACAGTGCCCCAGCAAAGGGACGGGTCACACTGTGTGGGGTGGGAGCAGGGAAGTATTAGAATGGCCGTATACCGTAGGAGGGGGGGGTGGGGCACAGGTCCCCCCGGCACACACACAGGCACGGCAGTATCTCCCTCCCACCAGCGCCTCGGTGGGGCTTGGGAATCGTCAGCAGTCTGGGCGGCTGTGAGATACGACAACCGGAGGTCAGGACCCAGTCGTGGCGGAGAGGTAGGAAGGCACAGGCCGTGGGATCCGCGTGCCAAGACCCCCCCCCCCCTCTACTACGTCCCTCGGGTGGGGGAGGTGGCGTTGTGTAGGGGGCAGCACATTGGGATCGGTCACACGGGACTCCCCTGGCACCGTCTCGTCTCTCACTGCAGGTTGACGGCAATTTGCACGGGCCTCTGACCCAAGCATTGCTCATGTCGTTCCCACGGCACGTGGCCATCTTCACTGGGCACCGCCGCAGCGGATATCGACTCGCCATCGAGGGGCCGCCGCAGTACGCGTTCGTGCACCCGGACTCGGTCGTCGCTGGGGCCGGCAACAAGTATCCGGAGGGAGGGGGTGCAGAGCTGGAGGGGAGGGGATGCGTGTCCGCTGCGGGGCTGGGGTGGGGTTAGGGTGAGGGTCGCCGAGTTTTTGGTTCGGTTCACTGGTACCGCCTTTCGGGTGGAGGGTGGGGCGACCAACTCGTGTCAGCAGCAAGGCACAGCGGCGTTCGTCGTTGATTTCCCCCAAGCACCACGCCCCCTCTGTCTGAGGACGGCGGGTAGGCGGTCCGGGCCAACTATGCAAGTCTCTCAGATCACACATCTGAAGTTCCACTGACCGTCGTAGGCAGTCTCTAAGTGTACCGGACGGTCTCTAAGAGAACGCCACTTGGCCTTTGAAGGTCCCTCGCACCGCGCCCAGCGGGGCTGGCCTAGAGGGACGGGGCGGGGGCCAAACTCTGCCCTCGCGCTGCAGCGAACCCCCTGGCGCATCCGTGTCCTGGACCTCAATGACCTGGTGCCCTCCTTCGTACGCGTTTCCCACTCTCACACGTACTCAGGGCGGTCCTGGGCCCCAAGTGCACAACAGCACCGGTCGACAGGCACACAGGGACGCACCCCTGGCCCGCAGGCAGCAGCCCGCAGATGCCAAATGGGGCAGGAAAGCAGACCTCCGTTGCCGGGCGATCCCTGTCCGCCCACAGCCCTTGGCCTCGCCCCTCCTCCCCTCACATTGCGGGCACTTGCGTACTGTACAAGTCGCTCTCCTCAGCTTCAACTGCATTTAGAACCTACAGTAACCGCCCCCAACCGCTTTGGCAACCTCCTCCGACCGCCTATCTAAGCGCTTCTGGGGCGGCCTCTGAGGTCCCTTCCCTTCCAATGCATCCCTGATGACCCCCTGTGGACATGCTGCAAAATTTGGGGCTCCTCCTCGGCTCAGGCATGGCCACAAGGGCCCAAGAATTACGACAAACTCGCATAGGTCCTCCCACCCCCTGCCTCTGTAGCGAGGCAGCGGTGCGGGAGGAGGCCCCATTTAGCGAGAGCACGGCTTACGAGTGTGTATATTCCCGTGAGCAGGCGAACAAAGAGGGTACAGCCCGCACAATCTCCGGCGCTTCCGTGCGTGGTGGGCCTTTTTGCTGCGGTGCGTGGGTGGCCCTCAGCCTTTGCCTCGGCCATTCTTGCAGTTGGCCCCGGTGGGTGGTGTTCATGGAGGTTGTGTCCCATGGCGAAGCCCGGTACTTGAGGCACGCCGCCTGCCTGAACTCCCTGGACGACTTTGTCGTGCACGCGGAACTCCCGCTTCTCAAGACCTTGGAGCATGAAGTGGTCAGTAAGTTTACGGTGAGCTGCGGTGTGGAGCAGGTGTGCCCTCCGCTCCTCGATCCTCACGCGTCGCCCTCCCTCCGCTCTTTGTTGCGGGGTCTGTCTGTGACTCCGAGGAGGTTGTGCAGCGGCTTCTGTGGGATCGTGTTTGTGGCACTGTGTTAGGCACAGGTATAGGCCTCTCCAAAAGGGCCGTTTGCGTGACGTCAGAGTTTCGTTGCCCCAGAAAAGTAGTTCCTTCCGAGCGTCAGTATGTGGGTGTGTGTACGTGCGTGCGCGTGTGCATGCGTGGTGTGTGCGTGTGTGCGTGTGTGCGTGTGTGCATGCGTCCTGTGTGCGTGTATAGGCAATGCAGCCCATCATTTTTTACATTGCGTATATCTGAGTTCCTTTGCAAGCCCAAATGTGCCCGCCCCCCCTGTGTGACATTCCGTCGGGTTGCGGTTTCTTTGCAGGGCCCTGGGCAGTCACCCGTGGATGTGTGTGTATATGTGTGTGTGCACTTGCTGAGTGGCCCTTTCTGTTGAATATTTCTTACAGGCCCCTTGTCGTGTGATGTCCTCTTGCCTCACCGTTTGACCAACCTGAGTGTGGTTTCGTTGGCCCACTACCCGGTGCTGGAGCTGACCACCCGACGCTTGCCTTGGGCTTTGCCCGTTTAATCTCCCAAAACGCGTGGTGGAGCTGCAATATATGCCCTACCCCCCCCCCCCCCCGTGTGCCATGACCATCAGTTTGACTGAGTCGAATTTCAACTAGTTGGCAGGTCACATCTACATGCGTCAGGGCTCATCCCCAAAAAACAACTGGAAAGGCTTGGCGTACTGCAGCAGGGCTCATGTTTCCGCTGCTGCAAGGGCATGTCCCTGTCTTTGGGGGCTCGACAGCCGCCCGCACGAATGTGTCACAGTTCTGTTTTGGGTTCCACATCCCCCTGCATCTGGGCTTCACACCCGCGCGGGCGGGGGGGGGGAATTTCGTGGCAAGTCAACTTTGCGGTGGTAACTTTCGCTGCGGAAGCCCCCTGGATTCTGTGTGAGAAATTTCGCGGACACCCCCGGAAGTGTTGTGGCGCGGAGGGCTTTGCAGGCTCGGTGGAGCTTAGCCACAGGTGCCAATTTCGCGCAAGCCCCTGGTTTTTAAGTCTCACGGCCAATTTGAAACGCGAACGTTCCCACGCGAAGTCGACTGCCCCCGAAACCCCCCCCCCCCCCGATGCACCCCGGTGTGTTCACTGTGAACCCCGTTTCTCAGGTGCTTCGCAAAGTGGTCGGGGACAAGCGCAGTGGCCTTGCTGCGTTGGAGGCGAACATCAGCCGCGAGTTGGGGGGCTTGTGCTGCATCGATACCGATTCCCGGAATCAGGCATTGGTCATCCATGTCCCAAGCCGCCTGCACAAGGCCGCAGGGGAGATGGGCCGTGCTGCTGTTGCCCAGGCCCGACAGGTGTGCCGCACCCCTTGCAAGATCCTTCCTGTGCTTTTCCGGTGATTGCAGCGGGGGGAACGCGAATCCTGCGGCACCTGCGGCGCGCAATTTGGGGAATTATTGCGCTCACTCAGAATGGCTAGACCTCTGCATCCGCGCAATGTTGTTGTTGCGCAGTGGTTTGTGGCTTTGGGATAAGGGGCACCGTGCGTGCTATGGCTCACAAGTGCCCCCTTCTTATGCGCCGGGATGGCTACCATGTAGCCACTGTGCTGGTCCACACAAAGGACGACACCGTCGAAAACTTTCTTGCCGATGTGGCGTGGAGAATACATCCAGAGCAACGCTCTCCATGGGCTGCTCCGAAACGGGAGTTCCCTGGGTTCCCCCATGGTGCAGTTGTATTGTTGGTGGTTTTACCCGCTGCGCATGAACTACGCCTTGTCTAGTCTACAGGGGGCGTCAGGGCCGTATTGGTTGACGACCTCAGTGCGGCTTGAACGATTTGGGGGGTCAAGCTCAGGTCACGAATCGTCACAACTCTTGCTTCCCCATTTGCCCAATTGTTCCGTGCTTTGCCCCCTTTGTGCCCGGGGTGCTCCTGCTGCCCATGCACAGGCCCTTCGAGACGAAGACATTGAGGTCCTGATCGGCAGCGACACCAGCGGCATCCGAATCATTTTGGGGGCGGGCGCTGTGGCCCGTGCTGTGCTCATGCCCAACGACTACCGCACGGTACGCCCTTTGGATTCCCAATGCCACTTGCCACAGGCAGCCTCGGACCGCCTTCACCCCCCCCGGCCCCCACTGCACCCGCGGTGTGCACAGGCAAATCGCAAACTTTAGCAGAACTCCCACGGGGACCTCGGCGAAGCTCCAGAACGTGCTTTGCGATTGGGTGCAGTCGTAGTGCCATTTGTCAGACGCTGCAGGAGGGCGGTCCGCTGCTGTGCGTGCGGGGGGGGGGGGACGGGGCGCACGCCACCCGCGAACCGCACGCTACCCGCAACCAACGAGGAACGTGCCCAGCGCACGCGCGACCCACGGAGTGGGGGAGCGTATGTGGTGGACGGCCGGGACAACGCGTGGAGGAGCAGGGCACCTGGGCCTCACGCACACGCAAACGCAGCGAGGCAGGCCGCGGACGGCCCGAAGACGGAGGTGTGGGGACAGCAAAAATAGTCAAACGACCCTTGCAACAACCAGCACAGCCCCAATACGCCAACTACTGAGCGCCGCTGACGCGCAAACGGCACATCCCGCCACATTCAGCACAGCCCCAACACACCAACCACTAGGCTCCGCAAACGCGGAAACGACACCAGCAGGAGCACCGGCCGCAGCGGCCGACAGAAAGCAGCGACCCGACGCAACATGCGAAGGGAAGAACGGGTGACTGTCCAGGGCCGCCCCGGAGGATCCCCCTCCCCCGGCCATCCGCCATCGCGGCTTGGCGTGCCCGATGGAGAGGCCGCGCCACCGCACAGACGCGGGCAGAGCACCCCTGCCCCCCCCCCCCCCTCTTCGGGCGTCCTCAGAGGACCCCCTCGTCAAACGCTGCCGAAGGGACAGGGGCCACCGGTGGATGTCCGCACGCCGCAGACCCGCCGGGGCACAGCACTGCACGGGCCCATCTCATCCGGACGCCCCCCGGGGCATTGGGGTCGCCGCCGAGGGAAGCCCGGCACCCCCCCACCCAAACGCCCCTGACATGAGGCCCGAGTGGCACGCCCGCAGGCGGAGCCACCGGCCGTACGCACGTACGACGACGGCGGGGCATCGACAGGTCTGGGTACGGGTCCTGAGAGCCGCGGCGGGTGTGATATGGACGTTGTTGTGGTGGTGGGGCCGGGGGTGGGGGTGGGGGCTGTGGGGGGCCGTGTGACGCATTATGACGTGCACACATCAGTCCTTTGGAAGGGGCAGTGTGAGGTCTGGCGATGGCTCATGAAGTGGGCCCCGAGAGGCATGTCTCGATAAAAGTTTCACTGATCTTCGCCGTGATTCATTCTTCAAAACGATCCGGGGCGGGGGGGTCCGGGGCGTGGGGGTCCGGGGCGTGGGGGTCCGGGGCGTGGGTATCGAGGACCCCTCCCCCGACCCCCTTGACCCCCTTGGGGACCCGTTCGTGGTCCGCCGAAGTTCGAGATTCGAAACTCGCAATTCGTAATTTTGGAAGTTGTTGTACGCCCCAACCCCCCCACCAGCGATCCCTGGCACTATCCAAGCGGGCCCTCGCTTTGTGGGCACCCCCCGCCCCCTCCGGGTGTGGGTGGGTGGGTACGGAGGTGGGTGGGCAGATTGGGCCCAGATTTGGGCATTTTGGGCCACCAGGCCGCACTTTTGGGGGGGTGTTGGGTTTGGGCAGGGGTTTTAGATTGACAGTCAGAAGTGAAGGCCCATGAGCACCGGCTGTGGTGCATGGACCGCATGCCCTCCGTTCAGGGCTCTTGTTGTTTCATTCCGGGGCATCGGGGACTGCCAGCCTCAATGGCATTTGTAACCGACAGTAACCGCCCCCAACCGCTTTGGCAACCCCCTCCAACCGCCTGTCCAACCGCTTCTGGGGCCGCATCTGAGGTCCCTTCCTTTCTAATGCATTCCGGGCGGGGAGGGGGGGGGGCACACACACCCTTGAAGAGATTAGGCCAAATTTTCTTCTGCAACTTCGGCGCCTCTAAAACCTCAGCACCCACGGGGGAGGGGGGGGTTGGACCTTCCCCCCCCCTTCACTTAAACAGAGCCCTGTGAGCCGCTGCCGCACACCTCCCCCTCTCCGGTCCACGCGCCACGGCCTCGCATGCGCTTTCCCCCTCGCGGCAGGTGCACGTCAGCGCGCGCCGGACCAGCCCCAAGAGCAAGCCTCTGGCGGACATCTTCGCGGGCCTGCAGCAGCCCACGGCCCCCCCGAAGGGCGGGTTCCTGTCGTGGCTCGCCGACCGGATCCGAGGCCTGTGGCGCAGCAAACCCGCGCCGCCGCTTCGTGGGGCCCTCGTGGGACGGAAGTCCGCCAGCCCCATGGGGTCCGATGCGGATATGATGTCGCTGGTAGGCCCCCCCGCGCCGCCGTGTGTGCCCCTGCCCCCCCCCCCCCCCCCCTCCCACGGCCATCGGGACCCCCGTGGCAGGGCCCCCCTGTACCCACGTGCCCAGACCGTGTGCCCAGCGCTGGACGTCTTACGTTCGGGTTGTCCCCCCGTGTCCAACGCATGTCTTGTCCAACGAACACGTCCGTTCGGAGCGTTTCTTTTTTCGGGACCCAATTCATTGGGCCCCGGGCGTAGGTACCAAATCAATTTGGCACCGAACGGCGTGTCCAACGAACACTCCAGTTTGGACCGTGTTTTTGGAGGGCGTTCTTGTTCGCTGGACACGGGGGAGGGGGGGTAGCGCCCGTGGGGCATCGTTGCCGGGCCGTGGCAGCGACGGACCACATCGCGGGTCTGCGTTGATGTTCCCGGCGGCTGCGGCGCGGCGAGTGGCATCGGAGCGGCAGAGCACGCGTGCCCCCCTTGGGTCAGTGGCGGGCGAGAGGCGCGGTGATGCTGCCTGACTTCGGCCGGACAGTGCCATGGCCGTGCGCAGAAGACGTCGTGGGGTCGGGACCACCAGAGGGACGTGGGGCGTCGCACACCACCGTCTCCCAGCGCCATACCCCTCCCTCTGCGCCACTCTGTCCACGAGACAAAATGATGGACGCATCCAACACGGCCTCGCGCTGCCGGGCACACGCGACGCGCCAGAGTTGTCAAGTCGTTGCGCCCCCCGTGCCCCTGCGGTGCCGGCGTGACGTTGTTGAACACCTGCGTGCCCTGGGCCACAGACAGAGACGATGCCACGCCCGAGCGCGCGTCGATGCCAGTGACACACGAGGGAACATGTGGAGACGTGTTGGGGGGGGCACCCGGTTTTGAGACAGAAAACGAATGATTGGCGATGTCAGAGTTGCGTATCGCAGAGCGAAGGGTCCGATATGTGTGCGAGGATAGGGCTGCGGTGCTGGGGAGGGCGAGAGAAGGGGTTTGCGCGCGCGGGGGGGGGGGGGCGTTCGAGCCCCCCCTGAAGGGGGGGGGCTTGTGGGTTGGGAAAGGGGCTCTCGTGACGAGCAGTCCAAAGAGGCTGGTCTGAACGCTAGCGATGCTGCACCACCGGCACTGCGAAGCGGCCTCGAAGAACTTTTTTCCACCCCCCCCCCCCCCCCAATGATCAGCGCATCGTGGGGGATCAGTTTGAGCCTCAGGACCTCAGCATCCCCCCCCACCCCCCCTCCCCCGTCATCCCGTGGGGGGTCCCCCTCACAGGAGCCCTGAAGGGGGGGGGAGTCTGGGAAAGGGGCTCCACCGCCCCGCCCCCCCCCCCCCCCCGCCGCCCCGGCACACACCTTTTTTCTTACGCCCCCTGTACCGCTGCCGGATGAGGGGGTGGCCTCCAGACCAGAGTCACAGGGCTACTGCGAGGCGGCACGCGATGCCCACCCCCCGAGGGACAGACTTGGGTGTCGCCCACTCGCCCACGCCCACGTCCCTGTGCATTGGAACGTGCGCGGCGGACCAGGCCTCAGTGATGTGGGGGTTTGGGCAGCATCGGTGCTGCGAGTTGGGGGGCAGGGGGGGCGGCGGGGTTGTCTGGGGCCTGCGCGCCAACGCATGGGACGGGCACGGGAGGCCGGCCGTCAGGGCGGGGGAGAGGTACGGGAGGTGGTGGGTCCCGTGGCCGGCGGCCACTGTGGAGTTTGCCGCCCCGGCTTTGCATGACTGACCATGAGACTCATACGGGAGGGGGGGGGAATTTCGGGAGGGAAAGCTTCGCCGTCAAGAAAAGTGACGGAATCCCCCCCCCCCCCCACCGGCAAAATTTGCGGCGTGACCAACAATTTCACTGTGAATTCAGATGCGGGTGAGTACTGCGAATTCAGACATGTGCAGCGGTGTAACGGGCGGAGGGAAGGGACAAGGATGTGGTTGTTTCCATCCAGAGCCCACCAGGAAATCATAGCAGGGCTCAGGATTCCTGGAGGCGGCGAATTTTTCCCCTTCCGAAATTATGCCCGTCAAAATTGTCCCCCGGCAAATTTATCCCCCCCACTGTAACCCCCCCCTCCCCCTGCAGACACACGGCCCCCCAGGCATGCCCCCCGAACGCTTGTGTTAGAAGAATGGAAGGAGGAGGGATCCCCCTCTGCCCCCCCCCCCCCCGCCCCCCCCTTCGGGGGGTTTGTATACTCTTCCGGCGCGCTTGTCTGCCAATCCGGCGGGACTGTCAACGAATCAGCGGAAAATCAAGTTTTGCAAAAGGAAGGAAATTTGTGGGCCCACAAGCCCCTGGGGCTCAGCCCCCCCCCCCCCCTCCCCGAAGGAAATCTGTAGTATGGCACCGTTGTGCAGGCGAGCGCATCGGGTACGGTCGGGCCGGGCCGGGCGAAGGCAAGGAACAGGGGCAGACACGGGGCGGCCAAGGCCACGGGCCGGGGGCTGGGCAGGGGCGAGTGCCTCCGCGTCGCAGGACGCGGACGGGGACGACGCGTGCACGATCGGGCCCGAGGAGTGGCTGCGGCAGTCCGTGTCGTTCTACCTGCGGAAGTACACCAAGGCCCAGCTCTCCGACGTGATCGCCGACGCGGACTGCGCCGAGGCCAAGATCTCCTTCTCGTCGGCGGACGAGGCCAAACACGCGTTTGTGGAGATGAACAACAAATGCGAGGAGGGCTATCTGATGCAGCTGCAGCCGGAGCACTGGCGGTGTGCGCGTGGCGCGGGCGTCGCGTCCGGTTGTTGTGGTGGTGCTCCGCAGCACCGACAGGATCGTGGGTGTTTGTGTGCCTGTCCTTCTGCAGAGCGGCGACTGTTTTGCGCATTGGGAATGCGGTGCAGCGCCCACGTGTTGCAGAGAAGGCCAGGCCAGTGGCATTCCATTCCGGATTGAGGAGCGTGGGGCATGGGGCAAGAAGCAGAGGTCCACTTAACACCTCAGCACCAGC
The DNA here is from genome assembly GCA_964036045.1 of Eutreptiella sp. 'Long Island Sound 2002'. Lineage (NCBI taxonomy): Eukaryota > Euglenozoa > Euglenophyceae > Eutreptiales > Eutreptiaceae > Eutreptiella > Eutreptiella sp. 'Long Island Sound 2002'. The sequence continues at coordinate 8,376,299 of OZ038398.1, read as the reverse complement.
ACCGGGGGGTGGGGGGCAGGGACTTGCTGTAATGTTCATTCCGACAAAGGGGGAGGGGAGGACCCTCCCTCATGGACCTCCTCCCCCGCCCCACTCAAGGGGGAGGGGGGGGGGATGACAGCGTTTCCACTTCTCAGTGAACTCAACGGGTAATGGACAGTTGGATCTGGGGGCCGTCGCATGGCGGTGGTTGCGACGTCCCGCTGCACCGCCTCCGCTTTTGTCCGCTCAGCGGACTGCCCACGGACTGCCCATCTCTCATTCTTGTGACCGAAAGGGACCGATGGTCTTGTAGGCCACTGACGAGCCACATTTCTTTCTGCGCTTTGTACCGCCTGCCGCTTTGTGCACACGTGCAATGGCCCAGTGTTCCTTCGGGGGTCCAGCCTCAACCCAACCTCTCAGACCCACCCACCCACCCAACCCCCAAGCATTGCCCATAAGGCCCCAGTCCACCGTCGCACAACCCCCAAACGGGTACGCGGCGGCACAACCCCCATCGTCTGCACAGCCCCCGTACCGGCACACGGCTGGTCCAGGGACATGCGGGTCGTTGCCGGTTGTGCCGGTCGCAAGTACTCAGACGTAGCACAGCACCGGCACCCCCCCTTTTGCTCTTCAGTGAGACGCACTCCTGCGCGCGCGCGGCGAGCAAGCCCCAGTCGGGCTGTGAGGTGAAGCCGTACACACGGCTGTACCTCTTCTGGGCGCCCCTCGACGCCCACCGCACCCAGTCCGCCCACACCGCGAAGACCTTCAAGATCAAGGCCCAGTTGCGCAACTTACTCCTCGTGGGCCAGATCGAGGCCCCTGAAGACGTGGTGGTGGTTCAGGTCCATTGCCTGCGTCCCTGCGTTTCCGTGACGGGGCGCGTGCTTTGCTGCGCCGGGGTATCTGTTGTGGCATGTGGGGGCGGGTCTTGTTTCTGGGTTTGGGTGTTGGGATTGACTGGGGAGGGATGAGCTGTCCTTGTCTCTGGGTTGGAGGTGTTGGGATTGGCATATGGGGGCTGGTGAACACCACCAACATCATCAACATTCGTGACCAGTTCTTGTTTTGCACGGGGCTTCAGGCAGGAAGGCATTGGAAGGGGGGGAGGGGACCCCCCCCCTCTCTAGGCCGCCCAGCTTACGCCCAGCCACTGTCTCCCTCACGGCAAACGCCAGCTTCAATGGCATTTAAAACCGACAGTAACCACCCCCAACCGCTTTGACAACCGCCTATCCAAGCGCTTCTGGAGCGGCCTCTGAGGTCCCTTCCCTTCTAATGCATCCCTGGGTATAGGGTACCATCCCAGGGATGACCCCTTCCACCCGACTGCTAGCATACAGTCCACCTACCGTGTACCTGATGGTGACTAGGTGTTGGTGAAAGATGAGGGCTGCTCTGTGGGTGTTCGGACAGTTTCACAATCAGGTGTGTGGGGTAAAGGGCCAGGGAATGTGGCAGAAACCGGAAGACATTCCTGCGGCAGGGGATTGGCATGCGAAGAGCGTGTTTAATCTTCACTGTCACATTCGGTGGGCGAAGGCATCAGTGCAAGCACTAGGCACTTGCAGGATCGGCGTTGTGACTGACGCGAGAGACAGAACTCCTCGTGGCAAAGTGGTGCCACCGGCTGATAGGGTGGGGTGTCGCAGAGGGGGCTGCATCTTGGGTTGGGTATTGGGGTTGGTATGGGGGCTGGTTCCCGGGGGCGGGGGGGGGGGGGCAGGTCCTTGTATGCGCCCCCCCCCCCACCTCCTCCGACTTTTTGAAACATAGCTGAGGGGTTTGGCATGTCGCCATAGTGTGTTGTTCTCGTCTGCAGCTGACGGCCCCTACTGGCCGATCACCATTCACCGCCCTTCCCTTCGACCCTTTCCCTCCAAAGGCGGTGGTGCCCATCGGCCTTTCACCACCCAGTGTCCTTCCTCTCCCTCCTTGGCCTATCTTTCCCTCTCTATTCCCCTTTCCCTTCCCTTGGTCGGTTGTGCCTAGCTTGGGGGGGGGGGTCGCAGTGGGACCGGGTCGAGCCGCCCCCCTCCCCCCGGGGGGGGGGGGGGGGGCTGGTGGTGCTTGTGTCCGGGTTCGGGTGTTGGGACGGATGCTGCATGTGATCTGATGCCGCCGAGTCTGAACCCAGTGCCCCCGTGTTATGCGGGTGTTTTAGGAGGCCCCTGCACTTGAGGACCCTCACCTTCGCCTCTCGTGTCGCAGGCCATGGGGTTGTCTGGACACGCCTTTGCAGAGTACGCGACGCACTTGACCGCCCTGCGGGTGCAGCGCACGCTGCACAACAAAACGCTGATGCTGGAGGTGTGTGGGGGACGGGGGCGGTGGGGCGGTGGGGGCGTTGGGCCCTGGGGCTCTCGGGCCGGTCCTCGTGGGGCTTGGGCTCGGGGGCGGGGGCTTGCCTTCGACGCCAGAACGCCCCGGCCTTTGTGAAGGCGGTTCGCGACCCCCGCGCTTCGCGGTGGGCGGGCGACGCCACGCGGGCGGTGCTGCGGCAATGGGCAGCCGCGGGACGGAGGCCGGGGCCTGAGAGGGACCGGCATTCCCCAGAACTGCGCTGTCCCTCTTCCGCCCGACGGACATGGGCATGTGACACAGACCACCACGGCCCCCGGGGCTCAGGCACGCCCCCCCCCCCCCATTCCGAGTGGCGAGAGGCCAATAGGCGCCGCCAAGGGCACACAAACCAGCGCCAGTCCCCCCCCCCCCCCAAGAGGGCGCTCCGGGGCCCGGGGTCATGCCTCTTGGCCAAGACCTTTGCCCCCCCCCCCCAAGTGTAGGGGCCACACACGTCGGTCTCCAGTGGAGCCAAGGCGGTAAGACGGGGGTACAGACGTGCCCTGTCAGTGCCCTGTGGCCCGGCGGCGGATGGTCTTGTGGAGTACCCCGGTCGCCGCCAGCGGAACCCAACCTCCCGGTCATGGGCCGCCCCCCCCCCCCGCACAACCGTTTCACCCGCGCGACGGGCCCACGGCGGTGGTGGTCCCGTTGGCCTCATGAGTCCGCAGAGGCAGCCAGCGCCCGCACGTCGCGAAGTGAACGGCCCATACCCCCCCCCCCCCCCAAGTGGCGAGAGGCCAATGGGCACCGCCAACGGCACACAGACCAGCGCCATGGCCTCGTGCCCCCCCCCCCCCCCCCAAGAGGGCCCTCCGGGGCCCGGGGTCATGCCTCTTGGCCAAGACCTTTGGGCCGCCCCCCCCCCCCCCCCCGCGACGTGGGGACCCCCCGGGCGGCGGGGGTGATGCGGCGTTCCCCCCTTTTTTGGGGGGGGGTCCCCGGGACGGCAGCGGTCACACGGTTGCGTTATGACGGGTGGATGCCGCACCGCACACATGTGCCCCCCGGCGGGAAGTGCCCTCCCCCCCCCCCCCTCGAAGGCCATCCGCCAGGGAGAGGCCTGTCCCGTGACAGACCACTTCGCCCCCCGGGCGCTGGGTGTAGCTGACAGTCACCAAACCCGCCATTTGGGAACGCCCCCGCGAGCGGCGGTCCCCCAGGGCCATCAAGCCCCCCCCCCCCCCCCCCCACCGTCTCACGGGTGCTCGCCCCCATGCCTCCCTTTCAGAGGGAATCCATAAGGCCCCTGTGCCTCTGTACGGGGGATGGGGCTTGGGGGTCAGGGGCTGCCTTTTGCATCGTCTGCTGCGCAGCGGTGGCCGGCTCAGCGCACTGTTTGGGTGCAGAGGGGCTGCGCTGCCGGGGGTGCACCCCCCCCCCTCATGCCCTTCCCCTCCCCTGCCCGACGCCGCAGGGGGTGGAACGCACTCTGACCACTCGTGTGGAGAATACATGCGCCTTGGCATTGCTGGGGGAAGTCTATGCGGCGGTGGAGGCGGTGTTTGTGCCAGTCCTCCGGCAACAGGGGCTTGAATCAGAGGTGTGTTGCCGCCCTCGTCTGACGGTCGTTCACTCTTCGCCTTTGCCTCAATACGGCATGTGCTTTCGGTGCCTGCGTGCCCTGCATACGCTTTCTCCTGCGCTGGTGCAGCCTCTCCGTTGTGGAGGGCGGTTTGTAGTGGTCAATTTCCCCCCTTTTTTTGGTTGTTATTGAACAACGTCGATCTCCAACCGCCATGGTTTGCCCTCAAACTGCTGTCGGTTACCCTCCAACCGCTGTCGGTTACTCTTCAACTACCGTCGGTTACCCCCCAACCGCTATTGGTTGCCCTTCAAGTGCCGTCCAATTGTGTTCCTAAGTACTGAGCAGGCTTCTCGACCGCCCGAATTGTTTTTTCATTTTCATTTGGTAACGTCCTGCCGTTGTGCCCAACGGCTGGCCTTGTGCCCGGGACCAATTGGACAGAGATACGGGGGCTTCTACCCTTGCGCCCCCCCCCATTCGCATCCCCCGGCTGCACAGGTGGTGCACGGAAATCAGATGGTGACGGTGGTGCTGCGCAGCTGCGATGTGCACCTGCTGTACCGCGCGCGGCAGCAGTTGAGTAGTGTGGCCCAGGGCGATGCGTATGTGCCGGACCTCCAGAACCGCGTGCTCCAGCGGCGCCTATTCGGACTCTGGGGTTCTGAATTGGTCAAACAGGTTTGTGAGGGGCATGGGCTGATGCAGGGCAAAGGGCTGAGCAAAAGCCGCCCTTTCCACCCGCTTTGAGATTTTCTTTCGCGGGAAACAGTCATTGGGTCAAACTCAGTGCACAATTTGAGAATTTTGGAATCCCCCGTTCAATTCTCCCAAATTCTCTGTTTCAGTAGACTGGCCATTCACTTTTGTGAACCATCTCAACATGCGTGTGGTCCGATGTGGGGCCATGTGGTATCTACAACGGATTTGCAGGGTGGCGACCGGTTGGAGGACATGTGGGTTGCTGTGGCTCCATACGCACCAAAGGGTCTTAGTGGCCTTGGTGGGTCTCCTGGTGGTTCCATCCAGCCTGAAATGCCGTTTGGTGGTTACAGCGCGTATCAGTACAGATATGCATCTGCAGCCACGCCGATGGGTAACCCTCGGATGTGCAGAAAATGATCTGCCACTCCCCTCAGGGTGCTGGACCACTGAGATTCTGGGCGGAGTGTGAAGTATTTCAGCAAAAAGTAAGAAAAGAACTAGGCTGCCGCCAGTGTGACTGCAGTGTGTGCTGCACAAAAGGAAGAGGAATTGAAAAAGCAGACAAAATGGTTGATGGATTAGTTGGTCAGGGTGCCACAACCCAACCAGCTCTAATAGCTCAACCTTAATTTGGTAAAATCACCTGAAGAATTGAATTGCTTCAGTTTGCTTGTGTTTTTGCTGTGGACTGGAATGCAATATGGGGTGTTGCGACACGTTCATGTGTGTGATGGCTTTTGTTTATGTTGGTGTGTATGTGTGTGTTGAGGTCTTTGTTTGTGTTATTGGTGTGGAAGCATCCAAGGCACAGTTGCACACAACAGTGCAAACTTCAGTGATGGAGTACCCACCAAATTTTGTTGCCCGCAAACAAATGTCTTCGGATAGACTGCTGCAGAGTTGTATGTAGACTACAAACTATATACGTGAACGGCACAATGAAGAAGACATATAATGGTAAGCAACAATCATGTTCAGATCTGTAAACGTAGTGTCCGGCTGAGAAGTAATGGCACTTGTCTATGCGTTGGGTGCGTTTGTATGTGCATGTGGTAATGGTCGGTGGCACTCTGATGTGCATGAGTCATTGTGTCGTTGCAGTGTTGGTGCTTGTGTTTGTGCACATTTATGAAGGTGCGTGCTCGCAGGCCCATGTAAGGCAGTACCTGCACATGTTCCTGCTCCCAACCCCGCCCCCACCGCCCCGCGGCCCACCCTCCATCTCTGTGCACAGATATCCAGTCAGACGAAAGCCTTCGTGCATCTGGACCCCCGATTGCGGACTGTTACCATTTATGGAACAGAGCAGACCAAGTTCAGCGCAGGGCGTGCCCTGTCGGAGGCCCTTGCACAGGTTTGCTGCTGTGCCAGACAGCGGTGTGGCTGATGGCTGCCGAGTGGATGCGGGTCCCCTGAAATTGGAGAACATCACCCGTCTCACAGATTCGTTAAACTACTCATGTTCTTTTATTTTGGTCAGACACTGCCTGGGGCAAGGGTAGCATCCAGCTGGGTCGTTCGCGGGTGTTGTTGTTGTTGTTGTTGTTGCTGTTGTTGTTGTTGCTGTTGTTGTTGTTGTTGTTGTTGTTGTTGTTGTTGTTGTTGTTGTTGTTGTTGTTGTTGTTGTTGTTGTTGTTGTTGTTGTTGTTGCTGCTGCTGTTGTTGTTGTTGTTGTTGTTGTTGTTGCTGCTGTTGTTGTTGTTGTTGTTGTTGTTGTTGTTGTTGTTGTTGTTGTTGTTGTTGTTGTTGTTGTTGTTGTTGTTGTTGTTGTTGTTGGTGGTGGTGGTGGTGGTGGTGGTGGTGGTGGTGGTGGTGGTGGTGCTGTTGGTGGTGGTGGTGGTGCTGCTGCTGCTGCTGCTGCTGCTGCTGCTGCTGCTACTGCTGCTGCTGCTGCTGCTGCTGCTGCTGCTGCTGCTGCTGCTGCTGCTGCTGTTGTTGTTGTTGTTGTTGTTGTTGTTGTTGTTGTTGTTGTTGTTGTTGTTGCATACCTTGGCACGGTGCAATCCATTTTGCCCGTTTCGCGGCTGTTTATGTGCTAACCGGCCAAAATGGATCTCCATCGAAGCCAATCTCCACACGATCCCCTCCAATCACATGTTACAATAAGGAGCCCATGCCTGGGGGGCACGGGTAAAGGAAGCACAGGGCAGTGTGAGAGGAGCATCGTCTGGGGCAACGCAAAGGGCAATGTGTGAGGGGCATTGAATGGGTCAGTGTTTCAGGGCGCACGGAGGTCAATGTGCGAGGGGTGTGTGGGCGGCACCAGAGGCCCATTCAACATACCCCCCTGGGGTACGTGGCAGACATAAACAGCCCCAAAACGGGCAAAATTGTGGACCCACCATCTACGCATGGTGACAGTGGTTTTGACCGCAGAACTCCAGAAGCCTTCTAGATATCAAAGCAACCATCCAAAACCCTCCAAGAAAGGATTTGTTTTGTATGGTATTTGCTTGCTACATTCGACCCAGTCTGCTTGTTGTGGCTGTGAAGAGGCAACCTTAAAGAAGAGGGCCAACAGTCCCCTGCAAAACAAAGCGCTCAATGGTGTTTGGCTGTGTGTGCATTTTAGAATGGTCTAGTAGTGTGTTAATCATACGTACATCCTGCGTTTTGTCGACAGGAAGAGGCAATGAATCGGACAGAAATCCCTTCTAGAAAGCAGCAAAAAAGAACATTGATCAAGGCATTCACTCACAGCAATCTGTTGTTTGCAAACACGACCTGCCACAGCAGATGCGGTCGCTGTTGTCTGATGTTGTAGACGCAAAGGGACAATGTGAAGGAACAGGCCAAAGGCCACCGTCAAAACAACCCCCGGTAAAGGGTTTACCCGTGCACTCATTTACATTACTTCCATCGGTGCATGGTTTGAGAAAATGCGACAGTAGACGCAGTCTGCTGTATGTAGACGATGCCCACATGAGTCCCCTTTCAAAAAAACACATCCGGAAGCAGCACTGAATATGGCTGTAGCGGTCTGGTGTTGGTGTCAGGTAATGAATTGGCCTTGTTGGCCGATCAGCTCGGTCAATTGCGTTGTTGCCCGGAGGTTTAGCTAGCCCAATCAGCCACGTACATCTCCACTCAGAGATTTGCAGCAATTCATGGGCCACACCCCCTGATGGTGATCGGCCGATAATGGATGTGGATAGTGGATGGGTGGTGCAAACCACCAATTTCTGTTGGCAAACCACCACTTGCCAGCCGCAATCTACCAGCAGCAAAATGCACACCAAACTGTTCATGATAAACGTTGTACCAGTCAACCAAAGCCATCCACCCGCAGTAGTACCGGGCAGAACGGTGCTCTTGCATGTGTCGGGTGTAACCCATGTATTTTTTCTTTTTGCTTTTTATGCTGTAACCCTCAGGTACCTTTTTTCGTGCAACCCGCGTAGCAAAAGCGTAACAGGCGTGCAGTGTACACGGGTTCCAGCAAAAAAAAGTTATGCTGGTGACGCTTTTTTTGGTTCTTGGGTTTGCATAAAACAAAGTGTAGATGTCTTGCAGCAAAAAAAGAAAAGTGTACGGGTTGCGCTTTTTTTTTGGTACGCGAGAAAGTACACACGGATTGCAGCAAAGAAAGAAAAACCAGGGCCCAGCAAGATGACTGGGCAGACCAACCAGAGTCAGGCACTCACTGACTCATCATTGACTGCCATGACCTCCACAGAAGCACACACTGCTGCGCTCCCTTTGTCCTCCCATGCCCCTTTTGCTTCGCAGGTCTCCACAAAGTTGGTGGGCCACCTCCAGCCCGCGTTCATCCGCTATTTATTGAAGACCTACGGGTACCATTTGGAGGGGCTCCGCATCGCCTGTCAGGCGGTGGCGGCGGGGGTCCGCGGCACCAGCATTTTGCTCGAGGGCAACGATGCCAGTCTACAGGCGGCGCAACAGATCATTTCGACAGAGCAGGCGGTGCTGTCTCAGGTTTGCGTCTGCAGGGGCTCGTGCAGCGGCTGATCAGTGCACATGCAACGGAGCTGGTGCAGATGTACAACCGATGGCACTTAATTTCTGGGGGTCAGTGCACGTGCAATCGGGACAACGCCGTCATACCCAGCACCAGAGTGTTGTGGTATCCCTGATACCCAACACCAGAGTGACCCCCTCCACCGATGAAGAAACACTTGTCCAGCCTGTTCACACTTTTCATACCTTCATTCTGTGTTTTTTTCACCCCGTTTGGCCATGAGGTGCTGTGGGGGTTCCCAGGGCAATCCTGGTGGTGCATGTCCTGCTAATGCTGGTGGCACCGCTGCTGCTATTGCTGGAGCTGCTGGTGCTGCCAGCTCTGGCGGTGCGGATGCTGCCAATGCTGGTGACGCATGTGCTGCTAATGCTGATGCCGATGTTGCCAAGGCTGGCGCTGCTACTACGAGTGCCTCTGCCATCTCCCGACAGCGGTCTGCCTCCCTGTCATTCCATGATCACCGCACGTGCGCTGTCAGCGGTTCTGCTCTGCAGGTGCCGACCGACAAGAGCAGCAGCAGTGATCACGAGAAATGCGCCATCTGCTCTGACTCCCTCGGGGCAGACTGTGTGTACGGGGCGCTTTGCGGGCATGGCCACTGCCCCGAGTGCATCCAGGCCTCGTTCCAGTCGGCGATCAGTGAGCGGAAGGTGCCGCTGCAATGCGGCTTTTGGGACTGCGATGCGCTGATTGCCATTCAAGACGTCCAGCACATCTGCACCCCGGCGCAGTGGCAGCAGGCGGTGGAGATGGCGACGGCTGCGTTTGTGCAGGTGCTCCCGCGCCGTGTGACGCCCACTGACCTTGCCTGTCCCCAACCCGGGGCTGTGCCTGGTCCATTTCTGCGCGGCAGCCGCAAGGGGGCCGCAAGGGGGGCTGCATGTGGGGAAGAGCATGGGGGGAAGAGCATGGGGGGGGGGGGCACCAACGACGGCCCTCTGCAAACGCGGAAACGACACCAGCAGGAGCACTGGCCGCACCAGCTGACAAGATGCAGCGACCCGACGCAGCACGTGAAGGGAAGAATGGGTGACTGTCCAGGGCCCCGTAAAGAAATCGCAACCCGATGGAATGTCACACAGGGGGGGGGGGGTGCATCGGTGGTGTATGGGGGCTGCGCTTGGGTGCGCACAGGGAGTGCATGGTTTTTGGCAATCCGCCTCAGCGTGTGGCCCTGCTGGCCCAGCCTCCTGCTCGCTCCTCAGGGGGTGAGGGGGGGCAGACCAGAGTCCCTTTTTAACAACTCAGCACCCCAAGGGGGCGGGGGTCCCACACCACCCACCCATCCCCTATCGACCCCCCACCCCCTGTAGACCCACCCATCCCACCTGCAACAAGTGGGCCAAAATATTGCTTTGGCACCTTCGGCGCAATCGATCCATGTAGTTGCCTGCTTTGTACTCTGTACTGCATTCCTTGTTCGGCGGTTGTTGCCTCCGTTTGCCTGTTGCATTTTGGGTCATGTTCATGAAGTGGAGGACGCCTGAAGCTGCCTTTCCACAAACCCTGGCTTTGACAGCATGCATGGCACTTCGGCACGTTCACATCCGTTCAGGGAGATGCCATTGCATGCCATGGCTACAGCTGCGTCCTTTTTGCCTTAAGAGATTTTCGAAAAACGCTTGGAGCCCCCATTGTGGAATTCAGTACGGCAATTATTGTTTGCTGATGATTTTTTTTCTTCACGTTGGCTCTCAATTGCACAAAATTTTTTTACGGCACCTGTAAAAACTCGGGGGGTGGGTAGGGGGAGGGGGGCAGACCCCCCTCTTGAAAGGAAGTCTGCGGCAGACCCATACCACACTTGAAGTGCATTTCAGCTGGTTCCCTTCTGTTCTCTCCTTTCGGAAACCTTTTGTGGTAAGTGCAGCCGTGCCTGTCTTCACTCAATCGTGCCCCAATGTCAGTGACCTGTCAATGACCACCAAATCACCGCAGTTTGTGCTTGTTCCTTTTCTTTCTCTCAGGCACGCCCAGACTGCTACCATTTCTGCCGAACGCCAGGCTGCCCCGCAGTCTACCGTCGAGGAAAGGACCGAGACACCGTGTTCCACTGCCCAGAGTGCGGGCGATCTGTATGCACCAACTGCAACACGGACATCCACCCCGGCATTTCCTGTAGCCAACTTGCGAACCTGTGAGCCAGTGTCTCCCATGGGGCTGACATTGGGTCCAGTGGGAAGGCCAATGTTTTGGAGCACCTCCTGCTGCACAATAAGACGCCCTGTTTGTGCTCTAATCAGTGATAACCAAATGCAGGACAACAAATCCAACAAAATCCCCTCACCCCCACACCAGCCCCATACACCACCCCCATTCTCACCCTCACCCCATACATGTGCATACAGCCCCACACCATACACGTCCACTGCCCCAATCTCAGCCCATACATGGACATCCTGGACAGGCGTTTTGCACACCATTTTCCATGTCACCCCTTCCTGACGCACATCCATGCAGTCTCCCCACCAAGCCCCTCCATACCTTCACATTTCCATGCAACCCACCAAACACCCCATCCTCACCCCATACACATTCCCGCCAAAGTTGCCCACCCACCAAGTCGGTGGTGCCTACGATTTAACCTCCATGATGACCAGTACCTGAAACGGATTTCAAACATTCTTGCAACTAAATTCCCTGAGTCGGTTTTATTGGCCTTGGCATGGCCTACCTACCCCGCAAGGCAGGATCTCTAGGCAAATTATGCTTGCATTTGGCTGGTTGTACAAATCGCACTTTGGTGACATGTGACTGCAGGAGAGGACTTGCGACTGCAGTTGTAGCCTGTTATGGGTGACTCAAGAAACCCCTCGACCTCGCCCTAACTACCCGTGCTTGCACCAATGAGCTAATGAGCGGTAAGGGAGTCCCCACCCACCCCACCCCTACCCCACACCCCGAGCCCTCGCCCTCTTGTACTGTCTCATGACATGTTTCCCGCGGGCAAGGCCAGGGGCTAGCATGGGGAGGGTCTTTGGGACAGCCACAATGTTGAAATACATTAAGTAGGTATGGGGGTGTTCCCCACCCAACGGCACCCATGGTTTCCTCGGCGATATGGGACCCCTGGCTCTTGTCATTTCGGCTGGGAGAACACGTCGTGTGGGCCATTGTGCGACTACCACAGCAAATAAACGGGGACCTAGCCCCTGGGTCAGTGGGTACCCTATGGACTTGTATGGGGTGGGCATGGGGCCGTGAGGTTGGAGTGCGCACAAATGGACTCGTTGTGGTACTCTTAAAACCGTCGGGTTTGGGTCTCAGGGGGCAGAAGGTCTCAGGATTTGTGCTTGGGGCTTGTCCCCATCTGCTCCCGCTGGTGGCACTTTACCCGCACCTCATGTGGGGAATGGCAGTGTTTGTTTGCAGTGCCCATTGGCGCATTGGAGGTCGGGGTTGTCGTTGAGGCAAAGTTAGGCGTAGGGTTTGTGGGGGGGCAGGGGAGGTCCGAGGCTTGCCCGGCAGTCGCGAATCTTATTGAATCCTGTTCTCGGTGTCCGGGAGACCACCTCCGCAGGTCTCTCTGTGCATATCCATGCTTTTGCATGGCAGCCTTGGCTATTGCTACGCCATGCAGTGGGCATTCATAGGGTCTTGCTGTCGCATTGGTGCGTGTGTCCTGGGGTCTGCACACTGCAGTGACGCTCTGGTCCGTACATAGGGGCTCTGCTCAGGGGGGCCCACACCAGAGCCACTGGACGTACAGCGTTTGCAGAGGCCGAGGGCCAGGGCTTTGGTATGACGACTGTCTGAAGTTGGTTGTGGGAGACGGCGTTGATGGACAATTAATGGCGTCCTTTTAGCACCGAGCATTTGCAGAGGCTGCGGTGCTGCACAGCACAGGGCAATGCGTGTGCCCCCACACAACACAACACAACACAACACGACACACCACAATATGACACAGCACAACACAACACAACACAACACAACACAACACAACACAACACAACACAACACAACACAACACAACACAACACGACGCAACACAACACAACACAACACAACACAACACGACACGACACGACACGACACGCCACACCACACCACACCACACCACACCACACCACACCACACCACACCACACCACACCACACCACACCACACCACACCACACCACACCACACCACACCACACCACACCACACCACACCACACCACACCACACCACACCACACCACACCACACCACAACACAACACAACACAACACAACACAACCGCCTCCTGGTGGCCCTCCTGGATATCCAAGTGCAGGTGGATGCGCCGCTACACGCCCAGCTGTGGGGCGACCACCGGCAGGAGTCCCTGGCCCAGCTCCAGCGCACTGGGGTCAGGGCGCCCACCGTCGTGTGGACGACACCCCCCCCGACTGCCGCCTACTGGAACTGGGCCAGCGCATCGCAGGCCCCTCTCGTGACGATCACCTCGACGCTGCCGCCGTTTCCGTGGATCGCCATAGCCCCGGCGGCGGTGGCGCGTTTCCAATATCCAGCGGAGTGCATGGCGCACAAATGCCCGGGGCACCCGCACAAGGGACCCCTCTATTACTCCCTCGATACGGTGGGGACAGTGCCAGCGGAGCTACACCAGGCCCTGCGCACCCACCTCAGGGAGCACCATGGGGACATGGCCCTCCTGGCGCCCCACGGCCGGGCGACCGACCCCCCGCGAGTGTTGGCCCCTGAGACTCGCCCGGGCGTCTGGTTCCATGACCTGCCTGCGCTGGCGACCCTCCGAGGCAGTGTCGTGGCGGTGGATGCAGGGGCCACGCAGGCGGGTATGGCCATGGCCGGGGTCGTCCAGAGCGGGCCTGGGGAGTACCAGGCCCAGGTGGCCTCAGGAGTGGGCACCTCCCAGGAGGGGGAGGCGATGGCCCTCCTCTCGTATGCCCGCCGGCTGGCGACACAGCAGGGGGTTTACTGGCTGGTGCCGGACTCGGAGGCAGCAGTGGGGGCCCTCCGCACGTACCAGGAAGGAGGGCACTGCGGAGATGGCATCCACCACCTCTACGCCACTGTCCTGGGGGGGCAGCGCCTCTCCCCGAGGTCTGCCATCAATGTGGTGACCACACCGTCGCACTGGATCACGGACCTCAACGTCCGTGTGGACGCAGCGACGCGAGAGCCGCCGGAGGTAGACCTCACGTGGCTCCTCAGGCGCCCCTACTCATTTATCCCCCCAGTGCCCTTCCGCGACCAGTGCCAGCTCTCCCCGACGGCGCTGAGTGACTGGTTGCGGGACCGGGCCTCCATACCGGCGCAAGCCATCTACGAGGCCCGCTGGGGGGTAAATTTCATGCCAGGGGGGGGGCTCCCCCTGGACTGGTTCGACCACGACCAGCAGCGCCACATCACGGCGCATCGCATGGACAACGTCCCGACCATGACCGTCCTGGCCCACCGCTCCTCCCACCGGGGCACGGTGCTGGATACAACGTGCCTCCTGTGCGGGACACAGCCCGAGACGGCGCCCCACCTGTGGGCCTGCTCGGCTCAATCGCACGAGTGGGGGCCAGCCCGCCGGCGCCTCGCAGCGTGGCTTGACCAGAAGGTGGGGCCACGGGCGGCCCCAGTGCGTCACCAGCTGTGGGAACCGGCTGTGCTGGAGCAGTGGGCGGCAGCCCTGCGGACCCCCTCCATGCAGCTGGCCCACCTGGAGTGTACGGGGCCCCACTCGCTGGGCACGGAGTTCCTCCGCCACGTCGTGGAGGAGTCCATACGGATCTGGTACGCCCACGCCAAGGCGCGTGCCACACTGCTGAAGGCCCGCCTGGGCCCGGGCAGCACGATGGCGTGGGCATTGCAGGAGCTGCGCTTGCACCAGCAAGCAGAAAGGGAAGGGGTGCAGCGGGAGCTCCTGGAATAAGCGCGGTCGCCGGAGGCGAACTCACCAGGTCTCCCCGACTCCCCCTTCCCCTGCCGAGGCCAACACACTTACGCACGGCGCGCACACAACACACACAGCCCAGCCCGTTTACCTTTACCCGTGGGTAGACATCCCGGCCTTTTGCCCTTTGGTAACAGCGCCTTCGGCACACCACACCACACCACACCACACCACACCACACCACACCACACCACACCACAACACAACACAACACAACACAACACAACACAACACAACACAACACAACACAACACAACACAACACAACACAACACAACACAACACAACACACCACACCACAACACAACACAACACACCACAACACAACACAACACAACGCAACGCAACCCAACCCAACCCAACCCAACCCAACCCAACCCAACCCAACCCAACCCAACCCAACCCAACCCAACCCAACCCAACCCAACCCAACCCAACGCAACACAACACACCACAACACAGCACAACACAACACGACACACCACAATATGACACAACACAACACAACACAACACAGCACAACACAACACAACACAACACAACACAACACAGCACAGCACAGCACATTACAACACAGCACAGCACAGCACAGCACAGCACAGCACAGCACAACACAACACAACACAACACAACACGACACGACACGACACGACACGACACGACACGACACGACACGACATGACACGACACGACACGACACGACACGACACGACACGACACGACACGACACGACACGACACGACACGAAACGACACAACACAACACAACACAACACAACACAACACAACACAACACAACACAACACAACACAACACAACACAACACAACACAACACAACACAACACAACACAACACAACACAACACAACACAACACAACACAACACAACACAACAAAACAAAACAAAACACAACACAACATGACAAAACACAATACATCCAGAGCGGAGCGGACATCGATGTCACACAGGCCCTGTGCTGCACACGTTGCTTGACAGGCCTTGCATGTTCATTGCGGAGTTTACAGCACGCTGGTGCACGGTTGCGCAGAAAAGCGTTGCGGCGGTGCCAGGCAAACCCCGCCCAACAGCTCGACTGAAAGGCTGGGGTTCATATAGCTGGGACTCGCAGCCGACAGATTTCGGCCTCGTGCCTATGCGTCCTGGGCTGCTTTTCTCCCCCGCTGACCCTCCACACTACCACCGCCCAGTCCCCTCCTCATGCCCATGCCCAACACTTCGTACCTGCATAACCCATTAACCCTGCAGCCATTCCTTGCTGGAGTGCCACATGGAGTTTGCAGTGACACAACCCAATGGCCGTGCGTGTACATTGGCGCCGGTTCGCTTGGGTGTGTTCAGGGGTGTGCAGGTGGCTGCGGAAGAGCGTCCTACTCATCGCTACTCATTGGGGGATTTGAGGGTGCTGGCCAGCGATGGCATGGCGGTAATGGAGTGACCTGGTGCTTCAAATGCATTGCCCAAGGATGCATTAGAATGGCTGACAACTGCAGGAGGAGGGGACCCCCTCTTGGACCCAGATCTGGTCATGGGAAAAAATAAAATTTGGCGGAGGAAAAAATTGATTGGGGCCATTTTTGGTGCCCAAGTTTTGGGTTCTGGACCCCCTCCCCTCCCCTCACTTTCTGTGTTCCGATACGTGCTTGGCCCTGCCTCTGTCTGGACGCCCAGCACCTCAATTCGTTTGGCATGCACCACACATCTGCTGCACATTCCTGCGGTCACGGGCCCGGAACAGTGCTGAGCCTTCGTACGAGGAACGTTTTCGAACTTGCATGCGGTTGATGTGCCTGTTCCCCCCCTGCCCCCCCCCCCCCCCGCCCCCTGTGTGTGTGTGTATGTGTGTGTGGGTGTGGGTGTGGGTGTGGGTGTTCCACTTCACTTCACAGCTCGGATCAAAGTGTTGGACCTGTTGGACAGAGTAAGGCAAAGGACATCCCAAGCAGATCTTCAAACGCGCCACAATTGTTGCCAACTCTGTAGGCCCTTTGGATAACAGAGCCCTCTCGAGCAATGAACCCCCAGTGGCTGATTTTGCAACCATCACATCCATCAGCATCATGGCTCTCCATGGGTCTATACCCCCTTCCCCCATGTCGGGGATGAGGGGGGACCGCCGCCAAGTGACGGTTCCCCCCCCTGGGGGGAGGGGGGATGCACACCACTCCCGACCAACCACTTGTTAGCGCATACTATGTAGAATTCATAGCCGGTCAGTTGCTTGTTGTAGGTCGCTCAAGGATCTGGGATTGACTGTGGCATGCATGCACGTTTGGGGGCGGTTTGGGTGCATCCCTTTTTGCTCCGGGATGTCCCGGGTGAACTACAAAACGGCCTTGAGGGAACATTTTCAGAGGTCTGAGGAGTGCAATGGGTCAGAACAAAGGAGGGGGCAGGGTACGTACTCCAATTGTCACCAAATGATCACCCAACAACAGCCCAATGGTCCCTGAGGGCTGTCGGAGGTCACCCAAAAAGCATAATTTTTCAGCCAGACCATGCCTGTGTGTATCAACAGAAGAAGAGGTTTGTTTCTCTAAAGAAATGGCACCCAACGCCCACAGGTGCCGACAGAGTGTTCATTGAATGAATCATAGATCCGAGCTCATGGAGCCTAGTCCACTTGAGGCTCTTGGGTGTTATATTATCTGCGCCTCTAGTCTCTAGATGAGGCTTAGTTAGATGTCTATCAAGTCCTGTGCTATGTATGACCCCATAAGCCCTAACCCTCCTGCCGGCTCTTAGCGCTTGAGCTCTTGCACCACACCCCACTCTCTCCAGTCCCCACTCCCATCACAGCCCTCGTACCTAGGGAATGCCATGCATGCAGTGCGCACGCAGTGCGAAGTTTTGGATGTCGGCAAATACTCGAACCCTAGTTTCGGCCCCTTTTCACAAGTTTTTGGTTCCGTACCAGGGTTTTTTTTCTTGCTTCCTAAGCATTTAGGATGTGGCATACTTGAATTGTCAACCATTTTTGCCCATTTTCAACCATTTCTCCCTATTTCCTCCCCCGCATGGGCGTTAGCGCACGGGGTGCGCGCATCTTTGAGGGAGTGTTATTTTGGGCCTTCAACCTTCCAGTGCTATTGCGGAGACCAGGCCAATTATCCAATCCACGCTTTGTTGCGTGGCCAAGTGGGCTTTCCCTTGCTGCTGAACAAAGCATTGAAGTGGGGTCAAGAATCATGGATCCGGGGTTTATACAAGTTGGACTTTGTGGAAGAAGGGCATGTTCAGTGGGCATGTGGGCTTTCCCTTGCCACTGAACAAAGCATTGAAGTGGGGTCAAGAAGCATGGATTTTGGGTTTGTCCCAATTGGACTTTATGGAAGAAGGACATGTTCAGAGTGGGCAAGTTGAAGGCAGTTTTGTTGTTCTCATGTGGGCTTTGCTGCTTCGCCGTGCTACTAGACAGGTGACAGGTATTCTTGGGTGAGTGTCCCAGCCTCTGCGTGCGCAGTATGCACACAGTGCACACATAGTGCAAGAACTTGGCCCTAGTCCCATGTATCCCAAGAACCCTTTTGCAAATCCTCAGCGGTGTATCTCCCGACATTTGCCACCAAGACTCATGTGCAGCAACATATGACATGTCGTGCCATTTGGCACCAACTCGCCAAGGGAAGAGCCTAGAGAGCAGGGCGGTCCTTAAGGACCGAGATTTTTTTTTTTTAAGGACCGCCCTTAAGGACCACCCCTAGCCGCTTTTTTCCACCACCCCGACAAGGGTCGTTTTTGTCCCTTTCTTTTGGGAGCCCCAAGAAGGCAAGGGTTATGTAGCCACTTCTGATTTTGTCCCCTTTGTTGGGACCCCGAGGACGCAGGGGGTCACGTAGCCATTCCGCCCAATTCTGGGCCCCCAAGAAGGTGGGGGTGATGTAGCCACTTCTGATTTTGTCCCCTTTGTTGGGACCCCGAGAACGCAGGGGTCGCGTAGCCCCTTGAGAAGCAGGGGTGATGTAGCCACTTCTGATTTTGTCCCCTTTTTGCCCAATTCTGAGAAGGCAGGGGTGATGTAGCCACTTCTGATTTTGTCCCCTTTGTTGGGGTCCCCCGCCCAATTCTAGGCCCCCAAGAAGGCAAGGGTGTATCCACAAAACGAGTTTAAAAAGATTGCGTGGGTTGTGGCGCAAAGGTGGTAAGTTTTGTTTCACGTCGCACTGGTGTGCGATGGGTTGAAGCCATGTTCCATGAGGTGGACAATGTTCTCAAGAACCTTCCTTTTGTCTGTTTGCACCTTCCTGGGTACATTAACAACAAGTCTGACCTTGGGCACAACTCTTTTGCACCCCCTTTTCAAGGTCACAACCACCTTTTTTTGCGATGTTTTTGATGTGGTTTGTGCCACTAGCGAGAAAGTTCAAATGACAAGGGGTGCACAAGTCGACGCCATCCGGGGTTTGTTGAACGTCATGTGCACCCACGTTTTGCACACCAAGCGACACATCATTCCGGGGGGGGGGGGGGGGGGTCGGGAGGAATCGTTAGGTGTTGAGGTAGGGAGCAGCCCCATCAAGGGGAGCCACACGAAGTTTCTTTGCACACATCCAAGACAGCCCAAGAAACATTCAATAGCCGTAGTGTACGGCGAACTCAAGGCAACATTCGGCTCTAATCTGGTTTGTGCGGCAGTGCAGCATGTCAAAACAATGTACTGAGATTCGTAGCTATGACCATATGCCTGTGTCACAGGGGTATAAGCAAGCTCAGTATCCGTTGCTCATGGCCTCACACACACATTGGACAGAGATCCATGGTTGGTTACCCTCCCACCGCATCGGATACCCTCCCGACGCATCCAATACCCTCCAACCGCCTTCGGTTGCCCTCCAACCGCCGCTGGTTGCCCTTCAAGTGCTGTCCAATTCTGTGCCTCAGCCTAGATGGCCCAGGTTGTTTTGTGTTGATTCCAAAAAACGTCTTGTTTCACTGCTTGACGGTGGTCTGTGGGGTTCACACAGATTCGGACATCACCACAGCCAATTTCTGGCAATACATTTCAGACAGATCCCGCGCGATAAGAGTGGTCATGCTCCAGTACTAGTGCTTCTTGTGCGTTCTTTGAAGCAGGATGTCATGATGGCCCCATCGCTTCGGGTGGCCAACCGCAACAACCTCCGCATGTCGCCGCGCGTGTTCTGTTGGGGTGCGCTCTTGTTGATGCTGCTCATATCACTGATGAGCAGGCCAACCGGGTCGTCAGCGGCGATTCTCAATGTGCACCAAGCCTCTGCCGCAAGAGCTCAAGTCCAGATAAGCCCTGCACATGCTGCCCCTATCCCACTCCAAACAGGTATGTCGACTGGCCAACCTCCAAAATGTGTGCATACAGAATGTGCCAGTCCTGACCCCACACAGCATGTGGCCCTTGTGTCAGGGCACCTGAAAATGCACCTTGGGGTATCAGCGCATCCTCCACAGCCAGAGTTGACGGTAACGCCCAGCAGCAAGTTGCCGCATCGTCTGGCAGCCCCTGGGAGGGGATTGGGTCACGTCCGGCGGACCCCGGTGTCATACCCGGTGTGCCGGACATGAGCGTCAACTCTTTCCAATACATGTGTGAAGGGGGGGGTGTCAGGGTGTCCATTGACGCTGGGGTATGGCAATGGTTTGGAATGCTGTTGAAGGTCGCCGTGTTGGGGCTTGACAAGTTCGGGAGGCCGGATGGGCCGTAAATCGCCATTCAATTGCCCCCCCCCCCCCCAACCGCCTGCAGCTGCCGCAACTGCTTTTCTAATCGCCAGCAACCGCTTTCGCAACTCACTTACGGGGCTCTTGGGCCTTAAGTAAACGCCTGTTTGTGGCACAACCTGTGGCCTGTTTGTCGACGTTTGTTGCCACGTTTTGACACTTGTTGATGCTCGTTGGATGGGCAGACAATGGTCATACTTGAAGTAGATGTGCATGTGCGTGGGTCTGCATCGTCCGCCATGGCGTCAACAATGGTCGACCCGTGGCAGTGTTGGTCAAGAGGGGCTTCGTTGCAGAACAGGAAGTGATAGCCGCAATGCACGGCAACATACAGCAGGGTTTACCGCCCGTTCATACACTAATATTTACGAATATTTATGAACAGTGGGGATGAGGGATTTGGGGATTTTGGTGATTTGATCTGGCAACTTGTTGGGGTTTCTGGGATTCTGAGACAGCTGATGAGAAGGGATGGGTGTCTGTGTTCCCTGTCTTGCATATCTCTTGCCCCATTCTGCTCCATACTTCCAGAGAATGATGCATGCATAGGCATGTGGATTTGTTACAAGTGCCACAAGGGGAGGGGGGGGGGGCACTCTTTGCCACCGGTTCCCCGGCGAGGGGGGACCCTATCAGGCAGTCGCAGGCCAACCAACCCCCTAAAGCCCCCCACTCCCCTCTCTCTCGACCCCTTCCCTGAACCTTCGATAAACAATCAGCCACAGTCAACGAAACAAACAAAAGTCAGTTAACCACAGGGGCCACTGACAGCACCTCTTGGATTTTTTTTGTTTTCTCAATTTGTTGTTAAACAGGTGCTGTTTGATGGGTGCCTGGGCAGGCAGGTTGCACTTCTCGCTCTTACAAAGTTTCCCGATGTTTTTCGGCCTTGTTTCAAGGCAGCCTACAAAGCTGGTTAGACCAAAATGCAACAGTACATTCATTGATGCATGATGTAGTTGCACCATACATATGGTTTCCAACAAATGCAGCACTTGTGGAGCATTCCTTCAGCCTGGCAGGGCTCATTGATGCCAAGAATAGGCAAAAGATGAACCCTGCTTTCAGGGTCACAGCTGTGGCAATGTTTTGAAACAGTGACGCGGAGGAAAGGTTTACCAAGCAATAGATTACTTCCACTTCCAGAATTACCAATCCTGTGCCAGACTGTGACTGCGTGCCATAGGGTGTTGTATTTGGGTGCCAAGGAACAATTTTGGGCTTACATGACCACCAGAAAACTGCTTATTGCATGACGAATATTTACGAATATTTACGAATGAAAAAATTTTCACAAGTACAAATCAGTGGAAACCCTGTGTAGAGCAAGGTGGGGCACTGGGTGTTGCAGGACACAGGGTGTGGATAGGGGTGTGCTTGTGGAAGTGTAGAGTGGCAGCGGCGAGGGAAGGGTAGAGGCCCTGCCCTGCCTTCCATTGCCCTATTTTCTGCTTTGCTTTGTTGCATTTTGGACTCAGCATTACTTTTCTTGCCAGCCTTTGCTACGCTCTAACCCCCCCCCCCCTTTGAACAGGGGCCACAGTCATCTGGTGCCCCCCCCACCGCCCCCGGAGGGGTGGGGGACGGGGAGGGGGAGGGGATACCTCGACGTACGTTTTTTTTGGGGGGGGGGTGTTCAAAGAGGGGGGGGGGCACCTGCCCGGCACAATCACTGTGTTGACCGTTGCCCTGCTGCTCGCGCTGCTGTGTTGACCTACAGTGCCTGTCAAGTTCCTCATTCCATGTCCATTTTCTTTTTCAGCTGCAAGCACCTCCCAGCCTGTTGTTGTGGCGGCCGCTGCCTATGGCACTCACAGTAGCACACAGTCAAGCAAACAGAAGCGCAGAGAACCAGACGTTGCGCCCTGGTGGCTGGTGGTAGGCAGCAGTGTACGGCAGGTATTCTGTGATGATCTGAGTTGTCTGTGTTTGTCATGTTGTGTTGTGTTGTATTGTGTTGGGTTGCATCGTGTTGCGTTATGTTGCATTGTGTTGCGTTGTTTGTTTGTGTTTGTGTTTGTGTTTGTGTTTGTGTTTGTGTTTGTGTTTGTGTTTGTGTTTGTGTTTGTGTTTGTGTTTGTGTTTGTGTTTGTGTTTGTGTTTGTGTTTGTGTGTTTGTGTTTGTGTTTGTGTGGTGTGGTGTGGTGTGGTGTGGTGTGGTGTGGTGTGGTGTGGTGTGGTGTGGTGTGTTGTGGTGTGGTGTGGTGTGTTGTGGTGTGGTGTGGTGTGGTGTGGTGTGGTGTGGTGTGGTGTGGTGTGGTGTGCCGAAGGCGCTGTTACCAGAAGGCAATGGCCAGGATGTCTACCCACGGGTACAGGTAAACGGGAGGGCTGTGTGTGTAGCGCGCGCGCGCCGTGTGTTAGTGTGTGGTGATCGGCGGATAGAAGGGGAGTCGGGGCAACCTCGATGTCACCCTCCTGGCGACAGTTGTCATCCTAGAAGTTCCCGCTGTACTCCCTCTCTCTCCGCCTGCTGGTGCAGGCGTAGCTCTTGCAACACCCACGCCATCGTGCTGCTTGGGCCCAGGCGGGCTTTCAGCAACGTGGCACGTGCCTTGGCGTGGGCGTACCAGACTCTGATGGACTCCTCGATGACGTGACGTATGAACTCCGTCCCCAGTGTGTGGGGCCCTGAGCACTCCATGTGGGCTCGCTGCATGGAGGGGGTACGCAAGGCCGCCGCCCACTGCTCACGTACTGTCGGCTCCCACAGGTAGTGGCGCACCGAGGCAGCCCGTTTCTCCACCTCTCGGTCGAGCCACTCCGCGAGCCGGTGGCGAGCCAGTCCCCACTCATGGGACTGGGCCAAGCAGGCCCAAAGGTGGGGTGCCGTTTCGGGCTGCGCTCCACACAGGAGGCACGTGGTGTCCAGTACCGTGTCTCAGTGGGAAGACCGGTGCGCCAGGACAGTCATCGTGGGGATGTTGTCCATGCGGTGTGCCGTGTTGTGGCGCCGCTGGTCGCTATCGAACTAGTCGAGGGGGAGTCCACTCCCCGACGTGTAGTTTGCCCCCCATCGGGCCTCACACTCCGCGGGGTACTTGAACTTTGCCACCGCAGCCGGGGCAATGGCTATCCACGGCCACGGCGGCATTGTGGAGGTGACGGTGAATAGGGGGGCCGGCGATGCCTAGGCCCATTGCCAGTAGGCGTCTGCCGGAGGCTCGGAAATCCACACTATGGTAGGTGCCCATACCCCCGCGCTCTGTAGCTAGCCCAGGGACACATGGTGATGGTTGTCCCATAGTTGGGCATGCAGGGGCACGTTGACCTGCACTCGGACGCGCAGAAGGGCCACTAGGAGGCGGTGTAACCGGGTGTCGCTCGCCCACTCTTTGGCCTCCATGGCATCCTTCATGGCAGTCGTCACCTTGATCGGATAGCCCCCGTGGTATACGGTCTCCATCCGGGTGGTCTTGGCCACCCGGCCTCCGATGACCACTTCTGCTGGGTATGCGGGCACGGAGCCCGGGATCTAGTCTTTAGGCGCAGTCTGCCACTGCGGCGGGGGCACCCGCAGTAGGGGCGCCAGGACGGCGCCATGGCGGGCCAGCCATGCCAAAAGGCCGGGGATACCCTTGCGGGCTAGCGCCCGCTCCTTAAGGGTTTTTTCCCCTTTGACGCGGTGGTCTTCCGTATACAGGTCTCCCAGGTGGTGGTATCCTAGAGCGTGCACCGTTTCGTAGACGGTCGAGGGGATGACTACTTGCACGACATCGCCGTACTGGGTCGGGTACTTCTCCACCTGGGGGGCGGGGGCCGCCGCCGCCCCTACCCGAGATCCGCCAGGGCCCCGCACCAGGATGGGGGTCGTCCCTGAGCAGGGGCCCGGCATCCACATGGGCATGGACACTTCATCCACTACCCGCTATAGCGTAGCGATGAGGTGAGGGCACCTCGGGTGGTGGGTGTATTGCCCAGGGGTGAGCACCGCCGGGAACCCCCCTCTGAGCACTTCGTGTGCCTGGAGGTTGTAGGTTTGGGACTCCCGAAAGTCCTCCTTAGCCGCGGCCCCATTCCCGGGTGACCGCAGTCTACCACGAGTGTGAGGACCGGGCCAAACCCTGGCAGCCATGCTCCCAGGGCCCCCATAGTGCTTCGGTCTGGGCATGGCGGGAGATTCCTGCCATGTGTTTGTATGCCCGCACCATCAGGGCGTCGTTTGCTGCGTGCACCTAGGCCGTGGGGCGGTATACGCTGGCCAAGGGGAGCAGTTTGCTCGGGATCTTTGCCATGAGCACCATCATGGCCGCGTCTGGGGGGAGTCGCTGGGGGCGGAGCTGCTTCTAGACCCCCGCCCTAATCTTCGGTTGGTTACGGGCGGCCGTGGGTGTGCCCTGGAGGTAGATGTCCGTCCCCATATAGCGGAGAACACGGGAGGGCTAGATCTCCGGGGCTTCGGCCAATGCCTCCTCCCGTCGCTCCGGGCTATCCGTTGCCCATGCATGGCCTACGTGTTGGGCCACGGCCGCCGGAGTGGGCGAACGTAGGGGCTGGGGGTCGGAATTCGACCCGTGCTGGATTTTTCGGTCCGTGACGTCCACCCGCAGGACTCCCTGGTAGTATGTCCGTTGGTCCAACAGGACCCCCTGTATAGGGCGGGTGTCACCTCGTTCCAGGATGACGATCGTGCCGTCCACCCACATGAGCCCCAAGAAACAAAACGGCTGTACCGCAGAGGCCCTGTACGCGATATCCATAAAGCGTAGGAACGGGAGAGCCGCCGTTGCGCCTGCATGGACCCCCTGGATAGTGCTGTGGGGGGTACCCAAAAGCTGGGCCAGGGTACTCGACTGCCAGGGGCCCAATGGCAAGGTATATGAGAAGCCCTCAGTGTGGGTGGCGAGGTGGTCAGCCTCTCCTAGGCCCACCCGGGCCCCCACGATGGGGTGGACATCCTGGGCGATCACGTCAAAGAACTTGGCGAGGTCGGTGATGAGGACGTCCACCACTCGGTGCTCAAGCTTGGCGAGGTCCAACTTCATGTGCACCGTGCGGACCACTTCCTGGAGGGACACACCTCGCATGCCTTGCTAGGGCGTAGAAAGCCGTGGGCTCCAGCTTTGAGATGTGGGAGGAGATGGTTATGCCCCGTAAGTTAGCCTCCTGAATGGGCTGGTCGGGGTTTTGGAGCAGGGTGACCCGACCGCGCGTGCCCCCTGTGCGGCATACTGGGGGGTTGCGCATGGCGGCGCAAAGGGTCACCTGGTCGATGCAGACGTCCGCCTCTGGCAGGCGGAGGTCTGGGCCGCGGGCCTTGCCTGATTGTACCTCCCAGAGGTGGCGAGGCTGGACATAGTCCATCCGAGTCGGCGGGGCATGCTGTGGCAGGAGCTTCAAGTACCGCTAGGAATGGGCCCACCGTTCGGGATCCGGTAGCCATGGCCCTGGAGCCGCATTCGGCTCGCATACAGGGGACACCAGGTCTCCCTGGGGTTCAGGAGCGCCTTGCTGTCCAATGGGATTTCGGTGATATCCCGCGGGGGGCCCCGGCTGTGCCGTTGCACTTCCCGCCACTGCTCTGGGGTGTGCCGGAGGTTGTGTGTCTCATGCGTACGCCGGAGGGCTCGGCGCTTAACATCCCGGAGGCTTTGCTGGCGCTGGGCTTCTCCCAGCGCCACGAGGCTCCGTTTGAGGGTGTGTCCCACCGCCACTGAGTTGCCCAGCATGCTCTGGGCTGTCGCCGTACAACGTCCCACGGAGGGGAGCACACTGCGCGCCGGGAAAGGCGGCTTGGGGGACGTCGAGGGGGGGGTCTGCTCCGCTGGGTGTGCCCGGAGGCGGTAGTGCCGGAAGCGGAGAGCCCGGACCTTGCCCACGGCGTGGGCCCAGTCATAGATGGCTCGTTGCAGGCCTTTGAGCCATCGGTTGGGGCGAGTTGGGGGTCGATGTCTCTCCTGCGGAGCACCGAGCTCTGGAAATTGGCCGTATCCGCAGGGGATAGAGCCATTGGGCAAAGGTGGTACTCCGGCTTGCGGGAGACCGTATTGGGGCTAGGGTTGTCCAGCCGGACCACCGGATGGGCAACGGTGAAGAGGAGGGGGACATGGTGGTCCGACAGGAGGGTGCTTCCCCAGTAGTGGTAGGAAGCTATGGTGAATGTCGCCTCTCTGTGGCAGGCGACCGTGTCGATGCGGGAGCGCGCGGTCCCTTGGAAGCAGGAGTACGTCTCCTGCGGGACCGGGTGCAGGTCTACTAGGTCCCTGAGGTTGAAAGCCTGCAGGAACGTTCGGTAACCTGTATCATCGGGGCGCGGGGTTCCCCGGTCCACCGGTCGGGCCGCCGAGTTGGTGTCGGTCACCACCAGAACGGTCGCCGGGTCCACGATGCAGGTGACCTCGCGCCAGATGCCTGCCCACCATTGCACATATGGCTCACAGCCAATGTAGATTTGGGGGGCATGGGCCACCAACACGTGGTGCTTACCCCACGGGGTTAGCACCTCCATGAGGAGGGCGTTCGCGTCCTCCTTGCCCCAGAGCAGGGTGGCCCGGGTGGTAGTCCCGGCGCGGGCGTACACGTCGAGGCCTGCCCCCGTCTTTCCATGGGCGGGGAGCACGACGTGCCGGGTGTAGTCCTGAAAAGGGGGATCCTCAGGGCCCGCCTTGGATTGGGCCTCGGCCAGGATGAGGATCGTGGGGCGGCGTGCTGCCATGTGTAGGGCCTGCGCCAGCAGGTGTTGCCGCAGGTATCTGCCACGGACATTGAGCCACAGATACCCGACGGCATGCACGTCCTCCGGCGTGCCCTCCATTCTGGGAGGGCGAGAGGCCGTGGCCCTCCGGCGCCAGGTCCAGCTCGGAGCCTGCAAGAGTAGGCTCGTCCTGGGGGCTCACATCCGGCGCCGAGGTGGTGGCAGACTTCTGGGCGGCATGCAGGTCGCGCCCGATGAGGCCGAACACCGTGGTCAGGGAAGGGGTCCCTGCCGGCCGCTCGCCGGTGAGCCTAGGGACTATCCAGTCACGCAGGGCTTGGGCCCGTGCTCCCAGTACTTTGAACCCCATGGGGCGGGCAGGCTGGAGGGCCCTGGCGTAGCTTTTCTAGGACGCACTCCAGCCCTTCCGGTCTGCATCACGGAGCTGCTGGGCCCCTGGGGCTGAGGGGATCAGGACCAGCCCTCCCCGGGCCTTGTCGAAGGTGGCCTTAGTCACCATGGGTGTGGTGTGGTGTGCCGAAGGCGCTGTTACCAAATGGCAAAGGCCGGGATGTCTACCCACGGGTAAAGGTAAACGGGCTGGGCTGTGTGTGTTGTGTGCGCGCTGTATGTAAGTGTGTTGTGGCATAGCCGGACCAGTGCACTCTCGCACTTGGCCGACACTGCCTTGCCGACGCCTGCGCGCAGTCACACAGGGTCCCATTGGCCCACTGCACCCTACGTGCCGCGCTGCACCACCAGTGCCTTCTGTGTGGTGCCGCACTGCTTGGTGCTCTGCACCACACTGCACTGTGTGTGCCCTGCTGCACTGTTGCTCACTGCCTGGGCGCAGTGGGCAGTGGACCTCCTTCAATGCACTGCCCCACTGCCTGGGCGCAGTGGGCAGTGGACCTCCTGCAACACACTGCCTCACTGCCGGGGGGCAGTGGACAGTGGACCTCCTTCAATGCACTGCCCCACTGCCTGGGGGCAGTGGGCAGTGGACCTCCTGCAATGCACTGCCTCACTGGCTGGGGGCAGTGGGCAGTGGAACCCCTGCAATGCACTGCCTCACTGCCTGGGGGCAGTGGACAGTGCAAATCCTGCAACGCACTGCCTCACTGCCCGGGGGCGGTGGACAGTGCAACTCCTGCAATGCACTGCCCCACTGCCTGGGGGCAGTGGGCAGCGCAACTCGTGCAATGCACTGCCTCACTGCCCTGGGGCAGTGGGCAGTGGAACTCCCGCAATGCACTGCCTCACTGCCTGGGGGCAGGGGGCAGCGCAACTCCTGCAATGCACTGCCTCACTTCCCTGGGGCAGTGGGCAGTGCAGCTCCTGCAATGCACTGCCTCACTGCCTGGGGGCAGTGGACAGTGCAAATCCTGCAACGCACTGCCTCACTGCCCTGGGGCAGTGGGCAGTCGAACTCTTGCAATGTACTACCCCACTGCCTGGGGGCAGTGGGCAGTGCAACTCCTGCAATGCACTGCCTCACTGCCTGGGGGCAGGGGGCAGCGCAACTCCTGCAATGCACTGCCTCACTTCCCTGGGGCAGTGGGCAGTGCAACTCCTGCAATGCACTGCCTCACTGCCTGGGGGCAGTGGACAGTGCAACCCTTGCAATGCACTGCCTCACTGCCCTGGGGCAGTCGGCAGTGCAACTCCTGCAATGCACTGCCTCACTGCCCTGGGGCAGTGGGCAGTGGAACTCCTGCAATGCACTACCCCACTGCCTGGGGGCAGTGAGCAGTGCAACTTCTGCAATGCACTGCCTCACTGCCCTGGGGCAGTTGGTAGTGCAACTCCTGCAATGCACTGCCTCACTGCCTGGGGGCAGTGGACAGTGCAACTCCTGCAATGCACTGCCTCTCTGCCTGGGGGCAGCGGACAGTGCAACTCCTGCAATGCACTGCCTCACTGGCTGGGGGCAGTGGGCAGTGGAACTCCCGCAATGCACCGCCCCACTGCCTGGGGGCAGTGGGCAGTGGAACTCCCGCAATGCAGTGCCCTACTGCCTGGGGGCAATGGGCAGCGCAACTCCTGCAATGCACTGCCTCATTGCCCTGGGGCAGTGGGCAGTGGAACTCCCGCAATGCACTGCCTCACTGCCCGGGAGGAGTGGGTAGCGCAACTCCTGCAATGCACTGCCTCACTGCCTGGGAACAGTGGGCAGTGCAACTCCTGCAATGCACTGCCTCACTGCCTGGGGGCAGTGGGCAGTGCAACTCCTGCAATGCACTGCCTCACTGCCTGGGGGCAGTGGACAGTGCAAATCCTGCAACTCACTGCCTCACTGCCCGGGGGCGGTGGACAGTGCAACTCCTGCAATGCACTGCCCCACTGCCTGGGGGCAGTGGGCAGCGCAACTCCTGCAATGCACTGCCTCACTGCCCTGGGGCAGTGGGCAGTGGAACTCCCGCAATGCACTGCCTCACTGCCTGGGGGCAGGGGGCAGCGCAACTCGTGCAATGCACTGCCTCACTTCCCTGGGGCAGTGGGCAGTGCAGCTCCTGCAATGCACTGCCTCACTGCCTGGGGGCAGTGGACAGTGCAAATCCTGCAACGCACTGCCTCACTGCCCTGGGGCAGTGGGCAGTGGAACTCTTGCAATGTACTACCCCACTGCCTGGGGGCAGTGGGCAGTGCAACTCCTGCAATGCACTGCCTCACTGCCTGGGGGCAGGGGGCAGCGCAACTCCTGCAATGCACTGCCTCACTTCCCTGGGGCAGTGGGCAGTGCAACTCCTGCAATGCACTGCCTCACTGCCTGGGGGCAGTGGACAGTGCAACCCCTGCAATGCACTGCCTCACTGCCCTGGGGCAGTCGGCAGTGCAACTCCTGCAATGCACTGCCTCACTGCCCTGGGGCAGTGGGCAGTGGAACTCCTGCAATGCACTACCCCACTGCCTGGGGGCAGTGGGCAGTGCAACTTCTGCAATGCACTGCCTCACTGCCCTGGGGCAGTTGGTAGTGCAACTCCTGCAATGCACTGCCTCACTGCCTGGGGGCAGTGGACAGTGCAACTCCTGCAATGCACTGCCTCTCTGCCTGGGGGCAGCGGACAGTGCAACTCCTGCAATGCACTGCCTCACTGGCTGGGGGCAGTGGGCAGTGGAACTCCCGCAATGCACCGCCCCACTGCCTGGGGGCAGTGGGCAGTGGAACTCCCGCAATGCACTGCCCTACTGCCTGGGGGCAATGGGCAGCGCAACTCCTGCAATGCACTGCCTCATTGCCCTGGGGCAGTGGGCAGTGGAACTCCCGCAATGCACTGCCTCACTGCCCGGGAGGAGTGGGTAGCGCAACTCCTGCAATGCACTGCCTCAATGCCTGGGGGCAGTGGACATTGCAACTCCTGCAATGCACTGCCTCACTGCCTGGGAACAGTGGGCAGTGCAACTCCTGCAATGCACTGCCTCACTGCCTGGGGGCAGTGGGCAGTGCCACTCCTGCAATCCACTGCCGCACTGCCTGGGGGCAGTGGGCAGTGCAGCTCCTGCAATGCACTGCCTCACTGGCTGGGGGCAGTGGGCAGTGCAACCCCTGCAATGCAGTGCCTCACTGCCCTCGGGCAGCAGGCCGTGCCACTCCCGCAATACACTGCCTCACTGCCTGGGGGCAGTGGGCAGTGGAACTCCTGCAATGCTCTGCCCCACTGCCTGGGGGCAGTGGGCAGCGCAACTCCTGCAATGCGCTGCCTCACTGCCTGGGGGCAGTGGGCAGTGGAACTCCCGCAATACACCGTCTCACTGCCTGGGAGCAGTGGGCAGTGCAACACCTGCAATGCACTGCCTCACTGCCTGGGGGCAGTGGGCAGTGCCACTCCTGCAATCCACTGCCGCACTGCCTGGGGGCAGTGGGCAGTGCAGCTCCTGCAATGCACTGCCTCACTGGCTGGGGGCAGTGGGCAGTGCAACTCCTGCAATGCACTGCCTCACTGCCCTCGGGCAGTAGGCAGTGCAACTCCTGCAATGCTCTGCCCCACTGCCTGGGGGCAGTGGGCAGCGCAACTCCTGCAATGCACTGCCTCACTGCCCTGGGGCAGTGGGCAGTGGAACTCCCGCAATGCACTGCCTCACTGCCCGGGAGGAGTGGGCAGTGCAACTCCTGCAATGCACTGCCTCACTGCCTGGGGGCAGTGGACAGTGCAACTCCTGCAATGCACTGCCTCACTGCCTGGGAACAGTGGGCAGTGCAACTCCTGCAATGCACTGCCTCACTGCCTGGGGGCAGTGGGCAGTGCCACTCCTGCAATCCACTGCCGCACTGCCTGGGGGCAGTGGGCAGTGCAGCTCCTGCAATGCACTGCCTCACTGGCTGGGGGCAATGGGCAGTGCAACTCCTGCAATGCACTGCCTCACTGCCCTTGGGCAGTAGGCACTGCCACTCCTGCAATGCACTGCCTCACTGCCTGGGGGCAGTGGGCAGTGGAACTCCTGCAATGCTCTGCCCCACTGCCCGGGGGCAGTGGGCAGTGGAACTCCTGCAATGCACTGCCGCACTGCCTGGGGGCAGTGGGCAGCGCAACCCCTGCTATGCGCTGCCTCACTGCCTGGGGGCAGTGGGCAGTGGAACTCCCGCAATACACCGCCTCACTGCCCGGGAGGAGTGGGCAGTGCAACTCCTGCAATGCACTGCCTCACTGCCTGGGGGCAGTGGACAGTGCAACTCCTGCAATGCACTGCCTCACTGCCTGGGAACAGTGGGCTGTGCAACTCCTGCAATGCACTCCCTCACTGCCTGGGGGCAGTGGGCAGTGCCACTCCTGCAATTCACTGCCGCACTGCCTGGGGGCAGTGGGCAGTGCAGCTCCTGCAATGCACTACCTCACTGGCTGTGGGCAGTGGGCAGTGGAACTCCCGCAATACACCGCCTCACTGCCTGGGAACAGTGGGCAGTGCAACTCCTGCAATGCACTGCCTCACTGCCTGGGGGCAGTGGACAGTGCAACTCCTGCAATGCACTGCCTCACTGCCTGGGAACAGTGGGCAGTGCAACTCCTGCAATGCACTGCCTCACTGCCTGGGGGCAGTGGGCAGTGGAACTCCCGCAATACACCGCCTCACTGCCCGGGAGGAGTGGGCAGTGCAACTCCTGCAATGCACTGCCGCACTGCCTGGGGGCAGTGGACAGTGCAACTCCTGCAATGCAGTGCCTCACTGCCTGGGAACAGTGGGCAGTGCAACTCCTGCAATGCACTGCCTCACTGCCTGGGGGCAGTGGGCAGTGCCACTCCTGCAATGCACTGCCGCACTGCCTGGGGGCAGTGGGCAGTGCCACTCCTGCAATGCACTGCCTCACTGCCTGGGGGCAGTGGGCAGTGCCACTCCCGCAATCCACTGCCGCACTGCCTGGGGGCAGTGGGCAGTGCAGCTCCTGCATTGCACTGCCTCACTGGCTGGCGGCAGTGGGCAGTGCAACTCCTGCAATGCACTGCCTCACTGCCCTCGGGCAGTAGGCAGTGCCACTCCTGCAATGCACTGCCTCACTGCCTGGGGGCAGTGGGCAGTGGAACTCCTGCAATGCTCTGCCCCACTGCCTGGGGGCAGTCGGCAGCGCAACTGCTGCAATGCGCTGCCTCACTGCCTGGGGGCAGTGGGGAGTCCAGCCCAGGGGGTGGTCGGAGTGTCCTGCAGGGCTCGTGGGGACGTAGAACCGGGCACACCGGCCTGGGGGGACGGGGAGTCCAGCCCAGGGGGTGGTCGGAGCGTCCTGCAGGGCCTGTGGGGGCGTAGAACCGGGCACACCGGCCTGGGGGGATGGGGAGTCCAGCCCAGCCTGGGCCGGAGTTTCCCGCAGGGCCTGCGGGGATGGACAACCGGGCCCACCGGCTTGGGGGGATGGGGAGTCCTGCCCAGGGGGTGGTCGGAGTGTCCTGCAGGGCCTGTGGGAACGTAGAACCGGGCACACCGGCCTGGGGGGATGGGGAGTCCAGCCCAGGGGGTGGTGGGAGATTCCTGCAGGGCCTGCGGAAATGGACAACCGGGCCCAGGGGGTGGTCGGAGCGTCCTGCAGGGCCTGTGGGGACGTAGAACCGGGCACACCGGCCTGGGGGGATGGGGAGTCCAGCCCAGGGGGTGGTCGGAGTTTCCTGCAGGGCCTGCGGGGATGGACAACCGGGCCCACCGGCCTGGGGGGATGGGGAGTCCTGCCCAGGGGGTGGTCGGAGCGTCCTGCAGGGCCTGTGGGGACGTAGAACCGGGCACACCGGCCTGGGGGGACGGGGAGTCCTGCCCAGGGGGTGGTCGGAGTGCATCGCAGGGCCTTTGGGGAGGTAGATTCGGGCACACCGGCCTTGGGGGACGGGGAGTCCTGCCCAGGGGGTGGTCGGAGCGTCCTGCAGGGCCTGTGGGGACGTAGAACCGGGCACACCGGCCTGGGGGGATGGGGAGTCCGGCCCAGGGGGTGGTCGGAGTTTCCTGCAGGGGCTGCGGGGATGGACAACCGGGCCCTCCGGCCTGGGGGGATGGGGAGTCCTGCCCAGGGGGTGGTCGGAGCGTCCTGCAGGGCCTGTGGGGACGTAGAACCGGGCACACCGGCCTGGGGGGATGGGGAGTCCAGCCCAGGGGGTGGTCGGAGTTCCCTGCAGGGGCTGCGGGGATGGACAACCGGGCCCTCCGGCCAGGGGGGATGGGGAGTCCTGCCCAGGGGGTGGTCGGAGTGTCCTGCAGGGCCTGTGGGGAGGTAGAACCGGGCACACCGGCCTGGGGGCATGGGGAGTCCTGTCCAGGGGTTGGTCGGAGTGTCCTGCTGGGCCTGTGGGGAGGTAGATTCGGGCACACCGCCCCGGGGGGATGGGGAGTCCTGCCCAGGGGGTGGTCGGAGTGTCCTGCAGGGCCTGTGGGGACGTAGAACCGGGCACACCGGCCTGGGGGGACGGGGAGTCCAGCCCAGGGGATGGTCGGAGTTTCCTGCAGGGCCTGCGGGGATGGACAACCGGGCCCACTGGCCTGGGGGGATGGGGAGTCCTGCCCAAGGGGTGGTCGGAGCATCCTGCAGGGCCTGTGGGGACGTAGAACCGGGCACACCGGCCTGGGGGGATGGGGAGTCCCGCTCAGGGGGTGGTCGGAGTTTCCTGCAGGGCCTGCGGGGATGGACAACCGGGCCCACCGGCCTGGGGGGATGGGGAGTCCTGCCCAGGGGGTGGTCGAAGCGTCCTGCAGGGCCTGTGGGGACGTAGAACCGGGCACACCGGCCTGGGGGGACGGGGAGTTGTGCCCAGGGGGTGGTCGGAGTTTCCTGCAGGGTCTGCGGGGACGGACAACCGGGCACACCGGCCTTGGGGGATGGGGAGTCCAGCCCAGGGGGTGGTCGGAGTGTCCTGCAGGGCCCGTGGGGACGTAGAACCGGGCACACCGGCCTGGGGGGACGGGGAGTCCTGCCCAGGGGGTGGTCGGAGCTTTCTGCAGGGCCTGCGGGGATGGACAACGGGGCCCACCGGCCTGGGGGGATGCGGAGTCCTGCCCAGGGGCCGGTCGGAGTGTCCTGCAGGGACTGTGGGGAGGTAGATTCGGGCACACCGGCCTGGGGGGATGGGGAGTCCTGCCCAGGGGTTGGTCGGAGTGTCTTGCTGGGCCTGTGGGGAGGTAGATTCGGGCACACCGCCCCGGGGGGACGGGGAGTCCTGCCCAGGGGGTGGTCGGAGTGTCCTGCAGGGCCTGTAAGGACGTAGAACCGGGCACACCGGCCTGGGGGGATGGGGAGTCCCGCCCAGGGGGTGGTCGGAGTTTCCCGCAGGGCCTGCGGGGATGGACAACCGGGCCCACCGGCCTGGGGGGATGGGGAGTCCTGCCCAGGGGGTGGTCGAAGCGTCCTGCAGGGCCTGTGGGGACGTAGAACCGGGCACACCGGCCTGGGGGGACGGGGAGTTGTGCCCAGGGGGTGGTCGGAGTTTCCTGCAGGGTCTGCGGGGACGGACAACCGGGCACACCGGCCTGGGGGGATGGGGAGTCCAGCCCAGGGGGTGGTCGGAGTGTCCTGCAGGGCCCGTGGGGACGTAGAACCGGGCACACCGGCCTGGGGGGACGGGGAGTCCTGCCCAGGGGGTGGTCGGAGCTTTCTGCAGGGCCTGCGGGGATGGACAACCGGGCCCACCGGCCTGGGGGGATGCGGAGTCCTGCCCAGGGGGCGGTCGGAGTGTCCTGCAGGGACTGTGGGGAGGTAGATTCGGGCACACCGGCCTGGGGGGATGGGGAGTCCTGCCCAGGGGTTGGTCGGAGTGTCTTGCTGGGCCTGTGGGGAGGTAGATTCGGGCACACCGCCCCGGGGGGACGGGGAGTCCTGCCCAGGGGGTGGTCGGAGTGTCCTGCAGGGCCTGTAAGGACGTAGAACCGGGCACACCGGCCTAGGGGGATGGGGAGTACAGCCCAGGGGTGGTCGGAGTTTCCTGCAGGGCCTGCGGGGATGGACAACCGGGCCCACCAGCCTGGGGGGATGGGGAGTCCTGCCCAGGGGGTGGTCGGAGCGTCTTGCAGGGCCTGTGGGGACGTAGAACCGGGCACACCGGCCTGGGGGGATGGGGAGTCCAGCCCAGGGGATGGTCGGGGTTTCCTGCAGGGCCTGCGGGGATGGACAATCGGGCCCATCGGCCTGGGGGGAAGGGGGATTCTGCCCAGGGGGTGGTCGGAGCATCCTGCAGGGCCTGTGGGGACGTAGAACCGGGCACACCGGCCTGGGGGGATGGGGAGTCCTGTCCAGGGGGTGGTCGGAGTTTCCTGCAGGGCCTGCGGGGATGGACAACCGGGCCCACCAGCCTGGGGGGATGGGGAGTTCTGCCCACGGGGTGGTCGGAGTGTCGTGCAGGGCCTGTGGGGACGTAGAACCGGGCACACCGGCCTGGGGGGATGGGGAGCCCAGCCCAGGGGGTGGTCGGAGTTTCCTGCAGGGCCTGCGGGGATGGACAAACGGGGCCCACCGGCCTGGGGGGATGGGGAGTCCTGCCCAGGGGGTGGTCGGAGCGTCCTGCAGGGCCAATGGGGGGCCATCTTCTTCAGAGAACCGGGCGCACCGGCCCGGGGGGAGTGGGGAGTCCTGCCCAGGGGGTGTTTGGAGTCTCCTGCCAGGCCAAGGGGGGGCCATCTTCTTCAGAGAACCGGGCGCACCGGCCTGGGGGGGACGGGGAGTCCTGCCCAGGGGGTGTTCGGAGTCTCTTGCCAGGTCAATGGGGGGCCAGGTCCAGCTCGGAGCCTGCAAGAGTAGGCTCGTCCTGGGGGCTCACATCCGGCGCCGAGGTGGTGGCAGACTTCTGGGCGGCATGCAGGTCGCGCCCGATGAGGCCGAACACCGTGGTCAGGGAAGGGGTCCCTGCCGGCCGCTCGCCGGTGAGCCTAGGGACTATCCAGTCACGCAGGGCTTGGGCCCGTGCTCCCAGTACTTTGAACCCCATGGGGCGGGCAGGCTGGAGGGCCCTGGCGTAGCTTTTCTAGGACGCACTCCAGCCCTTCCGGTCTGCATCACGGAGCTGCTGGGCCCCTGGGGCTGAGGGGATCAGGACCAGCCCTCCCCGGGCCTTGTCGAAGGTGGCCTTAGTCACCATGGGTGTGGTGTGGTGTGGTGTGGTGTGGTGTGGTGTGGTGTGGTGTGGTGTGGTGTGGTGTGGTGTGGTGTGGTGCGGTGCGGTGCGGTGCGGTGCGATGCGGTGCGGTGCGGTGCGGTGTGGTGTGGTGTGGTGTGGTGCAGTGCGGTGTGGTGTGGTGTGGTGTGGTGTGGTGTGGTGTGGTGTGGTTTGGTGTGGTGTGGTGCGGTGCGGTGTGCCGAAGGCGCTGTTACTTAATGGCAATGGCCGGGATGCCTTGCATACGGATAATGCAAGCCGGGAGGGCTGTGTGTCTAAACACGCGCTGTGTGTAGTGTGTTGTGCACCTGTGGCAGAGGGCCATCACCCTGTTTGGCGCTGGGCGGCGGCTGCCTAGGAATGCCCTGGGCACGCCCTGTCGCTCTGCCTGATAGTGCTACCGAAGTTCTAGCTGGGCCCAGGCCTTGGTGCCTATGGGCCCTGGTCGGGCTGTGATGCGGCCGGCATTTGGGCAGCTGAGTTCCTTCAGTACTCTGCCACACCGCGTCAGGCAATGGGCAGTGGGGATCCTTCTGTATACTGCCGCACTGCGTTGGGCAGTGGGCCATGGGGGGCCTGCTGTAGACCGCCTCAGCCAGGGGCAGTGGGGATCCTTCTGTTCACTGCTCCACTACAGGCAGTGGGCGGTGGAACTCCTGCAGTAGACTGCCGCACTGCCTGGGGGCAGTGGGCCAGTGGAACACCTGCGGTACACTGCGATGTGGTGTGGTGTGGTGGTGTGTCATGTTGTGGTGTGTTGTGGTGTGCGTCGTATTGTGGTTTGGTGTGGTGTGGTGTGGTGTGGTGTGGTGTGGTGTGGTGTGGTGTGGTGTGGTGTGGTGTGGTGTGGTGTGGCGTGGTGTGGTGTGGTGTCGTGTGGTGTGGTGTGGTGGGGTGTGGTGTGGTGTGGTGTGGTGTGGTGTGGTGTGGTGTGGTGTGGTGTGGTGTGCCGAAGGCGCTGTTACCAAATGGCAAAAGGCCGGGATGTCTACCCAAGGGCAAAGGTAAACGGGCTGGGCTGTGTGTGTTGTGTGCACGCTGTGTGTAGGTGTGTTGTTGCATGGCCGGACCAGTGCACTCTCGCACTTGGCCGACACTGCCCCGCCGACGCCTGTGCGCAGTCACACAGGGTCTCATTGGTCCACTGCACCCTGCGTGCCGCGCTGCACCATCAGTGCTTTCTGTGTGGTGCCACACTGCTTGGTGCTGTGCACTACACTGCACTGTGTGTGCCCTGCTCCACTCTTGTTGTGGGCAGAGGGCAGTGGGCAGGATAACGCACTGCCACGCCGCCTAGGAGCTGTGGGCAGTGGAAATCCTGCTTCGCACTGCCGCATTGAGTGAGGGCAGTAGGGAGTGGTACTCCTGCCGTACACTGCCTCACTGTGTTGGGGCAGTGGGCAGTGGACCTCCCGCGACACACTGCCCCACTGCCTTGGGGCAGCGGGCAGTGGACCTCCTGCAGTACACTGCCTCACTGCCTGGGGGCAGTGGGCAGTGGACCTCCTGCTATACACTGCCTCACTGCCTGGGGGCAGTGGGCAGTGGACCTCCTGCAATACACTGCCCCACTGCCCGGGGGCAGTGGGCAGTGGACCTCCTGCAATACTCTGCCTCACTGCCTGGGGGCCGTGGGCAGTGGACCTCCTGCAATACAACGCCTCACTGCCTGGGAGCTGTGGGCAGTGGACCTCCTGCAATACACTGCCCCACTGCCTGGGGGCAGTGGGCAGTGGACCTCATGCAATACACTGCCTCACTGCCTGGGGGCAGTGGGCAGTGGACCTCCTGCAATACACTGCCTCACTATCCGGGGGCAGTGGGCAGTGGACCTCCTGCAATACTCTGCCTCACTGCCTGGGGGCAGTGGGCAGTGGACCTCCTGCACTACGCTGCTCCACTGCCTGGGGGCAGTGGGCAGTGGACCTCCTGCAATACACTACCTCACTGCCTGGGGGCAGTGGGCAGTGGACCTCCTGCAATACCATGCCTCACTGCCTGGGGGCAGTGGGCATTGGACCTCCTGCAATACACTGCCCCACTGCCTAGGGGCAGTGGGCAGTGGACCTCCTGCAATACAATGCCTCACTGCCTGGGAGCTGTGGGCAGTGGACCTCCTCCAATACACTGCCCCACTGCCTGGGGGCAGTGGGCAGTGGACCTCCTGCAATACACTGCCTACTGCCTGGGGGCAGTGGGCAGTGGACCTCCTGCAATACACTGTCTCACTATCTGGGGGCAGTGGGCAGTGGACCTCCTGCAATACTCTGCCTCACTGCCTGGGGGCAGTGGGCAGTGGACCTCCTGCACTACGCTGCCCCACTGCCTGGGGGCAGTGGGCAGTGGACCTCCCGCAATACACTGCCTCACTGTCTGGGGGCAGTGGGCAGTGGACCTCCTGCAATACAATGCCCCACTGCCTGGGGGCAGTGGGCAGTGGACCTCATGCAATACACTGCCTCACTGCCTGGGGGCAGTGGGCAGTTGACCTCCTGCAATACACTGCCTCACTATCTGGGGGCAGTGGGCAGTGGACCTCCTGCAATACACTGCCTCACTGCCTGGGGGCAGTGGGCAGTGGACCTCCTGCAATACACTGCCTCACTGTCTGGGGGCAGTGGGCAGTGGACCTCCTGCAATACAATGCCCCACTGCCTGGGGGCAGTGGGCAGTGGACCTCCTGCAATACACTGCCTCACTGTCTGGGGGCAGTGGGCAGTGGACCTCCTGCACTACGCTGCCCCACTGCCTGGGGGCAGTGGGCAGTGGACCTCCTGCAATACACTGCCTCACTGTCTATGGGCAGTGGGCAGTGGACCTCCTGCAATACAATGCCCCACTGCCTGGGGGCAGTGGGCAGTGGACCTCCTGCAATACACTGCCTCACTGCCTGGGGGCAGTGGGCAGTTGACCTCCTGCAATACACTGCCTCACTATCTGGGGGCAGTGGGCAGTGGACCTCCTGCAATACACTGCCTCACTGCCTGGGGGCAGTGGGCAGTGGACCTCCTGCAATACACTGCCTCACTGTCTGGGGGCAGTGGGCAGTGGACCTCCTGCAATACAATGCCCCACTGCCTGGGGGCAGTGGGCAGTGGACCTCCTGCAATACACTGCCTCACTGCCTGGGGGCAGTGGGCAGTTGACCTCCTGCAATACACTGCCTCACTATCTGGGGGCAGTGGGCAGTGGACCTCCTGCAATACACTGCCTTACTGCCTGGGGGCAGTGGGCAGTGGACCTCCTGCACTACGCTGCCCCACTGCCTGGGGGCAGTGGGCAGTGGACCTCCTGCAATACGCTGGGGGAGGTACGGCACGCGGTGCACGCGGTGCGACACGCGGTGCGCACCCGGTGCGCGGTCTTTTGGGTAGTGCGGCTTACTCTTTTCCCATAATTTCCCCTTGTGCTTTTTCTCAGCACCTCACCGGCCCTGTAGCACCCCCCCTCCGGTGAGCCCGTGTGCCGTGGCTGCGGGATAGGGCGCCAAGCTAGGTTGCAATGGCTGTCGCGATGGTGGACAATAGCCACGGGTGCCTCAGCCCCTCCCCTGTAGGGAAAACCACAAGCCACAATCAGAGGCACAAATGTTTTCCGCGGAAGCGCACGTATGGCGAGGGCGGGGGTGTGTGCATTATTTGTAGTGTGTGCCAAGTAGTAATCGTTGCTTGTTGTTTCATTCCACTGTTTTCTATCCCAGAAAGTGTTCCCCATTCTTTTGTCCTATTTTCTTCGATGCCTCCATTCCGTGAAAATGAGAAGGCGCAACGCCACCGTCTGCGATCCGTTGCTTTGAATCTGTCCGCGGACCAGGCTGCAGAGGCGCTGGAGTTCATGGCCAAACGTTGGCATGAAATTTTGGACGGTAAAGGTGTGTTGCACTGTCTTTTGTTTTGCTGTGCTATGCAGTGTTACAGGGTGCTTTGTTGTGTTGTGATGTGTTGTTCTTTGGTGCTCTTGACTGTGTAATGTGATTTCATCTATCGCGTTTTGTTGTTCTATGATGCGTTGTGATGTGCTATCGTTTTTCTCCCTAAAATTACCACAAATGTTGTTTTCTTGTAGGAATTTCCCCCGCGCAAGACGCTGCCAACACCGTCGGTCCCCCATTTACTGATTGTGCCCAACACTTGGTGCTGAAATGGGAGGTGCTGCCCACTGCGGAGATGGGGAGCCAGGATTTCAAGGACATTGTTCGAAAAATGGCGGAGATTTTGAGAGGGCGATGGCGGTCAGCAAGCGGCAAATTCCGCAAGGAAAACCGTCGCGCGTATGTGCGCCGTCGCAGCGAGTCGTCGGACAACAACCTTCAGCATATTTATGATGTGCGGAAACAGGTGTGTAATTCTGGTTCGGTGACGTTCTGCTTTTTTATTTTCCCTTGCATTTCCGCTACGCTTTCCCTTCGCAGATTGCTGCTTGCAAAGCTGTGGAGGATAGGGCAGTTGAGGCCCTGAACGCAACGTTTGCACGGACACCGGCGCCCCCTATTCCAGCCTTTTACAATTCCAAGGGCCATCGAACCTTCAATGAGCAGTTCAAGATTGGCCATTACAATTATTGGCTGGATGCTGATTCCTTGTCGTACGGCCCTGCTGAAGATCCGGCGCAGCATAAGTTACCAGAACGTGTACGTGAACTTTATCGCTGGCACAAGGGTCATCATGGTGCAGATGCGCGCGAAGGAGGCAGCAAAGTGGCTCCAGCAATTGCTCAGGTGTGCCAGCAGTGGGTAGGGGGTGCAGAAATTGGGACCCTGGGACCTGTGGCACGCATCAGACTAAAAATTAAAAATTCCTGGTGTGCCAGCAGTGGGTAGGGGGTGCAGAAATTGGGACCCTGGGACCTGTGGCACGCATCAGACTAAAAATTAAAAATTCCTGGTGTGCCAGCAGTGGGTAGGGGGTGCAGAAATTGGGACCTTGTGGTCTGAAATTTGGTGTGTCGTGACCTGCCCCATGCCCTGCACATGCATTTAATGTACCATATTGTCCACCCAGGTCACCGCTATTCGCGAAGAACGTCGGGATCGTCAGGCGAAGGAGGCCGCCAAGAGCCAGGAGGCTTCACGTCCAAAGCCTTTGCCCAAGTCCTCCGCCGCCTCAAGAATTCAGGACGCAATTCAGCGGGCAAACCAGAAGGCGCAGCTACGGCAGTCCCAGATCTCGTTTACCACCAGTTCCAGTTCATCTAGCTCATCCAGTTCCAGCTCCTCAAACGCTACTGCCGCCCAGCCTTCGCAAAGCCTTGCCGGACAACTGCTTGAAATACTTGTGCACACCAGCCTCGCATTGCGGACAGCCCAACTCACTGAGGTCCTCGGCTCCACTTCTTGTGTGCCACCCGATCTGATGGAAGCTTTGCGTGATATTGGCTGGGATGTCGACCGCAAAACCTTCTTGCGTCCGATTGAAGGAGCTACGGAGGCGCAAATGCTTGGTGCCCTACGAGCCTGTATGCCCACTGACGAGTTGATTGGCCATCTGGATGAGTGCTTGGACACAATTTCAGGGACGCGCATGCACCCTTTGAGACCGAAGGCCGAGGGCATCGCTGAGTGGGACGCCATGTGCGGGAAGTACAAAACACGGCAATATCAGGTGAGCCACATGGGCATGGATTCCAGCTGCGCTGAGGAGTTGTACATGAAGTACGGTGGATATGGGCCCTTGGAGGAGCGAGCTGCGTTGTACAACATGTTGTACTTGTTGAAACAATCCCCATCATACAGGGCCGTCGTGACAACGGATACTCGCCCGCAAATTTGGTGGGACCAAGTTTGGTCCAGCCTTGAGTTCTTCAACGAAGTTGTTGACGAGATCCATTGGGAAAAGCGGCTGTCCAAGTGGAACCATTGCCCCTTGTATCCGTACTTGGCTACGGCCATCGGCGACACATACCCGTTGTGTTCCTACGGTGGAGAACTCAATGATGTCTTGTACCAGCCGAAGTACGAGGAGGAGGTGTTCAAGATCCTGCTGATGAACGACTTCTTGGGGAACTATGTGTGGTTTGGAGGGATCTGCTGCGGAGTTCGAGCAGACGCACGGATTATGAAAGAGCAGGGGCCCCCTTCGCGCAGCTTGAAGCGAGGGGAAGCACATTTGTTGGATGGTGGGTTTGGTGGCCGCCTCG
Source organism: Eutreptiella sp. 'Long Island Sound 2002' (assembly GCA_964036045.1). Lineage (NCBI taxonomy): Eukaryota > Euglenozoa > Euglenophyceae > Eutreptiales > Eutreptiaceae > Eutreptiella > Eutreptiella sp. 'Long Island Sound 2002'. Next base: position 8,333,833 of record OZ038398.1, on the reverse strand, counting down.
GGTCCGTCACCCCTTTTCCAAAGCCCCCGAAGAAGGAGATGCCTAGGTGGAAAACGAAGGCAAATGATGGGCACAGTTTCGTGCGTGCCCGTTCGGAGCATGTCTTGACGCAGTTGCATGCATGGGGCGTGTGCCGTGACACGTACCGGAAATATGGACATTGCCTTCCGGACCGGATCCAGAAATTGCATTGGATGGTGCGTGCGGTTGTGCACATCCAACAATTTCTGAATGCCAGGAACGTCCGCTACGAGCCGCACGGACCATGGGAACACTTTCCCGACGCCATCTCTGGCCAACCAAAGGCCACACGGCGGCACACGGACTCAGATTCATCCTCTTCCGACTCCGATACATCATCCACCTCATTAGGGTCATCCCTTACAAGCGCCGAGGAGAACGAGGAGTAGACAAATGAAGTGATGCAACTACCTTGTGGAATGGGGCAATCCACAAGGTAGCCAAGCGAAACGCGAAACGGACGAAACGACTACCCAATGGGATTGGGCACCCCGTTGGGTGGTGAATCGAAACGCGAAACGGTCGAAACGAAGTACTTTGCGGGTTTGGGCAGCCCGTGAGGTGCTTGGCAAGCATTGCAAATTGGCTGCATGTTTGCCCCGCTCTTTGGTGTTGGGCCGTGCTAGAGAGCGGATCCTTCTCCTTTCATCATCAACCAACGGCTCCCTCCGTCAGGGGGTGTGGGCGGCTACAACCACCATGCAATTGGTGAGGAGGATGGAGTGGAGGCCTCCGTTGTTGTATGCTTACCCCTTAGGCCACCGCGTCCTTGACAACCTGAAAAATCACTGAAAATTTTCGAGACTATGATGAAAAGAACGCACGCGGTGCGCACGCGGTGCGACACGCGGTGCACGCGGTGCGCGTACCTCCCCCACTGCCTCACTGCCTGGGGGCAGTGGGCAGTGGACCTCCTGCAATACAATGCCTCACTGCCTGGGGGCAGTGGGCAGTGGACCTCCTGCAATACACTGTCTCACTGCCTGGGGGCAGTGGGCAGTGGACCTCCTGCAATACACTGCCTCACTGCCTGGGGGCAGTGGGCAGTGGACCTCCTGCACTACCCTGCCCCACTGCCTGGGGGCAGTGGGCAGTGGACCTCCTGCAATACTCTGCCTCACTGCCTGGGGGCAGTGGGCGGTGGACCTCCTGCAATACACTTCCTCACTGCCTTGGGGCAGTGGGCAGTGGACCTGTTGCAATACCATGCCTCACTGCCTGGGGGCAGTGGGCAGTGGACCTTCTGCAATACAATGCCCCACTGCCTGGGGGCAGTGGGCAGTGGACCTCCTGCAATACACTGCCCCACTGCCTAGGGGCAGTGGGCAGTGGACCTCCTGCAATACACTGCCTCACTGCCTGGGGGCAGTGGGCAGTCGACCTCCTGCAATACACTGCCTCACTGCCTCGGGGCAGTGGGCAGTGGAACTCCTGCAATACACTGCCTCAGTGCCTAGGGGCAGTGGGCAGTGGACCTCCTGCAATACACTGCCTCACTGCCTCGGAGCAGTGGGCAGTGGACCTCCTGCAATACACTGCCTCACTCCCTGGGGGCAGTGGGCAGTGGACCTCCTGCAATACACTGCCCCACTGCCTAGGGGCAGTGGGCAGTGGAACTCCTGCAATACAATGCCTCACTACCCGGGGCCAGTGGGCAGAGGACCTCCTGCAATACGCTGCCCCACTGCCTGGGGGCAGTGGGCAGTGGACCTCCTGCAATACGCTGCCCCACTGCCTGGGGGCAGTGGGCAGTGGACCTCCTGCAATACACTGCCTCACTGCCTAGGGGCACTGGGCACTGGACCTCCTGCAATACACTGCCTCACTGCCTGGGGGCAGTGGGCAGTGGACCTCCTGCAATACGCTGCCTCACTGCCTGGGGGCAGTGGGCAGTGGACCTCCTGCAATACAATGCCTCACTGCCTGGGGGCAGTGGGCAGTGGACCTCCTGCAATACACTGCCTCACTATCTGGGGGCAGTGGGCAGTGGACCTCCTGCAATACAATGCCTCACTGCCTGGGGGCAGTGGGCAGTGGACCTCCTGCAATACACTGTCTCACTGCCTGGGGGCAGTGGGCAGTGGACCTCCTGCAATACACTGCCTCACTGCCTGGGGGCAGTGGGCAGTGGACCTCCTGCAATACAATGCCTCACTGCCTGGGGGCAGTGGGCAGTGGACCTCCTGCAATACTCTGCCTCACTGCCTGGGGGCAGTGGGCGGTGGACCTCCTGCAATACACTTCCTCACTGCCTTGGGGCAGTGGGCAGTGGACCTGTTGCAATACCATGCCTCACTGCCTGGGGGCAGTGGGCAGTGGACCTTCTGCAATACAATTCCCCCCTCCCTGGGGGCAGTGGGCAGTGGACCTACTGCAATACAATGCCTCACTGCCTGGGGGCAGTGGGCAGTGGACCTCCTGCAATACACTGCCCCACTGCCTAGGGGCAGTGGGCAGTGGACCTCCTGCAATACACTACCTCACTGCCTGGGGGCAGTGGGCATTGGACCTCCTGCAATACACTGCCTCACTGCCTCGGGGCAGTGGGCAGTGGAACTCCTGCAATACACTGCCTCAGTGCCTAGGGGCAGTGGGCAGTGGACCTCCTGCAATACACTGCCTCACTGCCTCGGAGCAGTGGGCAGTGGACCTCCTGCAATACACTGCCTCACTCCCTGGGGGCAGTGGGCAGTGGACCTCCTGCAATACACTGCCCCACTGCCTAGGGGCAGTGGGCAGTGGAACTCCTGCAATACAATGCCTCACTACCCGGGGCCAGTGGGCAGAGGACCTCCTGCAATACGCTGCCCCACTGCCTGGGGGCAGTGGGCAGTGGACCTCCTGCAATACGCTGCCCCACTGCCTGGGGGCAGTGGGCAGTGGACCTCCTGCAATACACTGCCTCACTGCCTAGGGGCACTGGGCACTGGACCTCCTGCAATACACTGCCTCACTGCCTGGGGGCAGTGGGCAGTGGACCTCCTGCAATACGCTGCCTCACTGCCTGGGGGCAGTGGGCAGTGGACCTCCTGCAATACAATGCCTCACTGCCTGGGGGCAGTGGGCAGTGGACCTCCTGCAATACACTGCCTCACTATCTGGGGGCAGTGGGCAGTGGACCTCCTGCAATACAATGCCTCACTGCCTGGGGGCAGTGGGCAGTGGACCTCCTGCAATACACTGCCTCACTGCCTGGGGGCAGTGGGCAGTGGACCTCCTGCAATACACTGCCTCACTGCCTGGGGGCAGTGGGCAGTGGACCTCCTGCAATACAATGCCTCACTGCCTGGGGGCAGTGGGCAGTGGACCTCCTGCAATACTCTGCCTCACTGCCTGGGGGCAGTGGGCGGTGGACCTCCTGCAATACACTTCCTCACTGCCTTGGGGCAGTGGGCAGTGGACCTGTTGCAATACCATGCCTCACTGCCTGGGGGCAGTGGGCAGTGGACCTTCTGCAATACAATTCCCCCCTCCCTGGGGGCAGTGGGCAGTGGACCTACTGCAATACAATGCCTCACTGCCTGGGGGCAGTGGGCAGTGGACCTCCTGCAATACACTGCCCCACTGCCTAGGGGCAGTGGGCAGTGGACCTCCTGCAATACACTACCTCACTGCCTGGGGGCAGTGGGCATTGGACCTCCTGCAATACACTGCCTCACTGCCTGGGGGCAGTGGGCAGTGGACCTCCTGCACTACCCTGCCCCACTGCCTGGGGGCAGTGGGCAGTGGACCTCCTGCAATACTCTGCCTCACTGCCTGGGGGCAGTGGGCGGTGGACCTCCTGCAATACACTTCCTCACTGCCTTGGGGCAGTGGGCAGTGGACCTGTTGCAATACCATGCCTCACTGCCTGGGGGCAGTGGGCAGTGGACCTTCTGCAATACAATGCCCCACTGCCTGGGGGCAGTGGGCAGTGGACCTCCTGCAATACACTGCCCCACTGCCTAGGGGCAGTGGGCAGTGGACCTCCTGCAATACACTGCCTCACTGCCTGGGGGCAGTGGGCAGTCGACCTCCTGCAATACACTGCCTCACTGCCTCGGGGCAGTGGGCAGTGGAACTCCTGCAATACACTGCCTCAGTGCCTAGGGGCAGTGGGCTGTGGACCTCCTGCAATACACTGCCTCACTGCCTCGGAGCAGTGGGCAGTGGACCTCCTGCAATACACTGCCTCACTGCCTGGGGGCAGTGGGCAGTGGACCTCCTGCAATACACTGCCCCACTGCCTAGGGGCAGTGGGCAGTGAAACTCCTGCAATACAATGCCTCACTACCCGGGGCCAGTGGGCAGTGGACCTCCTGCAATACGCTGCCCCACTGCCTGGGGGCAGTGGGTAGTGGACCTCCTGCAATACGCTGCCCCACTGCCTGGGGGCAGTGGGCAGTGGACCTCCTGCAATACACTGCCTCACTGCCTAGGGGCAGTGGGCAGTGGACCTCCTGCAATACACTGCCTCACTGCCTGGGGGCAGTGGGCAGTGGACCTCCTGCAATACGCTGCCTCACTGCCTGGGGGCAGTGGGCAGTGGACCTCCTGCAATACAATGCCTCACTGCCTGGGGGCAGTGGGCAGTGGACCTCCTGCAATACGCTGCCCCACCGCCTGGGGGCAGTGGGCAGTGGACCTCCTGCAATACACTGCCTCACTGCCGGGGGGCAGTGGGCAGTGGACCTCCTGCAATACACTGCCTCACTATCTGGGGGCAGTGGGCAGTGGACCTCCTGCAATACAATGCCTCACTGCCTGACTGGTGACCTGGCACCAGTCTAAAAACCCTCAGGATGGTAGCTGTAGGACGGATTGCCTACACGCACTGCCACGCTCGAAACCAGTCGTGAATCGTCGTGATAGTCGTGCCACCACGTGACTCAGCTCTGCCATCGTGGTTCCCTCTCCGCTCAACTCCACCCGTATGGTGCACTCTCTCTCTCCCTCTTCATCCCGTGTCTCCAAGGGCTGAGTGCCGCACCTCAAGTGCGTCCCTCCCCCTTGCAAGCCGTTTCCTGCTCACAGTGGGCACGTCGTTATACGTTCGGCTCTGGCAAGACGTCGACCTCGCCGTGGCAATCTTCCAGGCCGCTACGCGGGGAGCCGCGACGGGGACTGCATTCGACGTATCCGCCGCTCAAGCGTGACGCCTTGTGCAGGGGTATCATCAGTCGTCCGATTCGTCGTCCCAACGTGGGGCCCCTCGCTCCCGTGCGCCACTAGGGTTGCAGCACCACGCGCCAGCGCGGTGCTCCCCTCGCACCCCCGCCCTGTGTGTCCTGGGACCCCCGCTCACCGACCCGGTCCGCCAGGCGGCCCCATGTTACTCCGCGCCATCGCGCCATGCTCTTTGTTTTGTCACACTATGGCCACGCTCGTGGTACCCCTTGTTTCTCTCCTGCGCGCCCCATCCGACTGGGGCTGCCTATGATGTCAGTGCACCTCCGTTTGCCGACACCTCGATCTGCTCCCCCCCCCAACATATTGCGGCCACAGGCCACCCGCTCTTTTCTCGCCACAGCTACCATGTCAGACCGCTCAACACCGTCCCAGGACACCCCCTCTCCCGCCCCCGACACCGGTCGAGGCGGCGCCATTCGTCAGGGGCCGTTCCCCATGTTTCTGATGGACATCGCCCAGTCCGACGATGCTGACCGTCTGCTGCGAGAACTGGACATGCTGAAGGATGACGCACTGGAAGCGGCAGATACGGCTATCCAGGCCACCGACCCCGCCCTGGCTGACTTGTGTGATGCCCTGCGATGGACGGCTGCCAACGGCGACATCCAGGCTATTACAGCGGTGACGGGGGTGTGGACGCCGCGGGGGCTCCTGCTCACAGCCACCGTAACGGTCGCCGCAGGCCCGTCTGACACGAAGGTCATCGAACACGTCCCCCTGTCGCTAGTACAAGGAGGCCCACTGCTGGAGTATATCTCCAAGGACCCTGAGGCCCTCACAGCGGCTCTCGTCACGCGGTGGAGCCCAAGCCATGCCCCAATTTCGGCGTCACGCCTCCGCAGCCAAGTCTTCAAGGGCCTGTACACAGCCCGCGAACAGCCACCGCCCGTCGACACTGCCGGCCCTCCGGACATCCAAAGCCAGAAGGTCTCCCACAAGATCCACAAGCCCATCAGCCAGTTCCTTGCCCCCCACCTCAGACCGTCATGGGACCGCCTTCGCACCCGAGAGGTAGTTGCGGCCTTTTGGGCGCTACCCAACGACGTGCATGCGGTCCTGCAGGCAGCCCACATCCCGACAGCAGACCTCGTCCCGCTGAAGTTCGGGCTCCTAGCGTGGGCCTCCTCCGTCTGCCTCACAGGACAGTACACGCCAGCCCCCGTTCCCACACCCCCCGCCCTCGCCAACAAGGGCATGTGGACCCCCGAGCAGCTGCGGCCGCTGCTCGAGTGCTCGATCTTGCCGATCCGCAGCGTAGAGCTGCTGCATCAGATCGAGCAGGCTGGCGAGCACTCCTGGGCCACAGCCCCCACTTTCGCCCTGCTGCAGGCCGGCATCGCCGACACCGCCAACCCGCCCCCGCTCACGCCGCCCAGCCACGCACCTTACCTCACCAAAGGGCAAGCGGCGCCCAGCCCCGCCGGCACTCTGTTCGCCACGGCGGCGTTCACCCCAGCGTCAGCCCTGTACAAGGCCCAGGGCAAGCCCACCCCCTCAGGGTCCGAACCATCGCCTTCATCACTGTTGCCCGAGCAGACAAGGCTTTCTTTCAATCTCCCAGAGCCTGCCTCCCAGGTACCACCGGCTGCCGCAGACCCCACGCCTCCGGAGTCACCGGCCCCGGCCGTCGGGTCGGCCCCCCCCAGCCCCTCCCAGGTGGGGGAGCCTTTCGTCCCGGACCTGGATGTCACGGCCTACTCCACCGACTACGCTCAATTGCATGACGAGTATGAGGCCCAACGACGGGAGCTGGCCGTGGCACGGGGCGACCTGGAGTCCCTCACGCGGGATCTGGACGCGCTGCGCACCGAACGGGATAATGCCCAGCAGCAGGCCCAGCGTTGCGCCGCGGCACAGCGGCAGACCGAAGCCGTTAGGCTCAACAACTTCATCAGGTCGGTACCCCCCCTCCTGTCCATCGCCACCAGACTCCACGGCCTCCAGTCCACGCCGCCGGCATTCGCCAACGCCGTGCGCAGTACCGTTCCGGCTTCATTCGAGCTGCCCCCCCCCGGCTCTCAGCAGTTCCTGGTCCTCGTACCGGTCATCCTCGCCGCAGCAGTTCTCACCTCGCCCCAGGCACCCAACCTCGAGGAATTGGCCGACGTCCTCCGTAGGGCTATGGCCGCGCCAGGCGCCGTGCCGGTCCCGGAGGCCCCTGCGCGTGCGCCCGAACTGTCGTTCGCAGTCCCGGAACCGGTCCCTAAGCCGAGGGCGGTCTCTGCCTTTCGGGCACCGGGCGCGACCGCCCAGCCGCCGCCGTCTCTGCCGTCGCCTGCCGATGCCGCCCTGACCGACCTGCTGGAGTGGATCCCGGAGATCCCCAAGGGCTGTGAGGACGAGGTTGCGCACGCGCTCCACCTCCAGCTCTTCCGCCAGTACGGCGCGAAGGTCAACACCCTCCCGCAGTCGCCGATCCGGGAGCAGTGGGCCTGGGTCCACAGCCACGCGCCCAGCCTGCCCGGCATCGCGGAAGTCCTGCGCTCCTTCCTCTCCAACCCCCCTGCAGTCCAGCAGGTTTCCGCCAGCCCAGCCACCTCCCCATCAGAAGCTGCAGCCGCCAACCAGGCACAGGGCGCAGCGAAAAAGAAGGGGTATACACCCCAAAAAATCGATCCGCAAGTTTACTCGAAAGCCCTGTGGGTCGGCTGGCAAGAAGTCGACGATCCGCCGTCCGGTGAAGTTGATGCAGGACTCCTCGGTGGTATCCTTCGGGATAAATTTGGTGCAGGCCTTTCCTCCATTACTGAAGAACAATTGAACCATACATCCAAGTTCACAATCGTCGGAATCCGACCAGCAGAGTACGAGCGCGGCATGCGACTGACGAGGCAACACACGGCTCGTGGCTGGCGAGTGACGTGGGCCGAATCGAAGAAGCAACCGTTTACGCCCTGGGTGCCTGACCCTGACCGAGACCGTCCGCCCCGGAAGACTCATCGGGGAAGCCGCGGGAAGCAGCGCCGTCCACGGGACCCTGACGATCAGGTGGACCTTACGGCAACGTCGGGATCGGACGGAGAACCAGACTCCAAATATCAGCGCAGATACAGCCCCCGCCGCTCGGACCGGTCCCCGTCCCGCCGCCGCAGCCCAGGCCATCGCCGCGACAGCCCGCCGCCGAGGCGTCGCAGCGCGTACCGCGATGAGCCACAAGCGCTTTCCAGCCGCCACGACCACCATGCAGCAGCCCCCCTCCTGCCCTACCCGTACTCGGGGGACCCCCACGACCCCCGAGTGGCCATGGCCCACAACCCCTACGCTCCCCCGCCCTGGAGCCCCCCAGCCGATCCCCACCGCTACCAGCCGTACTTCGGTCGGCGTCCGCGGGACCGGTAACCCGGGACATGGCGGGGCGCAACGAGGACGTCCCTGCCGCCGTGTCTCAGCTCCGCCACTCCCGCCTCGACGGCGTCCCCCATGTCCGGGACCTGCACCTGGGCGCATACACTCCCAGCTCCCCCCCCAGAGAGTGGGGCCTGGTACCGGTACCGGCCTCGGGCACTGCCCAGTTCATCACGCCCCCCTATGCCCTCGAAATGTGCCTGCACCTGCCGGTGGGTGTGCACTACTACCGGGCGTGCAGCGGAGCGGACCCCTGGCCCCGTAACGTTCTGTCGTTAGTGGGCGCCGTGCACTGTGTGCAGGTGACGGGCTCCCATCAGTTGCAGCTCTGCCGCAAGGGCCTGCCACCCACCTCCTTCATCTTGCCCGAGCATCACCACGTGGTCCTCCCACAATCCCTACACAGCCGCGTCTCCATCACAGCCACAGGCCTCAGCCGGGCCAGTGTCTTGGCGATGGCGGCCACGTACCACCACCGGCACCTCCGCAAGTGGGTGCGAGGCCTACCTTGCGCCCTCCCCGCAGCCGTGGACCGCAAGCTAACCCAGCACTCCACCGCCGCCGGCTCCTGCCCCGGTCCCCCCCCCACCGGCCACGTGTCGCCCCGCCCAGACGTGATGACCCTCAACGTGCAGATGTCCCTGCGACCCAAGCTCCGCGCCCTGGACGTCCTGGTGCGCGAGTGCCAGTACCCGCTAACCCTGCATGTTCAAGAAGCGGGGCCCCTGATCATCCAACGGGTGCACCCCCTATACCACACCATCCAGGCACCTGCAAGAATAGCTGGGGGATGTGCCACCCTCCTCTACAGGACCCCGGACCTGGTCGTGACCGGCCACAGCGCCCACCCGTCGGGACGAGCCCTCGTCACGCACTTCACCATGGCTGGCGTGACCCACTGCCACGCCAACGTGTATTTCCCCGCCGACGGGAACCTCGACACCCTCCAAGAAATCCTGGATTGGGTGTACCCGTACCTCCTCCTCACCCCTGCTAGAGTGGTTGTCATGACAGGGGACCTGAACGCCAACTGCCGCTGGGTCTCGCACCTCCCTGTCTCCCCTGCCTCCCTCTGTGACCTCGTCCTCCCCACGCTCACGCGCCTTGGGATGCGCCGTCTACGCCCCCTTGCGGAAGCCCCCACGTGGGTGAGCCCGCAAGGTTTCGCCGGTGCCCTGGACCACATCTTCCTCCGCACCCCTTCGGAAGCAGCCCACACCACGGAGGTGCGCTCCGATTCCAGTTTCCCATCTGACCACCTACCCGTGACTGCCACCCTCCATGACCTCCCGCCAGCGCCCCAATTGGTATGCCCTTCGAAAAAGGGCCGCTTCCCCATCCCGCGGGAACCCCTCGCCAGCCAGCTCCGCACCCTCAACGACACCTTTCGGGCCGAACTCGCTACGCCGCCCCCGGGCGCGCCCGAAGCGCAGCCACGCTATACCGAGGTGACCTCAGCGCTATACACCGCGGCTACGGCTGCCTACGGGCCCCCCGTCCCCAGCCAGCCGGTACCGTCGACGGTACGTGTCCACGTCACCAACCTTCAACGCTACACGCTCGCCTACCCGGATTGGGCGTCCCAATCGTCACACCTCGTGGAGGTCGCCCGCCTCAAAGAACGCATCCGAGCGGCCTGGGACGTTCTCCTTCTAGAGAAGGATGTAGGGCTGGCGCCCCTACCCGCTGCCCCTGGCCAACCCACCAAAGTGGACTACCGCCGCACGTTGGGGGCGCGCTACGTACCCCCAGCGGATCCGGTCTACGTGGTGGGCGTCCCAGTACCTCTTCATCAACAAGCCGCCGTTGCGTTGGACCAGCTGCGCCAAAGGCACCTTGCCCCTCTTGAGGCGCTCTCACTCGCGCGCGTCCGGACCATCACGGGATGGGAGGAAAGGCCGCTCGGCCCACCACCCAACGCCACCACCGCAAACCTGCGGGCCATCATCCGCCGGGCGGCAGCCACTGTGCCGTACCACGACTTACTGGAGTACCGGCTGTTCGGACAATTGGAGGATGCCCAGTTTGCGGCGATCGTGAGCCTGATCAACAGTATTCTCCGTGGGGTGCCCGTGCCCCAGGCACACTCTGCAGACTTCATCAACCTTCCGAAAAAGACGCCGCACGGCCCCATTGCAAACGGCAGACCGCTGACCAATCTGGCCACGATATGGAAACTCACGGCTGCCCTCATCAAAGACCACTACCAGCCCCGCCTGGTTCAGAACGGCATCCTGCCGCCCTACCAGTTCGGGATGTCCCCGCACTGCTCCTCCGTGGAGCTACTCCGCGTCCTACACGATGTATGGTGGGACCGCTGGCGCAGACGCCTCGAAGCGTGGGTCCTGTCGGACGATGTCCGCCACGCGTATGGCTCCATCAACCACACCACCGAGTACGCCGTCCTCACCGCCGCAGGGATCTCCCCAGCCGACGCCGCGACCCTTCAGCACCATGACCGCGCCCTTGAGGTGCACATGGGGGGAGCTGACGGACGCTCTCCGTCCTCCACCCGGCTGGGGGCCGGCACGGGGCAAGGATGCCCCGTGTCCGGCATGAAGTACTGCATATATGGCGAAGTTCGGGGACACGAAGCCTGCCGTTCCGTCCCCCCCACCGACACCCCCGCGGGCCCGCTGAACCGGGTTCTCCTGATGGATGACACCCAGTGGCTGCCCGGCGACCGTTGCCATTTGCCCGCCCTCGCCAGCGGCATTGAGAGAGCGGGCCGCCTCACCAACCTCCACTCAGACCCAACAAAAACGGTCTTGATCGGCACCGACATGCGCGATGGTCAGGTCTATTTCCTCAACGACACGGTATACCTCAATGGTCACCCCGTGCGATGTGCCACGAGCCGGGACTACGTCCGCGTCCTTGGCCGCCATGCCCTTCCCCACCTCTTCCATCCCGTCGACTCCCGGCGCCTGTTCTCGGGCGCCCGCGCTGCGTGCCGGGCGCTCCGCGCCCCACGACTCCCCGCCCACTACCCCCTCGCCATGTATACTGCCAAGTGTCATGGGACGGTCAACTGGTTTACCAATGTCCGCCCCCCCTCCTACGGGGCCCTGCGCGTGCTGGACGCCATGACCGCCTCGGCCATGCGCGCCACCGCTGGGTGGACCCTCTCCGCCTCTGCTCACTTCCTCCGTGAGGTCCCCGAAGGGGGAGTCGGTATACCCCCGGCACCGGTCGTTGGGTTTACTAACTTCTTCGGCGTCTACATCCGACACCTGAACCACCCCAACTCCCTGGTCTGCCGGTCCACGCGCCACGGGCTCCTCACTGCCCTCTGGCGGTTCCATCCTTCCCAGCCCTGCCTCACCCCGGAGCTCGGACTCCGGTGCACCGCACACCCCACAGACCACGATCTATTTGTTGCCCTGTGCCACCGGTGCGACATCGCCATCCACTTACCCCCTGACAGCCATCTGCCACACCACACCCCCCATGTGCTGGCCCTGTCGTCACCCGGACTTGAGGTCCAGGACACCCACGCGTGGATGCTTGCGGGCCATCGCAGTACAGAGGACGCGCGACGCAAGGGGTGGCCCCGGGCCTCGCCCCGCCCCACTCCGCCGGCCGGCACCGTCCCCCCGGTTAGACGCTGCCAAGCGGTGACTGCGACCATCCCCACGTTCTCCTGGCTCCCTGAGAACTATGGGATCCTCCACGACGCGTCGTGGTGCCCGAAGACCCGGCGCTGCGGCGGGGCAGTGGCGGTGTTCTGCCCCGTCACCCTCCGGTACCAGGTGTACCCCGTCCCCATCCCCTTGAGGCTGGACAACGCCTACACGGCGGAGCTGTACACGGCATGGGTGGCCCTCACCGCCAAGGGGCCCTCAGCCGACCCTGCCATCGGCTTCCGATCCGGTGCGTGGCACTTCGCGGACTGCAAAGGGTACATCACGGCGCAGGAAGGGCGCCGCGAGCCGGAAGACTCGCTGCAGGGAGATCTCATAAGATCGTGTCGCGACATAGCCCACGGTCATGCCCCTCCCCATCACCTCTATTCCCATATCGCCGGCACCTGGCTCGATACCCTGCTGGACCGGGTGGACGAAGCGGCAGGGCAAGCTGCGGACAATTGCCCGGACGCCGTGGGATGGCTCAGCCCCCTACAGAAACCCCGCGTCTGCTTCTCCCACGCGGGCCTCCAGGTCCACGACGCCGTGCCCCACGCGCGCCGCGCCTTGCTCGCCTCCCACCACGCCTTCTCTGCGTCCCCCCCGCCACAACGCCTCCCCGACCTCAACGAGTACGCCAACATCGTCAGCCACGGTCTCGTCACATGGGGGGACCACCTCACGGTCACCGGCATCCGCCTCTCCCTGTTCCCCCCAAGAGATACGTCCTGCCCCCTCTGCACCATGCCCGCCTCCGGGGACCATATCCTCTCGTGCCCGCTAGACCCGCTCATCCGCGCCCACTACCATCGGTGGCTTGCGGCCCGACTCTCTCAGAGGTGCCATGCCTGGCGCCACTGTACGCCCACTGCCTGGGGCACCCTCGTCCTTTGGGGGGACGAGCCGTTCATACTGGCTGTGGATGGCTCCCCGGCCCACCACACCGTCGCAACCTACACTGTTGGTCGTCTCGGAGCCATCTCCACGCCACACAGGGATGCCCTGCTGCACAGAGGTCTGCGTCCTGCGCGTCTCCGTCGCCTACTCTGCGATGTCGTTCTCACTACCGTTCTCCTACATAAGCGGCACGCGGTGCCCGTTCTACCTCTTGCCGACCACCTCTCTCCCCTACCGCGGGCCCCTGTTAACCAGTCCCTCGCCAACGACCCACCGCCAGAGTGGTATCACGTAGCCAACTGGGCCCCAACGCCCGGCTCGGGCAGGTGGCCGGCCTGGGACGTCCTCCTAGGACTCTGGCTATCAGGGCACCTCCTCCTGGCCCCTAAGGTGAAGTCCGCCATATCCACCCGGAACAAGCGCAGTCCGTACCGCGTCCTGTATGTGTACATCGAGAAGAACCAGATGTCGCCGGCCGTGCGGCAGGAGATTGAGCTGGAAGCCCATGACGTGATCATCTTGGACAGTCTCGGACGGCACGGGCTTGCCCCCCATCTCCCGGATCGACGCCGCCTCTGGGCCATCCATTACGGTGGCAATGGACGGAGCCTGGAGGCCGGCCTCTGTGGAGATGTGATCCCCTCGTGGTGTGCCGCACTACATTCCGCGTTCTCGGCCATCCTCACTGCGGCTTCCCAAGGACCCCGCACGGTCTTTAAGGACATGCAGGTGGCCATGGGTCGGCCCGCCCCGTGGCCCTGTCCCCGCCCGTGACCCGTCCTCGACCTCACGCGCCCGGACCGCTCCGGTGCTGCGCGCAGTCGTGCCGGACCGCGCTCCTTGTCTGGCGGCGTTCTAAGTCGGAGGTGATGCCCCGGGAGACCCACATCTTCCGTGCCCGTTGATCTTGGAACGCTTACTCGGGTGGATCCAGGACAGTTCGGAGCGGTTGGTGGCCGGGACCGGAGAGCAGATCGAGCCGTAGCGTTGTCGTACACCGACGTTGTGACCCAGACGGCCTGCTGGGAGGAGCGTTCTCAGGTGTGCGACGAGATTCGTCTTGCTCTAGCGCAGGTAAGACGGAGGACTCCCTCGGCAGAGCCTGCGTTTGGCCCCCGAGGGACGACGCCAAGGCTCACCGTACGTGGGACCGCGGCAGGCGCTCCTCCTCCTCCTCCTCCTCCTGGGGGCAGTGGGCAGTGGACCTTCTGCAATACACTGCCCCACTGCCTAGGGGCCGTGGGCAGTGGACCTCTTGCAATACAATGCCTCACTGCCTGGGGGCAGTGGGCAGTGGACCTCCTGCAATACTGTGCCTCACTGCCTGGGGGCAGTGGGCAGTGGACCTCCTGCAATACACTGCCCCACTGCCTGGGGGCAGGGGGCAGTGGACCTCCTGTAATACATTGCCTCACTGCCTGGGGGCACTGGGCAGTGGACCTCTTGCAATACACTGCCTCACTGCCTCGGGGCAGTGGGCAGTGGACCTCCTGCAATACAATGCCTCACTGCCTGGGGGCAGTGGGCAGTGGACCTCTTGCACTACGCTGCCCCACTGCCTGGGGGCAGTGGGCAGTGGACCTCCTGCAATATACCGCCTCACTGCCTCGGGGCAGTGGGCAGTGGACCTCCTGCAATACACTGCCCCACTGCCTAGGGGCAGTGGGCAGTGGACCTCCTGCAATACACCGCCTCACTGCCTGGGGGCAGTGGGCAGTGGACCTCTTGCAATACGCTGCCTCACTGCCTGGGGGCAGTGGGCAGTGGACCTCATGCAATACCATGCCTCACTGCCTGGGGGCAGTGGCAGTGGACCTCCTGCAATACGCCGCCCCACTGCCTGGGGGCATTGGGCAGTGGACCTCCTGCAATACACTGCCTCACTGCCGGGGGGCAGTGGGCAGTGGACCTCCTGCAATATACCGCCTCACTGCCTCGGGGCAGTGGGCAGTGGACCTCCTGCAATACACTGCCCCACTGCCTAGGGGCAGTGGGCAGTGGACCTCCTGCAATACACTGCCTCACTGCCTAGGGGCAGTGGGCAGTGGACCTCTTGCAATACGCTGCCTCACTGCCTGGGGGCAGTGGGCAGTGGACCTCATGCAATACCATGCCTCACTGCCTGGGGGCAGTGGGCAGTGGACCTCATGCAATACCATGCCTCACTGCCTGGGGGCAGTGGCAGTGGACCTCCTGCAATACGCCGCCCCACTGCCTGGGGGCATTGGGCAGTGGACCTCCTGCAATACACTGCCTCACTGCCGGGGGGCAGTGGGCAGTGGACCTCCTGCAATACACTGCCTCACTGCCTGGGGGCAGTGGGCAGTGGACCTCCTGCAATACACTGCCTCACTGCCTGGGGGCAGTGGGCAGTGGACCTCCTGCAATACAATGCCTCACTGCCTGGGGGCAGTGGGCAGTGGACCTCCTGCAATACTGTGCCTCACTGCCTGGGGGCAGTGGGCAGTGGACCTCCTGCAATACACTGCCCCACTGCCTGGGGGCAGGGGGCAGTGGACCTCCTGTAATACACTGCCTCACTGCCTGGGGGCACTGGGCAGTGGACCTCCTGCAATACACTGCCTCACTGCCTCGGGGCAGTGGGCAGTGGACCTCCTGCAATACAATGCCTCACTGCCTGGGGGCAGTGGGCAGTGGACCTCTTGCACTACGCTGCCCCACTGCCTGGGGGCAGCGGGTAGTGGACCTCCTGCAATATACTGCCTCACTGCCTCGGGGCAGTGGGCAGTGGACCTCCTGCAATACACTGCCCCACTGCCTAGGGGCAGTGGGCAGTGGACCTCCTGCAATACACTGCCCCACTGCCTCGGGGCAGAGGGCAGTGGACCTCCTGCAATACAATGCCTCACTGCCTGGGGCTAGTGGGCAGTGGACCTCCTGCAATACACTGCCTCACTGCCTGGGGGCAGTGGGCAGTGGACCTCCTGCAATACAATGCCTCACTGCCTGGGGGCAGTGGGCAGTGGACCTCCTGCAATACACTGCCCCACTGCCTGGGGGCAGTGGGTAGTGGACCTCCTGCAATACAATGCCTCACTGCCTGGGGGCAGTGGGCAGTGGACCTCCTGCAATACACTGCCTCACTGCCTGGTGGCAGTGGGCAGTGGACCTCCTCCAATACACTGCCCCACTGCCTCGGGGCAGAGGGCAGTGGACCTCCTGCAATACAATGCATCACTGCCTGGGGGCAGTGGGCAGTGGACCTCCTGCAATACACTGCCTCACTGCCTGGGGGCAGTGGGCAGCGGACCTCCTGCAATACAATGCCTCACTGCCTGGGGGCAGTGGGCAGTGGACCTCCTGCAATACACTGCCCCACTGCCTGGGGGCAGTGGGCAGTGGACCTCCTGCAATACACTGCCTGACTGCCACAGAGCTAGCCACCCAGCACGGGATAGTGACCAGGTGCGGAGCCCCAAACGACAGGGCCTGGGCCCCCGCCTGTGGCAGGGGTGCTAACGGTGTCGAGCATAAGCCTTGACCGGTCCGGGGTGAAATGCGACCCCCCCCCCCCAGACCCCGCCACGAGGCACCGGGCCTCGGGCCTGCCCTGGGCTGCTACGCCCCGGCCGGCCTCCAGCCCGTCCGGGGGGCCTACCCACGGCCCCAGGGCTTCCTCGGCAGTGCCACCTGGACCCAGCTGGCTCACTACACCACCAGACCGTTTTTGGGCCGCCATCAATTTTTCGGAGCACCAACCACCAGATGTGCTGGGGACAAGACAGGGGAACAGGGGTGCCAGAGGATGTGGTCCTGCCACTGCCCTGCCCCCCCCCCCCCATCCCCCCCCCCATGCCCAGTGTCTTGGTGCTGCTCTTGCAGACCGCCGATGACAAGCGGCAGCGGTAACGGGAAGCGGGCGCCCAGCGTCGACAACGAGTGCCCGACCACGAGAGCTGCTGCAACGTACCACATCTGCCCTGTTGTTCCAGGAAGCAGCCCTCCAGCAGCGATGTCCCGTGTACCTCTGCTGTTGTGTTGTCCCCTCGCGCCACATGAACGTCCCAGCTGTTGATCTCTCTGCTGCTGTGTACCTAGGGGTCGGTCCCGTGAGGCTGCAGAGGAGCTGGCAGCACCTGGCGCGTATCAGACCCCCCCTTGATTTTTGTCTCCAGGCCGACCCACCACATGTCCCTGTCCCAGCTACAATCTAGGGCCCAGCCCTCCGAGGCGCTGTTTGCGACCCGCATTGAGGATCAGCAAGGAGTCCCGAAGGACGTGGTGCTCATGCTTAACAAGCAGGAAGTGTCAGGAATCCCCCTGACTGGTGCCGCTCTTTTGTGCTGCTGTGGTCAGCGCTGGTGGGGAAGCTGCAGGCTATCGACATTCGGTACCTCAAGCGCGATCTGACTACCTGGTACTGGGCGTCGTGGCCTGAAGTAGTGGAGTATCTGCGGCAGCACCTCAGCACTCTACCCCCTGATCAAGTATCCGTTCTGCATGCGAACGTCATTAGCCACATACCAATCAAAGACGTGTCCGATGCAGTCCGCAGCCTACTGGCCTCCGACCAACGCGCCTTCGTCGATCTGGTGAATGGGGACAGTACCCCGCTATCGAAGGGGAAAGTGGTGCTGTCCGGTTTCTGGTTCAAGATGGCTGTAGCAGCATGGGCGGCCAAGCACCAGAAGAAGACCCTATCCTGGCCGCTGGCTGTTACCGACACCTGGGCGCCTCTCGGGGGTTTCTCCGACAAGGTGCTGGAGAGGGCAATTAGAGATCACTGGCCCAACGTATCCGGGGCCATCCCCAGGGACATCGTATCCTCCGGATCAGCAAGGGCTAGTGGGTCTTCGCAGCCCAGTCACAGTGGCCCGGAGGTGGCAGAGCCCCCTGAGCCTTCCGGTCCTGTGGGCAAGGCCCCAGCAGCGCCGTCGCTGCCGGCTGATGACGCGGCTCTCCTCACTATGCCGCAGCTCCTACTGAAGACCGCTGAGAAGACTCGCGACCTTCCACCAGAGTCTATCAAAACTGCTGTGGGGCAGCTCAATACGCTGCTGGCCCCCTACCCGTCCATGCATCGTCTGGGCCAGCAGCTCCTCAAACTCTCGGACGCCCTCTCTCTATCAGCTTGTCTGACAAGCTACTCATGGCCCACTGGAGGTGACCTGCCGAGAATCAAATGCGCCCTCGTCGCCTGGAGCCGATACATCGAGGAAGCCAGCCTTATCACTATCACGGACGCGGTCAAGAGTCAGCATCTGCTGGAGATCCTACAGGCCGTGCGTGACGGAGCCGATTCGACCACCTCGTGGCGGTCGCTGGCGTGTGAGGTGGCCATGGACCTGCTCAAGCTTGACGACGATGAGCTGCCGCTCTTCCAACTGGAGGCTGTCAAGGACTTCCCCTCCATGGCCCTTCACCTATCCGAGTATGTGTCCCGCATCAAGCAGCTGTCTACCCTAAAGGCTCTCCGCGATATAGTGCAGGCCCGCTGCCGACGCCTCGCCTCCCCTGACTGGGCTACGGCTGTCCTCCAACAGATGGGCGTGCCATTGGCCTCCGCAGTGCCCTCTGCTGCTCCTTCGCTCAGGCCCCTTCCGTCCCCTGGTGATACAGAACTCGTACCAGTGCGCATGAACCTCAACCCGGTGGCTGAAGGTCTCCCCTGGCCCGCGTTTGTGGCGGCTGCCTCCGCCTACTTCAGGTGCGAAGTGCATGGCCCCCACCAGCCGAACGGCCTGGCCTCTAAAGGGATTGCGGTAAAGTTCTGCTTCCTCCTCCTACCGATGAGCGCATGGCGGACTATTCGAGCAGCGGTGCCGCCCGTTCAAATTCCCATGGGCCCCTCGGGGCTGGTGGCCACCATTACGGACACCCACCCAGACGGTTCGAGTATCAAGCCCTGGAGCCACCCCGGTCTCTGCCTTACGCGCCAATGGGCAGAGTCCCTGCGAGGTATCCAGCCCCCTCGGGCCCGACATGAGCCCCGGTCCCACTCCGAGCCGCCGCACAAGAGGCACAAGGGCCCGCGGAACGGTCCCCATGAGTACGATGGCCCCCCACCCCCCCCCAGGGTTTGACCCGAGTCGATCCCCATCGCCGACGCGTTCGTCCGCCGGCAGCCACCTGCCACCGTCCCTCCGCCCACGGCGGGTCTCCATAGACAGGGCCTCCATGGTCTCTGCAGGGAGGTCCCCCAGCCCCGCCCCTTCGGAGGTCAGGGCCCACCATAGGGGCAGAGAAGAGGGCCGCTTTGTCCCCCGCTACTACCTGGACGGCCGGGACTCCGATGCGGGTTCCTTCAGAGCGCCCTGGGAGGAGTATGAAGTGACGTACTCCCAGCATCCGTCGCAAAGAGGCTACCGGGGCCCGGGCGGTATGTGACTGCCGTATGCCCTACCACAGCCGTACTGTTGCCCCCTGCTGCTGCTAACTCTGGCAGTGGCTGTAGTTCAGGCGTCTCATCAACCAGGGCAGGCGCTCTGTCCAGCGGACCTGCACCAGCGCTGTCTGCGGGCGCGCGACATGCTCCCCGACCTTCCCCCCTTGGCCCTGGAGGGCGTGCGGCTCCAGGTCCACGATGGCTCTTTGGCCTCCGTCTCCGTCTGTGTATCCTGTGGTTCTATTCAATCAGGCGAGCTGCCTGCGTGTGCCTCGTGTTCTGCGAGCCACTTCCAACGAGTCCCATTCTTGGGTGACCAGGCGGTCCCCCCGGAGATTGCTACCCCACTTGGTCGCGCTCTGGGCTGTGACCCCCGGGTCCTGATGCTGTTCCCGTCCCCACTCCTACGCACGGCGCTGCACGTGCTCACTCTCTGGGCCGGCTGCTTGGCCTCTGTGTCTGGCAAGATGTCCCGTGGGGCTGCTTTCTCCCCCCCAATGATACAAGGCAAGGTGATCTGTTTATGGATTGTAGCGGCGCCCCGCTGGGGCGTCGTTCCCCAGCTCGGGCCTGTGCCCCATCTTCCCCTCCACGAGTTTTTGCAAGTAGATGATGCTCTGTCTGAGTGTGCATTTATGCCTTTGCCCGGAGGGGTCCCTTGTTCAACATGCCATCGCCCTCGTGCGGTCACTGGCCTCCTTTACCATATGCCTGCAGGAAGTAGCCCAAAGCAGGCCGTGTCGGGATTCTGTCCCAAGATCCAGTCCGAACACATAACCAGAGCGCTGGCTGGTACGTGTTTCGGTTATCGAGGTTCTGCTCGTATAGACGGGGTTGTGGTGACCTCGGCGCGCCGCAGGCACGACTGCGGCTTGGCCGCGCATCCTCCTGAGTTTCCTGCCCCCCTCCTCCCTTTAGATGTAGACCCGTACCTGGTGGTTTCCTCCCCCCTGGTAACGGGCGGCGCTGAGCTTGTGCAGCAGGGTGTCTGCTGTGTGGACTCTCTGTCTGAGCTCACCCTCCTCAGTATGAATTGTGGTGGTGCTGCGCGCAAGGCAACAGATATCATTGCCACTCTGACCGACTTGTCAGTAGATATTGCTTTTCTCCAAGAATTATGGGAGGGTTTCGACGTCTGCGAGCTAGAGGGCATGGGGTACAGGGTTTTCTACGATGGAGTCGCGGAGCGTGGGGCTGGCATGGCCATCCTGGTCGCCTATGCTCTGCTGCCCCAGCCTCCTGCGGGGTTGCAGGACAGGGGCCCAGAACTGGTGCAGTCCTTTGAGGATCTGCAAATCCTCACCCTCACCAGACCAGGTGGGCACCGCATCATTGGGTGCAATGTGTACAGGCGCCCCAGACAGGCTGCAGATGTGTGGGAGGTCATACAAGTGCGCGTCGCCGAGGCCCGACGCACTGTAAATGATCTATTTTTCGTCGCAGGTGACCTCAATGAGACCCTCCGACCGGGTGCAGGGTCCAAAGTCTCCAAGTGCATGCGGCCTGGCCACTGCTGGGCTTACCTCCACATTCCGTACCCCTCCGGCGAGCCCACGAATTTCCAGCCGGTAGGGGCGGGCAAAGTGGCCCGTACAGAGATAGACTACATTCTTGTTGATGTGCTATCCCCTGTCTCCCTGATGGCGAAGGCGGTCTACCCTGGGGTGTCCCATCATGGGGCATTCTGCTGCCAGTTCACAATCCCCCCCCATTTCTCCTACAACAAGAATGTGTCTGATAAACGGCTCAATTTTCGTAAAGCCTCGCCTGCCTCCATTGCGCAGCTGGCCGCTCATGCCTCGCTGCTTTTCTGGTACTATGCTGTGCTGGATCTCTCTGTCGACGACTGCATGGCCCAATATTTTCCGCTCGCCCTACAGTTTATACCCAGGTATATTGGTAGGGTCCAGAGCGACGACTCTAGTCGCCCGAGGGATATGGAGTACAGGGCGATGCAAGGGGAGAAGTGTGCAGGGGAGTGTGTGCAGAAGTGGAGGCAGCAGGCACGCGACCGTGTTTGTCAGGCAGGGCTTGCGGTGGAGGCCAAGCCGTCCCAGCTTGCATCAGTTAATGCAGTTTCCTCCAGGCTGTACAAGCTTAAGAAAAAATCTTTCAGTGTGGTCACCAGAGTCAGCCCTGATGGTGTGTACTTTCCGAGTGAGCCAGGTGCCTTCATCGATGAGGCACGTACCCAGGCTCAAGAGCTGTATGGCCTCCGGGCCTTGGCAAATGACGTTCACATGATCCGCGATGAGGCGTCCCGAGCCCGTGCACTGTCCAGGCCACGAGACGACCTGTCTATGTGTGATTTCTTCCTTGAGCTGCTCTGCAGCCTGGGTGAGCCGCTGGCCTCCAGTCTTGTAGGGTCAGTATCAGTGGCGTCCACCCTGTCCTTTCGTGAGTGGGAGTGGGTCCTCAGCAAGCATGGGTCAGAGGCCACGGCGCTTGATGAGCTACCCGAGTGCCTCTTGCAAGCCCTGGGGGCGTCAGGCCACTGGGCGGTGCTCGATTGGGTCAGGCGGCTGCGGCAGGGTCATTTTTCTAAATACCTACAGTCCGCCTTGCATATATGCCTGTTAAAGAAAGACCCACAGTGGCTGATTCGCAACAGCCGCCCCATCGTCATCGGCCCTGTCCTGCGGCGAAGAGAGTCTACCCTGCTGTTTGCTAAATTCATGTCCCGCAGTGAGCTGACCGGGCTTATGCCCCCCTGGGCATATGCCTACCGCAAGGAGGTCACCCCCCACGATCTGGGTCTGTTTTTAAGATGGTTTCTGGCCTATTGGGCAGTCAAGTCGCCGTCAGGGTGTTGGTGTGCAGACTGGGATGAGTCAAATGCATTCTGTAACGTGAACAGGGACGCCCTTCGGGGCTACCTCATGGATGACCCATCGCTGGAGCATGTGGGTGTGCTGACCAAGTGGTTTTTCGATGGTCTCATGGTCTACCTACAGACTCCGTATGGGCTTGCCCCCCCGTATTACATGCAGCAAGGGGGTATCCAGGGCGACAACATGGGTGTTGGAGGCTACCTGATACCGCGCATTTTGCGGTCGTGGGCCTTGCTGGATTGTGTCGCAGGACCCCCGCACCCCTGCCTCCCGGGGGTGCAAGTTCCGGAAGTCATTTTTTCTGATGACGGTCGCCAGATGGCACTGTCCCCACAGGAGATGGTGCACAACCTGGCTGAGTCCTACAGGCTGGCATCAGTGTCTGGCGGGACAGTGAATGCGTCCAAGCTCAAGATGTATCACATTTTTCCATGCCCACGGCAGGCTGCATTATGGGAAAGGGTCCATAGCGTGCGCCCTCGGGCAGCTGGATTACCAGCCCAATGGGCTCAAGACGGTGGGCATACCCTGTGTCATGGGTGAGTCCCCCAGGGTCTATGTCAGTGCCATTGCACAGTTGTTTGTACATGTACTGGCCAGGGTAAGGCGCACCAGGCCGTCCTGCATTCTGGCCCTGCGAGTGGCACTCTCGTATGCAGTGTCCTCGTTAGAGTTCCGTCTCACCCTCGTGCCCATGGCGGCCTCAGACCTGGCTCCGCTGCAGGCTCAACTGCAGCAGGTGGCCCGCAGTTCACTGCATCTTCCCACTTGGTTTCCTTCCCGGTACCTAGTGGTCCCTCTTCACCTGGGGGGTCTGGGGTATCCCCATCCGGAGCTGCGTCTGTGTCTGCAACGCATTCTCCTCACGTTGAAGGCTGCCAGCGGTCGCAGTGTATATACTAGAGAGTTGGTGCGCGGCCTGCTGCATGATCCAGTCTGGGAGAGTCTGCCAGAGTCGGACCCGAGGGTCTTGCTCCGGGAGTGCGAAGCTCTCAGTCTCGAGCTCTGTGTGAACCCCTGTGATGTCCTTCAGGATGCAGGTTTCCATGAGCACTGGCTGAGGCGTGACCTGCAGCCCCCGGTCACGGTTGTGTCCGATGGCGCCTCAGTACAGCGAGGCATCGGCTTTGCCGCCGTTCTTCTTGACTCTGCGGGTGTGGCCGCTCACTTCTGGTGCCACGTTTCAGTAGCCGACCCTTCGTCCTGGGCTGCTGAGTGGCTGGGCCGAGCGTTGTCTGTCGTTGTACTTAGCAACCTTGGGATGGTGTCGGCACTCCTTCTTGGAGACAATCTGTCCGCTGCGGTGAACGAGGGCCTCAGCAAACCCACACCCTCTCAGTACGTAAATGTACTGATACGATATGTGGCGCGGCTTCTCCTAAAGGCTGGTCATCACGAAGGGTATGTGCCGTCTCAGCACACTACGGGGTGGCGGCACGTGATCGCGCAAGCACAGGCGACTGCCCACGAGCTCGGGTCGGTGCCCCCCCTGGGGCCCCTACCTGTGGCTGTGCCCTTCTTACGTGCTCTGCGTCCCTATTCTGTGCTCCTGCACCACGGAGCGCTGTGCATTACTCCTCAGTCAGTCCTACAGACTATATATGAGGCCTCCGTGTTCCCCCCATCCCAGTCCCCACCCCTGTGCCTTCCAAGTTTCCGTAACAGCTCGTGGGGCCGCCACCTCACTGAGCTACTTCTCACTAACGACGAGATTAGGGTGAGTATGTGGGTCAGGTCCTTCCATCACATCCGGCACGCGCCCCCCCAGGCGTACTGCCCCTTCTGTGAGCTGCCGGTGGAGGACTGGACAGCTCATTTCACGCTGGAGTGTCTTCGACTTTTTGTGGCTGTGGCCTCAGCGTTTCGCTCTCTTTTGGCCGAGCTAGTCACTCTAGGGTGGAAGGTGGAGCAAGAGACGGTGCATGCAGCTCAGGTGTGTAAAGGGTCTGCACTCCTTTCCATACGAGTGGTGCCTGATGAGATGCCTGTGGCTGAGCGGGGGGTCCTTTGGGTCACCATGTCCGGGCTCTTGGGCATGTCTCTTTCTGAGGCGGACCAGGAGGCTCCCGTCCCCCTGGACCAGCTAGCTCTGACCTTTATCAGGGCCCTGCACTCGGCAGTGACCACGATTGACCTGGGGCTGTGGTTGGAGGCGGGGCAGGCCCATGGCCGCTGCGGGCGATCAGGCCTGCCGTGGAGTGAAAGGGTGTTCCTGACCTACTTGTCCACCTGCACTGGGGCGGGGTGCCCAGTGCCCGGCGTCCATCTCCCCCCGTGGGCAGTCCGCAGTGCCGGTGACCGACAGGTGGTGTGGTGTCCAGACAGCATCCAAGAGCCGAATGACAGTTTAATTGCCCTGTCTCCGGCCGGCAGTGCCGGCATGATGGACAGTATTTTTCGCCTGGGGCGGCTCTGGACCCTACAGTGGATGGACCCAGAGGGTTGTGACGGCTTCGTGCCGTTACGCCGACAACTGCAGTGCTTGTGATACATGCCCGACTTCATGCTGTTGTTGCTGCCAGGGCAGGCTCAGGGTCAGGGATCCGACGTATTACGCCAGCGAGAGCGCGCGGAGCAAGCCTGAGGTGAGACCCACCAGTCCCCACTATGCCGGGGCCTGCCGGCGGGACTGGTGTTCGTGAGCGTCCGCTCGACAGCCTGCTGATGGCCTTGCTTGGCCCAGGCGACCCTCTTTCTCGCGCCATGCTTGGTGCATCCGCCCCCCTCACCTGGGGCCCCTTCCTCGGAGTGTGTGTGTGTGTTCCGGCTGGACGTTCTGCCGATGGACGCCTTCGGGCGGGTCAACGGACGATGGCTCCAGCACACCATGACATGACATGACATGCCTCACTGCCTGGGGGCAGTGGGCGTGGTGTGGTGTGGTGTGGTGTGGTGTGGTGTGGTGTGCCGAAGGCGCTGTTACCAAAGGGCAAAAGGCCGGGATGTCTACCCACGGGTAAAGGTAAACGGGCTGGGCTGTGTGTGTTGTGTGCGCGCCGTGCGTAAGTGTGTTGGCCTCGGCAGGGGAAGGGGGAGTCGGGGAGACCTGGTGAGTTCGCCTCCGGCGACCGCGCTTATTCCAGGAGCTCCCGCTGCACCCCTTCCCTTTCTGCTTGCTGGTGCAAGCGCAGCTCCTGCAATGCCCACGCCATCGTGCTGCCCGGGCCCAGGCGGGCCTTCAGCAGTGTGGCACGCGCCTTGGCGTGGGCGTACCAGATCCGTATGGACTCCTCCACGACGTGGCGGAGGAACTCCGTGCCCAGCGAGTGGGGCCCCGTACACTCCAGGTGGGCCAGCTGCATGGAGGGGGTCCGCAGGGCTGCCGCCCACTGCTCCAGCACAGTCGGTTCCCACAGCTGGTGACGCACTGGGGCCGCCCGTGGCCCCACCTTCTGGTCAAGCCACGCTGCGAGGCGCCGGCGGGCTGGCCCCCACTCGTGCGATTGAGCCGAGCAGGCCCACAGGTGGGGCGCCGTCTCGGGCTGTGTCCCGCACAGGAGGCACGTTGTATCCAGCACCGTGCCCCGGTGGGAGGAGCGGTGGGCCAGGACGGTCATGGTCGGGACGTTGTCCATGCGATGCGCCGTGATGTGGCGCTGCTGGTCGTGGTCGAACCAGTCCAGGGGGAGCCCCCCCCCTGGCATGAAATTTACCCCCCAGCGGGCCTCGTAGATGGCTTGTGCCGGTATGGAGGCCCGGTCCCGCAACCAGTCACTCAGCGCCGTCGGGGAGAGCTGGCACTGGTCGCGGAAGGGCACTGGGGGGATAAATGAGTAGGGGCGCCTGAGGAGCCACGTGAGGTCTACCTCCGGCGGCTCTCGCGTCGCTGCGTCCACACGGACGTTGAGGTCCGTGATCCAGTGCGACGGTGTGGTCACCACATTGATGGCAGACCTCGGGGAGAGGCGCTGCCCCCCCAGGACAGTGGCGTAGAGGTGGTGGATGCCATCTCCGCAGTGCCCTCCTTCCTGGTACGTGCGGAGGGCCCCCACTGCTGCCTCCGAGTCCGGCACCAGCCAGTAAACCCCCTGCTGTGTCGCCAGCCGGCGGGCATACGAGAGGAGGGCCATCGCCTCCCCCTCCTGGGAGGTGCCCACTCCTGAGGCCACCTGGGCCTGGTACCCCCCAGGCCCGCTCTGGACGACCCCGGCCATGGCCATACCCGCCTGCGTGGCCCCTGCATCCACCGCCACGACACTGCCTCGGAGGGTCGCCAGCGCAGGCAGGTCATGGAACCAGACGCCCGGGCGAGTCTCAGGGGCCAACACTCGCGGGGGGTCGGTTGCCCGGCCGTGGGGCGCCAGGAGGGCCATGTCCCCATGGTGCTCCCTGAGGTGGGTGCGCAGGGCCTGGTGTAGCTCCGCTGGCACTGTCCCCACCGTATCGAGGGAGTAATAGAGGGGTCCCTTGTGCGGGTGCCCCGGGCATTTGTGCGCCATGCACTCCGCTGGATATTGGAAACGCGCCACTGCCGCCGGGGCTATGGCGATCCACGGAAACGGCGGCAGCGTCGAGGTGATCGTCACGAGAGGGGCCTGCGATGCGCTGGCCCAGTTCCAGTAGGCGGCAGTCGGGGGGGCTGTCGTCCACACGACGGTGGGCGCCCTGACCCCAGTGCGCTGGAGCTGGGCCAGGGACTCCTGCCGGTGGTCGCCCCACAGCCGGGCGTGTAGCGGCGCATCCACCTGCACTTGGATATCCAGGAGGGCCACCAGGAGGCGGTGGAGCCTGGTGTCGCTGGGCAGGGTGCCCGGGGGCTGCCGGCACACCCGGGGTTCTGACGCCCAGCCCGCGGTCTCCATGGTGTCCTGCAGGGCCGCGGTCATCCGGAGGGGCTGTCCCCTATGGTATATCGTCTCCATTCGGGTGGTTTTGGCCGCCCGGCCCCCCACGATGACTTCCGCCTGATAGGTGGGCACGGCCCTCGGGATCCAGTCCTTGGGCGCCGCCTGCCATCGCGGCGTGGGTTCCCTCAGGAGCGGGACCAGTACCGCAGCGTGGCGGGTTAGCCACGCCCGTAGCCCCGGGATCCCCTTGCGGGCTGGCGCTCGCCTCTTCAGGGCTCGCTCCGGCAGCACCTGGTGATCCTCTGTGTAGAGGTCGCTGAGGTGATGGTAGCCCAGGGCCTGTACCGTTTCGTACACCGTCGGGGGGACGACCACCTGCGCGACGGCGCCATACAGAGTCGCGAACACCTCCACCCGGGGGGCAGGGGCTGCCGCCGCCGCCGATCGCGGCCCACCGGGACCTCGGACCAGGATGGGGGTGGTCCCCGAGCACTGGCCCGGCATCCACATAGGCATGGCCACCTCATCCACGACCCGCTGCAGCGTGGCTATGAGGTGGGGGCACTTGGGGTGATACGTGTACTGCCCCGGGGTAAGCACCGCCGGGCAGCCCCCTCTGAGCGCCTGGTGTGTTTGCAGGTAGTAGGCCTGGGAGTCCCGGAACTCCTGCTTGGCCCAGGCCCCCTGCCGAACCCACTCTCGAACCACCGCCGCCTGCCACGAGTGCTCTGACCGGGTGAGACCCTGGCACCCATGCTCCCAGGGTCCCCAGAGCGCGTCGGTATGAGCGTGGCGGGAGATGCCCGTCACGTGCTTGTATGCTCGCACCATGAGAGCATCGTTTGCCGCGTGTACCTTGGCCGTTGGGCGGTACACGCTGGCCAGGGGGAGCAGCTTGCTCGGGAGCTTGGCCATGAGCACCATCATGGCCGCGTCCGGGGAGAGCCGCTGGGGGCGGAGCTGCGTCCAGAGCTCCGCCCTGACCTCCGGCAGGTTGCGGGGGG
Organism: Eutreptiella sp. 'Long Island Sound 2002'; assembly: GCA_964036045.1. Lineage (NCBI taxonomy): Eukaryota > Euglenozoa > Euglenophyceae > Eutreptiales > Eutreptiaceae > Eutreptiella > Eutreptiella sp. 'Long Island Sound 2002'. The sequence goes on along the minus strand of OZ038398.1, from coordinate 8,305,807 downwards.
CCGTAGGCGCCCCCTGGAGGTAAATGTCGGTTCCCATATATCGGAGGACCCTGGAGGGCTGTATCTCCGGGGCCCCTGCCAGTGCCTCCCGCCGCTGGTCCGGGGTACTCGTCACCCACGCGCGGCCTAGGTGGCGGGCCACGGCTGCCGGCGTAGGCGACCGTAGGGGCCGTGGGTCTGACGTGGAGCCGTGCTGGATCTTGCGGTCAGGGACGTCCACCCGCAGGATTCCCTGGTAGTATACCCGCTGATCCAATAGGACCCCCTGTATGGGGTGGGAATCGCCCCGCTCCAAGAGGACGATCGTGTCGTCCACCCACATGAGTCCCGGGAAGCGGAAGGGCTCTACCGCCGAGGACCGGTATGCAATGTCCATGTATCGCAAGAAGGGGAGCGCCGCCGTCGCCCCCGCATGGACCCCCTGGACGGTACCCTGGGGCGTACCCAGGAGTTGCGTCAGGGTGTGGGACTGCCAGGGGCCCAAGGGCAGGGTGTAGGAGAAACCCTCGGTATGGGTGGCGAGGTGGTCGGCCTCTCCCAGGCCCACCCGGGCTCCCACTATAGGGTGAATGTCCTGCGCGATCACGTCGAAGAATTTTGCGAGATCCGTGATCAGGACGTCCACTATCCGGTTTTGAAGCCTGGCCAGGTCCAGCTTCATGTGCACCGTGCGGACGACCTCCTGGAGGGATATCCCCCGCATGCCCCCCACCAGGCAGGGGCCCCCCAGGGCCCGCTCGTAGACGGCTGTCGCCACGGCATAGAAGGCCGTGGGCTCGAGTTTGGAGACGTGGGAGGAGATGGTTATCCCCCGGAGGTTCGCCTCCTGGACCGGCTGGTCCGGGTTTTTTAGGAGCAGGGTAACCCGCCCCCGCCTGCCCACCGTGCGGCTAACCGGGGGGCTGCGCACCACGGTGCACAGGGCCTTCTGGTCCGCCTCCGTCAGGTGTCGGTACCAGGAGATATCGATGCAGACGTCCGCTTCGGGTAGGCGGAGGTCGGGGCCGCGGGCCTTCCCCGACTGCACCTCCCAGAGGTGGCGGGGCTGGACATAGTCGCCGCGGGCTGGCGGGGCATGCTGTGGTAGCAGCCCCAGGTACCTCCGTAAGTGGGCCCACCGGTCGGGGTCATCTCGGATCCGGTAGCTATGGCCCTGGAGCCGTAGGCGGCTCAAGTACAGGGCAGACAACGTCTCCCTGGGGTTGAGGAGCGCCTTGTTGTCCAGGGGGATTTCCGAGACATCGCGCGGGGGGCCCCTGCTACGACGCTGCACCTCCCTCCACTGCTCTGGGGTGCGCTTCAAGTTGAGGGTGTCCTGCTTGCGTCGGAGGGCCCTGTGCTTCACCCCCCGGAGGCTCTGCTGGCGCTGGGCCTCTCCCAAGGCCACGAGGCTCCGTTTGAGGGCGTGCCCCGCCGTCACTGAGGTGCCCAATATGCTCTGGGCCATCACTGTAAAACGCCCCACCGTGGGGAGCATGCTGCGCGCTGGGAAGGGCTGCTGGGGAGCCCGCGAGGGGGGAGCCCGCTCCGCCGGGCGCGTCTTGAGGCGGTATTGCCGGAAGCGGAGGGCTCGGACCCTGCCCGTGGCGTGGGCCCAATCGTAGATGGCCCTTTGCAGGCCTTTCAGCCACCGAATCGGGGCAAGCTGGGGGTCCAAGGCTCTCCTGCGGAGTATTGAGCCGTGGAAATCGGCCGTGTCGGCCGGGGACAGGGCCACTGGGCCCAGGTGGTACTCCGGGGTGCGGGAGACCGTATGGGGGCTGGGCTTGTCCAGCCGGTTCACCGGGAAGGCGACGGTGAGAAGGAGGGGGACGTGGTGGTCCGAGAGGAGGGTGCTCGCCCAGTAGTGGTACGAGGCGATGGTGAACTGCGCCTCGCTGTGGCAGGCGGCTGTGTCGATGCGGGAGCGCGCGGCTCCCTGGAAGCAGGAGTACGTGTCCTGCGGGACCGGGTGTAGGTCCACCAAGTCCCTGAGGTTGAAAGCCCTCAGGAACGTGCGGTAGCCCGTGTCCTCGGGGCGCGGGGTCCCTCTATCCGCCGGTCGGGCCGCCGAGTTGGTGTCCGCGACAACCAGGACGGTCGTCGGGTCGACCAGGCAGGTGACCTCCCTCCAGACGGCGGCCCACCATCTCACGTATGGCTCCACGCCTACGCTGATCTGGGGGGCATGGGCTGCCAGCACATGATGCCGACCCCACGGGGTAAGGACCTCCATGAGGAGGGCGTTGGCATCCTCCGCGCCCCAGAGGAGGGAAGCCCGGGTGGTTGTCCCGGAGCGGACGTATACTTCCAGGCCCGCCCCTGTCTTGCCGTGGGCGGGGAGCACGACGTGACGGGCGTAGTCCTGAAAGGGGGGGTCCTCGGGGCCTGCCCGGGATTGGGCCTCAGCCAGGACGAGGAGGGTAGGGCGGCGCGCTGCCATGTGCAGGGCTTGCGCCAGGAGGCGTTGCCGGAGGTACCGGCCCCGGACGTTGAGCCACAGGTACCCCACAGCGTGCACGTCCTCCGGGGTGCCCTCAATTCTGGGACTGCGGGGGAGTGGGGTGCTCCGGCTCCAGGTCCGGCTCTGAGGAAGTGGGTTCGCCCTGGGGGTCGGCGTGTGCGGCCGAGCCGCCAGCTGCCCCCTGGGCCGCCCGCAGGTCACGCCCGATGAGGCCAAACACCGTGGTCAGGGAGGGAGTCCCCGCTGGCCGTTCACCCGTGAGCCTGGGGAGCACCCAGTCTCGCAGGGCCGGGGCCTGCGCCCCCAGGACCTTGAAGCCGACCGGCTTGTTCGGCTGGAGGGCCCGGGCGTAGCTGACCCATGAGGCGCTCCATCCCTTCCAGTTGGCGTCGCGGAGCTGCTGGGCCCCCAGGGCCGAGGGGACGACGACGAGTCCTCCCCGAGCCCTGTCGTAGGTGGCCCTGGCCACCATGGGCGTAGTGATGGCCAGGGGGTTGCCTCCGGGTGGGGTGAGGGTGGCCTTGTGGTCCCCGAGGTCCATACTCGCCGTGTCGACTGGGGTGTACCGGTCCCCGCGCTTGACGCAGATTTGGACCGGGGGGGGAGCGGTGGCCGGCGTGCCCCGGGGGACATGTACCGGGCACTGGCACACCAGCACCAGGGCTCTGGTGTCCGGGGGGACCGCCCGGGGCGGGGGTGGGGCAGACCAGGCATACGCATATGCCATGGCCTGGAGCCACCACCCTGGGCGCGTGCCGCCCTCGGGGGCGGGGAGGCGGAGCTGCACCCTCCCCTCGATCACGTAATAAACCGTGATCCCAAGTCCCGGCGGGTGAGGGGCCGGGATGGCATCTCCCTCCCAGCCGGAGAGGGAGAAGGAGGGGACCCCCTGGGTATAACCCACGAGCTGGAGCAGCTCGCGGGTTCTCTTCGCATACTGGGCCAGGAGGGGAGGGAGGCCGTCTCCCTCCGGGGAATGGGGGCCGGGGACGGGGGTGGTGTCCTGGCCCGCCGCCCGCATGCGGCGTCCCACCGCCGACAGGCGTTCGCTGTCCAGGAAGACAGCGACGTCCAGGGCCTTGCAGGGGTTCGCCTCCTCCAGGGCAGTATCGGCGGTGAGCGCCGCCAGGCGGGACTCGTGCGGGTCCAGCTCGCCCGGCGGGCTGTCGGCGCGGCCGGCTGCCGGCGGTGCAGGGTCGTCATCCAACTCTATCGCCTGCGGCAGGGGCTCCAGCTGGCTGAGGGCGCCCGCTTCATCATCCAGGAGGCCAGCCAGCTGGGTGGCCGTGCCCTGGGACGCATCCACATCGTAGGGGGGGGGCGGAGGGTCATCCGCCGCGTGCGAAGCGGGAGCTCCGAGAGCGGGCGAGGTCTCATGGGGCCTAAGCTCCCGTTCTCCTTCCGGGGCCTTCTCCGCAGCCTCGTCCTCCTCCTGGGGGGCTCCCTGCGGGGGGCATTGGTCGCATGGGCTGGGGCGCCAGAAGCGACAGACTGTACACCTATCCAGGGCGGGTCCCTCCGGGGGGTGGCCCCCCGTCGGGGGGGCTGAGGCCTCAGTACCGTCGTGGGTCTGGGCGGTCTCGGGGTTGCCAGCGGGCGCCTGGGGGCGGGCCGCAGGAGCCCCTGGGGCGCTGGCGAGGGCCTGCTGATTGCCTTCCTCTCGGCAATCCGCGCCCAAGAGGTCCTGGGACGCGCTTTCAGCTGCAACGTCCGAGGGGCCGGGCCGGGGGGGCCCTGCGCTGGCATGCCCGGCAGCCGGTTGGCCGGGGTCACTAGGCGTCCCGGTAGCCGCCAGGACACACCGGCTTAGCTGGCTGGCAAGCCCTGTGGCTGCGGCTCGCGGCCGCGCAGGCGGGCTCACCCGAGCCGCGGTGGCCTCCGGGCGCCGCTCAGGGGCTGCCCCGTCCCTGGGCAACGCTGGGTTTCTTTCCCGGGAGATGGGCGCCTGCCGCGCCGGAGGGGGGCCTCGGGGTAGGGGGCGGCCGGCGCCACCGACCGCGTCGGCTGTAGGCGCCCGGGTGGGCTCCTGCGGCCGCGGATGTACCTCCTGCCGCGTTCCGCCCACGGCATCGGCTATGAGGCGCCGGACGTCATCCTCGGTGAGGGAGGGGCGGTCCGTGTGCGGGGGGGCAGCCCCGGCGGACGGCGTGTCGTGCCGTTCCTCGCCCGGGGCGTCTCGTCGTGTGTGCACGGTGAGGTCCCGGACGACACTGCGGTCGACACAGTGGACTGCCGCCGGTAGGCGGCCGGGCGGGGGCGCTACCGTACCTAGGGCAGCGCTGACTACCGCACACGCCGCCAGCGCCTGCTTGTGGGCGCGGAAGGTCAGGTACCCGTGGTTTTCCCCTCCATATAAGGCCTCCGCCACCCCCTCCGCCCCATCCAGCCACATGAAACGGTCCGCCAGGTGACGGTGGGACCATCCTGTGGGGAGGCGCCGGATGTGCAGGACGGTCGGCGGGTCCGCGGCGCGGGGCTGCTGGGGGGCTTTCACTGCCCCGCTCGGGGAGGCGTACCCCGGGCCCCGGAGGCCCGGGGTGGTCTGCGTGACACCGGTACGGTGCCTCTGGGGCGTGCGGGGGGCGCCGTCCTGTGGCAGTCGTGCCTGCCGTGCACAGGGGGCCAGGAGGCCCGGCGTCGTTTGGGTCCCCATCAGAGCGTGCACCGGTAGCCTGTGCGGGGTGCCCGCGGGCGACTGCGCCGCAGGCCGTCCGCCTTCTTTGTTATTGCGCTGCCGCTTGCGCGGGGGCTTGTCCCTCGGGGCATACGGTACATGCGGGGGTTGGACGTCGGGAGCCGTACGGGGCTCCCACTGCGGCCGGCGCCCCGTATTTGGCGCATCATACCTCAGGCGTCTAGCGGTATCCGGGCTGGGGGAGCGGTACCGGCGCCGGTCGTCGGGGCCTCGTCGCTCCCGGCCCGGCCCGGGGGCCGACCCGGGCGGGCTACGGCGGGAGCGGTAATCCCGGCGGTCGGGGGTACGGTCTCCACCTCTAGCGGCGGGGGCTCGGCGCTCGGAGGGGCGCTCCTCGGACCGGCGTCGGTAGTACCGCTCTGGGGAGCGGTAGGGCCGGCGGTGGGCCGTGCGGCCTCCCCCACCGGGGCTCGTACGGCCGTGGTCCCGGCGATCGTCGCGTAGGTCCCGTCTGGGGGAGCGGGACCTCCGGTAGGCTGCGCTCTGGGGCCGGCGTGGCGGCTCCGCAGGTGCCGGGGGCCGGCGGTCCTGCCTGGGCTCCGTAGGTGCCGGGGGCCGGCGGTCCTGTTTTGGCTCCGCCTCCCTCGCCGATGCCAGCAGCAGCGCCGGCGTCGCCTCGCCGACCGCGTCGGGGGCAGGGCCCTGCGGCGCCGGGGGCGCCCTCTGCGTCGACTCCTTAGGGGGCGGGGGCCCCTCGGTGCGGCGGTCCAGGCCTGCCACGTGGCCCCGTAGGTAGGCCAACTCCAGGTCACGGTGGTCCGGGGGCGGTACTGCCGGGAGCGGTGAGGGCGGCGGGGGAAGCCCATACCGCGGCTCCCGCAGGTAATAGGCGGGGTATGCTGGCTGGGAGTGAACCTCCACGAGCGGTTGGTGGGGCGCGTACGGGGTGTGGGTATAGCTGGGGAGGGGGGGGGCGGCAAAAGCCGGGGACCCCGCGGGGTGCGTTGCAGGCGGGCCTCCGGGGATAGGAGGGCGCTGCATGTAAGGAGTTGCGGGCGACGATGGGAACATGCTGTGTCACTGGGCTGCAGAGCAAGAGCAGGGAGTCGCAGGCCGGAAGCCCATGCATGGGCACTGCGCACCCCTTCCTCCGGGCCGCCCAGTGCTCAGGCGCCGGAGCCTGCTCTCGCTCGCGCGTTGGTGGCCTACGACGGCCGGCCTTACGGGCCCGCTCGTTAGAATCTTCCCAGAAACGCGGCCCTGCGCGCTAGTCGTTGGCTGCTGCCTCGCACACTGGTGCACCTGGGTCTGGGGGGGAGAGATCCGCTGCCGGGGGGTTGCGCCCCCACGTCCACCGGGCACTCCCGGCCGGGGGGAGCCGGGGGGTGCTCAGCCCAGTGGGGCGGTCGGGGCATCCTGCCAGGCCACCGGGGGGCCATCCTCTGTAGAGAACCGGGCGCACCGGCCTGGGGGGGATGGGGAGCCCTGCCCAGGGGGTGTTCCGAGTCTCTTTCCAGGCCAAGGGGGGGCCATCTTCTCCCGAGAGTCGGGCGCACCGGCTCGGGGGGGACGGGGAGTCCTACCCAGGGGGTGTTCGGAGTCTCCTGCCAGGCCAACGGGGGGCCATCTTCTTTAGGGAACCGGGCGCACCGGCCCGGGGGGGACGGGGAGTCCTGCCCAGGGGGTGTTTGGAGTCTGCTGCCAGGCCAACGGGGGGCCATCTTCTTCTGGGAACCGGGCGCACCGGCCCGGGGGGGACGGGGAGTCCTGCCCAGGGGGTGTCTGGAGTCTGCTGCCAGGCCAACGGGGGGCCATCTTCTTCTGGGAACCGGGCGCACCGGCCCGGGGGGGACGGGGAGTCCTGCTCAGGGGGTGTTCGGAGTCTCCTGCCAGGCCAGAAGGGGGTCATCGTCTTCAGGGATCCGGGCGCACCGGCCCGGGGGGGACAGGGAGTCCTGCCCAGGGGGTGTTCGGAATCTCCTGCCAGGCCAACGGGGGGCCATCTCCTTCAAAGAACCGGGCGCACCGGCCTGGGGGGGACAGGGAGTCCTGCCCAGGGGGTGTTCGGAGTCTCCTGCCAGGCCAACGGGGGGTCATCGTCTTCAGGGAACCGGGCGCACCGGCCCGGGGGGGACGGGGAGTCCTGCCCAGGGGGTGTTCGGAGTCTCCTGCCAGGCCAATGGGGGGTCATCGTCTTCAGGGAACCGGGCGCACCGGCCCGGGGGGGACAGGGAGTCCTGCCCAGGGGGTGTTCGGAGTCTCCTGCCAGGCCAATGGGGGGCCATCTCCTTCAAAGAACCGGGCGCACCGGCCCGGGGGGGACAGGGAGTCCTGCCCAGGGGGTGTTCGGAGTCTCTTGCCAGGCCAATGGGGGGCCATCTCCTTCAAAGAACCGGGCGCACCGGCCCGGGGGGGACAGGGAGTCCCGCCCAGGGGGTGTTCGGAGTCTCTTGCCAGGCCAATGGGGGGCCATCTCCTTCAAGGAACCGGGCGCACCGGCCTGGGGGGGACAGGGAGTCCTGCCCAGGGGGTGTTCGGAGTCCGCTGCCAGGCCAAGGGGAGGCCATCTTCTTTAGGGAACCGGGCGCACCGGCCTGGGGGGGACGGGGAGCCCAGCCCAGGGGGTGTTCGGAGTCTCCTAGCAGCAGCAGGCAAGTAAGCAGGCAGTACCGGGGGTCATAACCCCGGGGTAACAGTATCTGGGACTCAACGTGAGTCCTCTTAACCAGGAACAACCCCAAACACCGCCGGGGCTTAACTCCCGAACGTAACGGTGTTTGGGGCCCCCGTGGGCCTTATGAGCCCACGGAGTGTACTGAGGCGTGGCTACCAGCTGGACTGTGGCCTGCCATACCCATTTCTGGGCTCGCCTCAGTACGGCCGGTCGAGTCCGGCTCTGGGGGTGGCGCACTAAACTGGCCCCGGGGGGGGGCCATTTACCCTGTTAAGCATTAGTTACGGCAGTAGGCACTATTCATTACGTTAGGGAATTACTCAGCGCTGTTGTTTACCCCGCAGACATGCCCCTTCCAGTGGTGCGCTCACCTTTGGGGCTGCCGTTGGGGGATCGGGGGCTGTTACCCCTCCCGGACGCCCTCCCTGGTGTTGGCGCCGGGGTGGTGGCCGGGGGGCCTTATACCGTACCTAAAGGATGTTGGATACCGATACCAGGGTGTCCAACCGGACGGGGACAGGGGCGGCATCTTCGGGCCTTATCATCTGGCCCACATTCGGCGGACCCACCGGACTGCTCCACTCCAGTCCTCAGGTCAGCTTTATATCCCTCCTCGCACCCTCGCACATGTTACAGGGCGGGGGGTCGTTGTCGGGGCCCCCCGCGCATGTCCGCGCCACCGGCCATCCCCTCCTCCCAAGCACCGCGCCTCTGCTAGGGCGGGGGCCCCTCACATGTACCCTTCAGGGCCCTTTCCACCTGCACACCTGGACGCTTGCCATGAAGACCCCGTATTGGAGGCTCCCCGTCGGCGCGTCCGGGTTCAGATCGTTCACGCGGCCGGCCGCCGATGCGGGGCCTTGGAGGCGCGCCGCACAGGCGCTGCCAGCCTGCGAGAGGGGCAAGGGCAGGAGAAGGGGGTGGGGGGAGGGGCAGTGGGCAGGGGGAGGCGGCACGGAGTGGCTGCGGGAGGTAGTGCATGGGGGGCACCGAGAGCTGCATGGGGGTGTGTGGGACGGAGTTGGGGCAGAGGGCCCTGTGGGTGGGGCAAAGGCGCGGGGGGGGCGCACGTCCGGGCTCCTGCGTGGGCTGGCGCGTGGGCGGGCGCGTAGGGGAAGAGAGGAGGGGGAGGCTTGGTCAGCCGTCCTCTACGGAGGGTCGCTGACCGTTCCCAGGGCCAAGGCGGCCGGTACTAGGGGCCGCGGGGTCCCTGGGGATGGTGCTTGGCACTGGGACGTGCGCGCACCCGACACTGTTAGTACACCGCCTATTGGCAGTGCCCGGGCCCTGTCGTCGGGGGCTTCGCACCCGGCACCCAGCCCGTGAGTAGAGCTGGGGAGTACTCAGGGTGTGGTGTGGTGTGGTGTGGTGTGGTGTGGTGTGGTGTGCTATGTGCTGTCTGGTGTGTACTGCGCTGTGCTATGCTGTGCTGTGTGGCGTGGCGTGGCCTGGCGTGGCGCTGTGTCGTGTCGTGTTGTGTTTTGTTGTATTTTGTTGAGTTGGGACAATGGGAGGGGGAGGGGAGGAGGGGGGCGGATGAGGTGAGGGAAGGGGAGGTGAGGTGAGGGAAGGGAAGGGGAGGGGAGGAGGGGGGCGGGTGAGGTGAGGGAAGGGGAGGTGAGGTGAGGGAAGGGGAGGGGGAGAGGGGGAGGGGGAGGGGGAGGGGGGGAGGTGAGGTGAGGTGAGGTGAGGGGAGGGGAGGGGACGGGGAGAGTTGGAGGGGGAGGGAGAGGGGAAGGGGAGGGGGTGAGCTCATTTTTGCTACCTTGCTGCTACATGTCCCCTTTGCACTGGCACGGATGACGGAAAGCATTTGTGCTGGAGGCCTTTTGTTGCTTTTCCTTTTCCCTTTTAAGGACCGCCCCGCCTTCGTTTGCTTTGCATATTGTTCCATACACTCACTTCCCCTTGCCCGTGTGCACAGCATTCATTTCTGTCCCAGGGTTTGCTTTGGCCCTTGATGGGCGCACTCGCAGGGGCGGCAGCGCTTGTACTGCGGCAAAGCAACGCATGGAAGCGCAGGCCGAGGGCCCCCTTGGTGCATTGCAGTGCGGATGGCGCACGCCATGCCGACGAAGTGAGGTCCAGCGCGCGCTTTTGCCTACGTGCCATTGGTAGTGTGCCCGTTGTGTCCGGGATGGTAATGTCCTATGGTCCCACACGATCCACACTCTTGTGCCGGTGGGCCGGTCGAAGGATGAGGGGTAGGGCCCGGAGAATGCTGGCAGCTGCCGGTGTGCTTGGCGACGGGAACAAAGACCGGCAGCGGGTGCGCCCAAGTAAAGTAACGATTGGCATTCATGAGTTGGCGCAGGCCCTCCATGCGTATGTGCCCCCACCGGGCAATGGCCCATGCGGGGCCATGTCTTGTGCCCCGGCTGCTACGATTTTGTCATCGTTCAGCTGGAACCGCGCGCTTACGCATGTCTACAACGCTACGGCAGGCCATGAGAAGGGGACCCCTTACTGCGCACCACAGGTGCGCCACAGGGTAAGGATAATTAGCTTTCAGGTAATTCGCACCGCATTAATTTTCCTCAATTTTGGAAGTGGGTCAAATGGGCACAATGGTGAGGGTCAATTCTCCAAACAGACAAAACTGTTGCGATAACCACTCACCATCCAATAGTGTAGTCCACAAAGGGCACAATTTCCCCTGCTGCACGATAATTACCCAAATTGCGCGCCGCATGGCGCGTTGCAGGTGCCGCAGGAGTAGCACCCCCAAGGGGGTCATACCTCTGGGGTCCGGCTACATGTCACTCAGTGGCACACGGGGTGTTACACTTGGCGTTCTGTGGGGTGGCCGCGACAGTGACAGGGGCATTGGCTGGTCCGGCGCAATGCTTGACGAGGGAAGGATCGCAGGGCGACGGCTCGTGTCCCTGCCACTCGTCACGGGGGTTGGAGGGAGGGGGGGGGTTGGCATGTTGCCTCTGGTGAGGGGGTGAGGCTTGAAAGGGGGGGGGGGGGCACTCCACGCTGCTGTTGAGCATCGTTGTTGTGCCCAGGCGCGCCCTCTAGTGCCTTAGCCACTGTGAGGAGCCCGCTGCCCCCCATTCGTACCAAAGCAGTGGCCGCAGAGTGCAGATCGCCTTTGCCCCCCGGCACTGTGAACTGGTGAGCGCGAAATGAAAATGCGGGTGTATTTGTGCCAGGGGCGCGTGCAGCGGACCCTCATGCCTTTGTGGACCCCCCCCCCCCTGCAGGCCCCTTGGGACGAGGGTGTGCCTGTGCACCCGCATCCGCCCAAGCGGAAGATACTCCCACCCATCGCCATCACAAACCACCGCCGGACGCACCCCACGCCCCATTCCACTGCCCGCCGCCCTGTGCCTCAGGGGGTCGGCGACCGGCGCGCCGGACGGGCCCCAGAGTAGACGCGTCGTTCTGGCCGGCGGGTGCCTCGGGGTGCCCCTTCTGGCCCGCCCTCCCCCCGCGGCCGCGACGCCACTGGCCCCCCTGGGGCCAGTGGCCCGGGGGTTGGGCGAGGGCAAGCGGATCGGCGTGTCGCCGGAGGAGGTCGCGGCGACGCTTGTGCACGATTTGACGACTGACAAGGGGTATGCCGTGCCCTGTGTGTTCCTGCGGGCCGCCGCCCCCCCCCCTTCTCAAGCCCCAGGGCACATGCATGAGGGGGGGGTGCCATCAAGGCTGAGTGAGTACTTGGGGGGGGGGGGGGGGGCGGGCAATTTCGGCACCCCCAAGTTTTGGTGTGTTGTGTACAGTTGCAGGAACCACAGTCCTTGGGGTGCACGGCAGAAGCAGAAAAAAACTTTCAGGATACGCACTGGGTACGCAAAATCATTCTTTTGGATACGCAGAATACACAAGAACATTTTTTTGGGATAGGCACCAGCAGAAAGACGGATCCTGACATGCAATACACGGGCACCATTACCTCCTGACAGAAGAAAAACTTTAGCTGCCGACCCAGGGCGCAAGAAATGGCCCAGATTGTGCAAAAACTTCTATTGTTTGTGGCAAGTCCACCTCGCAGCGAATCTACCGGAGCAATGACCCCCCCCCCCCGCACCCAATACCCAAATAGGGTAAAAAGCACATAAATACTGCCTAAGAAGTGCTTTACATAGCTTGGATGGTCATCTTGAGTGGTCACGATACAAGCTTCGGAAACTTCGATGTTTGAGCTGCCCAGGGCGAGAAACTGCATAAGCAGCTTGTGTACCAATCCCTTGGGAGATCCCCCCCCCCCACCCAACACCCAAACAGGGTAAAAAACACATGAATACTGCCGAAAGTATGTTTTCGGGTCCTGACTCCAGAGGGTTTGTGTGGAGCGGAATGGGACGAGCTCTTCGGCAGTTTTTGCAGCTTTTAGTCATTTTTGCTATGTTGGAGTTTTTGGCTTCTTTAGTGACCCCGTGGTACCCGTGGCTGCAAGGGGGGATGTAGTCACAATTTACACTTACTAGGATCCAAACGGACGTTTTTTCCAGCCTCTAGCCTTGCCTAGGTTATGGTTCGAGTGGAAGACGGGAAATGACGGGTTCCACTAAAAATGGCCCAGAGTTTTTGGTCATTTTTTCGATGTTGGCGTTTTTGGCGACCTTACTGACCCCGTGATACCCACTCTAAGGGGTGCAGTTGGGGTTTGAAGTTCCCGAAGCTGGTTTTTTTGATATCATCTCACTGCCCATGGAGCGTTGCCGCTTGCTCCGCCATGGCCCTGCGGTGGGGCCTGGGTAGGTCCGTGCTTCCAGCATGTGCACCACCAAGGCCAAAGCCAAGGAGGCTGGGGGGGGGGGGGTACGGTGGGGCTGGACTCCCCCCCCCCCTCCATCTCCTTTGCAGACCCCCCAAACCTGCACACCATCGGGCAGCAGCAGTTTTGCCTATGACCAGCCCCCGCGGGTGGCAGAGGCCCATGAGCCAATCGTGCCGGTGAAGGGGTGCGTGGATTGTGAATCGGAAATCCCCCCGGCCGACGCACCCCCCCCCCCCAAGACACCCCCCACCCCAACTTTTGTAAATTCAAAATGCTCAGAATGGAATGGGGAGATCAACAATGCCCCCCAAAACCACGAAACAAAATTTCGACCCCCCCCCCCCCCTCACGCCGCGGGGGTTGGGATCCGCACCTGAACAGCCCCCCCCCCCCGTGTGGGCGCATAACTGGCGTTGTCTGTAGCCCGTTTACCCCCAACCCGCCAGTGCCTCCCACTCTGCCCTCCATCACCAGCCCCCCCCCCCCTTTCAAGGGCATGTCCTCTGCATTGCCCTGTACATTTCCGCTGCCATTCCTCAAGACGCCCCCCGTGCGTGCCCCCCACATCCCAAGGCACATGCCCCCCGCCCCCCCCCTCTGTCCCCCTGCGCCGGCGTTGTGCAGGTACTTCGTGTCGGGCAAACTGACCCCAGAGATCTTCGCCGACTCCTGCCGCTTCAAAGACCCCACGAATGACATCGTGGGCCTGACCCGGTGTCGCCCCCCCATTCCTGAGCCGGCCCCGTGCCCCGTCTCTTGACTCCGGGTGTTCTCGCGTCCGGCCAACCCCCACCACCAAAGGCGCGGGGCAGAAAGGACCCCCCCCCCCCCCTCTGGACCCCCTGGACCCGGAGTGTACAGTGGCAAAAGAGGGAATTTACTGAAGGAAAAACGGATTTGGGCCATTTTGGCACCACAAACTTTGGGGTCCTGGACCCCCCCCCCCCCTTCTGATGTCTGCGGGCGCTCCGCGCATCATGCGACCCTCTCTCTCTGGGGCGGGTGTATGGAACGGGGGGGGGGGCTTCCTAAAAGTCCTGCAGGGGGGTCTCTGGAAAAGGGCGGCTGCAAGCACCGCACGCCTTATTCCTCAGTCTCAGCGCCCGAGCAGGGCCCCGGGCGCATCCGGATCACCCCGGCTCTACCGTTGGTGTCCGCTGCCCTCACTGCCTCCCCAGCCCCAGGCCTTAGTGGATTGGCGCTTGCACCTTCTTTGACTGTTGGCTGCGGTGTGTTATGGGTACTGCCCGTGTTTCCCTTTCGAGGTTCACTGTCCAGGTCTGACTTGGAGAAGAAGGATGCACCCAATTTAAGGCTGTGGAGTGCATTGCCTCAATTTTCTTGGTTGTCATTGCACTTCAATCCTTTTATCCAACCAATCCGCCCCCCTACCCGCCCCCCAGCACCCCCTCCTCGCATTCCAGCGCAGCCCATAGGGGGTGACTTGGAGAGGGCGAAATTCCTTGTGGCGGCATCCCAGCGCACAACACTGCGCCAAATGTTGCCGTGGTGTTGTCGAGTGGGCACGTTTCCCCTCTGCCACTGCACATGCCGAGGCCCTGTTGTGGGCTGTTGTGGTTTACCTGCGGACGGCCCACGGTCGATGGCATGACGTCAAGAAGTGACTGCCATCCAAAAGCCTCCAGGAAATGACAGCAGCCATTCACATTCTATTCCGTGCTTTGTGGTGCTTGTGGTGATTTTGCCGCAATTTTCCGCAAATTTCCCGCAATTGGATTTGACCCCCCCCCCCCCCCTGAGCGGGGCTGCGTCATGCGTGTGGGACTGCTGCTGCACATCACGACACTCTGCGGCAGCTGGAGTGTCTGCTGTGCCATCCGTGTCTGTGGAGGTCTGTGCACTGTTCATTCATCTGTCAAGGACAGCCCGGGCCTGGACAGGGCCGCGCTCACGCACGTGGGGGGGCGGGGGGGATGAACAACCATCAGCAAGTGCCCAAGCACAAACGCGTGTCAACAAGTGTCCGAAAGTGTGACCAAGGGACATGCCAACCAATGCCCACGAGTGCAAACGACTGTCAACAAGTGTCGGCAAGTGCAACCAGCCGGCAACAACAACCGACAACAACTGACAACAACCGACAACAGGATCCGGTTGCCGCGTCAACAAGCGCAAACAAGTGCCAACAGGTGTTCACAAGCGGAAAGATGCCTGTGCCCGGCCCCTCGCACACACATGGCCTGGGTCATGGCAAAGGGCGTCCTTGGTGCCCAAAAACAACCAACGAAACTCCGGTGCATCAAGACCTCAACAGTGCACCTGCTGGTGAACTCACTCGAATCCACCCGTTGACTCTTGGTCACGCCTTGTGGGCACTTGGTGGCGTTTGCCGCCTGCCAACACTTGTTGCAGCCGTCCACACCAGACGCGCCACCAGCGTCCGCCAGGTCACACCTGTTCAGTCGGTGCTGGGTCGTACTGAGTCGGACACGGGACGCAGCGGGTTCCTACTGAGTCGCGGTTGTGGCAGGAGCGGATATTACCGAGTGGCACATGGTACGGGGCTGATTGGTCACGGAACTCCGGTTCCCTGCCAGTGGCAGGTCTGGTCGACACTTGCTTGCCCTTGTGGACCCGTGTTGACACCTGTCTGCACGCGTTGGCACTTGTTCTCTGCGTCAATCCCAACCGCAATTGGACCTGCAATGGCCATTTGTTGGTGCTCCAGTGACCCGCCCACACACCCCACCCCCACCGTCACACGCAGGTATTTGCGGGCCCTCACGCTCCTATTCGACCCAGCGGTGTCAAGCGTCGAGGATGTGCAACTGGAGGCGGTGGGCGCGAGCAGCGTGACCATTTCGTGGACCCTCGGGGGGTACCTGAAGTTCCCGTGGCGGCCCCGTGTGGCGCGGTTCCGGGGCGTATCGGTGTACACCCTCGACCCCGCGACTGGGCTTGTGGTGGAGCAGGCCCAGGAGTGGGAGAAGTCCGCCGGGACTGCGCTGTGGGAGTCCTTCACACCGACTTTCGTGCCCTACGAGCCCATTTGAGCGCCGGGGGCCGGGGTGAGCGAGGGACGCCCGAGGGCCTTGGGGCGGAGGGAATGCGTTTCCTGCGGCGCGCCCTGCAGCGCGCAGTTCGGCAGGTATTGGGCAACCGACGCCGCTTGGCCCATGGGCGACGGCAGTCCCTCCGCAGCTGGAGCTCTGCTGAGATTCGAGTGCAGCGGATGGTGTTCGGAGGATGGCTCTCATGGGGGCGGGGGGAGTGTGACGGGGAGGCCGGGACCCAACCCAACCCCCTCTACCCCCTTTGCAGGGAAACCTGCCGGACTGTGGAATAGTGCAGTTTTTGTGCATTGTTGACCCAAAAGCTGAAGCCCCTGTGACGTGTATTGACGTTGTTGTTTTGTGGTGCAAGGGGCAGCTCCTCTTGGGCACAAAAACACGCAATCGCCAACACAGTGCCCAAGCCAAACTCCGGGTGCGCCCAAACCCAAACCTCACCAAATGCAGTCGCTGCAGACTTGACTGAGGGAGTACCGCCCCTCCTCCTTAACCTCAGTCAAAGGGTGAGATTCCCATCCACCGCCTGGGCCCATCATTGGGGGGAGGGGGTGCCACGGGATGCGGCCGCGATGAGGTCAGGGCCCTCCCCCTTCGAGTTCTACCGCGTGTCTATCGGCGTCCCTCGTGGCCCACAGCCTAAGTGACACGCATCAGCAATCCCCCCCCCCCCCATTGCTTTGTATTGGGGACTGCCCTGCGCCTTGAGGACTGGTGTGCGACGTTGATGGCACCGATCATCATCATCGCCGGTTGTGCGCCACTGACGGCGGCTGGTGAGTAACCGGCCTGTGCTCCATTTTTTTTTCCCGCAAGGGTGTCTCCCCCTCCCTCCGCCCCCCAGACCAAAGGGACCATCGTGGGGAAAAACGAAATCACCTCGAAGAGAGGTTGTTAGATCAAGCGCAGGCGCGGGCGTCGCATACCCTCCCTTTTTTGGGGTCATTCGCATAGCATACCCCAAGGCATGATATTTGATGTCCAACCCCTTGTAAAATCATTATTTTGCCCAATAAGACCATCCCCCAATGGATTTTTTGATTCTGAGGCCTCTATCCCCTAAAACTGGATGTCACTTTTTTGGGGGGGGGTGGGGGGGGGTGGGGGGGGGTCAAAAGTTTTCGCTCAGAAGGCTCCAAGCAGTGGGGAAGCAGATCGCTATCAGACCACCGCTGGTCGAATGGTAACGCAGCCAACACAAAGTTTTTGGTCGGTGGTTCGAACCCTGGACGGCCGACTCTTGGCGGCGGCGGCGGCTGCGCCAAATTGACCTGATCAGGGTTCGAACCGGCGACCGTAGTAACTTCGTTCAGCTGCATTGCCATTCGGCGACTGCTTAGTCCCAGGCGTTAAGTCTCCCCACTGCTTGGGGCCGCGTCTGCCACTGACAAAAAACCCAAACTGTGTGTTTCTGTCTGACTAACTGCTCAAAGCCCATGCTATTTTTCGCTTTGTATTCTTTGAACACAAATGGTGCTCGTGTTTCTTTGTACACACACATTTTTATGATTGCATTGTTTGCGAGATTGAACAAGCCAATTCTGAAGTCGAAGCCATTCTCCGCGGACCATCGTGAAGCCGTCTCGGATGTGTTCCATGGCCCGGGTGTGGGGAGCAAGACGATGTGTGCATCTCGTTCTCGTACGAGAGAGAAGGAAGAAATGATTTCCATGCTAAATGCTCTTGTTACACCCACTCGCCTATACTTGTATAGTGCGATGGCTAGTGGTGAATTGTGTTGTGAGGTTCAAAACATGCTTCGTCATATCCGTGTGGGATGCATTGTAGATTGCTTTTATGTTGGTTTGTAATTTCATGAGATTTTGCATCGTGCTCAGAAACAAGCTATATTTTCGGGCAATCTTGATGTAGAACTAGGAGAAGCATTGCTTGGGTTGTTCTTGCATGGTTATAATTCATGCTTGTTTCAACGGCTATATAAAGAACAATCCACCAATGGGATTCGCTTTGATCGCAATTGCCCACATTTGTTGAATGATCCTCTCTTGAGTCCCATGGATTGTCATGTGATGGATATTGATTTGGCGAAACTAAAACCCCTTAAGGGTGTGCATTTCGGTATTGTTCCAAATGCTGACTTGGGTGGTTTGGATTCGAACGCATTGCTGGAGGTTGCTACGGAGAATGTGACGGACTATTCTGAATACACGTGCACGGGAGGCATTGGAGGGCATCCATGCGGCTAATATGGAGACTATTGTGGATGAGGATGGAGGTGAGATAGAGATTAATCTTCCCCATAAACGTCCCCACAGCTCTCTTTCAGCAGAGGAGAAGGCGGAGGCCAACACCAAAAAAGCGAAAAACAAGGTGAGTGCCCCAGAGTACTTGCATTGCAAAAATTAGTGTGTCTCACGACTCAAGTGGAATGATTCCAAGGCATTGTTTACTATCCTTGCGCCTCGCTTTTCCAAAGGTGACTCTCTACACTTTCCCGCCATGACTCTTCTTTGGGATGATATTCTCAAGGCTAATGATTGCTTTGAAGGTTTGCAGTATGAGTTGAATCCTCATGATCGTGTGGCACTCAAGAACCACAATGATTATCGGAACAAGAAACAATCACAACA
This sequence comes from Eutreptiella sp. 'Long Island Sound 2002', assembly GCA_964036045.1. Lineage (NCBI taxonomy): Eukaryota > Euglenozoa > Euglenophyceae > Eutreptiales > Eutreptiaceae > Eutreptiella > Eutreptiella sp. 'Long Island Sound 2002'. The sequence continues at coordinate 8,287,706 of OZ038398.1, read as the reverse complement.
AGCCACACTAGCTGAAGTACAAGATGTGACACAATTGGTTGCTCAACAACCCACACGGCCTCCACCTCCTCCTAACCCTACACCATCATCCACACAAGATTCCCATAATATGCTTTTGATGATTCAGCAGGTTGATACTTACTTGGCTCAGTTGTATGCTCGGTCCGCATGTGGTGAACAATTGTCTCAAGGTGAGCTAGATCAATGTATCAGCTTTGGCATTGTCGTGCTCAAGTGTTCAACAAGTAGGGGCGTTTCTAATTTCATCTTTGAGTTTTATGTGCTATGTCTTCACCGGTAGGGTTTGCCTGTGTAGGGTCGGGTTTGCCACTACTCAAGTCTGAGACAAGTGAGAAAAACCCTCTCCCATCCCCCCCAAGATATACCCATATGAGTTTTTTGGGTCCCCAAGATATACCCATACGAGGGTTTTTCCTTCTACCACTTTTAGGATACCCACCTAGCTCCCCCGGTACCGTGAAAGCCCTAGGACAAATACAACACACAGGGCAACATGGCAATGACAGGCTCGTCGAACAAATACCGTGGAGCTGGCCCGGCGGAAGCCATGGAGCCACCACTCACTTCTAGGGTGGTCCTGGGGCAGCAAGCCAGGTTCTAGCCCAAAGTGCATATTGCACTGGTCAAGGGGCAGCAAAGGGATGCACCCCTGGTCTGCACTGTGAGCCTCACCAATGGGGAGCGCCCCGAGTGTGGCCATACAAGCTCAACCGGGAGACCTAGTAAAAATGACAAAACCAGACCCCCCCCCCCCCGCCCCACACACACAGCTAGATTGCTCGGCTGCTTTGCATCCCACAGGCCTCCATCGCTGGTGTACCTGCCATTGCCATGTTCCACGTCAAAGTCTGTTGCTGTGCCACAAAGTCCGGTGCACAGACCGTGCCCAGGGCAGCCTGGGGAATAATGGGGGGGGGGGGGCGGGGGCCAAATCCAATTTACGTTGTAAATTACGTAAATTTTTGTAAATTTCTCAAAAAGTAGCATAAATGTCTGTAAATTTCTGTAAATTCAGGAACCAAAGTGCTTTGCACGTTATTAGATGGATATTTAGATATGTAGGAGGTCTAGAATTGTGAGTATTGAACATGAATTTTGTAAATTCTTCTTTCATGTGTCAGCCTTTTCAGAGATTTAGCTATTTTCATCAAACTGTCCATGCTTTGAGCGCCAGATTCCGCAAGACGAGGCGCTATACAAATGTCGTTTGTTTGCGTGCCGGAGATCCCACCCTCGAGAGCTAGCCCGGCTCGAGTGTGGTGCTTGCAAGGGTGGACGCCGGTGGTTACATAGTGCGTCTCACCCCCATCGAAATGGAGTACTTTGCATGTTATAAGATTTACACATTTAGCAATTGCCTTGGTTGTAGTGAAGCTTGTACATTGCTGTTTGTTTGGGCACTTTTTGTCATGTGACGTGGGTGCAAGAAGTCGCAGGGCGGTCCTTAAGGGACAAAAATTTTTTTTTTGCTAAGGACCGCCCTTAAGGACCGCCTCAAGGGACCACCAACCGCCAACCGCCAACTCCCATCAACCGCCAACCGCCACCAACCGCCAACCACCAACCGCCAGCCACCAACGGGCGACCAACCGCCAGCGGCGACCAACCGCCAACTGCCAACCACCACCAACCACCAATCACCAACCACCAACCGCCGCCAACCACCACCAACCGCTAGTTGCCAACTGCCGGCCGCCAACTGCCGCCAACCGCCAACCGCCAACCGCCACCAACCATGGTTGAGCACATGGAGTGCCCGCTTTTTTGGGTCGGTTTTTTTGGGAAAACTTGTTCCGGAACACTTTTTTTTCTTTTTTTCGTTAAGGACCGCCTTGAGCAGTCGGGTCGCAAGAATTTCCGTGTTAATTAACGACCCAGAGTACTTTGCATGTTATAAGATTTACACACTTAGCAATTGGCTTGCTTGTAGTGCAGCTTGCACAGTGCTGTTTGTTGTGGCAGTTTTTGTCATGTGATGTGGGTGTGCAAGCAAGAAGCGGAGGCCGAGTGGCAAGAATTCGCTACACCCGCTGCCGCCCTCCGCCACATCAAAGCCGAAGGTGTGCCCTCAACTCTGCAGCAAGTGCAAATCGAGCGCGCCGCAAACAATTCCAAGCCCCGCAATGGCTTTGAGTTCTCATACAAGCCCCCCGCCGCCGCCGCGCCACAGCAACCCCCCCAGTCCCAAGCCGCCTCCCCTCCCACTACGACACAATCCATTGGCAGCTTTGTCGAAGTTTTGGGTTCGTCCTATTGCAGTAGTTGCTGCGGCAAACTGTGTCGGGTGACGAGCTCATGCTCACAATGCAAGCGGGGTGTCCATGAGCATGGCTTTGTCACGGTGGGAGGTGAGGGGCACCGTTGGTGTTTTGCGTGTGCTTGTAGAGGCTGTGAAAAGCCTTTGGGTAACACTGATACCCAACAATGCATGCACATTGAATGTGCACTTGATGGTTCATGTCTCCAGTGTGCTCAACCCATATGCCTGCCTTGCCCTCCCCCTACCAAAACTCGTACCTTCCACACTTCATGGCAATCAGGGCGCCCCTGGCTAAAGTATGAGAACGGTTTGTGTTTTGTACTGCTAGTGTTCCTTGTCACTGTCACCGCGTGGTCGCTGAAATTGCCTGCCTATTTGTTGTTGCCTGCGTCCTGGTAGTGCCTCTTGTAACTGTCACTGTAATCTATGTTGTTTGCACTGTAACTGCCACTGCTCGGTATGTAATAAAAAATTTTATCTTCCTGTTGCAGGCCCTGAATTGGATCCCGAGGCCTTCGCGTTGTGGCTGCGAGGCGTCAAACAATGATGCCTCGCAGCAATCAGCGGCGAGCAGTGCCGCATTCTCTTTTTGTGTTGTGTAGTTGTGCAGTTTGTTTTACCTTGGCTGCTAACCTGCTAACCTTCCGTCCTGCTGTGTCTGCTTCCCCAACCCCCCCACAAAGAAAATTGCAAGACTAATTGCGTAACTCTTGTTTGTAACCTGTGTATGTATCCACTCACCCTCCCACACACTGTAAACTAACAACATACATGGAAATTAACGTATGTCCCCCACCCCAGCCGCAACGACCCCCTTCCCCAGGCCGGAGTGCACCAAAATTTTTGCCCTTTGTTTCTCAATTTTTCACCATCTTTTTGCCCTTGTGGCAAGACAAAATTTGGACCACAGCCTGGGTCCATGGTGTATTCCCCATCCCCCATGACCCCCTCTACCCCCCGGCAGTGCTTGGGCAAACCAACCTGAAACAAACCCTGCCTGCCGGTATATATAAGTATGTTCACACACATTTTCTAATCCAAACACCAAACCAACCATGCAAATGGTGGGAAAACGCCACTTGGGGTCACAAGGCCCAAGCAACCAATCACAAAACTCTACATTACTTTTTTCTGAGTTTTGCACATTGGTTGAGCTGTTGAGTGACACTGTCTTTTTCTTAAATTTATACTTTTTGAAGGAAATTTACGCCACTTTTGGGAAAATTTACATCAATTTACACAAGGTGGGGGCCGGGGGCCAAAAGCACTGTAAACCCCCGTAACTCCCCGGGCTGGCCCAGGGCCCCCAAAGCCCCATGCCCACCCTAGCTCATGTCCGCAGCGGAGGCGGCGGCCCGCCCCACTCCATGACTACAGCGGCGGAGGCATCCAGAGAGGGCGTCTAGTGCTGCCCCAAGCCTGCAGTCACAGCCCCCAACCCCCCCCACCCCAACGCCACCAATACCATGGCTAGGGCTGTGTTTGATGCCGGAGGGAAAAAACAAATGCCGTCGACGGGGTTTCAGTCCTGGACCCCAACCCGTGCGGCGTGAGAGCAGGAGGGAGGGGGGGGGTGGAGGGCATTGTTGATCTCGTCATTTCATTCTGAGCATTTTGAACATACACAAGTGGGGGTGGGGTGGGGGGGGGGGGGGCTGTGTGTGTGGCAATGAATCATTCATCTGTGCCAAAGTAATGGTGACACCACAAGCAATGTCCTCACGGTGAACGGGCCTGCGTTTGGCAGTACTGTGTGTGACGCCCAACATTTTCAAAACAGCTCCACAGCATCGCTCAGGCACATCACCTCTCTACAGCATTGTTCGCACTGTGGTTTGGATACCCCGCCTTGTGCGGCCTTTCCTCCCTCTCCGCACAACAACAAGACTATGTACAGGCCATGCGTCCATACCGCACCCTGCAGCCCACGTGTGCATGTCCTGACCCCTGCAAATCTTCACGCTGTGCATCCTGTTTCATGCCGGGGCCTGGGGGATCAGGGCAGGAGGCCGAAGAAGGGTTTCGAAAGGGGTGGCTAGAGCGGTCACTGGTGTTGTGGGGAGCACGTAGGACACGAGGCGTAGCAGGGACACACAACGGTCGGTGGGCCGTTGTGGTTGTGCAGAAAGTTTGCGCTGGAACATTCTGTCACTCATACCTGCCCCCCCCCCCCCCCTTCAGGCGCATGCCTGGGGAAGATGGTCTTACCCTGAGAAGTTTTTAGTGACTCACAGAGTGCACAAACATCCTGGTTTGCCAGGTCTGGTATGGACTGCCACGGGTAGTGGACGACAGGGCTGAACCTTTTGGCCGCTCAGTCCACAGGGCTTGTCGCAACATGAAGAGAGGGGGGAAGGATATTCATTGGTGTGTCATAATACAGGACGAGCTGTGCACAGGCATGTGGTTCAACAAAGATGAGTGTTGGAACGATTGCATTCTTGAAGATCAATATCTTGAACAGTTTATGCCAGCGCAAGCCTGATGTTCCTTTTTGATTTTTTTTGCTTACACCTGTTGACACTTTTTTCGCATCATTGACAGTTGTTCACCAGTTAGGATCTTTAGTAAGTAGTTTCTTAGTGTTATTGGAAGGCTCAAAATTTTTTTTTGCACATTAGAATGTGAAGAATTTTAAATATTTCATAGGTAGTTTGAGGAATTTCAGTAATACTTTAGATTAGTTTTGTTTCATGTATCGGTTTTAGCTTATTAAGAACAATTTATTGTTGTTTAGAGAATGAAGTTTCTTTTTTTCCATTTAAAAGCCAGATGCTACATTCACAGATTTTTTCCTGATTTTTAAGTAGAATTTTATTTCGACCTTTTTTGTCTGATTACTGTGATAGGAGGTCCGCTTGTAATTGGTAAATCATTTTCTGGAACACTTGCTGTGTGGAAATTGACGTGCTCACTTCGTATCGCTGTGGCTTTGTAAAGGCCCAAGTGCAAACAACTGCCAACAGGTTTCAGCAATTGTCAACAAGTGTTGAAGCCTGGGGAACAAGTGTTGATGGCTGTCAACAAATGCCACTGAGTGCAAACAAGTGTCAACGACTTCCCACAAGTGTGTGCCTGTTTCATGATGAGAATTGCCCACGACAGCCTTGAGCGCTGTGATCAAGCCTTTTTTTAGTGGCTTGGATACCCTCCCCCAGGGGGGGGGGTGCCTGCCTGCCTTTTTGGAAATTCTGGGTGCCCTCAGCGGAATCCCCCCCCCCCCCCGGTGGGGGTAGGCCAAGAGTGGGTTGGGATGTTTTGGGAAAAATATTTGTAACCAAAATATTCATTTTGCCCCTGAGCAGTGGGTTGCCAGATCTGGTCAGTACCCCAGCGGTACTATATCATCTGTAACCCAGAGGTCCTGGGCTCAAATCCTCGGCGCTAGGGTAATTAAGGCAGCAGATGCAACAGGTTGGGCGAGGCTGAGATTTTATGGGGGAAAAGTTTCAAACTGAAATAGCTATTCCACCCCTGAGCTGGATGTTGTTAGAGGTGGACCAGGCGGTGAGTGGGTGCCTGCCTCCTTGACTGGACCCCCCCCCCCCCCCCTAGGGTAGGGGTGGGACAAAAGCAGTGCCTGCTCTGAAAAAGTGCCTGCCTCCTCCAAGATTTCACCCCCCCCCTCCCCCCGTATCACAAAAAAGGCTTGGCTGTGATGGCGATTCCCAATGCAAATCCCCAATGCAAAAGCACCAAATAGCCGAATATTGAGTGCCACGCCCACTCAGCGAGAGGTCCAGTGTGTGAATTGGCTGGCAAGCTTCCTCGGAACACCAAGCGGCGGCTGGTCCTAGCGGTGCACTGTTGGCCATTCACCGCTCCACATGCTCAGAGGCCCCAATGGCTAGGAATGGGAACAACAGCCCTACCAGCACAGACACCATGGGGGAGCCCAATGAGGCAAGGCTGTGCATACATGTTCAGGCTCAAATGGATTTGTGAGCAATTGTTTCCCTTTGTTCCCCTCGCCAGCACGATAGTTCACCCAGAAACGTGGGTGGGAAAAATGTAGACGCACTGCGGGTCATCCGTAATTACAACACAAAGGAATATGCCTCAAACTGGTGGAGAAAACAGCTTTGGAAAGCAAGACAACAAATGTGATGCAACAGCAACAACAATAGCTGCGGAACCCCAGAGACCTGGGGCAAAGTGCACATGGACATACAGAGACGAACCCTAGCTGGGCCACAATTCCAACCCCCTCGCCCACCACCACCACCACCACCACCCACATTGCCCTAAACCATCGCGGAGAGGGCAGAAAGGTGATGGAAGTGAGCGCACAAGATGACTTATTTTACAAAAGGGATGTGTATGAGGGGGGGTGCACCAATGGCGCTGGATGGCACATTTGACGCAGACGATGAAGCAGGTGAGTGGACACGGCGATGCAAATTAAAGTCCTCTCAAAGATCGGAAATTGACGAAAACAATGCAGAAAGAAGGGAAGCGCCACGCGATAGGACACAAACACAAACCATGCAGGCATGTGAGTGACCTGTGGTTGTGGCAACAAGATTTTGACAAGGGGGGAGGTACGGCACGCGGTGCACGCGGTGCGACACGCGGTGCGCACGCGGTGCGCGGTCTTTTGGGTAGTGCGGCTGACTCTTTTCCCATAATTCCCCCTTGTGCTTTTTCTCAGCACCTCACCGGCCCTGTAGCACCCCCCCTCCGGTGAGCCCGTGTGCCGTGGCTGCGGGATAGGGCGCCAAGCTAGGTTGCGATGGCTGTCGCGATGGTGGACAATAGCCACGGGTGCCTCAGCCCCTCCCCTGTAGGGAAAACCACAAGCCACAATCAGAGGCACAAATGTTTTCCGCGGAAGCGCACGTAGGGCGAGGGCGGGGGTGTGTGCATTATTTGTAGTGTGTGCCAAGTAGTAATCGTTGCTTGTTGTTTCATTCCACTGTTTTCTATCCCAGAAAGTGTTCCCCATTCTTTTGTCCTATTTTCTTCGATGCCTCCATTCCGTGAAAATGAGAAGGCGCAACGCCACCGTCTGCGATCCGTTGCTTTGAATCTGTCCGCGGACCAGGCTGCAGAGGCGCTGGAGTTCATGGCCAAACGTTGGCATGAAATTTTGGACGGTAAAGGTGTGTTGCACTGTCTTTTGTTTTGCTGTGCTATGCAGTGTTACAGGGTGCTTTGTTGTGTTGTGATGTGTTGTTCTTTGGTGCTCTTGACTGTGTAATGTGATTTCATCTATCGCGTTTTGTTGTTCTGTGATGCGATGTGATGTGCTATCGTTTTTCTCCCTAAAATTACCACAAATGCTGTTTTCTTGTAGGAATTTCCCCCGCGCAAGACGCTGCCAACACCGTCGGTCCCCCATTTACTGATTGTGCCCAACACTTGGTGCTGAAATGGGAGGTGCTGCCCACTGCGGAGATGGGGAGCCAGGATTTCAAGGACATTGTTCGAAAAATGGCGGAGATTTTGAGAGGGCGATGGCGGTCAGCAAGCGGCAAATTCCGCAAGGAAAACCGTCGCGCGTATGTGCGCCGTCGCAGCGAGTCGTCGGACAACAACCTTCAGCATATTTATGATGTGCGGAAACAGGTGTGTAATTCTGGTTCGGTGACGTTCTGCTTTTTTATTTTCCCTTGCATTTCCGCTACGCTTTCCCTTCGCAGATTGCTGCTTGCAAAGCTGTGGAGGATAGGGCAGTTGAGGCCCTGAACGCAACGTTTGCACGGACACCGGCGCCCCCTATTCCAGCCTTTTACATTTCCAAGGGCCATCGAACCTTCAATGAGCAGTTCAAGATTGGCCATTACAATTATTGGCTGGATGCTGATTCCTTGTCGTACGGCCCTGCTGAAGATCCGGCGCAGCATAAGTTACCAGAACGTGTACGTGAACTTTATCGCTGGCACAAGGGTCATCATGGTGCAGATGCGCGCGAAGGAGGCAGCAAAGTGGCTCCAGCAATTGCTCAGGTGTGCCAGCAGTGGGTAGGGGGTGCAGAAATTGGGACCCTGGGACCTGTGGCACGCATCAGACTAAAAATTAAAAATGCCCTGTATGCCCACTGACGAGTTGATTGGCCATCTGGATGAGTACTTGGACACAATTTCAGGGACACGCATGCACCCTTTGAGACCGAAGGCCGAGGGCATCGCTGAGTGGGACGCCATGTGCGGGAAGTACAAAACACGGCAATATCAGGTGAGCCACATGGGCATGGATTCCAGCTGCGCTGAGGAGTTGTACATGAAGTACGGTGGATATGGGCCCTTGAAGGAGCGAGCTGCGTTGTACAACATGTTGTACTTGTTGAAACAATCCCCATCATACAGGGCCGTCGTGACAACGGATACTCGCCCGCAAATTTGGTGGGACCAAGTTTGGTCCAGCCTTGAGTTCTTCAACGAAGTTGTTGACGAGATCCATTGGGAAAAGCGGCTGTCCAAGTGGAACCATTGCCCCTTGTATCCGTACTTGGCTACGGCCATCGGCGACACATACCCGTTGTGTTCCTACGGTGGAGAACTCAGTGATGTCTTGTACCAGCCGAAGTACGAGGAGGAGGTGTTCAAGATCCTGCTGATGAACGACTTCTTGGGGAACTATGTGTGGTTTGGAGGGATCTGCTGCGGAGTTCGAGCAGACGCACGGATTATGAAAGAGCAGGGGCCCCCTTCGCGCAGCTTGAAGCGAGGGGAAGCACATTTGTTGGATGGTGGGTTTGGTGGCCGCCTCGGGTCCGTCACCCCTTTTCCAAAGCCCCCGAAGAAGGAGATGCCTAGGTGGAAAACGAAGGCAAATGATGGGCATAGTTTCGTGCGTGCCCGTTCGGAGCATGTCTTGACGCAGTTGCATGCATGGGGCGTGTGCCGTGACACGTACCGGAAATATGGACATTGCCTTCCGGACCGGATCCAGAAATTGCATTGGATGGTGCGTGCGGTTGTGCACATCCAACAATTTCTGAATGCCAGGAACGTCCGCTACGAGCCGCACGGACCATGGGAACACTTTCCCGACGCCATCTTTGGCCAACCAAAGGCCACACGGCGGCACACGGACTCGGATTCATCCTCTTCCGACTCCGATACATCATCCACCTCATTAGGGTCATTCCTTACAAGCGCCGAGGAGAACGAGGAGTAGACAAATGAAGTGATGCAACTACCTTGTGGAATGGGGCAATCCACAAGGTAGCCAAGCGAAACGCGAAACGGACGAAACGACTACCCAATGGGATTGGGCACCCCATTGGGTGGTGAATCGAAACGCGAAACGGTCGAAACGAAGTACTTTGCGGGTTTGGGCAGCCCGTGAGGTGCTTGGCAAGCATTGCAAATTGGCTGCATGTTTGCCCCGCTCTTTGGTGTTGGGCCGTGCTAGAGAGCGGATCCTTCTCCTTTCATCATCAACCAACGGCCCCCTCCGTCAGGGGGTGTGGGCGGCTACAACCACCATGCAATTGGTGAGGAGGATGGAGTGGAGGCCTCCGTTGTTGTATGCTTACCCCTTAGGCCACCGCGTCCTTGACAACCTGAAAAATCACTGAAAATTTTCGAGACTATGATGAAAAGAACGCACGCGGTGCGCACGCGGTGCGACACGCGGTGCACGCGGTGCGCGTACCTCCCCCAAGGGGACAGGGGGCGTGCGGATATCCAACGCCTTGGCCAATGCAGTGCAAACGCACTTGATGTATGCCCCACGCTCTCCCTTTTGCCCCATATTCCAAGAGCATTGAGACCCTGGCTTTTGAGGACTCAGCAGGAATTTGTTTACCTGGCATAGCTTGGGATTTGCATTCATCCTCATGGAACATATCAACCGGGGGGGTTGCAGCTTTTCTGCCACATGCATACACATGGATGTCCCGCCGTCAATTTGCTGCTGTGGTGGTCCACCCCCCAGGACACCTCACCCCTACGTTTGGCCCCTCATGAAGATGGCAACCGCGGAGCCCTCCCTGCATACAACCACCCTACTACAAGGATTTTTCCACTCGCCCGGCTGCAGGAGACGCATGCCCCCACCCCCCCCCCCCCCCGCCCCAGCTCGTACACATTGGCACCAAAGTGTCGAAGAAGCCTCGAGAGAGAAAGAAAGGCGTAAAAAAGCTGGCAGACTCACACCAGCCAACAGCTATCGTTTTTACAGAGCTGTAGGGACTGCACAAGCCTCCCCAAGGAAAGTTTCCCAACACCTTCTCTGCCTACCCACCCAAAGTTCCAAATGATGATGTCCCTGTTATCCAGAACTGTTTCACTGTTCCTCTGATTTCTCTCTCTCTCTCTCTGTTCCTGACACACACACTGTTTGGATTGATTTCCTGTCTGCTGACGTATGCCTACTGAGAGTGTGTGTGTCTTTGAGGTTTAACCAGGTTTGGCATAGAGAATAATGATGCACTTGTGCCTTATTGTGGAGTGCATTACCTCAAGTTTGCATTTTTGCAGCACTGTCTGTCTGTTTTCCTTCTAATCTCATCTCATCTCATTCTCAATCTCTTAGGTCTCATCCCCCCCCCCCTCGCGGGTGGTGCCTCTTGTCTGCATATGGGCCTGTGGGAGAGGAATTTCCGCACCAGAATGGAGCCACCGCTGCCAGGATTGAGCAACGTCTGTCAAGTGCCTATGGAGCATGGGGGTAGGACTGTTGTTGACGAATCGTTGTCCGCTCTGCTTTCCTTTAGATTGTACCTCTTTGCCCATCTGGTGAAAGATGCGCATCCACACTTTTTGGCAAGTTGGCCCTATGGCTGCTTTGGTTGCGCTCTTCGGCTGCCTTGTCTGCAGGAGACTGGCAGTGAACCACTGGCACATTGCCCCAGAACTGCACACGTCGCTGCACACACCCTCTGCTCCGGCAATGACAAGTCGTCCAACAGCTTCCCGCCCGTTGCCTCTCTTCCACAGACGGACTACGGCAGGTATTTCTTCTGTGGGGTAGGAATAGGGCTCGCTGTTTCTGGAAGCCCATGAATCGCTGACACGAGTGCTGAAGGCCTCTCGGTGGTGATCGAGCTTGCTGGGCCCTGAGTGGAATGCCCATGCATCTCGATGTCTAACTGTAAGTGTGTCTAAAGATGTGTGCACATTGCCATGGGTGTCACAGGTTCTGGCTAGAAACACTGCCAGTCTGTTAGGAGGCAGGTTTCGTCTTCGTGCAAGACCCCCAATTGTTGGTCAAGCGGCGGCGGTCGATGGTTCTTCTGATGCAGCTGGAGGCAACCATCCCACTGATTCTCCCCCTGCTGGGGCCTTGGCACACCCCCCTAATCCCCCTGACCCACAGGCTGCTGAAAATCGTGCAGGTGAAAGTGTCCCGTTCCTGCTGTGGGGCACCTGCTCAACCCACCGCATGGGACGACCTGAGCGACTCTGGTCATCACACACGCCTTCCAACCCCTCGCCCCCCCTACCATCCTCCGTGCTTCACTCTCCTCAGCTCTTCCGCTCCTGGATTGTAGTGGGGTAGCACAGCTTGATCGGTTGGGATCAGCCATGGGTTTGCTGCACCTTCAGCAAACCGGCAGTGCGCCTTTCGGTACTGTATTATGTAAACTACTTTGGGATTGACAAAACACGGCTCAGCCAGGGCAGAAAGCATGCCTTCGGGCTGGAGGGTGATGAAAGGTTGTATATCGCCGTGCTTCGGCCCAAAGAGAAGAACCGCCGAACACTGCTGCATACACATACCAGGACGTGCATGTGTGGAGCGCTTTGTGACCTTCGTGCCCCCCCCCCCCCCCATCGCACCGTAGGTCGGGTTTGTTTGTTGCTTTCATTCAGCTGCAGTATGCGGAATGCAGACATCACTGTTGCCGAGGATTCGGCGCCTGGGGCTTCAGATGAAGATGCACCAATTTTCCCCCCAAAAAAGCTCGATCACACAGATTTTTTGGATAAACAGATCAAACCAAATCATGCAACTCGAATCAATCTGTGTGGCGGTTGACTGCGTGAGGTGCCAAAAGAAGTGCACCATTGACAGCCGATCCGAGAAGTCACGGGTGTTTTAAAAATTTCGAAGAGTGGGAGGCCATGTTTGGTGACTGGATACTTCCGAAGCAGCTGCAACGAGACGGGGTAGGGTGGTTGGAACGGTTGTGCTTGTGGTCCATTGGCACTGCAATCCCGTCCAACATATCGCAATAGTGCAGGGGGTGGGATGTGATAGCCTGTATCCCTGGATCAGAAAAAATTGGCCATCTTTCAGATGGGGTTTCGAGGCAAATACAGTAGCCCAAGCTTACAGCCCCAGCATGGTGTAGCTGGGGATAACAGAGTCTGCATTTCTCTTTTGTGCACGCTGAAAAGCCTTTCTCCAAGGCAAAGAAATCTGTCTTTTGCCACAAACAGGTTCATTAATAATCTTGATGAAACCGCCAGAACCGGATGTCTTTGCCGTTGTCCTGTTTCAGGTACCCCTGCTGCAGTTGCTGAGCGGTTCCTGCACACTGCACAGTCCGCTTCAACCACCTCAATTCCTGTTGCTGCCCGATCAGCGACATGGAACAGTTTGGGATGGAGCCTGACGGTTGCAAGTATTTTTGCCTCCGCCGTCGTGATGATGGTTATGCGCTGGGGGCATTGCCTGAAGAAGGCTCTGATGTACTCCACAGGTGAGTCTTTGCATTGCCTCGTGCAGGGGATGACTTCAGTAGCAAGTTGAATCCATGCTCATCGCCAGATCAGTCCCGGTGGCTCTTCCCTGCTAAAAGTCCAACCGGCTACGGGTGGGGTTGCAAGGCCAGCCAGAGGTATTTCTTGCATTTATTTACGTTTCAGGATGTTCGGTGGCACTAGAGTCACCACCGGCATTGCCCCACCGGCTAATCCCTTTCTGGTGGGGGAACACCTGTATTGAACACCTGTGCAACTGTTTGCATTGCAGATTAGATGACACCTCCACTCGGCCCACCTCCCATGCCTGCCGGCACTCCTTGGAGATGACCTCAATGAGGTTAAGTGTGCCAGTACCGCCTTGGCTACACTTCAAGCGTCCCTCGAAACGATGTATGATTTGTAGTGGCAGATTGAACAGCTCGGTCGGTCTATCTCACACTCCCCAGATCTCCATTTGCATGTCCGATGCAATGAGATGAAATGAATTCTTACACCCGCACCAAATGCTCCTGCGACATTCTTTCCACCTTCCACAGACTGACAGCATTGCGCCGTGTGTGGGAACAAGTTTTAGGGTGAGCAGCCAGGTGGCGTTCTTGTTCTTGTTTGTCTGCAATGGAGCAGTAGCCGTCGCTGGTCTTTGGTTACGGAGTTGACTAATTGCTACACCTTGGAATGGTTCTTGACATTTTCGCATTGACTGGGGTCGTTCCTCGTGTCATGTCCACGTTTCATGCCAAGTGTGCATACCCGATTCGGAGCAGTGAAATCGCAGCAGATGCTTGAGTGACCTGTCATATTGTAATCCTTAGTGACCAGCTTCAAATTATGACGTTCAAGTTGTGATGCAGCCAGCGGTGTAAGACACGAAGATGTACTTTTTGCCAGGACAGACGGGTCTGACACACTTTGGCGGCCAATTTGTCAAGCCGGTCCCGTGGAATGGGACGGTCTCGGATTGCGGAAAGCAAGAGCCGCTGCTTCCCATAAAAGCCAGCTACATCGTGGTCTGCACGACGCCCACCTGTAGTGCAAAGTGGTGGCCGGGGCAGAGGGAGCGGTATGACCCGGGAAGACAATATGGGGCCCAGGCATCAGAAATATCAACCTCGCCACGGGTCTGTGTGACTAAAGGGACTGAACTGAGAAACATTTGAGGGAAAACGCAACGCTCTTTCGAGAAAATAAATCCCGTGGGAATTCACTTCCTGTGGGGAAAGGTATGGAGCCGGGCCACAGACATGACCGTGGGTAATGGGTGCTGCCAGGGCTGCACTTAAGGAGGAGGGAGGCTGTAGGAAGAGTTCAAGAGCGGCTTCAGGGGCGGTTATTGTCGGGTGGAAAGCGGTTGCAGTAGCCGTACTGACGAATTCAAAACGATTGCAGGGCGATGTGGGGCAGCTGGAAGCAGTTGGGGGGGCGCTCTTGCCACGGTGCGCGCGCGATGTGCGCACGGTGCACGTTTTGGGTATATTGGGGGGCTCTCCTGGTGATAAGTGCAGCCATCAAGAGGCCTTCAGGAAAGAACAAAAACTACCCCGAAGCCTCTGTATTGGCAAGGCAGGTCTTGTGCTTGCAACCAAGCTTTTCTAGGGTTCTCTGGGGTGTTTGGGTGGGTGCATCTTGGGCATGGGGAAAATTGGCCTGCGCCCGGGGGGGGGGTCACAGCTGTCGCCGGAAGGAGGGGGGGGGGGGGGGGGTCTGGGAAATGGGCACCTGTGGCAGGCCGGTCCAAAGAGGCCAGTCTAAAAGCTCTAATGATGACTCACCACGTGCGCCACGAAGATTTTTTTTGCCGAAAAATTTTCCCTATGATACATACCTCAAAATGATCAGCGCATCGTGGGGATCATTTTGAGCCATATATGTTGGGGTGCCGCAGGACCCCCCCTAACCACCCCCGGCGGCCCGTCAGGGGTCCTCGTCACGGCTGGCCAGAAGGGGGGGGGGGGGGGAATGGACATCAGTGACCCCCCGTGGGCGCAAGCCAATTTTCCCCCACCCTTGGGATGGTGCACCGGTGTTTCACTCCTGATAGTTGCCACGGTGCGGATGCGGTGCGCGCGCGGTGCAACAACACCCTCTTGGGGCGGAACTGACATCCTCTGGGGAGGGGGGGGGGGGTACAACACCCCCTTCAGGCGCAGGCCTGGCTGCGTGCTGCCCCTCCCCCTTCGCATGCGCTGCTGCCCTTCACCATCGCAGGCGGTTGTCCCGGGGGTTCTCCGGCCGCGAACGTTCGCCTGCGTCTGCGCCCCAGCCCCATGGCCCCCCTCCCCATTGCCCCCCGGGGCCCCTCCCAACGCCCCCCCCAAACGCCCCTCCGTTCCGCGGCCACCGGGACGCAAACCGCAACGGGCACCGCCACCCTCCGCACGGGGCGCCCCGCGGCCCCGGAGACGCGTGCGGTCATCCTCCCGGGCTTTCTGGCGGGCGCTGCCGAGTACGAGGAGTTCACCGCAATACTCGCGCGCCGGGGCTGCTTCAGCAGCGTCTCGGTCCTCCCGATTCAGTCGTGGCAATGGTACCCGACTCTCTTCGGGGGCAGTTTCCGGTTCTACCTCGACGCACTGGAGGCGGAGCTCACCGACGGCGAGCCTGTCACGCTCCTCGGCCACTCCGCCGGGGGCTGGCTGGCGCGGCTGTACCTCGGCGTGAGCCGCGAGGGCCGCGTCTACGACGGCAAGACCTACGCGGCACCGCGCGCGGCGGTGCGCACCCTCGTGACGTTAGGATCGCCCCACTACAGCACGGAGGAGTACCCGCTGGGCCGCGTCTCGGAGCGCCGCCGCGGGGAGGACGCCGCGCTGCCGGCCGCCGCGCGCGCATCGTCGCTGCAGCTGACGAACCACTTGTACGATGGACCGGAGACCGTCGGGTGCCGGCTGGTCAGCGTGTGTGGGACGTCGGTGCGCGGGGAGAAGGGGAGCAATGTGGGGTTCTCCTATAAATGCAATGGCTGCCCCGAGGACAGCGCGGGTGACGGGGTCATCCCGCTGCGCATTGGAATGGCGAACGGCGGCGAGGCGGTGGAGGTGGACTGCACCCACGGCGCCAAGACGCCGGATTGGTACGGCAGCGAGGCCGGGGTGCCTCAGTGGATCGACTACGCGTGCCCTCCTCCGCAGTCTGCGGCGGCGGTGGAGTGACCCCCCAGGGATGCATTGGAAGGGGCGTAGGTACCCCCCCGCCCCCTCCAGGCCGCCCAGCCTATGCCCAGCCACTGTCTCCCTGACGGCAAGCGCCAACTTCAATGGCATTTATAACCGACAGCAACCGCCTCCAACCGCTTTGGCAACCGCCTCCAACCGCCTGTCTAACCGCCTCTGGGGCGGCTACGGTCCCCTCCCTTCTAATGCATCCCTGATGACCCGCTGTGACACGCTGCAGGACTTGGGGGCTCCTCCTCGGCTCAGGCACGGCCACAAGGGCCCAAGAATTACGACAAACTCGCATAGTTCACCGAAGGACAGCCACGGTATTTACAAATGCAACAAACCCATGCAACTGCACGTGACTGAGTCAGCCCCCTCGATTTGCATGCCATAATCTAACCCAAGGTGCATCTGCACCACCTTAAGTCCCAAAGGGCATGAGTTTGACTTAGTGGGCGCGTTGCTGCTCCCACCCAAATGCAAGTTGCTCGGGGGGGGGGCGCACGACATGCGGTGCTGTCGGTTGAAACGAGGCACCGCCCCCACCTCCCCAGTCCCTCCCACCAATGACCTCAATCAAACCAATGGAAACAAGGGTCAAAGCGGTGGGAGGAAGCAGGACCCATAAATCTGACGCAGAGGCGGCGAATGAGAGTGGCGCTGAAGCGGCACTGAAACTGTGTATCTACAATCGGCTTCCGGGTTTGGGCCCCTGGAAGAAACAGTTCAATTTTGTCCCAAGGAATGTTTTTCTGATGTGCGTGGGTGCGTTGGCCGGCTTGTGTTGGCCAGGGCCCCAAATGCCCCCCCACCCCCCCCCCACCCCAGAGGAGGGGTCGGCGAGCGGTGTAGCCCTCAGGGTCCCGTCTCGTCTGAGGTGACCAAGGCGCAGCGGGCTCACCGGGAGCTCCGCTTCCTCGAGTGCTCCTGGGGCAGGGAAGTGCTCAGCACGCCCCAGGACCTTCCATCCACAGTGTGCAGCGCCACCTGTGACCCTCTGGGTCAGTCAAGGAGCGCCACAGGCCACATGCCCTGTGCACCCCTCTGGGGTTCAGTCGTGGGCTGGAGGAAGCCGCAGGTCACCCGACCTACAGACTCCCCCAGCAGCCTCAGTGTAGGGCTCCCCTGCCCCGCTGCTGGGGCCCGGAGCACCGGGCACACACATCCCCCCCCACACGCTGACAGGAGGACCGCAGCCCAATGGAGACAAAAGGTGTGCAACTGTGCCCTGACCCAGTGCCCTGAACCCCCCACATGCCCTGAGCGCGCGCGACATACACACAGGCACGGCGGTATCTCCCTCCCACCAGCGCCTTGGTGGGGTTCGGGGATCGTCAACAGTCTGGGGGGCTGTGAGACCAGACAGCCGGGGTAGGGCCCAGTCGTGCTGGTGAGGGAAGGACACACTGGCCGTGGGAACCTGCCTCCGGTGCGAGCCACGACCCAAACCAAACCCAACCCCCCCCCCCCCCGCCCCCCGGGACGGCGTGTGGCCGACAGGGGCCAGCAATAGCCAGCACGCCCCCAGCGATCCAACATGGAACAAGGCATGAATGCTACGACCCAAACTCAGGCCAGGAAGCGGCGCCATCAGGCGATCAAGCCCGGAACCCGAAGACCACCGGGCGGCCTTTCGCCCGATGGGGGGAGGTGCGGGAGCAGCGCACGGGGGATGGGACAGTCCGCGCGACATCGCTTTGTGACTGCCAACGGCTGGGCACCACAGCAGGCCACCGAGGCAAGTGTTGCGCGGATTGGGGCGAGCAGCAGCAGGGGCACAGGAGCAGCCCCCCCGTCCGAAAGCACGGCTGCTGTGTCATGCAGAGGGCAAGGCAGCCCTGCCCTCGGATACTGTGCACCACAGCCGAAGCCATTCGGGCCCCTGAACACCCCAAAGCAACCCGAACCAGCCCCCTGATGACCCTTGCCTTGAGACCTCTATCCTCCTGGAAAATGGATCCCATTTTTTTGGGAGGGGAGGCGGCGGGGGGGGGGGGGGGTCAAAAGTTTTTGGTTAGAAGCATTTGAACCAGGGTCGAGTATAATAAGGGCTCGAGGTCGATCGATCGGCTGAGCCGGCGATCACTGAACCGCCGGCTGGTGCGTGGAATGCAGTGCAGACACGACAGATATGTTTAGGATGTGCCCACATGCAAAAGTGTGGTATGCACATGTCATGCAAACAGTCTGCTTGACTCAGGGGATGTTCTCATCGATCACAGGTGCTGGCTGGCTGCTGCTGGCGCCGTTGAACTGCCCGATTCCAGTCCCAGGTACGGCCTGTGTCCCAAGCAGACCTGCCAAACGGGTCTTGACAAATATTGCGCTGAAGGAAAACATTGCGTGTTTAGCAAACAGTCCGCAGATATGGTCAGCCAGGGGGGGAATCACCTCGAAGAGAGGTTGTTAGATCAACTGCAGGCACGGACGCCATACACCCTCCTTTTGGGGGGTCATTGGCGTAGCATACTCCAAGGCATGATATTGGATGTCCAACCCCTTGTGGAATCATTATTTTGCCCGACAAAACAATCCCCCGGCCTCTGACACACACAGACATGGCCTGCGGTGCCATCCGATGCAAGTGCTTGGATTCCTCTGCAAATCTCTGGGCCCTGAGTGCAGGCACCCGATGGGCCCCTCCAGCGCCTGCACATTTGGGGTGGGCTGAGGGCCTTCGGGCACCACAAAATACACGGGAAGCACTCAACCACTGAGTGTTCGTGCATACCAGGGGTTCCCCAATGTTTGTAATCGTAGTCCGCAACTGAAAAAAAGCCAAACTGTGTGTTTCTGCCTGCCTGCCTGCCTGCCTGCTTGCCCGACTGACTGCCTGACTCACTGCTTGCATGCCTGACTGATTGGCTGACTGTCGGCCTCTCTTTGAGGTGCCTTGCCGAAGGCAATAGAATTTTTCTTTTGTGTACATAGGAGACAGGGCACATGTGCTCTTTAGGTTGAGCGACTATTCAACATGAACGGTGTCATGAGTACAGCGTTGGGAACCTGTGGCTACCTGCGACGCCAGGTAATTTGTCCCCATCTGTCAAATGCAACAAATGCTGCAGTTTATGATGTGTCTATGTCCAACCTCGGCAGTTTTCAGTGGCAGCACGGATGTATGTGCCAGTAGTCTGCAATGCTGAATGGAACATTTTTTTTGATTTTTTTTTCGGGAAGATCTGTGATTTAGGGAATGCTACAGTCTTCAGTTCAAATGAGTGTGCCATTACTTGTCAGTGCTGAAGATCGTACAAATGTTGCACGCTGCTGTGCAACAGAAGGTGTCCACAATTCCATGTCCCTTCTTGACCTGCCAAGCAAGTCTCCCCACTGCCTTACCTCCCCCTTACCTCCCCGCCCCCCTGCAATTCAGCCACTAAGATGCCCGAGAGGTGTGTTTGTGGTATGGAACCTCGTGTGCCAGCTGCAGCACTGTCACCCAGTACCAGTACCAGTACCACCCAGTGCCGTGTCATGGTTGGCCTCTGTCCAGCCTGCAGTGAAAAATGGAACGAACCTGGTTCACACTCTGCTGTTTGGTAGCCATTTGGCATTCTGCATCCAGGTCCAGGTCCAGGCATTTCTCCTCATTGATGCAGGGCATACCTTTCTGCCTGGAAGTGCTTGTGGTAAGGGTGATCCCCCCAACAGAATAGGGGGTGGCGAGCCCCCCCTCTCCAGGAGTCATGTTAATCAGGTCTTCCCTCCTGGGCCTGTTTTCCGCAATTCCAATACCCTGGGTTCTTTTACCCGCCCATTGGATTGGGGTTGTTTTTCACACAGAAAGGGGTGGGAGCTATTTGGCCACCCTGCTGGCAGGGTTGTGACAGGGTTTTTGGCTCCGACAGAGGGGGGTCGCATGCCTTTTCAACGTGGCGACACACGATACAGCAGGGGCTATATCGCCATCCGTCTCCTCCCCGCTCTGGGGATCGCAACGGGGTTGGGTTAGGTAGACATCTGTCTGTGTGCATGCCCATCAGTCCATCTCCATTGGCAAACCCATGTTTATGCTGATACACAAAGGTTTAAGCCCCATGTGGTACTGTGTACTGACTAATCTTTCTCTGTGTAGACTCACTGAGTTTTTGTCTTTTGACAACCCCCACAAGGGTCACAATATGCCTGAGCCGGTAAAGACCATGGACCTAGACAACAACGGAAGGCACGGTGAACGGTCTCGGGTAGTGCAGAACGCGCCCACGACCCCTTCAGGGATCTCCTGCTCTACCAGATCCTCTTCGAAGCCTACGGTCTACTCGGTTATCTCATCCATGTGGAGCCTGTTTGCCCCAAGGGCAGCATATGGGCCCTCTGTCCATTGGCGCCATTTTTGGAGAGCTGCCGCAGCTGCTTCCCATGCTGCGTCATCCGACAGTACTGGTGCTCCTATTGATGGTGCTGCTGGTTGGTCACAAATAAGCGCAGGGGGGCTACACAAGAGGAGGGGACATGTAGACTCGGATGACACTAATATTGGTGAAGATAATTGACTTGGTGACGGTGTCAGATTGCATGATGTCTCGCATTTGTTCATGTAATTATTACAAGGTGTAATGAACCTGTGTAGTGAAGTGGAATCAAGACGCCACATATCATGTCATGTCCAAGGGTCCAAGGAAGGGTCACATCAATCTGTCATGCTTTGGCCGGCTTTTGTTTTTTCATGGTGCCAAGCACTATGAAAAGACAAAAGCCATTGAAACAAGTGTGTTGCTATTTTGTGCGCATTATGTACATGGCAAATGGGGGCTAAAACCGGCAAGTAAGCAGAAAAGTATTTCATCTTAATCAGGAGCACAGCAAATGTTTGCTCCTATACTTTGTATTCCGTCCATTTTGACAAGAGACAGGCGGGCAGATTGAGCAAAATTACGTACACAATGTCAAAAAGGCACAAGCAAAAAAATTCATACATACGGATTTTGATAAAGTGTGGTTATTTATGTGTTTTTTCTTCACACACTCAGAAATGTTGCATCTATCGCCAAGCGTGTGGAAATGAAACGCCGCTGCTCAAAAATCTATAAAACTAAAGTTCATCGGATAATTTTAGTTTTGCCTCAGCAGTGACACGCCTAGAACAATCTGGTAGAGGGAGGGGAGACCGGACACCTTCGGGTATGAGGTGACATGAGTTCTGCTTATGTATGCTGATTATGATGCTTTGTGCTATGCTGCTAGCCAGCTACTATTCGCCCGCGCGGTGCCAATCACTGTCTAGTGCCAACAAAACAGGCACCGGTTGCCTAGGTGCAGAGCCATTCGTATTGGTTCCATCATGCCTTTCTTGAGCCGGAACAATACCCATCAGTCTGCGTGGAGGAGTATTGACTTCAGTGTTTTCGCCATGCAAGTCTTGTGGTGTTGTGGTATGTCTCTTGGGATGTTTCAAAACAATGAGGTACTAGCAAACACCAGCGATAACCTATGCATGGACTCCTCTCTCCCAAAACCACACGACATTGTTTTGCACGGTCAAATCATGCCGACACCTGCCAAATCTTGGATCATGCATTTACGAAGACAAGAACGAACAACAAAAGTACATTGGGTCGGTTAGATCCTTTTCAAACACTACCACCCTACAGCTTGGATCCCGTGGTTATGGGGCAAGGTAAGGTGGTAAGGCATTGGTGCCGCATGCAAACTCCCAACTCATCCCGCACTCATTGGTGGAGGCCTTCCCACAGCGGGAATGTTCCAAGTTCTCTGCAATAATTGGCCTATTCTATGGGGGAGCAGCAGCGCACCAAGCGCGCCGGACATCTTTTTGGGCCCCCTTTTGACACGGAGCCGTGATCTAGACTTCTTGTGTGGCCCCTTTCCGGTTGAAGATATGGGGAATGCCCCTTTTCACAAGTTTTCTGTTCAATACCCGCATTTTTACCTTCTTATGCATTTTGGATGTGGCATATTTGAATTGTCACCCATTATAACACGTTTCAACCACATTTACCCATTTTCCATACCTCTTTTCTCCCCACTATGGGGAACCCGCGATGTAGCCATATTGATCTATCCCCACCATGGGGACCCGGAGAAGGCAAGGGTGATGTAGCTATATAGATCTATCCCCACTATGGGGACCCCGAGAAGGTAGGGGTGATGTAGCCATTCTGCTCACAACCGGGCCCCCTAGGCGGCAGGGTTGATGTAGCCATGCTGAGTGACAAAGGAAGCCGGGGCATCTATGTTGATCGCTTCTGGGGCAAGTGCTAAGGAAGTACCTTCGGGGAACCCAAGGCCGTCCCGAGCTCTACTTCGGTGGTTTCAGTACCTACGGGGAACCTAACCGTCCTTTGTCTTCGATTCAACCTTCCGGTGCTATTGAGGAAACCGAGCCAATCTTCGTGTGTATGTCTTGTTGTGCATGTCACTCAAAAAGGTAACCTAGCCCCCTTGTATGCATGCATGCCTCTCCCATGTTTGTTGTGAAAGGTCAAACGGGCACCCTAGCCTCGTATGTGGTGATACAACTTCGGGGCGTCCGCTACTAAGCATAACTTTTTGCCCCTTGCGTCCTTAGACCTCTTTGTTATGGAATTGCACATTGGGGACAAGGTGTTCTACACCAGGTTGATATGTTGGCCAACATTGTATTGATTTGCCCTTTGGCCCCCGGGACATCTGCCGATGTTCGGTTTGGGATGGGTATGGACCGTCTCTTACCCGTGGCAATTTTTTTGATTTTGAGGTTGGGGGCCATGACGGCGCTTATAAAGGCCGGACTCATGTCATGGCGCCATTCGTTGCAAGAAAGAATGGAACTTTGACTGCTCGCCGATAGTCGTACAATGATGTGCATGGGTGGTATAGGGCACCATTGAGCATTGGTTTGGACAATTGTGGTGTGTTTTGTTTCAATTGGTCCGTGTGTGTTCTGTTGCATTTCACGCAGCTTTGCATTTGGAGGTAGGTGTGTCACCCGCGGTAGGGAACATGGGACCATGTCTCGCCTCATGTTTCGAGTGATAAAAGCATCTCAGCCGCCATGCAAGATGAGGGAGAGGATGAGGCATATTTCTGTTTGTTATGCCGTTAGAAGTGCTCCAGCGTCACAGTTTGTGGTGAGTGCCAGGGGCATTCTTGTGAAGAATGTATTGATGCCCACAGTTGTGGGGAACAAGTTGTTTATTAGGCAATACATGACGGACACACATTGATGTTGAATTCAACTATTTGGACTTATGCAACGTGCTTTATAGGGAAGGTTTGTGGTCCACTTTGGTCGACTTGCGGGGGCTCGGCTCCTATGGGGGAGGGTAAATCCGGGATTAAAGCCGGGATAGTTTGTACAAACGTAGCGCGCCGGGCACGCACTGGGCAAACACCCCCCTATTTGTATGATACGGCATGTTTGATGGCTAAGGCAGAAATTGGCAACACCATAACCACCACTTTTGCCGCTATGGATCACACAATTCATTGCGACCCGTAGCCAGCCACGAGAGGCAGCAAGAAACCTCAAGGATCAAGTTGGAGTGCCCAGAGGGTAATCTGCAACCGCAGAAGAGAAACCAAGGCTGAACCGTTATAGATGGATGTCAACACTTGGCCGCAGGGGGTGCGGCAAGCCAACGCCAGCGGCACCGTGCAGTGGTTCACTCAAACCATACTCCAGAAGACACCAACCGCAGAGGTTGCCAGAAAAAGGCCGCGCCTACTAGTGAGCACTGTTGCGCAGCGGACCTGCTACTACACCCACATTGAGGATTTTGCGAGGTAGCGCAGAAGCAAAGGCATTCTGGTATGCTTGCTAGAAGACACAATGGTGTGCATAAGGCATATGGAAACAACATAATCCCAACCCATGTCCTCTTTGTGTGCAATGGTGCATAAAGTGCCTTCGAAGTGCATGCATTGCAGTTGCTTGTGTTTGGAACGTTGCTCCTTGTGCTAAAATATTATGTAGTCTCTATATAGAGAAACAATGATCTCCTTCACGCTAGCTGCTCTATTAGAGTAGATGCCGTGACCACAACCTGAGAGGCAAAGCATGCATTCAACACCTTGATTACGGACCAACTGAAAGACGGCATACGCCAACATCAATTGCATACCCGACTACATGCTCTCTGCCACACAACACAGTGCACGCACACACACATAAAATGTGTGGTGCGTGACAAGTACGGCAAGGGCAAACACACGTTGTGCCTCTGTTGTAGGTACTCGGCGCATGTGCAAACATTGACAAACCACACGTCAACGCACGGCAAGCATGCACATTGTATGTTGCTCCTACAAACAAAATGGGTCCTGAAGGAGCACTCGGTAGTTCATACATATGTTGCCATGTGTGACCTTTACAAGAGGGAACAGAGAACTATGTCTCAAACCTTCTTCTTCCAATGCAAATGCCATAGGATGAATGGGATCCCACAATGTCGGAAATGCTGCTCTACCCACGGCCCAAAACACCTAGAGGCACATTGGGACCCCGATGAATGGAAAATCTAGATCAACCGCTGCCATCCTTCACATGCAAGTCATTGGGGAACAACCATGCGCTACTTCCAGTGTGCTCACCCAGGCACCACCAAACTCTGTATTTAGCTTGAACTTGCCCTCACAGCCCATGGATTTATTGCTGGCCCATTTGATAAAACAAAACGCTTGAGGACTATTTCACATGGTGTAATGCCAAAGTCAAGGCCCCTGGAGTTGTGGTGTAGTGGCAAATGTGCAAACCGAGTGGATTGTCGTGGATTCCCAGCCGGGCATGGATTGACAGCGCTGCAAACAGCAAGGCTGGCCCCTAATAGCCAAACATTGGCATTTTTGCAGTTTGCATTGGTCTAGAATGGAGGAGTCTGGTGGCAACAAGAGCCACCATTGATTAGCCTACAGCTGCCGGCACTCACCTATGCTATGAGCCCAGTACAAGTCTTGCTTGTTGGCGCCCGCGTGCTTTGTGAGGCGCTCCGTGCCAGCTTCTCTCCATGCATTGGTGACCTTGCTGGCGAAGTGTGCGGCTGGAGGGGCCAAGAGCTCAGCCCTTTGTGGCAATACCTTCGTTGTCATGTCTACGGAGGTTTTGCGATGTATGCACCCCATGGTCACACTACTACACAAGCGTATTGCGGCCGGCACTGGTTTTGAAAGCATGAGTACCTCGTGTTTCTGCGGATGCTGCTCATGAGCGCAGACAGGCATGATTCCTCTATGTCAATTAATAGGCCAACACCCGAGTCCGCAACACATAGAAACTCACATTGGACTCAAGGTCCGACCAAATTTGCAACAACAAAAGATGGGTTTTGCAATGCATGAAAGCAACACACACCGTCTTGGCGTAGCATTTTGGGCCCAAGCTATGCAAAGCGCCACAAATGCAAGGGGTTGCGGGGTTGAGGGGCTTTTGAGGGCATGGGTCCTATTGCTTAAGTATTGCTCCGCCCAATTCATCAAGAGGTTAGTTTTTTTTAGGGTTAAGACAGATTGACAAATCAAACAGACTGTAAAAGATGCAACCCATGGCCAAATTCACGGATGGTGTGCGAGCTTGGATCCATGATGCGACTTTGCTACAGCCGCAAGGACGTCTGAGTAGGTTCGGGCTTCGAGGGAGTGCGATCTTCAGTTCGGCGTGGCCCAACTCTTGGTCGCTTCAATGCACTCCAAGGCTCGCTAGTATGCCCTCCATTGCGGAGGGGCGGTAGCTTGTTACAGCCGCCCCCCCCGTGTCTAAGCTACGGCCTTGTCTAAGCTACAGCGGATGTAGGGACCATATTAATTTTTTACCTAATTTAATTCGGTGTGAAATGTAGTGCAAGCGTATAAGACATGGTTTTGCTGACGAATCTGCCAATTACATGGAGTCATGGACACATTTGTTTTCATTGTGTGCCCACTTGAACCCACAGAGCTCTGATTTTGGGGATACTTGTGCATTGTCATCCCCTTTCTTGCATCAGCACGTGTGTGTCAGTAGTTGTATACATCGCGTGCAAGCTACAGCCTTGTCTAAGCTATAGTAGGCGTAGTACCCTTATTGATTCCGTATTTTTGCATACCTTAGACAAGGGGGGCGGGGGCTAGTATGGGAAGCCGGATGTCTACTACTATAAGTCTTGTGGCCGGTAGCAGTGCACCTTGCTTTGGTGACAATGCACTACGCCACCCGCTGGTGTGATCCTAGTTCAACCCAACCTTTGATCCCGTAAGCTCATCAGGTGACGGGCCTGCAACAGATTGTAGCATAGCTCCCTCTTCTTGATCCGGGACAGAACACTTAGCAAGATGGTTTGTGTTGCTGGTAGAAGTGCAATTGATGGTGTGGCGTCTATGGAAGCTAGAGGAATCCGGATTGAGCTAGGGACAATGAAGGAAGCACAGCCCGCTTTGCCATAGGGGGATGCGGCCCTGCCCCCCCGAGCGCATCAAGCCGCTTAGCCTTTGGGGATTGGTCATGTAATCTTGGGTTGACGGCGTTACAATTGCAGCCAAGGCTACAAAACAACCTCAAAAAGGGTCGTTGGATCCAGTGCACGCATGGACGCCATATACCCCCCTGGGGAGGCATTCGTGTAGGATACCCGAAGGTATGGTATCGGATGTTTCACCCCTTTCATGATATCATGATTTTTGGAGAGAAAATGATCCCCCAACGATTTTTCGATTTTGACCCCCGTACCCGCTTGTGCCCAGGTACAGCTTTTTTGGCGGTTGGGGGTGGGGGGTCGGAGGGGGGTGTCAGAATTGCTTTGTGTATTGGGTGTGTGAATTTAGACCTAGGTCCCAAAGGAACTTTTTTTTCTTGTTTCTGGCCCCTCGAAGCCATGACAACGGTCTCGGGTCCCGACAGAAAGATGTCCTCCAATTATGCCCTATAGAGTTGATTGAAACTCCTGCAAGGTTTTCCTCGGAGAAAAAAAAGTTCACAACACGTAGTAGAGCAAGAGAACAATAGGATTGTGTCAATGATTAGTTTGTGAAATCCAGAGTATCACAGAAGGGCTGCAGATAGACAAAGCAGGTATAAACACAAAGATTCAATCAGATATGGATAAGACAAAAGATTTTATATGGAAACTGGACTGACTCTAGCCTCCAAGATAGCATCAAGCACTTCATGTGCACTCTTTTGGGTGAAAAGGTGCTGGTTAGGAATGTGGGGCATATATGTCAGGCCAACACAGAAAATGACTTGGCCAAGCAACTGAATTCAGAAACAGTTAAACCGTAGAACCACAATAAGTGGTAGAAACAATTGAGTATAGGGGTCTTGGGCTGGGAGACCACTAGGCTTAACCTCCAAGGCCTAAAGCATGAAATGCCTATTTTATTTCGGTATATCCTCCATGAAGGAAGGTACCTCCGCTCAGTTGAGTGGTAGGGGTGAACTTCATGGGGTGCTAGGGTTACAACCCTAGTTACTTTGAGAAAGTGTACTTTAGGCTTCAAAAGAGAGATAAAAATACTTACGTTAGTCTTAGCATCAACAAAGGGTTTTAAGGGGGGCTTGGCCAGGATCAAGCCCTCCAAGAAGGACATGGCAGTGACTTTTTCTTACTCCCCCCTGGAGCACTAGTTAGCCAAGCTAGTAGGACCAAGGAAAAAGGCTCAAATATTCCCAAAAGTACCTCAGAAAATGCATTAAACTTACGGAAAACATCCTCATCAGTTCATAGAAGCCTATCACACTGTAGGTACCCTCAAAAAACAGTGTAATGTACCATGAATGATGTCCCTTCGATGGGGCATTCCTCAAAAGTCGCCAGTGTGCGACGAAAGCTTTTGGTAAAAATTTGGGGGTAGTCGGGTTCCAACCCAGGACTCCCAATGTACAGCACATATGCTGGCCCACTAGGGTACAGTCGAACGCTCTAATGCTGACGGCCATCGCTGCATAAACAGCGTTTTAGTAAACGTGCTGACCAAGGGCCAGGGCGGAGCAATACTCCCAATGGAGGACACAAATCAACAGGAGCTGAAAAAAATAGAAAATGTAACCAACAGGGAGTGATTCCTGCGGTTTAGCGAAAGATGTAGCGATTTAACAAGGCAAATCGCTAAAAATTGATGAAATCACGCACTAAATCGTCATTTTTACACCATAACTCAAAGTCGCAGACAAGCGCAACGGAAGCGGACTTCAAAAACAAGGTTGCGCAAGCGGAAACGGCTTTTGAAGAAGAAGGTATGAGCCGTAGTTTTTAAAGTCCTAAAGGAAATGTTTGCAGAGTTGCATCAAAAATTTTATAAACTTTAGGGAAAAGTATTCAAACTCAACCCACACCACAGAGCAGGTGGACAACCCACCACTCAGGTATGCCAGTGTCATCTCACACACATGCATTGCGTTTGTGTTGGTTGCTTCGTTAAAACGTTAGGGTTGTCAACGCTGTGTTCGTTCGGGGTTGGGGTGCTCCTCTCTCTTGCTCTGCACAGGTCAAAACAGGAATGAAAGGTATGCGATGCGAATGGAGCGCGCAGCGCGCACGTAGGGTTAGAATATGCGCTGTGCTCGCGGTGCATGTGCCTAATTGAGGCATTCACACGCTGTGGCGCTTTCCCTGTACCCCAATTCATCCTTGTTCTCTCTTCACAGGTAAGAAAAGAAAGTGCTTGCTCGTGTGTAGCCGTAGCGTTAAAGTAGGGTTGCTTAAAACGCTTAGGCTTGTTTATAACTCGCAATAGGGTTGTTTTGTGTTCGCTTCACTTCGGCATTCACACGATGCATGGTGAGTAAGGTAGGTTAGCCCAGGAGGAGCTCACCTCCTGGTTGAGTCAGTGTGGTTATGGTCTCGCCCTCTTCCCTGCATGCGTGCACACGATGCATTAAAGGGATTTGACAGTAGGCCACGCGCTGTGCACGCGGTATGAACCCTTGCCAGGTTACCCACGGCTTCGCCCTACGTTCCATAAGGGAACGGGCGAAGTCCTTAAGCTTGCTTGCTTGCAACTGGGTTCAGGAACAGTGTATTATAGGGCACACTAAGAAGCGTATAATACGTGGAGTGTGTCTTGGTTCCTCCGTCTTGAACCCAGTCCATTGGCCTCTGTTGTACAGGTGGGAGAGGTACAGGGTGATTGGTGCAGTCCCTTGAGCCGTGCTAAAATATACGGCGCTGATCACACAATCAAATGACTGCGCCTGGGCCAGGAGTGGCGAGGGCAGTTCGACTCTATCGACATCCGCGCGGTGCACGCAACAAGAGCACCCCTTCCCTCCAAGCCCTAGCAGGGAAACGTGTTGTGACGTCCCTGTTAGGCCACAGTTGCTTAGCAGCGCTGTGTTCTCTTGTCTTCTTCACAGGAGGGTCATTAGGACCCGAGACCTCATTGACAGCAACACCAAGTAGCGTGTGTAGGGGTTAGGGTCAGCAGGCCTGGCAGGAGTTGAGTGCAGGTGATGAGTGCTCACCCTGCCTTCGAAGGCCGGTGCTGGCGTTAGTGAGTGTAGTGTAGTGGTGTCTCCTGTCCCGCGCGCTTTTCCACGTGGGCAGGGGAGTGCGTTAGCTGTTGGCCCTTAGCAAAAATGGGCGTTTTGTATGCCCTTAGCACACTTGGCCACCCCTCCCCTCTAGTAGGTAGGGCTTTTGCTGTCTTCCCCCAAGGATAGGCGCCAGCACAGAAATTGGGCGCCATAGGAGTGGTAATAGTACCTGATTAGGACCTTCGGTCCGACGTCAGCGAAGCCCGGTCTCCGGGAGCCACGCTGGGGAGAGAAGTGAGACACACACAGACATAAGTAGCACACATAGGGGTAAGGTAAACCCTGTAAGGAAGGGTAGAACCCCATGGGTCTGGACCAGTCAGGGGTCCTAACTGTGGGCTCGCTTGTCCCCAAGGAGGGAAGACACACCTTGCCTCATAACACCTTGCTTGTCATTCCCCCCTGGTGTAGTAAGCCGCCGTTCTTCGTTGGCTCCCCAAGGTCATTATATCAGGGCAGTCCCCATGCAACACATGGTCAACAAGGCATACACTTGCTGGGTGGCTGCAAACCTGATAAGCGGCCACCTGGTCCACGCTGGAAACCATAGGCATGGGTCTGCAGGGCACAGACAGGGTCACTGCAGTGCTCAGTAAGCAGTAGTCTGTGAAGAACCAATGGCCTTCGGCCAGGGAGTGGTTGTTAGGGGGGGCTAACGGTCCTGTCCTGCGATGCAATGCGGGGCAACTGTGACAACTGCTCTTACACCCATACACAGGCACGTCTGCACAAGAGTGCTCACTGCACCTGTGAGGTTAGAACACAGTCAGTAGACCAACACATGGGAATTAGTTTCGCTTTTTACGCTGGGACATAGTCTCAGCACGGGTCAGTAGCTGCCCCCCGTTGTTGTCAACGAGGTAGGAGCGGAAGATAGGGTTGATACTCCCATCTGGTTGTATGAAGGCTGACATAGGTTCCCAGGTCGCCTCAGATAACCCATAGCCATCCCACAGGGTTAGGAATTTCCAGCCCTGTGTAGACTCGTGGCGAGCAATACCTGCAACCACGTAGTAACCATCGACTGCCATCTCTTCGGCAGTCATCTCTTCGAGTTCGTCTGCCTCCTCTGGACTGGCAGCGTTCTCTAGGTCTATACGCTCGACCTCACTGTCGCTGAGGCGCCACTCATCCCAGGACAAATCGTCAGGGGAGTGATAGTGCCTCAACTGTTTAGGTGCACACAGCAGTTCACCACCTAGGCGTGGACTGCACCTGACATGTATCCTCAATCAATCTATCCTGATGATACGATAGGCTCCAAAATAAGGGTCCTGTAGGCAGTTACGTGGCCAGGAGGGTAGGCGTGAGTGGTGAACCAAAACAAGGTCACCAATCTTGAAGCTGGCAGGTCGCCGTAGGCGGTTCCGTCGGCTCAGGTCACGGTCACGAATGTGTCTCAGGTTAGTCCCAGCCTGGTTAGCCAAAGTACTGCTTGTGTGCCAGCCAATCTCCCACAGGGCTCTTGAAGTCCTCAGGAAAGGGGGTATTGAAGAACCATGCAGGTCGTCCTCCATGGACCAGTTCGTGGGGGGTGAAACCCGTAGAGGAGCTCCGCTGTGAGTTCATGGTCAGCACTGCCCAGGGCACTAGGCGTACCCAGTCCTTGGTACACTCCTGTTTTATCAGGATTCTTAAGTTTTGCTCCACCACACGGTTCTGTCTCTCACAGAGAGGGTTAGACGTGTGGGTATAGGGCACACCTGTGGTTACCTCCATGTTGAGGGCATTTAGCACTTGTTTGTACCACCCAGTGTCACTGCGGATGCGTACATCCTCATCAGAGTGCACCTGCTTAGGTGCTCCATAGGGTTCGAACCATTGTTCGACCAACATTTTCACAGTCTGCTCACCTGTGATTTTCTTTTTGCAAGGGTACACACGGGTGAAGCGAGATAGGCCACAGGTGACCACTAGGCAACTATCATAGCCGCCGAAGCGTGGTAGGCCGTGGATGAAATCCACGTAGAGAAGAGAGTTAGCACAATAGGGTATGGGTAATCTGGAGATCAGGCCCCTATCCCTACTGTCGCTCTGCTTGCTGGCATGACAGCCACAAGCATCCACAATGGTCTGCATACGCGACCTCAGTTCAGTCAGGGTTAGACTAGAGTAGAAACACTCACGGAAGAAGTCCACTCAGCCATTAGCGCCAGTGTGACCGGAACTGAGATGGGACCACTGTAGGCACGGATCCAGTCGTGCCTCAGGCACCACAATTCGGTCCTCGTAGAAGAGGTACTGATTGTTTTTATACCATCCGTGCCCGTCAATGACACGGGGTTCGAGACCAGTGCTGAGGGGTTGGAGTATTTCTTTATACTCTGACTGATAGTCGTTTAGACTCCAACCCTCCAGGATTCCAGCAGTGCGCATGGACAAGTCAAACTGGACATCCATACGCTGGAAAGCCTCTCTGGCGAGCGCCTCAGAGCTCTCACCTACAAGCGCATCGAAGTTGTTGCGCGATATATAGTCAGACAGTTCATTCTTTCTTCCGGGATTGTGATGAACTGTTAGCCTGAACTGACTCAGGTAAGTCCAACACCGCTTTAGCTTTGCTTTCTCTGGTGGTGGGCCCTTCTGAAAAGACTTTACAGGTTCCCGGTCGCAAAGACAGACAATAGGGTTAGATCCCAGGAGTCGGGATTGTGACGAAAGCACCAACATACCGGCCAGGAGGTCCTGGTCATAGGTGCTGTAATTGGAACGCGCCTGGTTCCATTTCCAATTCCAGTGTCCCAGTGGCACCAGTCGCCACTCACTGGTAGGATGGTCATGTTTCAACGAACCATCACGGTTCAGTCCACTAGTACGATAATGGCAGTGGGTTAGTTCAGCGGGGTTAGGCTCCTGCCATTGGTAGATCGTACCCTCCCCCCCTACATCACTGGCATCAGTGATCAGGACCATCTAGCCCTTAGGGCGGGGTACCCCCAGGCAGTTGGAGGAGGCAATTTTCTTCTTCAACTCCTGGAAACACTCTTCCTCTCTGGCGGTCCACCTCCAGGGAGTAGTTTTCTTGATTAGGTCAGTGAGGGGGGCAGAGGAGTAAGGGAAAATGTGGATGTGACGCCGATAGAAACTACAGGCGCCCACAAAACTCCTCACGTCGTGTAGACCCTTCTTAGGGTCATCGGGAATCTGCATGTCCTGTAGGGGCTGCATCTTAGACGCGGCTGGTTTCCACCAGCCATACCCCACGTCGAAACCCAAATATTCCATCTCCTCTTTCATAAACTCACATTTTTCGAGTTTGATTCGGAGATGATTTTCTTGACAAACAATGAAAAGTTCACGGAGGAGAAGGACATGGTCCTCTTGGGTATTAGTACCCAAACTCACGTCGTTGATGTGGCCCTCCATTTCTGCACCCCGAGAAATCAACTCTTGTACTAGAGGCCTGCGCCTCAGTATGTACAAAATTTTGTTCATTAGCTTCTGGAAGAGCGCTGGGGCATTAGCCACCCCGAAAGGCATAACCTTCCACTTAAAGACACGGCCCTTAGGGGTTATAAAAGCCAGCAGCTCCTGAGCTGCGGCGGTTAGGTCCACCTGCCAGAAAACAGACCGTTTGTCCATTTTGGTCTTGTACCTGCATTTGGCAATACGCTCCAGGGTATTTTCCATTTCAGGAATACTCCCTGAGTGGTTCTGGGTTTTCTTGTTGACCTCACCATAGTCAACAACCAGTCGTAGGGCAGTGGACCCTGGTTTGGCAACCAGGAAACAGGGACTGCAGTGATGGGGGTAGTCCCCCTTCTTATATTCTTCAACGAGGCCAGAATCAATACACTCCTGGATCTGGCGCTCGATTTCTTCAACCTGTTCCTGTGGAGCGGGATAGGGACGACGCCTCACTCGCGTCTTTTCGAATTCAGGTTTCAGTTTCAGGTCCATCTGGACCAGTTCTTCACAAGAGAGGGGGGGCGGCAAGGCGCCGAATACCTCCTCATAGGTTATCAGCAGTTTCTTCAGTCGGGGGTCAAGGTTAAGACTCTCAAGTTTCTGCAGGAAATCCTCCTCAGCATGGAGGTTGCTCTTTCCATGTTCTTTCTTTTTATGCCGATCAGCAGTCTCGGCAGGCACAGAACCATCGTCCCACTCAGGGGGACATTGCTGCCCATAGTGCAGAGAATACACTAGCGGTATCTCAGGATCAGGCAGCGTATAGGAATCATCGTCCTTCTCAGACCAGATGGAGGATTTCCAGGTCTGTCTGAGGTATTGCAGCCGCTCTTGGCGCTCAATACCTTCGGCCTTCAGGTACAACAGCCGCCGGAGTTCCTGAGTGTCATGCTCAGACAATGGCATGTTATTAGAAGCAGGCCGCGCCAGAGCATCAGCACCCCGGGCCACGGGTTCACCTGTGTGCATAGGCTGCATGTGTAGCACTGGCTTCCCAACAGGGGAAGTGGGCTCAGAGGTTGACTCTAGATCTACCTCCTCTAGCAACAGCTCGGCTAGGAAGGCACTGTGTTTTAGGTCAACACAGCTGGAATCAACAGGAGGGATACTGCTGCCGATCTCAGACAGCTGGTCGTCAGCATCCTCCTATACAGCTGCAGGTTCCAGATAGCCATCAGGAGATTCACACCCTGTAAGTGTGGCAGATAGGTGCTCAAGAGATCGATTTTTGAGATCAGAAAGGGTCAGGCCACGATTTTCGGCCATGACCTCTTTCAGTAGCACATGATCTAGGTCAAACAGGGGTACAGGATTGAGAGATCCATCGACGATGGACAGGAAGCTGGCCCACTCAGGGGCCTGCATACCTGTGTCTGAGTCCTCAGGCACATAAATGGGGCCGTCGGGGAGTTGCACTCTTCCCATGGTCATTCGATCTAGCATACGGCGCCAGTAAGCGTGTTCACCAGAGCAGCCCCAGTCAGGGGTGCACATGACAACCCTTCCTCCCTCATAAGCGATTTTGGTTAGAACCTTCGCGAGCAGGGAGAAGGGAGGGTTAGCATACGCTAGGCCCATTCTCTGCTACCAGAAAGATGTCCTTGAATTATGCCCTAGGTCTTTTGATGTATTCCTGCAGGTTTTGTAGTTGAAAACCCCAAACCAAAGCAGCAAGTAGAGCAAGGACTGAATGTGGATCGAATCAATGATTGGTTTTGTAATCCAGTGTAACACAGAAGGGCTGCAGATAGACAAAGCAGGTATATGAACATAGATTCAATCACAAATGGATAATATAAAAGGTTTTATATGAAAATTGGTCAGACTCTAGCCTCAGAGGTTGCAATAGGCACTTCATGTGCACTCTTTTGGGTGAAATGGTGCTGGTTAGGACTGAGGGGCATAGATGTCAGGACCACACAGAAAATGACTTGGCCAAGCAACTGAATTCAGAAACAGTTACAAAGTAGGACCACAATAAGTGGTAGAAACAATTGAGTATAGGGGTCTTGGGGTGGGAGACCACTTAGGCTTAGACTCCAAGGCCAACAAGCATGTAATGCCTGATTTATTTTGGTATGACCTCCATGAAGGAAGGTACCTCCGCTCAGTTGAGTGGTAGGGGTGAACTTCATGGGGGGGCTAGGGTCACAACCCTAGTTACTTTGAGAAAGTGTACTTTAGGCAACAAAAGAGAGATAAAAACACTTAAGTTTGTCTCAGCATCAACAAAGGGTTTTAAGGGGGGCTTAGCCTGGATCAAGCCCTCCAAGAAAGACAAGGTAGTGACTTTTTCTTACTCCCCCCTGGAGTACTAGTTCATGAAGCTAGTAGGACCAAGGAAAAAGGCTCAAATATTCCCAAAATTACCTCAAAAAAATGCATTAAACTTACCAAAAACCCCTTATCACTTCAAAGAAGCCTATCACACTGTAGGGACCCTTGAAAAACAGTGTAATGTACCGTGAATGATGTCCCTTCGAAGGGGCATTCCTCAAAAGTCGCCGGCGTGCGGCCAAAACTTTTGGAAAAAGTGTGGGGACAGTGGGAATTGAACCCAGGACCCTCTCCCTAGAGCCAATGTGCTTGCCCACTAGGGTATAGTCGAACGCTCTAATGCGGACGGCTATCGCTGTATAAACAGCTTTTTAGTATACGTCCTGACCAAGGGCCAGGGCGGAGCAATACTCCCAATGGAGGACACAAACCCCCAGGAGCTGGAAAAAATAGAAAATGGAACCAGCAGGGAGTGATTCCTGCGGCTTTGCGGAAGGGGGTGCGATTTAGCAAGTGAAATCGTTGAAAATCGACGAAACCACGCGGGAAATCGTCATTTTTACA
The DNA here is from genome assembly GCA_964036045.1 of Eutreptiella sp. 'Long Island Sound 2002'. Classification (NCBI taxonomy): domain Eukaryota; phylum Euglenozoa; class Euglenophyceae; order Eutreptiales; family Eutreptiaceae; genus Eutreptiella; species Eutreptiella sp. 'Long Island Sound 2002'. Next base: position 8,251,973 of record OZ038398.1, on the reverse strand, counting down.
CATAACTTAAAGTCGCAGACAAGCGCAAAGGAAGCGGACGCCAAGAAAAGGGTTGCGCAAGCGAAAACGGCTTTTGGAAAAGAAGGTATGAGCCGTAGTTTTTAAAGTTTTAAAGAAATTTTTTGCACAGTTGCATCAAAAGTTTTATAAACTTCAGAGTAAAGCATTCAAATTCAGCCCACACCACAGAGCAGTTCAACAACCCGTCTCTCAGGTATGTCTGTGTCACTTCACACTCACGCATTGCGTTCGTGTTGGTTGTTCCGTCAAAACGTTAGGGTTGTCAACGCTGTGCTCGTTGGGGGGTCGGGTGTTCATCTCTCGTGCTCTGCACAGGTGAAAGCAGGTATGAAAGGTATGTGATGCGAATGGAGCGCGCAGCGCGCACGTAGGGTTAGAATATGCGCTGTGCTCGCGATGCATGTGCCTAATCTAGGCATCCACACGCTGTATCGCTTCACCTGTATCCCTAATTCACCCTTGTTTCCTTCTTCATAGGTTAGCGTTTGTTCGTTTGCGGCCGTGGCGTTCAAGTTGAGTTGTTTAAAACGCTTAGGTTTGTTTTGTGTTCGTTTCAATGCGGCATTCACACGATGCATGGTGAGTAAGGTAGGTTAGCCCAGGAGGAGCTCACCTCCTGGTTGAGTCCGTGGTTAAGCCTCCCTTCCCTGCGTGCACATGATGCATTAAAGGGTAGGCCACGCGAATTGCGCACGGTAAACCTTGTTTAGGTTACCCAGAGGCTCCTCGGTACGTTCTTTAAGAGAACCCGAGGAGTTTCTTAAAGCTTGCTTGCTTGACAGGGGTAGCTGCATCTGCAGCGTGTTTGCAAACAGCGTATTATAGGTCACACTGAGAAGGGTATAATACCTGGAGTGTGGCTTGGTTCCACAGTCGCAAACGCCCCTTCATCTGCCTCTTTTGTACAGGTGGGAGAGGTTAAGGGTGATTGGTGCACGCAGCAGCTGCCTTCGGCGGCTACCATTTTTCTGCCCCAGCAAAACAGGGGCGCTGATCACAAATCAAATCACTGTGCCTCAGCCAGTACTGGCGAGGACAGTTCGACCTCAACGACATCTGCGCTGTGCACGCAACGAGAGCACCCCTTCCCTCCAAGCCCTAGCAGGGGAAACGCGTTGTGGCGTCCCCTGTTAGGCCACAGCTGCTTAGTAGCGCTGTGTTCTCTTGTCATTTCACAGGAGGGTCGCTAGGACCCACGAGTCCTTTACCTTCGCAACGCCCAGTAGAGTGTGCGTGTAGGAGTGGTAGTCCTGAGTGGGGGCTAGAGCCAGTTGCCCAGTGCTCGCCCACCAGGATGGTGCCACTGTAGGGTGTGTACGACCTGTAGGGGGTGTGTCACTGTCCCACCCTTTTCCTGCAATTTTAGCGGGGTTGGTGGGCTGTGGCAGTGGTTAGGTCAGTGTTTTGGCCACATAGCAAACAGGCATTTTGCATGCCTTCATAGCTTTTGGCCACCCCTCCCTGTAGTAGACAGATAGGTAGGGAAAACAATACCTGGATTAGCACGCTGGGTATTCCCCCAAGGTTTTGCGCCAGCACAGAAATTGGGCGCATAGGGGAGGGGAGACCCGGGGCGTACCCCGTGGCATCAATAAGCCAACCCTCCAGGTTTAGCAAGGGCGCAGACTTGGGTATAATTAGGACACCACTTCTGCGGCTTGCTCTCAGGACCTTAGGACTAGCACACTCACACATACAGACATACGTAGCACACTTAGGGGTATGGTAAACCCTGTAAGGAAGGGTAGAACCCCATGGGTCTGGACCAGTCAGGGGTCCTAACTGTGGGCTCGCTTGTCCCCAAGGAGGGAAGACACACCTTGCCTCATAACACCTTGCTTGTCATTCCCCCCTGGTGTAGAAAGCCACCGTTCTTCGTTGGCTCACCAAGGTCATTACATTAGGGCAGTACCCATGCAACACATGGTCAACAAGGCAAACACTCGCTGGGTGGCTGCAATCTTGATAAGCGGTCACCTGGCTCACGCTGGTAACCATAGGCGTGGGTCTGCAGGGCACAGACAGGGTCAGTAGACTGACACAGGGTAATTAGTTTCGCTTCTTACGCTCGGACATAGTCTCAGCACGGGTTAGGAGCTGCCCCTCGTTGTTCTCAACGAGGTAAGTGCGGAAGATGGGGTTGATACTCCCATCTGGTTGTATGAAGGCTGACATAGGTTCCCAGGTCGCCCCGGACAACCCATAGCCATCCCACAGGGTAAGGAATTTCCAGCCCTGTTTATACTCGTGGCGAGCAATACCTGCAACCACGTAGTAACCATCGACTGCCATCTCATCGGCAGTCATCTCTTCGAGTTCGTCTGCCTCCTCTGGACTGGCAGCGTTCTCTAGGTCTATACGTTCAATCTCACTGTCGCTGAGGCGCCACTCATCCCAAGACAAGTCGTCAGGGGAGTGATAGTGCCTCAACTGCTTAGGAGCACATAGCAGTTCACCACCTAGACGTGGACTGCACCTGACATGGATCCTGGATCCATCTATCCTGATGATACGATAGGGTCCAAAGTAAGGGTCCTGTAGGCAGTTACGTGGCCAGGAGGGTAGGCGTGAATGGTGTACCAAAACAAGGTCACCAACCTTGAAGCTGGCAGGTCGCCGTAGGCGGTTCCGTCGGCTCTGTTCACGGTCACGAATGTGCCTCAGGTTAGTACCAGCCTGGTTAGCCAGAGACTGCTTGTGTTCCAGCCAATCTCCCACGGGGCTCTTGAAGTCCTCTGGGAAGGGGGTTTTGAAGAACCAAGCAGGTCGTCCTCCATGGAACAGTTCGTGGGGGGTGAAACCCGTAGAAGAGCTCCGCTGTGAGTTCATGGACAGAATCGCCCAGGGCACTAGGCGTACCCAGTCCTTGGTGCGCTCCTGTTTCATCAGGATTCTTAAGTTTTGCTCCACCACACGGTTCTGTCTCTCACAGAGAGGGTTAGACGTGTGAGTGTAGGGCACACCTGTGGTTACCTCCACGTTGAGGGCATTTAGCACTCGTTTGTACCATCCAGTGTCACTGCGGATGCGTACATCTTCATCGGAGTGCACCTGTTTAGGTGCTCCATAGGGTTCGAACCATTGTTCGACCAACATTTTTACAGTCTGCTCACCTGTGATTTTCTTATTGCAAGGGAACACACGGGTGAAGCGAGACAGACCACAGGTGACCACGAGGCAACTATCATAGCCGCCAAAGCGTGGTAGGGCGTGGATGTAATCCACGTAGAGAAGAGAGTTAGCACAATAGGGTATGGGTAAGCTGGAGATCAGACCCCTATCCCTACTGTCGCTCTGCTTGCTGGCATGACAGCCACAAGCATCCACAATGGTCTGCATACGCGACCTCAGTTCAGTCAGGGTTAGACTAGAGTAGAAACACTCACGGAAGAAGTCCACTGAGCGATTAGCGCCAGTGTGACGAGAACTGAGATGGGACCACTGTAGGCACCCATCCAGTCGTGCCTCAGGCACCACAATTCGGTCCTCGTAGAAGAGGTACTGATTGTTTTTATACCACTGGTGCCCGTCAATGACACGGGGTTCGAGACCGGTGTTGAGGGTTTGGAGAATTTCTTCATACTCTGACTGATAGTCGGTTAGACTCCAACCCTCCAGGATTCCAGCAGTGCGCATGGACAGGTCAAGCTGGACATCCATACGCTGGAAAGCCTCTTTGGCGAGCGCCTCAGAGCTCTCACCTACAAGCGCATGGAAGTTGTTGCGCGATATATAGTCCGACAGTTCATTCTTAATCCCGGGGATGTGATGCACTGTCAGCCTGAACTGGCTCAGGTACGTCCACCACCGTTTTAGCTTCGCTTTTTCTGGTGGTGGGCCCTTCTGAAAAGACTTCACAGGCTCCCGGTCACACAGCCAGACAATAGGGTTAGACCCCAGGAGTCGGGATTGTGAAGATAGCACCAACATACCGGCCAGGAGTTCCTGGTCATAGGTGCTGTAGTTGGAACGCGCTTGGTTCCACTTCCAATTCCAGTGTCCCAGTGGCACCAGTCGCCACTCACTGGTAGGATAGTCATGTTTCAACGAACCATCACGGTTCAGTCCAGTAGTACGATAATGGCAGTGGGTTAGCTCAGCGGGGTTAAGCTCCTGCCATTGATAGATCGTACCCTCCCCCCCTACATCACTGGCATCAGTGATCAGGACTATCTCGCCCTCAGGGCGGGGAACTCCCAGGCAGTTGGAGGAGGCGATATTCTTCTTCAACTCCTGGAAACACTCTTCCTCTCTGGAGGTCCACCTCCAGGGAGTAGTTTTCTTGATTAGGTCAGTGAGGGGGGCAGAGGAGTAAGTAAAATTGTGGATGTGACGCCGATAGAAACTACAGGCGCCCACAAAACTCCTCACATCGTGTAGACCCTTCTTAGGGTCATCGCGAATCTGCATGTCCTGTAGGGGCTGCATCTTAGACGCGGCTGGTTTCCACCAGCCATACCCCACGTCGAAACCCAAATACTCCATCTCCTCTTTCATAAACTCACATTTTTCGAGTTTGATTGGGAGATGGTTTTCTTGACAGACAGTGAAGAATTCACGGAGGAGAAGGACATGGTCCTCTTTGGTATTAGTACCCAAACTCACGTCGTCGATGTGAGCCTCCATTTCTGCACCCCGAGAAATCAACTTTTGTACTAGTGGCCTGCGCCTCAGTATGTACAAAATTTTGTTCATAAGCTCCTGGAGAATCGCTGGGGCGTTAGCCACCCCGAAAGGCATAACCTTCCACTTGAAGACACGACCCTTAGGGGTTATAAAGGCAAGCAGCTCCTGAGCTGCGGCGGTTAGGTCAACCTGCCAGAAACCAGAGCGTTTGTCCATTTTCGTCTTATACCTGCATTTGGCAAAACGCTCCAGGGTGTTTTCCATGTTAGGAATACTCCCTGAGTGGTTCTGGGTTTTCTTGTTGACCTCACCATAGTCTACAACAAGACGTAGAGCAGTCGACCCTGGTTTAGCAACAAGGAAACAGGGGCTGCAGTGATGGGGATAGTCCCCATGTTTGTACTCTCCAACGAGGCCAGCATCAATGCATTCTTGGATCTGGCGCTCGATTTCTTCAACCTGTTCCTGTGGAGCGGGATAGGGACGACGCCTCACTCGCGTCTTTTCAAATTCTGGTTTCAATTTCAGGTCCATCTGGACCAGTTTTTTGCAAGATAGGGGAGGCGGCAAGGCGCCGAACACCTCCTCATAGGTTATAAGCAGTTTCTTCAGGCGGGGGTCAAGGTTAAGACTCTCGACTTTCTGAAGGAAATCCTCCTCAGCATGGAGGTTGCTTTTTCCATGTTCTTTCTTTTTATGCCGATCAGCAGTTTCGGCCGGTACAGTACCATCGTCCCACTCAGGGGGACATTGCTGCCCATAGTGTAGAGAGTACACTAGAGGTATCTCAGGATCAGGCAGCGTATAGGACTCATCGTCCTCCTCCGACCAGATGGAGTATTTCCAGGTCTGTCTGAGGTATTGCAGCCGCTCTTGGCGCTCAATACCTTCGGCCTTCAGGTACAACAGCCGTCGGAGTTCTTGCGTGTCATGCTCAGACAAGGGCATGTTATTAGCAGCAGGCCGTGCCAGAGCATCAGTACTCCGGGCCACGGGTTCACCTGTGTGCACAGGCTGCATGTGTAGCACTGGTTTCCCAACAGGGGAAGCGGGTTCAGAGGTTGACTCTAGATCTACCTCCTCTAGCAACAGCTGGGCCAGGAAAGCACTATGTTTTAGGTCAACACAGCTGGGATCAACAGAGGGAATAGTGCTGGCGATCTCAGACAGTTGGTCGGCAGCATCCTCTTTTACAGCTGCAGGTTCCAGATAGTCATCAGGAGACTCACACCCTGTAAGTGTGGCAGATAGGTGCTCAGGAGATCGATTTTTGAGATCATAAAGGGTCAGGCCACGATTTTCCGCCATGACCTCTTTTAGTAGCACCTGGTCCAGGTCACACAGGGGTACAGGATTGAGAGATCCATCGATGATGGACAGGAAACTGGCCCACTCAGGGGCCTGCATAGCTGTGTCTGAGTCCTCAGGCACATAGATGGGGCCGTCGGGGAGTTGCACTCTTCCCACGGTCATTCGGTCAAGCATACGGCGCCAGTAAGCATGTTCACCAGAGCAACCCCCGTCAGGGGTGCACATAACAACCTTCCTCCCTCATAAGCGATCTTGGTTAGAACCTTCGCGAGCAAGGAGAAGGGAGGGTTAGCATACGCTAGGCCCATTGCTTTCCAGAAGAAACGGAAAGCATTGTTCATTTGTTTCGAGCAGTACAACTGCATGATGTGCTGTTGTTGGCTCGCAAACAATTCCACCTGGATCTCATCCAGGTTTACCTGAAGGGCCGCCAGTCCATTTTCGAGAACATGACGGGCCAGTTGGTAGTTTTCAGTACGATAGTTCGTCTTGGCTGCGTAGCGCAGCCCAGACTCTTTTCGTCCTGACAGCTCCAAAGGAACGGAGAATAGCCCACTGCCAAAGTCGCAGTGCAAAGAGTAAGGACGCTGTAGGGACAGCATTTTAACCTGGGGGTTTCTTCTTAGAAAGTCACTCCCAATTACAATGTCAAAGGCGTCAGTGTCCAACACTCTGCAGTGTTGGGTCACGGTTTCGTCGCCCAGACATATGGTCACATCGACCCCCCCCAAGGAATGGATGGTACGCCCATCCCCTACTCTTATGGCCACAGTCTTAGTCTTCCTGAAAGTTTTAAGCAGGCGCCGGGCCACTATGGAAAGTGTTGCACCGGTATCAAGCACTGCTCGAAAAACCTGATCCCCGATTTTCACGAGGATCCAGAAAACCAAGTCCTCCTCTTCGGAGCCGCCCCCCTATTCCTCATCAGGGAATTTCACATCCACTCCTGCAGCCATGAGGGACTTGGCCATCCAGGCCAAGCGCCTCTTCTTAGAATTATTCCCCTCAGGGGTAGCGTTATCCCCTTGGGGGCGCTTCTGGGGGACACCTGCGGCAGGAGCGGGTGTGGCAGCAGGAGTAGGTGTAGCAACGGGCGCTGATGAGCGCCTCTGGGGGTTTGGGGGGTCCAGTCTTACCACCCCCCTTGCCACCTCCTTTACCTTTATCCCCATTCGGGGGATTTCTGGCGGGCGTCGGGGTCTTCTGGCGCTCCGCCTCCTGACGCTTGAGTTTGTCACTCTCGCGTTTCTTGATGAGGCATTCGTCCTCATAGTGACGACGTTTGCCACAGTAACCACAGGTGATGGTACACCTGAAGTGGTCCTGATGGGTCACAGTTTTTCCATCTTTAGTATGCTGCTGACGTTTCATCTGCAGCATACAGCCACTGCGGAGATCGCAGTCAGAGGCATGACAAGGTCCCCCCTTGTCATTGACAGGTCGGCAGTAAAACAGGGGGGGTGTGCCTGCATCAGTTGGAACCTCGTTCATGGCACGTAGTGAAGCGGTACCCAGAACCCCATGGCCAGGTTACGGCATACAACCGGTCTCCGGTCCACCAACCCCATGTACGGCGTGTTCCGTGCCGTGAAGCCCCGCATCGGCAACCGATGCACCGCCAGCGGAGATTTGTGTATCAGAATATCAGGAATCAACAGGGTTTTATTTTCATATTGTTTCCGTCAATTTTTACGCTTCCGTTCTGATACTCACTGTTTTGACTGCTGGCGGTTGGTTCGCGACTTTACCGTAACCGCCAGTTTAACTGTTTATAATGGAAATTTTAACGCTATCCGCGACGAAGGCTCCAAAGTCGCCAGGAACTGCATGGATGCTTCCGCAATTTTCATAATTAATACTCGCAACCTTAATCCGAATTTTTCAGGATGTCGAAATCGGATTTTCGACTTCGACATCCCCGCACTTGATTTGACCTCTTTCGAGTGGACCTACGTGCTTCCGTATGCACGAATCAACTTCCCTTTTATCCTGCCCTCCATTTGTCTTAAAGATATGGGCAAAATAAAGTTGATTCGTGAGGCCACTTGTGAAGGTCATATCTCGTGTTGCTTGCGAAGAATTACGATAAGAAAACGTGGGATGTATTCACAATACTCCCGACGTAATTTAGGAAGCATAATATGCCTTGCGTCTCCACACGTGCGCGCTAGTGTAGTGGATCATGGTCAATAGGGTAGAGCTTGCGTTATAACTCTTTGGCCATGACATTGCGTGCGTTAAGATAACTTTCGAGTGTAGCGCGCAAGTGTTGGTGTTGCATAGGAACTCTCCTTGAGTTCCTATGACCGATTGACACAAAGTTATGCCCTTGGAGGGGCATGACATATCGTGGTGGGAGCCACCTTTTTGGGCAATATTTGGTATGTGCCATGTGTTGTGTTGCGTGCCCATTTGGCGGGTCCATTGCTCCAAGACAAGCCCGCCAATGGACCTCATATTGTGCAAGCCCCCTCTCCGTACTCCCTACGGTCAATTGCAAGCCTAACCTTCGTGAAGGGAAACTTGTGTGGTGATCCCGAAGCGATGCGTTGGGAGCAAGGTGTGTATTTTACATTTTTCCATATTTTCATGTGCCCACTTGGGAAGCAGCGCTCGTAACCTTTCAAGGCGCCCCAAGTGGAGCACATACGTGGGATCGAAGGTCATTGGTGTCAAGTCATTGTGTTTAGAAGGATTAAGTGATTGCACGATCCAAGCCAAAGATATTATAATATAATTATGCGCCTTTCAAGGCACTTTGGTTTGTCTTTGTGCCAATTTTGCCATTTTTGGCCCGTCATGATGTCAAGTGGCGACCGTGTATTTCAACGTTGCGCTCAATTGACATCATGACCCAAGTATGATATGAGGGTACATACTTCGGTGCCCAACATATCTTGGACCCGGCGAATAGCTCCTCTTAGGCTTGGCATACCGTGGCCGCCATGTTGGCGATTTGGGACTATCCCAAATCATGGGCTCACTCGGCGACCCTGCCATTCCCAATACCGGAGGAGTTGGGCGACGCCCCAAAGGTATGTTGGACACATATGACTTGACATCAATCCTATGGCACACTCCGGTCCAAGTCGGGCACGTGCCTCATTTGCCCTAACCATGAGCATGCGCAATTTTGGCCATTTTGAGCATTTTTCCACTTTCGCTGCCCGCCGTGCCCCATGTTCTAACCTTTGTGCACGCCGGACGCATGGACCAATGGACCATATATGACATGGGTGTTATGGGTAATGGTCCCCATGGTCCACACACCACGTGGGCGAAGCGGAGCCGCCTTCGTCAAGGCGCTAGGCCAAATTGAGTATGGGCAATTTTGCCATTTTTGCATTTGTGGACCCAATTGGGATCGTCACCACGCCGAGTGGCATGGAGATCTTTGAGAGCCAAGGGCATAGGAGTCTCCGTTGGACTCCCGGTGGATCACGTGTGGAATGGCGGATCCGATCTCCAAGCCGGCGTGGAGATATACTATTGGGAGCACACCGAATTTTGGCTCATTTCAAGCAGCCAAAATGACCCAATTTTGGGACCCCAATTTCCCCTTTCCGTGTGGTCAATTGGCAGCCCCATTTCTCTAAGCCCATAAGGAGCCCGGACCTAAATCCAAGTTGTACACTCAGATATAAGTCCTAGGTCCTGCCTCCTACCCTGTGAGCCATTGGCCTTACCTTGGCCGGGCGAGCCACGCGTGGGAATGACGCCAATTTTGGTGATTTTGGCATCGTGACCCCACTTGACTCATCCGTGTTGCCCTGATGCCGGGACCTCAGAGGGAACCAGGTTGGGTGAGGGCTCCAGGGAGTTCGTACTCGAAGGGCACAGGGTCAGTTGCCTCGTCCCTACCTCTGGCGGGTCCGGACGAGGGGTCAATTTTGGGAATTTTTGAGTTAGTTTCAGTTTGGGCTGAAACAGCCCATTTTCAGCTACCAACTCCTGGGTGATAATGGCGGGGCCATATCTCTGGCTCAGAGAGGAGTTGGGACCTGCCGTTAGGGAGCATAGGGAGCCACAGTCGGTTGGCCTTGGAGCCCCTTGGTTCCCAGGAACTCGCCTGTGGCTGGGCGGGACACCTCTCCCATTGGCAGGGTTTCAGGGTCCGGACTGAGCAGGGCATGGGTTGTGTTTGAGCTCCCGCCCCCATCAGCCGCTGAGAGGGTCGGACCTGGGATTGGGATATGAGTCGGGACTGGGTGTCTATTGTCCCTTGATGCCCTTACCCCAGTCCAGTCTTAACCCCATGTGTACATATCCTGATGTGTTGCTGTACATACTTTCGTTCCCTCTTTGCAGAGTGGCAAGGATTCTGAAACGCTTTGTCACATGACACAGGCGTATTGATGCCCTTGTGAGCGTAGTGCCTTGCCTGCCTGCTCACCTGTGCGTGTCACCGCAGCGTCCCGTGGCCGGCCCCCCACGGGAACGCGTCAAAAGCGTTTCACCGCCGCGGGGTTACCCAACCCTCGCGTGCCACTCGGGGCCACCAACCCCGAGCAGCGCGTCGCAGCAGCGCGGCGCAGCTCGTAGCTCGCAGCGCAGCGCAGCGTCTCGCAGCGCAGCGCAGCAGCTTGCAGCGCCACTCAGCGACAGCGCCGAGTTCGTCACGGAGCCCGCAGCGCCGTCAAGAGCACCGCCCTGACCGCGCAGCAGCCGTGAAAGAGGTGCACAGACCAGGACTCCTGCATCAGCCCCATCGGCCGACCCGGAGTCCCACCGGCCGACCAGCAAGGCCGCGTCAACCACCTCCACAACCACCGGCTGACCAGCACCAGCCGCACTTCCAATCCAGTGCTGCAGCACCCTCCCCAACAACCACAACCAGTTCGTTGAGGTGAACGAGTGCACATCAAGGACTTCAAGACCATCTACGCCCCCGCTGCCATGGTGAATTGGCAGGAAGCGGGCAGGACGTGGCCGCGGCCCCACCCCCATGCAGCACGCCTGCTGCGTGGGTTGGTTTGGGACCAGCATTACCGCCACAGCAACCCCCAGTGCGAAGGGGGCATGCCCAGGAGCTTCGAGCTCCGCACGGACATCGCCCCCGACCGCCTGCAGGCCGTGGAGGACTGGCTGCGGGCGGAGGGGTACGAGTACCGCCACCAGCAGAGGCGCTGGAGGGCGTGGACCCGGCCGGACAGGCCCGGGGAAGGGCTGCGTCCCGACGGGATTGAGGAGGACGAGGAGCCCAACGCCTACCCGTCGGGCGCCTCGATCAACGTCTCCCTGTGGGACGTGATCGAGAAGAAGTTCCCGGAACCGGGGAACGAGCGCAGGCTGCAGGGCAGCAGCAGCGCGTCTCCGGCGACGGAGAAGAGGTCCGCCGGGGACAAGAAGAGGGACCGGAGGTGGCGGGAGTACCAGGAGTCCCTGGCTGCCGAAGCCGCCCAAGGCGCCAAGGGCGGAACCCCAGCCCCCAGTCCCCAACGGCCCAATGGTGGACACCACCCCGGCTCCACCACCCTTGGCGACTACATCCAAGTCGCCAAGCAGACCCAGGCCAAACCCCGTCCGCTGCTCCTGAGGGCCCGGCAGGCCTCAGCAGGCCCCAGCAGCGACATCGAGTCGGCCCACCGCGGGAGGACGCCGGCCGACCAGGCCAGCTCCAGCAGCAGCGTCGCTCCCGAAAGGGACGTGGCGCGCGCCTGTGAGCGCGCCTGTGGGGTGCCCTGCAACCGTCGGGTTGCCCGGCAACGGGCCAAGCAGTACAGCGCTGCTGTGGAGGGCGCCGCCGGCATCGCCCAGGAGGAAGCTGCGCAGTGGGCGCATGGCATGGCCATCCACACCCAGACCGTGGCGGCCATTGCGGCTGGACTCACGGCCGTGGCCGCCCATGGGGTAGCGACTGCCCAGGTCAACGGTGAGTTGGCGGCAGCCGACGAGGAAGCCCGCCTGACGCAGGAGGCCATTGCCCGCAAGGAGGCCGAGGTGAAGGCGCTGGGGGAGGCGCTGGCCCAAGAGAGGGCAAAGAAGGAGGCGGAGGAAAGGGCCCACGCCAAAGCGACGGCTAAGGCCCATGAGGATGCCGCCAAGAAGGAAGCCATCGAGGCCGCGCGACGGAAGGTCGCTGAGGAGAAGGCCAAGACGGAGGCGGAGCTGGCGGCGTTGGAGGCGCAGAAGGCGCAGCTGCTGCAGGCCCGGGAGACCGAGGCGGCTCGTGCTCGGGAAGAGGCCGAAGCGCGAGCTGCCGCAGCCACCGCCGCCGCAATGGAGGAGGCAGAGGCCAAACTCCGCCACGAGACTCCCCCGGGAGGATCGCGAGTGGAGACCCTTCGAAGGCTTCTCGAAGGGGACGCCTCCTCCAGGATGAAGCTGGATGAGGCGGACACGGGCAGCAGTGGGAGCGGTAGCACCACCGCCCGTCGACGGAGGAAGGGCAAGGGGAAGACCCCCGAGAGGCCGCGGAGGCCAGCGGGTGGGCACCCCCACGACAGTGACCCCTTCTTCACCGCCAGTGACGGGGATGAACGAGGCCGTCGACATCGCCAAGTGGTGGCTTGGACGGGCGGAAGTGGCGGAGACGTCCCCATGGAAGGTGAGGATGAGGATCCCCCTCCTCCCTACCGGAGCTCCGAGTCCTCCGTGACCGAGACGCCCAGGTGGGGCGACATGGACGAGGATGACGACATGGACTTCGGCATCACGAGGAGGCGCCCATCCTCGGACCCACCGAGGCGACCCGGCGGAGACCCACCGGGACCCCCTGGCGGAGGACCTTCAGGACCCCCTGGAGGACGCCCACCAAGTGGACCCCCTGGAGGCGGACCACCGGGCGGGGGAGGACCCCCTGGACAGGGCGGACCCGGCGAAGGCCCTCCTGGAGGACCCCCTGGGGACCCCGGCGACCCACCAGGGAACGGTGTCCCGGATGCCACCTGGCGGTGGATTGTCTACCTCCGCAGGAGAGTCCAGTTGCTCGAGCTGGAGGTAGACACGGGCAAGAGCGAGATGGCTCGCATCTCCACGGTCGCCGCGCGCGCGCAGAAGGACCTGGACATCGCCAGGGCCGAGACCAAGTCGCTGACCAACGTCGTCAGCGGCCTGCAGGAGAGGCTGGATGCGCTGGAAGCCCGTGGGAGAGTCGGCAGCGACCACCCACCCCTGGAGTCTAACTCGTCGGACGACGGCTGGGGACCCGGACCAGGTCCAGGCAGACCCCACGCCCCCGGCGGAGCCCCCAGGAGTCGCCCCAGCGCCAGTGCCCCCTCTCTCTCCGCCCCCTCTCACCACAGCGCGGGCCGCCGCAACGAGCGCGTGCCGCCCGGCAGTGGCAGTGAGGAATGGCGCGATGAGTGGCTCAGCGCGGACTACCACAACCGCCGTGCTCCACCGCGGACGCCTGTACGCCCCCGACGCCCGCCACCAGCCCCGGTGCCAATCCCCAGGGCTGGAGGGCGTTATGGTGGACTCAGGGATGAGGTCCCCAGAGGAGACGTGGAGTGGGATGTCGGCGAAGGTGAGGACCTGGACCTGGACCTGGACCTGGAGGAGTTCGACATCAGCCCGCCGCGTGGTGTACGACGGGAGGCCGCTGAACGCAGCCGCCGGCGCCGTGATGAGGATGCGTACATGGATGCAGTACGGCGTGAACATTTCGGTTCAGCGTACGTGGAGGAACCGCGGCGTAGCCACAGGGATTCCATGGAGGAGATGGACGTGGCGGCCGTGGGAGTCCGTGGGCGAGGCCGATGGGAACCTCGGTCGACCTCGCGGCCGGCGTTCATGGTCTCTAAGGCCGCGGACGCCGCCGTGTGGGAAGACTTGAAGGACATCAAGCCCCCCATGTACGACGGCAATCCCCTCAACCTCGACCGCTTCTTAGAGAAGCTGGACGATTGGGGGCTGGCCGTCACTGAAGACCAACCTCCCGCGGATGCGGAGGGATATGTCTTCAAACGGTTCAGGTACCGCCTGCCGGAAGTGCTCGGCGAGCTATACTTCGTGGCGACCAAGGAGGGGAAAATCAAGACCCTCAAGGACGCCAAGAAGTGGCTCAACGAGCAGGAGCGGGTGGACGCTCCGCAGGTGGCTGCCAAGCGCTGGAAGTCCATCAAGCTTGAGCATGATGGACGGGAGATCCGCCTACGAGAGTGGCGGGACTTCCGAGGGAAATACACCCTCTTCCGCCGCAACGTGGAGGATTGGAACGAGGGTGACGAGCAGGCTCGCCTGCTCTCCATGCTGCCGGAAGCATGGATCAAGAGCGTCACCAAGGAGGAATCCAAGAGGGCCAAGTCCAACCACACGGTCAAGATGATGCTCCCCAAGGAGTATCATACGAACGTGGTGAGTTGGGCGAAGAAGAACGTGGCCCGGGATGTCAAACGGCACTCCCTGCGGAACGCTCTTCTCATCACCGTCTCGGGCGATCGCGAGAAGACCGCGATTTGGCGCCTTGACGACTGTGAGTTGAGCGGCCAGACCATCCGTCTGCAGCCCATCCCGGCGCGGATGAGCTGCGACGAGATCCTGGAGTGGGTTGGCGAGGAAGTACTCAAGGAGTACCGAAACCTCCACCACACCCGCGGGTTGAGGCCCGGCGACCGCGACGTCAACTACGTTGGCGAGGGACCTGGTGGGGAGGATGCCATGGACCCAGCGGGAGCCGGCGGCGATGAGACTCTCGTCGACGATGACGACGACGATGAGCCCGCCGAAATGGCCGTGTGTGCCTTCGTGGCCAAGAACCTGAGCGCGGGGACCAAGCCAGCAAACTGGAAGCCCCTGCAGCCAGGTTGGAAGAAGCAGGAGAAGAGGGACCCTCGCCGTATTGGCGACCCTCCGCTGTCCTTTGGGGAGTTCGTACGAGCTCACCCTCAGGGCTGTTTCGTGTGTTATGGGAGGAAGAAAGGCTTCAACCATGACCACCGAACATGCCCCGTCCACAAGGCCGACACGGAGGCTTACAAGAAGGCGCACGGGTCGAAGAAGCGTGCGCCCGCGGGTATCCGGGAAGCCAAGATGGAGGTGGACAAGGAAGAGCTGGCCAAGCTGATGTCGTCGGTGGGGACCGAGTTGGCCAAGGAGATCCAGGAGATCAAGAGGAACTGGGTCCCCAGATCGGACAACAAGAACAAGGAGAACAACCAGAATGACCAGAACAAGGACAAGGACAAGAACAAGGGTAAAGGAGGAGGTAAAGGGGGAAGAAGGAAGGGCGTCAACGACGTTGAGGCCGAGGAGAACACCCCCTCTTCCACAACCGACGCCCCCTAGCGGAGCCCCTGCAGCCAAGGGCCCCAGCTAGGGCGGTCGCAGGATGGTGACGTGGGAAGCGCCGAACCATCCCAGTCGGGAGTCTATAAGCACAAGGGGACTGCCGCGGGCGGAAGGCCCGGTCCGGCGCCCAGTCGCGGAGGCGGGGTGAGGGCAAGTGAAGGCACGAACCCTTGCACCCGTCCGTCCTTCGCGACCAAGAACGTGTTTGATGCACTACAGGATCTATCCGAGAGTATCGGAGGATCACCCGGACCGCAGCTGGATGCTGCAGATGGGCAGCCTGAGCCCATTGTCCACGACCTGCACCAGTCGCTTGTGGAGCTTCTGGAACGGCCGGAGATCCTGAGTTTGCACGCCGTGCGCCGTGTCGGCCGCGAGCGGCAGTTGCATCTTAAGGTCCGTGCCTTATGCGGGGAAGTGGAAAAGGTTTTCGACGTGTTGGTCGACACGGGAGCCCAAGTCAGCTTGGTCAAGGCTGGCCTGCTTCCGCCAGAGTGTCTTACCGACAGTCGGAAACCTGTCAGGCTGAAGGTGGCGAACGGCCAGTACATGGTGGGAGGCACGAAAGAAGCGGCCATTGGGCTGCAGTTCGTGAACCATCGTGAGCTGAGCCGCCCAGACCTCGGCAAGGAAATTCTCCTGCACGGTAGCTTCTACGAGGCCGAGATGGACTGGGACATGATCGTCGGGTACGACTTCATGATGGAGACGGACTCCGGCGTCCTCCCGGCCCAGGCCTCCATGACCCTGTACCAGGACGACCAACTCTCGTGGCTCTCGTCACCTGAGCACCATGTGGAGTGCCAATGGATCCACCCCGAACGCAATCAGCTCGAAGTGGCCGCGCTGGACACTGAGCCCACTGGGCCAGCAAACCAGGAGTACGGCGTAAGGCCCGAAGTGGCGAACCGAGTGGTCGCGGACCTGGGAGCTTCGGATCTGGCCCTGGATGCGTTCTCTTCAGGAACCTCCGCCCATCTGCGGGTGTGTGAGAAGTACTGGAGCGCACAGGACTCTGCGTGGAAGAAGCACTGGGGTCCGCATCAGGGATTGATGTGGATCCATTGCCCCCGTTGGGACATTCCAAGAGCGATAGCGAAGATTCGCAAGGACCGCTCCAAGGCAGTGCTGGTTGTTCCTATGGGATGCACCGAGGAGGAAAGTACCCGACATTGGGTAGCCTCATTGACCAACATGACCTTGAACAAGGTCGTCCTACCGGCTGGAGAGAGTGTCTATCAGGACGCTAAGGGACAGCCCATGCCACCCCAGAGATGGCCGACAGAATTCCACTATGTGGATGGGGGCCTTGATCAGGCCGACACCACGGACTTCGTGTGTGTCAACCGCATCATAGCAGAGCCCTGGCGGCAATGCTTTGCGGTTCCCCCTGTTGACATCGAAGAATCGGACTCCGAAGACCCCCTCACTGAAGAGGAGTGGGATCTGGTTCAGGGGTATATGGATCAGCCCTTTCACGACTGGGGAAACCAGCGTGAGGGCAAAGGCCAGGACAAAGCCTGGTGGGAAGTGGACTCAATCGTCTCTGGTTCCTATGACGGGGATACCTTCGTACAGAGGGTGCTGGATCACATGTCCAGCCAAGACGAGCCGCCTGGCGGTAACCCACCCACCTACGGCGATCTGTTCCGAGGCAAAACCAGAGATGGCCCTTTGGGCCACCTGGGAAGACCACCTGAGCCGAAAGCGAGCGGAGTAGCTACCCCTCAAGTAAGCTCCGTGGTTCAAGTGCCCGGAAAAGCCAAGGCGGAGTCCGATGACTGCCCCAAGATCCAGGCGTTGAGGGCCAGGCTGAAGCGGAAGTATGGCGAGACCTTCTTCAGCGGAAAGCCTGTGTTCCCCCCACCGGTGCGTGGACCGTATGGCGAGGCCAAGATACGACTGAAGCAGGACCCCCGTGTGTATCGTCACCGGGAGTTTGCCCTAAGAGGCGAGAGGAAAGAGGCCATGGAGAAGATCCTCCGTGACTTCATCCAGAGAGGCTGGCTTGAGCCGTGCCACTCCGAATGGGCCTCTCCTTGCTTCGTCGTCCCCAAGAAGGTTGCCGGTGAGTGGCGGCTCGTGGTCGACTACCGCGGCCTGAACGCCCAAACGCAGCACGACAGCTATACGCTGCCCCTCATTGAGGATATGCTGCAAAAACAACACCGGCGGAGGATCTTCACGGTGATTGACCTGAAACATGGTTATCATCAGATGCCTCTCGCCGAGGAGTCCCGTGCCTGCACCGCCATGAGCACCCCACTTGGACCTCTCCAGTGGAAGGTGATGCCCATGGGCGTTACCAACGGCAATGCGGCTTTTCAGCGGATGCTGGAGAACCTGCTTGAGCCGGTGCGCGACTGTGCGGACCCCTTCGTGGACGACGTGATCATCGCGTCCGGGGACCCCAGCATGAGCTACGAGGAGCTCCTGGAGGCACACGAGAGGGACGTCACTCGAGTGCTGGACCTTCTGGTTCGGCACAAACTCACGGGCAGCAGTGACAAGGCCACCATTGCGGTAAGCGAGGTGGTCTTCGCTGGCCACGTAGTTGGGAACGGGCAGCGAAAGCCCATACCTGGCAAGGTGGCTGCGATTGAGCACTGGGAAAAGCCCAAGACGGTCTCTGAGCTACGGGCGTACTTGGGGTTCTGCAATTACTACTCGGGGTATATCAAAATGTATGCCGAGTATGCAGCCCCCATGACGACCATGCTCAAGGGCAACCGAGAGGAGACCAAGAAGGGGTCCAAGAAGGCTCTGGTCTGGACTGAAGAGTCTGACCGGGCCTTTGAGGGGATGAAGCAGGCGCTGCTATCCGCAGTGGGTCTGCACCTCGTGGATCCCGACCGAGGGTTCGTCCTGCGCACCGACGCTTCCGACTACGCCATTGGGGCTGTGTTGGAGCAAGTGCTTGACGATGGGAGGCACGTGCCCGTGGCCTTCTGGAGCCGAGTCCTGGCGGAAGGCCAGAGACGGACGTGGACGCCCCGTGAAAAGGAGGCGTATGCCATCGTCATGGCTCTCAGGAAATGGGCTGGGTACATAGCCCTCCATCCCGTCACCGTCTGCACCGACCATCAGAGTCTGCAGTCGTGGCACAAGGAGCACGTGGACACCCCCTCAGGTCCCGCCTCCCGACGGGCAAGATGGCACGAGACCTTGGCCAAGTTCGACCTTACAGTTGTTTATATTCCTGGAAAGGATAACACCGTGGCGGACTGTCTCAGTAGGTGGGCCTATCCCGCCAGCAAGGGCATGCAGGATATCTCTGCCCATGGCGATGAGGCTGAGACCGCTGAAGCCAAGAAGATCATTGAAATGGAGCGCCTGATGGAGGAGGAGGGTGCCAAATGCTTCGTCGTCATGGCTGCAGATGCCCCCCTCGCATCGAGGGTGAGCAGAGCGGTCAGTGTACTCGCCCCTGTGGGTGCCGCGGGCGGAAGGCCCGGTCCGGCACCCCCTGTGGGAGTGGGGTCCGACAAGCACCTCTTCCCAGAGTCTTGCCTCCAGGACGACTGGACCGACGACTACGCCAAGTCTGAGGCCTTTGCGGCCGAGTATAGGGCTGTAACCGACCCTGACGACGGGCAGAAGTGGCCAAAGGGGCTGACTGAGGAAGATGGCAAGCTCTACCGGAATGGTAAGCTGCTAGTCCCAGAGTTCCGGGTGCTCGAGCTGTGTGAAGCTTGGCACCACCACATGCTGCACCCAGGGGTCAAGAAGCAGGCTCTTGACATGCAGCGTCGGTTCGAGATCGACCATATCGTTCTCTACACCGCCATCAAGAAGGTCAGGAAGGGTTGCTCGGTCTGTCAGGCCTGCAATCCCGATAGCCGGAACGTCAAGGGGGAACCCCAATGGACCCCGGTTCCTGACCAGCCCATGGAGAGCGTGGCCATGGACGTCTTCTCCATGCCCGAAGTGCACATTGGCAAGGAGACCTTTGACTGTGTGGTTCTCTGTGTGGACCGCCACAGCGGCTACGTTGTAGCCGTTCCGGCACGCAAAAAGGGGTTGCTTGCCAAGGAAGTGGCAGTCATGATGATTCGTCATTGGCTGACCGTCTTTGACATCCCCCGCACCATTTGCAGTGACCGAGGGCCCCAGTTTACTGGTGGCTGGTTCAAGGCTATGTGTTCCCTGATGGGGATACGTCATGCCAAGAGCGTCGCCTATCTCAGCCGGTCCAACGGCCGCGCTGAAGTGGCTGGACGGCAGCTGTTCGAGAAGCTGCGCAAGATCCACATCACCAATCCACGGCGGAACTGGTTTGAGGAGATGTGGCCTGCTCTGAAGGCCCATCATGACACCCCCACTCCGGGCGGTTTGTCCCCTCACCAGATTCTGTTTGGCAGGGACCCCCTGGGTAGGGGACTTCCCTTGTCTGGTGATGGCATGGCTATGGATGCCAAGGAGTTCTTCGCGCGGCAGGAGCAAACGGCGCGGGACATCCGCCAGCAGCTTGAGAAGGAGCATGCTGAGCGTCAGAAGTCCGCCCCGAGCTCGACAGCGCAGAAGTTCAGGGTGGGAGACCCGGTGTGGGTGATCAGACCCCGCCCCTTGGGCACCCACCGCACCAAGACCTGGTTCACACCCGGCGAGGTGGTCCGCAGGATTGGTGAGGACACCTACCGCATCAAGGTGGGTCACGGACAGTTCCGGGAGCGCCACGAGAGTCAACTCCGTGTGCGGGAACCCGACCTCCGTGGCCGACATGTGTCCCTGGACTACGCCAAACATGAGGCCGATTCGGACGACGACTATGCTGAGCAGGACGACTATACCGTCGAGAAGATCCTGTCCCAGCGTCCGAAGGCTCCGGCACCCGGAGGTCTGGAGTTCAAGGTTCGTTGGCGAGGCTATGGGCCGTCCCACGACACCTGGGAACCCGTCTCCTCGTTTGTGCCGCGGGTCAACACTCCCTTCATGGAGTACATCCGCAAGAACAAGACCAAGATCCATGTGTCGGACTTGGCAGCACTCACCCGGGCGATTGCAGCCAGGGGTGCCTGATCAGCGCCCTGAGCTCTCCCCTGATGTGTTGTGAGCGCTTGTGAGGCCGACGAATCGTCCCTTACTTGCTTGCTCTCTTCCATCTTTTGGTGACAGAGTGGTCATATACCCCCCCCTGCTGTATCCAGAGGAGGATGGCCCCTCTCTTCTTTTATTCGTCACTCCCCCCCCTGCTGAATCCTTGGGAAACCAGGTAGGGCGACTGACCTTCATAATTCTGTGCTCTTGAGGCCTTTAAGCCCATACGACGTTGCGCAACGGATGCCGCTGTCATCGGCATTGCGATTTTTGAGTGTGTGGTCTGGTCCCATGGCATTTGCGGGATCCAGACCAGTCGACGTGTGTCTCGAGACTATATATGCCTGAACTCAGGCGTTATCCTATCCATCCTCCTGCATTTGCCTTATCCTGACCGTGGCGTGGTTTGGCACTCTGTTCTGAGTGTGTTTACACGCCTATTTACCCGAATTGTTGCTTGTTTTTCTGCCCTCCAGGATATGTGCATCTGTATGTTAAGTGTCATCAGCCCATCGCTGAGGGATGGACTGTTTTTCACCACGAATCGGGATACAGAGGCGCCTTGAGTCGCCGTGTACATATCCTAACAGCCTGGTCCAGCCTGGACCAGTACTTGATTACAGATTCTAATGTATGAGTGCCCGTGATACCGTGTTGCCCTATTCGCTGTGATGTGTGGAGATCCTGATGGCGCCAGGCGGGAAGCCCAGTTGCCTGACTACACTCCCAGCGGTCCGCCACTGTCAGTCCCAGTGTGAGCCTACCGATTTGCAGACGCACTTGCATTCGGATGGCGGCCTCCGGTGCTCCTGACCTCGGTCAGTCTGCCTGGGAAACTGGTGGTTTGAGGAGTCGACGCCTCCGCCCACACTGCATGAGGACTCCCTCATGTATGGCCACACTTCGTGGTAGTAGGGCGAGGGAAAAGACGGCCTTGATGCCCGATCCCTTCAGGAGGAGTTCCCTTACGATTTGGGGTTCGTAAGGAGTTCGACTATGGCACTCTGGACTCGCGTCGTATGGATATGGACATGGTGCGCCCGAGGAAGGACCCGTGGGGACTCTCCCCAGTCGGCGGGCCTTGGGAAGCTTGGGGTAGCCTGATGGATCTTTGTGGTCGCTCTCGACTTGTGGGGCCACCTCGGCCGTCGTGTGACGCCTATGTTGGCCGTGTATGCCACTGCCACTGTGGTGGTGACCGTAGCAGCCGGCACCCGGTGCGCCTGGTATGGGTTAACGGGTCCTTTGGATGCCGAACAATCGCCGCCAGGACCCGGGACTTGATACTTGATACTATACATGTGCTACGAGATGTTACAGCAGCATACCTATCCCACTGTGGGATACCTATCTTACTGTGACTTACTGAAGTGAGGATGTGTCACCCCCCCCCCCCTTTCAGGGAGTGGTCCTGGGTACCCGCTGCCATGCGTGGGTGTTATCGAGCCCCCCCAGGGTTTGCTCTAAGGAGGGGGGTGAAGCGGTACCCAGAACCCCATGGCCAGGTTACGGCATACAACCGGTCTCCGGTCCACTAACCCCATGTACGGCGTGTTCCGTGCCGTGAAGCCCCGCATCGGCAACCGATGCACCGCCAGTGTATCAGAATATCAGGAATCAACAGGGTTTTATTTTCATATTGTTTCCGTCAATTTTTACGCTTCCGTTCTGATACTCACTGTTTTGACTGCTGGCGGTTGGTTCGCGACTTTACCGTAACCGCCAGTTTAACTGTTTATAATGGAAATTTTAACGCTATCCGCGACGAAGGCTCCAAAGTCGCCAGGAACTGCATGGATGCTTCCGCAATTTTCATAATTAATACTCGCAACCTTAATCCGAATTTTTCAGGATGTCGAAATCGGATTTTCGACTTCGACATCCCCGCACTTGATTTGACCTCTTTCGAGTGGACCTACGTGCTTCCGTATGCACGAATCAACTTCCCTTTTATCCTGCCCTCCATTTGTCTTAAAGATATGGGCAAAATAAAGTTGATTCGTGAGGCCACTTGTGAAGGTCATATCTCGTGTTGCTTGCGAAGAATTACGATAAGAAAACGTGGGATGTATTCACAATACTCCCGACGTAATTTAGGAAGCATAATATGCCTTGCGTCTCCACACGTGCGCGCTAGTGTAGTGGATCATGGTCAATAGGGTAGAGCTTGCGTTATAACTCTTTGGCAATGACATTGCGTGCGTTGAGATAACTGTCGAGTGTAGCGCGCAAGTGTTGGTGTTGCATAGGAACTCTCCTTGAGTTCCTATGACCGATTGACACAAAGTTATGCCCTTGGAGGGGCATGACATATCGTGGTGGGAGCCACCTTTTTGGGCAATATTTGGTATGTGCCATGTGTTGTGTTGCGTGCCCATTTGGCGGGTCCATTGCTCCAAGACAAGCCCGCCAATGGACCTCATATTGTGCAAGCCCCCTCTCCGTACTCCCTACGGTCAATTGCAAGCCTAACCTTCGTGAAGGGAAACTTGTGTGGTGATCCCGAAGCGATGCGTTGGGAGCAAGGGGTGTATTTTACATTTTTCCATATTTTCATGTGCCCACTTGGGAAGCAGCGCTCGTAACCTTTCAAAGCGCTCCAAGTGGAGCACATACGTGGGATCGAAGGTCATTGGTGTCAAGTCATTGTGTTTAGAAGGATTAAGTGATTGCACGATCCAAGCCAAAGATATTATAATATAATTATGCGCCTTTCAAGGCACTTTGGTTTGTCTTTGTGCCAATTTTGCCATTTTTGGCCCGTCATGATGTCAAGTGGCGACCGTGTATTTCAACGTTGCGCTCAATTGACATCATGACCCAAGTATGATATGAGGGTACATACTTCGGTGCCCAACATATCTTGGACCCGGCGAATAGCTCCTCTTAGGCTTGGCATACCGTGGCCGCCATGTTGGCGATTTGGGACTATCCCAAATCATGGGCTCACTTGGAGACCCTGCCATTCCCAATACCGGAGGAGTTGGGCGACGCCCCAAAGGTATGTTGGACACATATGACTTGACATCAATCCTATGGCACACTCCGGTCCAAGTCGGGCACGTGCCTCATTTGCCCTAACCATGAGCATGCGCAATTTTGGCCATTTTGAGCATTTTTCCACTTTCGCTGCCCGCCGTGCCCCATGTTCTAACCTTCGTGCACGCCGGACGCATGGACCAATGGACCATATATGACATGGGTGTTATGGGTAATGGTCCCCATGGTCCACACACCACGTGGGCGAAGCGGAGCCGCCTTCGTCAAGGCGCTAGGCCAAATTGAGTATGGGCAATTTTGCCATTTTTGCATTTGTGGACCCAATTGGGATCGTCACCACGCCGAGTGGCATGGAGATCTTTGAGAGCCAAGGGCATGGGAGTCTCTGTTGGACTCCCGGTGGATCACGTGTGGAATGGCGGATCCGATCTCCAAGCCGGCGTGGAGATATACTATTGGGAGCACACCGAATTTTGGCTCATTTCAAGCAGCCAAAATGACCCAATTTTGGGACCCCAATTTCCCCTTTCCGTGTGGTCAATTGGCGGCCCCATTTCTCTAAGCCCATAGGGAGCCCGGACCTAAATCCAAGTTGTACACTCAGATATGAGTCCTAGGTCCTGCCTCCTACCCTGTGAGCCATTGGCCTTACCTTGGCCGGGCGAGCCACGCGTGGGAATGACGCCAATTTTGGTGATTTTGGCATCATGACCCCACTTGACTCATCCGTGTTGCCCTGATGCCGGGACCTCAGAGGGAACCAGGTTGCGTGGAGGCTCCAGGGAGCTCGTACTCGAAGGGCACAGGGTCAGTTGCCTCGTCCCTACCTCTGGCGGGTCCGGACGAGGGGTCAATTTTGGGAATTTTTGAGTTAGTTTCAGTTTGGGCTGAAACAGCCCATTTTCAGCTACCAACTCCTGGGTGATAATGGCGGGGCCATATCTCTGGCTCAGAGAGGAGTTGGGACCTGCCGTTAAGGGAGCATAGGGAGCCACTGTCGGTTGGCCTTGGAGCCCCTTGGTTCCCAGGAACTCGCCTGTGGCTGGGCGGGACACCTCTCCCATTGGCAGGGTTTCAGGGTCCGGACTGAGCAGGGCATGGGTTGTGTTTGAGCTCCCGCCCCCATCAGCCGCTGAGAGGGTCGGACCTGGGATTGGGATATGAGTCGGGACTGGGTGTCTATTGTCCCTTGATGCCCTTACCCCAGTCCAGTCTTAACCCCATGTGTACATATCCTGATGTGTTGCTGTACATACTTTCGTTCCCTCTTTGCAGAGTGGCAAGGATTCTGAAACGCTTTGTCACATGACACAGGCGTATTGATGCCCTTGTGAGCGTAGTGCCTTGCTTGCCTGCTCACCTGTGCGTGTCACCGCAGCGTCCCGTGGCCGGCCCCCCACGGGAACGCGTCAGTAGGTTGCCCCTCCCTTTACCGCCTCCCTGGTTGGTGTTAGTGGGATTTTTATGCCCCTTCCCTTCGCCACATTCGGGGGTAGGGGTACCACCTCGTCCCAAATGCTTCTTGAGGAACTTCTCCATGTGGGAGTCGTTCTCTCTCTCAAGAGCTAGCTCAATCAAGAGATCCACCAGTGTATCATACGAGTGGGTCTTGCTCTTCCTCTCAGAGGTGGAGCGGCAATCATCCCACGTACGCTGGGGGATCTTACTCATGAGCCACAGGTGGGGCTCAGTGGCTCCGTAGGAGCCCACATTCATCCTCGAAAATAAGTACTTCAAGTCGCACACATACTCAGAAATTCGCGCAGCGGATGGAAACTCCGGGAGCATAGGTAGCTCCTCGATCTGTGTGCGTACGCTGAGGTCAGTCTCATAGACTGGAAATGTTTTCTCTAACCTCAGGAGTACCTCTGCCCAGGTAGAACAGGTTTTCACAATCTGTTTGACCTGTTTTTGCAAAAATTTCTTTTTGCAAGAGCGTTTTAGCAGTGAACATTTGGTGGCCACATCCACATGGGATTGGCCAGTCAACAAAAGGAACTCCGCAAATTCTTCTGCCCATTCAGGCAGATTTTTGGGGTCGAACTCCGGCAGTTCCAGCTGGATGTTCGCCTGGGCAATTGGTCTGCCCGTCTTCCCACCCCCCGGGGTTAGGCCTGTAGGCGACACGCCGGCAAGAGGGGCCAGGGCTGACAGCCCTCTTCTCTCACTCTCCGTGACAGGCACGTCCTGTAGATCCGCCATAGGCACAGTCCTGGCACGGGGGTGAAAGGGGCTGGGGCAGGTAACCTTAGGCAACAGCCTTGAGACCCTCGATCTCTTGAGATCTTCGGCCAGGGTACTCAGCCCTGGAGAGAGAGAGAGGAACTCAGGCTTGGGTAAGGGTTCTGCAATACCCAGTTTAGCCTTAATGGCCTCTGATAAGGCCGTCACATCTGGATCTTCTGATCCAGACAGGAATTTGGCCAGTAGCTCGGCCGTCTGATCCAGGGCACCGTAGGTCGGCCTTGGATGATGTTCTTCGACTCGTGTTCGGCCCACTTCGGGAGCCCTTGGGGTTGGGTACTCAGGTCGTAGTCGTCTTGGCAGGGATGCTGTGGACGGAGGACCAGAGTGTGCGTAGGACCCTAGATCTGTACGTGGTCTTGATCCATGTACAGCCAAGGGCTCCTCTCCATCTTCCCCACGGATGGATTTATAGTACTCCTCATGCATGATGTACTCATCCATCTTCATCTTCAGCTTCTCATATTCCTCAGGTCCTTCAATGGCAGTTGAGGATGAAGCTGGACAATTTGATCGTGATACTGAAGCAGCCACACGTCTGTGGAGGTGACTGAAGCTGTCTCCACCGTGTGCTGCTAAAGCCTCGGTGGTAAGGCCTTTATTCTCCTTCGCCCTTCTGCGTTCTGGATCTCCTTGGGACCCAGAGTCGCCACTGAGTTGATGTGGACCTCGGTGTGGTGGTTCGCTCATTGGGTGGACCACACTGCCCATTTGTACTTGGACAGTTCGGATAGGCCAGGTCCTTACACTTGGTGTGGACATTATGGACTTGTTGTTGAGCTTTTGTTCTGCACTTCTTCTCAGGGTCGGTTCAAAAGGTCACAAGGGACTGTCTCTGCTACCGGAAAGATGTCCTTGAATTATGCCCTAGGTCTTTTGATGTATTCCTGCAGGTTTTGTAGTTGAAAACCCCAAACCAAAGCAGCAAGTAGAGCAAGGACTGAATGTGGATCGAATCAATGATTGGTCTTGTAATCCAGTGTAACACAGAAGGGCTGCAGATAGACAAAGCAGGTATATGAACATAGATTCAATCACAAATGGATAATATAAAAGGTTTTATATGAAAATTGGTCAGACTCTAGCCTCAGAGGTTGCAATAGGCACTTCATGTGCACTCTTTTGGGTGAAATGGTGCTGGTTAGGACTGAGGGGCATAGATGTCAGGACCACACAGAAAATGACTTGGCCAAGCAACTGAATTCAGAAACAGTTACAAAGTAGGACCACAATAAGTGGTAGAAACAATTGAGTATAGGGGTCTTGGGGTGGGAGACCACTTAGGCTTAGCCTCCAAGGCCAACAAGCATGTAATGCCTGATTTATTTTGGTATGACCTCCATGAAGGAAGGTACCTCCGCTCAGTTGAGTGGTAGGGGTGAACTTCATGGGGGGGCTAGGGTCACAACCCTAGTTACTTTGCGAAAGTGTACTTTAGGCAACAAAAGAGAGATAAAAACACTTAAGTTTGTCTCAGCATCAACAAAGGGTTTTAAGGGGGGCTTAGCCTGGATCAAGCCCTCCAAGAAAGACAAGGTAGTGACTTTTTCTTACTCATTGCTTTCCAGAAGAAACGGAAAGCATTGTGCAATTGTTTCGAGCCGTACAACTGCATGATGTGCTGTTGTTAGCTCGCAAACAATTCAACCTGGATCTCATCCAGGTTTACCTGAAGGGCCGCCAGTTCATTTTCAAGAACGTGACGGGCCAATTGGTAGTTTTCAGTACGATAGTTAGTGTTGGATGCGTAGCGCAGCCCAGACTCTTTTCGTCCTGACAGCTCCAAAGGTAGGGAGAACAGCCCGCTGCCAAAGTTGCAGTGCAAAGAATAGGGGCGCTGGTGAGACAGCATTTTTACCTGGGGGTTTCTTCGCAGGAAGTCTGTACCAATGACGATGTCAAAGGCGTCAGTGTCCAGCACTCTGCAGTGTTGGGTCACGGTTTCGTCGCCCAGGCATATAGTCACATCGACCCCCCCAAGGAATGGATGGTACGCCCATCCCCTACTCTTATGGCCACAGTCTTAGTTTTCTTGAAAGTCTTTAGCAGGCGCCGGGCCACTATGGAAAGTGTTGCACCGGTGTCAAGCACTGCTCGAAAAACTTGATCCCCGATTTTCACGAGGATCCAGAAAACTAAGTCCTCCTCTTCGGAGCCGCCCCCCTACTCTTCATCAGGGAACTTGACATCCACCCCTGCAGCTATGAGGGACCTGGCCATCCAGGCCAATCGCCTCTTCTTGGAGTTATTCCCCTCAGGGGTAGCGTTATCCCCCTGGGGGCGCTTCTTGGGATCACCTTCGGCAGGAGGGGGTGTAGCAGCAGGAGGGGGTGTAGCAACGGGCGCTGATGAGCGCCTCTGGGGGTTAGGGGGTCCACCTTTGCCACCCCCCTTGCCACCTCCTTTACCACCTTTGTCCCCATTCTGGGGGTTTTTGGTGGTTGTTTGGGTCTCCTGGCGTTCAGCCTCCTGCCGCTTGAGTTTATCACTCTCGCGTTTCTTTATGTGACATTCGTCTTCATAGTGACCACGTTTGCCACAATAGCCACAGGTGATGGTACACCTGAAATGATCCTGATGGGTCACAGGTTTCCCATCCTTGGTATGCTGCTGTCGCTTCATCTGCGGCATACAGCTACTGCATTGATTGCAGTCAGGGGCATGACAAGGCCCCCCCTTGTCATTGACAGGTTTGCAGTAGAACAAAGGGGGTGTACCTGCATCAGGTTTAACCTCATTCATGGCACCTAGGTTACCCCTTCCTTTACAACCTCCCTGGTTGGCGTTAGTGGGACTTTTAGGCCCTTTCCCTTCGCCACGCTCGGGGGTAGGGTTACCCCCTCGACCCAAGTGCTTCTTGAGGAATTTCTCCATGTGGGAATCATTCTCCCTCTCAAGAGCTAGCTCAATCAGAAGGTCCACCAGTTCATCGTACGAGTGGGTCCGACTCTTCCTCTCAGAGGTAGCCCGGCAGACATCCCACGTACGTTGGGGGATCTTACTCATGAGCCACAGGTTGGGCTCAGTGGCTCCGTAGGAGCCCACGTTCATCCGTGAGTACAGATACTCCAGGTCGCACACGTATTCAGAGATTCGCGCAGCGGAAGGAAACTCAGGGAGCATAGGTAGCTCCTCTATCTGTGTGCGCACACTGAGGTCAGTCTCATAGACTGGGAACGTTTTCTCCAACCTCTGGAGTACCTCTGCCCAGGTGGAACAGGTTTTCACAATCTGTTTCACCTGTTTTTGCAAAAATTTCTTTTTGCATGAGCGTTTCAGCAGTGAGCATTTGGTGGCCACATCCACATGGGAGTGGCAAGTCAGCAAAAGAAACTCAGCAAATTCTTCTGCCCATTCGGGCAGATTTTTGGGGGTCAAACTCCGGCAGTTCCAGCTGGATGTTCGCCTGGGCAATAGGTCTGCCCGTCTTCCCACCCTCCGGAGTTAGGCCAGAAGGTGATACGCCGGCAAGAGGTGCCAGGGCTGACAGCCCTCTTTTCTCAGTTTCTGTGACGGGAACGTCGAGTAGTTCTGCCATGGGCACTGTCCTGGCACGTGGGTGAAAGGGGCTGGGGCAGGTGACCTTAGGCAACAGCCTTGAGACCCTTGATCTCTTAAGATCATTGGCCAGGGTACTCAGTCCGGGGGAGGGGGAGGACAACTCTGGCTTGGGTAAGGGTTCTGCAATACCCAGTTTCGCCTTAACGTCCTCCGATAGGGCCGTCACATCTGGATCTTCTGATCCAGACAGAAGTTTGGCCAGCAGTCCGGCCGTATGATCCAGGGCACCGTAGGTTGGCCTTGGATGATGTTGTCCCTCAACTCGAGTCGGGCCTACTTCGGGAGCCCTTGGGGTTGGACAACATGCTCTTGGATACTCGGGTATCGGTCGTCCCGGCAGGGATGCTGTCTCGGCTCTGTCAGACGACGCGCCAGAGTGTGTGTAGGACCCTAGGTCTGTATGTGGTCTGGATCCGTGTACTGCCAATGGCTCCTCCCCGTCTTCTCCACGGATGGATTTGTAGTACTCCTCATGGAGGATGTATTCATCCATTTTCTTTCTCAGTTCCTGGTATTCCTCAGGGCCTCCAATCGCTGTTGAGGATGACGCCGGACAGGCGGATCGGGAGACTGAGGCTGCTACGCGCCTGCGGAGATGATGCAGGCTGTCTCCACCGTGCGCCGCTAAGGCCTCGGTGGTAAGGATTGTATTTTCTTCCGCCCTTCTGCGATCTGGATCTCCTTGAGACCCAGATGCAACACTGAGATGTGGAGCTCGGTAAGGTGGTTCACTCATAGGGTGGGCCATGCTGCCCATTTGTACTTGGACAGTTCTTATGGGCCAGGTCCTGGCGGACAGTTGTACGCTTGGAGTGGACACGATGAACTTGTTGTTGAGCTTTGTGTGCACTTCTTCTCACGATTGGTTCCAAAGGTCACAAGGGACTGTCTCTGCTACCAGAAAGATGTCCTCCAATTATGCCCTATAGATTTGACTGAAAATCCTGCAAGGTTTTCCTTGGAGAAAAACAGGTTCATAACACGTAGTAGAGCAAGAGAACAATAGGATCGTGTCAATGATTAGTTTGTGAAATCCAGAGTATCACAGAAGGGCTGCAGATAGACAAAGCAGGTATAAACACAAAGATTCAATCACAAATGGATAATACAAAAGATTTTATATGAAAGCTGGACTGACTCTAGCCTCCAAGATAGCATCAAGCACTTCATGTGCACTCTTTTGGGTGAAATGGTGCTGGTTAGGAATGTGGGGCATAGGTGTCAGGCCAACACAGAAAATGACTTGGCCAAGCAACTGAATTCAGAAACAGTTCAAAGGTAGAACCACAATAAGTGGTAGAAACAATTGAGTATAGGGGTCTTGGGGTGGGAGACCACTAGGCTTAACCTCCAAGGCCTTAAGCATGAAATGCCTATTTTATTTCGGTATATCCTCCATGAAGGAAGGTACCTCCGCTCAGTTGAGTGGTAGGGGTGAACTTCATGGGGGGCTAGGGTTACAACCCTAGTTACTTTGAGAAAGTGTACATTAAGCTCCAAAAGAGAGATAAAAATACTTAAGTTAGTCTTAGCATCAACAAAGGGTTTTAAGGGGGGCTTGGCCTGGATCAAGCCCTCCAAGAAAGACATGGCAGTGACGTTTTCTTACTCCGACTATAGGTACCCCCATTCGCCACCCCCCTTTCAGACGAGGACTTAGCGTTTTCCACAGTGGTGCCGGTTAGGCTGTTTAGTGGCACCTCAAAATCACCTCTCATAGATTGTTGGATCAAGGCTAGGCAGGCCCGTATATATGGGAAAACACCAATTGGCCCCACTGTTTTGGTCTTGTTTGGGCCTATTCGTGTACCCTACCTCAAGGGGTTGAATTGTTGGTTTAAGCTCTTGTAAAACCATTATTGTGCCCGATAAACGCATCCCTCAATGAACTTTTGGTCCAGATCCCCCTCGACACCCCCCCCCCCCCACACTTGGGACCCACTATTTTGAGGCGTTGGCGGAGTCCGGGGGGGAGGTAAAAAAATGGAAAACATGATCCCCCCCTTTATTGTTTGTTTGTTGAAAACCATGAACGTTTTGGTTTTTTTGGATTTTTGGGCGAAAACGTTTTTGGGGTCGTCGCCCCAAGGGGTTTGTATGGCGCAGTGGGTTGGGTGCTGAAGCAGTTTATGCACTTTTCAGCCATTTTTGCTATATTGCCGGTTTTGGCTACCTTGGCAACGCCGTGGTACACATGCACACCGACACACACACGGCCAAGAAGAGCGTCACGCTTCCTCATGCTTCCCCCGTCCCTTGGACAGTGGGGCAGCACATACGAAAGCCATTATTGGCAGATACGGACATTTGGCGTCTTTTACACGGGCCATAAATGGCCTTGAAGAAGGTTACACGCCGCAATAAACGTCCTTTTGTATCCTGGTAGGCATATAGAAAAGTTTATAGTGGTTTCAGCACTGTGTTTCTGTCTCTCCTGCTGCTTGCTGCTGGTGTAGGGTTTCCTGCTGCTTATTTTTGGAGATGAAAACCTTTTGTTTGCAGAAATATAGTCAATCCAGGATAACCCAAGCCACAGGTGTGCAAGGAGAAGATGAGGATCAAAGCATGAAGGGCTGCACTGTAAACAGTGAAGAATGATAGGATATTCACAGAAACTGCAACTCAGGTGGAATCGAAATGCATATTCACAAAGATAGCTGAAATGTTTTGGAAAAGAGTTGGAAAACTGCCCCATGGTCACTCTATCTCCATAGTGCCATCTCAGGAGATGTGCACTCTTTGTTTTGGGTCCCATATGTGCTGAGGTGGCAGGGCATGTGGCGATGAGGTCACTGCCATGTCACATGGGATCTTCCTACTTAGCTAGGCTGACCAGGAGTTGAACCCAGGACCTCTCAAAAAGAGGTGCCCAGCCCCCTAGGGTGCATACCACTAAGACAGCTAAGAATTCATGGAAAAACATAGATAAATTCATAGGTTCTGCCTTGGATATGTCAGTTCTCAGTCAACTCAGGAGAAGATGATTTGCCTCACATTGAGAGGGGATTAAGGGGTCCACTCCATATCCTGATTGGGTGTTTGGTTCCATAGGTCAAAATGTGTTATCACCACTTTTGGTGGGGCCAATACTAAGGTGGAAATGCCTGGATGCTCAGTGCATCCCTAATACAACTAGAGTATGCCTCAAAGCATTGGAAAAGCACTTTTTCTCACTCCCCCCTTGTGCTGTGGTGGCCACCACTGTCGCATTTTAGGAAAAAGGGATTTTTTCTTGGCCTTTCCTTGGTTTCCACATCTACTTTAAAATACCTATAGTTTCCCTCACACTGAAAAATGGGCGCTCACCATGGCTGGCGCTCTTTTGCTGCTCTGTTTGTAACATTTCCTACAGAAGACTCAGCGCTCATGGCGCTGCCGGGGCTCCTGTGGCTTGGTTGGGTTAGTTTGGGAGCATGCCAAAACATGTGCATGTGCATCCCTCCCTCCAAGACGCAGCGCGACACAAACCCAACGCAAGACACAATATACACACTCGCATGGGTTCTCGTAAACCTGCTGGCGACCTGTGACCTGTCTTAGGGCGAAGGGAGTCGTGAAAAAATTAAATTGCCCCTTGGTGGGGTCTTCGGTTCTGCTCAGTCTCTCCGGGCTGCTGCGTTTCGGCCCGAACACGGCCTACTCAGCGAGGCTGCGCGTGGGTATCTGCAGAGGCAGGAATGGGAGATTTATGGACGAATCCACGCAAAAACGAAGCGACGACACCAAAATCCGTCAAATGACGGCCTAGAATTTTTCTAAGACGACACACCTGAGCAGAATCCAATTGTGCATCAGAAGCGTATTTTTTTAAAAATTATAGTCATCTCTAGATTTTTTAAATCCAGAAATTCATACGCATAAAAAGGCGGCGCGCAGGAGCGGCTCCTAGCGAAGCGCCGGAAAATGAAGAAATAATGGAATTCTAAACGTATGTCTCACGTAGTCTTGAAAATGACGAGACACACATTAATAAATAAACATACAGATTCCACCTACACTAATAGAAGTATCAAAAATTCAACAATTCGAAAATCAACGAAAAAGACTTCAATGAATCAGGTATGAACTACAGGTATGCTCGTCTCGTATGCAGCATACACATTGCTCGTCTCGTGTCTCCGTGAACGAGTCTTGTAGCAGCGCTAACAACGATACGACGCGATAGAGGGATTGATTAGAAAGATTGCAGATGATTAGAGGTCAGATCAGGGTGATTAGACATACACACAAGTGCATAGCAACGTTCTTCGCGTGCGCCCCTCACTTGCTCTCTCTCTCCAGCGGTAGGGAAGGTGAGTAAGCCCAGGCGGGGCCACCCCCGGGTGGAGTTCGTGATTGAGGTACAGATGGGCAGGTTTGCCCACGCTACTCGTGCATGCTCGCGCATTCACACACGCATTCAAGGGTAGGCCACGCGAGGTGCGCTCGGTAAACCTTGTTTAGGCTACCCAGGGGCTCCTTGGTACGTTCTTTAAGAGAACCTGAGGAGTCCCTTAAAGCTTGCTTGCTTGACAGGGTAGCTGATCTTTCAGCGCGTTTGCGGACAGTGTATTATAGGTCACACTGAGAACCGTATAATACGGGGAGTGTGGCTTGGTTCCTCCGCCGCAAACAACCCTTCATTTGCCTTTGCCTTACAGGTGGGCAGGTAGGGTGATTGATGCAGCCCCATGAGACCCACTGGGGGGGGTATTTTCTTCGAACGAACTTCAGTCTTCGAACGAAGATTCGAATCTTCGAACGAAGATTCGAATTCGAAGATTGTATTTGCTTTAATCGCAATTCAATTAAATCCAATCGAATCCAAGCTGCTGGGGAGAATTGCCGCAAAAGCGCAGCAACAGCAGCGCGCGCACCAGATTGACAGGCGATTGCCGCAGATTTGTGCCAGAAAAACGCAGATTTGTGCCAGAAAGACGCAGATTTGTGCCAGAAAGAAGGGTTTTTTTTGTTTTTTCAACTGATTTGTTGTATTTTTAAGGGTGTCACTGTTTGACCAATGGTGCAACTTGGAAATACGCTCAAAAACGCGGTAGGCACGACGAATGCTTATAGCCAGGACGTTGAGGACACGCTTGTGCAATTTTTCACCTCCTCCGGCCTGGGACGCCAGCTTTTACACTCAATCTACACACGAGTCAACCCAGGCGCTGACAAACAGAGATTGAATCAACTTCTACGGTGGCACAGCGATGCTCAATGCTCGCCTGAAGAAGCAGTCGCTTTGCTTCTCGATTTGGGAATCCCTAGACGCCGCCTTCGGGTTCTATCGCGCTTTATTTCCAAGCGTGCGGACGTATGGTACAAACAGACTGGCCTAAGGTTTGGGAAACCAATGCCAGGCCGCCGGAGAGTCAACTTGGCTTGGAAAAGGATGAAGGAGCCCCTGCACCTTGTTGGCCACATCGACAAGAAAACTGGCATCCGAAATGTCTCCTGGCCGTTTGATCACTGGATCAACTACGTTTTCACACAGCCTTGCCTCTATGAAACTCTACAGCCCAGCAAAGATGGGTTGGTTTTCATTGTGAGTGGCGATGGTTATCCTGTAGCGGGTGTAAGCTGGACTCAGCTTACCATTCGCATCCGAAATCATGAGCATCTAGCCCGCAATGCAGCACACATTTGGGTTTTAGAGCTGGCATACTGTGGTGACTCCAATCTGAAGGATTTGCGCCGGGTCTGGAAAAAGAATCTGAGGGTGTGTTATTTCTTCGAATATTGCCTTCGTTCGAACCTTCGACCGTTCGAACGAAGCTTTTCCTTCGAACGAACGTGTTTTTCGAACAAAATTTTGATTGCGCTTTGCACGCTACTAGGTCCTGCAGCGGATCATAACTACGCGATTCGTCGTCGTGAAGGGCGCACGCTGTGCGGCAACTGTTATGCTGGGCGGAGATTTACCGTTTTTGAAGAAGTTTTTGGGACTTACTGAGCATTGGTATATACCGTCAGTTCACAACTTGGGCCTTTGGAACCCTCTCAAGAGGCGGTACCTGGGCTGTTACCGGCGCAGAACGCCCACCGGTGATGCGTCCCGACTTGGCAAGACCCCTGTCTGCAAGGGAGCTCGTGGCTGCGCTTCAAAACCTTTGCTTCAAGTACCACGACACCATGCCATTATTTGTGTTCTTCATATGCTTATGCGAATTGGTGCTTTGCTTGGGGAATACTTGGAAAGGCTATGCTTGTCCGCCAGCAGGGAAGCACGCAACGCTATCAATAACATGCTGAAGATTGCTCTGTGTGGTTGGCAGCTAGGTGGAACTTGTAGACCTGATGGACAAGAAACGAAGCGTTTGTTTTTTATATGGGATGGTATTGCTCATGTTTTGGGGTTGGCCGACGAGCACTTGGGTAACCAGGCTGTCATGCGGTTGCGGGACGTGATGCAACGGCTCTATCGCACCTATCAGCGCATCGACATTGACCTCCCAGCGGACTGTCGGCAGGCGGCCTGGGAATTTCGCGCACACTGTTTGCCTGATACCCGTTCTCATTATCTGATAATCTTGGAGTTCGATGTGCCCAGAATCCTAGAGGCGAGAGCACCTTACGGGCTTGGGATGTACTGCCAGGACTTGGCTGAAACCACGAATGCCAAGCTAAAGGATTTCTACTTGCGGTTCAAGAAACAGAGGGGGCAGCACCACAGATGACTACCAGCTCTCTGCTCTACTACAAACCATGGAGCATGCCTTCTTGTACACGCACTCCCATATTGTAGCTCACGGTACAACGCGCCCGATCTCTTGCCCAAACGCTGCATTGTTCGAATCTTTAATAGACGATGCCGCTCAATGGTGCTGACAAAGGAAGACAAGGCCGATGTCGCAAGACTGGTGGCCGTATGTGTTTTTCTCCAAGCCCTGCAGGCATGCGTTGTAGTCCTTCGAATTTAGTCTTCGTTCGAATCTTCGAATCCTCAAACGAACTCTCGTTCGAAGATTTTTCTTCGTTCGAATATTCGAATCTTCGTTCGAAGATATTTTTCGAATCTTTCGCGCTGTGCTCAGGAGTTGCTTCAGGCGCACCCAACTTCTGCCCCAGCGTCACGATCATCGCCAGGAACACCTTCCCAGAGTAGTACACAACTGGCCCAGCACCCAGCGCCGCAGCGTTCAGCGGATTCGGAGCCGTCACCATCCCCTTCTCGCCGTTTGGATGACTTGCTAGATTTTGGATCCCTGGATTCAGAAGAATATGATCCGGATTACGTGGTGGTGAACGAAGTGTTCGATGTCAGCGCCGAGTTCGACACTTGCCGCCAGGCAATCGTTGAATCCGGAGTCACCCGCCCTTACCTTGACCTCATTCTAGGGAAATCCGTAGCCAATCCGCATACGCCCATTTTCGGGGACCCGAAGTACGCTTGGCTTACGCCACTGTCAACCTATGGGCGCTGTTTCGGAAAGTGTTTATCAGCCGATTGCAAAGATGTGGCTGTGGAGAGGGACTTGCCTTGTGCACTGGTCGCCCGCGCCTTCCCCTTCGCAGTCCCGAACAAAAAAGGCACCCCAACCCCGATACTACGTATGCTTGCGCTTGTTTGGCACACCTACGGCGCAGTGGAGAGCTGGCGTGAAGACCGTACCGTGATGCTCAGTTTCGGCTCCTCAGAGCCCCCAGGGTGGGGCAAATGTACATCAACGGGCCGCTTGAAAGGCGTCAAGGTCACCGCTCAGGCGCGGGGTGGTGGTGAGGCAGCCCAGACGGACGAAGGAGCGCAGCAAGCCGGGGGAGTACAACAATTGCAAAGCACAACACCGGCGAAGTGGCAGACGGTGCTCCAGGCAGCAGTCGCAGCAGGAGTGCAGCATGGCTACATGGGAGGGGACATTCCTGAATGGGAGGTACCGCATGTACCTTGTAGCTGAGCGCTTTTGACCATGCATGCGTCCTGTACGTTATTCTTCGAAAAACATTCTTCGTTCGAAGAAAAAAACGTTCGTTCGAACATTCGAATCTTCGAACGAAGATTGTATTCGAAGTCTTTTACCGCTCCACTGCCCACAGGTTGCAGCAACGCAAACCAGCGCCGTTGGCGTCAGGTGGAAGCTTCAGCTACCAAGTCGTAGAATTGAGACGACCGTGACTGCGGGCAGCCTGCTCAACGACCTCCTAACGAAGCCTGCGAGAGCACTGACGGTCCTCGGAGCACTCCAAAACCATGAAGAAGGTCGCAGAAAGGTGAAGTCGATGCCAACGTGGGTCAACCTGAGCCAGGGTGGTTCCACGTTGCATTCCCCTGAGGCAACCGAAAAAAAAGCGTCGACGACCAGTGCTGGTGTGCGGGGCAAAGATCCACAACCCGTTGTGTCCGGCTGACGGGCAATAAACCTTGCCGAGATTCTCTCGTCTTACAAGAAGACAAAGAAGCCGAAGAAGAGACCACGAGCGAAGCCAGCGGCTAAGGAACCTCCGAAGAAAAAGGCAAGGCTGCTGCCGGGTGAGAGTTCGGAGAGTGAGGAGTTCGAAGAGACTGAAGAGAATGAGGAGGAGGAGCCGCCTTCCGGAGATGAGGAGGAGGAGCCGCCTGCCCGAGATGATGACGATGAAGACGAAACCCAGGAGACACAGATTCCAGACCGAGGGGCACTGCCGTGGGCATGGCTTCCCTCCCAACAAGAGGACCAGTGGGGAGCGTGGAGAGGAGTGCCGATTTCGAAGTGGCGCCCCTGGCGAACGGAGATACCCAGAGACATCCTGCAGCAGAAGACCAAACTGGGCGGTACCGGTACAATCTATTGGGTCCCTGCAGACTACAACTCTGCCATGTGGCATTCTGTGGGGGAGTATTGTGTTGCGGCCCGAAGCTACGCAACGGAGGAGGAGTGCAAAAACGCGGCGGCAGTGGCGTCTGCAACCGGTGGCGTGCCAGCTCCAAGTGCCAGGAAGAAGAAAGTGAAGGCAAAGAGGCCAAAGAAGAAGAGGAAGACGCCAACGAAGAGTGGTGGAAAGCAAGAAGAAGAAGATGCCGGGGAGGGAGACAAAGAAGATACGGAAAAGAAAGACGAGGTTGCAGTACTAGTGTCAGGCAGTGAGTCGTGAGCCAGGACTCAGAGAGCTACATTGGACAGGGACATTGGTCGTTCTGCGGTTCTGTTGTTGCCTGTATGTGCATTTGTAAACGCAGCGTCTTTTTCTTCGAAAAATATCTTCGTTCGAACATTCGAAGGTTCGTTCGAAGAAAAGTCCACCACATTTCGAAAACACATTTTCAGGGCATTTAGGTGGTTGCAGGCTGAATCCAAAGAACCAAACCCTCAAAAATACCTGTGTTGAGCATTTTATCGCAATGTTTGCAGCAAAACGGCCACAACAAAGGCGTTCGAACAGTTCAAAACTTTTCTTCGTTCGAAGAAATAATCTTCGTTCGAAGGTTTCGTTCGAAGAAAATACCCCCAGCGGTGGGTCTCATGGGGCAGCATACCATTTTTTTCATGCCCTGCTAAACAAGGGCGCAGATCACACAAACAAGTAACTCCCCTCAGCCTGTGGCAGAGCAGGGAGTCCGACTCCATCGACATCTGCGCCGTGCACGCAAGAGCACCTCTTCCCTCCAAGCCCTAGCAGGGGAAACGCGTTGTGGCGTCCCCTGTTAGGCCACAGTTGCTTAGCAGCGCTGTGTTCTCTTGTCCTTTCACAGGAGGGTCGCTAGGACCCACAACATGTTCTTCAACAACACCAAGTAGAGTGTGCGTGTAGGACTGGTAGTCCTGAGTGGGGGCTTGAGCCAGTTGCCCCAGTGCTCGCCCACCAGGATGGTGCCACTGTAGGGTGTGTAGGACCTGTAGTGCATGTGTCACTGTCCCGCCCGTTTCCTGCAATTTTAGCAGGGTTGGTGGGCGGTGGCAGTGGTTAGGTCAGTGTTTTGGCCACTTAGCAAAACGGCGTTTTCATGCCTTCATAGCTTTTGGCCACCCCTCCCTGTAGTAGACAGATAGGTAGGGAAAACAATACCTGGATTAGTACGCTGGGTATTCCCCAAAGGTTTTGCGCCAGCACAGAAATTGGGCGCTTAGGGGAGGGGAGACCCGGGGCGTACCGCGTGGCATCAATAAGCCAACCCTCCAGGTTTAGCAAGCGTGCAGACTTGGGTATAATTAGGACACCACTTCTGCGGCTTGCTCTCAGGACCTTGGGAATAGCACACTCACACATACGCTTTGGCAGGTAAAGGTAAGGTTCAGTCCCTAGCTTTAGTCTTGGAGGCAAGCGTCTCAGCGAGCCTCAGCAACTCACCAAGGTTGTTCTGGGACAAGTAGTCAACCAGAAGTGAGTTTAGGCGTCCCTCAGGTAGAACAAATGCAGAGAGTGGCTCCCAGGTGGCCTCTTCGACTCCAAACCCTTCCCAGAGGGTGAGGAAGCGCCAACCCTGGCGATAGCGGTGGCGTAGGACGAACTTCACCAGGTAGAAGCCCTCCTTAGCCATCTCCTCGGCGTTCATGTCGGGGAGTTCACCTTCAACTTCCATAGGGCTGGCAGCCCCTTGTAGGTCCAGAGCGGCGATTTCCTCGTCGTTCAGCTCCCACTCCTCCCCACAGAGGTCTTCAGGATCATAGTAGCGCTTCAGGTGTTGAGCAGCGCACACCAGGGTCCCCCCTAGACGGGGAGGACACCGCACGGTGATACGGTGTCCATCCACTGATAGAATCTTGTACGGCCCGAAGTATGGGTCATCGCTGGTAGAGCGTGGCCAGGCGGGTAGTCGACTGTGGTGCACCAGCACCCAGTCCCCCTCTTGGTAGGTGGCCGGTACTCGGTGCTTGTTCTTCTTGTTCCACTGACGCTCCCTCACTCTGTGGAGCATTGCCTTGGCCTTGTCCACCTTCGCTTGTTGCTCTTGGACCCATTCACCCACAGAAGAATGGGTGTCCTCTGGATAGGGGGCATGTAGGAACCAGGCCGGGCGCCCTAAGAATAGCTCATGGGGCGAGTAGCCAGTAGCTGAAGTCTCTTGGGAGTTCATAATCAAGGATATGACGGGGAGTAGTCTCACCCAGTCTCTGGTGCGTTCAGTTTTGCACCATATCCTTACATTCTCCTTGAGGACACGGATCTGTCGCTCACATAGGGGGTTGCTCGTGTGAGAGTAGGGAATCCCCGTAGACACCTGGACATTGAGGGATCTCAGGACCCTCTTGTACCAGCCAGTATCTGAGCGTACTCGTACGTCCTCATCGGAGTTGATCTCCTTGGGCGCCCCATAGACACAAAACCACTCCTCCAGGAGTATCTTGATAGTCTCCTCCCCGGTAATGTGCTTGGTACATGGGAACACCCGGGTAAACCTGGTCAACCCACAGGTTACCACGAGGGCGAAGTCATAGCCCCCGAACTTCGGCATCTCCGTGTAGTCCACGTATAGAACACTGTTAGCACAGTGAGGGATGGGCAGGGTCGAGTAGAGACCTCTGTCCCTGATATCCCCTGGCTTACAGGACCTGCACGGGCACTTGTCCACGATAGGCTGGAGGGTTTTCCGCAGTTGGTCATCAGTCCACGTAGTGTGGAACCACTGCTTGAACAGCCTCAGGGTACGGTCAGCACCCACATGACCGCTGGACTCATGAGTCCACTTCAGCAGCGCTGGGACTCGGTCACTAGGCACCACGATGCGGTCCTCATGCCAGAGGTAGCTCTTGTCCCTCTTCCACTCGTCTTGGTTGACCAGGAGGGGTTCAAGGCGTTTCTCCAGGCGCTTGTAGATATCCCCAAACTCCTTCAGGTACTCCGATTGTTGGAGTCCATCCAGGGGGCGTATCATCGTCATGTTGAGGTCCAAGTGGACGTCCATACGGCTGAACGCCTCCTTAGCCAGCGCTTCAGACCGGGCACCAATCAGGGCATCGAAGTTGTTGCGGCTGATGTAGTCGGCACACTCGTTCTTCACTCCCTGGATATGGTGTACCGTCAGCCGTAGTTGACTGAGGTAGGTCCACCAGCGCCGTAGCTTGGCCTTCTCAGGTGGGGGACCCTTCTGGAAACTGCGGACCGGTTCTTGGTCGCACAGCCAGACCACAGGGTTACTCCCCAACAGTCGTGCTTGTGAGGATAGCACCAGCATACCCGCGAGCAATTCCTGCTCATAGGTGGAGTAGTTCCCCCCGGCCTGGTTCCACTTTCAGTTCCAGTGGCCCAGAGGTACTAGGACCCACTTGTCGTCAGGGTAGCTGTGCTTGAGGGTTCCATCTCGGTTGAGACCTTCCGTCCCCCATTGAGAAATGGCCGAGTCGAACTCCTCCTTCTCCAGTGCTTGCCATTGGAACAACGTTCCACCACCGCCCACATTGCCGGCGTCGGTCACCAGGATAATATCCCCTTGTGCCCTAGGCACGCCCAAGCACTTAGCGCTGGCTACCTTGTCTTTGAGCTCATCAAACGCTTGTTGCTCTTGTGGGCCCCAGCGCCAAGTAGTACTCTTCTTGATCAAGTCCGTCAGAACGGCGCTGGTGTAGGTGAAGTTTTTGATGTGGCGGCGATAGAAGTTGCACGCCCCAATGAAACTGCGTACATCATGAAGTCCTTTCTTGGGGTCTTCGTGTCGTACCTTGGCATCCATCAGGGGTTTGGCCTTAGAGGCCGCTGGGGTCCACCACCCATAGCCAACGTCAAACCCCAGGTACTGCATGGTCTCCTGCATGAACTCACAATTCTCCAGCTTGAGTCGTGTGTGGTTCTCCTGGCAGACCGCAAAGAACTCACCCAAGAGGATTAGGTGATCCTCCTGGGTATTGGTCCCGAGGCATACATCGTCGATGTGAGCCTCCATCTGGGCACCACAGGATATGAGCTCCTGCACCTTAGGTCTCCTTCGTAGGATGGACAAGATCTTGTTCATCAGCTCTTGGAATAGAGCGGGTGCGTTAGCCACGCCAAACGGCATGACCTTCCACTTGAACACCCTTTGCCTGAGGGGTGATGAAGGCCAGTAGTTCCTGTGCGTTGGGCGTCAGGTCCACTTGCCAGAATCCGCTCCTCTTGTCCATCTTGGTCTTGTAGCGGCAGGAGGCCATCTTCCCCAGGGTAGACTCCATATTGGGAATGGACCCTGAGTGGTTCAGCGTCTTCTTGTTCAGCTCTCCGTAGTCCACTACCAGCCGTTTGGCTGTAGACCCAGGTTTAGCCACCAGGAAACAGGGGCTGCAGTGTAGGGGGTAGTCCCCGTCCTTGTACTCCAGGACTAGGCCAGCGTCGATACATTCTTGTATCTGTCGCTGAATCTCGTCGGCCTGCTCTTTAGGAGCTGGATAGGGTCTCCTCCGGATCTTGTGACCCACGAACTCGGGTTTCAGCTTGAGGTCCATCTGTACCAGCTTGTCACATGAGGCTGGAGGGGGTAGTTCTCCGAACACCTCCAGATGGGTCCTTATAAGCTTCTGTACCCGCCGGTCCAATACCTTGATCTTGTCCTCCATGTCCTCGTCAGAGTGTACCCATGAGACCCACTGGGGGGGGTATTTTCTTCGAACGAACTTCAGTCTTCGAACGAAGATTCGAATCTTCGAACGAAGATTCGAATTCGAAGACTGTATCGCAATTCAATTAAATCCAATCGAATCCAAGCTGCTGGGGAGAATTGCCGCAAAAGCGCAGCAACAGCAGCGCGCGCACCAGATTGACAGGCGATTGCCGCAGATTTGTGCCAGAAAAACGCAGATTTGTGCCAGAAAGACGCAGATTTGTGCCAGAAAGAAGGGTTTTTTTTGTTTTTTCAACTGATTTGTTGTATTTTTAAGGGTGTCACTGTTTGACCAATGGTGCAACTTGGAAATACGCTCAAAAGCGCGGTAGGCACGACGAATGCTTATAGCCAGGACGTTGAGGACGCGCTTGTGCAATTTTTCACCTCCTCCGGCCTGGGACGCCAGCTTTTACACTCAATCTACACACGAGTCAACCCAGGCGCTGACAAGCAGAGATTGAATCAACTTCTACGGTGGCACAGCGATGCTCAATGCTCGCCTGAAGAAGCAGTCGCTTTGCTTCTCGATTTGGGAATCCCTAGACGCCGCCTTCGGGTTCTATCGCGCTTTATTTCCAAGCGTGCGGACGTATGGTACAAACAGACTGGCCTAAGGTTTGGGAAACCAATGCCAGGCCGCCGGAGAGTCAACTTGGCTTGGAAAAAGATGAAGGAGCCCCTGCACCTTGTTGGCCACATCGACAAGAAAACTGGCATCCGAAATGTCTCCTGGCCGTTTGATCACTGGATCAACTACGTTTTCACACAGCCTTGCCTCTATGAAACTCTACAGCCCAGCAAAGATGGGTTGGTTTTCATTGTGAGTGGCGATGGTTATCCTGTAGCGGGTGTAAGCTGGACTCAGCTTACCATTCGCATCCGAAATCATGAGCATCTAGCCCGCAATGCAGCACACATTTGGGTTTTAGAGCTGGCATACTGTGGTGACTCCAATCTGAAGGATTTGCGCCGGGTCTGGAAAAAGAATCTGAGGGTGTGGTATTTCTTCGAATATTGCCTTCGTTCGAACCTTCGACCGTTCGAACGAAGCTTTTCCTTCGAACGAACGTGTTTTTCGAACAAAATTTTGATTGCGCTTTGCACGCTTCTAGGTCCTGCAGCGGATCATAACTACGCGATCCGTCGTCGTGAAGGGCGCACGCTGTGCGGCAAGTGTTATGCTGGGCGGAGATTTACCGTTTTTGAAGAAGTTTTTGGGACTTACTGAGCATTGGTATATACCGTCAGTTCA
The DNA here is from genome assembly GCA_964036045.1 of Eutreptiella sp. 'Long Island Sound 2002'. Taxonomy (NCBI): domain Eukaryota; phylum Euglenozoa; class Euglenophyceae; order Eutreptiales; family Eutreptiaceae; genus Eutreptiella; species Eutreptiella sp. 'Long Island Sound 2002'. Next base: position 8,208,222 of record OZ038398.1, on the reverse strand, counting down.
CAGCTTGGGCCTTTGGAACCCTCTCAAGAGGCGGTACCTGGGCTGTCACCGGCGCAGAATGCGCACCGGTGATGCGTCCTGACTTGGCAAGACCCCTGTCTGCAAGGGAGCTCGTGGCTGCGCTTCAAAACCTTTGCTTCAAGTGCCACGACACCATGCCATTATTTGTGTTCTTCATATGCTTATGCGAAATGGTGCTTTGCTTGGGGAATACTTGGAAAGGCTATGCTTGTCCGCCAGCACCGAAGCATGCAACGCTATCAATAACATGCTGAAGATTGCTCTGTGTGGTTGGCAGCTAGGTGGAACTTGTAGACCTGATGGACAAGAAACGAAGCGTTTGTTTTTTATATGGGATGGTATTGCTCATGTTTTGGGGTTGGCCGACGAGCACTTGGGTAACCATGCTGTCATGCGGTTGCGGGACGTGATGCAACGGCTCTATCGCACCTATCAGCGCATCGACATTGACCTCCCAGCGGACTGTCGGCAGGCGGCCTGGGAATTTTGCGCACACTGTTTGCCTGATACCCGTTCTCATTATCTGATAATCTTGGAGTTCGATGTGCCCAGAATCCTAGAGGGGATAGCACCTTACGGGTTTGGGATGTACTGCCAGGACTTGGCTGAAACCACGAATGCCAAGCTAAAGGATTTCTACTTGCGGTTCACAAACAGAGGGGGCAGCACCACAGATGACTACCAGCTCTCTGCTCTACTACAAACCATGGAGCATGCCTTCTTGTACACGCACTCCCATATTGTAGCTCACGGTACAACGCGCCCGATCTCTTGCCCAAACGCTGCATTGTTCCAATCCTTAATAGACGATGCCGCTCAATGGTGCTGACAAAGGAAGACAAGGCCGATGTCGCAAGACTGGTGGCGGTATCTGTTATTCTCCAAGCCCTGCAGGCATGCGTTGTAGTCCTTCGAATTTAGTCTTCGTTCGAATCTTCGAATCCTCGAACGAACTCTCGTTCGAAGATTTTTCTTCGTTCGAATATTCGAATCTTCGTTCGAAGATATTTTTCGAATCTTTCGCGCTGTGCTCAGGAGTTGCTTCAGGCGCACCCAACTTCTGACCCAGCGTCACAATCATCGCCAGGAACACCTTCCCAGAGTAGTACACAACTGGCTCAGCACCCAGCGCCGTTTCGGAAAGTGTTTATCAGCCGATTGCAAAGATGTGGCTGTGGAGAGGGACTTGCCTTGTGCACTGGTCGCCCGCGCCTTCCCCTTCGCAGTCCCGAACAAAAAAGGCACCCCAACCCCGATAATACGTATGCTTGCGCTTGTTTGGCACGCCTACGGCGCAGTGGAGAGCTGGCGTGAAGACCGTACCGTGATGCTCAGATTCCCCTCCTCAGAGCCCCCAGGGTGGGGCAAATGTACCTCAACGGGCCGTCTGAAAGGCGTCAAGGTCACCGCTCAGGCGCGGGGTGGTGGTGAGGCAGCCCAGACGGACGAAGGAGCGCAGCAAGCCGGGGGAGTACAACAATTGCAAAGCACAACACCGGCGAAGTGGCAGACGGTGCTCCAGGCAGCAGTCGCAGCAGGAGTGCAGCATGGCTACATGGGAGGGGACATTCCTGAATGGGAGGTACCGCATGTACCTTGTAGCTGAGCGCTTTTGACCATGCATGCGTCCTGTACGTTATTCTTCGAAAAGCATTCTTCGTTCGAAGAAAAAAAAGTTCGTTCGAACATTCGAATCTTCGAACGAAGATTGTATTCCAAGTCTTTTACCGCTCCACTGCCCACAGGTTGCAGCAACGCAAACCAGCGCCGTTGGCGTCAGGTGGAAGCTTCAGCTACCAAGTCGTGGAATTGAGACGACCCAGACTGCGGGCAGCCTGCTCAACGACCTCCTAACGAAGCCTGCGAGAGCACTGACGGTCCTCGGAGCACTCCAAAACCATGAAGAAGGTCGCAGAAAGGTGAAGTCGATGCCAACGTGGGTCAACCTGAGCCAGGGTGGTTCCACGTTGCATTCCCCTGAGGCAACCGAAAACAAAGCGTCGACGACCAGTGCTGGTGTGCGGGGCAAAGATCCACAACCCGTTGTGTCCGGACGACGGGCAAAGAACCTTGCCGAGATTCTCTCGTCTTACAAGAAGACAAAGAAGCCGAAGAAGAGACCACGAGCGAAGCCAGCGGCTAAGGAACCTCCGAAGAAAAAGGCAAGGCTGCTGCCGGGTGAGAGTTCGGAGAGTGAGGAGTTCGAAGAGACTGAAGAAGATGAGGAGGAGGAGCCGCCTTCCGGAGATGAGGAGGAGGAGCCGCCTGCCCGGAATGTTGACGATGAAGACAAAACCCAGGAGACACAGATTCCAGACCGAGGGGCACTGCCGTGGGCATGGCTTCCCCTCCAACAAGAGGACCAGTGGGGAGCGTGGAGAGGAGTGCCGATTTCGAAGTGGCGCCCCTGGCGAACGGAGATACCCAGAGACATCCTGCAGCAGAAGACCAAACTGGGCGGTACCGGTACAATCTATTGGGTCCCTGCAGACTACAACTCTGCCATGTGGCATTCTGTGGGGGAGTATTGTGTTGCGGCCCGAAGCTACGCAACGGAGGAGGAGTGCAAAAACGCGGCGGCAGTGGCGTCGGCAACCGGTGGCGTGCCAGCTCCAAGTGCCAGGAAGAAGAAAGTGAAGGCAAAGAGGCCAAAGAAGAAGAAGAAGACGCCAACGAAGAGTGGTGGAAAGCAAGAAGAAGAAGATGCCGGAGAGGGAGACAAAGAGGATACGGAAAAGAAAGACGAGGTTGCAGTACTAGTGTCAGGCAGTGAGTCGTGAGCCAGGACTCAGAGAGCTACATTGGACAGGGACATTGGTGGTTCTGCGGTTCTGTTGTTGCCTGTATGTGCATTTGTAAACGCAGCGTCTTTTTCTTCGAAAAATATCTTCGTTCGAACATTCGAAGGTTCGTTCGAAGAAAAGTCCACCACATTTCGAAAACACATTTTCAGGGCATTTAGGTGGTTGCAGGCTGAATCCAAAGAACCAAACCCTCAAAAAAAACCTGTGTTGAGCATTTTATCGCAATGTTTGCAGCAAAACAGCCACAACAAAGGCGTTCGAACAGTTCAAAACTTTTCTTCGTTCGAAGAAATAATCTTCGTTCGAAGGTTTCGTTCGAAGAAAATACCCCCAGCGGTGGGTCTCATGGGAAGTTGCTTGCCCCCTGAGTAATAGACGTCGGGAGGTGGTCCTCCACCGACTCCTCGCCCGTGGTAGTATCCTTCAGCCCTTGGTAGGCATATAGAAGGTCTTGTTCAACCATCTCCGGTGGACGATGGCAACATGGGCACGCTCGAGGGGGTTCACATACACATTCCTCCGAGAGGTCGTCCTCCTCTGGGGTCCTCACATGGGCGCCCCACACGCTCTTCATGAGCTTAAGATCTACCTCCCTTTGCCAGGTGGTGATCTTCTGTTCGAGGTCCTCCTTCAATTGGGATAGGTCTCCCATACGTCCTTGCTTCAGTGGCCATGAGCTGCGGGTAGGCTTCGCGTAGCATAGCTTTTTCGCCACCAACTTCCTCTTGGAATCCACATACTCCCTGAGCCTGGATCGAGGGTCCAGCTCTTCATCCACGGGGTCTTCCACCCTCATGGAGAGTAGGGGTTTGAGTGGGGCGACGTACTCGGCGTTCTCCACTTCCTCCACACAGGTCTGCACGAAGAAGGCGTCGTGCTCAGTTTCGTCGTCTGAGTGGATAGAGCTAGGTAGCTCAGATAGTCCACACTCAGAGACTTCATCAGGAACAGGTACATGGCAGGGAGAGTTGGGGGCGTTGGTATCAGTCACGACGTACTCATCTCCTCCGGGTGTAGTCTCAACAGCATCTTGAGGTCGTAGGCGATCCTTCAAGTCACCCAAGGCGAGTCCGTCGCTTTCTCGTTGTATAGCCTGGACCAGAGTCGGGTCCAGATCCTCCCAGGGGATGGAGGTAAGACCTCCGTCCACCACGCTCAGCATACTCCCCCATCCGGGTTTCCCAATAGGCGTCTTACGACCCAGGGGCACGTAGATGGCCTCATCAGGTAACCGAACAGAGCTGATAGTCAGCCTGTCCAGGAGGTTTCGCCAGTATTTGTTGCCCCCATGGGCTCCCCAATCGGGGGAACACAGGACCATACGGGAACGTTCCAAGGCCACCTTGGTCAGCACCTTCCCCAGTTCACTGAACCTGGGATCCCGTAGGCCATCCCGAAAGAGGGCCAGTAAAATTTGTAGCTGCAGTTTTTCCCCTTGCTGCAGTAAAGGTCCAGTACATGCTGCTTGTCGCTGGCGAACAACTCCACACTCAGGTCTTCTCGAGAGTAACCCAACTCCTTCAGACCTTGGTCTAGGACTTCCCCCAATAGTTGATAGTCCTCAGTTTTGGAGGCCGCCATCATGTTCGAGGGCTCCTCCTTTGATAGCCTCAGGTAACTCGAGGTATGTTCCGACTGCTCCAGTGGCACAGACTCTCTGCCACTGCCGTAGTCCAGGTAGAGGAGGTAGGGCGCTTGCAGCGTCAGGGATTGTATCTGGGAGTGCTGTACGAAGAAGTCAGTCCCCAGTACAAAGTCGAAGGACTCAGTGTCCATCACATAGAACCGATGGGCGATAGTCCGGGAGCCCATAGGTACCTCCACTTCACAGTCCCCGCAGCTGTGCACCACATGTCCATCCCCCATTCGTATGGCCGCGGTGGGTATGGTGTTCGCCAGGCTCCCACAAGGTAAAGTTTTTTTGGCCACTATAGATATTGTGGCGCCAGTATCCAATACCCCCAGGTATTCGCGTCCCCCTAGTCGGATACGTACCCAAAACACCAGGTCTTGGGTGCCACCAGAGCGTCCCCGTCAGAACTCCGCGGGACAGGTCACCTCGAACCCCTTGTTCCGCAATTTGCGGGCCATCCTCATGAAACGGCTCCTCTTCTTAGCGTTGCCGTCATCACGACCTTCATGCTCACGCTTGGCTCCTTGTTCTCGCTGGGCCTGCGTTTGTGAGCGTGTGGTAGGACCAGACTGCCCTCCAGAGGGCTCGGGGTTCCCCCCTGGATTAGGGTTGGGGTTGCCTCCGTTCTTGTCCTTGTTCTTGTTGTCGGGCTGGCGGTTAGCGCCTCCTCCTCGTCCACCTTGACCCTTGTCTTGCCCTTGACCACGTCCTTTCCACTTGCCCTTGCCGGAGTCGTTGCCTTTGCTTTTGCCTCCACCTTTGCCTGAGCCTTTGCCAGGATCTTCACCCTTAAGCTTCGCCGATAGGCGTTGCTTATGGTAGCACTCATCCTCGTAGTGCTTCCGCTTCCCGCAGAATGCACACGTGATGGTGCACCTGTAATGATCCGGCAGCTTCGCTTTGGCGCCGGTGTTCTTTTCCTGCTGCTTCCCCTGGACTACGAAGCAGTCTCGCTGCTCGCAGTCAGGGGCGTGCTGCAGGTGGCCCTGCTCGTCTCTGGCATCACACCAGAAAAGCTCCTTCACGTTCTCCATGATACGGGCGTGGGCGTGTTTGGGGGTAGTCCCCTGCCCAGGTCGGGACCCTTGGTACCCTTTGCCATGGCCTCCAGAACCCCCACCACCAGGACGGTAGTTGTTCAAGTGCTGGTCGCTCTCCTTCTCCAGCGCCAGCTCCAGGAGTAGCACGCATAGATCCTCGTAGCGGAGGGATCTTGCCTTGCGCTCCGCCGTCGAACGGCACTCGTCCCATAGCTCTCGAGGGAGCTTGGCCACCAACCAGAACAGCAGGTCGTCGCTGCTGTAGGAACCGGGCGTCAGTCGTCCAGCCCAGTGATCCAGGTCAGCGAACAGCTCAGAGACCCTGCCAGGTTTGGGGTTGTTGGGCAGCACGGGCAGGTTCTGGATCTCGGCCCTGATGGAGAGGTCGGTTTCGTAGGTCAGGTACTGCCTCTCCAGGGCAACCAACACATCGGCAAAGGTGGCGGACTTCGTCACGATCTGCCTGACCTGCTTCTCCAGGTACTTGGTCCTGCAGCACTGCAGGAGCAGATCGCACTTCACTCGCCCACTAGCGTGGGTTTGGCGGGTCAATCGGAGAAACCGGCCAAAATTCTCAGCGAACCTGCTGAGGTCCTTGCCTGTGAACTCAGGCAGGTTCACCACGATCTTGGAGGTGACGATAGCCTTCGCCTCCTGAGACCTGCGTCCCTCAGGGCGTCGGGTCTTCTTCTTCTTCTTCTTCTTCTTCTTCCCCTTTGGGTCCTCGGGGTCCTCCGGGTCATCATCCTCCGAGGGCGAGGTAGAGGTCATCGACGGCGGCTCATCCTCGGAGGGGTCTCCGCCAAGATCACTAGAGCCATAAGGCTCCACGTCCACCATTGCCCTTAAGGCTGTCAGCCCCAGCCGGTCCAGCTCGGCCCTCGTCGAGTTCGTCACGTGGCTGTAGGGCGGCTGGGCCGTTCTCGGTACGAATGGACTTCTCGGTATAGCTGCAGGAGTCGGCATCGGTCGGCTCCTCAGGCTCCCCAGGGTGTTTGTCAACCCTGCCTCCAGGTGGTTGGCCTGTACTCGGTGGGGTGACATTCCCACCGTAGTAGGTGATGCTTGGGGCGGGATCATCCGGGGCTCCAGTTTCTCCCGGATCTCTTGAGTGAGGTCGCCCACGATTTTTGAAGTGGCTCCTCGGAGCACCTCGTTGATCTCCGACCGCGTCAGGGACCTGTTGGAGGATCTCCCCGATCCTCTACTCCTGCCACCAAGAGACTCAGGTCCTCTCCTCAACCCAGTCAAGGTTGCATACCCAGGTGCATACCCAGGTGCATACCCAGGAAAATCCACATAGGTTCCAGTAGCGGGTAGTGGACGGGGATATTCAGCCGCATACCATCGCGGCGCAGAGGTGGAAGCCAAAAGCTCACTGGCAGTAGTTGCCTCAGGGAGCGCAGTGGTAGGTGGGCCCATACCATAGGCGGGGTAGGGAGGCATGCCAGTAAAGCCTGTGCCCTCTGCCATAGGCGGGTTGGTTATGGGAGTAGATTTTGCAGCGGCTGGGAGTGTGGTGGTTATGGGAGAGGGTGATGCGTGGGGGCCAGAAGCGCTTGGTGCGCCTTCGAAGGTAGGGTCATGCGTCGGGTCTTGCCCTTGTTCCTCTCCTTCGTCTGCTTCGTCTCCAGCATCCTTCTGGCTCTCTCTCTTCCTCTTCACAGGCTGAGAGACCACCTCTTCGACAGACAGGGCCCCGAAGGCCGTCTGGAGTCCATCCAGGGAGTCCTCAGCCGCTTCCACTAGCCCATGTAAGGGCTCCGCCGAAGGTACAGCGCCAGGTGCCGGCCTTGCCGGTGCCTCAGGCGCTGGCGCTGTCTTCACGTCGGCGTCCTCCTTCCTTGTGTCCATCTTCAGTCACCCTTCTGCTTATATGGGCCTGTACTCGGCGCACTGGATGTACGGCGCGGGGTTGCTGCCGGTGCGCAGAGACAGACTGCCTCTTGCTACCAGAAAAGTTTATAGTGGTTTCAGCACTGTGTTTTTGTCTCTCCTGCTGCTTGCTGCTGGTGTAGGGTTTCCTGCTGCTTGTTTTTGGAGATGAAAACCTTTTGTTTGCAGAAATATAGTCAATCCAGGATAACCCAAGCCAGAGGTGTGCAAGGAGAAGAGAATCAGGATCAAAGCATGAAGGGCTGCAGTGTAAACAGTGAAAGATGATAGGATATTCACAGAAACTGCAACTCAGGTCAAATCGGAATGCATATTCACAAAGATAGCTGAAATGTTTTGGAAAAGAGTTGGAGAACTGCCCCATGCTCACTCTATCTCCATAGTGCCATCTCAGGAGATGTGCACTCTTTGTTTTGGGTCCCATATGTGCTGAGGTGGCAGGGCATGTGGCGATGAGGTCACTGCCATGTCACATGGGATCTTCCTACTTAGCTAGGCTGACCAAGAGTTGAACCAAGGACCTCTCAAAAAGAGGTGCCCAGCCCCCTAGGGTGCATACCACTAGGTCAGCTAAGATCTCATGGAAAAACATAGATAAATTCATAGGTTCTGCCTTCGATATGTCAGTTCTCAGTCAACTAAGGAAAAGATGATTTGCCTCACATTGAAAGGGGATTAAGGGGTCCACTCCATATCCTGATTGGGTGTTTGGTTCCATAGGTCAAAATGTGTTATCACCACTTTTGGTGTGGCAATACTAAGATAGAAATGCCTGGATGCTCAGTGCATCCCTAATACGACTAGAGTATGCCTCAAAGCATTGGAAAAGCACTTTTTCTTACTCATATATTCTCACAACATCCCTGCTTGCACCCCGTAGCTTGCCAAGAAATGCTTCGTGTAGGTGCAAGACGGGGCCACTGAACCACCTACAAACAGCAATCGGGAGGCTTTTTGGTCACCCCCAATGGCTTGGGCTAAATTGGCCCAGCGACCGCTACGTGGGTCCCTATGGGTGCTCAAGTACACTTATTGTCACCAAATGACCACCCAAACCCATCCCAAGGGCGATGGAGGGGTTTGGGAAACAGTCGTAGTTTACCCAAAATTTTCAAGTGCAACGAAGTAGCCTAAGCAAGAGCCATGTTGGGCCTTGGGAGGGAGGCTGCCCCAGGCTACATGGGCGTGGCGGCCAGTTGGTGAGTCCCTATGGGTGCTATTGTCACCAAAAGATCACGCAAACCCCCGGAGGGCAACAAATAAGATTCAAGAAAACACGAATTTTTGAAAAATTCTATTACCTTTGGCAAGTCTCTCCTGAGGAATGCAAACCCAAGTGAGGTAACAAAAACACATGATTGCTACGTAACAACATGCTTTACATAGCTTCGGCTGTACTTGTGAGTGGTCACGATATAAAAAAAAACAACTTCGGAAATTTCAGTTTTTGAGGTGTACACCGTGAAAAAATGCATAAGCAAGTTGGACACCGGTCCATTACGACCCCCCCCCCCCCCCCCCGAGCTGACCTCACTGTTCAGAGGAGCAGAGCCAATGCACAGTCAGCAACCACCTGGTGTGGTACGAAACTGGTCTACGCTGCAGTGCAGCAAGCATGACATTGAACAATGTGGTTATAGTAAGAAAAAGTCACTGCCATGTCCTTCTTGGAAGGCTTGATCCGGGCCAAGACCCCCTTAAAACCCTTCTGTTGATGCTAAGACTAACTTAAGTATTTTTATTACTCTTTTGAAGCCTTTGGTACACTTTTTGAAAGTAACTAGGGTTTTAACCCTAGCCCCCATGAAGTTCACCCCTACCACTCAACTGAGCGGAGGTATCTTCCTTCATGAAGGATATACCGAAATGAAATAGGCATTTCATGCCTTAGGCCTTGGAGGTTAAGCCTAGTGGTCTCCCACCCCAAGACCCCTATGCTCAATTGTTTTTACCATTTATTGTGGTTCTACTTTCTAACGGTTTCTGAATTCAGTTGCTTGGCCAAGTCATAATCTGTGTCTGGCCTAACTCCTATGCCCCAAATTCCCAGCCAGCTCCATTTCATCCAAAAGAGTGAACATGAAGTGCTTGATGCTATCTTTGAGGCTAGAGTCAGCCGAGTTTTCATATAAAATCTTTTGTACTATCCATTTGTGATTGAATCTTTGTATTTATACCTGCTTTGTCTATCTGCAGCCCTTCTGTGTTACACTGGATTTCAAACTATTCATTGATTCGATCCACATCCTGTTCCTGCTCTACTTGCTCCTTTGGTTTTGCGATTTCACCATCAAAAACCTGCAGGATTTCATCAAAATCTATAGGGCACTAATCAAGGACATCTTTCTGGTAGCAGAGGCAAACCCTGAGAACCCTTCGAACCGACTCTGAGCAGAAGCACAAGAAAAGCACACTGAAAAGCACATTGAACATGTCCACTCAACTGTCCTCCCGAACCTGGCCGATCAGAAGTGTACAAGTCCAACTTGGCAGTGTAGCCCACCCAAAAGGTGAACCGCCACTCAGAGCAGCATCTTGGTCTCAGGAAGATCCAGAGCACAGATAGGCAAATCCAAATCCGGGCAGAACAACCCCATTAACCATGGAAACCTTAGCGGCCCATGGTGAGGACAGCATGCAAAGGCTCAGCAGGCATGTCGAAGCCTCCATCGCCCGGTCGGCCTGTCCGGCCTCGTCTGCTACTGTTCTTGGAGTGGTCCTGAAAAACAAGAGGACCTACGAAGGAGGATGGACGAGTTTATGCTCCAGGAGGAGTACCACAAGTCCACCGTAGGAGAAGATGGAGAAATACCTCTTGATGCCCTCGGGTCGCCGCCCCGAACTGAGATGGGTTTCTTCCTTTATTCGGGGCCATCTACAGACATGGTGGACACAGTATCACTACCAAGACGACCAGGAGTACACGAGCACCCGAGAGCATGGCATCCAGACCTGCCGATAACTTCAATGGCTCCTGAAAAGAGTCTGGATCCTCTTCGCCCAGAGCCCACCTATGGGGCTCTGGATCGCACGGCCGAACTTTTGGCCAAACTTCTATCCGGATCGAAAGACCTGGATGTGACAGCTCTGTCAGAGGCTGTCAAGGCTAACTTGGGTATCACTGAACCCTTACCCAAGCCAGCACTACTCTCACCTTCACCCGGATTGAGCACGTTGGCTGATGATCTCAAAAGATCAAGGGTGTCCAGGTTGCTACCCGAGGTCACTTGCCCCAGCCCTTTTCATCCTCGCGCTAGGACAGTCCCAATTGCTGAACTACAGGACGTTCCTGTGACTGAGACTGAGAAAAGAGGGCTGTCAGCCCTCGCATCCCTTGCCGGCGTACCCCCCCCCCTTCAGGCCTAACTCCAGGGGCTGGGAAGATGGGCAGACCGATTGCCCAGGCAAACATCCAGCTAGAATTGCCGGAGTTCGACCCGAAAAATCTGCCCGAATGGGCAGAAGAATTTGCTGAGTTTCTTTTGCTCACTGGCTAATCCCATGTGGATGTGGCCACCAAATGCTCACTGCTGAAACGCTCATGCAAAAAGAAAATTTTGCAAAAACAGGTGAAACACATTGTGAAAACCTGTACAACCTGGGTAGAGGTACTTCAAAGACTGGAGAAAACATTCCCAGTCTATAAGACTGACCTCAGTGTGCGCACACAGATAGAGGAGCTACCTATGCTCCCTGAGTTTCCTTCTGCTGCGCAAGCCTCTGAATACGTGTGCGACCTAGAGTATCTGTTTTCACGGATGAACGTGGGCTCCTATGGAGCCACTGAGCCCCACCTGTGGCTCATGAGTAAGATCCCCCAACGTACGTGGGATGTCTGCCGCGCTACCTCTGAGAGGAAAAGCCGGACCCACTCGTACGACGAACTGGTGGACCTGCTGATTGAGCTAGCTCTTGAGAGGGAGAATGACTCCCACATGGAGAAATTCTTCAAGAAGCACTTGGGTCGAGGTGGTACCCCTACCCCCGAACGTGGCGAAGGGAAAGGGCCTGAAAATCCCACAAACGCCAACCAGGGAGGTGGTAAAGGGAGGGATGAGGTTAAATCTGATGCAGGTACACCCACTCTGTTCTACTGCAAACCTGTCAATGACGAGGGGGGACCTTGTCGTGTCCTTGACTGCGACCTCCGCAGTAGTTGTAGGCTGCAGATAAAACGACAGCAGCACTCCAAGAATGGGAAAACTGTGACCGATCAAGATCATTTCAAGTGTACCATCACCTGTGGCTATTGTGGCAAACGTCGTCACTACGAGGACGACTGTCACATAAAGAAACGCGAGAGTGATAAACCCAAGCGGCAGGAGGCGGAACGCCAGAAGAACCAAACACCGTCCAAAAATCCCCGGAATGGGGATAAAGGTGGTAAAGGAGGTGGCAAGGGGGGTGACAAAGGTGGACCCGCTAACCCCCAGAGGCGCTCATCAGCGCCCGCTGCTACACCCCCTCCTGCCGAAGGTGACCCCAAGAAGCGCCCACAGGGGGATAACAGTTCCCCTGAGGGGAAAAACTCCAAGAGGAGGCGCTTGGCCTGGATGGCCAAGTCCCTCATGGCTGCAGGGGTGGATGTCAAGTTTCTTGCGGAGGAGTAGGGGGGCGGCTCCGAAGAGGTGGACTTGGTTTTCTGGATCCTCGTGAAAATCGGGGATCAAGTTTTTCGAGCAGTGCTTGACACCGGTGCAACACTTTCTCTAGTGGCCCGGCGCCTGCTAAAGACTTTCAAGAAAACTAAGACCGTGGCCAATAGAGTAGGGGATGGGCGTACCATCCATTCCTTGGGGGGGGTCAATGTGACTATATGCCTGGGCAACAAAACTGTGACCCAATACTGCAGAGTGTTGGACACAGACGCCTTTGACATCGTCATTGGTACCGACTTCCTACGAAGAAACCCGCAGGTAAAAATGCTGTCTCTCCAGCGGCCCTATTCTTTGCACTGCGACTTTGGCAGTGGGCTCTTCTCTGTACCTTTGGAGCTGTCAGGACGAAAAGAGTCTGGGCTGCGCTACGCATCCAAGACTAAGTATTGTACTGAAAATTACCAATTGGCCCGTCACGTTCTTGAAAATGGACTGGCGGCCCTTCAGGTAAACCTGGATGAGATCCAGGTGGAATTATTTGCGAGCCGACAACAGCACATCATGCAGTTGTACTGCTCGAAACAATTGCACAATGCTTTCCGTTTCTTCTGGAAAGCAATGGGCCTAGTGTATGCTAACCCTCCCTTCTCGCTGCTCGCGAAGGTTCTAACCAAAATCGCTTATGAGGGAGGAAGGGTTGTCATGTGCACCCCCGACTGGGGCTGCTCTGGTGAACACGCTTACTGGCGCCGTATGCTGGATCGAATGACTGACTCCCCGACGGTCCCATCTATGTGCCTGAGGACTCAGACACAGCTATGCAGGCCCCTGAGTGGGCCAGTTTCTTATCCATCGTCGATGGATTTCTCAATCCTGTACCCCTGTGTGACGTAGACCAGGTGCTAATGAAAGAGGTCATGGCCGAAAATCGTCGCCTGACTCTTTCTGATCTCAAAACCGATCTCCTGAGCACCTATCTGCCACACTTACAGGGTGTGAATCTCCCGATGGCTATCTGGAACCTGCAGCTGTTAAGGAGGATGCTGACGACCAACTGTCTGAGATCGCCAGCACTATCCCTCCTGTTGATCCCAGCTGTGCTGAGCTAAAACACAGGGCCTTCCTAGCCGGGCTGTTGCTGGAGGAGTAGATCTAGAGTCAACCTCAGAACCCGCTCCCCCTGTTGGGAAGCCAGTGCTACACATGCAGCCTATGCACACAGGTGAACCCGTGGCCCGGAGTCCTGATGCTCTAGCGCGGGCTGCTTCTAATAACATGCCACTGTCTGAGCATGACACTCAGGAACTCCGACGGCTGTTGTACCTGAAGGCCGAAGGTATTGAGCGCCAAGAGCGGCTGCAATACCTCCGAAAGACCTGGAAATCCTCCATCTGGTCTGAGGAGGACGATGATTCCTATACGCTGCCTGATCCTGAGATACCGCTAGTGTATTCTTTGCACTATGGACAGCAATGTTCCCCTGAGTGGGACGATGGTTCTGTTCCTGCCAAAACTGCTGATCGGCAGAAGAAGAAAGAACATGGAAAGAGCAACCTCCATGCTGAGGAGGATTTCCTGCAGAAACTCGAGAGTCTTAACCTTGACCCCCGACTGAAGAAACTGCTGATAACCTATGAGGAGGTGTTTGGCGCCTTGCCGCCCCCCCTCTCTTGTAAAAAACTGGTCCAGATGGACCTGAAACTGAAACCTGAATTTGAAAAGACGCGAGTGAGGCGTCGTCCCTATCCCGCTCCACAGGAGCAGGCTGTAGAAATCGAGCCCCAGATCCAAGAATGTATTGATGCTGGCCTCGTGGAGGAATATAAGAAGGGGGACTACCTCCGTCACTGCAGTCCCTGTTTCCTGGTTGCAAAACCAGGGTCGACTGCCCTACGACTGGTTGTTGACTATGGTGAGGTCAACAAGAAAACCCAGAACCACTCAGGGAGTATTCCCAACATGGAAAATATCCTGGAGCGTATTGCCAAATGCAGGTACAAGACCAAAATGGACAAACGCAGTGGTTTCTGGCAGATAGACCTAACCGCCGCAGCTCAGGAGCTGCTGGCTTTTAATAAAGTAAGAACAAGTCACTGCCTTGTCTTTCTTGGAGGGCTTGATCCAGGCCAAGCCCCCTTGAAAACCCTTTTGTTGATGCTAAGACTAACTTAAGTATTTTTATCACTCTTTTCAAGCTTAAAGTACACTTTCTCAAAGTAACTAGGGTTGTAACCCTAGCCCCCATGAAGTTCACCCCTACCACTCAACTGAGCGGAGGTATGTTCCTTCATGGAGGATATACCGAAATAAAATAGGCATTTCATGCTTTAGGCCTTGGAGGTTAAGCCTAGTGGTCTCCCACCCCAAGACCCCTATGCTCAATTGTCTATGCCACTTATTGTGGTTCTACTTTTTAACTGTTTCTGAATTCAGTTGCTTGGCCAAGTCATATTCTGTGTCTGGCCTGACACCTATGCCCCACATTCCTAACCAGCACCATTTCACCCAAAAAGAGTGAACATGAAGTGCTTGATGCTATCTTTGAGGCTAGAGTCAGCCGAGTTTTCATATAAAACATTTTGTATTATACATTTGTGATTGAATCTTTGTGTTTATACCTGCTTTGTTTATCTGCAGCCCTTCTGTGTTACACTGCATTTGAAACTATTCATTGATTCGATCCACATCCTGTTCTTGCTCTACTTGCTCCTTTGGTTTTGGGATTTCACCATCAAAAACCTGCAGGATTTCATCAAAATCTATAGGGCACTAATCAAGGACATCTTTCCGGTAGCAGAGGCAAACCCTGAGAACCTTTCGAACCGATTTTGAGCAGAAGCACAAGAATAGCACACTGAGAAGCACATTGAACATGTCCACTCAACTGTCCTCCCGAACCTCGCCGATCAGAAGTGTACAAGTGCAACATGGCAGTGTAGCCCACCCAAAGAGTGAACCGCCACTCAGAGCAGCATCAGGGTCTCAGGAAGATCCAGAGCACAGAAAGGCGGACTTAAATCCGCCCAGAACAATCCCATTGACCATGGAAACCTTAGCGGCCCATGGTGAAGACAGCCTGCAAAGGCTCCGCAGGCGTGTCGTAGCTTCCATCGCCCGGTCGGCTTGTCCCGCCTCGTCTTCTACCATACTTGGAGTTGTTCCTGAAAAACAACAGGACCTACGAAGGAGAATGGACGAGTTCATGCTCCACGAAGAGTAGCACAAGTCCACCGTAGGAGAAGATGGAGAAATACCTCTTGATGCCCTCGGGTCGCCGCCCCAAACTGAGATGGGCTCCTTGCTCTATTCTGGGCCATCTACAGACATGGCGGACACAGTATTACTACCGAGACGACCGAGAGTACACGAACACCCGAGAGCAAGGCATCCAGACCTGCCGATAATGGATCCTCTTCGCCCAGAGCCCACCCATGGGGCTCTGGATCGTACGGCCGAACGTTTGGCCAAACTTCTATACGGATCGGAAGACCCGGATGTGACAGCTCTGTCAGAGGCTGTCAAGGCTACATTGGGTATCCCTGAACCCCTACCCAAGCCAGCGCTACTCTCACCTTCACCCGGATTGAGCACGTTGGCTGATGATCTCAAAAGACCAAAGGTGTCCAGGTTGCTACCCGAGGTCACTTGCCCCAGCCCTCTTCATCCTCGCGCCAGGACAGTCCCTATTGCTGAACTACAGGACGTGCCTGTGACTGAGACTGAGAAAAGAGGGCTCTCACACCTGGCACCCCTTGCCGGCGTATCTCCTTCTCCTTCTGGCCTAACCCCGGGGGGTCGGAAGATGGGCAGACCTATTGCCCAGGCGAACATCCAGCTAGAACCGCCGGAGTTCGACCCGAAAAATCTGCCCGAATGGGCAGAAGAATTTGCTGAGTTTCTTTTGCTCACTGGCCAATCCCATGTGGATGTGGCCACCAAATGCTCCTTGCCAAAATGCTCCTGGGCAGCGGAAGGGCCAGGGGCCGACCCGTTCAATGTCGTGGATGTGAGGGCGGGCATGGATATGAGGAGGAGGGAGTGGAGGAGTCGGAGGGAGTCGGTATTCGCCGACATCCTCGAGGTGTCGGAGGATGAGGGGGAGGGGGCGGGGAGGATGGCGTTGGAGGGAGGCCCAGGACAGCCGTCAGCGCCCAATGTGCCGGCGGCTGCCATGAAGTCCATCCTCCCAGAGGTGCGGAGGCAGGAGGAAGGCAAGGGCGGACGAGGGCAGCTAGAGGCGGGAGCGGCAGGGAGCGGAGACAGCAGCGTGAGCACTGGAGGGAGAGGGCGGACGGGCAAGGGAGAGAAAGGGCAGGCAGGGACGTCGGGGGCTGTACACGCGAAGGGACACCTGGCAGGAAAGGGGGGAAAAGGGAGTGTACGGGGGCGACAGTGGCCGCAGCCCCAACGCTCGTTCAGGCAGCCGCAGCCGAGGTCGCCCCCAGGGGTCAGTGCGGCGGTAAGGGCGGAGGAGGAGAGGGAGGCGCGCCGCCAGCAGGCGGTGTGGTACGAGGCGCTGGCGCACGTGGAGCACCAGCGCCGTCGCCGCCAGCCCCCAGAGCAAGGGCCGGACACCATCTACCAGTTGGAGATGGAGCCGGGGAAGACAGGGATGAGGGGGGGGCAGGCAGAGCAGAGCAGCGCAGCTCTGCAGGGCAGTGGTGCGGAACAGGTAGAGGCCGGTAGGGGCAAGCAGGGGAAAGGGGCGGGGCAACAAGGGCTACAGGGGAAGGGACAGGGGAGGGCGGGACTTCACCGAGTAGGCGGCAACGGACGCGGGGCGATGGGGCGACAAGGCAAGGGGCAGGGGAAGGGGGGTGGCCTTGGGTACATGGGCTCGCCGGTGTTCCCAGGGACTGGATTAAGATCGTGGGGAGGTGTAGTCCCGCCAGCCGTCCCACCAATCATCCCACCATTCCCGCCGCCGCCATGCCCGGCGATGGGGACGATGTACCCGCCCCTGCCGGTGTACCCGGGCATGCAGCCACAGGCGCACATGCAGCAGCACCAGCAGGCCGGTGGGACAGCGTCGGGGGCGCAGGAAGGGAAGGGAGAGGAGCACAGGAGGGCGTGGGAGAGGTTCGGGGAGGCAGAGAGGAGCCTGCGGGAGAGGGAGGCCAGAGTCAAGGGTGAGGTGGGCGGAACGGAGGAGGGGAGGACGGAGGGGACCGACAGGCCGCAGGGAGGGGAAGCACAGGCAGTGGAGGAGCTGCAGAGGGCGTGGGCGGACCTTCGGAGGAGGCAGGAGGGGGTTGAGAGGGCGGAACGGGAGGGAGGACGACAAGAGGAGGGTAGGGGGCGGGAGGATACCCCGCTGGTGCCGTTCCGACGGCCGGCTATCCGCCCGGAGCAAGAGGGAGAGATGCAGGAGAGGGCATGGAGGCGGATCAGGGGGGAGGCGGCGAGGCTGGCGGACAGGGACAGGGCGGTGGCGGCGCGGGAGCGCAGGGTGCGGGAGGAGGAGGAGGCGGTGGCCCAGGGGGCCCACTGGGTCCTCCCAGATCCGGAAGGGGACACCCCCTCCACGGATGTGGAGGGGCGGTCGCCGTCAGGGAAAAGGGCCAGGGAGGAGGACGAGGAGGCAGGGCAGGAAAGGGGGAAGCGGCGCAGGGGGGAGGAGCGAGGGGCAGGGGAGGTGGAGGGGCCACCGCGGCCGGCCAGCCCCAGTCCGGAGCCGACGCCGACGGACTGGGGGTCGGAGTCCCCGCCGCTGCGGCAGTATGCGCCGCCGCCGGTGCGGAGGAGACCCGGGACGGTCGCGGGGTGGACGGAGGGGGACGTGGCGGAGCTGGCCCGCTACGTGAAGTGGGCGGGGAAGACGAGGGGAAGGCGGGAGAAGAGGGGGCCCCGCCCCTTCAGTGACCTGGTCGGCAGGGCGGGGAGGCCCAGGGAAAGGGGGCCGGAGATGGAAGAGTGGCGGTGGAGGAGGATGCTGGGGGCGGCGCTCCCGGGGGTGCGCCTGGACTGTCCCCAGGAGAGGGGGAAGAAGCCCAGGGTTGAGATGCTGCGAGAGCTGTTGCAGCGGGAGGGGCGGTACGGTGGCGACGCGTAGGGCCGGGCAGGAGCAGGAACGGGGAGCGCTAGGGGCAGGGGGCCAGGGGCGTGCGGAGGGACGGGCAGATGGGATGCGCCGAGGCGGACGCGGGGGGTCGGCGGAGGTGGAGGAGGGTGAGGAGGGGATGTGGCGGACACGAGGAGAGGAGGAGGGGAGCAGAGAGGTGCAGGTGCGCAGAGGAGGACAGGGACACGGCTGAAAGTGGAGGGGGATGTGGTGATGGAGGACGCGGACGAGAACCCCAAACGGAGAGCACAGGACCAGCGGCGGGGGAGAGGGGAGATGGGGCGGCGGAGTACGGGGGCGCAGGCGAGTGCGGAGGAAGCAACCGGGCAGTGGGACGCGAGACGTATCGTGGGTACGGCGCGCAGTGTGGGGCAGAACGGGCAGCAGACGGGAAGCAGTATCGGAATGTGGTACAGTGACGGAGCAGAGCGCGAGGTCGTGACTGGCGAGAACGGCCGGCGAAGGCGTGGAGCAGCGCTGTGCCCTTCAGGTGCAGCACGGCGCCAGGGCTCTGACTTGCAGGAGAGGCGAACGGGCAGACGCATCCAATATGCCAGGGTATTGGCTAATGGTGTGATCGGAGGGATTGCTGGGATGGACGGATGGCAGTGCAGGTGTACTGGAATCCGGTGCAGTGGAGCCACGTCACGGTGGCGCCCCCGTGGACTGGCAGCCGGGGTGTGCGGGCTATCCGCCAACTTGGTACATGGCGGCAAAGCTCTCTGTGTGGCAGGAAGGTGCTGCATTGAAAGCATTGAGCTTACGTGCGCCTGTAAGTGCGGCTAGCCCCATCTGCTCAGATTTTCAGACATTCTGCCCAGATTGGCTACATTTTGGTCATTTTCTTTGCTTCGGCGGATTCGCCGCCTCGCAGCTCAGTCACAGGATATTTCCTATATATTTCTGATATGCCGGATTTGATTCCGCGGTCCATTTCCCGTAAATCCGCCGCATTCCGCTATTTTAGCTGGAATCGCCATTTGCCGCTGGCGCGCGCTCGCGGGCCTGATCGGCCATACAATTTTACATAAATGGATTATTTAAATTCATTCGGACAGTTTTGGACACTCAGATGTATTTAGAATAATTCCCCTCAATTTTCTTCATAGACTGGGATTTTCTGCCGGACCACAATCAGCATGGACCTTGCCTCTGTTGTCGCTGCTCTCGCCTCCGTTGGTGTTCGTGTATCCGGTTCCAACCCCAATAACAACATCCAGGGAGATTCCTCGCGTGCCTGCCCCACTGGTCTTGCCGGCCCCGAGCCCTCCGGCACCCACAACGACCCAGGGCAGCACTTTCAGCGCCATGCTCAGAGGGGTTGACCACCCCAGGCCTTGGTGGCCGGGCTCCACAATGCAAATGCAGCGGCGGGAATTCGGCAAGCGTCTCCAGACCACAGATACACCCACCCCCCCCCCCACACAGGCCGCCAGGCAGCCAGGATGGGGTGAGAGGCGGGGACCGAGGGAGCACCCAGGGAAAAGGGTAGGGGCGAGGGGGAGGGGCAGGGGTAGAGCACGCGAGTGGCACACACGAGTGACAGCGCTGCACGGACAGGGAGGGCAGACGTGCAGGCAGGGTCGACAGCGAGAAGGAGAATGGGAGGGGAGACAGGCGAGAGAGGGGGCGCAGGGCAGCGGGATCAGGGTAGCACGAAGAAGAGCAGAGGGCACACGCAGGGCGCGCGGGAGCAGCAAGGAGCGCGAGCACAGAACCAAAAAAAAAAAAAAAAGCGGCAGGACAGGCGCACACACAAGAAGGGCACATAGAGGAGGCAGGGCGCGGGAGGTGGGGGGAACAGGGGGCCAAAGAGGGCGCAAAGGAACACATTGTCTCACAGAGAAGCACCATGCCGATGACCCGCATAGAGCCATACCGGCCGCCCCGCCCGACCATCAGGGAACTGATGGAGGGGCGGCCGGCGGGAGAGGACGACGGGGGAGTCCCCTCAAAGGGGTGTCTGGGGAGGCCGCCCAGGTCGGCCTACAGGTCGGAAGACAGGGCGGAGGCCCTGAGGCGCGTGAGTGCGCGCAAGATACAACCATGGTGCGGAGACGACCAGCGGCGAGCACACACAGCAGGAGAACAACACTAAGAGGGCGGGCAGGAGACAGAGGAGAGGGGAGGGTAGAGAGGAGAGAGAGCGGATACATGTACAGCAACGCGGGCTAAATGGCTGGGTCGCCCGGCATGGCCGTGGACCGCCAAGGGCAACGCCACAGGATGGCGGAGGGACTGGACGTGAGCACCGAACAGAACCGAGACAGATGGCGATGCAGTGTTGTTGTGCGTGCATGCAGGGAGGAGGGAACCAAGCAGAAAAAAGCACGAAAGAAAAAAAAGGAAACAAACGGGGACAACACCCCGCAGCACCACAAGGAGGCGGGACAGAAAAGGCCGAGTGGCTAGGGCCACGCGACGGCCCCAGGTGACTAGGACAGCTAGGGAGACGGCACAGGAGAGAGGGGCGGGGGCGGGAGGGGAGCGACCTGTGCTAGGCGCACAAAACGGTCGCCGAGTGGATGAGGATCCAGTGGGCCCGCGCCACAGGGTTGCTGGCGGCCCGGTGGGGTATAAACACGGGAAGAGGGATGGGATGGGGCCGCACGACAACCCAGGGGAATAGGCCGGGGCCGCGGCACGGGGGAAGGGGGCGGGAAGGGAGCGACCCGTGCTAGGCGCACGAAACGGTCCCAAGATGGATGAGGATCCAGTGGGCCCGCGCCACGGGGTTGCTGGCGGCCCGCTGGGGTATAAACACGGGATGAGGGATGGGATGGGGCCGCAAGACAGCCCAGGGGATTAGGCCAGGGCCGCGGCACAGGGGAAAGGGACGGGGGCGGGAAGGGAGCGACCCGTGCTAGGCGCACGAAACGGTCCCCGGATGGAAGAGGCCCCAGTGGGCCAGCGCCACAGGGTAGCAGGCGGTGGGGTATAAACACGGTATGCAGGGACAAGGGGACGGGGCGGGGAAGGGCGTGTGGCTAGGGCCGCACAACGGCCCGAAGGGGTAGGGAGTCCATGGGACGCTGGGAACAGGCCGGTGCCGGGATGTGGCAAAGGGGAATGGGACAGGGGAAGGGCAGGGAGGCCGAAAGCGCCAAGCAACAGCCCCGTGGCATTGGGAAACCAGTCGCCATGGAGTGGTGAACCATGGGCCAACCATGGGGAACCTGGCCACGGGAAGTCGGGAAAATGCCCTGAACTCCGGGACGGCCGTGAGGTGTCCGCAGGGGTGAGGGTTGACCTTGAGATCCCCGGGTCAATGGCCTGAGTACAGGTAGGTTCGGGCGTGAGCGGGACCAGGGGGAACGTGGAAAGGGTCGCCCCCTGGCCTCCAGCCGTGGATGGACGACAACCAAGTGCATCCGGGAGCCGAGTGGGTACTCCAGCCCATGAGGGATGGGGAGAGGTGGAATGTGGTTGACAGAGAGAAATGCTCCGCTGTCGGCGAGGGCTATCCACAGGAAACCCGCCTGCAGGCGCCCCATAGGCTGTGCTAGGGGGGGAAGGCCGGGGGATCCTTCAAAGGGTGACGGGAAGGAGCTGAAACCGTGAGGGCAGCGACTGAAGGGAGCCTACCACCGGTCATGCCCCAAGGGAACCTGGTTGAATTTCTCGGCCGTGAGGTGAGACAGGGGTCGCCAGGAGAACTGATGGTGGAGAGCACCCCTTCCCGCCAGAGGCGGCCACCATGTAAAACAAACAAAGAGGAGTCAGATGAGGCTGCGCACGCGGCCGCCCTTACTTACTTACCTTACTTACTTACTTGGGTATCCCTGAACCCTTACCCAAGCCAGCGCTACTCTCACCTTCACCCAGATTGAGCACGTTGGCTGATGATCTCAAAAGATCAAGGGTGTCCAGGTTGCTACCCGAGGTCACTTGCCCCAGCCCTTTTCATCCTCGCGCCAGGACATTCCCTATTGCTGAACTACAGGACGTTCCGGTGACTGAGACTGAGAAAAGAGGGCTGTCAGCCCTCGCATTCCTTGCCGGCGTATCTCCTTCTCCTTCTGGCCTAACCCCGGGGGGTCGGAAGATGGGCAGACCTATTGCCCAGGCGAACATCCAGCTAGAACAACCGGAGTTCGACCCGAAAAATCTGCCCGAATGGGCAGAAGAATTTGCTGAGTTTCTTTTGCTCACTTGCTGATCCCATGTGGATGTGGCCACCAAATGCTCCTTGCTACAACGCTCCTGCAAAAAGAAATTTTTGCAAAAACAGGTGAAACAGATTGTGAAAAACCTGTTCAACCTGGGTAGAGGTACTCCAAAGATTGGAGAAACCATTCCCAGTCTATGACCTCAGTGTGCGCACACAGATAGAGGAGCTACCTATGCTCCCTGAGTTTCCTTCCGCTGCGCGAGTCTCTGAAAACGTGTGCGACCTGGTGACCTGGATGAACGTGGGCTCCTATGGAGCCACTGAGCCCCACCTGTGGCTCATGAGTAAGATCCCCCAACGTACGTGGGATGTCTGCCGCGCTACCTCTGAGAGGAAAAGCCGGACCCACTCGTACGACGAACTGGTGGACCTCCTGATTGAGCTAGCTCTTGAGGGGAAGAATGATTCCCACATGTAGAAATTCCTCAAGAAGCACTTGGGTCGGGGTGGTACCCCTACGCCCGAACGTGGCGAAGGGAAAGGGCCTAAAAATCCCACTAACACCAACCAGGGAGGTGGTAAAGGGAGGGGTAACCTACGTGCAATGAATCAGGTTAAACCTGATGCAGGTACCCCCCCTCTGTTCTACTGCAAACCTGTCAATGACAAGGGGGGGCCTTGTCATGCCCCTGACTGCGATCACCGCAGTAGCTATATGCTGCAGATGAAACGACAGCAGCACTCCAGGGATGGGAAACCTGTGACCCATCAGGATCATTTCAGGTGTACCATCACCTGTGTCTATTGTGGCAAACGCCGTCACTACGAAGACGAATGTCACATAAAGAAACGCGAGAGTGATAAACTCAAGCGACAGGAGGCTGAACGCCAGAAGACCCAAACACCCACCAGAAATCCCCCGAAGGGGGATAAAGGTGGTAAAGGAGGTGGCAAGGGAGGTGGCAAAGGTGGACCCCCTAACCCCCAGAGACGCTCATCAGCGCCCGCTGCTACTCCCCCTCCTACCGCAGGTGATCCCAAGAAGCGCCCCCAGGGGGATAACGCTACCCCGGAGGGGAATAACTCCAAGAAGAGGCGACTAGCCTGGATGGCCAAGTCCCTCATGGCTGCAGGGGTGGATGTCAAGTTCCCTGATGAGGAGTAGGGGGGCGGCTCCGAAGAGGAGGACTTGCTTTTCTGGATCCTCGTGAAAATCGGGGATCAATTTCTTCAAGCGGTGCTTGACGCCGGTGCAACACTTTCCATAGTGGCCCGGGGCCTGCTAAGGACTTTCAGGAAAACTAAGACAGTGGCCATAAGAGTAGGGGATGGGTGTACCATCCATTCCTTGGGGGGAGTCGATGTGACTATATGCTTGGGCGACGAAACTGTGACCCAACACTGCAGACTGCTGGACACCGACGCCTTTGACATCGTCATTGGTACCGACTTCCTACGAAGAAACCCCCAGGTAAAAATGCTGTCTCCCCAGCGCCCCTATTCTTTGCACTGCGACTTTGGCAGTGAGCTCTTCTCCGTACCTTCAGAGCTGTCACGAGGAAAAGAGTCTGGGCTGCGCTACGCATCCAAGACTAACTATCGTACTGAAAACTACCAATTGGCCCGTCACGTTCTTGAAAATGGACTGGCGGCCCTTCAGGTAAACCTGGATGAGATCCAGGTTGAATTGTTTGCGAGGAGACAACAGCACATCATGTAGTTGTACTGCTCGAAACATTTAAACAACGCTTTCCGTTTCTTCTGGAAAGCAATGGGCCTGGCGTACGCTAACCCTCCCTTCTCCCTGCTCGCGAAGGTTCTAACCAAAATCGCTTATGAGGGAGGAAGGGTTGTCATGTGCACCCCTGACTGGGGCTGCTCTGGTGAACATGCTTACTGGCGCCGTATGCTGGATCAAATGACCGTGGGAAGAGTGCAACTCCCCGACGGTCCCATCTATGTGCCTGAGGACTCAGACACAGCTATGCAGGCCCCTGAGTGGGCCAGTTTCTTATCCATCGTTGATGGATCTCTCAATCCTGAACCCCTGTGTGACCTAGACCAGGTGCTACTGAAAGAGGTCATGGCCGAACATCGTGGCCTGACACTTTCTGATCTCAAAAACCAATCTCCTGAGCACCTATCTGCCACACTTACAGGGTGTGAATCTCCCGATGGCTATCTGGAACCTGCAGCTGTTAAGGAGGATGCTGACGACCAACTGTCTGAGATCGCCAGCACTATCCCTCCTGTTGGTCCCAGCTGTGTTGACCTAAAACACAGTGCCTTCCTAGCCCAGCTGTTGCTCGGGGGGGTAGATCTAGAGTCGACCTCAGAACCCGCTCCCCCTGTTGGGAAGCCAGTGCTACACATGCAGCCTATGCACACAGGTGAACCCGTGGCCCGGAGTCCTGATGCTCTGGCGCGGCCTGCTTCTAATAACATGCCACTGTCTGAGCATGACACTCAGGAACTCCGGCGGCTGTTGTACCTGAAGGCCGAAGGTATTGATTGAGCGCCAAGAGCGGCTGCAATACCTCAGATAGACCTGGAAATCCTCCATCTGGTCTGAGGAGGACGATGATTCCTATACGCTGCCTGATCCTGAGATACCGCTAGTGTATTCTCTGCACTATGGGCAGCAATGTCCCCCTGAGTGGGACGATGGTTCTGTGCCTGCCGAAACTGCTGATCGGCAGAAAAAGAAAGAACATGGAAAGAGCAACCTCCATGCTGAGGAGGATTTCCTGCAGAAACTCGAGAGTCTTAACCTTGACCCCCGACTGAAGAAACTGCTGCTAACCTATGAGGAGGTGTTCGGCGCCTTGCCGCCCCCCCTCTCTTGTAAAAAACTGGTCCAGATGGACCTGAAACTGAAACCTGAATTTGAAAAGACGCGAGTGAGGTGTCGTCCCTATCCCGCTCCACAGGAGCAGGTTGAAGAAATCGAGCGCCAGATCCAGGAATGTATTGATGCTGGCCTCGTTGAAGAATATAAGAAGGGGGACTACCCCCATCACTGCAGTCCCTGTTTCCTGGTTGCTAAACCAGGGTCGACTGCCCTACGACTGGTTGTTGACTATGGTGAGGTCAACAAGAAAACCCAGAACCACTCAGGGAGTATTCCTAACACGGAAAATACCGTGGAGCGTATTGCCAAATGCAGGTACAAGACCAAAATGGACAAACGCTGTGGTTTCTGGCAGGTGGACCTAACCGCCGCAGCTCACGAGCTGCTCGCTTTTATAACCCCCAAGGGTCGTGTCTTTAAGTGGAAGGTCATGCCTTTCGGGGTGGCTAATGCCCCAGCGCTCTTCCAGGAGCTAATGAACAAAATTTTGTACATACTTAGGCGCAGGCCTCTAGTACAGGAGTTGATTTCTCGGGGTGCAGAAATGGAACCAATATGCAAGAGGACCATGTCCTTCTCCTCCGTGAGTTTTTCATTGTTTGTCAAGAACATCATCTCCGAATCAAACTCGAAAAATGTGAGTTTATGAAAGAGGAGATGGAATATTTTGGTTTCGACGTGGGGTATGGCTGGTGGAAACCAGCCGCGTCTAAGATGCAGCCCCTACAGGACATGCAGATTCGCGATGACCCTAAGAAGGGTCTACACCATGTGAGGAGTTTTGTGGGCGCCTGTAATTTCCATCGGCGTCACATCCACAATTTTACCTACCCCTCTGCCCCCCTCACTGACCTAATCAAGAAAACTACTCCCTGGAGGTGGACCGCCAGACAGGAGGAATGTTTCCAGGAGTTGAAGAAGAAAATTGCCTCCTCCAACTGCCTGGGAGTGCCCCGCCCTAAGGGCGAGATAGTCCTGATCACTGATGCCAGTTAAAGAAGGTCCCTACCAGGGCCGGCCCCCGCTGTGCCCCTTCCGCCTGTTACTCCTGCTGATTTACTCCGGATCAACGATTGCATTTCTCAAAATCCTCAAAGTCCAGGGTCCAAAATCCACAAATATAGAAAATGTAATCCTCCTTCAACCCTGAACAACAACCAGATCCCACAAATGCAGCAATAGCCCAAGTCACAATCCAATACGGGCTGCGGGCTTCCGTTCAGCACATTGATGGTCTCACGATGGCGGGCATGTACAAGAATTGCACCAAAGAGGAAAGCCCTGAGATTGGCATATGAACACAAATAAAGCAAAGTTGGGGAAAAAGGTAAACATACACATTCACAGCCATAAACCCCTCATTCCCTGGACTCAAGACCTTTTCTTGACTCACCAACATAGTGCCCTGAACCAGGTCAAATGAGATGGCTGAATGCCATGTGTCACAAGTCATTACACAAACCCCAAAAATGTGTTCACTCCCAAGCCTCTAAATCCTAGCCCAAATGGGGAGGGGGCTTGTCATGGCCTAGAGTGGCACTCAGGACCATGCCCTACCCTGACATAACCTTGGTTGGACTTGGAGTCGATTGGGCTCGGAGATATGCCCCATGAGTTTGAACTCATAACATGCCAAAAAACTGCCAATTCACACCATATTGGCCATATATCAAATATATGCTCAAAATTGGAGTTACCACTTATCCGAAGGCTCAAAGCATCCATGGAATCGAAGTCTAATATTCATGGAGGATATAGACCAAAGGTCAATGCCCATGTACATCCCCACTTTACCCTCGAAACCCCTTCGGATATGGGCGCCACACACTGCCCAAGTCAGCCCATGATCTTGAGACCAATTCTTGTGATCCTTCGTGCGCCAAGCCAAATGGAATACACTATCCGGCATATGGTGGTGTTCAACTCCAAAGCATATGCCAACATATGAACAACATACCATGGTTCGACTCTCCATAGGCTTCTTGCTGTTTGCCGACCAGGTAAGTACACAAAACGCAAAAATGAGCAAAAATTGAGGTCAAAAACATGAAAATATGACCAAATACAAAGTTATCATGATAGTGTATCTCTATGCTCACCGATGATATCCGCTCATGGTTCAATACACAAATGATTAGAACCATTTGCGAACAATTCCCCCAATTGGATCCCCAATCGGGCGCATGGAGATACCTTCGCCACTCATATCTACATGCCCCATGAAAATGGGAGTGCACTCATGGATCTCTTTGCCCAACATACCATGAGCAATACATACGCGGTAGACTTAGTCTAGCGCTTTGAATTCCACAATTGGGACACGGGCAAAACCCTTGTCACGTATGGCTCCCCATCTCTTCGGCCACACGAAGATATATAACATGGGCGTGAGCATATCAAGACATATACCATGCATATAACACATACCCTCAAAATGTGGCTCCCACCATGATATGCCATGTCCCTCTATGGTCATAACTTCACGTTAAAAATACGTAGGAACCCAAAGAAAAATTGCTATGCAACCCCAACACTCATGCGGCACACTCGAAAGTCGCATTAAAATATTCGGTTGCACGGTCCAAGAGTTATATATCACTTTATACCCTCTTGACCATTATCCCTTGCTACACCGGGCATGTGTACACACCAAACGCGTTTGATACTTCCCAAATTAAGTTGAGACTGAGGTGCTTGCAACCCAACCTTCCTTATTCTCGTTCCTCACACTCGCGCGTAGATATGGCCATTCAATATGGCCCCACGATTCACTTTTGTTTCCCTTATATCTCCAAGTCAAATGGGTGGCAAGTACAAGAGAAACCTGATTCGGGCATACAGAAAAGAGTATGACCACTCGAAGAAGACCAAATCAAGTGCGGCGATGTCGAAGTCGAAAATCCGATTTCGACATCGCGAAAAATTCAGATTAAAATTTCGAGTGCTTATTTAGAAAATTGCGGAAGCAACGAACCCTTTGCTGATGAAATCTGACCCTTCAACGGAGTATCCGCCAAAATATCTGGAAATAACAGTTAACCAATCGGTTAACGCAAAATCGCGAGCCAACTGACAGTCGCCGATGCATTGACCATCAGAACGAAAGGCTGAAAAATTACGGAAACATTGTGACAATAAAACCCTGTTGATTCCTGATATTCCGATATATAAATCTCCGCTGGCGGTGCCTCGGTACTGAATATGGCCGCTCATAGCCGGAATGGCCAAACCTATCACACTATCACATCGGGTTAGGTCAGGTGGATGGGAGAGTATGATATCAGCCAACGGCGGCTTGCCGGCACATAGATACACACCCCAAGTGACCCCAAGATGGCCACGGGGGTCCGAACCGGCTTCACAGTGATGTAGGGGGGGGTGGACCGTAGGCGTCCCTCATGCCCCAAGGGAGGGGTGGGGACACTGATACTCAGCGCCCTACGCCATATCCCGTCTCCTCTTGATCTACAACATGGACCAAGGGGATCAAAGATAAAAAAACGTCGTCGGTCAACCTAAATAAGTATACCACAATGAAATATATATGTGGAGATCGAGTGAAGGGGGTATATGGCCAATCAAGGCCGAAAAATCCCCGGATGAACGCCCTCACCCGTCTCCCCAAGCACAGAAACAAACAAAATGCCAAGGGGGGATCCATTACGGTGCTACAGCAGCAACCAAATGGACCAATACATCCTTGACATCCAAAGAAATATTCTTTTTCTTCAGGTAGTCCATCCAGACCGTGGTGTACCTCGGCACAAAACTGCTCGGAGGCTCCCACGAGTCCCTGGATGCGGCGAATCCCTTCCAGCGGACTTTATAAAGCCTACCCCCAGGCATCCCCGGGTCCGGCTTGTCCGCCAGGATCTTCTCAGCGGTGAAGTCGTCGTCCTCACCCTCGTCGTCCGAATCCACATCGCCGGTCGTAAACTCGAAGGTGACGGGACGTCCGCTGGGGTCTGGTGCTCGGGGACAAAGCTGGGTATGGTCGCGGTCCAGGATCTTGTTATCCCCCACACGAACCGCGTACACGTCCTGCCCGACCTTCCGCACGATAACCCCCGGCACATACCAAGACGCCTGCCGATGCCTGGACAGGACATCCTTGTGGTGCCGCTCCACCCACACGGTGTCTTGGAGAGCATACTTCTGGACCTTCCCTTGCTTGAAGTACTTGGCCCTCTTGTCATGCTCCTCCTGAAGTGCCTTGCACACTTTGGCCGCCGTGTCGTCCGCCTCAGCCATCGTGGCATTCGCATCCCGGGCCACTTTGCCATGGTTCATCCACGGGAGAGTGCGTGACACTCGATCCCATAGGAACAGGATGCGATGGGGCGACAGTCCAGTGGGTCCCAGAAGGTCGTGATACGCCTGGAGCACTCTCCACAGCGAGTTATACCAGTTCCGGCCCGGTTCGTCAATATGCAGCTGGCGGAACTTCTCGAACATCTGCCGCCCGGCCACCTCAGCACGGCCATTCGACCGGCTGTGGTATGCCACGGTCTTGGCGTGCCGAATCCCCATGTGCTTGCACATCGTCTTGAACCACGTTCCCACGAATTGACTGCCCTGATCGCTGCAGATGACAGCTGGGACATCAAAAATCGTCAGCCAATGCCTGATCATGGCATTAGCGACGGTCTTGGCTTGCAGCCCCACTCCATGCTTGTCCTTCTTGTCCTTCTTCTTGGACTTCTTGCCCGGGACTGCCACGATATACCCGCTGTGCCTGTCCACCGCTAGGATGACACAATCATATGTCTCTCCTTCCACGGTGACCTGCGGCATGGCGAACACATCCATGGCCACGGACCGCATAGGGGCCTCCGGTATAGCCGTGTACACCGGGTTGCCCGCTGTGGAGTGGTTGGGGCTCTTCGTGGCCCGACACACGGCACAGTCGCTGCAGTACCTATCCAGGATGGCGTAGTACCCCGGAGGGAACCTGAAACGCCACTCCAGGTCCTGCTGCATCTTGTCTCGGCCAGGGTGCATGAGCTGAGCGTTGTGCCAATGGTCAATGAGCTCCTCCACTCGGTTCTCGGGCACCAGCAGCTTGTCCTTGAGGAACAACTTGTCTCTATCCTCGGTCAAGCCCTCAGGCCACTCGTCATCCGACGGGGCGCTCACGGCATTCCAGTACTTGCTCCAGTGCTCGGATGCCGCGTAGTCATCCGACCAGTCCTCTGTGAGCACCGACCTGACTAGCTCTACAGGGGCCACCATCCATTGCTCGAGGGTTTCCTCTCGAATAGCTTGGACGCGGGCACCCCGGAACTTGGCCAGGTCTGTACGATTTGCCATCACCACAAAGCACTTGACCCCCTCTTGCTCCATGGCCTTCTCCATCTCGATGATGCGCTTGGCCTCCTCGGTCTCCTCGGCGTCGCCATGGCTGGATATGTCCATCCACGCCTTGCCGGCGGGGTAGGCCCAGCGACTGAGGCAATCTGCCACAGTGTTGTCCTTCCCCGGGACGTACACGACGCTGAGGTCGAACTTGGCGAACGTCTCGTGCCATCGGGCCCTGCTAGCCGCTGGTCCTGAGGGGGTGTCGACATGCTCCTTGTGCCAGCTCTGTAGGGACTGGTGGTCCGTGCAAACCACCACCGGCTGCAGTCCGATGTGGCCAGACCACTTCCTGAGCGCACATACAATGGCGTATGTCTCCTTCTCCCTCGCGGTCCAGGTGCGGCGTTGGCCCTCGGCCAGGATCCGGCTCCAGAACGCCACGGGTACATGTGACCCGTCGTCTCGGATCTGCTCGAGGACTGCCCCCACAGCATAGTCCGAGGCGTCCGTCCGTAGCACGAATCCCTTGTCCGGATCCACCAGGAATAGCCCCAGTTGCCCCAGGAGTCGCTCCTTCAGGCGGCTGAACGCATCTTCGGCCTCAGGGGTCCAAGCAAGCTTCTTCTTGCTCCCCTTCCGGCCATCGAACTTGCCCACTTGCAGCATCTTGTGCAGCGGCCCCGACAGTTCCGCATACATCCGGACATAGCCCGAATAGTAGTTGCAGAACCCCATGAAGGATCGGAGTTCGCTGATGGTCTGGGGCTTCTCCCAGTGGTGCAGGGACGCCAGCTTCCCAGGCATGGGACGGCGTTGCCCGTGACCAACCACGTGACCCGCGAACTCCACTTCCTTCACGAAGAGTGAGGCTTTGGTGGGCTTGCACACCATGTTGTGCTTGTCCAACTCGCTGAGCACTCGGCGCAGATCCTTCTCATGCGCGTCGATGAGCTCGTCCTCAGTCATGTTCTCCGTGCCGGACCCGATGATGATGTCATCCACGAAGGGATCGGCACAGTCCCGGACAGGACCGAGTAGGTCCTCCATCATGCGCTGGAAAGCGGCGTTGCCATTCTTGGTACCCATCGGCACCACTTTCCACTGCATGGGCCCCAGCGGCGTCGACATCGCTGTGCAGGGCCTGGAGTCCGGGTGTAGCGGCATCTGGTGGTAACCGTGTTTCAGGTCCAACACCGTGAAAGTCCGCTTTTTCTGTTGCTTTTGGAGGATGGAGTCGATCAGGGGAAGCGAGTACGAGTCGTGCTCGGTCTGCTCGTTCAAACCTCTGTAATCAACCACCAACCTCCACTCGCCCTTCTCCTTCTTGGGCACGATGAAGGCTGGGCTGGCCCACTCACTGTCAAAGGGTTCGATCCATCCCCGCTCAATGAACTCGGCCAACAACTTCTTCATGGCCTCGGCCCGATCGCCCTGAAGTTGGTACTCCCGATGACGATAGATCTTGGGGTTCGGCTTCAGCTTGATCTTCGCTGTGCCAAACCTCCCACGATCTGGAGGGTTCTTGTTGGCGACGCCACTGAATAGCCGCGGATAGGCCTTGATCAGCCTCTCCTTCAGCTCGGCGACCTTCCGGTTCTCCTAGGCCTCTTCAGCCGCTTGCTTCGGTATAGATACAACCGACTGCACTGCGGTATAGGCCTCTTCTGGGTCCGATTCCGACTTCTCCTCGTCCGATATGCCGTCTTCATCGTCGTGGGGAGCTCTTCCCACCGAAAATCTTCGGAAATTTGCGGCCTCGGGCTGGTGACTGTCGCTATCGGCACCCATTCTTGGAAAATCCCATGTTGGTGGGTCCGACCCAACCGGACCATCGTATTGGTCCGCGATGTGATCCATGACCCTCGCCACGAACTCGTCCTTCTCGTACTTGCCGGTGACCAACATCTTGTCATCCGACCAATGCGGAGATGTGACCATGGCCCGGCTCTTCTTGGCTGCCACACGGTCGTGCATCCCGATCCGCATGTAGTTGACGACGTCGTCGATCTCGGCGTGGGACAGGACGTCAACGCCATCAATAGGCTGATCCGTCCCCTCCTTGGGCTCAAACATGACCTTCATGGGCACCGCCTCCACCCTACGGATGAATGCTTCATCACCCGTGGGCTGGACTTGCGCCCCATCCACCAGGAAAGCCTTGGTACCCCACGCTTGACCCGGGGAGGGCATTGATACACCCTTGGCGTCGATGAACAACTCCTCCTCTGGCCCGAATGACATCTCGTTCAGGGTGATGGAGTCCAGCGTCGACTTGAGATCCTCCAGCGGACATGGGGTGGATCCTATGCCGGTTATGACCAGGATCCCCTTCGCCCTATCCGCGACGATCTTCTCCACCGTACGTCTGGTGTTATCCAGGGAGCCATGCCAATACATGGGCCCCCACTCCTTCATACCCCAATGCCTGTGCCAGGCTGAGTCTCCTCGATGCCAATGCCTCCTACACTTCCGCAAAAGTGGGGCATCCCGGGAAGCGAAGACGTCCGTCTCGGGCGCTTCAGCTCCCAGCGTCTGAATCAGCCTGGCATACACTTGCGGCGCCATTCCATACTCCGTGAGCTGAACTCCACGGTCTCCTCTGGACTTGGCGCCCACAGCTTGCACCGCTCGGACGATCTGATCCTCTTCCGCAGCATTCCATTGGGATGACCCGCACGCATAATCCGTGGACAGCCATGTGAGGCATTCATCGTCCTCCCGGACCAGCGTTGCGCGATGAGGAAGGGCTCCAATGGCGTTGGCCACCATGAAGTCATACCCCATGATCATATCCCAATCGGTAATGTCGGCCACATGGAAGTTCCCGGATAGAGGGCTTCTCTTCGCCTGATCAGGGCGGTTCAAGCGCTCATGCTCCCAGAATTCCATACGGATAGTGGCCTCATGGGTGCCA
Organism: Eutreptiella sp. 'Long Island Sound 2002'; assembly: GCA_964036045.1. Taxonomy (NCBI): domain Eukaryota; phylum Euglenozoa; class Euglenophyceae; order Eutreptiales; family Eutreptiaceae; genus Eutreptiella; species Eutreptiella sp. 'Long Island Sound 2002'. The sequence goes on along the minus strand of OZ038398.1, from coordinate 8,174,995 downwards.
CCACCCATAATCTCTCCGTTGGCGACCTTCAGGCGGACCGGTCTCCGGCTCGGCTGCAGGAGTTCCTCCTTGAACAACCCTCTCCGGACCAGGCTCACCTGGGTACCCGTATCCACTAACACATCCACCCCCTTCTCCTCTTGTCCGCACCGTACTCGCACTTTCAAGTGCAACTGCCGCTCGTCGCCATGAGGTGTATGGACGACTCTCACGGCATGCAACTCTAGCACGTCCGGGTGCATCAGGACTTCAAGGGTATGGTCACGGATGGTGTAGATCTTGGGTTGGTCCTGCCCGTCCACGGGGCTCTCCGTGGTCGCTCCTTCCTTCTTGCCCTGTCCCGTACCCACATGTACTTCCCTTGGCAGGGCGCTCCAGGGGTTAGGAGTGGCGAAACTCAGTGGTTTTGGCTCTTCTGGAGCCTTCTTCGGCACCTGATGTGCCTTCGTCTTCTCTGGGATTCCACTGATTTTCGGAGGAGAGACCTCCGAGGTCCCACTCCCGTGGGGGTTTCTCTAGACTTGGCTTCCCGCAGCCCCTTCCGGCTGCGATCCGCCAGGACTTTGTCCTCCACGTTGCTGGGCTTTGAGTTCCTCCAACGTCCTCAACATGTCCTCAGCAACTTCCTCGATCGACCTCACCCGTCGGTCTTGACCAGGTCCACCACCATAGCCTCTTCCTCCGCCTTTTCCTTGGCCTTTGCCTTGGCCTTTTCCCCCGTCTCCGCCCTTCGCCTTCCAATCGGAAATCCGCTGCTCCTTGGGCTTCTTCTCGGGGTCGGCGGCGAAGTAGGCCTTCTTGTCCGCCTCGTACACCTTGCACTGACGGTGGTCGTGTGCATGGTTGTTTCCCTTGCCATAACAGACCCAGCACCCGTCGTGCTGAGACCTGTACTCTCGGAACGAGAGCGGTGGGTTCCCGATCCTCCTTGGCTCTCTGCTCTTCTTGGGTCCCAGCTGGCTCCATCTGGACCGATTCTGCTCATGGTTCTTCACGTTGTGCGCCACAAACGCGAAGAAATGGGCCTCCTCGTGATCCTCCCGGGACCCGGTCCAGTGGTCTTGGCCACTTCCACTACCATCCTCCGCGGAGTTGGCTGTGTCCTCCTGGATCTCCCGATGATGGCGGTCTTTTCGGTGGCCTCGTTGTCCATGACCATGTCGATCCTGCACGTGGGCCTCGTTCTTCGCATTGAGCTTCAACTCCACCCTGATGTACTTCACGATCTCGTCCAGGCTCATGCGGGCGAAGATGACTTGCATCCTCAGCGGCTCCCCGCGCCTCCACTCCACTTTCTTGAGGCGCAGCAACCTTTGCCCCATGGAGTCTCCGAATACCTCCACGTACACGGCGTTCTTCAGGCCCAACATCCGGTTGGGTTCGCCCAGGTTCCTCCTGAAGAACTCCATGATACCCGCATGGGTATCCTCCGCCGCCATGATCCTCACCGCCACCCGCTTCTTGGCGCGCTTCTTCTCCTCATCCTCCACTCTCCTCTTCCAGTTGCCGGGGAGGACGTCCTTCAGCAAGTGGCGGATCTCACTGGCCTCGTTCCAGTCTTCCACCAGCTTGAGGCATCTGCGGTACTTCCGCAGATACCGGTTCCACTCCCGGACCCGCAACTCACCGCGGTCCAGCGGCAGTGGGATGGACCACAGGTCCTCCAGCTTCTGATTCGGAGCGTCCACCCGCTCCTCATCCTCCAACCACTGGAGGCAGGCCTGCTCCGTACGGATCAGTCCTTCCCGGATCTGATCCCGCAGCTCCTCCTTCAGGTCCTGCGCCAGCCGGTGTGGGAATGTCCGGCATACCCACTTATCCCGCGGCGCTCCCCGCATCTCGCCGACGACCTCCTCGGCAAAGTCCTCCCAATCCAGGATGAAGTCATCCAGGTTGGAGGGGTTGCCATCGTAGTAGGGGATTTTGATTCCCCTGAGGTCGTCAATCCTGATGGCGTCTCCGACGTCTCCAGCCACCACTCCACCGAGACGGATACCACCTGTTGCCGGGGGGTGTGAGTACACTCCCCGTACATCCCTCTCCTCCATGGAGTGCGGTCCAGTTGGGCCTGAACCCATGGGGTTTGGAATGCGGGAAGGATTTGCTCCATCGGCCGTCCATATCCCCGTATTGGGGTCCTTCGCCCACAGGTTTCCGCCTGGATGACCTCGACCATGTCCGTCGGCGCTTCCCATGGTTCGCCCCTGCATGGTCTGGCTCTCGATCTTGTCTTCCGCATAAACTACCATATTCGTCGTGATCGGTACATCCTGGGCGGCATGGGACATCTGTACCGTCAGGCTCCTCGGGTCCGTGGTTACGTGCCCTTCCCGCATGGACCCAGCCGGTGCCGTGTGTTCCCCGAGCATTGTGGATTCGCTGAACATGGGAACAAACGGCAGCGCACCCAGGTCAACACGCGGAGGCGCGTATGGTGCCTCTGCAGGGCCGCCCATGGGTTTCTCCATGGCGCTCCTGAGGGTCTTAACCCGCTCAACCAGCTCTACCGCGGCCGGCTTTGCCGGGAGCTCCGGACCCGAGGTGAGGGGCTGTAGCTCCTCCAGCCTTTTCAGGCGTCCCGACATGTCCTCCACCAGGTGGAGGAGGCTATCCACCACTCGCTGCTGCTTCTCCAGGGCCAGCTCCAGATTCTCCCGGTACCGGTCCCGTTCCGCTCGCAGCTCCTCCATGTCTTTCTCCGCGGCCGACTGGTCGTCCAGGATCCCCGCGACGTCCTCCTCTAGACCGTCCTTGGCGTTGTCCAGGCGGTCAAGGCGATGCACGATGGCGTCCATCCCCATCTTCGGGTACTTGCCCATGAGGAAGGTCACGTGCTCGCAGTGGCACGCAGCGTGCTTTCCGCCGGATTCAGCACATCCCGCGGTTCCCGGCACCTCGGACTCATCGCCCATGGGCGTATCGCCTATGGCGTCCGTCTCTGGTCCCGTGTGCCGGGGCACAGGTGCCGTCCGGGCCCTGGCTGGCCTCTCCAAGCCCTCGGCGTCGTGCTGCAGGGCGGGCTCGGGGGCCGTATGCGCCCTGGCGATCGGCGCGGACGTCTCCTCCGACTCCGAGGGTGGCTCGTAGGCTGTCTGATAGCCCTCGGAGTGCCCCTCGGATTCCCACAGCCTGACCGGGCTGGGGTCCGTGTCCATAGCCCCGGCGTCCCTTGCCGCGGACTTGGGTGACCCGCGCTTCCGGTAGCGCTTGGTCCGTCCTCCACTGCTGCCTGAATGGCATGCTTCATCGGAGTCCTCCGCGGCGGAGCGGAGGTTGCATGCCTTTCGGCAGCGACGCTCACACATGGAGACCAAGTCCTCCATGTCACGTCCTCCTCTTCCCGAATGTCGTACTTCTCTTCGGGCTTCAACTTCCGGAGTTCGCCATGCTCTTGAACGTCTCGGTTCTTCTATGGCTCCAATCTCCGGCGTGGTCTCCACCGAGTCCACAATACGCACCCGGGGCGTACTTGGGCAGGGCTCATAAGGGCCCAAGTCCCCGGGTCGGCGGTTGGTAGGGGCAGCAGGTAAGCCTCTGCTACCATAAAGAAGGTCCCTACCAGGACCGGCCCCCGCTGTGCCCCTTCTGCCTGTTACCCCTGCTGATTTACTCCGGATCAACGATTGCATTTCTCAAAATCCTCAAAGTCCAGGGTCCAAAATCAAAAAATATAGAAAATGTAATCCTCCTTCAACCCTGAACAACAACCAGATCCCACAAATGCAGCAATAGCCCAAGTCACAATCCAATACGGGCTGCGGGCTTCCGTTCAGCACATCGATGGTCTCACGATGGCGGGCATGTACAAGAATTGCACCAAAGAGGAAAGCCCTGAAATTGGCATATGAACACAAATAAAGCAAAGTTGGGGAAAAAGGTAAACATACACATTCACAGCCACAAACCCCTCATTCCCTGGACTCAAGACCTTCCCTTGACTCACCAACATAGTGCCCTGAACCAGGTCAAATGAGATGGCTGAATGCCATGTGTCACAAGTCATTACACAAACCCCAAAAATGTGTTCACTCCCAAGCCTCTAAATCCTAGCCGAATAGGGGAGGTGGCTTGTCATGGCCTAGAGTGGCACTCAGGACCATGCCCTACCCTGATATAACCTTGGTTGGACTTGGAGTTGATTGGGCTTGGAGATATGCCCCGTGAGTTTGAACTCATAACATGCCAAAAAACTGCCAATTCACACCATATTGGCCATATATCAAATATATGCTCAAAATTGGAGTTACCACTTATCCGAAGGCTCAAAGCATCCATGGAATCGAAGTCTAATATTCATGGAGGATATAGACCAAAGGTCAATGCCCATGTACATCCCCATCTTACCCTCGAAACCCCTTCGGATATGGGCGCCACGCACTGCCCAAGTCAGCCCATGATCTTCAGACCAATTCTTGTGATCCTTCGTGCGCCAAGCCAAATGGAATACGCTATCCGGCATATGGTGGTGTTTAACTCCAAAGCATATGCCAACATATGAACAACATACCATGGTTCGACTCTCCATAGGCTTCTTGCTGTTTGCCGACCAAGTAAGTACACAAAACGCAAAAATGAGCAAAAATTGAGGTCAAAAACATGAAAATATGACCAAATACAAAGTTATCATGATAGTGTATCTCTATGCTCACCCATGATATTCGCTCATGGTTCAATACACAAATGATTGGAACCATTTGCGAACAATTCCCCCAATTGGATCCCCAATCGGGCGCATGGAGATACCTTCGCCACTCATATCTACATGCCCCATGAAAATGGGAGTGCAATCATGGATCTCTTTGCCCACTTAGTCTAGCGCTTTGAATTCCACAATTGGGACACGGGCAAAACCCTTGTCACGTATGGCTCCCCATCTCTTCGGCCACACGAAGATATATAACATGGGCGTGAGCATATCAAGACATATACCATGCATATAACACATACCCTCAAAATGTGGCTCCCACCATGATATGCCATGTCCCTCCATGGTCATAACTTCACGTTAAAAATACGTAGGAACCCAAAGAAAAATTGCTATGCAACCCCAACACTCATGCGGCACACTCGAAAGTCGCATTAAAATATTCGGTTGCACGGTCCAAGAGTTATATATCACTTTATACCCTCTTGACCATTATCCCTTGCTACACCGGGCATGTGTACACACCAAAGGCGTTTGATACTCCCTAAACTAAGTTGAGACTGAGGTGCTTGCAACCCAACCTTCCTTATTCTCGTTCCTCACACTCGCGCGTAGATATGGCCATTCAAAGTATCCCCACGATTCACTTTTGTTTCCCTTATATCTCCAAGTCAAATTGGTGGCAAGTACAAGAGAAACCTGATTCGGGCATACAGAAAAGAGTATGACCACTCGAAGAAGACCAAATCAAGTGCGGCGATGTCAAAGTCGAAAATCCGATTTCGACATCGCGAAAAATTCAGATTAAAATTTCGAGTGCTTATTTAGAAAATTGCGGAAGCAACGAACCCTTTGCTGATGAAATCCGACCCTTCAACGGAGTATCCGCCAAAATATCTGGAAATAACAGTTAACCAATCGGTTAACGCAAAATCGCGAGCCAACTGACAGTCGCCGATGCATTGACCATCAGAACGAAAGGCTGAAAAATTACGGAAACATTGTGATAATAAAACCCTGTTGATTCCTGATATTCCGATATATAAATCTCCGCTGGCGGTGCCTCGGTACTGAATATGGCCGGTCATAGCCGGAATGGCCAAACCTATCACACTATCACATCGGGTTAGGTCAGGTGGATGGGAGAGTATGATATCAGCCAATGGCGGCTTGCCGGCACATAGATACACACCCCAAGTGACCCCAAGATGGCCACGGGGGTCCGAACCGGCTTCACAGTGATGTAGGGGGGGTTGGAACGATCTACCAATTGCAAGAGCTTAACCCCGCTGAACTAACCCACTGCCATTATCGTACTAGTGGACTGAACCGTGATGGCTCGTTGAAACATGACTATCCCAGCAGTGAGTGGCGGCTGGTGCCACTGGAACACTGGAATTGGAAATGGAACCAAGCGTGTTCCAATTACAGCACCTATGACCAGGACCTCCTGGCCGGTATGTTGGTGCTTTCGTCACAATCCCGACTCCTGGGATCTAACCCTATTGTCTGGCTATGTGACCAGGAACCTGTGAAGTATTTTGAGAAGGGCCCACCACCAGAGAAAGCAAAGCTAAAGCGGTGGTGGACTTACCTGAGCCAATTCAGGTTGACAGTTCATCATATCCCCGGTATAGAAACTGAACTGTCTGACTATATATCGCGCAATAACTTCGATGCGCTTATAGATGAGAGCTCTGAGGCGCTCGCCAAAGAGGCTTTCCAGCGTATGGATGTCCAACTTGACCTGTCCATGTGCACTGCTGGAGTCTAACCGACTATCAGTCAGAGTATGAAGAAATTCTCCAAACCCTCAGCACTGGTCTCGAACCCCGTGTCATTGACGGGCACCAGTGGTATATAAACAATCAGTACCTCTTCTACGAGGACCAAATTGTTGTGCCTGAGGCACGACTGGATGGGTGCCTACAGTGGTCCCATCTCAGTTCTGGTCACACTGGCGCTTCCGTGAGTGTTTCTACTCTAGTCTAACCCTGACTGAACTGAGGTTGCGTATGCAGACCATTGTGGATGCTTGTGGCTGTCATGCCAGCAAGCAGAGCGACAGTAGGGATAGGGGCCTGATTTCCAGCTTACCCATACCCTATTGTGCTAGCTCTCTTCTCTATGTGGATTTCATCCACGGCCTACCACGCTTCGGCGGCTATGATAGTTGCCTAGTGGTCACCTGTGGCCTATCTCGCTTCACCCGTGTGTTCCCTTGCAATAAGAAAATCACAGGTGAGCAGACTGTGAAAATGTTGGTCGACCAATGGTTCGAACCCTATGGAGCACCTAAGCAGGTGCACTCTGATGAAGATGTACGCATCCGCAGTGACACTGGGTGGTACAAACGAGTGCTAAATGCCCTCAACATGGAGGTAACCACAGGTGTGCCCTATACCCACACGTCTAATCCTCTTTGTGAGAGACAGAACCGTGTGGTGGAGCAAAACTTAAGAATCCTGATGAAACAGGAGCGTACCAAGGACTGGGTACGCCTAGTGCCCTGGGCAGTGCTGACCATGAACTCACAGCGGAGCTCCTCTACGGGTTTCACCCCCCACGAACCGTTCCATGGAGGACGACCTGCTTGGTTCTTCAAAACCCCCTTTCCTGAGGACTTCAAGAGCCCTGTGGGAGATTGGCTGGAACACAAGCAGTTTATGGCTAACCAGGCTGGGACTAACCTCAGACACATTCGTGACCGTGAACTGAGCCGATGGAACCGCCTACGGCAACCTGCCAGCTTCAAGGTTGGTAACCTTGTTTTGGTTCACCATTCACGCCTACCCTCCTGGCCACATACCTGCCTACAGGACCCTTATTTTGGACCCTATCATATCATCATGATAGATGGATCCTGGATCCATGTCACGTGCAGTCCACGTCTAGGTGGTGAACTGCTGTGTGCACCTAAACAGTTGAGGCACTATCACTCCCTTGACGATTTGTCTTGGGATGAGTGGCGCCTCAGCGACAGTGAGGTCGAGCGTATTGACCTAGAGAGCGCTGCTGGTCCAGAGGAGGCAGACGAACTCGAAGAGATGACTGCCGATGAGATGGCAGTCGATGGTTACTACGTGGTTGCAGGTATTGCTCGCCACGAGTATAAACAGGGCTGGAAATTCCTAACCCTGTGGGATGGCTATGGGTTATCTGAGGCGACCTGGGAACCTATGTCAGCCTTCATACAACCAGATGGGAGTATCAACTCCATTTTCCGCTCCTATCTGGTTGAGAACAACGAAGGGCAGCTATTAACCCGTGCTGAGACTCTTTCCCAGCGTAAAAGGAAAAACTAATTTCCCTGCGTCAGTCTACTGACTGTGTTCTAACCTCACAGGTGCAGTGAGCACTCTCGTGCAGACGTGCCTGTGTATGGGTGTAAGAGCAGTTGTCACAGTTGCCCCGCATTGCATCGCAGGACAGGACCGTTAGCCCCGCGTGACAACCACTCCCTGGCCGAAGGCCATTGGTTTTTCACAGACTACTGCTTACTGAGCACTGCACTGACCCTGTCTGTGCCCTGCAGACCCATGCCTATGGTTTCCAGCGTGGACCAGGTGGCCGCTTATCAGGTTTGCAGCCACCCAGCGATTGTATGCCTTGCTGACCATGTGTTGCATGGGGACTGCCCTGCTGTAATGACCTTGGGGAGCCAACGAAGAACGGTGGCTTACTACACCGGGGGGGAATGACAAGCAAGGTGCTATGAGGCAAGGTGTGCCTTCCCTCCTTGGGGACAAGCGAGCCCACAGTTAGGACCTCTGACTGGTCCAGACCCATGGGGTTCTACCCTTCCTTACAGGGTTTACCTTACCCCTATGTGTGCTACGTATGTCTGTATGTGTCTGACTTCTCTCCCGGGCGTGGCTCCCAACTCAATGGGCTTTGCTGATGTCGGACCGAAGGTGCTAGTCAGTTACTATTACCACTCTTATGGCACCCAGTTTCTGTGCTGGCACCTATCCTTGGGGAAAGACGGCAAAAGCCCTACCTACTAGAGGGGAGGGGTGGCCAAGTGTGCTAAGGGCATACGAAACGCCCATTTTGGCTAAAGCCAAAAGCTAACGCGCTCCCCTGCCCACGTGGAAAAGCACGCGGGACAGGAGACACCACTACACTACACTCACTAACGCCAGCACCGGCCTTCGAAGGCAGGGTGAGCACTCATCACGTGCACTCAACTCCTGCAAGGCGTGCTGACGCTAACCCCTAAACACGCTACTTGGCGTTGCTGTTGAAGGGTTCATGGGTCCTACTGACCCTCCTGTGAGAAAGCAAGAGAACACAGCACTACTAAGCGGCTGTGGCCCAACAGGGACGCCACTACTCGTTTCGCCGTCAGGGCTTTGAGGGAAGGAGTGCGCAGCGTGCGTGCACAGCGTGGATGGCGATGAAGTCGGACTGCACTCACCACTCCTGGTTGAGTTGCAGTTTGTTGTTTCTGTTCCGCGAAGCATAGTTTAGCGCTGCCCAAGTGGGACTGCACCAATCACCCTTACCTTCCCACCTGTAAAGCAAAGGCGGATGCAGGAGCGTTTGCAGCAGAGGAACCAAGACAGCCTCCAGGTGTTATACGCTTCTCAGGTAGCCCTATAATACGCTGTCCTCAAACCCAGGTGCAAGCAAGCAAGCTTAAGAAGTTCCACCCGTTCTCTTATAGAATGTAGGGTGGAGCCCCTGGGTAACCTAAACAAGGTTTACCGTGCGCACTTCGCGTGGCGTACCCTTGGACGCGTCATATGCATGCACAGGTATGCACAATCTCTCCATTTCCTGTTGTTCTTACCTAATTTAACACAACATAACCAATCACAAGCGTGACACAACCAGGAGGTGAGCTCCTCCTGGGCTTACCTACCTTACTCACCACGCATCATGTGAATGCGGAGAAAAACACGAGCGCGAAACAACCCTACGCGCTTACACAAACCTACGCGAATTAAAAATGACCCTAAGCGATTAATGCACTGTGCGTCATGCATGCTACCCTTGTCTTGTTTGCTGCAGAAAGCGGAGAGAGAGTGGCACACCGCACAGCGCAAAACAAGCCTAAGCGTTTTAAGCAACCCTACTTTAGCGCTACGGCAGCACAAACCTTACCTGTGAAGAGAGAACAAGGGTGAATTGGGGTACAGGGAAAGCAACACAGCGTGTGAATGCCTCAACTAGGCACATGCATCGCGAGCACAGCGCATATTCTAACCCTACGTGCGCGCCGCGCTCTCCATTTGCATCGCATACCTTTCATTCCTGTTTTGACCTGTGCAGAGACAGAGAGAGGAGCACCCGAACCCCCAACAAAAACAGCGTTAACAACCCTGACGTTTTAACGAAGCAACCAACACAAACGCAATGCATGCTTGTGAAATGACACTGGCATACCTGAGAGGTGGGTTGTCCACGTGCTCTGTGGTGTGGGTTGAGTTTGAATAGTTTTCCCTAAAGTTTATAAACATTTTGATGCAACTGTGCAAAAATTTCCTTTAGAAGTTTAAAAACTACGGCTCATACCTTCTTTTTCAAGAGCCGTTTACGCTTGCGCAACCCTGTTTTTGAGGTCCGCTTCTGTTGCGCTTGTCTGCGACTTTGAGTTTTGGTGTAAAAATGACGATTTCTCGCGTGATTTTGCCAATTTTTAGCGATTTGACTTCTTAAATCGCTACACCTTTCGCTGAACCACAGGAATCACTCCCTGCTGGTTACATTTTCTATTTTTTTCAGCTCCTGGAGATTTGTGTCCTCCATTGGGAGTATTGCTCCGCCCTGGCCCTTGGTCAGGATGTTTATTAAAATGCTGTTTATACAGCGATGGCCGTCCGCATTAGAGCGTTCGACTGTACCCTAGTGGGCAAGCATGTGTGCTCCAGGGAGGGAGTCCTGGGTTCAAACCCCACTACCCCGAAATTTTTAGCAAAAGGATTCCTTGCACGCTGGCGACGTTTGAGGAATGCCCCATCGAAGGAACGTCATTCACGGTACATTACACTGTTTTTTGAGGGTACCTACAGTGTGATAGGCTTCTATGAACTGATGAGGATGTTTTCCGTAAGTTTAATGCATTTTCTGAGGTAATTTTGGGAAGTTTTGAGCCTTTTTCCTTGGTCCTACTAGCCTAGCTAACTAGTACTCCAGGGGGGAGTAAGAAGAAGTCACTGCCTTGTCTTTCTTGGAGGGCTTGATCGAGGCCAAGCCCCCTTTAACCCCTTTTGTTGATGCTAAGACTAACTTAAGTATTTTTATCACTCCTTTGAAGCTTAAAGTACACTTTCTCAAAGTAACTAGGGTTGTAACCCTAGCGCCCCATGAAGTTCACCCCTACCACTCAACTGAGCGGAGGTATCTTCCTTCATGGAGGATATACCGAAATAAAATAGGCATTTCATGCTTTAGGCCTTGGAGGTTAAGCCTAGTGGTCTCCCATCCCAAGATCCCTATGCTCAATTGTCTCTACCACTTATTGTGGTTCTACTTTCTAACTGTTTCTGAATTCAGTTGCTTGGCAAAGTCATATTCTGTGTCTGGCCTGACACCTATGCCCCACATTCCTAACCAGCACCATTTCACCCAAAGGAGTGCACATGAAGTGCTTGATGCTATCTTTGAGGCTAGAGTCAGCCCAGTTTTCATATAAAATCTTTTGTATTATCCATTTGTGATTGAATCTTTGTGTTCATACCTGCTTTGTCTATCTGCAGCCCTTCTGTGTTACACTGGATTTCAAACTATTCATTGATTCGATCCACATCCTGTTCTGGCTCTACTTGCTCCTTTGGTTTTGGGATTTCACCATCAAAGCCTTGCAGGATTTCATCAAAATCTATAGGGCACTAATCAAGGACATCTTTCTTATAATCCCTAAGGGTCGTGTGTTTAAGTGGAAGGTCATGCCTTTCGGGGTGGCTAATGCCCCAGCGCTCTTCCAGGAGCTAATGAACAAAATTTTGTACATACTGAGGCGCAGACCTCTAGTACAGGAGTTGATTTCTCGGGGTGCAGAAATGGAGGCCCGCATCGACGACGTGAGTTTGGGTACTAATACCCAAGAGGACCATGTCCTTCTCCTCCGTGAATTTTTCATTGTTTGTCATGAAAACCATCTCCGAATCAAACTCAAAAAATGTGAGTTTATGAAAGAGGAGATGGAATATTTGGGTTTCGACGTGGGGTATGGCTGGTGAAAACCAGCCGCATCTAAGATGCAGCCCCTACAGGACATGCAGATTCGCGATGACCCTAAGAAGGGTCTACACGACGTGAGGAGCTTTGTGGGCACCTGTAACTTCTATAGGCGTCACATCCACAATTTTACCTACTCCTCTGCCCCCCCCCCACTGACCTAATCAAGAAAACTACTCCCTGGGGGTGGACCGCCAGAGAGGAGGAGTGTTTCCAGGAGTTAAAGAAGAAAATCGCCTCCTCCAACTGCGTGGGAGTACCCCGCCCTAGGGGCGAGATAGTCCTGATCACTGATGCCAGTGATGTAGGGGGGGGTGGAACGATCTACCAATGGCAGGAGCTTAACCCAGCTGAACTAACCCACTGCCATTATCGTACTAGTGGACTGAACCGTGATGGTTCCTTGAAACATGACTATCCTACCAGTGAGTGGCGGCTTGTGCCACTGGGACACTGGAATTGGAAATGGAACCAAGCGTGTTCCAATTACAGCACCTATGACGAGGAACTCCTGGCCAGTATGTTGGTGCTTTCGTCACAATCCTGACTCCTGGGATCTAACCCTATTGTCTGACTCTGTGTCCAGGAACCTGTGAAGTCTTTTCAGAAAGGCCCACCACCAGAGAAAGCAAAACTAAAGCGGTGGTGGACTTACCTGAGCCAGTTCAGGCTGACAGTTCATCATATCCCCGGTATAAAAATGAACTGTCTGACTATATCACGCAATAACTTCGATGCGCTTATGGGTGAGAGCTCTGAGGTGCTCGCCAAAGAGGCCTTCCAGCGTATGGATGTCCAACTTGACTTGTCCATGCGCACTGCCGGAATCCTGTAGGGTTGGAGCCTAACCGACTATCAGTCAGGGTATAAAGAAATTCTCCAAACCCTCAGCAATGGTCTCGAACCCCGTGTCATTGACGGGCACCAGTGGTATAAAAACAATCAGTACCTCTTCTACGAGGACCGTATTGTTGTGCCTGAGGCACGACTGGATGGGTGCCTACAGTGGTCCCATCTCAGTTCTGGTCACACTAGCGCTAATAGCTCAGTGGACTTCTTCCGTGGGTGTTTCTACTCTAGTCTAACCCTGACTGAACTGTGGTCGCGTATGCAGACCCTTGTGGATGCTTGTGGCTGTCATGCCAGCAAGCAGAGCGACAGTAGAGATAGGGGACTGATTTCCAGCTTACCCATACACTGTTGTGCTAACTCACTTCTCTATGTGGAGGTAGGTAGGTAGGTGCACTCGGTCGTGGAGAGGCGCCCCATGGTTCCCCCTGGCGTCGCCCCTGTGATGAACAGGAAGAGGTTCCGCGCGTGAAGAGGGGAGGCGGCTTACGTCCCGCTAGACCTGACTGGTGGCCCACAACAAAGCGGCCCCGGGCAACACCGGGAGGGCTGATCGCCGCCAGCGTGACTGCTTGTCATGCCCCGAGGGTGGGCCCCCGTGCCTGCGCACGTCCCCTCCTTTGGGCGGAACCCTAGGGGTTCACCGGACTTCCTGGCGTATCCCGTTCCCAAGGCATGCATGCATGTTCTTGGTACTGGGGTATCGAGGTGCTTGGGTGTCGCACGCTCCGCCTCGCGTCCCAAAGCAGCGCAGGCCTTAGGATGCAGCCTTACCCCCGGTCTCCGGATCTCAATTGGCCGGGTCACCTGCATGGCACGGGCTGCCTCAGTGCCCGGGCTATGGACACTGGGTTTCCTACTGTTGCGTGGCGCTTGTGTTTGGGTCTGGGTTTTGGTTGTGTTCGGTTTCGGCTGCGCCCCGCCACTCTTGCCTGGGGTGTTGGGGTGTGTGTGCGCTTGTGTGTGTGCTCCCCTTGCACCCAGCCACTCCTGGCACGGGTGCGCGGTGTGGGTGTGTGTGTTTGGGCTCGGGTTTTGGCTTCGCCCTGCAACTCCTGGCTGGGGTGTTGGGCTGTGTGCGTGCTCCGCTTGCACCCAGCCACTCCTGGCACGGTTGCAGGGTGTGGGTGTGTGTGTTTGGGCTCAGGTTTCGGCTGCGCCCCGCCTCTCCTGGCTGGGGTGTTGGGCTGTGTGCGTGCTCCGCTTGCACCCAGCCACTCCTGGCACGGGTGCGCGACGTGGGTGTGTGTGTTTGGGCTCGGGTTTCGGCTGCGCCCCGCCACTCCTGGCTGGGGTGTTGGGCTGTGTGCGTGCTCCGCTTGCACCCAGCCACTCCTGGCACGGGTGCGCGGTGTGGGTGTGTGTGTTTGGGCTCCGGTTTCGGCTGCGCCCCGCCACTCCTGGCTGGGGTGTTGGGCTGTGTGGGTGCTCCGCTTGCACCCAGCCACTCCTGGCACGGGTGCGCGGTGTGGTTGTGTGTGTTTGGGCTCGGGTTTCGGCTGCGCCCTGCCACTCCTGGCTGGGATGTTGGGCTGTGTGTGTGCTCGTGTACACGCTCCGCTTGCCTGGCACCTGTTCGTGTGCCGTGGTTCGTTGCGTGTTGTGCGCGCTCTCTGGGTTTGTGGCACCCGGCGGCCGTCGCTGCTTGGCAACTGTCCGTGTGCCTTCATTGTGGCCGGCGGCGTGCCTCTCTGGCGTGCCTCGTGGCCCAGCGTGGTGCGCCGCGCCTCGTCCGGTCTGGTTGCTCTCAATGCTCCGGTCGGCTTTCCCGTCGCCGTGGTGCCTTTCCCCTCCCCGGGGGCTTGCGCCCATGGCTTTACTGGGCGGCTGCGCGGGGCACGCGGAGGCCGGCCGAGAACCGGGCTCTCTATGCCTGCCGCTGGCCCCCGCCGAGTTGGGGGCGCTGGGCTCGCTCTGCGTCGTACCAGTTCGGGGCCCCGCGATGGGATTGTCCCTGGCGGGTCCCTCTGGCATTGGTCTTGTGCTGCGTGCGCTGCGGTGGTTGGCGTGTGTGGACCCGGTCACTGACGCGTCCGGTTTCCAGGACCGTCCGTCGTTCAACGGGGGACTCGGCCGGTGCACCGGAGCTGTTTCGTGTGGACGCCGACACCGCCCCTTGCGGGTCGGAGGACGCCACCCCCGGGTCCCGCGCACCTGTGTGTGTGCTTGCTCTTCTTGGCCGGGTCGGGCGGGCCAGCCTCCCGGGCGCGTTCTGGTGCGCCAGCAAGCAGAGCGACAGTAGGGATAGGGGCCTGATTTCCAGCTTACCCATAGCCTATTGTGCTAGCTCTCTCCTCTATGTGGATTTCATCCACGGTCTACCGCGCTTCGGCGGCTATGATAGTTGCCTAGTGGTCACCTGTGGCCTATCTCGCTTCACCCGTGTCTTCCGTTGCAATAAGAAAATCAAGGGTGAGCAGACTGTGAAAATGTTGGTCGAACAATGGTTCTAACCCTATGGGGCATCTAAGCAGGTGCACTCTGATGAGAATGTACGCATCCGCAGTGACACTGGGTGGTACAAAAGAGTGCTAAATGCCCTCAACACCGAGGTAACCACAGGTGTGCCCTATACCCACACGTCTAATCCTCTTTGTGAGAGACAGAACCGTGTGGTGGAGCAAAACCTAAGAATCCTGATGAAACAGGAGCGTACCAAAGACTGGGTACGTCTAGTGCCTTGGGCAGTGCTGACCATGAACTCACAGGTGAGCTCTTCTACGGGTTTCACCCCCGAAGAACTGTTCCATGGAGGACGACCTGCTTGGTTCTTCAAAACCCCCTTTCCTGAGGACTTCAAGAGCCCTGTGGGAGATTGGCTGGAAGACAAGCAGTCTATGGCTAACCAGGCTGGGACTAACCTAAGACACATTCGTGACCGTGAACTGAGCGGGCGGAACCGCCTACGGCGACCTGCCAGCTTCAAGGTTGGTGACCTTGTTTTGGTCCACCATTCACGCCTACCCTCCTGGCCACGTAACTGCCTACAGGACCCTTATTTTGGACCCTATCGTATCATCAGGATAGATGGCTCCAGGATCCATGTCAGGTGCAGTCCACGTCTAGGTGGTGAACTGCTGTGTGCACCTAAACAGTTGAGGCACTATCACCCCCCCGACAATTTGTCCTGGGATGAGTGGCGCCTCAGCGACAGTGAGGTCAAGCGTATTGACCTAGAGAACGCTGCCAGCCCAGAGGAGGCAGACGAACTCGAACAGATGACTGCCGATGAGATGGCAGTCGATGGTTACTACCTGGTTGCAGGTATTGCTCACCACGAGTATTAAAAGGGCTGGAAATTCCTAACCCCTTGGGATGGCTATGGGTTATCTGAAGCCACCTGGGAACCTATGTCAGCCTTCATACAACCAGATGGGAGTATCGACCCCATCTTTCGCTCCTACCTCGTTGAGAACAACGAGGGGCAGCTACTAACCCGTGCTGAGACTCTGTCCCAGCGTAAAAAGAAAAACTAATTTCCCTGTGTCAGTCTACTGACTGTGTTCTAACCTTACAGGTGCAGTGAGCACTCTTGTGCAGACGTGCCTGTGTATGGGTGTAAGAGCAGTTGTCACAATTGCCTCGCATTGCATCGCAGGACAGGACCGCTAGCCCCCCGTGACAACCACTCCCTGGCCGAAGGCCATTGGTTTTTCACAGACCACTGCTTACTGAGCACTGCACTGACCCTGTCTGTGCCCTGCAGTCCCATGCCTATGGTTTCCAGCGTGGACCAGGTGGCCGCTTATCGGGTTTGCGGCCACCCAGCGATTGTATGCCTTGCTGACCATGTGTTGCATGGGGCCTGCCCTGATGTATTGACCTTGGGAAGCCAACAAAGAACGGTGGCTTACTACACCATTGGGGAATGACAAGCAAGGTGTCATGAGGCAAGGTTTGTCTTCCCTCCTTGAAGACAAGCGAGCCCACAGTTAGGACCTCTGACTGGTCCAGACCCATGGGGTTCTACCCTTCCTTACAGGGTTTACCATACCCCTAAGTGTGCTACGTATGTCTGTGTGTGTCTCCTTTCTCTCCCCGGGCCGGCTCCCGGAGACCGGGCTTCGCTGACGTCGGACCGAAGGTCCTAATCAGGTACTATTACCACTCCTATGGCGCCCAATTTTCTGTGCTTGCGCCTATCCTTGGGGGAAGACGGCAAAAGCCCTACCTACTAGAGGTGAGGGGTGGCCAAATGTGCTAACGGCATACAAAACGCCCATGTTTGCTAAAGGCCAAAAGATAAAGCACTCCCCTGCCCTCGTGGAAAAGCACGCGGGACAGGAGACACCACTACAATACACTCACTAACGTCAGCACTGGCCTTCGAAGGCAGGGTGAGCACTCATCACTTGCACTCAACACCTGCCAGGCTTGCTGACCCTAACACCTACACACGCTACTTGGTGTTGCTGTTGAAGGGTTCACAGGTCCTACTGACCCTTCTGTGAGAAAGCAAGAGAACACAGCGCCACTAAGCAACTGTGGCCTAACGGGGACGCCACTACGCGTTTCCCTGTCAGGGCTTGGAGAGAGGGAGTGCTCAGTGTGCGTGCACAGCGTGGATGGCGGGGAAGTCGGACTGCACTCACTGCAGTTCTTTGTTTGTGTGATCTGCGCAGCATATTTTAGCGCTGCACAATGGGACTGCACCAATCGCCCTTACCTTCCCACCTGTAAAGCAAAAACACATGGCCTGGGTTTGCGGCTGAGGAACCAAGACTACCTCCACGTATTATACGCTTCTCAGGTAGCCCTATAATACGCTGTCCTCAAACCCAGGTGCAAGCAAGCAAGCTTAAGGAACTCCATCCGTTCTCTTAAAGAACGTAGGGTGGAGCCCCTGGGTAGCCTAAACAAGAGTTTTACCGTGCGCAAGACGCGTGGCCTACCCTTTGATGCGCCATATGCATGCACAGGTATGCACAATTTCTCCATTTCTTCCTGCTCTTACCTAATTTAACACAACATAACCAATCACGGCGTGACTCAACCAGGAGGTGAGCTCCTCCTGGGCTTACCTACCTTACTCACCACGGATCATGTGAATGCCGAGAAAAAGACGAGCGGAAAACAACCCTACGCGCTTACACAAACCTACGGCGAATTATAAACCACCCTAAATGATTAATGCACTGTGTGTCATGCATGCTTTCCTTGTGTTGTTTCCTGCAGAAAGAGGAGAGAGAGTGGCGCACTGCACAGCGCAAAACAAGCCTAAGTGTTTTAACCAACCCTATTTTAGCGCTATGGCAACACGAACACGAGCCAACACTTTCTTTTCTTACCTGTGAAGAGAGAACAAGGGTGAAGAGGGGCACAGGGAAAGCAACACAGCGTGTGAATGCCTCAACTAGGCACATGCATCGCGAGCACAGCGCATATTCTAACCCTACGTGCGCGCTGCGCGCTCCATTCGCATCGCATACCTTTCATTCCTGTGTTGACCTGTGCAGAGCAAAGGAGATGAGCACCCGAACCCCCAACAAACACAACGGTGACAACCCTAACGTTTTAACGAAGCCACCAACACGAACGCAATGCATGCGTGTGAAATGACACTGGCAAATCTGAGAGGTGGGTTGTCCACCTGCTTTGTGGTGTGGGTTGATTTTCGATACTTTTCCTAACGTTTATAAAGCTTTTGATGCAACTGTGCAAAAATTTCCTTTAGAACTTTAAAAACTACGGCACATACCTTCTTTTTCAAGAGCCGCAACACTTTTCTGGAGTCCGCTTCTGTTGCGCTTGTTTGCGACTTTAAGTTTTGGTGTAAAAATGACGATTTCTCGCGTTGTATCGTCGATTTTTAGCGATTTGACTTCTTAAATCGCTACACCTTTTGCTAAACCATAGGATTCACTCCCTGTGGGTTTTCATTTTCTATTTTGTTTAGCTCCTCGAGATTTGTGTCCTCCATTGCGAGTATTGCTCCGCCATGGCCCTTGGTCAGGGAGTTTACTGAACTGCTGCTTATGGAGCAATAGCCGTCCGCATTAGAGCGGTCGACTGTACCCTAGTGGGCAAGCATGCGTGCTCCAGGGAGGGAGTCCTGGGTTCAAACCACACTACCCCCAAATTTTTAGCAAAACGTTTCCTCGCACGCTGGCGACATTTGAGGAATGCCCCAGCGAAGGGACATCATTCACGGTACATTACACTGTTTTTCAAGGGTACCTACAGTGTGATAAGCTTCTATGAACTGATGAGAACGTTTTTGGTAGGTTTAATGCATTTTCTGAGGTAATTTTGGGAATATTTGAGCCTTTTTCCTTGGTCCTACTAGCTTGATCAACTAGTACTCCAGGGGGGAGTAAGAAAAAGTCACTGCCATGTCTTTCTTGGAGGGCTTGATCCAGGCCAAGGCCCCCTTAAAACCCTTTTGTTGATGCTAAGAATAACTTAAATATTTTCATTACTCCTTTGAAGCTTTTCGTACACTTTTTCAAAGTAACTAGGGTTATAACCCTAGCCCCCATGAAGTTCACCCCTACCACTCAACTGAGCGGAGGTATCTTCCTTCATGGAGGATATACCGAAATAAAATAGGCATTTCATGCCTTAGGCCTTGGAGGTTAAGCCTAGTGGTCTCCCACCCCAAGACCCCTATACTCAATTGTTTCTACCACTTATTGTGGTTCTACTTTTTAACTGTTTCTGAAATCAGTTACTTGGCCAAGTCATAATCTGTGTCTGGCCTAACTCCTATGCCCAACATTCCTAACCAGGTCCATTTCATCCAAAAGAGTGCACATGAAGTGCTTGATGCTAACGTGGAGGCTAGAGTCAGGCCAGGTCTCACATAAAATCTTTTGTACTATCCATTTGTGATTGAATCTTTGTATTTATACCTGCTTTGTCTATCTGCAGCCCTTCTGTGTTACACTGGATTTCAAACTATTCATTGATTCGATCCACATCCTGTTCTTGCTCTACTTGCTCCTTTGGTTTTGGGATTTCACCATCAAAAACCTGCAGGATTTCATCAAAATCTATAGGGCACTAATCAAGGACATCTTTCGGTTATGGCCATGCGCCTTTGACACGGGGGCGTAAGAACCTAGTTTCCGTTGCCTCATGGCCCACACACACACAACTCATACCCAAGTGTTTCCGAAAACACATAAATACTACCGAAAACATGCTTGGCAGAGCTTGGGCAATCACTATTCATGGCCAACAGATCGAAAAAGTTGGGTTTCGGAAACTTCGATTTTTGAGATGCACGGGGTGAAAAATTGCATAAGCGGGTTTTGCACCACTCCATGCTACTCTACGCCTACCGGCCGCGACAAGCGCACGCCTTGCCCATGGCCCGAGCGGTGACGCAATGCCTGCGGCGACAGGGGGAGTGCAAGGGGTCCGTAGGTGCATGCCGTGAGCAGCATGGCTCGCCTTCGTGCTGATGCTGCCTACTGCTGGGTTAGGGAATCAGTTGTTGCAGCCGCTCGCACTGGGACAAGCCCCGCTGGGACAAGCGCCGCCCCAGCGGCGACCGGGCATAGGCCAGTAGGTGCTGGTGCTAGAGGCCCGCTAATCGGGGGGGAGCGCGCTCTCCACATGGTTAAGGCGGGCCTGGCCGGCTTATATGGCTCCGCAAGTGCCAGAGAGGCTGCCAAAGCGGGCTCGCACATTAGGGGTGCGACGGCTACGCGCCCGAACAGCACCCCAGGCAAAACAAGACGTGGACCCCGCATTGTGACATGCATGCAGAGCCAGCCTGCCAAGCCCGGTGGCAATAGACGAGCCCGCCTTGCTGAGGGCTGGAAACCGAGGTCTTGCCTGTAGCAGTGCGCGCGGCCGCCAATGCCCACCGGTGGCGGGGGGGTGGGGTCCGACCTTTTTCATAGTCCTCTCCCGCCTGCGAGCTTACAGAGGGCGGGGGAGGAGGGCCCTTGTGTATTTTGTTGCTAGATGTGCTGCCCCCCGGGCACACGCCCTAAGGTATACACGGTAAACCTCATGGATACGAAGAGTGGATGTGTTTAGTGTGGCAAACCCTACCATTGCACTGGCATGGGTACTGGAGAGTATTAGTGGGTCCACACGGTGGGTGCATATGTGTTGTGTGTGTCATATCGCGGGTCTTGCCAAGTGTCATGCCACTGATATTGCCGAATGCCAATGGACTAGCCTAACCAAGAAAAAGTCACTGCCATGTCTTTCTTGGAGGGCTGGATCCAGGCCACGCCCCCCTTAAAACCCTTTTGTTGATGCTAAGACTAACTTAAGTATTTTTATCTCTCTTTTGAAGCCTAAAGTACACTTTCTCAAGGTAACTAGGGTTGTAACCCTAGCCCCCCATGAAGTTCACCCCTACCACTCAACTGAGCGGAGGTACCTTCCTTCATGGAGGATATACCGAAATAAAATAGGCATTTCATGCTTTAGGCTTTGGAGGTTAAGCCTAGTGGTCTCCCACCCCAAGACCCCTATACTGAATTGTTTCTACGACTTATTGTGGTTCTACTTTTTAACTGTTTCTGAATTCAGTTGCTTGGCCAAGTCATTTTCTGTGTTGGCCTGACATCTATGCCCCACATTCCTAACCAGCGCCATTTCACCCAAAAGAGTGCACATGAAGTGCTTGATGCTATTTTGGAGGCTAGAGTCAGTCCAGGTTTCATATAAAATCTTTTGTATTGTCCATTGGTGATTGAATCTTCGTGTTTATACCTGCTTTGTCTATCTGCAGCCCTTCTGTGTTACACTGGATTTCAAAACTATTCATTGATTCGATCCACATCCTGTTCTTGCTCTACTTGCTGCTTTGGTTTGGGTTTTCAACTTCAAAACCTGCGGGATTTCATCAAAATATCTACGGCACTAATCAAGGACATCTTTCCGGTAGCAGAGACAGTCCCTTGTGACCTTTTGAACCGACCCTGAGAAGAAGTGCAGCACACAAAGCTCAACAACAAGTTCATCATGTCCACGCCAAGCGTCAGGACCTGGCCCATAAGAACTGCCCAAGTACAAATGGGCAGCATGGCCCATCCTATGAGTGAACCACCTTACCGAGCTCCACATCTCAGTGTCGCATCAGGGTCTCAAGGAGATCCAGATCGCAGAAGGGCTGAAGAAAATACAATCCTTACCACCGAGGCCTTAGCGACCCACGGTGGAGACAGCCTGCATCATCTCCACAGGCGCGTAGCAGCCTCAGTCTCCCGATCTGCCTGTCCGGCATCATCCTCAACAGCGATTGAAGGCCCTGAGGAATACGAGGAACTGAGGAAGAAAATGGATGAATACATCCTCCATGAGGAGTACTACAAATCCATTCGTGCAGAAGACGGGGAGGAGCTATTGGCAGTACACGGGTCCAGAGCACGTACAGACCTAGGGTCCTACACGCACTCTAGCCCGCCGTCCGACAGAGCCGAGACAGCATCCCTGCCAAGACCACCGAGACCCGAGTATCTAAGAGCATGTTGTCCAACCCCAAGGGCTCCCGAAGTAGGCCTGACTCGAGTTGAGGGACAACATCATCCAAGGCCAACCTACGGTGCCCTGGATCATACGGCCGAACTGCTGGCCAAACTTCTGTCTGGATCAGAAGATCCAGATGTGACGGCCCTATCGGAGGCCGTTAAGGCGAAACTGGGTATTGCAGAACCCTTACCCAAGCCAGAGTTGTCCTCCCCCTCCCCCGGACTGAGTACCCTGGCCGATGATCTTAAGAGAGCAAGGGTCTCAAGGCTGTTGCCTAAGGTCACCTGCCCCAGCCCCTTTCACCCCCGTGCCAGGACAGTCCCTATCGCTGAACTACAGGACGTGCCTGTAACAGAGACTGAGAAAAGAGGGCTGTCAGCCCTGGCACCTCTTGCCGGCATATCACCTTCTGGCCTAACTCCAGGGGATGGGAAGACGGGCAGACCTATTGCCCAGGCGAACATCCAGCTGGAACTGCCGGAGTTCAACCCCAAAAATCTGCCCGAATGGGCAGAAGAATTTGCTGAGAGTCTTTTGCTGACTGGCCAATCCCATGTGGATGTGGCCACCAAATGCTCACTGTTGAAACGCTCATGCAAAAAGAAATTTTTGCAAAAACAGGCGAAACAGATTGTGAAAACCCGTTCCTGCTGGGCAGAGGTACTCCAGAGGTTGGAGAAAATGTTCCCAGTCTATGAGACTGACATCAGTCTGCGCACACAGATAGATGAGCTACCTATGCTCCCTGAGTTTCCTTCGCTGCGCGAATCTCTGAATACGTGTGCGACTGGGAGTATCTGTTTTCGTGGATGAACGTGGGCTCCTACGGAGCCACTGAGCCCAACCTGTGGCTCATGAGTAAGATTCCCCAACGTACGTGGGATGATTGCCGCTCTACCTCTGAGAAGAGGATTTGGTCCCACTCGTACGATGAACTGGTGGACCTCCTGATTGAGCTAGCTCTTGAGAGGGAGAATGACTCCCACATGGAGAAATTCCTCAAGAAGCACTTGGGTCGAGGGGGTAACCCTACCCCCGAACCTGGCGAAGGGAATGGGCCTCAAAATCCCACAAACGCCAACCAGGGAGGTGGTAAAGGGAGGGGTAACCTACGTGCTATGAATGAGGTTAAACCTGAGGCAGGTACACCCCCTTTGTTCTACTGCAAACCTGTCAATGACAAGGGGGGGCCTTGTCATGCCCCGGACTGCGATCAACGCAGTAGCTGTATGCTGCAGATGAAACGACAGCAGCATACCAAGGATGGGAAACCTGAGACTCATCAGGATCATTTCAGGTGTACCATCACCTGTGGCTATTGTGGCAAACGTCGTCACTACGAAGACGAATGTCATATAAAGAAACGCGAGAGTGATGGACTCAAGCATCAGGAGGCCGAACGCCAGAAGACCCAAACACCCACCAAAAACCCTCAGAATGGGGATAAACGTGGTGGAGGAGGTGGCAAGGGGGGTGGCAAAAATGGACCCCCTAACCCCCAGAGGCGCTCATCAGCGCCCGTTGCTACACCCTCTCCTACCGCAGGTGATCCCACGAAGCGCCCCCAGGGGGATAACGCTACCCCGGAGGGGAATAACTCCAAGAAGAGGCGCTTGGCCTGGATGGCCAGGTCCCTCATAGCTGCAGGGGTGGATGTCAAGTTCCCTGATGAGGAGTAGGGGGGCGGCTCCGAAGAGGAGGACTTGGTTTTCTGGATCCTCGTGAAAATCGGGGATCAAGTTTTTCGAGCGGTGCTTGACGCCGGTGCAACACTTTCCATAGTGGCCCGGGGCCTGCTAAAGACTTTCAAGAAAACTAAGACCGTGGCCATAAGAGTAGGGGATGGGCGTACCATCCATTCCTTGGGGGGGGTCAATGTGACTATATGCCTGGGCGACGAAACCGTGACCCAACACTGCAGAGTGCTGGACACCGACGCCTTTGACATCGTCATTGGTACAGACTTCCTACGAAGAAACCCCCAGGTAAAAATGCTGTGTCTCCAGCGCCCCTATTCTTTGCACTGCGACTTTGGCAGTGGGCTGTTCTCCGTACCTTTGGAGCTGTCAGGACGAAAAGAATCTGGGCTGCGCTACGCATCCAAGACTAACTATCGTACTGAAAACTACCAATTGGCCCGTCACGTTCTTGAAAATGGACTGGCGGCCCTTCAGGTAAACCTGGATGAGATCCAGGTGGAATTGTTTGCGAGCCAAAAACAGCACATCATGCAGTTGTAGTGCTCGAAACAATTGAACAATGCTTTCCGTTTCTTCAGGAAAGCAATGGGCCTAGCGTATGCTAACCCTCCCTTCTCCCTGCTCGCGAAGGTTCTAACCAAAATCGATTATGAGGGAGGAAGGGTTGTCATGTGCACCCCTGACTGGGGCTGCTCTGGTGAACATGCTTACTGGCGCTGTATGCTAGATCGAATGACCGTGGGAAGAGTGCAACTCCCCGACGGCCCCATCTATGTGCCTGAGGACTCAGACACAGCTATGCAGGCCCCTGAGTGGGCCAGCTTCCTGTCCATCGTCGATGGATCTCTCAATCCTGTACCCCTGTGTGACCTAGACCAGGTGCTACTGAAAGAGGTCATGGCCGAAAATCGTGGCCTGACCCTTTCTGATCTCAAAAATCGATCTCCTGAGCACCTATCTGCCACACTTACAGGGTGTGAGTCTCCCGATGACTATCTGGAACCTGCAG
This sequence comes from Eutreptiella sp. 'Long Island Sound 2002', assembly GCA_964036045.1. Lineage (NCBI taxonomy): Eukaryota > Euglenozoa > Euglenophyceae > Eutreptiales > Eutreptiaceae > Eutreptiella > Eutreptiella sp. 'Long Island Sound 2002'. Next base: position 8,150,172 of record OZ038398.1, on the reverse strand, counting down.
CTGTAAAGGAGGATGCTGACGACCAGCTGTCTGAGATCACCAGCACTATCCCTCCTGTTCATCCCAGCTGTGTTGACCTAAAACACAGGGCCTTCCTAGCCCAGCTGTGGCTAGAGGAGGTAGATCTAGAGTCAACCCCTGAGCCCGCTTCCCCTGTTGGGAAGCCAGTGCTACACATGCAGCCTATGCACACAGGTGAACCCGTGGCCCGGAGTCCTGATGCTCTGGCGCGGCCTGCTTCTAATAAGGTTTGAGGTTTGGGGTTTGATTTTGCGGGTACTAGACGCCTTTCGGCCCCAGGGGGGCGACCTGGTCGGGCCAGGTGATATCCTCCCCACCGGGTCCTAGTGGGGGGCCCTCCAAGACGCACCTCCTGCCTGGTGGCGGAGTCCCCCGGGTTCACAGAGCTCGGAGCCCCGTTCTTCCCCGGCTTCCCCGTTTCGCCACTCCCCGGTCAGTGCATCAATTCGCAGCCGTGGCTGCGGGCGCTTACCCACTGCGTCGCCCCCCTAATGCGTGGTCGCCCGGGGCGCCGGCGCCGCCGGGCGCGTGCTACTGGCTTGTCGCCAGTGGGACCCCCTTGGGCTGGCGCGGAGGCTGCCTAGCCTAGGGGTTGGGGCGTGGCGCTGTGCGCCACTACTGCCTTGGCGGGTGCAGTGCCCCATCTGTGTGTGCGCGGTGCCCGCGGCCGGTTCGGGGGGTTCGGGCTGGTACCTGGCGTCGTGTCTCTTTCGTTTCCCCCTCCCCGCCCCGCGTGTTCCTCGCTGCGTGTGGCGGGCCGTCCCGTCCGGGTGTCCCTTACCCTCGCTCGCTGGTACGCCATTCCACGCGGTCTGTGCTTTCCGCGCGCTCGGTCCGGTTGCCCTTCCGGTAGTTCCCACGTGTCCCTTTCGTGTCTGTGCGCTCGCGCTCTCGCGGTGTCCGCTTCCCCCCCCGCTGGGTGGTGTGGCGCGCGCATCTCGCGTGGTCCCGGAACTGGGCGCTGGTAGGGCCGTTCCACGTGGTCCGTGCCCCTTCGCGTGTCCTGCCCCGGTCCCTTGCTCCGTCTGGCGTGCTTGGGGGGGGGGCGGTCCGGTCCCGGTTCCCCCCTACTTGGCTGGGGGTTGTGGGGGTGGCGGCAGGGCGTCCCCGGGGGGGGGTGCCTTCTACCGTTGCGTGGGGCGTCTGGGGTCATGCGCCCCCCCTCCCCCGACTGCCCGTCCACTGGGCGGGCTGTCGGGGTCCGCGATCCACGTGTTGTGGGCGCGGGCGTGCGGGTGTGGGGGCCCTGCTCTGTCCCTGTGGGGGCTGCGCGCCGCGGGGCGCGTCCGTGGCGTTCATATGCTGGGGGGCGAGCTGGGGGGGGGGGGGTGCGCCGTACGCCCCGGCTGTGCGGCCGGGGCGGGGCCTGTAGGGCGGGGGGTCGCTCTGCCTCACTCCGTCCCTCTGCCTTCCCTGAGCAGGCAACAAAGCGGGCGTCACTGGCGTTGTGCTGTACATGGGGGGCGTGGCCCCCCATACCACTCCGGTTCGTGCTCACCCGGGTTCTCTGGGTACGATCTGTGCGGCGTCCCCGTGCGCAGGCGTGGGCTCGCTTGTTCTTCGCGGCCCCCATGGGAGCCGGCGGCTGGGGCGGGGGGGCGGGTCGCACTCCAGCTCCTCTCTCGGGCGGGGGGGGACCGTCCCCCCCGCCTCGGGGGGTGGGGGCCGGGGCCCCCGCGGCTTGCGGGCGGGTGGGGGGGCGGGGGGGGGGGGGTCGCGCCGCGGCCTCCCTGCTCTCCTTCCGGGCGGCGGCCTGCGGTACTCCATCCTGGCCCCCTCGGTGTCGCCGGCACGTTCCCTTCTGGCGTGCGCGTGCGGTGGGGGCTGAAGTGCCGCCCCGGGGTGGGGGGGGGTGAGGGGCGGCCCGTGGACCGCTCCCCCAGGGGCTCCAGCAGACCTGAACCCCCCCTCTGTCATCCCTGAGTGGGCTGTGGTTACGGGAGGGTCATGTGGGGCGCGCCCTCCTTCCTGTTCCGTTGTGCGCGTTGCTCCGGCACGCCGGTGTGGGTTCGCGGGAGTAGGTCCAGCCGCCGTTCTCCTTACCGCGGCGCCGTCCCTTCTGGGGGGGGGGGGCGCCCCCCCGGCCCTGGGGGGGCGGAGGGCCGCGCCTGTGGTTCCCCGGCTGGGCCGGGTGCGGGGGGGAGGGGTGGGGGGGCCGCCCCCCCGCCCGCTCTCGGGCCTGTGTGGGTGGGGAGGGGGGGGGAGTGGGGGGGGGCCTTTGGTCCCCTGGCGACGCCTCCTGACGGCCGGGGGGGGGGGGCGGCATGGCAGTCCTGGCCCCGGGGGCCAGCCATCGGCTGGGGGGTCGCGCCCTTCCCCCGCCCCCCTCTACCTAGAGCCGGATGTTCGTGCAGGCCCTCGGTGGGGTCCCTCATCCCCCCGGCCGTTGTCGCGCGGCGCTGGCCGGCCGGGGGTGGCCGTGAGGGTTAGCGGTCAGTGGTTAGCGGGCTGCGGGGCAGCAGGTTCCCCCCCGCGCTCGTTGTCTCCGCACTCCCTCCCGCGGGAGGTGGCATGCTCTCTTGCGTCGTGCCGTACCGTGGGGGGGGCGTGGGTCGGGGGGCCCAGCCCCCCCCCCCACTCTTCTGTATCCGCCGTCTGGGCCATTACCTGCGCCGCCGCTTGTGTGGGGGCTGGGGCTGTGGCGGCGGCGGGTTGTGCCGGCGGTAGCGCCAGTGGGCGAGGGCGCTGCGCAAAGCCCGGGGGAGCCAGTTGTTGGCGTCCGCATCCGTGATGCGGAGCACCTCTCCCCCTTCCAGGAAGGCCGGCCACGTCGGCTCCCTGTCGGGCCACGCCGCCCAGATCACTGACCTGAGGACCCTCTCATGGTCCTCTGGGGCTGCCCACCCCCCCGGGGGTACCTCTCGGTTTCCTCCGTCTCTCCAGAGGAGCACGGCATCGAAGGGCCGGTTCCTCGACTTCCTGGAGGTCCCCTGGTTGGCCCAGCACAACCACCCGTACACCTCCCCCACCAGAGGGAGGGTCTCCTCCCCCAGAGGGTCCGGGACCGCGCCCCAGTCTCAGTCCCATGGCCGGCCCTCCTCTGCCCCCCGTGCCGGCCCCCCTCGCTGCCCCTGCGCCTGCGGCGCCGATGCCGCGCCCCGCCCCCCCTCCGCCGAGGCCATCCGCGCGGGCTCCGCCCTCGGCGCGGGGGGGGCTGGCTGGTGCCAGGGTCGTGGGGGTTTGGGGGGGGACGAGCTCGCCGGCGTCAGGGTCGATGTTGTAGAGGTGGTGGTGGTGGTGGTGGTGGTGGTGGTGGTGGTGGGTGTGGTGTGCCGGCATCTGTTGGATGCCGGGGGGGATGCACCTCACCGGCTGCACGTCCGGCTGCGGGGGCGCCCCGCCCTCTGCCCCCCTCCCTTCGTCCCGTCCTCCCCCCTGGGCTCCCATGCCCCGTCCCGCCTGTCCCTTGGGGCCCGTGGCGCCCTTGCCCTTGCCCTTGGGCCCCTTTCCAGCCCCCTGCCCGTGTCGCGGGTCCCGCCTCCCGTCCCCCACGCCCTGGCCCGCCCGCTCTCCCACCTCGCCTCGCCCTGCCCCCTGCACCTGGGCTCCCTGCCCGTGGCCCTGCGCGCCCTTCCCGTGCCCTGGCCCCTTCCCGGCCCCCTGCCCCGAGTCGCGCCGTCCGCTGCCTGCGCTCTGCGCCCCTTCGCTGCTGCGCCCTTCCTGGACCACTCGCCGGGCGTCCCGCTGCCTTTGCAGCTGCGGCAGCGTGACGCCCGGCGGCGAGCGCTCGCGCGCCGGGGGGCGGACGTGCCGCTCCCGTCCCGGGGGGAAGGGCTTGGGGGGGAACGGCTTGGGGGGGCTGGTGTGGGTGTGGGTGGGGTTGGCGTGGGCGCGGTACTTCGCGCTCTCCCTGCCCACTGCTGCTGCTGCGGCGGCCGCCGGCGAGGCGTCCGTGGCCCGTGCGGGGTTCTTCCCTCGCTTGCGCGGCGTGCTGGGGGTCGCGGCGTGGCCGGCCTAGGCGGTGGCGCGGCCCGCCAGGGCCGCGGTCGCAACCCCTCGCGCGCCCTCCACGTTCTCCTCTGCTGCCGCGGCGGCCGCCGGAGAGGCGCCCGTGGCCTGTGCGGGGTCCGTCCCCCGCTTTCGCGGCGTGCTGGGGGTCACGGCGTGGCCGGCCGAGGCGGTGTCGCGGCCCGCCGGGGTCGCGGCCGCAGCCCCTCGCGCGCCCTCCTCAGCCCTCGGCGATGCGCCCGGTTCCTGCGCCGGGGCTGCCCCCCGTGTTGGCGGCGTGCCGGGGGCCGCGGTCGGGGCCGCGGCGTGGCTCGCTGGGGCTGCGGTCTCCGCTTCCTGCGCGTCTGGGGCCCCCTCCCGGGGCGGGGCGGCGGGGCTGGCTGCTTGGGCGGCGGAGGCGGTCATCTCGGCGGGCCCAGGCTCCCGGGCTGGCGGCTGCGGCCCAACCAGCACCGCCGCCTCCGCCAGCCTCCGCTCCTCGCGCTCCGCGGGGGTCTTCCCCGTCCACTCCGGGGAGGAGGCGGGGGAGCGGGAGCGGGACCGGCGGTGTTGGCGGTCGTCCCGCTGGGGGGACCCATCGGAGTCTGCCATCACTGTTACCCTGGTAGGCATGCGTGGTGGCAGGCGTGCCCTTCCCACTACCTCCTGGTGCATCAGTGCCGTGCCGTGGGCAATGCCGTGTGGTGCTCTAGAGGGGGAGGGGGGGAGGGGGTGGGGGGCCGGCTGTGGCGTCAGCCCCGCACGGCCGGGGGCCTGCGGCCATCCACCGGCACTGGTAGGGGAGGCGGGGGAGCCACGCGGCCCACGCGTCGCGCCATAGCTCCCAGTCTGGGGCGGGGCCCAGGGCCCTGGGCCCCCGGGGGTCGTCGAGCGGTGTCGGGGGGAGCCGCACCAGGTTGACCCCCGTAACGGCGGTGACCTCCTGTGTTCGCAGGAAGGTGTGTACTCCGTCCCTCGCCGTGGGCGCCGGGAGGGGGGGGCGGGGTACGGGTGTTGCCCCATAGAGGTGGGTGGGGGTGATCCCGAGGATCCGCCCCGGGTCCCCGCGGGTCGCGACGACGAGGAGGAGCAGGGGGGTGCCAGGGCACTCTTGCCAGAGGACCTGCCCCCTGTGGTGGGCACCCCTGGTTCTGGAAAGGGGGGGGGACAGGTCAGGGTTAGCCCAGCCGCGGGGCGCGTGTGTCGCCGGCGGGAGGGCGGGGCACCAAGTGGGCTCCCTGGGGAATGCCTCGCAGAGGATGGCGTACGGGGGGGTAGGCCTGGTGCCGTCGTCGCCGGGTTGGTTGGCCGGGGGCGGGCGGACGCCTCGTCCGCGCCTTCCACGAACACCGTGACCTCGCCCACCTCCAGGTCCTCGTCCGGTGGGTGTAGAAGGTGGAGCGCCGCATCCAGCTCGGACACTCCTCCCGGGTACGTGGCCCGCGCCTGGTTCAGGTACGGGGCCGCGTCCCCGGGGTAGCGCGTCCTGAGGGCGTGCAGCAGGGCTGGGGCGCTGCTGCGGAGGGACATGGCAGACCCTGCTCCCGTCAGCCGCAGGGTGTCCCCCATGGACAGGGGCCGGCCCGATCGATTGGACTCCCGCCACTCCATCCAGTGCCCGTAGAGGGCCGCCTCCGGGCTGATGAGCCCCGGCTGGACAGCGTTCGAGTTCCGGTGCATTGCCGGGAGCAGCGTAGGGGCCCCCGCTCCGTTCAGGGCGCGGACGGCCGGGAGGGCGGTCTCGTCGAGGAAAGCCCTCGCACTGCCCGCCAGGTCACACCGTGCGGCAGCGCGCGCTCCGTGTGCCTCCGCCACCGCGTCCGCCACCAGGCCCCGGACGGCCGCCTCCTGCGCTCTGCGGCGGGCCCTGGTGTGTCCCGGCCCATCCCCCCGTCGGCGTGGCATGGTTCTGCGGGCTCTGCAAAGGGCGGCGGCGGGTGGGGGTTAGGGTGCGAACAAGTGCGACAGGTGCGCAACGGATGTAGGGTCCCGCAGGTGCACGTGGATCCACAGAAGCGCAGCGCCCGCGGGGCCCGCTCGTTCGTGCGAGGGGGTGTGTGCCCCCTCGATGCGCCGGCGCAGGGCCTCCTCCTCTGTGCGCCTGCGCGGGCCTGCGGGAGGTTCGGGCCAGGGGCACGCGGCTACCTGGGCGCACCGCGCGCACCTGTTGGCGCCTGTCGACGCTGCGGAGGACACCGTGTCACATTCCCCGCAGAGTCAGCAGGTGTGTGGGAGGTGGGGGGGCGGCAACCAAGGGTCGAGATGGCGGAGCCAGAGGTCGTCCCACCTCTGTCGGAGGGGGTCCCGGATCTCCAGCAGGCGGGCGCGGACGCGGCGCCGGTAGTCCTTGCCAAGCGTCTTCCGCCGGACCTCCTGCCACGTGTCGTCGGGGAGGATCCCGTGGTCGTGGAAGGCGGCGATGAGGTCGTCCCACGCCGGGCGGGGGTGCCCCTGGGGGGGGCTCGCCATGTACACGTGGCGCCCGGTGAGGTGGGGCGTCAGCGCATCCCATCGGCACCCGTTCGCGGTGTCTCTGTGGAGGAGGGCCAGCAGGGTGCCGTCCGCGACTGCCTCCCACCCCACTCGCACCCCTTCGCAGCCGTCTAGCTCCTGGCGCAGCGCCCAAAGATGAAAGTCGTCGACGGATATCGCAACCCTCGGGGAAAATTGTCCAAACTCCACTTGTGTTAAGTTCCAAGACAAATGCACCCGGCAACACTCACAACAACTCGGGGGGGTAGATCTAGAGTCGACCTCAGAACCCGCTCCCCCTGTTGGGAAGCCAGTGCTACACATGCAGCCTATGCACACAGGTGAACCCGTGGCCCGGAGTCCTGATGCTCTGGCGCGGCCTGCTTCTAATAACATGCCATTGTCTGAGCATGACACTCAGGAACTCCGGCGGCTGTTGTACCTGAAGGCCGAAGGTATTGAGCGCCAAGAGCGGCTGCAATACCTCAGACAGACCTGGAAATCCTCCATCTGGTCTGAGGAGGACGATGATTCCTATACGCTGCCTGATCCTGAGATACCGCTAGTGTATTCTCTGCACTACGGGCAGCAATGTCCCCCTGAGTGGGACGATGGTTCTGTGCCTGCCGAAACTGCTGATCGGCAGAAAAAGAAAGAACATGAAAAGAGCAACCTCCATGCTGAGGAGGATTTCCTGCAGAAACTCGGGAGTCTTAACCTTGACCCCCGACTGAAGAAACTGCTGATAACCTATGAGGAGGTGTGTCCGGCGCCTTGCCGCCTCCCCTCTCTTATAAAAAAACTGGTCCAGATGGACCTGAAACTGAAACCTGAATTTTAAAGAACGCGAGTGAGGCGTCGTCCCTATCCCGCTCCACAGGAACAGGTTGAAGAAATCGAGCGCCAGATCGAGGAATGTATTGATGCTGGCCTCGTTGAAGAATATAAGAAGGGGGACTACCCCCATCACTGCAGTCCCTGTTTCCTGGTTGCCAAACCAGGGTCGACTGCCCTACGACTGGTTGTTGACTATGGTGAGGTCAACAAGAAAACCCAGAACCACTCAGGGAGTATTCCTAACATGGAAAATACCCTGGAGCGTATTGCCAAATGCGGGTACAAGACCAAAATGGACAAACGCTCTGGTTTCTGGCAGGTGGACCTAACCACCGCACCTCAGGAGCTGCTCGCTTTTATAACCCCTAAGGGCCGGGTCTTTAAGTGGAAGGTTATGCCTTTCGGGGCGGCTAATGCCCCAGCGCTTTTCCAGGAGCTAATGAACAAAATTTTGTACATACTGAGGCGCAGGCCTCTAGTACAGGAGTTGATTTCTCGGGGTGCAGAAATGGAGGCTCACATCGATGACGTGAGTTTGGGTACTAATACCAAAGAGGACCATGTCCTTCTCCTCCGTGAATTTTTCATTGTCTGTCAAGAAAACCATCTCCGAATCAAACTCGAAAAATGTGAGTTTATGAATGAGGAGATGGAATATTTGGGTTTCGTCGTGGGGTATGGTTGGTGGAAACCAGCCGCGTCTAAGATGCAGCCCCTACAGGACATGCAGATTCGCGATGACCCTAAGAAGGGTCTACACGACGTGAGGACTCTTGTGGGCGCCTGTAATTTCTATAGGCGTCACATCCACAATTTTACTTACTCCTCTGCCACCCTCACTGACCTAATCAAGAAAACTACTCCCTGGAGGTGGACCGCCAGAGAGGAAGAGTGTTCCCAGGAGTTGAAGAAGAAGATTGCCTCCTCCAACTGCCTGGGAGTACCCCGCCCTGCCGGCGAGATAGTCCTGATCACTGATGCCAGTGATCTAGGGGGGGGTGGTACGATCTACCAATGGCAGGAGCCTAACCCCGCTGAACTAACCAACTGCCATTATCGTACTAGTGGACTGAACCGTGATGGTTCGTTGAAACATGACTATCCTACCAGAGAGTGGCCACTGGTGCCAATAGGGACACTGGAATTCGAGATGGAACCAAGCACGTTCCAATTACAGCACCTACGACCAGGAACTCCTGGCCGGTATGTTGGTGCTTTCGTCACAATACCGACTCCTGGGATCTAAGACTATTGTCTGGCTGTGTGACCAGGAGCCGGTGAAGTCTTTTCAGAAGGGCCCACCACCAGAGAAAGCTAAGCTAAAGCGGTGGTGGACTTACCTGAGCCAGTTCAGGCTGACAGTGGATCATATCCCCGGAATAAAGAATGAACTGTTTGACTATATATCGCGCAACAACTTCGATGCGCTTATTAGTGAGAGCTCTGAGGCGCTCGCCAGAGAGGCTTTCCAGCGTATGGATGTCCAGCTTGACCTGTCCATGCGCACTGCTGGAATCCTGGAGGGTTGGAGTCTAACCGACTATCAGTCAGGGTATAAAGAAATTCTCCAAACCCTCAGCACTGGTCTCGAACCCCGTGTCATTGACGGGCACCAGTGGTATAAAAACAAGCAGTACCTCTTCTACGAGGACCGAATTGTGGTGCCTGAGGCACGACTCGATGGGTGCCTACAGTGGTCCCATCTCAGCTCTGGTCACACTAGCGCTAATAGCTCAGTGGACTTCTTCCGTGAGTGTTTCTACTCTAGTCTAACCCTGACTGAACTGAGGTCGCGTATGCAGACCATTGTGGATGCTTGTGGCTGTCATGCCAGCAAGCAGAGCGACAGTAGGGATAGGGGCCTGATCTCCAGCTTACCCATACCCTATTGTGCTGACTCTCTTCTCTACGTGGATTTCATCCACGGGCTACCACGCTTCGGCGGCTATGATAGTTGCCTAGTGGTCACCTGTGGCCTATCTCGCTTCACCCGTGTGTTCCCTTGCAATAAGAAAACCACAGGTGAGCAGACTGTGAAAATGTTGGTCGAACAATGGTTCGAACCCTATGGAGCACCTAAGCAGGTGCACTCTGATGAGAATGTACGCATCCGCAGTGACAGTGGGTGGTACAAAAGAGTGCTAAATTCCCTCAACGTGGAGGTAACCACAGGTGTGCCCTATACCCACACGTCTAACCCTCTCTGTGAGAGACAGAACCGTGTGGTGGAGCAAAACTTAAGAATCCTGATGAAACAGGAGCGTACCAAGGACTGGGTACGCCTAGTGCCCTGGGCAGTGCTGACCATGAACTCACAGGTGAGCTCTTCTACGGGTTTTACCCCCCACGAACTGGTCCATGGAGGACGACCTGCTTGGTTCTTCAAAACCCCCTTTCCTGAGGACTTCAAGAGCCCTGTGGGAGATTGGCTGGAACACAAGCAGTCTCTGGCTAACCAGGCTGGGACTAACCTGAGACACATTCGTGACCGTGAACTGAGCCGACGAAACCGCCTACAGCAACCTGCCAGCTTCAAGGTTGGTGACCTTGTTTTGGTACACCATTCACGCCTACCCTCCTGGCCACGTAACTGCCTACAGGACCCTTATTTTGGACCCTATCATATCATCAGGATAGGTGGATCCAGGATCCATGTCAGGTGCAGTCCACGTCTAGGTGGTGAACTGCTGTGTGCACCTAAACAGTTGAGGCACTATCACTCCCCTGACGATTTGTCTTGGGATGAGTGGCGCCTCAGCGACAGTGAGGTCGAGCGTATAGACCTAGAGAACGCTGCCAGTCCAGAGGAGGCAGACGAACTCGAACAGATGACTGCCGATGAGATGGCAGTCGATGGTTACTACGTGGTTGCAGGTATTGCTCGCCACGAGTATAAACAGGGCTGGAAATTCCTAACCCTGTGGGATGGCTATGGGTTATCTGAGGCGACCTGGGAACCTATGTCAGCCTTCATACAACCAGACGGGAGTATCAACCCCATCTTCCGCACCTACCTCGTTGTGAACAACGAGGGGCAGCTCCTGACCCGTGCTGAGACTATGTCCCAGCGTAAAAAGCGAAACTAATTTCCCTGTGTCAGTCTACAGACAGGTGCAGTGAGCACTCTTCTGACCATGTCTGTGCCCTGCAGTCCCGTGCCTATGGTTTCCAGCGTGGGCCAGGTGGCCGCTTATCAGAATTGCAGCCAGCCAGCGAGTGTATGCCTTGTTGACCATGTGTTGCATGGGGACTGCCCTGATGTAATGACCTTGGGGAGCCCACGAAGAACGGTGGCTTACTACACCAGGGGGGAATGACAAGCAAGGTGTTATGAGGCAAGGTGTGTCTTCCCTCCTTGGGGACAAGCGAGCCCACAGTTAGGACCCCTGACTGGTCCAGACCCATGGGGTTCAACCCTTCCTTACAGGGTTTACCATACCCCTATGTGTGCTACGTATGTCTGTGTGTGTCTCACTTCTCTCCCCAGCGTGGCTCCCGGAGACCGGGCTTCGCTGACGTCGGACCGAAGGTCCTAATCAGGTACTATTACCACTCCTATGGCGCCCAATTTCTGTGCTGGCGCCTATCCGTGGGGGAAGACGGCAAAAGCCCTACCTACTAGAAGGGAGGGGTGGCCAAGTGTGCTAAGGGCATACAAAACGCCCATTTTTGCTAAGGGCCAAAAGCTAACGCACTCCCCTGCCCACGAGGAAAAGCACGCGAGACAGGAGACACCACTACACTACACTCACTAACGCCAGCACCGGCCTTCGAAGGCAGGGTGAGCACTCATCACTTGCACTCAACTCCTGCCAGGCCTGCTGACCCTACCCCCTACACACGCTACTTGGTGTTGCTGTCAATGATGTCTCGGGTCCTAATGACCCTCCTGTGAAGAAGACAAGAGAACACAGCGCTGCTAGGCAACTGTGGCCTGACAGGGACGTCACAACACGTTTCCCTGCTAGGGCTTGGAGGGAAGGGGTGCTCTTGTTGTGTGCACAGCGCGGATGTCGAGGGAGTCGAACTGCCCACGCCACTCCTGGCTGAGGCGCAGTCAATTGATTGTGTGATCAGCGCCCCTGTTTGGCTGGGGCAGAGAAATGGGTAGCCGCCGAAGGCAGCTGCTGCGTGCACCAATCACCCTGAACCTCTCCCACCTGTACAACAGAGGCCAATGAAGGGGTGTTTGCAGCTGAGGAACCAAGCCACACTCCACGTATTATACGCTTCTCAGTGTGACCTATAATACACTGTCCACAAACAACCCCTGTCAAGCGGGCAAGCGTTAAGAGACTCCTCGGGTTCTCTTAAAGAACGTACCGAGGAGCCCCTGGGTAACCTAAACAAGGTTTACCGTGCGCATTTCGCGTGGCCTACCCTTTAATGCATCATGTGCACGCATGCAGGGAAGGGAGGCAGAACCATAACCACTGACTGAACCAGGAGGTGAGCTCCTCCTGGGCTTACCTACCTTACTCACCATGCATCGTGTGAATGCCGGGGTGCAGCGAACGCAAGACAACCCTATGGCGAGTTCTAAACAAGCCTAAGCTTTTTAAGCAACCCTACTTTAACGCTACAGCTACACACGAACAAACACTTTCTTTTCTTACCTGTGAAGAGAGAACAAGGATGAATTGGGGTACAGGGAAAGCGTCACAGCGTGTGAATGCCTCAATTAGGCACATGCATCGCGAGCACAGCGCATATTCTAACCCTACGTGGGCGCTGCGCGCTCCATTCGCATCACATACCTTTCATTCCTGTTTTGACCTGTGCAGAGCAAAGGAGATGAGCGCCCGAACCCCCAACGAACACAGCGTTGACAACCCTGACGTTTTAACGAAACAACCAACACGAACGCAATGCATGCGTGTGAGATGACACTGGCATACCTGAGAGGTGGGTTGTCCACCTGCTCTGTGGTGTGGGTTGAATTTGAATACTTTTCTCTGAAGTTTATAAACATTTTGATGCAACTGTGCAAAAATTTCCTTTAGAACTTTAAAAACTACGGCTCATACCTTCTTCTTCAAAAGCCGTTTACGCTTGCGCAACCTTGTTTTTGAAGTCCGCTTCCTTTGCGCTTGTCTGTCACTTTGAGTTATGTGTAAAAATGACGATTTCCCGCGTGATTTCGTCAATTTTTAGCAATTTGACTTGCTAAATCGCAACCCCTTCCGCTAAACCGCAGGAATCACTCCCTGTTAGTTACATTTTCTATTTTTTCCAGCTCCTGGAGATTTGTGTCCTCCATTCGGAGTATTGCTCCGCCCTGGCCCTTGGTCAGGACGTTTACTAAAACGCTGTTTTTACAGCGATCGTTGTCCGCATTAGAGCGTTCCCCTGTACCCTAGTGGGCAAGCACATGTGCTCTAGGGAGGGAGTCCTGGGTTCAATTCTCACTACCCCCAAATTTTTTCCAAAGGCTTTCGTCGCACGCCGGCGACTTTTGAGGAATGCCCCATCGAAGGGACATCATTCACGGTACATTACACTGACTTTTGAGGGTACCTTCTATGAACTGATGAGGATGTTTTTGGTAAGTTGAATGCATTTTCTGAGGTAATTTTGGGAATATTTGAGCCTTTTTCCTTGGTCCTACTAGCTTAGCTAACTACCCTAGTGACCCCTTTTGCACACCATGGTGCCATGTCCTATGTTCAACCGGTGTTCAACTGACTTCACCTGGGCCCTTGAACCACCCCTGAACAGCGGTTGAACACCCCCACCACGCGTAGTGCAATTTTACCAAAAATTAAACTTTTGACGTATCACCATGTCATTCCAAACCATCCATGACGATGTACCATGCTTTTAACAACATACTAATGCCCAATGCACTATTCCATGCCATACCCCTCACATTGCCACTCCCTTTCTATCATGTCCAAGAGTAGCGTCAACGCCGCCTTGGTGTTCAACCGTGCGGTTGAACACCCCACTTGACACATTCCCCCAAGCTTTGACCTTCATTGTGGTCCTTTGGCTTCCATTCTATCGTGGATGGTGTTCAGAGGTTTTTGCAGTGTGCACCTGCCTTATCCAAATCAATTATAACCACAAAACCATGGATTTTCTGCTACTTTCATATTGCCGCCCATACGCGTTCGGCCATGTTCAACTGCGTGTTCAACCGCGCGGTTGAACACGGTTGAACACGGTTGAACACGGTTGAACACACACTGGAGCGCGTTAGGAGAAATGCCGCACGTAATCGCAATCACACAACAATGGCACCAACAATTCACGTCAAATTGGATGAACAATCCCAGTGCCTGTCACCATGGGAACCCCAGGTCCAGGAGTTCAGTGCGCATCGGAGCGGGAAGGCGGTGCCACGCGATAGATGTATACGCCACGATGGCATACCTTTCACCCTCCCATCGCTCCGGCCCATGCGTACGCCACGCATTGAAAATCACCCCCTTTCGTGCATCCACAACAACCCCTTGCACAATTTGACGCCCACATTGCATCCATGCTTGACGCTGCGCCCCCCCCTCCCCCCCACCACCCATCCACGCCGTAGTAAAGAAACCACCACCACGGAAATCACCCACCGCCACCACCCCACTCAACGCGGAGTCATCCCTTGGATGTTTGTGTACATCCATGGGTGCACATCCGTTGCCCCACACGATGGAAATTGCGGTGTAACTGAGGGACGGTAAACAAACCGTGAGGAGATTATTTACAAGGCGCACAACATGTGCATCATCATGTGTCCTCTTAGACACTCCCACGTGTGTAAACGTCGGAAACTTCCTTGTTGCTCCCCATAGGATCCGGCGGTACTCTCCTATATGTTTCTTCTTGTGGAGCCATCCCTTCAAGCCTTGTAAGGCTTCATGGACCTTGTCGGCTAGTCACTTTGAGTCCACGGCCCATAGCGCTTGCGTCTCCGGTCCGACCTCCTCCTTCCCATCATCGGCACACTCCTTCTCCCTTGTGCTCGCCATTGCCCTTTCGCTCCCACCTTCGTGCATGCCGTCTTGAGGTCCACCTTCCTCCTTTGCATCATCTCCAACATGAGGTCGTTCATTCTCCTTGGCATCGTGCTCCACCTTGGGGTTGTTGAGGGCATCGGACATGCCCTCCTTGTTGGCATCGTCCACGTCATTTGAAGTGCTCTCCTTCATGGGATCCTCGGAGTCCTCCTTGGTGCCATTGTCCGACGCATTGGTGGTACTTCCCGCGATTGCTTCCGTGCTTGCGATTGCTTCCGTGCTTGCCCCATCTTGACCTCCATCTTTTGTATCTCCGCTCTCGGTTGCCGCGTCTTGGCCTCCATGTTTTGCATCTCCGCTCTCGGTTTCCTTGTCGTGGCCTCCATGTCTTGCATCTCCGCTCTCGGTTTCCTTGGTCGCTTTCTCCATGTTCTCCTCCCACTTCGCCAACATGGCCTTTGCCTCATCCTCGCTCGTGAACGCTGTGTGGCGGAGGCGCACAATGACTGGCCACGTGACGTTGGCCTCACTCTGCTCTCCGGGCCATTGGGGGGGGAGTTTCACCATCTCCTCCCCCTTCCGTGGCTTGGGGTCGTCCTTCGTTGGCTTTGCCACGGCGCCCACTGCGATGCGGTGGCGCTTGTCTGGACCCTCGGTCAGCACCCACCGTACTGCGGATCCCGCTGGCAACCCGAACTTCTCACGTGCCTCTTGGCGCTTCTCGTCGAGGCGGCGTTTTTCCTCCAATCGTTGCACTTTCACCATCTCCTATGCAAAAGCGTTGCAGAGAGTTCAACCGAGTTCAACCGCGTTCAACCGTGTTCAACCGACCGGTTGAAGTGTTCAACCGTGTTCAACCATGTTTCACGACGTACCGCCACACACTATAGCACCGACATGCTTCGACGTTGTGAAGGCGCATTGCAACCAAATGTAGAGGCATAGGCATACGCAGGAACATGGGGACATCACCTCTTCCGCTGGTGCGCTTGCTTGCACCGTGGTACTTGTGCTTGCACTTGTCTCCATTGCGCCACTTGCCTCCATCGCGCCACTTGCCTCTGTCGCGGCACTTGCCTCCGTCGCGCCACTTGCCTCCATCGCGCTACTTGCCTTCGTCGCGCCACTTGCCTTCGCTGTGCCACTTGCCTCCGTCACGTTCGGTGTTGACCGTTGTCCTTCCTTTGCTCCCACATTTGCGTTGTTGGCGTCTTTGGGCCGCAGAGATGCCTTCTCCTTCTTGTCCTTGTCCTTTTTGTCCTTCTTTGGTTTTGCTTCGATCTTCTTCTTCTTGTTTGCCTTGGGAGCCTCCTTTTTCTTGGGAGGTGTCCACCCCTCATCATTGTCCGACAATTGGCTTGCACTTCACCCTTTTGAGTCGGACGACGAGTCCGCTGAGGTTGCCACCCGTTGCCGCTTTTTGGAATGCACTCCCCGCCCGTCCTTCTTCTTCTTCTTGTCGGTTTTGTCTTGCACCCTTTGTTTGAGCGCAGTTTGCGCTTGGAGGAGCAAAACCTTTGGGCTTGCACTTCCTCCCTTTGCTTGTGGAATTGCCTTTGGTGGAGGCTTCAAGAGTCCACGAATGGGGACGTGGACTTTTGGCTCTTCTCGGAAGGGTGATGTTGAGCTCTCTGCCTCGTCGACCACGGGATTTTCACTCTCCACGTCTCCATGATCCGGCGCAAACCATGCATTAGAATTCTGCCACCACGTGCAATCGTCGGTGTTCATGTCATCCCTCAATTCCTCCTTCACGCCAAACATTGGTTGGGGGAATTGCTTCGCCTTGCCCGACTGACTCCGATGCTTTGGGGTGGACTCCATGGGTGTGCCAATCACATGTGTGTCAATCGCATGTGGGGACCCGCCATGTGCAAGCTCTTGGAGTGCGCGATGGAGTCCTCGGGTCCATTTCTTCACGAGGGCGTCGCGATCGGAAACCCGTGCACCTGGCCCATGCCACCATTCATCGATGGGTAATGGCGGCCATGCTCCATGGAGCATGACCGCCGGTCCGCGTTTGTCAATGACGAACATGTGGGGTGGGACGTCTTGGGCCGACAACTAAGAGAGATGAGCGGTTGAATGGGGTTGAGGTGCGAAACCGACCGGTTGAACACCGGTTGAACACATGTGGCCACCACCTCATATGCACGGCACCCTCAGCGCACTAACACAGGGTATTCAATTATTGAACCATGTATGCATCCCAGACATGCAGGTCTCAATGTCCTAGCCACCAATTGCCCAAAACATCCACTCCGAACGTGTCACACACGGACTGTATCCATACTCTCTCCGTTCGCTTTGCTTCAACTGCCCGGTTGAACACGGTTGAACACCGGTTGAACACTTGTTGCACACACCTGCTCCACGCCTCGCATCATTGACGAAGTGCTTGTGGCCGCATTGGGTAGTGTGGTTGGTGGTGCAACCGCTGCAGGTGCCTCCTCCATGCTGGACTTCTTGCTGCGCCCGCCACTTGATATGGTTCCCCCGACCTCGACCATGGATGGCGGTGACGCGTTGTAGTTGGTGGCGTCGGAGGCGTCATACCAATTGTGCGGCACGGACTCCACGTTTTTAAAAAAGAATTGCGGCCCATGGCCCTTGCCATGGCCGCCACTTCGGCCAGCACACCCAGGGCCGGTCCATTGGGGTGCCACTGCAGTCCCCAGCCCGTAGGATTCCCATACCCTAAAGAGGGCATGGAGGGCGGTCTCCGACAACGTCATGGCAATTCCGGGGCGCGCGCTCAAACCAATCCTCAAAAGTTTCCACTCGGCCCAATTCTGGGCTGTGAGTGCTTTCGTTGTCCACGGGTGGCTCCGGTGGCCATGGAGGTCATACTGGGCGTTTTTTTTCATCCACACCCCGACACTCCTCCGGTACATGAACCGGGGTGTGATGTCCCGGAGCCATCTCCATTGAGGGGAGTCATCCGCCAACGACGATGAGTCGTGGCACACCCCAAATTGGGTCAACTCCTCCTTCGCTGGGAACAAAGCATCCAACGCTGGGACCACTTGTGGCAAAGGCAAGGATGCTCCTCCTGTTGTACCCCCGCCTATCGGCCCCGTTGATCCCGTAGGCCCACTTTGGGTCGGCGCAATTACATTTGGGTGTGGCAATTGCGGCGCGGCCAATTGCGGTGGTCCCAATTGCGGCACTTGGGCACCTTGTGGTGCTTGCGGTCCTTGTACCCCTTGTGCGGCTTGTAAGAACTGCATGAGTGCGAGCCCAATCGCTTGTTGCGCCGACGCTTGTTGTCCTTCCATGACGCCCCCCTAAAAACAAAGAAAAATAGACACTCGCGCGGGTGAACATGCTTGCACACCTCAACCGACTGGTTGAACAACTTGAAGTGCCGCTGAACACGGTTGCACACGGAACACGGAGCATAAAGTATGAAGCACCAACGACAAACCACATAGCCCACACCTAGAGTTTGATCATTCTCCACCCTCACTCGTACGTTCCCACCGTGGTAGCTCTTTTGCCAGAAAGATCCTTTCGTGCGCTTGTTTTAGCATGCGCTTATCAGGAGCTACACGCCCACCGGGGCCACCGCCACGCCCACTTGAGCATAAGAAGTGGTCTTTTAATATATAGGTTAGTGATTCTACTATATCCCCACTAAACATTCCCGCCCCCCATGGGTAAATATTTTTCAGAACCTCCGTAGCCTCTCTTCTAAGCCACAAAAGGTAAGGTGACCGCTTATGCGGACAAATTAATTTCTGAAATCGACGTGCCACACGTTTACACTTTGAAAGGGCCGCGGCCTCGTAGCGCCATGATTGCATGGCCGTCAAAAGGTTTGCCATTTCTTGTACAACAGATATATACTTTGGAGGCAACTTCATGGTCTTACCTATTATTGTCCAGTTAGCGAGGAGACGCCATGTCTCCTCACCGTACGGGCTTGCCTTACCTTTGAGACTAATATTAGTCTTAGATTCATTCAACACGGTTTGCACGCGTGCACGGACAAGAGGCGGCAAACGTTTGCAAAACGCGCGAATGAAGTGTGTAAGGTAGTCGCCAAGTCGGATCACCAAGTGCAAAATGCACATCACAATGAACCGTGTGCGGTCATCCACGCGGAGCATTGGTTTTGAAGTGCACCCTTTGGCCGTAGTGCAATCCAAACCTTTATCGTACAAAGCGCGGAATTTTCCATCAAGGTGCGTTGTGCGCCGCACCTTAGTGTTCATCCATCGTTCACGCCTACTACACCATGTGGAAAAAGAGTAGATGCTTCCAATGGCATAGTAAGGCGACAATCCTAAAAGTAGACGCAACCATGGAGAGTCTCCACCCAACATGATTCGTGCACGATAATAAACATTATTCATTTGGATGTATCCACTATCAATGATAGTTTGGATGTGTTGCAACGTGGCACAAAATAAGACACGCATTGCTTCGTCGTCATGTTCAGATGTCAATGCGACATCCAATGTCCAATTATATTGAAGAGTGCGGGCCTTTTCCATGTGATTGGCAAAGCCAATCGCAATTTGCACCCATGGGCGTGAGCCACATGGGAACCCGTCGCCTCTAATTATGATGACGAATAATTGCTCGCCATCGATCATTGGAAAGTCCATGGACTCCATGAGCTCCTTTTGTGTTGCGACATAATTAAAGAAATGCGGTAAGTCCCATCGTACACCAACTTTGCCATTGTGAATAGTGGTTTCCAATTTTTGCGCCTTACCCAATCGTTGCCATTCACGGTGCATACGCTTGAAAGATGGAAATGGGTGCACCCAATGAACATCCAACTTTTCTTGGGCAGCTTTTGTTCGCCGGTTGGCCCAAGATATTAGATTCTTGTACCTAAATTTGAGGCATGCCAATTCGAACAAAGTGACGCGCACAACGTGAACGTTGGTGCACAACGTGAGCGTTGGTTGAAATCGTTCAACTTGTTCAACCGGGCAGTTGAACATGACTTTAACAAATGTTCAATTTGTTGTTTTCATGCAAAAACACTTGATGGTAGCATGTAAATGGTGCCACAATTGCATGTGGAAGAAGACATATACATGATAGTTCGATGAAACCTAGGTAGGCACTCTATGTTGCACAAACATGAGTCGCATTTGTTTCATATGTGTTCAACCGCACACTTGAACGCATCTCGCATACGGTTGAACACTCCTTGCATACATGCAACGCACCATGGTATGCATGTAGGACATGTAGAGCACCTATTTTTCAGCATTTCCAAGTCAAGGATCAACCGGACGGCATCCTTGGGTGTAAACACCCTTTCCATGACCTTCCGGTCATTGCGTCGACTACGCCGCCCACTACCCATTCTAGTCTTGAGGCGTTCCCATAGTGTACGACCACCCTTGGATGCGGTGAACAAGTTGACCAAATCACTCATCAATTCATCCGATTGTAATCAAGTGTAGTGATCTGCAATACATTGCTTCAAGTTTGACGTTGGCATTTTTGATTGTAAAATGAGAGGGATCCTTGCATACAAGTAAGAAACCACAATGGGGAATCTCTTGGTGCTCTAATTTGTTCTTATTGTTACGTTATTTTTGGTGACACTACCATATTGCACAAAGGTGAAATTAAATATTCTTCAATTCAATGCGTCATGTATATAGTAAAAAGCGAGCAGGTGGCAACTACTACACACCATGTGCATTCCCTTTACCGCCACGTGTTGGCCACCACGTGCCGGCTCCAGTTTTCATGTATGTGGTCACCACACCGCCACCTGCCCATTGGTAGTAGGTTCCAGGTTTTAACTGGGTTTTAGGGAACAGCTCAAAACCAAAATTGTGGGACAGGCTACATTTACCAATTAACCACTGTTGAACGCGTGATCGCGCGAGCACGCGCCACCGATTGGCGCGATAGGCCAGTTGTACTGTTCAACCGCGTTCAACCGAGTTCAACTGGGGGGTTGAACAGCAACATGCTGTTCAACTGGGTTCAACCGCTGTTCAACCGCTACGCTCAAAGGTGTGCAAAAGGGGTCACTAGGGTAGTACTCCAGGGGGGAGTAAGAAAAAGTCACTGCCATGTCTTTCTTGGAGGGCTTGATCCAGGCCAAGCCCCCCATAAAACCCTTTTGTTGATGCTAAGACTAACTTAAGTATTTTTACCACTCTTTTGAAGCTTTTGGTACACTTTCTCAAAGTTACTAGGGTTGTA
This sequence comes from Eutreptiella sp. 'Long Island Sound 2002', assembly GCA_964036045.1. Lineage (NCBI taxonomy): Eukaryota > Euglenozoa > Euglenophyceae > Eutreptiales > Eutreptiaceae > Eutreptiella > Eutreptiella sp. 'Long Island Sound 2002'. The sequence goes on along the minus strand of OZ038398.1, from coordinate 8,129,776 downwards.
ACCCTAGCCCCCCATGAAGTAAACCCCTACCACTCAACTGAGCGGAGGTACCTTCCTTCATGGAGGATATACCGAAATAAAATAGGCATTTCATGCTTTAGGCCTTGGAGGTTAAGCCTAGTGGTCTCCCACCCCAAGACCCCTATACTCAATTGTTTCTACCACTTATTGTGGTCCTACGTTTGAACTGTTTCTGAATTCTGTTGCTTGGCCAAGTCATTTTCTGTGTTGGCCTGACATCTATGCCCCACATTCCTAACCAGCAGCATTTCACCCAAAAGAGTGAACATGAAGTGCCTAATGCTATCTTTGAGGCCTGAGTCAGTCCAATTTTCATATAAAATCTTTTGTATTATCCATTTGTGATTGAATCTTTGTGTATAAACGTGCATTGTCTATCTGCAGCCCTTCTGTGTTACACTGGATTCCAAAACCAATCTGTGACTCGATCCACATCCTGTTCTTGCTCCACTTGCTGCTTTGGTTTAGGTTTTCAACTTCAAAACCCGCAGGATTTCATCAAAATATCTAGGGCATTAATCAAGGACATCTTTCCGGTAGCAGAGGGGTGATGAAGGCTAGTAGCTCCTGAGCGTTGGGCGTCAGGTACACCTGCCAGAATCCGCTCCTCTTGTCCATCTTGGTCTTGTAGCGACAGGAGGCTATCTTCTCCAGGGTAGACTCCATATTAGGAATGGACCCTGAGTGGTTCAGTGTCTTCTTGTTCAGCTCTCCGTAGTCCACTACCAGCCGTTCGGCTGTAGACCCAGGTTTAGCCACCAGGAAACAGGGGCTGCACACCTGGGGGTAGTCCCCGTCCTTGTACTCCAGGGCTAGGCCAGCGTCGATACATTCTTGTATCTGTCGCTCGATCTCGTCGGCCTGCTCTTCAGGAGCCGGATAGGGTCTCCTCCGGATCTTGTGACCCACGAACTCGGGTTTAAGCTTGAGGTCCATCTGTACCAGCTTGTCACATGAGGCTGGGGTGGTAGTTCCCCAAACACCTCCAGATAGGTCTCTATATATATATATATATATATATATATATATATATATATATATATATATATATATATATATATATATATATATATATATATATATATATATATATATATATATATATATATATATATATATATATATATATATATATATATATATATATATATATATATATATATATATATATATATATATATATATATATATATATATATATATATATATATATATATATATATATATATATATATATATATATATATATATATATATATATATATATATATATATATATATATATAAGCGTCTGCACCCGCTCAAGGTCATGGAAACAATTGTGTACAGAGGGCAACAAAAACAGGACACGAAGTGCACAACGTACAAACACTGAGATAAAAGCTTGGCAAAAATGTACAACCCTTTAAGGGCATATAATTGCATTCGCGTCGAAGGCGAGTGCGCGAGCCCTCGCGCACTCATGACTGCAAAAAGAGGCGTAACACTTGGGTTAATGGTGACTTACTTCTTCTTCGGTCCAGCAACCTTAGCCAACCTGGAACCCAGGCTTCTTGCTGTTGTACTTGTCCCACTTGGAGAGGCAACGGTACCTCGAGACGGCAGGGTACCAGAACGCGAGGGCGGCTTGAACTCTGCAGTAGCACTGGCAGCAGTCTTCGCTTTCTTCTTGGACTGTTCCTTACCAGAGTCGGGGCTGCTTGCATCGAAGTGAGAGGCGGATGCCCGCTTGCGCTTCTGCTGGGTCTCCAGTACTTGCTCCAGATCGTCTTCTTCTGACTCCTCGTCAGTATCGTCGTCGTCTGATTCCGCGGGCTTGTCCGATTCCTTCTCTTTCCCTTTTGCTTGCTTCTTGGTACTCGAGGGTGTTCCTTTTCCGGCTGCAGTACCCTGAGTTGGTACAACTTTGGCAGTCTTCTTCATCTTGGCTTGCATTGGCAAGGTAGGTGCAGGCGCACCAGGCTCAGTGTCTTCAGCGGGGGCCTCAGTCACGACATCTTGCTGGACGGCTTCTGCAGCATGCACCTGCTGGTGCCCTTCATGCCCTCGTTTGCTGTCCAAAACCCACAGTGGAATGCCACGCTGGAGCCACTCTTCTTGAGTATCCCAAGTTGCAGCTGTTGCTCCCTGCTCCGTCTGATCGGCCTCCAGCATGTACCGCATCACGATTGCATGCTGCAGAGCACCTCCAACGGCATTCCCTAGGTCCTTTTGCTTGATCGTTGACACAGCCAGAAACGCCACTTTAGTTTTGAGGTCAGACATCGCAATCTTTGCGGCCATGGCAGGCGTGTCGTCCACAACAACCACTGCATCAGGAAGCCCACTGCACAAAACGTATCTGTCCAGGTACCACAGCACGTGAATCAGAGGCATGAAACCGCCGAGGTTCTTCTCTTGCATCTCTTCGAAATGTCCAGCGGAATACGACACATAGTTCGGCAACTGTAAATGTGATGAATATAGACGAATAACGGAGGCAGCAGTGCGCGAGGCCTCGCGCACACAACGGCATCGTAACAATCGAAAGAAGCAGATATACCTGCTTATCCCAGCGACTCGTTGTTCCGATCCACATACAGTGCTCGTCGAACTGATACGTACTGCTGGTCACGGGACCCGATAACCAAGAGTACACCGGCAACCGAACATGGTAGAATGGCACTGTGGTTGGATCCTTGTCCTTCTCCATACGCCAGAGCCTCTGCATTTCGCGGCCAATACGGTGCACAACATCAGCCTCGCCATAGAAAATGACGTCTTTCCCCAGCATCATCACATCGAACAGCCACTTCGGAACAAATCCTGGAGAGTCGTATTCAATGAAAAGGTCAGCGTTGATGATCCACAACGGGTACTGCAGATCCCGGAAACGGCCTGGCGGTGTCTCTTCAATATTCTCAATACGGCAGGCTGTCAAAGCGTATTTGATCCCTTGCTCGTCCGACTTGGAGACATTGATCACATCGCCATTACTGAGCTGTGTCTGTGAAGGTGCCGATGATGGTGCCTCAACCTTCCTTTGCAGTTGTTTCCGCACGGCCAACGTCTGTGGTAATGGAGGTGCGCCCTTGTCCCCAGTGCGCCACAGAGGTGCAGTGAGCAACGTCTTCCATTTTGGCCAGGGCGACCGAAACTTCGTACTTTTTGCGTCCACCCAATAACCCCAATTTCCAAGCCCAATTTTCAATTGCGGCGTGCCCAGTGCTGCGACTTCTGCTCGGATCTTCGCATCGGCAGCTGTACGGATGTGACAAACGTGGTGAAGTGCGCGAGCCCTCGCGCACTGCAGCTGCGACACTGACGCATACCTGCGGTCTGGTTGACATGCTGCGTATTGTCCGGATGGTCAAGATGGAAAATAACCCATTGTTCCGTAATCTGCGCGTCAATGTAGTTCTGGGTGGTCTTCAAGGTCGAGTCCTTCAGGTTCATGTGCGCACAGACTTTCTGCAATAGGCTCGGTAGATGCAGCCCCTCCAGCCTCTTGAAGGCATTCCTTGTAACGTCCTCTTTCTTGCTCTTACTCTCGAGGTTCCTCATACCAGTAACCGCCTCACGGCCGCAGTAATACGCCAGGGAGAAGATGTCCCTCCAATTCTTGAATGTCGAGTCCTGCGGGGGGAGACAGTGTCATGGAGTGCGCGAGACCTCGCGCACTGTAACCGTGCGATACACGAATACATACTGTATGTCCTGCTTCCTCCAAAGCCTCGGGTGCAAGAAACGCAGAGTTGACGGCAGCTTGGACAACAGCAATCTTGAACCTCTCGAAATCTTGTGGCTCTTTTTCCCGCTTCTGATCCTCAATGTACAACAACATGTTGTCCAGCGCCTCGGACAGCGGAATCCACGTCACAGACTGGCTGCCAGCTTGTTGCAATCCTGCAACCTTGGCACGGATCCTCCAAGGCGTTTCGTACTTCAGAATGTCAACGTAGCAAAACTCCTGCCAATCCTCCAATTCTTTGCCTTCTTCGAGACGCTGTTGCTGAATCTTTCTGCATGTTTCTGTGCCATGTTGACCATTCAGAACGTAAAGGGAGCCATCTGCAAAGCAAATCATGTACCGAAGCAAAAAGAAGAAAAAGAAGAAGTAGGTTAGAATAGGCCAGAACACCCGAAAAGTATGAGTAACAACGAACTTGTAGGCATGCCAGACACCGTAAACTACAGGCACGTAACGCAGGTATGCACGCATGTTCCATCGTTGGTTCTTGGCACCGTACAACAACTTTAGTACCCTGTAGTGTATGTTTTCGTCAACCAACAGCGGTAGAACTCTGTTTGTCTGTTGTGCTACGTCCCTTGCAAAGTGTAACAAGTTTAACAGACCAACACCACAAGTTACCTTCTCTTTGGACAGGGCAAACGGGCGCCACACCGGTGCCTGTACAGTCCTTGCATCCCTCCTCACATCCAACGGCGCTCTCACGTTTCCAGCGTCTGGTGTACACCCATCTGCATACCCCATGTCACGCAATGTCTGGTGGATTCTCCGTTCACGCTGTTGCAGAGCCCTTGCGACTGCCGTTATCCGTGCTGCCAGTTCCTCAATGGCTGGATGTCCTGCCCAATACGTGGGCCTCTGTTTCAGTTGAAGTACTGCCATTGCAGTACAGTTTTGCGACCGGTCACTTTCGTCTGGGTGTGTCGTGTATTGTGCCCGGTACCAGTTGTCTATCCACAGCACGCAACACGACGAAAGCACCAGTGACCAAGTTGCTTTAAGTGCTGCTGCTGCCTGTTCGTCCACTGTGTCTGCGGCAGCGTCTGCTTGCCCGAGTCGTACTTTTGTTCGTCTTTCTGTTTGCGTCAGGTACCCTGTTGTGTTTCCCGGTTTTTTCCTGTTTGGTACTGCCCGTTGACGCATCAACAGGTACAGGTTCCAGCCCTCCTGTTGCAAAATGCGCACCCAGCGCTTGTCCTCCTGTCGTTTAGCTGCTGGTAAACTGTGGCGCGTTCTTTTGTTGAACCTGAGTCGCTGTGCAAATGTTAACACCAGTTGCGCCGCCAGGTCGTTCCGTTTCAGTCCTTTCCATAGGTCACCTGCTGTTTGGTATGCTGGTTCTGCCGCGCATGCCTCTCGTAGTGCTGCTGCTCCTTTGCTTACTTCTGCAATCATGCGTTGCTCTACGGATTTTCTGGCTCGAAGTGGCATTTTGCGTCTTTCTCTGTGGAATTATATTTGCGCACATATGTTGGTTATCGTTTCGCACAGCGACCTTTAAAAAAAATGTATTAGAAAACATCTGGCCTTTTCCTGTCGTCATTCTGGTGCGTGTACTGTCGCCGCAAATTGGATTTGGTGTCTGCGTGCGCTCCGTTCCCAGTAACCGCAAACTGTTTTCGCAACCACAATTTCCTGTTCTGCGTCCGTCTTTAAACCCAGTTGGAAAAAAAAACCATGTCTATCGGTCAACGAAGGCTACGCCGCTATTAAAACCGGACACGTCTACCATCGAGTGGCTGTTGGAAAAAAGCAAATCATTCCCCTGATCCCCTGAAAAATATGACGAAGGTTACCGATGTATAATCGACTGTCACAGGTGGTAGACGTGAAGGGGAATGTAAATACCGGCGTAGCCTAGCTTGATCGCTTTTTCATTTTCTTCTGTCATTTAAGTGCGCGAGGCCTCGCGCACTGATTGTTCCCGGGGAAACAATGTTCTATACTGTGTTGAATCTGATCAACATGGTGTCTACACACATATACACCGGAAAAATCAAACGTGTTTGTCCGTCTCGTACTGTACCTGCAATTGTACGCGTCACATCCAGTCTGAAAATTCAATACATAACGTGACCTGAGTGCGCGAGGCCTCGCGCACTCAGGTTGCTTAAATTTGTATTTTATTTTCACTTTACAGTACATGTGTTTCCCCTAACATGGGAAGTCCGACAGCCATACACTTCCAATGCTCCCTGGTCAACACAATCCTAATTTTAATACCGTGTGGGAGCTGCGTATTTCCGCAAAAGCCAGTCCTTACGGGTTGTTACGTTTCGTGATAAACTCTGCTTTCGCTATCTTGAGTGCGCGAGGCCTCGCGCACTCAGAACGCCAGAGAAATGTAAAAAACGTCACATTGAGGAACACGGAGTTGCACAACACGAAAAAAGCAATTTATTTCACTACGTCTAAAATCACGTTCATGAAACATCCAAAAAAATAGTTTTTTTGCCCTGTTGCGAACCGGTCCTTTTTTGCGCGTTCGGCGCGCAAAACAGGGTGCAGTTTGCGTGGGCTAAGACATATGGGGAATCGAAGGTCATTGGTGTCAAGTCATTGTGTTTAGTGGTCGATTACTCAATCCAAGCCGAAGATATTATAATATATTTGTGCGCCTTTCAAGGCACTTTTGGGTGTTTTTTCGCAAATATTTGCCCGTCATGATGTCAAGTGGCGACCGTGTATCTCAACGTTGCGCCCAATTGACATCATGACCCAGATATGTTATGAGGGTACATACTTCAGTGCCCAACATATCTTGGACCCGGAGAATAAGTCCTCTTGGGCTTGGCATACCGTGGCCGCCATGTTGGCGATTTGGGACTATCCCAAATCATGGGCTCACTTGGCGACCCTGCCATTCCCAAAAACGGAGGAGTTGAGCGACGCCCAAAAGATATGTTGGACGCATATGACTTGATACCAATCCTATGGCACACTCCGGTCCAAGTCGGGCATGTGCCTCATTTGCCCCAACCATGAGTGTGCGCATTTTCGGCCATTTTGAGCAGTTTTCCATATTTTCTGCCCGCTGTGCCCCATGTTCAGCCTCCTCGTGCACGCCGGACGCATGGACCAATGGACCATATATGACATGGGTGATATGGACATTGGTCCCCATGGCTCGCACACCACGTGGGCGAAGCGGAGCAACCTTCGTTAAGGTGCTAGCCCAAAGTGAGTGTGGACAATTTTGCCATTTTGGCATTTGTGGACCCAATTGGGATTGTCACCACGCCAGGTGGCATAGAGATCTTCGGGCGCCAAGGGCATGGCAGTCTCTGTTGGACTCCTGGTGGATCGCGTATGGAATGGCGGATCCGATCTCCCAGCCGGCGTGGAGTTATACTATTGGGAGCACCCCCGAATTTTCGCTCATTTCGAGCAGCCAAAATGACCCCCTTTTGGGACCCCAATTTCACCCCCCCCCGTGTGGTCAATTGGCGGCCCCATATCTCTATGCCCATGAGCAGCCCTGACTCAATTCTAAGTTGTACACTCAGATATAGGTCCTAGGTCCTGCCTCCTATCCTGTGAGCCATTGGCCTTGCCCTGGCCGGGCGAGCCACGCGTGAGAATGATGCCAAATTTGGTGATTTTGGCATCATGACCCCACTTGACGAACCCGTGGTGCCCTGATGCGGGGACCTCAGAGGGAACCAGGTTGGGTGAGGGCTCCAGAAAGTTCGGACTCGAAGGGCATGGGGTCAGTTGTCTCGTCCCTATCTCTGGCGGGTCCGGACGAGGGGTCAATTTTGGAGAATTTTGAGCTAGTATCAGCTTGGGCGGAAACAGCCGATTTTTAGCTACCAACTCCTAGGGGATAATGGCGGGGCCATGTCTCTGGCCCAGAGCGGAGTTGGGACCTGCCGTTGGGGGAACATGGGGAGCCACTGTTGGTTGGCCTTGGAGCTCCTTGGTTCTCAGGAACTCGCCTGTGGCTGGGCGTGACACCCCCCCTATTGGCAGGGTTTCAGGGTCCGGACTGAGCAGGGCATGGGTTGTGTTTGAGCCCCCGCCCCCACCAGCCACTGTGAGGGTCGGACCTGGGATCGGGATATGTGTTGGGACTAAGTGTCTATTGTCCTGTGATGCCCTTACCCCAGTCCAGTCTTAACCCCATGTGTACATATCCTGATGTGTTGCTGTACATACTTTTGTTCCCTTGTTTCAGAGGGGCAAGGATCCTGAAACGCTTTGTCACATGACACGAGCGTAATGATGCCCCTGTGAGCGTAGTGCTTTGCCTGCCTGCTCACTTGTGCGTGTCCACCGCAGCCCCCCGTGGCCAGGCCCCCCACGGGAACGCGTCAAAAGCGTTTCACCGCCGCGGGGTTACCCATCCCTCGCCTGCCACTCGGGGCCACCAACCCCGAGCAGCGCGGCGCAGCAGCTCGCAGCGCAGCGCAGCGGCTCGCAGCGCCGCCCAGCGACAGCGCCGAGACCGTGAAGGAGGTGGACAGACCAGGACTCCCTCAACAGCGAGTCCCATCGGCCGACCAGCAAGGCCGCACAACCAGTCGCGTCAACCACTTCCACAACCACCGGCCGATCAGCACCGGCCGCACTCCCAGTCCTGTGCTGCAGCACCCGCCTCAACAAACACCACCAGGATTGGTTCGTTGAGCGGAACGAGTGCACACCAAGGACCTCAAGACCAAGTACGCCCCCCGCTGCCATGGTAAACTGGCAAGAAGCGGGTAAGACGTGGCCGCGGCGCCATCCCCATGCAGTGCGCCTACTGCGTGGGTTGGTTTGGGACCAGTACTACTGCCACAGCCACCCCCAGTGCGAAGGCGGCATGCCCGGGAGCTTTGAGCTCCGCCAGGACATGGGCCCCGACCGCCTGCAGGCAGTCGAAGACTGGCTGCGGGTGGAAGGGTTTGCCTTCCGCTTCCAGCAGAGGCGCTGGAGGGTCTGGACCCGGCCGGACAGGCCCGGCGAAGGGCTGCGCCCCGACGGGATTGAGGAGGACGAGAAGCCCAACGAGTACCCGTCGGGCGCCTCGATCAACGTCTCCATGTGGGACATGATCGAGAAGAACTTCCCGGAACCGGGGAGCGAGCGCAGGCTGCAGGGCAGCAGCAGCAGCGCGTCTCCGGGGAAGGAGAAGCGGTCCGCCGGGGACAGGAAGCGGGACCGGAAGTGGCGGGAGTGCCAGGAGTCCCTGGCTGCCGAAGCCGCCCAAGGCGCCAAGGGCGGAACCCCAGCCCCCAGTCCCCAACGGGCCAATGGTGGTCACCACCCCGGTCACACCACCCTTCGTGACTTCCTGGAAGTCGACAAGCAGACCAAGGCCAAGCCCCGTCCGCTGCTCCTGAGGAAGTCAGGCCCCAGCAGCGACGTGGAGTCGGCCCACCGCGGAAGGATGCCGGCCGACCAGGCCAGCTCCAGCAGCAGCGTCGCTCCCGACCAAAGGGACGTGGCGCGCGCCTGTGAGCGCGCCTGTGGGGTGCCCTGCAACCTTCGGGTTGCCTGGCAACGGGCCAAGCAGCACAGCGCTGCCATGGAGGGCGCCGTCGGCATCGCCCAGCAGGAAACTGCGGAGTGGGCGCATGGCATGGCCATCCACGCCTCGACCGTTGCGGCCATTGCGGCTGGACTCACGGCCGTAGCCGCCCATGGGGCAGCGACTGCCAAGGTCAACGGTGAGGTGGCGGCAGCCGACGAGGAAGCCCGCCTGACGCAGGAGGCCATTGCCTGCAAGGAGGCCGTGGTGAAGGCGCTGGAAGAGGCGCTTGCCCAAGAGAGGGCAAAGAAGGAGGCGGAGGAAAGGGCCCATGCCGAGGCAACGGCTAAGGCCCAGGCGGACGCCGCCAAGAAGGACGCCATCGAGGCCGCGCGACGGAAGGTCGCTGAGGAGAGGGCCAAGACAGAGGCGGAGTTGGCGGCGTTGGAAGCGGAGAAGGCGCGGCTGCAGCAGGCCCGGGAAGCCGAAGCGGCTCGTGCCCGGGAGGAAGCCGAAGGGCGAGCTGCTGCAGCCACCGCCGCCGCAATGGAGGAGGCAGAGGCCAAACTCCGCCGCGAGACTCCCCCGGGAGGATCACGAGTGGAGACCCTTCGAAAGCTTTTCGAAGGGGACGCCTCCTCCAAGATGACGCTGGACGAGGCCGACACGGGCAGCAGTGGGAGCAGTGGCCCCACTGCCTACCGACGGAGGAAGGGTAAGGGGAAGACCCCCGAGAGGCCACGGAGGCCAGCGGGCGGACACCCCCACGACAGTGACCCCTTCTTCACCGCCAGCGACGGGGAAGAACGAGGCTGCCGACATCGGCGAGGAGTGGCTGGCGGAGGAGGCGGAGATGTCCCCATGGAGCCGGAAGGTGAGGATGAGGATCCCCCTCCTCCCTACCGGAGCCAGGAGTCTTCCGAGACCGAGACGCCTAAGTGGGGCGACATGCCCGAGGATGATGACATGGACTTCGACTACACGAAGAAGCCCCCATCCTCGGACCCACCAAGGCGACCCGGCGGAGACCCACCGGGACCCCCTGGCGGAGGACCGTCAGGACCCCCTGGAGGACGCCCACCAAGTGGACCCCCTGGAGGCGGACCACCGGGCGGGGGAGGACCCCCTGGACCGGGCGGACCCGGCGGAGGCCCTCCTGGATGACCCTCTGGGGACCCCGACGACCCACCAGGGGACGGCGACCCGGATGCCACCCGGCGGTGGATTCTCTACCTCCGCAGGAGGGTCCAGTCCCTCGAGCGCGAGGTAGACACGGGCAAGGGCGAGATGACTCGCATCGCCAGGGTCGCCGCGCGCGCTCAGAGGGAGCTGGACATCGCCAAGATCGAGATGGTCAAGAGCGCCCAGGTCGCCACCGCCACCCAGAAGCTGTTGGGCATCGCCAGGGGCGAGACCAGGTCGCTGAACAAGGTCATCAGCGGCCTGCAGCGGAGGCTGGACGCGCTGGAAGCCCGTGGGAGCGTCGGCAGCGACCACCCACCCCTGGAGTCTGGCTCGTCCGACGACAGCTGGGGACCCGGACCAGGTCCAGGCAGACCCCACGCCCCCGGCGGAGCCCCCAGGAGTCGCCCCAGCGCCAGTGCCCCCTCTCTCACCGCCCCCTCTCACCACAGCGCGGGCCGCCGCAACTAGCACGTGCCGCCCGGCAGTGGCAGTGAGGATTGGCGTGATGTGTGGCTGAGTTCGGACTACCACAACCCCCGTGCTCCACCGCGGACACCGGTACGCCCCTGACGCCCCGCACCAGCCCCGGAGCCAATCCCAATGGCTGGCGGACGTTATGGTGGACTCAGGGATGAGGTCCCCGGAGGAGACGTGGAGTGGGATGTCGGGATGTTGGCGGAGGAAGACCTGGAGGAGTTCGACATTAGCCCGCTGCGTGGTGTACGACGGGAGGCCGCTGAACGCAGCCGCCGGCGCCGTGATGAGGAGGCATACATGGAAGGAGTACGGCGTGAACATCTGGGTTCAGCGTACATAGAGGAACCGCGGCGTAGCCACAGAGATTCCATGGAGGAGATGGACGTGGCAGCCGTGGGAGTGCGTGGGCGAGGCCGATGGGAACCTCGGTCGACCTCGCGGCCGGCGTTCATGGTCTCTAAGGCCGCGGATGCCGCCGTGTGGGAAGACTTGAAGGACATCAAGCCCCCCATGTACGATGGCAACCCCCTCAACCTCGACCGCTTCTTGGAGAAGCTGGACGATTGAGGTTTGAGGTTTGAGGTTTGATTTTGCGGGTACTAGACGCCTTTCGGCCCCGGGGGGCCACCTGGTCGGGCCAGGTGATATCCTCCCCACCGGGCCCTAGTGGTAGGCCCTCCTGCCTGGTGGCGGAGTCCCCCGGGTTCACAGAGCTCGGAGCCCCGTCCTTCCCCGGCGTCCCCGTTTCGCCACTCCCTGGTCAGTGCATCAATTCGCAGCCGTGGCTGCGGGCGCTTACCCACTGCGTCGCCCCCCTAATGCCTGGTCGCCCGGGGCGCCGGCGCCGCCGGGCCCGTGCTACTGGCTTGTCGCCAGTGGGACCCCCTTGGGCTGGCGCGGAGGCTGCCTAGCCTAGGGGTTGGGGCGTGGCGCTGTGCGCCACTACTGCCTTGGCGGGTGCAGTGTCCCGTCTGTGTGTGCGCGGCGCTCGCGGCCGGTTCGGGGGGGTTCGGGCCGGTACCTGGTGTGGTGTCTCCCCTTCTTCCCCCTTCCCGCCCCGCGTGTTCCGCGCTGCGTGTGGCGGGCCGTCCCGTCCGGGTGTCCCTTATCCTCGCTCGCTGGTACGCCATTCCATGCGGTCTGTGCGTTCCGCGCGCTCGGTCCGGTTGCCCTTCTGGTGGTCCCCACGTGTCCTTTTCGCGTGTGTGCGCTCGCGCTCTCGCGGTGTCCGCTCCCCGCTGGGTGGTGTGGCGCGCGCATCTCGCGTGGTCCCGGCACTGGGCGCTGGTAGGGCCGTTCCATGTGGTCCGTGCCCCTCCGCGTGTCCTGCCCCGGTCCCGTGCTCCGTCTGGCGTGCTTGGGGGGGGGGCGGTCCGGTCCCGGTTCCCCCCTACTCGGCTTGGGGTTGTGGGGGCGGCGGCAGGGCATCCCCGGGGGGGTGCCTTCGACCGTTGCGTGGGGCGTTCGGGGTCTTGCGCTCCTCTTCCCCCGACTGCCCGTCCACTGGGTGGGCTGTCGGGGTCTGCGTTGTGGGCGCGGGCGTGCGGTTGTGGGGGCCCCGCTCTGTTCCTGTGGGGGAGGAGAGAGGTGTCGACTTGGTGTCCAGGCGCCGGTCCGCCGCTTTCCCATGACGAGCCCGATCCGCACGGAGCCTCGCCCTGCGGGATGCGTGGGGGGGTTGGGGTGTCCGTGGCTGGAGTGGTGCACCAATGTTCCGGTTCATGGCCCAGCAGAGCACCCCTACCGCGGGCTTACTCTTAGCACAGGGGGAGGGGGTTGCGGGCGCGTTTGTTCTGTGACCCGGGTGCCAGTGTATTTCAGAAGGCAGCCGCCCCGGAGGTAGCGCACCAGGCGCGCGCCGCGAAGGAGCTGGTTCGAACCCCGTGATCGGTGGTCTCCCACCGATCCCCTCGAATACCGGACGAGGCCTCCTGTCGACCTGTTCGAGTACAGGTGACGGTGCGCACTGCTGCAGGGCTGGGTGGCTCCCATGTGTTTTGTTTTTCTAGGCTGGGGGGTAAAACGAACGAGACCTCCACCCGATCCACCGGTATCGGTGGTGGCGCGAGTTGCTGGGGGGGGGGGTGGTTCCCACGTCGCCAACTAGAGAGCTCTACGTGCTGGGATCCCAGGAGTACCAACGCCCGGGATCGAACCCCCGCACTGGACGATTGAAGACCGACGCTCTCACTACTGGGCCGCGGGAGTCTCTTACGCGACTTAGGGGTGTCGTCGGCTATGAATCCAGTCCTGAGGGTGGGGCTGTGCGTTGTGAAGCGTGTTGCGCGTGCCGGGAGGCCCCAGTCCACGTGCACGGGGTCGGGACAGGGGGGGAGGGGACTGGGTGGGGTGCGGCACCGTCGGATCGCCGACTGACGTGCACAGGGGTAAGAGGCGGACAGTAGCACCGCCGGATCGCCGACTGACTGTAGGGCGGGGGGTCGCTCTGCCTCTTTCCGTCCCTCTGCCTTCCCTGGGCAGGCAACAAAGCGGGCGTCACTGGCGTTGTGCTGTCCATGGGGGGCGTGGCCCCCCATACCACTCCGGTTCGTGCTCACCCGGCTTCTCTGGGTACGATCTGTGCGGCGTCCTGGTGCGCAGGCGTGGGCCCGCTTGTTCTTCGCGGCCCCCATGTGAGCCGGCAGCTGGAGCGGGGGGGCGGGTCACACTCCGGCTCCCCTCTCGGGTGGGGGGGGCCCATCCCCCCTGCCTCGGGGGGGCTGTCGCGCCGCGGCCTCCCTGCTCTCGTTCCGGGCGGCGGCCTGCGGTACCCCTTTCTGGCTCTCTCCGTGTCGCTGGCGCGCTCCCTTCCAGCGCGCGCGTGCGGTCGGGGCTGAAGTGCCGCCCCGGGGTGGGGGGGGGTGAGGGGCGGCCCGTGGACCGCTCCCCTGGGGGCCCCAGCTGACCTGCAAACCCCCCCTCTGTCCCCTCGGAGTGGGCTGTGGTTACGGGAGGGTCATGCGGGGCGCGGCCTCCTTCGTGTTCCGTTGTGCGCGTTGCTCCGGCACGCCGGTGTGGGTTCGCGGGAGCAGGTCCAGCCGCCGTTGCCCTTACCGTGTCGCCGTCCCTCCTGTGGGTGGGGGCACCCCCCCGGCCCTGGGGGGGCGGAGGGCCGCGCCTGTGGCTCCCCAGCTGGGGTGGGTGCGGGGGGGGGGGGTGGGGGGGCCGCCCCCCCGCCCGCTCTCGGGCCTGTGTGGGAGGGGGGGGGGGGGAGTGGGGGGGGGCCTTTGGTCCCCTGGCGATGCCTCCTGTCGGCCAAGGGGGGGGGGGGGCGGCTTGGCAGTCCTGGCCCCGGGGGCCAGCCATCAGCCAGGGGGGTCGCGCCCTTCCCCCGCCTCCCTCTACCGAGAGCCGGATTCTCACGCAGTCCCTCTCTGGGGCCCCTCATCCCCCGGCCGTTGTCGCGCGGCGCTGGCCGGCCGGGGGCGGCTGTGAGGGTTAGCGGTCAGTGGTTAGCGGGCTGCGGGGCAGCAGGTTTTCCCCCGCGCTTGTTGTCTCCGCACTCCCTCCCGCGGGAGGTGGCGCGCCGCTTTCCCTGGGTAGGCAACAAAGCGGGCGTCACTGGCGTCGTGCTGTCCATGGGGGGCGTGGCCCCCCATACCATTCCGGTTCGCGCCCACCCGGCTTCTCTGGGCACGATCTGCGCGGTGTCCCGGTGCGCAGGTGTGGGCCCACTTGCTCTTCGCGGCCCCCATTTGAGCCGGCGGCTGGGGCGGGGGGGCGGGTCACACTCCGGCTCCCCTCTCGGGCGGGGGGCGTCCATCCCCTCTGCCTCGGGGGGTGGGGGCCGGGGCCCCCGCGGCTGGCGGGCCGGTGGGGGGGCGGGGGGGGGGGGTGTCGCGCCGCGGCCTCCCTGCTCTCGTTCCGGGCGGCGGCCTGCGGTACTCCTTTCTGGCTCTCTCCGTGTCGCCGGCGCGCTCCCTTCCGGCGCGCGCGTGCGGTCGGGGCTGAGGTGCCGCCCCGGGGTGGGGGGGTGAGGGGCGGCCCGTGGACCGCCCCCCTGGGGGCCCCATCTGACTTGAAACCCCCCCTCTGTCACCTCGGAGTGGGCTGTGGTTACGGGAGGGTCATGTGGGGCGCGGCCTCCTTCCTGTTCCGTTCTGCGCGTTGCTCCGGCACGCCGGTGTGGGTTCGCGGGAGCAGGTCCAGCCGCCGTTGCCCTTATCGCGCCGCCGTTCCCCCTGAGGGGGGGGCGCCCCCCCGGCCCTGGGGGGGCGGAGGGCCGCGCCTGTGGCTCCCCTGCTGTGGTGGGTGCGGGGGGGGGGGTGGGGGGGCCGCCCCCCCGCCCGTCCTCGGGTCTGTGCGGGGGGGGGGTGGGTTGGGGGGGGCCCTTTGGCCCCCTGGCGATGCCTCTCGTCGGCCGGGGGGGAGGGGCGGGGGCGGCATGGCGGTCCTGGTCCCGGGGGCCAGCCATCGGCCAGGGGCCCCGCCCTTCTCCCGCCCCCCCTATCGAGAGCCGGATGCTCGCACAGGCCCTCGCCGGGGCCCCTCATTCCCCGGCCGTTGTCGCGCGGCGGTGGCCGGCCGGGGGTGGCCGTGAGGGTTAGCGGTCAGTGGTTAGCGGGTTGCGGGGCAGCAGGTTCCTCCCCGCGCTCGTTGTCTCCGCACTCCCTCCCGCGGGAGGTGGCGCGCCCTCGTACGTCGTGCCATACCGTGGGGGGGGCGTGGGTCGGGGGGCCCATCCCCCCCCCCAACCCTCCCGTACCCGCCGTCTGGGCCTTCACCTGCGCCGCCGCTTGTGTGCGGGCTGGGGCTGCGGCGGCGGCGGGTTGTGCCGGCGGTAGCGCCAGTGGGCGAGGGCGCTACGCAAAGCCCGGGGGAGCCAGTTGTTGGCGTCCGCATCCGTGATGCGGAGCACCGCTCCCCCTTCCAGGAAGGCCGGCCACGTCGGCTCCCTGTCGGGCCACGCCGCCCGGACCACTGACCTGAGGACCCTCTCGTGGTCCTCTGGGGCCGCCCACCCCCCCGGGGGTGCCTCTCGGTTTCCTCCGTCCCTCCGGAGGAGCACGGCATCGAGAGGGCCGGTTCCGCGACCTCCTGGAGGTCCCCTGGTTGGCCCAGCACAACCACCCGTACACTTCCCCCACCAGGGGGAGGGTCTCCCCCCCCAGCGGGTCCGGGACCGCGCCCCAGTCCCGGTCCCATGGCCGGACCTCCTCCGCCCCCTGTGCCGGCCCCCCTCGCTGCCCCTGCGCCTGCGGCGCCGATGCCGCGCCCCGTCCCCCCTCCGCCGAGGCCATCCGCGCCGGCTCCGCCCTCGGCGCGGGGGGGGCTTGCTGGTGCTGGTGTCGTGGGGGTTGGGGGGGGACGAGCTCGCCGGCGTCAGGGTCGATGTTGTAGAGGTGGTGGTGGTGGTGGTGGTGGTGGTGGTGGGTGTGGTGCGCCGGCATCTGTTGGATGCCGGGGGGGATGCACCTCACCGGCTGCACGTCCGGCTGCGGGGGCGCTCCGCCCTCTGCCCCCCTCCCTTCGCCCCGCCCTCCTCCCTGGGCTCCCATGCCCCGTCCCGCCTGTCCCTTGGGGCCCGCGGCGCCCTTGCCCTTGCCCTTGGGCCCCTTTCCAGTCCCATGCCCGTGTCGCGGGTCCCGCCTCTCGTCCCCCACGCCCTGGCCCGCTCGCTCTCCCATCCCCCCTCGTCCTGCCCCCTGCACCTGGGTACCCTTCCCGCGCCTCTGAGCGCCCTTCCCGTGCCCTGGCCCCTCCCAGGCCCCCTGCCCGTGTCGCGGGTCCCGCCTCCCGTCCACCACGCCCTGGCCCGCTCGCTCTCCCACCTCCCCTCGCCCCGCCCCCTGCACCTGGGCTCCCTGCCCGCGCCCCTGCGCGCCCTTCCCGTGCCCTGACGCCTCCCCTGCCCCCTGCCTGTCGCGCCGTCCGCTGCTCCCCTCCCCCCCGCCGCTGCGCCCTTCCTGGACCACTCGCCGGGCGTCCCGCTGCCTTTGCAGCCGCGGCAGCGTGACGCCCGGCGGCGAGCGCTCGCGCGTCGGGGGGCGGACGTGCCGCTCCGTCCCGGGGGGAAGGGCTATGGGGGGTACGGCTTGGGGGGGCTGGTGTGGGGGTGGGCGGGGTTGGCGTGGGCGCGGTACTTCGCGCTCTCCCTGCCCACTGCTGCTGCTGCGGCGGCCGCCGGCGAGGCGTCCGCGGCCCGTGCGGGGTTCTTCCCCCGCTTGCGCGCCGTGCTGGGGGCCGCGGCGTGGCCGGCCGAGGCGGCGTCGCGGCCCGCCGGGGTCGCGGCCGCAGCCCCTCGCGCGCCCTCCTCACCCTCCTTCGCTGCCGTGGCGGCCGCCGACGAGGCGCCCGCGGCCGCGGTCGCAAACCCTCGCACGCCCTCCTCGTTCTCCTCTGCTGCCGCGGCGGCCGCCGGCGAGGCGCCCACGGCCCGTGCGGGGTCCGTCGCAACCCCTCGCGCGCCCTTCTTGCTCTCCTGTGTGGCTGCGGCAGCCCTCGGCGATGCGTCCGGCTCCTGCGCCGGGGCTGCCCCCCTTGTCGGCGGCGTGCCGGGGGCCGCGGCCGGGGCCGCGGCGTGGCCCGCCGCGGTCTCCGCCTCCCGCGCGTCTGGGCGGGGCGGGGCGGCGGGGCTGGCCGCTTGGGCGGCGGGGGCGGCCGTCTCGGCTGGCCCAGGTTCCCGGGCCGGCGGCGGCGGCCCGACCACCGCCGCCTCCGCCAGCCTCCGCTCCTCGCGCTCCGCGAGGGTCTCCCCCGTCCACTCCGGGGAGGAGACGGGGGAGCGGGAGCGGGACCGGCGGTGGTGGCGGTCGTCCCGCTGGAGGGACCCATCGGAGTCTGCCATCACTGTTACTCTGGTAGGCATGCGTGGTGGCAGGCGCGCCCTTCCCACTACCTCCTGGTGCATCAGTGCCGTGCCGTGGGCAGTGCCGTGTGGTGCTCTGCGGGGGGGAGGGGGGGAGGGGTTGGGGGGCCGGCTGTGGCGTCAGCCCCGCACGGCCGGGGGCCCGCGGCCATCCACCGGCATTGGGAGGGAAGGCGGGGGAGCCACGCGGCCCACGCGTCGCGCCACAGCTCCCAGTCTGGGGCGGGGCCCAGGGCCCTGGGCCCCCGGGGGTCGTCGAGCGGTGTCGGGGGCAGCCGCACCAGGTGGACCCCCGTAACGGCGGTGACCTCCTGTGTGCGCAGGAAGGTGTGTACTCCGTCCCGCGCCGCGGGCGCCGGGAGGGGGGGGCGGGGTATGGGTGTGGCCCCATAGAGGTGGGTGGGGGTGATCCCCAGGATCCGCCCCGGGCCCCCGCGGGTCGCGACGACGAGGAGGAGGAGGGGGGTGCCAGGGCACTCTTGCCAGAGGACCTGCCCCCTGTGGTGGGCACCCCTGGTCCTGGAGAGGGGGGGGGACAGGTCTGGGTTAGCCCAGCCGCGGGGCGCGTGCGTCGCCGGTGGGAGGGCGGGGCACCAAGTGGGCTCCCTGGGGAACGCCTCGTAGACGACGGCGTACGGGGGGGTAGGCCCGGTGCCGTCATACACCGGGTTGGTCGGCCGGGGGCGGGCGGACGCCTCGTCCGCGCCTTCCACAAACACCGTGACCTCGCCCACCTCCAGGTCCTCGTCCGGCGGGTGTAGAAGGTGGAGCGCCGCATCCAGCTCGGACACTCCCCCCGGGTACGTGGCCCGCGCCTGGTTCAGGTACGGGGCCGCGTCCCCGGGGTAGCGCGTCCTGAGGGCGTGCAGCAGGGCTGGGGCGCTACTGCGGAGGGACATGGTAGACCCCGCTCCCGTGAGCCGGAGGGTGTCCCCCATGGACAGGGGCCGGCCCGACCGACTGGACTCGCGCCACTCCATCCAGTGCCCGTAGAGGGCCGCTTCCGGGCTGATGAGCCCCGGCCGGATGGCGTTCACGATCCGGTGCATTGCCGGGAGCAGCGTAGGGGCCCCCGCTCCGTTCAGGGCGCGGACGGCCGGGAGGGCGGTCTCGTTGAGGAAGGCCCTCGCACTGCCCTCCAGGTCGCACCGTGCGGCAG
Source organism: Eutreptiella sp. 'Long Island Sound 2002' (assembly GCA_964036045.1). Taxonomy (NCBI): domain Eukaryota; phylum Euglenozoa; class Euglenophyceae; order Eutreptiales; family Eutreptiaceae; genus Eutreptiella; species Eutreptiella sp. 'Long Island Sound 2002'. The sequence goes on along the minus strand of OZ038398.1, from coordinate 8,110,944 downwards.
CGTGCGCTTCTTTTGCCTCCGCCACCGCGTCCGCCACCAGGCCCGAGACGGCCGCCTCCTGCGCTCTGCGGCAGGCCCTGGTGTGCCCCGGCCCATCCCCCCGTCGGCGTGGCATGGTGCTGCGGGCTCTGCAAAGGGCGGCGGCAGGTGGGGGTTAGGGGGCGAACACGTGCGACAGGTGCGCAACGGATGTGGGGTCCCGCAGGTGCACGTGGATCCACAGCGCCCGCGGGGCCCGCTTGTTCGTGCGAGGGGGTGTGTGCCCCCTCGATGCGCCGGCGCAAGGCCTCCTCCTCTGTGCGCCTGCGCGGGCCTGCGGGAGGTTCCGGCCAGGGGCCTGCGGCTACCTGGGTGCACCGCGCGCACCTGTTGGCGCCTGTCGATGCTGCGGAGGACACCGTGTCACATTCTCCGCGGAGTTGGCAGGTGTGTGGGAGGTGGGAGGGCGGCGACCAAGGGTCGAGATGGCGGAGCCAGAGGTCGTCCCACCTCTGTCGGAGGGGGTCCCGGATCTCCAGCAGGCGGGCGTGGACGCGGCGCCGGTAGTCCTTGCCAAGCGTCTTCCGCTGGACCTCCTGCCACGTGTCGCCGGGGAGGATTCCGTGGTCGTGGAAGGCGGCGATGAGGTCGTCCCACGTCGGGCGGGGGTGCCCCTGGGGGGGGCTCGCCATGTACACGTGGCGCCCGGTGAGGTGGAGCGTCAGCGCGTCCCATTGGCACCCGTTCGCGGTGTACTGTGGAGGAGGGCCAGCAGGGTGCCGTCCGCGACTGCCTCCCACCCCACTCGCAGCCCTTCGCAGCCGTCTAGCTCCTGGCGCAGCGCGGCTGCAATGCCGGTGGGGAGCATGAGGAGCAAGGGCCCCTGGGTGTCGCCCAGCCGGGACAGGGCGTCGTCGTATACCGGCCCCCCAGCTTTGAAGTGCGCCACGGTGAGTTGGGTGGCCCCGTCCTCTGGGGGGTGCCACCGGACGGTGGCCGCAGCGTGTCCCCACGTGTGTATCTTCGTGGCCCGGAGCACGTTGGCGGCGTGAAGGACGATGCGGGGCGGGACGGGCGTCCTGACGAGTGAGGATATGTCCCCAGTCCATCCCGTTTGCGGCCCCGGGGCCGCCTGCAGCCATTCCCCCGTCGCCGCGTCCCATGGGTGGTCAGGCCCCGCCCCGCGGATCATGGTGGGTCTCGGCCGGGTGTCCGGCCCCCACCACCGGAGCGGGATGGCGGCGTACCGTTGCGCAGGGGTCTCCGGGGCGCGCGTGGCGGCGCACCACCGGCCCCACTCCCGCGCCCACTCCTCCCCCACGATGCGCGCCTCCCATGCGGTCATGGAGCCGCGCCCGATGATCCACGGTGGGAAGAGGGCGTCTTGTAGGTGCCTCGAGAACCCCCCCGGCAGGTCCTGGTACGGGTGGGGGCTCTCTTGGGGCGGGCACTCCAGAGTGCCATTCACAACACGGAGGGAGGCTACGAAGTCCTTGTCAGGGCGCGGGGGAGGGGGAGGGTGGTCGCTCTCCGCCGCAGTGAGCCACCGGTGCGCCCGGGCCGCCGCGCTTAGGGGCTCGTGGAGGAGTTGCTCCAGCCGGTGGTTGCGAAGCTCCCACGCGAAGTTCCCCAGCCGGAGCATGTGGTGGAGGAAATCGTCCACTGAGGTCCCTCCTGGCGGGTCGTATCGGGTTATGGCGCGAAGCTGCGCCTCCGCGTCCTCGGGCACCAGTCCGGAGCAGAACACCTCCGTCCACGTGGCGCCTGCGGAGCGCCACGAGGCCACCCACAGCGCCTTGTCCTCAGGTGGGAGGTGGCGGGCCGCCTCGTGTACCGCCTGGCGGTAGTGGGGCCAGAGGAGCCGTGAGTGGGTGCAACCCACGTGCATGTGCACCGGGGTCTCTTCCGGGCCGCCGCAGAAAAGGCACGGTTGTGGGACGATGGCGACGCCGGAGAGCCGCTCCTTCCGGACGCGGAGCCTGCGCTGCACCGGCGTGTGGCCGTCTCGGGCCCGCAGCGCCCGGCGGTTGGTGGCCGCCGCGGTGAGGTCCCGGGCGTGGACGTAGGCCGTGGCGTGGGCCGCGCCCAAAGGTGTGTGTCCCCGGTGCGTCAGCGCATGGTCCGTCTGCGCCCGTTGCGCGACCTCGCCGAGCACCCGCATCGTGGGGGGCCGTAGATCTAGATGGCTGTCACGGCCGGCGACAACGAGTTGGGCGTGGCCTGGGTCCGGGGGCGTATTCTGCAAGACGGTGTCCTGGGACGCCGCCCAGTCCGCCTTGTGCAGTAGGGCGTCACTGTGGTGCGAGGTGGCTCGGACGTACCAGAACGGGTGCCCGGCGTGTTGCCCCCGCGCGCACAGGCCGTCCCGGAGCCACCCCAGGGGCATCTGGTTGACCACCTTCGCTGCGCCCGCGGGGACCCCCGTGGTTCGCTCGCGATCTGCGTGCCGCAGGAGGTGGAGGATGACTTCGGCGTCCACCGTGTGGACCCATGGTCTGTGTGCACCGTAATGTAGGGGGAGGGAGGCGGCCACCCCCTCCCCGTCGGGCACCGTGCCCGAGATGGCCAGCGCCCACGTGCGGGTGAGGTCGGCGGCGAGAGCGACGCTGGTGGCGTGTTTGCAGGGTCCGCCCCCGGACGAGTCAGAGGAGGTGTGTCCCCAGGCCTCCGGGATCCAGTAGTATCCGGTGGGGCTGAGCCACCCCGCGTTGAGGTCGGCGGAGTGGCACCGGACGTCGGGGTGGCTGGGGGTCAGTTGGTCCACGCTCAGCGCCCTGGTGTCGCCTGGGCTGATCGCCGGGTGGTCGTGCAGCCGGATCTCCGCGCCGGCGACCGTGCTTGCCCAGGACCGTAGCGCCGTCACATGTTCCTTGAGCCACGCCGGGCCCCCGCGCTGGTGCACCACCAGGTGTCCCGTGTCCTCCGGACGGTCCTCCAGCGCGTGCACCGCCATGTGTGGGTCGTGCGGCACCCCCGTAGCCACCATTAGGGCGGTGCCACGGGGGAGCCCACGTGGTTCGGGCTGGCCTGCCCCCACTTGCACTATTACCCACTCGGCCCGGAGCTGCGCTTGTCCCGTCGCTTGGGTGCATTGGTCGTCCGTGGTCACCAGCCACAACGGCGTCGGCGCGTGGGGCCGGGGGCGTAAGGGCTCTGGCCACGCCACGTCCGCGTTAGGCTCTTGGTGCTCGCTTTCCGCGAGTACGTCACGGAGGATGTACATGAGGGCCGCTGGCGGGTGGTACGCCGCCCCCCGCGTGGGGGGGGACAGGCCGTCCCGGCGGCGGTAGCCCCCGACGTGGAGGTGCAGGCCGTCCAGGGTCACCCGTGGGCCGGTGTGGGCGTCCTGCTTAGCCCTCGTGGGGTGGACGAGCCTCAGGCGGGGGTCCCGTGTGCCGGTGGTGTGGAAGAGGTGGGCCAGGGCGTCGTGCCACCGGGGGTGGTTGCTGGGCTCCTGCTCACGGCGGCAATAATGGAGGTGTTCATCGGCGCATTGGTTGAGGCACTCCCGCACCGCCGTCGGCCACGGATCGTCGTTGTCGGGGAAGGGGTGGCGTGGCCCGTGGTGCCCATGCCACGGCGTTGTGTGTGGCACCGTCAGGCGGCACGTGTCGCGGTGTCGCAGCTTGGCGGTGCGCAGCGTGACGATTTTGCCCGGCGGGGACTGTAGTTGGACATGAGCCGCCCTGGGGCACGCGATGGGGTTGTACATCCCGACTCCCAGGGCGGCCAGGGCCCGGGGTATGCGGTGGACCCAGTCGCCTCCCGCCAGAGTTGCGAAATCCGGGACGGGGTAGTGCACCTCGGGACATATTCCGTGCGCGCCGGCTATCTCCCAGAACATCTTGGTGACCTCGGCGCGCACGGAGGTTGCGCGGTGGTGGACGAGTGTACCCACGAGGGCCACCGCTGCCTGCTGGCACCGCGTGGGCACCCGTGTGAGCCCCAGGGTCCGGTCATCCTGCAGGCTGTCCCGCGAGGCGTCGAAGGCGTACCGCGCCCTGTCCTTCGCGACCTGGACCGTGATGTGGTCGAGGTGGCGTGCAGTGTCGGAGTCGTCGGCGATGAAAGGGGCGACGTACTGCGTCACCCCTCCGAGGATCGCTAGGATGACGTCCTGCACCACTTTCGGTGGCGCGAGGGTGTTAAGGCACCAGTGGTGCACTGCCGCCAGGCGTAGCCGGTGCTTGCGCTGCAGGGATAACTCCCCGTCCGGCTGCAGCTGGAGTCCCAGGTAGGGGACGGAGTCCGCCGCTGGTACCCAGTGCCACGGGTTTTCCAGGTGGGGGCAGAGGCGCAGCTGCAGGCCCGGGACCCCCTCCGTGGTGGCCATGGCGCACTTGCGGGGGTTGAGCTCCATGCCCATCATCCCCAGGTACGCGGCCACCGCCTCCACGCCCTCGACAAAGTGCTGCAGCGTGTGGGCCACCACCAGCAGGTCGTAGATATAGGCCTGGATGAGGCCGTGCTCGGCCCCTCCCGGCGGGCGCAGGCGGTGCCCCTGTGCCCTGAGCAGGGGCTCCAGGAGGAACGCGTACAGCAGGGGGCTCTCGGGGTTGCCCTGCCGGACGCCGCGTAGCATGTAGACGGGCTGCGTTAGCCCGTGTGCTGTGACGATGCGCAGCCTGGCGCACGTGTGGAGGAAGAGCAGGAGGTCAATGACGTCCGGCGGCACGGAGAGGTGGCGCAGGATGAGGTGGAGGGCGCCGTGTGGGGCGGTGTCGAAGGCCTTGCGGGCGTCAAAGGAGAAGACGTAGTTGGGCCTTCCCCGCTGGAGCTGCCGCTGCGCCATGAACAGCGGGGGGCCTGTGTTGGAGCCAGGGAGGGCCCCCTGCTGCCAGTCGCTGACCACTCCGTGCCGTGTGAGCACCTCCGTGATGCGCTGGGTGAGGGGGCCCGTGAGCAGCTTCATGTCCAGCTGGCCCAGGGCTATGGGCCTGTAGTCGTCCAGTCTGGCAGAGCCCGGTACCTTGGGGCTGAGCCAGATGTGCGCGTCCCTCCAGTGCATCGGCGGCGGGGCGCCGCGGAGGATGGCCCGGTAGGAATGGACCAGGAGCCACTGGACGGGTGCCGGGAGGGCCTTGATGAAGCGGGCCTCCACGTGGTTAGGACCTGGGGCCTTGCCATCGGCCTTGTCCAGGGCGGACTTCAGGTCCTGCATGGAGTACTGCTGGACCTGTGTCCAGGCCCCCTCAGGGACCCGGGGGACGTGGCGGCCGAGGACCGCCTGGAAACCCGGGAGGTCCACCGGGCGTTTGTCATACAGTTCTCGCCAGAAGGCGTGAACTGCGAACATCACGTCGTGGGCCTCCGTGAGGAGCGTTTGGGTGTTGGGAACCCGCACGTTCCAGAGGCCTGACGGGCCTGGGGCCTCTACCTCTATGGCTCCCCGCACGGCTTTCCATCGCTGGGCGATGTCGGGGGCGTGGCGGCGCCAGAAGTCCTTGATGGCGCGCTTGCGGTCTGCCGCCAGGAGGGCGCGGAGCTGGCGAATGTCCTCCTCGAGGGCGGCTGCTTGCCTCTCCAGCTCCTCCTGTAGCTGGCCCTGCGTGGTCGGGTGGAACCCGGGCGACACACCCTGCAGTTCCTCCGTGAGCCGGAGCGCCGCCTCGGACCGGATGCCATGCCTGGCCGCGTCCGCCTGGTACGCTGCCGGGGCGCGCGCTGCCAGGGTGTCATAGCGGAGGACCGCTGCCTGGAGCTGCTTTCCGCTCTCCGGGAGGTCCCCCTCCGCCGGGTCCTTTCCCGCCGGCGACCGCTGCCGGCGTCCCACCACGCGCGCCAGGGCGTCATGCGTCGCGTGGAGGTGTTCGAACACCTTGTCCACCGCGGCCGCGGGCATGGACCCGTAGTCGTGCTGCTCTGCGGGACCCAGCCAGGGCGCCAGGGAGGGTTCATCCTGCGCGGCGGTGACCGCCGCCCACAGGCAGTGTTGGACCGGCGCGGCCTCGGCGTCGTACGGGAGGAGGCGGCCTCCCGTGTCGCTGTAGGGGGTGGGCATCGCCGCGCGCCCCGCTGCGCTGAGGAGACCCGGCAGGGCCAGGCGGACCGGGAGGTGGTCCGAGCCGACCACCTGGGGGTGTGCCATGCCGCGAGCCCAGACGGTTTCCCGCAGGGACCACGGCAGGAGGGGCTCGTTGACCAGGAAGGTGTCCACCCTGTGCTGGGACGGGTGGAGCGTGGGGGTCATGTCCTCCTCGACGCTTGCCGCGGCTCTTCGGAAGCCGCAGGCTTCCCAGCCCGCTCGGAAATGCTCCGTGGCCGGGTTGGCGGGGACATCCATGTAGATGTTGGTGTCGCCGGCGATGACCACCGGGTGCCTCCCGCCGAGGCTGCGTGCCGTGGCATACATTTGTATGTCGGCCCAGAACGCCGCCCGTCCCGCCCACGGGGAGCAGCCTGCTTGCGGCCCGTGGACGTTGATGAGGGTGAGGCCTCCCCCGTCCGTGCGGATCTCCAGGGCCGCGGCCTTCCCGGGGACAATTTCTGTGAAGCTGAGCACCGCGTGCTCCGCCACGTACTTGCTGCTGACCGCGGTGAGGAGGCCCCCCCCTCTCGAGGTGGAGGTGGCCCCCGTCTCCGCCAGCCGGCTGCTGAAGTAGGCGGTGTACCCCTTGTCCCGGAGCGCCGCGGCCACGTGCATCTCCTGCGCCCTGGTGGCGATCCCCGTTTCCTGGAGCATGATGGCAAAGCCCCCCTCCTGGGGCAGCATGCCGGTGATGAGGTGCTCCTTGTCGGTGCAGGCCGCCGGCCCCCGGCGCCGCCGGAGTGTGTCCCGGAGGGACCGGTCTGGCGGCACGAGGCCGTTGCGCAGGTTCCACGAGAGGAGCCACAGGGCGTCGCCCGTCGTGTCCTCCTGGAGTCAGCTATCCCGCATCGGCATCGCCGCCGGGTTCGCTGGTGCCGCCAGGGCATCTGGGTGCGCCGCATCCGCTGAGCCCGTTCCCGGCGGGGCCCACAGGGGGGCCCGGGGGACCGGGGGAGCCAGGGGGGCCAGGGAAGCCAGCCCCTCGGGGATGGACATGGACCCTGGTGGGGCCGCACCGCCGGCCCCCGGGGCCGCTCCGGGTGCCTCCTCACCTCCATCTGCGTGGTTGGCTGCCTGGGGCGGGGGGCGCCGGGTGTACGGGGCGTGCCACGGGGGCCTCCGTGCTCTCCCCTGCAGGATGTTGGCGGCCGCCTCCTTGTCGTCCGCCGGGGCCGCAGCGTGCACCGCGTGCCACGCCAGGTGTTCCAGCATCGCCCCGCTGGTGTAGTACTTGTCCGCACACAGGGGGCATTTCGTCGGCTCCGTGGCCCCTCGCGCCGGGGGGAGCTGCACCGACTTCCGAATGGCGCCCTCCGCCGCTGGTTTGAAGGGCAGGTTGGCCAGCGGCACCGTGTGTGGTGCCAGCGTGCGGCCCGGGGCCGCCGCATCGAGGGCTCGCGTCGCGGGCGCGGGCCCGAGGCCTCGGGCGGCATCGCGCTGCGCGTCTGCTTGCAGCCACGTTTGCCAGTGCGTGGAGCCGATTTGGCGGTCGGGTTTGCCCCTCCATCGCAGGTCGCGGAAGACCTGTAGCCAGTGGTACACCGCGGTCGGGACCGCCAGCTGGAGCTCCAGGTCGGCGGGGTGCGCCGCTGCCGGCCACACTCCCGGCCTCGCCGCCCGGGCGTTGTCCTTCAGCCTGACCTGGAGCAGGAGGGCGTGGTATTCGCCCTCCCGCAGCGCCTTGATGATCATGCGGGTGCAGTCTGCCACGCAGATCACGGCTTCGGGCCCCAGCAGGCGTTCGGGGTCGCAGACGACGATGTGCGCGTCCGCCGGGCTGAACATGCAGACCACCCACTGTGGGTTCTGCTGTCCCCGTTGGGCCACCGCCAGGGTAGCCGCTGGGCGGGCGTGCGTGATTGGCCCCGCGTGGAGGTCCGGGACGTCCGTGGCCCTGATGGCGTCTCCCTGCCACGCGGCCCGTAGATGCTCCTCCTGGTCGGGGCTCCACACCAGTGTGGGGGGGTTGACCCACCCTGGTTCCTGCCTCTTGTTGGGGGCGCTGACAGTGTGTAGCAGGACCGCCAGCGGCCAGGGGTCCGCCGACATATAGTAGGCCTGGGTGGGCCCCTGTCGCCAGTCGACGTGGGGCAGGGGCGGGAAAGCCCCCTGCCTGGCGGTGCTGTGCCAGACCGTCCATCGGCCTCCGGCCAGGACGTGCGACCGGTACCCTCCGGCGTGGCCGTGTATGATGGCTTGGTAGCCTGCCGTCTGCAGTACCAGTGCCTCCCCCTGCTTAGGCCCGGGCGGGGGTGCGCCATCGCCCGCACCCCAGACGCGGGTGCGCCCGCGGAGTGTGGCATGCCACGGGTCTGGTGCATCGCGCTGAGGCTCTTGTATGCATCCCGCAATTTGCGCCGGGCCGTGGTGGTGGACGAAGCTCTCCCCGCCGTCTGCTAGCAACGCCGCCGCGACGACGTATAGTTGCTCCGCCGTGAGGGGTGCAGTCGGCTCGTGCGTCGCCGCCGGCCGTCGGGGCCGCGTGTCGCGGCAGGGGACGTGGGGCAGCAGTTGCGCCGGCCACGCCGCCACTGGACCCATGGTAACGGCCGCGACCGCGGACGCCAGCGCCGTGCGGTCCGTGGGTCTGTACTGCCGGAGTCCCGTGGTATCTCGGGTGAGGTGCCTGCAGGCTGCCATCCAGGCCACCGCTCTGCAGTTCGTGCAGTCCGGTTCGGCACCACTCGCGTCGGCGCCTCCCCTTTGCTGCACCGTGGTGGCGGTGTCGAGCGGGGGGCCCCGCTGTAGCGCCTCCGGGCCCTGCCCCGGCGGGAGGGCGGGCGGGATTGGCTGCGGGTAGTTTTGCGCGCCTCGGCGCTCCGGGTGCGTGTGGTACGGGTTTTGCTGGCGGTGTTCCGGGGCTGCCCGTGGCTGGAAGAGGAGTTGGTGCAGGTACCAGTGGCCCCCCGCGGTGGACGGATTGCGGAGCGTTAGCCACTGTTCCACCACGCCTCCTGGGTGCGCGGCCTCGACGCGGCGCTGCAACCCCAGGCGGCCTAGGCGGTTGGACGTGCCCGCGGGTGGGATGTGTGCTTGCGGGTAGAGCACCCGCAGCGGCTCCAGCGCCAGGTCCAGCACTTCGTCGTTGAGCTGCTTCGTGAGGGCCGACGCCCTGTGTAGGGCCTGGAGGACCGCGGGTGTGGGGGCCGTGAGCTGTTCGAGCACCGGTCCCGGCGGGTACCGCGCACCCGGGTTCGTTAGCCACTCCCTGGTGTGGCTCAGTACGGCCTTCCACACGTCCCTTGTAAAGGCGTGCTGGGGGGCCAAAGAGGGGACCATCTGTAGGAGGCGGTTGCGCGCCGGCGGCGATCGCATGGGCTGTGGGGCGGCCGCCGTGATCCACCTGCACGCCGTGCCGGGCACGATCGCCCCCCATTCCACGGTCCCCATGCCCTCGGCGTGGATCAGCGCCTGGCCTTGGAACATGGGGAAATAGGGGCTCGGACGCCCCTTCCCTTCCTTCCACCGTACCCAGGCGGCCCCCGCCTGCAGGCTGCGGAGCAGGGCCACGCCGGGGAGGAGCGGCTGCGGGAAAGCCCCCTTGACGGCCTGGGTGGCGTGGGCCAAGGTGCCCATGGGCAAGTACCACAACGGGAGGGTCCATGGGCCCGGCAGCGGTTGCGCCACCCCTGCGTCCCATCGCCACTCCGAGTCTGGCGGGGTGGCCGGGACCGTGCCCGTCTGCAGGAAGTGGCGTGCCTGCTTGTCGGGGTGCCGTTGGAGGGTTGCCGCGAGGCTGAGCCCCTCTGCCGCTGGTGCCACCGGGAGGCCGCCCCGGGGCCTGCGCCAGGGGTATTCCTGGTCGGCCGGCCAGGTGTGGAGGTCCCGGGCGATGTCCTCCGCGGTCCCTGTGGGGGCGTCCTCTGGTGCCAGGTGCCACATGACGGCGAGCACCGCCCATGTGGAAAAGGGCCACGCCCGCGGGGGGGTGTACACCTGGATGGTCCACTGTGGGCACGCCCGCCGCACGCGGGACGCGTGGAGCACCCCTCGGACCATGTCCGCCGCCAGGACCAGCACCATTCCCGAGGGATCCACAATGATCCCCTCTGCGGGTCCACCGTGGCGGCCCCAGGTGTGCAAGGCCACTGCCGCCTGTCCCGCGTGGGTGACTCGGTCGACGGCCTCCTGGATGTTCACGCTGCCGCGCGCGGTCTCATCCAGGATCCAGCCCTGGGCCACCCCGTAGCGTAGGGCGGCGCGTGCGGCCGCGGGTTTCACCTCGGGCAACGCTCCGTCATCGGGGCCGGCTGGGGGTGCTATTTGGGGCACCAGCCTTCGCCGGTGCAGTGGCCCCGTTTCCACGCGGGGCAGATCGCGGGTACGCTGCCCGCCGGCGGCGCAGGTTCCGCGGGCGCGTCTCCCGTGGGGGGCTCCGGCAATGCCTCGAGGTCGGAGTCCGTGCCCGCGTCCCCTTGTGGGGGGTCTCCTTCGCGGAACCCTGGCTGCACGCTCCGGAGGACGAGCGGCCGGGGAAGGGACAGCGCCTGACACCAGGCGCCCCTCACAACGGTGGAAGGCACCCCCCCCGGGGACGCCCTTCCGCCACCCCCACAGCGAGCAGCGTCGGCCCGCAAAGGCACACGCTGTGGGGCCGGTGCTGGGTCCACACGCCCGCATCGACCGCGCCCGGGACACGCGGGTCGCGGAACCCTGGCTGCACGCTCTGGAGGACGAGCGGCCGGGGAAGGGACAGCGCCTGACACCAGGCGCCCCTCACAACGGTGGAACGCACCCCCCCCGGGGACGCCCTTCCGCCACGCCCACAGCGAACAACGCCGGCCCGCAAGGGAGCACGCTGTGGGGCCGGTGCTGGGTCCACACGCCCGCATCGACCGCACCCGGGACACACGGGTCGCAGAACCCTGGCTGCACGCTCCGGAGGACGAGCGGCCGGGGAAGGGACAGCGCCTGACACCAGGCGCCCCTCACAACGGAGGAAGGCACCCCCCCGGGGACGCCCTTCCGCCACCCCCACAGCGAGCAGTGTCGGCCCGCAAGGGCGCACGCTGTGGGGCCGGTGCTAGGTCCACACGCCCGCATCGACCGCGCCCGGAACACTCGGGTCGCGGAACCCTGGCTGCACGCTACGGAGTACGAGCGGCCGGGAGAGGGACAGCGCCTGACACCAGGCGCCCCTCACAACGGTGGAAGGCACCCCCCCCGGGGACGCCCTTCCGCCACCCCCACAGCGAGCAACGCCGGCCCGCAAGGGCGCACGCTGTGGGGCCGGTGCTGGGTCCACACGCCCGCATCGACCGCACCCGGGACACACGGGTCGCGGAACCCTGGCTGCACGCTCCGGAGGACGAGCGGCCGGGGGAGGGACAGCGCCTAACACCGGACGCCCCTCGCAACGCTGGAAAGCGCCCCCCCGGGGATGCCCATCCACCACCCCCACACCGAGCAACGCACCAGCGCACCAACGCACCAGCCACGGGACATCCGCACCCCACCCCCTGCTCTTAGACACAGCGACACAGCAATGGCGGAACCCGCGGCACCACGCAAGACGCGCCCCCGATCTCCGACGCTGGACGAAGCACACGAGGTCATCAGGGCGCTGGGACTCAGAGACGTCACTGAAGACATGGATCCCGCGGATGCGGAGAAATATGACTTCAGACGGTTCAGGTACCGCCTGCCGGAAGTGCTCCAAGAGATATACTTCGTGGCGACCAAGGAGGGGAAAATCAAGACCCTGAAGGAAGCCAAGAAGTGGCTCAACGAGCAGGAGCGGGTCGACGCTCCGCAGGAGGCTGCCAAGCGGTGGAAGTAGAAAAGTTTATAGTGTTTTCAGCACTGTGTTTTTGCTTCTCCTGCTGCTTGTTGTTGCTGTAGGGTGTCCTGCTGCTGGTTTTGGATGATGAAAAGCTTTTGTTTGTTGAAATACAGTAAAGCGGACTCAATCCAGGATAGCCCAAGCCAATAGTATGCAAGGAGAAGGTAATTCAGGATCAAAGCATGAAGGGCTGCAGTGTAAACAGTGAAAGATGATTAGATATTCACAGAAACTGCAACTCAGGATACAAATGAATGCATATTCACAGAGATAGCTGAAATGTTTTGGGAAAAGAGTTAGAAAACTGCCTCAGGATCACTCTCTCTCCATAGTGCCATCTTAGGAGATGTGCACTCTTTGTTTTGGGTCCCATATGTGCTGAGGTGGCATGGTATGTGGCGATGAGGTCACTGCCATGTCACATGGGATCTTCCTACTCAGTTGGGATCTTCCTACTTAGTTAGGCTGACCAGGAATTGAACCCAGGACCTCTCAAAAAGAGGTGCCTAACCCCCTATGGTGCATACCACTAGGGCAGATAAGTATTCATGGAAAAACATAGATAAATTCATAGGCTCTACCTTAGGTATGTCAGTGCTCAGTCAACTCAGGAAAAGATGTTTTACTTCTGATTGAAAGGGGATTAAGGGGTCCACTCCATATCCTGATTGGGTGTTTGGTTCCATAGGTCAAAATGTGTTCTCACCACTTTTGGCTGGACCAATACTAAGATAAAAATGCATGGATGCTCAGTGCATCTCTAATACAACTAGAGTATGTCCCAAAGCAATGGAAAAGCACTTTTTCTTACTCCCCCCTTGTGCTGTGGTGGCCACCACTGTCGCATTTTAGGAAAAAGGGAATTTTTCTTGGCCTTTCCTTGGTTTCCACATCTACTTTAAAATACCTACAGTCTCCCTCACACTGAAAAATGGGCGCTCACCATGGCTGGCGTCCTTTTGCTGCTCTGATTGTACAGTTTCCTACAGAAGACTCAGCGCTCCTGGCGCTGCCGGGGCTCCTGTGGCTTGGTTGGGTTAGATTGGGAGCATGCCAAACATGTGCATATGCATCCCTTCCTCCAAGACGCAGCGTCGACACAACCCAAACGCAAGACACATTATACACACTCGCATGGGTTCTCGTAAACCTGCTGGCGACCTGTGACCTGTCTCAGGGCGTAGGGAGTCGAAAAGAAATTAATTTGCCCCTTGGTGGGGTCTTGGTTCTGCTCAGTCTCTCCAGGCACCTGCGTTTCGGCCCGAACACGGCCTACTCAGCGAGGCTGCGCGTGGGTATCTGCAGAGGCAGGAATGGGAGAATTATGGACGAATCCACGCAAAAACGAAGCGACGACACCAAAATCCGTCAAATGACGGCGCAGAATTTTTCTGAAACGACACACCTGAGCAGAATCCAATTGTGCATCTTCAGCACATTTCTATAGAAATTATAGTCATCTCTGGATTTTTTAAGTCCAGAAATTCATACGCATAAAATGGCGGCGCGCAGGAGCGGCTCCTAGCGAAGCGCCGGAAAATGGAAAAATAATGGAATTATAAACGTATGTATCACGTAGTCTTGAAAATGACGAGACACACATTAATAAACAAACATACAGATTCCACCCACACTAATAGAAGCTTCAAAAATTCAAGAATTCGAAAATCAATTGAAAAGACTTCAATGAATCAGGTATAAACTACAGGTATGCTCGTTTTGCATGCCGCATGTACATTGCTCGTCTCGAGTCTCCGTGACCGAGTCGTGTAGCAGCGTTAACAACGATAACCACGATAGGACGCGGTAGAGGGATTGATTAGAAAGATTGCAGATGATTAGCGGTCAGATCAGGGTGATTAGTCATACACACAAGTGCATAGCAACGTTCTTCGCGTGCGCCCCTTTTGTACTCTCACCTTGCTTCACTTCCCAGCGGTAGGTAAGGTAGGTACGCCCAGGCGGGGCCACCCCCTGGTGGAGTCAAGATTGTTGTGGAGATGGGCAGGTTTGCCCACGTGATTGTGCATAGTCGTGCATGCACACACGCATTAAAGGGTAGGCCACGCGAAGTGCGCACGGTAAACCTTGTTTAGGCTACCCAGGGGCTCCTCGGTACGTTCTTTAAGAGAACCTGAGGAGTCCCTTAACGCTTGCTTGCTTGATAAGGGTAGCTGCTCCATGCAGCGTGTTTGCGGACAGCGTATTATAGGGCACACTGAGAAGGGTATAATACCTGGAGTGTGCCTTGGTTCCTCCGCCGCAAACGCCCTTTCATTTGCCTTTGTTTTACAGGTGGGCAGGTAGGGTGAGTGGTGCAGCAGCATTTTTTTATGCCCTGCTAAACAGGGGCGCAGATCACACAAACAAGTAACTCCGCTCCGCCTGTGGCAGAGCAGGGAGTCCGACTTCATCGACATCTGCGCCTTGCACACGAGAGCACTCCTTCCCTCCAAGCCCTTGCAGGGGAAACGCGTTGTGGCGTCCCCTGTGAGGCCACAGTTGCTTAGCAGCGCTGTGTTCTCTTGTCATTTCACAGGTGGGTCGCTAGGACCCTCGAGAACTTCCTCTTCGCAACGCCAAGTAGAGTGTGCGTGTAGGAGTGGTAGTCCTGCGTGGGGGCTAGAGCCAGTTGCCCAGCGCTCGCCCACCAGGATGGTGCCACTGTAGGGTGTGTAGGACCTGTAGGGGGCGTGTCACTGTACCACCCTTTTCCTGCAATTTTAGCTGGGTTGGTGGGCTGTGACAGTGGGTTAGGTTAGTGTTTTTGGCCACATAGCAAACAGGCGTTTTGCATGCCTTCATAGCTTTTGGCCACCCCTCCCTGTAGTAGACAGGTAGGTAGGGAAAACAATACCTGGATTAACACTCTGGGTATTCCCCCAAGGTTTTGCGCCAGCACAGAAATTGGGCGCATAGGGGAGGGGAGACCCGGGGCGTACCCCGTGGCATCAATAAGCCAACCCTCCAGGTTTAGCAAGGGCGCAGACTTGGGTATAATTAGGACACCACTTCTGCGGCTTGCTCTCAAGACCTTAGGACTAGCACACTCACACATACGCTTTGGCAGGTAAGGGTAAGGTTCAGTCCCTAGCTTTAGTCTTGGAGGCAAGCGCCTCAGCGAGCCTCAGTAACTCACCAAGGTTGTTCTGGGACAAGTAGTCAACCAGAACTGAGTTTAGGCGTCCCTCAGGTAGAACAAATGCAGAGAAGGGCTCCCAGGTGGCCTCTTCGACTCCAAACCCTTCCCAGAGGGTGAGGAAGCGCCAACCCTGGCGATAGCGGTGGCGTAGGACAGACTTCACCAGGTAGAAGCCCTCCTTAGCCATTTCCTCGGCGTTCATGTCGGGGAGTTCACCTTCAACTTCCATAGGGCTGGCAGCCCCTTGTAGGTCCAGAGCGGCGATTTCCTCGTCGTTCAGCTCCCACTCCTCCCCACAGAGGTCTTCAGGATCATGGTAGCGCTTCAGGTGTTGAGCGGCGCACACCAGGGTCCCCCCTAGACGGGGAGAACACCGCACGGTGATACGGTGCCCATCCACAGATAGGATCTTGTACGGCCCGAAGTATGGGTCATCGCTGGTAGAGCGTGGCCAGGCGGGTAGTCGACTGTGGTGCACCAGCACCCAGTCCCCTTCTTGGTAGGTGGCCGGTACACGGTGCTTGTTCTTCTTGTTCCACTGACGCTCCCTCACTCTCTGGAGCATAGCCTTGGCCTTGTCCACCTTCGCTTGTTGCTCTTGGACCCATTCACCCACAGAAGAATGGGTGTCCTCTGGATAGGGGGCATGTAGGAACCATGCCGGGCGTCCCATGAATAGCTCATGTGGCGAGTAGCCAGTAGCTGAACTCTCTTGGGAGTTCATCATCAAGGATATGACGGGGGGTAGTCTCACCCAGTCTCTGGTGCGTTCAGTTTTGCACCATATCCTGACGTTCTCCTTCAGGACACGAATCTGTCGCTCACATAGGGGGTTGCTCGTGTGAGAGTAGGGAATCCCCGTAGACACCTGGACATTGAGGGACCTCAGGACCCTCTTGTACCAGCCAGTATCTGAGCGTACTCGTACGTCCTCATCGGAGTTGATCTCCTTGGGCGCCCCATAGACACAAAACCACTCCTCCAGGAGTATCTTGATAGTCTCCTCTCCGGTAATGTGCTTGGTACATGGGAACACCCTGGTAAACCTGGTCAACCCACAGGTTACCACGAGGGCGAAGTCATAGCCCCCGAACTTCGGCATCTCCGTGTAGTCCACGTATAGAACACTGTTAGCACAGTGAGGGATGGGCAGGGTCGAGTAGAGACCTCTGTCCCTGATATCCCCTGGTTTACAGGACCTGCACGGGCACTTGTCCACGATAGGCAGGAGCGTCTTCCGCAGCTGGTCGTCAGTCCACGTAGTGTGGAACCACTGCTTGAACAGCCTCAGGGTACGGTCAGCACCCACATGACCACTGGACTCATGGGTCCACTTCAGCAGCGCAGGGACTTGGTCACTAGGCACCACGATGCGGTCCTCGTTGCAGAGGTAGCTCTTGTCCCGCTTCCACTGGTCTTGGTTGACCAGGAGGGGTTCAAGGCGTTTCTCCAGGCGCCGGTAGATATCCCCAAACTCCTGTAGGTACTCCGATTGTTGGAGTCCATCCAGGGGGCGTATCATGGTCATGTTCAGGTCCAGGTGTACGTCCATACGGCTGAACGCTTCCTTAGCCAGCGCTTCAGACCGGGCACCAATCAGGGCGTCGAAGTTGTTGCGGCTGATGTAGTCGGCACACTCGTTCTTCACTCCCTGGATATGGTGTACCGTCAGCCGTAGTTGACTGAGGTAGGTCCACCAGCGACGTAGCTTGGCCTTCTCAGGTGGGGGGCCCTTCTGGAAACTGCGGACCGGTTCTTGGTCGCATAGCCAGACCACAGGGTTACTCCCCAACAGTCGTGCTTGTGAGGATAGCACCAGCATACCCGCGAGCAGTTCCTGCTCATAGGTGGAGTAGTTCCCCCTGGCCTGGTTCCACTTCCAGTTCCAGTGGCCCAGAGGTACTAGGACCCACTTGTCGTCAGGGTAGCTGTGCTTGAGGGTTCCATCTCGGTTGAGACCTTCCGTCCCCCATTGGGAAATGGCCGAGTCGAACTCCTCCTTCTCTAGTGCTCGCCACTGGAACAACGTTCCACCACCGCCCACATTGCTGGCGTCGGTCACCAGGATAATCTCCCCTTGTGCCCTAGGCACGTCCAAGCACTTAGCGTTGGCTACCTTGTCTTTGAGCTCGTCAAACGCTTGTTGCTCTTGTGGGCCCCAGCGCCAAGTAGTACTCTTCTTGATCAAGTCCGTCAGAACGGCGCTGGTGTAGGTGAAGTTCTTGATGTGGCGGCGATAGAAGTTGCACGCCCCAATGAAACTGCGTACATCATGAAGTCCTTTCTTGGGGTCTTCGTGTCGTACCTTGGCATCCATCAGGGGTTTGGCCTTAGAGGCCGCTGGGGTCCACCACCCATAGCCAACGTCAAACCCCAGGTACTGCATGGTCTCCTGCATGAACTCACACTTCTCCAGCTTGAGTCGTGTGTGGTTCTCCTGGCAGACCGCAAAGAACTCACCCAAGAGGATTAGGTGATCCTCCTGGGTATTGGTCCCGAGGCATACATCGTCGATGTGAGCCTCCATCTGGGCCCCACGGGATATGAGCTCCTGCACCTTAGGTCTCCTTCGTAGGATGGACAAGATCTTTTGTTCATCAGCTCTTGGAACAGAGCGGGGGCGTTAGCCACGCCGAATGGCATGACCTTCCACTTGAATACCCTCCCCTGAGGGGTGATGAAGGCCAGTAGTTCCTGCGCGTTGGGCGTCAGGTCCACTTGCCAGAATCCACTTCGCTTGTCCATCTTGGTCTTGTAGCGACAGGAGGCTATCTTCTCCAGGGTAGACTCCATATTGGGAATGGACCCTGAGTGGTTCAGCGTCTTCTTGTTCAGCTCTCCGTAGTCCACTACCAGCCGTTTGGCTGTAGACCCAGGTTTAGCCACCAGGAAACAGGGGCTGCAGTGTAGGGGGTAGTCCCCATCCTTGTACTCCAGGACTAGGCCAGCGTCGATACATTCTTGTATCTGTCGCTCAATCTCGTCGGCCTGCTCTTTAGGAGCTGGATAGGGTCTCCTCCGGATCTTGTGACCCACGAACTCGGGTTTCAGCTTGAGGTCCATCTGTACCAGCTTGTCGCATGAGGCTGGAGGGGGTAGTTCTCCGAACACCTCCAGATAGGTCCTTATCAGCTTTTGCACCCGCGGGTCCAGTACCTTGATCTTGTCCTCCATGTCCTCGTCGGAGTGTAAGTGGCTTGCCCCTTGAATAGAAGTCGGGAGGTGGTCCTCCATCGACTCTTCGCCCGCGGTAGCATCCTTCAGCCCTTGGTAGGCATACAGAAGGTCTTGCTCAACCATCTCCGGTGGACGATGGCAACATAGGCACGCTTTAGGGGGTTCACATACACATTCCTCCGAGAGGTCGTCCTCATCTGGGGTCCTCACATGGGCACCCCATACGCTCTTCATGAGCTTGAGATCTACCTCCCTTTGCCAGGTGGTGATCTTCTGTTCGAGGTCCTCCTTCAGTTGGGATAGGTCTCCCATACGTCCTTGCTTCAGTGGCCACGAGCTGCGGGTAGGCTTCGCGTAGCATAGCTTTTTCGCCACCAACTTCCTCTTGGAATCCACATACTCCCTGAGCCTGGATCGAGGGTCCAGCTCTTCATCCACGGGGTCTTCCACCCTCATGGAGAGTAGGGGTTTTAGTGGGGCGACGTACTCGGCGTTCTCCACTTCTTCCACCGCAGTCTGCACGAAGAAGGCGTCGTGCTCAGTTTCGTCGTCTGAGTGGATAGAGCTAGGTAGCTCCGATAGTCCACACTCAGAGACTCCATCAGGAACAGGTACATGACAGGGAGAGTTGGGGGCGTTGGTGTCAGTCACGACGTACTCATCTCCTCCGGGTGTAGTTTCAACAGCATCTTGAGGTCGTAGGCGATCCTTCAAGTCACCCAAGGCGAGTCCATCGCTTTCTCGTTGTATAGCCTGGACCAGAGTAGGGTCCAGGTCTTCCCAGGGGATGGTGGTAAGACTTCCGTCCACCACGCTGAGCATACTCCCCCATCCGGGCTTCCCAATGGGCGTCTTGCGTCCCAGAGGCACGTAGATGGCCTCATCAGGTAACCGCACAGAGCTGATTGTCAGCTTATCAAGGAGGGTTCCCCAGTACTCGTTGCCCCCATGGGCTCCCCAATCGGGGGAACACAGGACCATACGGGAACGTTCCAAGGCCACCTTGGTCAGCACCTTCCCCAGTTCACTGAATCTGGGGTTCCCGTAGGCCATCCCGAAAGAGGGCCAGTAAAATTTGTAGCTGCAGTTCTTCCCCTTGCTGCAGTATAGGTCCAGTACATGCTGCTTGTCGCTGGCGAACAATTCCACACTTAGGTCTTCTCGAGAGTAACCCAACTCCTTCAGACCTTGGTCTAGGACTTCCCCCAATAGTTGATAGTCCTCGGTTTTGGAGGCCGCCATCATGTTCGAGGGCTCCTCCTTCGATAGTCTCAGGTAACTCGAGGTATGTTCCGACTGCTCCAGTGGCACAGACTCTCTGCCACTGCCGTGGTCCACGTACAGGAGGTAGGGCGCTTGCAGCGTCAGGGATTGTATCTGGGAGTGCTGCACGAAGAAGTCAGTACCCAGTACAAAGTCGAAGGCATCAGTGTCCATCACATAGAACCGATGGGCGATAGCTCTGGAGCCCATAGGAACCTCCACTTCGCAGTCCCCGCAGCTGTGCACCACATGTCCATCCCCCATCCGTATAGCGGCGGTGGTCATGGTGTTCTTCAGGCTCCCACAAGGTAAAATTTTCTTGGCCACTATCGATATTGTGGCTCCAGTATCCAGTACCCCCAGGTATTCACGTCCCCCTAGTCGGATACGTACCCAAAACACCAGGTCTTGGGTGCCACCAGAGCGTCCCCGTCAGAACTCCGCGGGACAGGTCACCTCGAACCCCTTGTTCCGCAATTTGCGGGCCATCCTCATGAAACGGCTCCTCTTCTTGGCGTTGCCGTCGTCACCACCTTCATGCTCACGCTTGGCTCCTTGTTCTTGCTGGGCCTGCGTCTGTGAGCGTGTGGTAGGTCCAGACTGCCCTCCAGAGGGCTCGGAGTTCCCCCCTGGATTAGGGTTGGGGTTACCTCCGTGCTTGTCCTTGTTCTTGTTGTCGTTCTGGCGATTAGCGCCTCCTCCTCGTCTGCCTTGACCCTTGTCTTGACCACCTTGACCACGTCCTTTCGACTTGCCCTTGCCGGAGTCGTTGCCTTTGGCCTTGCCTCCACCTTTGCCTGAGCTTCTGCCAGGATCTTCCCCCTTAAGCTTCGCCGATAGGCGTTGCTTATGGTAGCACTCGTCCTCATAGTGCTTCCGCTTACCGCAGAATGCACACGTGATGGTGCAGCGGTAATGATCCGGCATCTTCACCTTGGCGCCGGTGATCTTTTCCTGCTGCTTCCCCTGGACAACAAAGCAGTCTCGCTGCTCGCAGTCGGAGGCATGCTGCAGGTGGCCCTGTTCATCTCTGGCATCACACCAGAATAGCTCCTTCACGTTCTCCATTAGGCGGGCGTGGGCGTGTTTGGGGGTAGTCCCCTGCCCAGGTCGGGACCCTTGGTACCCTTTGCCTCCAGAACCTCCACCACCAGGACGGTAGTGGTTCAGGTGTTGGTCGCTCTCCTTCTCCAGCGCCATCTCCAGGAGCAGCACGCATAGGTCCTCGTAGCGGAGGGATCTAGCCTTGCGCTCAGCCGTCAGACGGCACTCGTCCCATAGCTCACGGGGGAGCTTGGAACACAACCAAAACAGCAGGTCGTCGCTGCTGTAGGAACCGGGCGTCAGTCGTCCAGCCCAGTGGTCCAGGTCCGCCAACAGCTCGGAGACCCTGCCGGGTTTGGGGTTGTTGGGCAGGACGGGCAGGTTCTGGATCTCGGCCCTGATGGAGAGGTCGGTCTCGTAGGTTGGGTACTGCCTCTCCAGGGCAACCAACACGTCGGCAAAGGTGGCGGAGTTGGTGACGATCTGCCTGACCTGCTTCTCCAGGTACTTCGTCTTGCAGCACTGCAGGAGCAGGTCGCACTTCACTCGCCCACTCGCGTGGGTTTGGCCGGTCAGTCGTAGGAACCGGCCAAAGTTCTCAGCGAACTCGCTGAGGTCCTTGCCTGTGAATTCAGGCAGGTTCACCACTATCTTGGAGGTGGCAATAGCCTTCGCCTCCTGAGCTCGGCGTCCTTCAGGGCGTCGGGTCTTCTTCTTCTTCTTCTTCTTCTTCTTACCCTTGGAGTCCTCGGGGTCCTCGGGGTCTTCGTCATCCGATGGCGAAGAAGAAGTCATCGAAGGCGGCCCATCATCGGAGGGGTCTCCGCCTAGATCACTGGAGCCATACGGCTCCACGTCCACCATAGCCCTTAGGGCTGTCAGCCCCAGCTGGTCCAGCTCGGCCCTCGTCGAGTTCGTCACGTGACTGTAGGGCGGCTGGGCTGTCCTCGGGACGAATGGGCTTCTTGGTACTGCTGCAGGAGTCGGCATCGGTCGGCTCCTCAGGCTCCCCAGGGTATTCGTCAACCCTGCTGCCAGGTGGTTAGCCTGTACTCGGTGGGGTGACATTCCCACTGTCGTAGGTGACGCATGGGACGGGATCATCAGGGGCTGCAGTTTCTCCCTGATCTCTTGCGTGAGGTCGCCCACGATTTTCGAAGTGGCTCCTCGGAGCACCTCATTGATCTCCGACCGCGTCAGGGACCTGTTGGAGGATCTTCCCGATCCTCTACTCCTGCCTCCCAGAGACTCTGGTCCTCTCCTCAACCCACTCAGGGGTGCATACCCAGGTGCACACCCAGGAGCATACCCAGGAACTTCCATGTAGGTTCCAGTGGCGTAGAGTGGATGGGGATGGTCAGCCGCATACCAACGCGGCGCAGAGCTGGAAGCCACCGGCTCACTGGCAGTAGTTGCCTCAAGGAGCGCAGTGGTAGGTGGGCCCATGCCATAGGCGGGGTAGTGAGGCATGCCAGTAAAGCCTGTGCCCTCTGCCATAGGCTGGTTGGTTGTGGAAGTGGATGTAGCGGCGGCTGGGTGTGTGGTGGTTATGGGAGAGGGTGATGCTTGGAGGCCAGAAGCGCTTGGTGCGCCTTCGAAGGTAGGGATATCCGTCGGGTCTTGCCCTTGCTCCTCTCCTTCGTCTGCTCCTTCTCCAGCATCCTTCTCGCTCTCGTTTCCTCTCTTCCTCTTCACAGGCTGAGGCTGAGAGACCATTTCCTTCACCGACAGGGCCCCAAAGGCCGTCTGGAGGCCATCCAAGGAGTCCTCCGCCGTATCCATTGGCCCATGTAAGGGCTCCACCGAAGGTACAGCGTCAGGCGCCGGCCTTGCCGGTGTCTCTGGCGCTGGCGCTGTGTTCACCTCGGCGTCCACTCTTCCTGGATCCATCTTTATCCACCCTTCTGCTTATGTTTGCCTGCTCGGAGCACTGGTTGTACGGCGCGGGGTCGCTGCCGGTGCACAGAGACAGGCTGCCTCTTGCTACCAGAAAAGTTTATAGTGTTTTCAGCACTGTGTTTTTGCTTCTCCTGCTGCTTGTTGTTGCTGTAGGGTGTCCTGCTGCTGGTTTTGGATGATGAAAAGCTTTTGTTTGTTGAAATACAGTAAAGCCAACTCAATCCAGGATAGCCCAAGCCAATAGTATGCAAGGAGAAGGTAATTCAGGATCAAAGCATGAAGGGCTGCAGTGTAAACAGTGAAAGATGATTAGATATTCACAGAAACTGCAACTCAGGATACAAATGAATGCATATTCACAGAGATAGCTGAAATGTTTTGGGAAAAGAGTTAGAAAACTGCCTCAGGATCACTCTCTCTCCATAGTGCCATCTTAGGAGATGTGCACTCTTTGTTTTGGGTCCCATATGTGCTGAGGTGGCATGGTATGTGGCGATGAGGTCACTGCCATGTCACATGGGATCTTCCTACTCAGTTGGGATCTTCCTACTTAGTTAGGCTGACCAGGAATTGAACCCAGGACCTCTCAAAAAGAGGTGCCTAACCCCCTATGGTGCATACCACTAGGGCAGATAAGTATTCATGGAAAAACATAGATAAATTCATAGGCTCTACCTTAGGTATGTCAGTGCTCAGTCAACTCAGGAAAAGATGTTTTACTTCTGATTGAAAGGGGATTAAGGGGTCCACTCCATATCCTGATTGGGTGTTTGGTTCCATAGGTCAAAATGTGTTCTCACCACTTTTGGCTGGGCCAATACTAAGATAAAAATGCATGGATGCTCAGTGCATCTCTAATACAACTAGAGTATGTCCCAAAGCAATGGAAAAGCACTTCTTCTTACTGAAGTCCATCAAGCTTCAGCATGATGGACGGGAGATCCGCCTACGCGATTGGCGGGACTTCCGGGGGCAATACACCCTCTTCCGCCGCAACGTGGAGGACTGAAACGAGGGTGACGAGCAGGCTCGCCTGCTCTCCATGCTGCCGGAAGCATGGATCAAGAGAGTCACCAAGGAGGAAGCCAAAGAGGCCAAGTCCAACCACACGGTCAAGATGATGCTCCCCAAAGAGTATCATACGAACGTGGTGGCTTGGACGAGGAAGAACGTGGCCCGGGATGTCAAATGGCACTCCCTGCGGAACGCTCTCCTCATCACCGTCTCGGGCGATCGCGAGAAGACCGCGATGTGGCGCCTTGACGAGTGTGACGTGAGCGGCCAGACCATCCGTCTGCAGGCCATCCCGGCGCGGATGAGCTGCGACGAGATCCTGGAGTGGGTTGGAGAGGAGGTACTCAAGGAGTACCGGAACCTCGGCCACACCCGCGGGTTGAGGCCCGGCGACCGCGACGTCAACTACGTTGGCGAGGGGCCTGGCTGGGAAGCTGCCATGCACCCAGCGGGAGCCGATGGCGATGAAGCTCTCGTCGACGATGACGACGACGATGAGCCCGCCGAGATGGCCGTTTGTGCCTTCGTGGCCCACAACGGCGCGGGGAGCAACCGGGGAAGCTGGAAGCCCCTGCAGCCGGGTTGGGAGAAGAAGGAGAAGAAGGACCCTCGTCGCATCGGCAGCCCTCCGCTGTCCTTTGGGGAGTTCATACGAGCTCACCCTCAGGGCTGTTTCGTGTGTTATGGGAGAAAGCAAGGCTTCAACCATGACCACCGAACATGCCCCATCCACCAGGCCGACACGGAGGCCTACAAGAAGGCGCACGGGTCGAAGAAGCGTGCACCTGCGGGTATCCGGGAGCCCAAAGTGGAGGTGGACAAGGACGAGCTCTCCAAGCTGATGTCGGTGGGGACCGAGTTAGCCAAGGAGATCCAGGAGATCAAGAGGAACTGGGTCCCCAGGTCGGACAACAAGAACAAGGAGAACAACCAGAACGACCAGAACAAGGACAAGAACAAGAAGCCTAGGAATAGGAGGAAGAAGGGTGTCAACGAGGTTGACGCGGAGGAGAACACCCCTACTTCCACAACCGACGCCCCTTAGCGGAGCCCCTGCAGCCAAGGGCCCCAGCTAGGGCGGTCGCAGGATGGTGTCGTGGGAAGCGCCACACCATCCCAATCGGGAGTCGGTAAGCACAAAGGGACTGCCGCGGGCGGAAGGCCCGGTCCGGCACCCGACAGTCGCGGTGGCGGGGTGAGGGCAAGTGAAGGCACGAACCCTTGCACCCGTCCATACTTCGCGACCAAGAATGTGTTTGATGTACTTCAAGATCTATCCGAGAGTATCGGAGGATCACCCGGACCGCAGCTGGATGCTGCAGATGGGCAGCCTGAGCCCATTGTCCACGACCTGCACCAGTCGCTTGTTGAGCTTCTGGAACGGCCGGAGATCCTGAGCTTGCACGCCGTGCGCCGAGTGGGGCGTGAGCGGCAGTTGCACCTTAAGGTCCGTGCCTTATGCGGGGAAGTGGAAAAGGTCTTTGACGTGTTGGTCGACACGGGCGCTCAGGTCAGCTTGGTCAAGGCTGGCCTACTTCCGCCAGAGTGTTTGACCGACAGTCGGAAACCTGTCAGGCTGAAGGTGGCGAACGGCCAGTACATGGTGGGAGGCACGAAGGAAGCGGCCATTGGGCTGCAGTTGGTGAACCACCGTGAGCTGAGCCGCCCAGACCTCGGCAAGGAAATCCTCCTGCAAGGTCGCTTCTAGGAGGCTGAGATGGACTGGGACATGATCGTTGGGTACGACTTCATGATGGAGACGGACTCCGGCGTCCTCCCGGCCCAGGCCTCAATGACCCTGTACCAGGACGACCAGCTCTCATGGCTTTCGTCACCTGAGCACCATGTGGAATGCCAATGGATCCACCGGAACGCAATCAGCTCGGAGTGGCCGCGCTGGACACTGAGCCAACTGGGCCAGCAAACCAGGAGTACGGCGTAATGCCGGAAGTGGCGAGCCGAGTGGTTGCGGACCTGGGAGCCCCGGATCTGGCCCTGGATGCGTTCTCTTCAGGAACCTCCGCCCATCTTCGGGTGTGTGAGAAGTACTGGAGCGCCCAGGACTCCGCGTGGAAGAAGCACTGGGGTCTGCATCAGGGCTTGATGTGGATCCATTGCCCCCGTTGGGACATTCCAAGAGCGATAGCGAAGATTCGCAAGGACCGCTCCAAGGCAGTGCTGGTTGTTCCTATGGGATGCACCGAGGAGGAAAGTACCCGACATTGGGTAGTCTCATTGACCAACATGACCTTAAACAAGGTCGTCCTACCGGCTGGAGAGAGTGTCTATCAGGACGCTAAGGGACAGCCCATGCCACCCCAGAGATGGCCAACGGAATTCCACTATGTGGATGGGGGCCTTGATCAGGCCGACACCACAGATTTCGTGTGTGTCAACCGCATCATAGCAGAGCCATGGCGGCAATGCTTTGCGGTTCCCCCTGTTGACATCGGAGAATCGGAAGACCCCCTCACTGAAGAGGAGTTGGATATGGTTCAGGGGTATATGGATCAGCCCTTTCACGACTGGGGAAACCAGCGTGAGGGCAAGGGCCAGGACAAAGCCTGGTGGGAAGTGGACTCGATCGTGTCTGGTTCCTATGATGGGAACACCTTCGTGCAGAGGGTGCTGGACCACCTGTCCAGCCAGGACGAGCCAATCGGGGGTAACCCACCCACCTACGGCGATCTGTTCCGAGGCAAGACCAGAGATGGCCCTTTGGGCCACCTGGGAAGACCACCTGAGCCGAAACCGAGCGGGGTCGCTACCCCTCAAGTAAGCTCAGTGGTCCAGGTGCCCGGAAAAGCCAAGGCGGAGTCCGATGATTGCCCCAAGATTCAGGCATTGAGGGCCAGGCTGAAGCAGAAGTATGGGGATACCTTCCTCAGCGGAAAGCCTGTGTCTCCCCCACCGGTGCGTGGACCGTATGGCAAGGCCAAGATACGACTGAAGCAGGACCCCCGTGTGTATCGGCACCGGGAGTTTGCCCTGAGGGGCGAGAGGAAGGAGGCCATGGAGAAGATCCTCCGTGACTTCATCGAGAGAGGCTGGCTCGAGCCGTGCCACTCCGAGTGGGCCTCTCCATGCTTCGTCGTCCCCAAGAAGGTGGCCGGAGAGTGGCGGCTCGTGGTCGACTACCGCGGCCTAAACGCCCAAACGCAGCACGACAGCTATACGCTGCCCCTCATTGAGGACATGCTGCAAAAACAACACCGGCGGAGGATCTTCACGGTGATTGACCTGAAACATGGTTATCATCAGATGCCTCTCGCCGAGGAGTCCCGTGCCTGCACAGCCATGAGCACCCCACTTGGACCTCTCCAGTGGAAAGTGATGCCCATGGGCGTTACCAACGGCAATGTGGCTTTTCAGCGGATGCTGGAGAACCTGCTTGAGCCGGTGCGTGACTGTGCGGACCCCTTCGTGGACGACGTGATCATCGCGTCCGGGGACCCCAGTATGAGCTACGAGGAGCTCCTGGAGGCACATGAGAGGGACGTCACTGGAATGCTGGACCTTCTGGTTCGGCACAAACTCACGGGCAGCAGTGACAAGGCCACCATTGCGGTAAGCGAGGTGGTCTTCGCTGGCCACGTAGTCGGGAACGGGCAGCGAAAGCCCATACCTGGCAAGGTGGCTGCGATCGAGCACTGGGAAAAGCCCAAAACGGTCTCTGAGCTAGGGGCGTATCTGGGGTCCTGCAACTACTACTCCGGGTATATCAAAATGTATGCCGAGTATGCAGCCCCCATGACGACCATGCTCAAGGGCAACCGAGAGGAGACCAAGAAGGGGTCCAAGAAGGCTCTGGTCTGGGATGCTGATTCCGACCGTGCCTTTGAGGGGATGAAGCAGGCGCTGCTATCCGCAGTGGGTCTGCACCTCCAGCATCCCGACCGAGGGTTCGCCCTGCGCACCGACGCTTCGGACTACGCCGTTGGCGCTGTGTTGGAGCAAGTGCTTGACGATGGGAGGCACGTGCCCGTGGCCTTCTGGAGCCAAGTGCTGGCGGAAGGCCAGAGACGGACGTGGACGCCCCGAGAAAAGGAGGCGTATGCCATCGTCATGGCTCTCAGGAAATGGGCTGGGTACATAGCCCTCCATCCCGTCACCGTCTGCACCGACCATCAGAGTCTGCAGTCGTGGCACAAGGAGCACGTGGACACCCCCTCTGGTCCCGCCTCCCGACGGGCAAGATGGCATGAGACCTTGGCCAAGTTCGACCTCACGGTTGTGTATGTTCCCGGAAAGGACAACACCGTGGCGGACTGCCTCAGCAGGTGGGCCTATCCCGCCAGCAAGGGCATGACAGACGTGTCTGCCCATGGCGATGAGGCTGAGACCGCTGAAGCCAAGAGGATCATTGAGATGGAGCGCCTGATGGAGGAGGAGGGTGTAAAATGCTTCGTCGTCATGGCTGCGGAAGCCCCCCTCGGAACGAGGATGGGCAGAGCGGTCATAGTACTCGCCCCTGATGGAGCTGAGTCCGACAAGCACCTCTTCCCTGAGTCTTGCCTCCAGGACGACTGGACCGACGACTACGCCAAATCTGAGGCCTTTCAGGCCGAGTATAGGGCTGTGACCGACCCTGACGACGGGCAGAAGTGGCCAAAGGGGCTGACTGAGGAAGATGGCAAGCTCTACCGGAATGGTAAGCTGCTAGTACCAGAGTCCCGGGTGCTCGAGCTTTGTGAAGCTTGGCACCACCACATGCTGCACCCAGGGGTCAAGAAGCAAGCCCTTGACATGCAGCGCCGGTTCGAGGTCGACCAGATCAATCTCTACACCGCCATCAAGAAGGTCAGGAAGGGTTGCTCGGTCTGTCAGGCCGTCAGGAACGTCAAGGGGGAAGCCCAATGGACCCCGGTTCCTGACCAGCCCATGGAGAGCGTGGCCATGGACGTCTTCTCCATGCCCGAAGTGCACATTGGCAAGGAGACCTTTGACTGTGTGGTTCTTTGTGTGGATCGCCACAGTGGCTACGTAGTAGCCGTTCCGGCACGCAAAAAGGGGTTGCTTGCCAAGGAAGTGGCAGTCATGATGATTCGTCATTGGCTGACTTTCTTTGACATCCCCCGCACCATTTGCAGTGACCGAGGGCCGAGCCGAAGTGGCTGGACGGCAGCTGTTTGAGAAGCTGCGCAAGATTCACATCACCAATCCACGTGGGAACTGGTTTGAGGAGATGTGGCCTGCTCTGAAGGCCCATCATGACACCCCCACGCCGGGTGGTTTGTCCCCTCACCAGATTCTGTTCGGCAGGGACCCCCTGGGTCGGGGACTTCCCTTGTCTGGTGATGGCATGGCTATGGACGCCAAGGAATTCTTCGCGCGGCAGGAGGCAAGGGCGCGTGACATCCGCCAGCAGCTCGAGAAGGAGCATGCTGAGCGTCAGAAGTCTTCCCCATGCTCGACAGCACAGAAGTTCAGGGTGGGAGACCCGGTGTGGGTGATCAGACCCCGCCCTATGGGCACCGACCGCACCAAAACCTGGTTCACACCCGGAGAGGTGGTCCGCAGGATTGGTGAGGACACCTACCGCATCAAGGTGGGTCACGGACAGTTCCGGGAGCGCCACGAGAGTCAGCTCCGTGTGCGGGAACCCGACCTCCGTGGCCAACATGTGTCCCTGAGCTATGCCGCACATGAGGCTGATTCCGACGACGACTATGCTGAGCAGGACGACTACACTGTCGAGAGGATCCTGGCTCAGCGTCCGAACGCCTCGGCACCCGGAGGCCTGGTGTTCAAAGTTCGTTGGCGAGGCTTTGGGCCGTCCCACGACACCTGGGAACCCGTCTCCTCGTTCGTGCCGCGGGTTAACACTCCCTTCATGGAGTACATCCGCAGGCACAAGACCAAGATCCACGTCTCGGACTTGGCAGCACTCGTCCGGGCGATTGCAGCCAGGCGTGCCTGATCAGCGCCCTGAGCTCTCCCCTGATGCAGTTTGAGCGCTTGTGTGGTCGACGGATCGTCCCTCACTTGCTTCCTCCCTTACATCTTTCGGTGACCTGCCATCAGAGCGGCCATATACCCCCCCCTGCTGAATCCAGAGGAGGATGGCCCCTCCTTTTCACTTCTATTAGTCACTCCCCCCCTGCTGAATCCTTGGGAAACCAGGTAGGGCGACTGACCTCAATTTTTCTGAGCTCTTGGGGCCTTGAAGCCCATACGACATTGCGCAACGGATGCCGCTGTCATTTTTTTGGTGTGTGGTCTGGTTCCATGGCACTTGCGGAATCCAGACCAGTCGACGTGTGTCTGCAGACTATATATGGCCTGAACTCAGGCGTTTTCCTGTCCACCCTCCTGCATCTGCCTTATCCTAACCGGGGCGTGGTTTGGCGCTCTGTTCGGAGTGTGTTTACACGCCTATTACCCCGCTTATTGCTTGTTTTTCTGCCCCCCAGGATATGTGCATTTGTGTGTTGGCCCATCACCGAAAGGTGGACTGTTTTCCCCCTGATGGGATACGAATCGAATACGATGGCGCCTTGAGTCGCCGTGTACATGCTCTTACATAAGGTCCAGCCTGGACCAGTACCTAAGTACAGATTCTTCTGTTTGAGTGCCTGTGATACCGTGTGCCCTAGTAACTGTGATGTGGAGATCCTGATGGCGCCAGGCGGGAAGCCCAGTTGCCTGAATGCACTCCCAGCGGTCCGCCACTGTCAGTCCCAGTGTGAGCCTACCGACTCGCAGACGCACTTGCAGTTGGGTGGTGGCCTCCGGTGCTCCTGACCTCGGTCAGTCTGCCTGGGAAACTGGTGGTTTGAGGAGTCGACGCCTCCGCCCACACTGCATGAGGACTCCCTCATGTATGGCCTTCGTGGTAATAGGGCGAGGGAAAAGACGGCCTTGATGCCCGATCCCTTAAGGAGGAGCTCGTTCGGCTGTACCACTCTGGACTCGCGTCGTGGATATGGACATGGTGCGCCAAAGGAAGGACCCGTGGGGACTCTCCCCCAGCCGGCGGGCCTTGGGAAGCTTGGGGTAGCCTGATGGATATTTGTGGTCGCTTTCGACCTGTGGGACCACCTCGGTCGTCGTGTGACGCCTATGTTTGTCGGATTTGGGCAGCCTAACCGACAAATCAGCCTGAAGTGAGGATGTGACGTCCCCCCCCCTCAGGGGATGGTCCTGGGTACCCGCTGCCATGCTTGGGTGTTATCGAGCCCCCCCCAGGGTTTGCTCTAAGGAGGGGGGTGAAGCGGTACCCAGAACCCCATGACCATGGTGGGGTATACAACCGGTCTCCGTGTGCCCACTAACCCCATGTACGGAGGGGAAGACGCCCGGTGAAGCCCGGTGAGAGCCCGGCAGGAGCGTGTCCCTTGCCGTAAAGCCCCCGTGACGGCATTCCGGCCACTACGGGCATGTTACCATGTACCGGCAAACTGCCATTTGCCGGTATCTTCTTATTCCACGCCAATCTGCCCCGCACCACCTTCGGCCGTCGATTCGGCAACCTAACCCTAACAACAGATGTAGGTAAGACGTGTTTGTGTGAGAGATCTGGACATTTCAGCTATTAGCGGCCGCATCGGCAACCGATGCGTCGCCCGCTGAGATTTACACATCAGAATATCAGGAATCAACAGGGTTTTATTTTCATATTGTTTCCGTAAATTTTCACGCTTCCGTTCTGATGATCAATGTTTTGACTGCTGGCGGTTGGCTCGCGACTTTACCGTAACCGCCAGTTTAACTGTTATCTACAGACATTTTAGCCCCATCCGTGACGAAGACTCTAAAGTCTTCAGGAATTGCATTGATGCATCTGCAATTTTCACATTGTACACTCCCAACCTTAATCCAAATTTTTCAGGATGTCGAAATCAGATTTTCGACTTCGACATCCCCGCACTTGATTTGACCTCTTTCGAGTGGACCTTCGTGCTTCCCTATGCAAGAATCAACTTTCCTTTTGTCTTGCCCTCCATTTGTCTTAGAGATATGGGCAAAACAAAGTTGATTCGTGAGGCCACTTGTGAGGGTCATATCTCGTGCCGTTTGCGAGCAATGACAATAAGGAAACGTGGGATGTATTCACAATACTCCCGACGTAATTTAGGAAGCTTTATACGCCTTGTGTCTCCACACGTGCGCGCTAGCGTAAGGGATCATGGTCAAGAGGGTAGAGTTTGCGTTAGAACTCTTTGGCCATGATATTGCGTGCGTTAAGATAACTTTCGAGTGTAGCGCGCAAGTGTTGGTGTTGCATAGGAATTTTCTTTGAGTTCCTATGAGCGATTGACACAAGGTTATGCCCTTGGAGGGGCATGACATATCGTGGGGGGAGCTACCTTTTTGGGCAATATGTGGTATGTGCCATGTGTTGTATTGCGTGCCCATTTGGCGGGTTTGGCTAAGAGCGATACACCCACCAATGGACCTCAAATTGCACGAGGCCCTTCCTCATACTCCCCACGATCAATTGCAAGCCTAACCTTCGTGGAGGGAAGCTTGTGTGGCGATCCCAAAGCGATGCGTTGGGAGCAAGGTGTGTGTTTTGCAATTTTCCATATTTTCATGTGCCCACTTGGGAAGTAGCGCTCGTGACCTTTCAAAGCGCCCCAAGTGAAGCACATATGGGGAATCGAAGGTCATTGGTGTCAAGTCATTGTGTTTAGAAGGATTGGTCGATTACTCAATCCAAGCCGAAGATATTATAATATATTTGTGCGCCTTTCAAGGCACTTTTGGGTGTTTTTTCGCCAATATTGCTCTTTTTTGCCGGTCATGATGTCAAGTGGCGACCGTGTATCTCAACGTTGCGCCCAATTGACATCATGACCCAAGTATGTTATGAGGGTACATACTTCGGTGCCCAACATATCTTTTACCCGGCGAATAACTCCTCTTGGGCTGGGCATAGCGTGGCCGCCATGTTGGCGATTTGGGACTATCCCAAATCATGGGCTCACTTGGCGACCCTGCCATTCCCAAAACCGGAGGAGTTGGACGACGCCCAAAAGATATGTTGGACGCATATGACTTGATACCAATCCTATGGCACACTCCGGTCGAAGTCGGGCATGTGCCTCATTTGCCCCAACCATGAGTGTGCGCATTTTCGGCCATTTTGAGCAGTTTTCCATATTTTCTGCCCGCCGTGCCCCATGTTCAGCCTCCTCGTGCACGCCGGACGCATGGACCAATGGACCATATATGACATGGGTGATATGGACATTGGTCCCCATGGCTTGCACACCACGTGGGCGAAGCGGAGCAACCTTCGTTAAGGTGCTAGCCCAAAGTGAGTGTGGACAATTTTGCCATTTTGGCATTTGTGGACCCAATTGGGATTGTCACCACGCCAAGTGGCATGGAGATCTTCGGGCGCCAAGTGCATGGGAGTCTCTGTTGGACTCCCGGTGGATGGCGTATGGAATGGCGGATCCGATCTCCTAGCCGGCGTGGAGTTATACTATTGGGAGCACCCCCGAATTTTGGCTGATTTCGAGCAGCCAAAATGACCCCCTTTTGGGACCCCAATTTCACCCCCCCGTGTGGTCAGTTGGCGGCCCCATATCTCTTTGCCCATGAGCAGCCCGGACTCAATTCCAAGTTGTACACTCAGATATTAGTCCTAGGTCCTGCCTCCTATCCTGTGAGCCATTGGCCTTGCCCTGGCCTGGCGAGCCACACGTGAGAATGATGCCAATTTTGGTGATTTTGGCATCATGACCCCACTTGACGAACCCGTGGTGCCCTGATGCCGGGACCTCAGAGGGAAAATGTTGTTGGGTGAGGGCTCCAGGGAGTTGGTACTGAAAGGGCATAGGGTCAGTTGCCTCGTCCCTACCTCTGGCGGGTCCTGAAGAGGGTCAATTTTGGAGAATTTTGAGCTAGTATCAGCTTGGGCTGAAACAGCCCATTTTCAGCTACCAACTCCTAGGGGATAATGGCGGGGCCATGTCTCTGGCTCAGAGGGGATTTGGGACCTGTCGTTAGGGGAGCATGGGGAGCCACTGTTGGTTGGCCTTGGAGCCCCTTGGTTCCCAGGAAGTCGCCTCTGGCTGGGCGGGACACCCCCCCTATTGGCAGGGTTTCAGGGTCCGGACTGAGCAGGGCATGGGTTGTGTTTGAGCCCCCGCCCCCACCAGCCACTGAGAGGGTCGGACCTGGGATTGGGATATGTGTTGGGACTAAGTGTCTATTGTCCTGTGATGCCCTTACCCCAGTCCAGTCTTAACCCCATGTGTACATATCCTGATTTGTTGCTGTACATACTTTTGTTCCCTTGTTTCAGAGTGGCAAGGATCCTGAAACGCTTTGTCACATGACACGAGCGTAATGATGCCCCTGTGAGCGAAGTGCTTTGCCTGCCTGCTCACTTGTGCGTGTCCACCGCAGCGTCCCGTGGCCAGGCCCCCCACGGGAACGCGTCACTGCCTCAGTGCCCGGGCTGTGCGCACTGGGTTTCCTACTGTTGTGCGGCGTTTGTGTTTGGGTCCGGTTTGCGGTTGGGTGTGGGTTTTGTTAACCCCGCCAGTCCTGGCTGGGGTCTTGGGTGGGTGTGTTTGTGCACGGTTTGTGGTGTTGTCCCTCTAGTGTCGGCTGTTTGTGGTGTTCGTGGTTGGGCTTCGGTTTCGGCCTGCTTATGGGACGTGTGTGGTTTTGTGGGCGCCCCTGCTTGCCCCCCGCCGTTTCCGGTTCCGGCGTGCGGTGTGGGCGTGTGTGTTGGGCCTGGGTCTCGGCTGTGCCCAGCCCTTCTTGGCTGGGTTGTCGGGGTGTGTTTTTTGCGCTTTTGTTTTTTTTTGGTCCCGGGCTTTGTGGTCCCTGTCCCTCCATCCCCTTTCTTTCGGGCTGGGCTGGTGGCCCTCTTTTTTTTTTTTTCGTTTCTGTGTCCCTTTTTCCGGTGGGCCGCTGTTCCTGGCTTAGTAATGCTGGTTTTGGGTGGGTGGTCCCCCTGTGCCTCTTTCGGGGTCCTGTCTTCGGTGCCTTCTGGGGGGGGGGGGGGGTTGGCCGCCTCTGGTGGTGTTGGCGGGCGGTTTGGCGGCTGTGGGCTGTTTTCGCGCCTTTTCCCCCTCCCCCCTCCTTTTTTTTTCGGGGGGGGGGGGCTTGCCTGTTCCTCCCTCTGCCTCCCCTGGGCTGGCGCACGCACTGGCCTGCATTCAGTGTTGTCTTCCGGGCTGCTGTTTTCAGTTGCGTTCTGTTTGGCCGCGTTCCGGCCCCATGGGTCGGGTGGGCTATGTAGACGGTGGGCTCGGCGCCCCTTCTTGCCGGGTTAGGTCCTGGCTCTGCCGGCTGGGCAGCTGCGCCAGGCGGCTGCTTGTGGTTTTTGGTTAGGGGGCATGGGTTGTTCGTGTCCTTTCCCCTCTGCGGTGCAGGCTGTAATCTTCTGGGTGGTCCGCCACCGTTGTCGCCAGGCGCGCTGTGGCCCCGTGTGTGGCCTGCGGTGCTGGTGTGTGGCGTGCTGGCGCGGGGCCCTCCAGGGTGTGCGGTGGCTGGCTTCGGTTAGTCCTTCAGGTTAGGGTCAGTTGTGTCGTGTTGTGCCGCTCTGTGCCGCGTTGCGTCACGTCGTGCTGTGGCGCGTTGCACTGTGGCGCGCTGTGGTGCGGTGTGCCGTGGTCTCGCGTGGTGCCGCGGTGGGTCAGTGGAGGTCAGCCTGGCCTGTGTCGTGGTGCGGAGTGCGGGCCGGAGTCTGGCTGGCTGGTGGCTGGGGGGTGCGGTTAGGTGTGGGTGTCTCGCTGGGTCCGTGCTGTGGGGGCTTGGGCGTGCCGCTCGGGCTGGTGGGTCGGGTAGGTCGATCGCGTGACGGTCCGTGGGGTTGCCCTCCCTGGGGGCCTGTGCCTTGGTCCCGTGTCCTCTGGGGGTTTCGGTCCCTAGTCCTGGGTGCCCCGGCCGTGCCTTCGTCCTCTTCCGGTGCCTGTGAGGTGGCCCTTGTGGTGGCCGGGGTCGTCGCCTGGCGGTGACGGCGTGGTGGTGCGCCGTGCGGCGGCGTTCCCTGGGGCTTCCTCTGTGGGTGTGGCCTGTTCTCCCCGTGTAGGTGTGCCCTCCATTCTCCGTGTGGTTTCCGGTGGCCGGTGGGTCTGCGCTGGTGTGATCCGCATGGCGTCCGATGTTTGCTTCGGTGGTGTGTGTTGGGGGGTGCGCCCCCGGGTGTCGTGGGGTGTTTGGTGGGGGTGGGGCGGCGCTGGTCCCCCCGTCGTGGTGTGCCCTTCCTGGGTGTGGGTCGTGGTGCCTGCCGTGGTGCCCTTTTCCTCCGTGTCTTGGTCCCCGCTCCCGCCCCTTCCTGGTTCTTGGGTGGTTTCCTGCCCCCATGTGGTGTCGCTTCCGGCGTCCTGTCCCTGCGAGTGCCTGCCCTCACTTGGGGCCCCTCCGTGCCCTCTTGCCTGAGTGCTCCTTGGTGCCCCTTGCCCTTCCCTTGCCCTTGTCCTGCCCCTTCCTGGTGTGGTGGTGGCGGGAGGGGCGGGGTGGGGAGGGGGCGCCGGCGGCCCAGGCCTGGGGTTGGTGGCCTGGAGCCACTGGCGGAGGGCTTGGGGGGTGTAGGGGGGGCGGAGGCCCTGGACCGCATTGCGGAGGAGGGCCTCCCATGCCGCTTGCGGCATGATGGCCTCCGAGCGGCTTCGTTGGGGTTTGCGGGGGTGCGGGTGCGCACCTCCTCAAAGGTATGCACCATGTGCACCCCTTCGTGCCTTCCCGCTCCCCTGGCCCACTTCACCCAGCGGCGGAGCTCCTGCAGAGCGGGGGGAGACCACCAGGCGAGGTGGGCGGGGGCCCGGAGGGGGTTTGGTTTGGTTTGGTTTGGGTCAAGGCCTGTGCCGGACGCCCTGGCCCATGGTCAGCACTCGCCTTTGTGCCGACACGACTGGGCTAGGCGAATCGCGGTTGTCCGGTCCCAAGGCCTGCCGGACTGTTGACCGCCCCCGTACCCCGTGGTGGCACACACGGGAGGGAGATGCCGCCGTGCCTGTGTGTGTGGCGCGCGCGGGGCAGGAGGGCGGGGCGTGCATGCTGGTGGCGCTCGCAGGGCATGACGGGTCACACGGCTGCGCCGCGCCTGGCCCTGCCCGCTGGCGCCGGTGCCGCTCCAGTGTTTCTGGTTTCCCCCGCTGCGGCTTGGTCCGTCCGTGTCGCCGCTTGTAGTGGCGTCCCGGCTGTTCGTGTGGTCGTCGGGTGTGAACCAGGGTCCGCCACCACCGGGCCCTGGCTGCTTGTGGTGGAGGCGCGTCGGGGGGGGGGGGGCGTGTGGGGGGTTGTGTGATGCCTGGTGCTCCAGGCCCCGGCAGGGAGGCCATGGGAGCCTGACGCTGAGCCCGCCGGGGGAGTGTTCGGACTGGACACGCCGCCTCCCGGTCATTGACATGCTGCCAGCGGCCCCACGACTGCATGAGGCACGGGGGCGCGCTCCCTGGGCGCTCGACTGGGGGGGTCCACACCTCCTGACTGCTCTAGGCACTGGTGGTGTTGTCGTGGACTGGACCATCCGCCCACGGCGCTGAGGGACGGCAGGAGGAGGGGCTCCAGGGCGCGCTGAGCGCTGCCCTGCCCTGGAGCCTGCCCGGGCTCGGGGCCTGGGTGGCGGTGCTACTGCCCGCGTAAACGGGGGGGCCCAGAGGGCACACCACCCGAGTGACCGCTCCGTTTGGAAGGGGGAGGGGGGGGCAGGGGTCGGCAGGTGGCTGTCTGGCCTCCAGGGGTCGCCCACAACTGAACTGGAGTGCACGGGGCTGTGCTGGCCTGGGCGTCTGTGATGAAGTTGGAGGGGCACGCGCACACCTGGAGGTTCCCTAGGCAGGCCGCTCAAGGGATACCCACAGCAGTCAATCTGCGAGCCCTTCACAGCCTCCACTTTTTAGGCCCTGAGGGCGCCGACTCCGTGCACCTCTCCTGTCGGGGGGCAGGCTGGGGGGGGGGGGGTAGTGGTGGTTGGGTCTACCTGCTCACTTGTTTGGGAGAGGAGGACCACCTGCTGGGTTACCATGCGGGTCCCAGATCCCAACATACCCATCGTTCGGCGTCCGCTCCCTGTCCGAGAGGGGAGGGACCTTGATCACCATGTGACGGCCTGCAGTGAGGGTGCGGGGGTGCGAGGGCATGCTGGGGGGGGGGGGGGGGGGCTGTGCTGGGCCTGCTTTCGGCCCCATTTCTGTTGGGGGGGGGGGGGGCAGCAAAAGGCCTGCTCCCCTGTTTCCTGGTCCCCAAGGGGGACCAGCCCACGGCCTGCACCCTCGCTTTGTG
This sequence comes from Eutreptiella sp. 'Long Island Sound 2002', assembly GCA_964036045.1. Classification (NCBI taxonomy): domain Eukaryota; phylum Euglenozoa; class Euglenophyceae; order Eutreptiales; family Eutreptiaceae; genus Eutreptiella; species Eutreptiella sp. 'Long Island Sound 2002'. The sequence goes on along the minus strand of OZ038398.1, from coordinate 8,073,423 downwards.
GTGGCTGAAATTTGGGCCGACAAGGCCCGGAGGGGGGAGGGGTCCGTGCCCGGGGTCCTGGAGCGGCGCGGGGAGGACGTGGACCTGCGGTGGTGGCGGGGGTGGCGGTGCCTGGGGGAGCGGGAGCGGCGGCCGCGGGGGCTGGGGTTGGAGGACGGGTACGGGCGGAGGGGGGAGCGGGAGGGGGAGGTGGACATGGGGCGGCGGTAGCGCGCTCGCTGGCGTCCGGGGGAGCGGGAGTGGTGGTGGCGGGGGCTGGGGGTGGTGGATGCGTACGGGCGGCGGGGGGAACGGGGAGCCCGGCGGGGCATGTGGGGGGAGGGGGAGGTGGACGTGGGGCGGCGGTGGCTTGCCTGGCTGCGTCCGGGGGAGCGGGAGTGGTGAAGCGGTACCCAGAACCCCATGGCCAGGTTACGGCATACAACCGGTCTCCGGTCCACTAACCCCCATGCACGGCGTGTTCCGTGCCGTGAAGCCCCGCATCGGCATCCGATGCACCGCCAGCGGAGATTTGTGTATCAGAATATCAGGAATCAACAGGGTTTTATTTTCATATTGTTTCCGTCAATTTTTATGCTTCCGTTCCGATACTCACTGTTTTGACTGCTGGCGGTTGGTTCGCGACTTTACCGTAACCGCCAGTTTAACTGTTTATAATGGAAATTTTAACGTTATCCGTCACGAAGGCTCCAAAGTCGCCAGGAACTGCATGGATGCTTCCGCAATTTTCATAATTAATACTCGCAACCTTAATCCGAATTTTTCAGGATGTCGAAATCGGATTTTCGACTTCGACATCCCCGCACTTGATTTGACCTCTTTCGAGTGGACCTACGTGCTTCCGTATGCACGAATCAACTTCCCTTTTATCCTGCCCTCCATTGGTCTTAAAGATATGGGCAAAACAAAGTTGATTCGTGAGGCCACGTGTGAAGGTCATATCTCGTGCCGCTTGCGAGTATTGACGATAAGGAAACGTGGGATGTATTCACAATACTCCCGACGTAATTTAGGAAGCTTCATATGCCTTGCGTTTCTACACATGCGCGCTAGTGTAATGGATCATGGTCAAGAGGGTAGAGTTTGCGTTATAACTCTATGACCATGATATTGCGTGCGTTAAGATAACTTTCGAGTGTAGCGCGCAAGTGTTGGTGTTGCATAGGAACTCTCCTTGAGTTCCTATGAGCGATTGACACAAAGTTATGCCCTTGGAGGGGCATGACATATCGTGGTGGGAGCTACATTTTTGGGCAATATTTGGTATGTGCCATGTGTTGTGTTGCGTGCCCATTTGGCGGGCCCATTGCTCCAAGACAAGCCCGCCAATGGACCTCATATTGTGCAAGCCTCTTCTCCGTACTCCCTACGGTCAATTGCAAGCCTAACCTTCGTGAAGGGAAACTTGTGTGGTGATCCCGAAGCGATGCGTTGGGAGCAAGGTGTGTATTTTACATTTTTCCATATTTTCATGTGCCCACTTGGGAAGCAGCGCTCGTAACCTTTCAAGGCGCCCCAAGTGGAGCACATACGTGGGATCGAAGGTCATTGGTATCAAGTCATTGTGTTTAGAAGGATTAAGTGATTGCACGATCCAAGCCAAAGATATTATAATATAATTATGCGCCTTTCAAGGCACTTTGGTTTGTCTTTGTGCCAATTTTGCCATTTTTGGCCCGTCATGATGTCAAGTGGCGACCGTGTATTTCAACGTTGCGCTCAATTGACATCATGACCCAAGTATGATATGAGGGTACATACTTCGGTGCCCAACATATCTTGGACCCGGCGAATAGCTCCTCTTAGGCTTGGCATACCGTGGCCGCCATGTTGGCGATTTGGGACTATCCCAAATCATGGGCTCACTTGGCGACCCTGCCATTCCCAATACCGGAGGAGTTGGGCGACGCCCCAAAGATATGTTGGACACATATGACTTGACATCAATCCTATGGCACACTCCGGTCCAAGTCGGGCACGTGCCTCATTTGCCCTAACCATGAGCGTGCGCAATTTTGGCCATTTTGAGCATTTTTCCACTTTTGCTGCCCGCCGTGCCCCATGTTCTAACCTTCGTGCACGCCGGACGCATGGACCAATGGACCATATATGACATGGGTGTTATGGGTAATGGTCCCCATGGTCCACACACTACGTGGGCGAAGCGGAGCCGCCTTCGTTAAGGCGCTAGGCCAAATTGAGTATGGGCAATCTTGCCATTTTTTCATTTGTGTGCCCAATTTAGATCGTCACCACGCCAAGTAGCATGGAGATCTTTGAGAGCCAAAGGCATGGGAGTCTCCGTTGGACTCCCGGTAGATCACGTATGGAATGCCGGATCCGATCTCCAAGCCGGCGTGGAGATATACTACTGGGAGCACACCGAATTTTGGCTCATTTCAAGCAGCCAAAATGACCCAATTTTGGGACCCCAATTTCCCCCTTCCGTGTGGTCAATTGGCGGCCCCATATCTCTAAGCCCATAAGGAGCCCGGACCTAAATCCAAGTTGTACACTCAGATATAAGTCCTCGGTCCTGCCTCTTACCCGGTGAGCCATTGGCCTCACCTTGGCCGAGCGAGCCGCGCGTGGGAATGACGCCAATTTTGGTGGTTTTGGCATCATGACCCCACTTGACTCATCCGTGTTGCCCTGATGCCGGGACCTCAGAGGGAACCAGGTTGGGTGAGGGCTCCAGGGAGTTCGTACTCGAAGGGCATAGGGTCAGTTGCCTCGTCCCTACCTCTGGCGGGTCCGGACGAGGGGTCAATTTTGGAGTTTTTCAAGCCAATTTCGGTTTGGGCTGAAACAGCCCATTTTCAGCTACCAACTCCTGGGTGATAATGGCGGGGCCATATCTCTGGCTCAGAGTGGAGTTGGGACCTGCCGTTAAGGGAGCATGGGGAGCCACTGTCGGTTGGCCTTGGAACCCATTGGTTCCCAGGAACTCGCCTGTGGCTGTGCGGGACACCTCTCCCATTGGCAGGGTTTCAGGGTCCGGACTGAGCAGGGCATGGGTTGTGTTTGAGCCCCCGCCCCCATCAGCCACTGAGAGGGTCGGACCTGGGATTGGGATATGAGTCGGGACTGAGTGTCTATTGTCCCTTGATGCCCTTACCCCAGTCCAGTCTTAACCCCATGTGTACATATCCTGATGTGTTGCTGTACATACTTTCGTTCCCTCTTTGCAGAGTGGCAAGGATTCTGAAACGCTTTGTCACATGACACAGGCGTATTGATGCCCTTGTGAGCGTAGTGCCTTGCCTGCCTGCTCACCTGTGCGTGTCACCGCAGCGTCCCGTGGCCGGCCCCCCACGGGAACGCGTCAAAAGCGTTTCACCGCCGCGGGGTTACCCAGCCCTCGCGTGCCACTCGGGGCCACCAACCCCGAGCAGCGCGTCGCAGCAGCGCGGCGCAGCTCGCAGCTCGCAGCGCAGCGCAGCGTCTCGCAGCGCAGCGCAGCAGCTCGCAGCGCCACTCAGCGACAGCGCCGAGTTCGTCACGGAGCCCGCAGCGCCGTCCAGCGCATCGCCCTGACCGCGCAGCAGCCGTGAAAGAGGTGCACAGACCAGGACTCCTGCATCAGCCCCATCGGCCGACCCGGAGTCCCAACGGCCGACCAGCAAGGCCGCGTCAACCACCTCCACAACCACCGGCTGACCAGCACCAGCCGCACTTCCAATCCAGTGCTGCAGCACCCTCCTCAACAACCACAACCAGTTCGTTGAGTTGAACGAGTGCACATCAAGGACTTCAAGATCATCTACGCCCCCGCTGCCATGGTGAATTGGCAGGAAGCGGGCAGGACGTGGCCGCGGCCCCACCCCCATGCAGCACGCCTGCTGCGTGGGTTGGTTTGGGACCAGCATTACCGCCACAGCAACCCCCAGTGCGAAGGGGGCATGCCCAGGAGCTTCGAGCTCCGCACGGACATCGCCCCCGACCGCCTGCAGGCCGTGGAGGACTGGCTGCGGGCGGAGGGGTACGAGTACCGCCACCAGCAGAGGCGCTGGAGGGCGTGGACCCGGCCGGACAGGCCCGGGGAAGGGCTGCGTCCCGACGGGATTGAGGAGGACGAGGAGCCCAACGCCTACCCGTCGGGCGCCTCGATCAACGTCTCCCTGTGGGACGTGATCGAGAAGAAGTTCCCGGAACCGGGGAACGAGCGCAGGCTGCAGGGCAGCAGCAGCGCGTCTCCGGCGACGGAGAAGAGGTCCGCCGGGGACAAGAAGAGGGACCGGAGGTGGCGGGAGTACCAGGAGTCCCTGGCTGCCGAAGCCGCCCAAGGCGCCAAGGGCGGAACCCCAACCCCCAGTCCCCAACGGCCCAATGGTGGACACCACCCCGGCTCCACCACCCTTGGCGACTACATCCAAGTCGCCAAGCAGACCCAGGCCAAACCCCGTCCGCTGCTCCTGAGGGCCCGGCAGGCCTCAGCAGGCCCCAGCAGCGACATCGAGTCGGCCCACCGCGGGAGGACGCCGGCCGACCAGGCCAGCTCGAGCAGCAGCGTCGCTCCCGAAAGGGACGTGGCGCGCGCCTGTGAGCGCGCCTGTGGGGTGCCCTGCAACCGTCGGGTTGCCCGGCAACGGGCCAAGCAGTACAGCGCTGCTGTGGAGGGCGCCGCCGGCATCGCCCAGGAGGAAGCTGCGCAGTGGGCGCATGGCATGGCCATCCACACCCAGACCGTGGCGGCCATTGCGGCTGGACTCACGGCCGTGGCCGCCCATGGGGTAGCGACTGCCCAGGTCAACGGTGAGTTGGCGGCAGCCGACGAGGAAGCCCGCCTGACGCAGGAGGCCATTGCCTGCAAGGAGGCCGAGGTGAAGGCGCTGGGGGAGGCGCTTGCCCAAGAGAGGGCAAAGAAGGAGGCGGAGGAAAGGGCCCACGCCGAAGCGACGGCTAAGGCCCAGGAGGACGCCGCCAAGAAGGAAGCCATCGAGGCCGCGCGACGGAAGGTCGCTGAGGAGAAGGCCAAGACGGAGGCGGAGCTGGCGGCGTTGGAGGCGCAGAAGGCGCAGCTGCTGCAGGCCCGGGAAGCAGAGGCGGCTCGTGCTCGGGAAGAGGCCGAAGCGCGAGCTGCCGCAGCCACCGCCGCCGCAATGGAGGAGGCAGAGGCCAAACTCCGCCACGAGACTCCCCCGGGAGGATCGCGAGTGGACACCCTTCGAAGGCTTTTCGAAGGGGACGCCTCCTCCAGGATGAAGCTGGATGAGGCGGACACGGGCAGCAGTGGGAGCGGTAGCACCACCGCCCGTCGACGGAGGAAGGGCAAGGGGAAGACCCCTGAGAGGCCGCGGAGGCCAGCGGGTGGGTACCCCCACGACAGTGACCCCTTCTTCACCGCCAGTGACGGGGATGAACGAGGCCGTCGACATCGCCAAGTGGTGGCTTGGACGGGCGGAGGTGGCGGAGACGTCCCCATGGAAGGTGAGGATGAGGATCCCCCTCCTCCCTACCGGAGCTCCGAGTCCTCCGTGACCGAGACGCCCAGGTGGGGCGACATGGACGAGGATGACGACATGGACTTCGGCATCACGAGGAGGCGCCCATCCTCGGACCCACCGAGGCGACCCGGCGGAGACCCACCGGGACCCCCTGGCGGAGGACCTTCAGGACCCCCTGGAGGACGCCCACCCAGTGGACCCCCGGGAGGCGGACCACCTGGCGGGGGAGGACCCCCTGGACCGGGCGGACCCGGCGGAGGCCCTCCTGGAGGACCCCCTGGGGACCCCGACGACCCACCAGGGAACGGCGACCCGGATGCCACCTGGTGGTGGATTGTCTACCTCCGCAGGAGAGTCCAGTTGCTCGAGCTGGAGGTAGACACGGGCAAGAGCGAGACGGCTCGCATCTCCACGGTCGCCGCGCGCGCGCAGAAGGACCTGGACATCGCCAGGGCCGAGACCAAGTCGCTGACCAACGTCGTCAGCGGCCTGCAGGAGAGGCTGGATGCGCTGGAAGCCCGTGGGAGAGTCGGCAGCGACCACCCACCCCTGGAGTCTGGCTCGTCGGACGACGGCTGGGGACCCGGACCAGGTCCAGGCAGACCCCACGCCCCCGGCGGAGCCCCCAGGAGTCGCCCCAGCGCCAGTGCCCCCTCTCTCACCGCCCCCTCTCACCACAGCGCGGGCCGCCGCAACGAGCGCGTGCCGCCCGGCAGTGGCAGTGAGGAATGGCGCGATGAGTGGCTCAAGGCGGACTACCACAACCGCCGTGCTCCACCGCGGACGCCTGTACGCCCCCGACGCCCGCCACCAGCCCCGGTGCCAATCCCCAGGGCTGGAGGACGTTATGGTGGACTCAGGGATGAGGTCCCCAGAGGAGACGTGGAGTGGGATGTCGGCGAAGGTGAGGACCTGGACCTGGACCTGGACCTGGAGGAGTTCAACATCAGCCCGCCGCGTGGTGTACGACGGGAGGCCGCTGAACGCAGCCGCCGGCGCCGTGATGAGGACGCGTACATGGATGCAGTACGGCGTGAACACTTCGGTTCAGCGTACATGGAGGAACCGCGGCGTAGCCACAGGGATTCCATGGAGGAGATGGACGTGGCGGCCGTGGGAGTCCGTGGGCGAGGCCGATGGGAACCTCGGTCGACCTCGCGACCGGCGTTCATGGTCTCTAAGGCCGCGGACGCCGCCGTGTGGGAAGACTTGAAGGACATCAAGCCCCCCATGTACGACGGCAACCCCCTCAACCTCGACCGCTTCTTGGAGAAGCTGGACGATTGGGGGCTGGCCGTCACTGAAGACCAACCTCCCGCGGATGCGGAGAGATATGTCTTCAAACGGTTCAGGTACCGCCTGCCGGAAGTGCTCGGCGAGCTATACTTCGTGGCGACCAAGGAGGGGAAAATCAAGACCCTCAAGGACGCCAAGAAGTGGCTCAACGAGCAGGAGCGGGTGGACGCTCCGCAGGTGGCTGCCAAGCGCTGGAAGTCCATCAAGCTTGAGCATGATGGACGGGAGATCCGCCTACGGGAATGGCGTGACTTCCGAGGGAAATACACCCTCTTCCGCCGCAACGTGGAGGATTGGAACGAGGGTGACGAGCAGGCTCGCCTGCTCTCCATGCTACCGGAAGCATGGATCAAGAGGGTCACCAAGGAGGAATCCAAGAGGGCCAAGTCCAACCACACGGTCAAGATGATGCTCCCCAAGGAGTATCATACGAACGTGGTGAGTTGGGCGGAGAAGAACGTGGCCCGGGATGTCAAACGGCACTCCCTGCGGAACGCTCTTCTCATCACCGTCTCGGGCGATCGCGAGAAGACCGCGATTTGGCGCCTTGACGACTGTGAGTTGAGCGGCCAGACCATCCGTCTGCAGCCCATCCCGGCGCGGATGAGCTGCGACGAGATCCTGGAGTGGGTTGGCGAGGAAGTACTCAAGGAGTACCGAAACCTCCACCACACCCGCGGGTTGAGGCCCGGCGACCGCGACGTCAACTACGTTGGCGAGGGGCCTGGCGGGGAATCTGCCATGGACCCAGCGGGAGCCGGCGGCGATGAGACTCTCGTCGACGATGACGACGACGATGAGCCCGCCGAAATGGCCGTGTGTGCCTTCGTGGCCAAGAACCTGAGCGCGGGGACCAAGCCAGCAAACTGGAAGCCACTGCAGCCAGGTTGGAAGAAGCAGGAGAAGAGGGACCCTCGCCGTATTGGCGACCCTCCGCTGTCCTTTGGGGAGTTCGTACGAGCTCACCCGCAGGGCTGTTTCGTGTGTTATGGGAGGAAGAAAGGCTTCAACCATGACCACCGAACATGCCCCGTCCACAAGGCCGACACGGAGGCTTACAAGAAGGCGCACGGGTCGAAGAAGCGTGCGCCCGCGGGTATCCGGGAAGCCAAGATGGAGGTGGACAAGGAAGAGCTGGCCAAGCTGATGTCGTCGGTGGGAACCGAGTTGGCCAAGGAGATCCAGGAGATCAAGCCGAACTGGGTCCCCAGGTCGGACAACAAGAACAAGGAGAACAACCAGAATGACCAGAACAAGGACAAGGACAAGAACAAGGGTAAAGGAGGAGGTAAAGGGGGAAGAAAGAAGGGCGTCAACGACGTTGAGGCCGAGGAGAACACCCCCCCTTCCACAACCGACGCCCCCTAGCGGAGCCCCTGCAGCCAAGGGCCCCAGCTAGGGCGGTCGCAGGATGGTGACGTGGGAAGCGCCGAACCATCCCTGTCGGGAGTCGGTAAACACAAGGGGACTGCCGCGGGCGGAAGGCCCGGTCTGGCGCCCAGTCGCGGAGGCGGGGTGAGGGCAAGTGAAGGCACGAACCCTTGCACCCGTCCGTCCTTCGCGACCAAGAACGTGTTTGATGTACTACAGGATCTATCCGAGAGTATCGGAGGATCACCCGGACCGCAGCTGGATGCTGCAGATGGGCAGCCTGAGCCCATTGTCCACGACCTGCACCAGTCGCTTGTGGAGCTTCTGGAACGGCCGGAGATCCTGAGTTTGCATGCCGTGCGCCGTGTCGGTCGCGAGCGGCAGTTGCATCTTAAGGTCCGTGCCCTATGCGGGGAAGTGGAAAAGGTTTTCGACGTGTTGGTCGACACGGGAGCTCAAGTCAGCTTGGTCAAGGCTGGCCTACTTCCACCAGAGTGTCTGACCGACAGTCGGAAGCCTGTCAGGCTGAAGGTGGCGAACGGCCAGTACATGGTGGGAGGCACGAAGGAAGCGGCCATTGGGCTGCAGTTCGTGAACCATCGTGAGCTGAGCCGCCCAGACCTCGGCAAGGAAATCCTCCTGCACGGTAGCTTCTACGAGGCCGAGATGGACTGGGACATGATCGTCGGGTACGACTTCATGATGGAGACGGACTCCGGCGTCCTCCCGGCCCAGGCCTCCATGACCCTGTACCAGGACGACCAGCTCTCGTGGCTTTCGTCACCTGAGCACCATGTGGAATGCCAATGGATCCACCCCGATCGCAATCAGCTCGAAGTGGCCGCGCTGGACACTGAGCCTACTGGGCCAGCGAACCAGGAGTACGGCGTAAGGCCGGAAGTGGCGTACCGAGTGGTCGCGGACCTGGGAGCGTCGGATCTGGCCCTGGATGCGTTCTCTTCAGGAACCTCCGCCCATCTGCGGGTATGTGAGAGGTACTGGAGCGCCCAGGACTCCGCGTGGAAGAAGCACTGGGGTCCGCATCAGGGATTGATGTGGATCCATTGCCCCCGTTGGGACATTCCAAGAGCGATAGCGAAGATTCGCAAGGACCGCTCCAAGGCAGTGCTGGTTGTTCCTATGGGATGCACCGAGGAGGAAAGTACCCGACATTGGGTAGCCTCATTGACCAACATGACCTTAAACAAGGTCGTCCTACCGGCTGGAGAGAGTGTCTATCAGGACGCTAAGGGACAGCCCATGCCACCCCAGAGATGGCCAACGGAATTCCACTATGTGGATGGGGGCCTTGATCAGGCCGATACCACGGACTTCGTGTGTGTCAACCGCATCATAGCAGAGCCCTGGCGGCAATGCTTTGCGGTTCCCCCTGTTGACATCGAAGAATCGGACTCCGAAGACCCCCTCACTGAAGAGGAGTGGGATCTGGTTCAGGGGTATATGGATCAGCCCTTTCACGACTGGGGAAACCAGCGTGAGGGCAAAGGCCAGGACAAAGCCTGGTGGGAAGTGGACTCAATCGTCTCTGGTTCCTATGACGGGAATACCTTCGTACAGAGGGTGCTGGATCACATGTCCAGCCAAGACGAGCCGCCTGGCGGTAACCCACCCACCTACGGCGATCTGTTCCGAGGCAAGACCAGGGATGGCCCTTTGGGCCACCTGGGAAGACCACCTGAGCCGAAAGCGAGCGGGGTCGCTACCCCTCAGGTAAGCTCCGTGGTTCAAGTGCCCGGAAAAGCCAAGGCGGAGTCCGATGACTGCCCCAAGATCCAGGCGTTGAGGGCCAGGCTGAAGCAGAGGTATGGCGATACCTTCTTCAGCGGTAAGCCTGTGTTTCCCCCACCGGTGCGTGGACCGTATGGCGAGGCCAAGATACGACTGAAGGAGAACCCCCGTGTGTATCGGCACCGGGAGTTTGCCCTGAGGGGCGAGAGGAAAGAAGCCATGGAGAAGATCCTCCGTGACTTCATCCAGAGAGGCTGGCTCGAGCCGTGCCACTCCGAATGGGCCTCTCCTTGCTTCGTCGTCCCCAAGAAGGTTGCCGGTGAGTGGCGGCTCGTGGTCGACTACCGCGGCCTGAACGCCCAAACGCAGCACGACAGCTATACGCTGCCCCTCATTGAGGACATGCTGCAAAAGCAACACCGGCGGAGGATCTTCACGGTGATTGACCTGAAACATGGTTATCATCAGATGCCTCTCGCCGAAGAGTCCCGTGCCTGCACGGCCATGAGCACCCCACTTGGACCTCTCCAGTGGAAGGTGATGCCCATGGGCGTCACCAACGGCAATGCGGCTTTTCAGCGGATGCTGGAGAACCTGCTTGAGCCGGTGCGCGACTGTGCGGACCCCTTCGTGGACGACGTGATCATCGCGTCCGGGGACCCCAGCATGAGCTACGAGGAGCTCCTGGAGGCACACGAGAGGGACGTCACTCGAGTGCTGGACCTTCTGGTTCGGCACAAACTTACGGGCAGCAGTGACAAGGCCACCATTGCGGTAAGCGAGGTGGTCTTCGCTGGCCACGTAGTCGGGAACGGGCAGCGAAAGCCCATACCCGGCAAGGTGGCTGCGATCGAGCACTGGGAAAAGCCCAAAACGGTCTCTGAGCTACGGGCGTACTTGGGGTTCTGCAATTACTACTCGGGGTATATCAAAATGTATGCCGAGTATGCAGCCCCCATGACGACCATGCTCAAGGGCAACCGAGAGGAGACCAAGAAGGGGTCCAAGAAGGCTCTGGTCTGGACTGAAGAGTCCGACCGTGCCTTCGAGGGGATGAAGCAGGCGCTGCTATCCGCAGTGGGTCTGCACCTCGTGGATCCCGACCGAGGGTTCGTCCTGCGCACCGACGCTTCCGACTACGCCATTGGCGCTGTGTTGGAGCAAGTGCTTGACGATGGGAGGCACGTGCCCGTGGCCTTCTGGAGCCGAGTCCTGGCGGAAGGCCAGAGACGGACGTGGACGCCCCGTGAAAAGGAGGCGTATGCCATCGTCATGGCTCTCAGGAAATGGGCTGGGTACATAGCCCTCCATCCCGTCACCGTCTGCACCGACCATCAGAGTCTGCAGTCGTGGCACAAGGAGCACGTGGACACCCCCTCAGGTCCCGCCTCCCGACGGGCAAGATGGCATGAGACCTTGGCCAAGTTCGACCTTACGGTTGTTTATATTCCTGGAAAGGATAACACCGTGGCGGACTGTCTCAGTAGGTGGGCCTATCCCGCCAGCAAGGGCATGCAGGATATCTCTGCCCATGGCGATGAGGCTGAGACCGCTGAAGCCAAGAAGATCATTGAAATGGAGCGACTGATGGAGGAGGAGGATGTCAAATGCTTCGTCGTCATGGCTGCCGATGCCCCCCTCGCATCGAGGGTGAGCAGAACGGTCAGTGTACTCGCCCCTGTGGGTGCCGCGGGCGGAAGGCCCGGTCCGGTACCCCCTGTGGAAGTGGAGTCCGACAAGCACCTCTTCCCAGAGTCTTGCCTCCAAGACGACTGGACCGACGATTACGCCAAGTCTGAGGCCTTTGCGGCCGAGTATAGGGCTGTGACCGACCCTGACGACGGGCAGAAGTGGCCAAAGGGGCTGACTGAGGAAGATGGCAAGCTCTACCGGAATGGTAAGCTGCTAGTCCCAGAGTCCCGGGTGCTCGAGCTGTGTGAAGCTTGGCACCACCACATGCTGCACCCAGGGGTCAAGAAGCAAGCTCTTGACATGCAGCGTCGGTTCGAGATCGACCATATCGTTCTCTACACCGCCATCAAGAGGGTCAGGAAGGGTTGCTCAGTCTGTCAGGCCTGCAATCCCGACAACCGGAACGTCAAGGGGGAACCCCAATGGACCCCGGTACCTGACCAGCCCATGGAGAGCGTGGCCATGGACGTCTTCTCCATGCCCGAAGTGCACATTGGCAAGGAGACCTTTGACTGTGTGGTTCTCTGTGTGGACCGCCACAGCGGCTACGTTGTAGCCGTTCCGGCACGCAAAAAGGGGTTGCTTGCCAAGGAAGTGGCAGTCATGATGATTCGTCATTGGCTGACCGTCTTTGACATCCCCCGCACCATTTGCAGTGACCGAGGGCCCCAGTTTACTGGTGGCTGGTTCAAGGCTATGTGTTCCCTCATGGGAATACGACATGCCAAGAGCGTTGCCTATCTCAGCCGGTCTAACGGCCGTGCTGAAGTGGCTGGACGGCAGCTGTTCGAGAAGCTGCGCAAGATCCACATCACCAATCCACGGCGGAACTGGTTCGAGGAGATGTGGCCTGCTCTGAAGGCCCATCATGACACCCCCACTCCGGGCGGTTTGTCCCCTCACCAGATTCTGTTTGGCAGGGACCCCCTGGGTAGGGGACTTCCCTTGTCTGGTGATGGCATGGCTATGGATGCCAAGGAGTTCTTCGCGCGGCAAGAGCAAACGGCGCGGGACATCCGCCAGCAGCTTGAGAAGGAGCATGCTGAGCGTCAGAAGTCCGCCCCGAGCTCGACAGCGCAGAAGTTCAGGGTGGGAGACCCGGTGTGGGTGATCAGACCCCGCCCCATGGGCACCCACCGCACCAAGACCTGGTTCACACCCGGCGAGGTGGTTCGCAGGATTGGTGAGGACACCTACCGCATCAAGGTGGGTCACGGGCAGTTCCGGGAGCGCCACGAGAGTCAACTCCGTGTGCGGGAACCCGACCTCCGTGGCCGACATGTGTCCCTGGACTACGCCAAACATGAGGCCGATTCGGACGACGACTATGCTGAGCAGGACGACTATACTGTCGAGAAGATCCTGGCTCAGCGTCCGAAGGCCTCGGCACCCGGAGGTCTGGAGTTCAAGGTTCGTTGGCGAGGCTATGGGCCGTCCCACGACACCTGGGAACCCGTCTCCTCGTTTGTGCCGCGGGTCAATACTCCCTTCATGGAGTACATCCGCAAGAACAAGACCAAGATCCACGTTTCGGACTTGGCAGCACTCACCCGGGCGATTGCAGCCAGGGGTGCCTGATCAGCGCCCTGAGCTCTCCCCTGATGTGCCTTGAGGCGCTTGTGAGGCCGACGAACCGTCCCTTACTTGCTTGCTCTCTTCCATCTTTCGGTGACAGAGTGGCCATATACCCCCCCCTGCTGAATCCAGAGGAGGATGGCCCCTCCTTTCTTCTATTCGTCACTCCCCCCCCTGCTGAATCCTTGGGAAACCAGGTAGGGCGACTGACCTTCATATTTCTGAGCTCTTGGGGCCTTGAAGCCCATACGACGTTGCGCAACGGATGCCGCTGTCATCGGCATTGCGATTTTTTGGTGTGTGGTCTGGTTCCATGGCACTTGCGGAATCCAGACCAGTCGACGTGTGTCTCGAGACTATATATGCCTGAACTCAGGCGTTATCCTGTCCATCCTCCTGCATTTGCCTTATCCTAACCGTGGCGTGGTTTGGCACTCTGTTCTGAGTGTGTTTACACGCCTATTTACTTAAATTGTTGCTTGTTTTTCTGCCCTCCAGGATATGTGCATCTGTATGTTAAGTGTCATCAGCCCATCGCTGAGGGATGGACTGTTTTTCACCACGAATCGGGATACAGAGGCGCCTTGAGTCGCCGTGTACATATCCTTACAGCCTGGTCCAGCCTGGACCAGTACTTGATTACAGATTCTACTGTTTGAGTGCCCGTGATACCATGTTGCCCTATTCGCTGTGATGTGTGGAGATCCTGATGGCGCCAGGCGGGAAGCCCAGTTGCCTGACTACACTCCCAGCGGTCCGCCACTGTCAGTCCCAGTGTGAGCCTACCGATTTGCAGACGCACTTGCATTCGGATGGCGGCCTCCGGTGCTCCTGACCTCGGTCAGTCTGCCTGGGAAACTGGTGGTTTGAGGAGTCGACGCCTCCGCCCACACTGCATGAGGACTCCCTCATGTATGGCCACGCTTCGTGGTAGTAGGGCGAGGGAAAAGACGGCCTTGATGCCCGATCCCTTCAGGAGGAGTTCCCTTACGATTTGGGGTTCGTAAGGAGTTCGACTATGGCACTCTGGACTCGCGTCGTATGGATATGGACATGGTGCGCCCGAGGAAGGACCCGTGGGGACTCTCCCCAGTCGGCGGGCCTTGGGAAGCTTGGGGTAGCCTGATGGATCTTTGTGGTCGCTCTCGACTTGTGGGGCCACCTCGGCCGTCGTGTGACGCCTATGTTGGCCGTGTATGCCACTGCCACTGTGGTGGTGACCGTAGCAGCCGGCACCCGGTGCGCCTGGTATGGGTTAACGGGTCCTTTGGATGCCGAACAATCGCCGCCAGGACCCGGGACTTGATACTTGATACTATACATGTGCTACGAGCTGTTACAGCAGCATACCTATCCCACTGTGGGATACCTATCTTACTGTGACTTACTGAAGTGAGGATGTGACACCCCCCCCCCTCCTTTTCAGGAAGTGGTCCTGGGTACCCGCTGCCATGCGTGGGTGTTATCGAGCCCCCCCAGGGTTTGCTCTAAGGAGGGGGGTGAAGCGGTACCCAGAACCCCATGGCCAGGTTACGGCATACAACCGGTCTCCGGTCCACTAACCCCCATGCACGGCGTGTTCCGTGCCGTGAAGCCCCGCATCGGCATCCGATGCACCGCCAGCGGAGATTTGTGTATCAGAATATCAGGAATCAACAGGGTTTTATTTTCATATTGTTTCCGTCAATTTTTATGCTTCCGTTCCGATACTCACTGTTTTGACTGCTGGCGGTTGGTTCGCGACTTTACCGTAACCGCCAGTTTAACTGTTTATAATGGAAATTTTAACGTTATCCGTCACGAAGGCTCCAAAGTCGCCAGGAACTGCATGGATGCTTCCGCAATTTTCATAATTAATACTCGCAACCTTAATCCGAATTTTTCAGGATGTCGAAATCGGATTTTCGACTTCGACATCCCCGCACTTGATTTGACCTCTTTCGAGTGGACCTACGTGCTTCCGTATGCACGAATCAACTTCCCTTTTATCCTGCCCTCCATTGGTCTTAAAGATATGGGCAAAACAAAGTTGATTCGTGAGGCCACGTGTGAAGGTCATATCTCGTGCCGCTTGCGAGTATTGACGATAAGGAAACGTGGGATGTATTCACAATACTCCCGACGTAATTTAGGAAGCTTCATATGCCTTGCGTTTCTACACATGCGCGCTAGTGTAATGGATCATGGTCAAGAGGGTAGAGTTTGCGTTATAACTCTATGACCATGATATTGCGTGCGTTAAGATAACTTTCGAGTGTAGCGCGCAAGTGTTGGTGTTGCATAGGAACTCTCCTTGAGTTCCTATGAGCCATTGACACAAAGTTATGCCCTTGGAGGGGCATGACATATCGTGGTGGGAGCTACATTTTTGGGCAATATTTGGTATGTGCCATGTGTTGTGTTGCGTGCCCATTTGGCGGGCCCATTGCTCCAAGACAAGCCCGCCAATGGACCTCATATTGTGCAAGCCCCTTCTCCGTACTCCCTACGGTCAATTGCAAGCCTAACCTTCGTGAAGGGAAACTTGTGTGGTGATCCCGAAGCGATGCGTTGGGAGCAAGGTGTGTATTTTACATTTTTCCATATTTTCATGTGCCCACTTGGGAAGCAGCGCTCGTAACCTTTCAAGGCGCCCCAAGTGGAGCACATACGTGGGATCGAAGGTCATTGGTATCAAGTCATTGTGTTTAGAAGGATTAAGTGATTGCACGATCCAAGCCAAAGATATTATAATATAATTATGCGCCTTTCAAGGCACTTTGGTTTGTCTTTGTGCCAATTTTGCCATTTTTGGCCCGTCATGATGTCAAGTGGCGACCGTGTATTTCAACGTTGCGCTCAATTGACATCATGACCCAAGTATGATATGAGGGTACATACTTCGGTGCCCAACATATCTTGGACCCGGCGAATAGCTCCTCTTAGGCTTGGCATACCGTGGCCGCCATGTTGGCGATTTGGGACTATCCCAAATCATGGGCTCACTTGGCGACCCTGCCATTCCCAATACCGGAGGAGTTGGGCGACGCCCCAAAGATATGTTGGACACATATGACTTGACATCAATCCTATGGCACACTCCGGTCCAAGTCGGGCACGTGCCTCATTTGCCCTAACCATGAGCGTGCGCAATTTTGGCCATTTTGAGCATTTTTCCACTTTTGCTGCCCGCCGTGCCCCATGTTCTAACCTTCGTGCACGCCGGACGCATGGACCAATGGACCATATATGACATGGGTGTTATGGGTAATGGTCCCCATGGTCCACACACTACGTGGGCGAAGCGGAGCCGCCTTCGTTAAGGCGCTAGGCCAAATTGAGTATGGGCAATCTTGCCATTTTTGCATTTGTGTGCCCAATTGAGATCGTCACCACGCCAAGTAGCATGGAGATCTTTGAGAGCCAAGGGCATGGGAGTCTCCGTTGGACTCCCGGTGGATCACGTATGGAATGCCGGATCCGATCTCCAAGCCGGCGGGGGCTGGGGGTGGGGGTCTTGTGGGGCCGGTGGGGGGAGGGGGAGGCGGACATGGGGCGGCGGTGGCGCTCGTGGTGGTGCCTGGGGGAGCGGGAGCGACGGGAGCGGGGTCCCGGGCGGTCGTGGTGGCACCTGGGGGAGCGGGAGCGGCGTGAGTGGGTGGTTGAGGCGCGGTGGGAGTGTGGGCGCCGTGGGCGAGTGTGCCGTGCGGGGGGGGAGCGGGAGCGCCGCCGTTTGCGGGACCGGGCCTCATCGCTCGAGTCGGGCCAGTCCGGAGGCGTCGGTGGCCCCTGGGGGGCCTCGCGCGGTGCCGCCTTGTACTGGGGGGGGGGGGGAGGTCCCCCGTCGTCCATGGATCCGCCACGTAGGGGTGTGGTCGCGGCAGCGGCTGGTGGTATGGGTCGAGTGGCTGTCCTTGGCGGGGTTGGGCCCAGGGGGGCCCCTTCGGCGTGGACGTGGTGGCCGGGGGGGTACGGATACGGTTCCTGGTACGGGGGGGGTCGCTGGTACGGGGGGGGTGGCCCCTGGCGGTAGGTGGGGTACGCGGGTGGAGCGCTCGGTGGCTGCCATCCCATCCGCTGGTGCTGTCCGTGCACGGGGGGTTGTGGCCCGGTGGGGTAGGGCGGTGGGCAGTGGTAGTGGTGGGGATGGAGTTGGTAGTGGTGGTGGTGGGGCCGCTGGTGGTGGTGGTGTGGGTAGTGGTGGGGTTGGTGTTGCGGGTATGGCCCATGGACCCCTTGTGGGTTTTCCGGTCCCCCTTGTGGGGCCGGGGCGTTGGGCATTGTGGGCAGTCCCCGGGGCTGCACTATGTGGTGGGCAGGGGGGGCGGGTCGGGGGCCGGGCTTGACGGTGACGGTGGTCGAGGGGTCCCGCGTCCCAGGGTCGGTTTGGCCGGCGGTGGTGGTGGTTTGTGGGGGATGGATGACGGGGCGCTTGGTGACGGGGATGCGGACGAGGGCTTGGACGGGGTCGTGCTGGGTGGCCGCCTCTGCGGTGGTGGTGGGTGCCGGCGGGAGGGGGGCGCGGGTTGCGGTGGGTGGGGGGTCCTGGCTTGGGCGAGGGTCCAGGCGGGGGTGGTGTCGGGTGGGTTTGTGTCGTTGCGTTTGTGGTGTTGTGTGTGCTCGCCAGGGCGCCGGCTTGGGTTTGGGGTCGGGTTTGGGGTTGGGGTCCGGTTCCAGGTTGAGGAGTACCTCTGCCCGGAGGTGTGAGGGCGCCGATGTCGGGCCGGGGGTCGTCCCGGTGCGTTGCCGGGGTGTCCGAGTCGCCTTTGTGGGGGTTGGGGGGTCGGTGTGTGCGGCCCCGGCCTTGGCTTTTGCCGTGGCCTTGAGGATGAGGGCGGCGGGGAGGGGGGGGTCGGAGGATGAGGTGGAGGAGATGGACGAGGCTGAGGATGAGGAGGAGGTGGTGGACGCGGGTTGGGCTGTGATGCGGGCGGGCTTGTGGGCGGCGGCTTCTGCCGCGGCCACGGCAGGGAGGATGGAGGGCATGTCCTCGGGCTGTAGGTTGGGGGCGGGCGGCTTGGGGGGCCCGGTCTTGACCTGGCGGCCCGGCGGGCCGATCTGGTCGGCAGCGGCGGGGGAGGGAGGCGCGGGGCTGTGGCCTTCTCCTTCTGGGCTTGGCTGGGCCCGGGTCCTGCAATGTGCGAGGTCGTGTGGGTTGGCGTCCGCGGGGGGGAACAGTTCGCGTGGGCTGCATTCAGGGGCCGGTGGGGTGGGCCTGGGTCCTCTGGGGTGTGTGCGGGGGGCGTGGGCGGGCCACTGGGTGGGGTGGGCGTGCCGCGGGGCGCGGGGCTCCTCTCGGCGGGTGTGTGTGGGTTGTCGAGTGTGGGGGGCGGTGAAGGGTGTCCGGCGGGTGGGTTTGTGGCGGGCGTGTGCTGGTGTTCGGGCGGGTGGGCGAGGCCCGTGTCGCGGGGCCCGGGGGTGCGCGCGATGGTGGGCGTGTGTGGGTCTCCGGTTGAGCAGCGAGAGGGGACGGGCATGCACGGGGATTGTGCGGTGGGGTGTGCTGTGTCGGTGTATGTGTCCGCTTGCCGCGGCGCGCTTGCGTGGGCAGTTGTAGGCCGGGCGGTTTGGAGGAGAAGCTTGCCGTCTTCTGCTGCCGCGGCAAGGATTTCGCAGACGAGCTTGCGTATCTGGTGGACCTCTTGGTCAGTGGTGGGAAGGGGGTATGCTAGCTTTGCGCTAAGACCCGCGCGGTTGAGGACCCTGTGGATGGCGTGGTACCCGCAGGTGAGGGACTGCTGCGGTCTGGGGGGGGGGGTTTGGTCGTGTGTCCGGGCCCGCCTCGACTTGTGTGTCGGCGGTGGGGATTGTCCAAACCCAGGGCACGGTCCGCGTGGGTGGCCAGTGGCGCTGGATCCAGTGGGTTAGGCAGAGCATGGCCAATCCAAGGTGGTAGCCCGCCTTCCCTGAGGTGATTTGGGCCAGGGCGCGGACTGGGGGCTTGTCCCCTGGCTGGAGGACGCCCCTGAGGACCCTGTGCTGGGTGGTGGGGTCCCCCACTGCCCCTGGTGGGGCGGTCTCCGGGGCGAACATGGTGTCTGTCCCTTGGATGAGCCATTGCGGGCCGGGGGACGTAGCCGTAGCGGCTTTCACGTAGTAGTGGCCGCGCTCGAGGACTGCAACCCAGACCTCCGGCGGGGGGTGGTCACTGTCTGTAGGTGGGGGGGGGGGGTCGTCGTCTGGGGTGCGGAGGCTGGCGGCGCGGAGGGCGGTGTCGCGGTTTGGTGCGGTGGCCTGTTCCCACTGCTCCGGGCGGTTCGGGTCCGCTGGGTGGTCCGTCTCCGCTCGGGCCCGTCGTAGGTGTACGGTCCCTCGACGCGTGACGTTGATGCCGGTGCCGTGCGTCAGGGCCTGGCCCCACTCGATGGGGGGGATCCAGACGTGCTGTCCCCGGGTGTGTTCGCGGGCTCGCCAGAGTACGAGGTCTAGGATGGTCTCGTGGAGGCCGCTGCCTGGGGTGGTCAGGTCCCGGAGGGCTTTGACGGTGAGCTTGGTCCAGTCCTCTTGTAGGCGGTACCAGACCAGGGGGGTGGTCGGGGCCCTGTCTTGGAGGGTTGCTCGGAGGAGGTCTGGGTCGCGGATGGTGGCCGGTGTGAGGGGGGGGTGCCCCGGGTCCGGGGGGGCTGGGCTGGATGGGCTGCCGGGGTCTTGCGCGTCTACGTCGATGCATGGTTGGCCCTGGTTGGGCTCGGCCGGACTGGGCGGTGCCGGGTGGCTTCTTGGGTGTGAGACGGGTCTCGGGGCGCTGTGGTGGTGTCTTGGAGACCTGTGGATGGAGATGGGGGGCGCGTGCGGGGCGCGGAGTGGGTTAGTGGACGTCTGGGTCATGCACGGCATGGTAATGGATGAGACGCTGCATGTGTTCCCTGGCGGTGGGGTCGGTGAGTTGCTCCGCGTGTGTTAACAGGAGGTGTTTGCGGTGTACCATTTGGGCCGCTGCTCTGCGGACTGCCTCTAGCTGGAGGTGTGCTGCTGCCTCCATGGGGCTTTCCGTGTGTTTGGTGAGGTGTCGGTGCAGGGCCTGTGTCACTGCCCCTCTCATTGTGGCTTCTTTGATCAGGGGGTCCCGGAAGAGGTGTTCGGTGGCCTGGTGTGCGTGGCTGTGGGTTGGCCATCCTTCGTGTTGTCGCAGGGTTTCCGCCGGGGACCAGCCCACTAGCGTGTCCCTGCCTGTATGGAGGGGGCATTTCTTGAAGAGTTCCCAGTCCTCCGGGGTGGTGTGGTCGCACGGGCAACGGGTGTGTTCGTCGGGGACATGGATGTGCTTGCGGTTGAGCCATCTGGCGACCCTGGTGAGGAATGGCAGTTGGTCCCTGAGGAGCTGGATGCGTCGTTTTTGGAGGTTGGCTGGGACGTTTGCTGGGCGCAGCGCTGAGTGGTGGAGGGGGACCTGCAGTCTGTCCTGGAGCTCCTGGATGTGCGCCCGGCTGTCTGCGTCGCCGAGCACGCGGTCGAGATGTTGGATGGGGTTGGGGTAGTGATATGCTCTGTCGTGGGAGGAATAGGGGGCGTCCTCTGGTACCCAGTCCGGGGTCTGATGGGGCTCGGGTACAGGGGGCACGTGTTGGAGGTGTGTGTGGTTGCGACTGAGGTCAGGGATCTGGAGGGCTGGTAGGTGTGTTGTGCGCTGGTGTACTGCCTGGTTGTCGACCTTACCATTTCCGTATTGGTGTCTGTGGGACTCTTGTTTCACGATGTGGAGTTGGACGTAGGGGGGAAGGCTGCGAAGGGCTTTCCAGAGCAGCAGTGCCTGGGTGCCGAGGCTCGTCGCGGTGGCTTTGTGAAGTGGTTGCCTTGCTATGCGGAGGAGCAGGTGTGTGTCGACAGTGGCGTCTACCACGAACCAGACCCGGACGATGTGCGGGGAGTGGGCGGGTAGGTGGGCCGCGATCTCGGTGATGGCGTCGGCCATGGCCCCTAGCTCCCCGTGGGAAGAGGCCCCATAGGTGGTGTGGCCCGTGTGGTGGTCCATGTGGTAGTGTCCCCCGGTGTGGGTTAGCTGCAGGGTGGCCCCCCCGGTGATGGGCGTGAGGGCGGATTCGCCTGAGACGTCGGTGAAGAAGAGCCAGTCTGCCGGTGATGGTTGTGGGAGGCGGCATGGATTCATGGGCAGGTAGGCGTATATGGCAAGGCCCGTGGCGAGGTGGGCTACTGGGGTTGTGGGCTGCAGGATGGGGGTGGCGTACACCCCTATTCCTTTGGAGATGATGTGTTTCGCTTGGGGGGACAGGGCTATGAGTCCCTGCTCCGGCTGTCCTTGTGTGAGGTAGGAGTAGATGTAGTGGAGGATGTAGGCTGTGTCGGGGTTTAGGTCGTGGCATGTGAGGGTTTGTGTTCGGTTCTCCGCTGTGTGGCAGGAGTGGTGGAGCGGATAGTAGGGGTGCTCGTGCTTGCCCGTTCTGCCTGGCTCGTACATGCTGTAACGGATGGCGACTCCTGCCGGGTCGGGGCGGGGCCATGTGGGTGTAGTGGTGAAGAGCCATTTGGGCGCGTGGTCGGGGTTCCATGCTACCGTGGGGTTAGTGTCGGTGCGGTGGAACCATGGGGCTATCCATGCGTAGGCCTGTGGTGGTAGGTGGGTTGTGGGGTGGGTGTGGTGGCGTGTTATGAGGTGTAGTACGGGCCATGGTGTGGTTGGTGCCTCGGGGTCACAGGCCCAACATGTGCGTGGCATGCTCTGGGAATCATGGGGGACCCGTGGTAGGTCTCGGGCGGTCATGTGGTGTTTCGGTATGCGCCATTTTGCCCCGTGGTGGATGACGGTGGTCTGCGTGGGTTTGGCTTCATTCGGGGCCAGTAGTAGGGTTAGTGGTGGGACTGGGCCCGTCACCGGGGGGACGGGTTCGTGTTTCGATCCGGTGGGTGCGTAGGGCGGTGTCGCTGGGATGGGTCGGGGGTGTTACTTTGTGAATTCTCGGTAGGTTGTGTGCATGTCTTTGCTTCCCAGTAGAGTGTGTCCCGCCGCTCGTGCCGTCTGCGTGAGGTACTGGTTGAAGAGGCGGTATTGTGGCCATTCGGGAGGCTGTAGAAAGGGGGTGTGGTGTGCCCCGCTGAGGTGCAGGACCCGCATTTGGGGGAGGGTGACGTATACTACGGTGATGGAGGCCCCGACAAGGTCTATGGTGTGGATGGTGCCCTTGGGGTGATGGTGGAGGTCCCCGCAGAGGACCGCTAGTGGCCCTTCCTCTGGGCACGTGTGGTTGGTGATTATGTCGTGGTGTGGGGATGGGAGGAGAAGCTGCAGGTGGTTCCACAGGCGCATGTTCATGTTGGTGGGCATGCCCGTCTGGTGGAGTACCCAGCGCGGGCATGTGTTGCGGGCCCGTTGTGCGGCTTGGAGGCGGATTGCGGTGACCTCGCGGACCTCCGGTGAGTGGTTGTGGGTCATGCGGTGAACGAGGAGGGCGGTGTGTCTGGTGTAGGCCGCTTTCACCTCGTCCCCTATGGCGTCCCCATAGTGGGGCCATGCCCCTCGGATGGCGCGGGTGGGTATGGAGGTGGGCCAGCCCCCGTGTGCTGCCCATGCCTTGGTCACGGCGCGTGTGGCCGGCTGGAGGGCGGTGGTGGGGTGTGTCAGGTGGAGTGCTTGGAAGCCTATGGAGGCGTTCAAGACCCCGGTGAGGTAGTACGCCAGGCTCTGGTGGGACAGGGAGAGGGCCCTGGTGGTCGGGGACGCATATCTGGGGAGATGGGCGAGGTGTGATTGCAACTTGGGAGGGAGGGTGGCGTCCTCAGGGTTGGCGGCCTGGATTACCCCCAGGTGGGTGGTGGTTGTCACGACTTGCATGGGGGGCCCTTGTGGCCCTAGGGTGGGAGGTGTGGCAGACCCCTTGATCATGGCCACTGACTTTGTGGGGTGGACGATGAGGTTGTTGTGGGAGAGGTAGGAGACGGTCACGTCCAGTAAGTCATTGGCCTGTTGGGTGACCGTTGGCCCGGGGTCCGGGGCATGGGGTTCGTGTGGGGTGCGCGCGAACGTGAGATTGGTGTCGTCCGCGAAGCCCACCAGGGGGGAGAGGAGGGGGTAGGGTGCGTAGGCCGGGTAATACTGCTCGATTGCGAGGGCCAGGGGGAGCGTCACTAGAAGGTACAGGAAGGGGCCCTCTGCTCCCCCGTGGGGGACCCCGCTGCCTGGTTCCAGGAAGGGGGTGAGGCCTGCTCCAGTGCGGACCGTGTATTTGCGGGTGCGGATGTAGCCGAAGGTGAAGTTGTAGAAGGGGAGGCCTGGGCGTTTCCACACCGCTTCTAGAAGGAGCCAGGGGGTGTTCGGGAAGGCTCCTTTGACGTCGAGGGAGGCGATGATGAGGTCCACCGGGTCCATGTCTGCGATGGTGTCCTGGAGGAAGATGGCCTCGTGTGGGGACCGGCCTGGGATGGCCCCCAGAAACGTTTATAGTGGTTTCAGCACTGTGTTTTTGTCACTCCTGCTGCTTGCTGTTGGTGTGGGGTTTCCTGCTGCTTGTTTTTGGAGATGAAAAGCTTTCGTTTGTTGAAATACAGTAAATCCAAGTCAATCCAGGATAACCCAAGCCAGAGGTGTGCAAGGAGAAGAAAATTCAGGATCAAAGCATGAAGGGCTGCAGTGTAAACAGTGAAAGATGATAGGACATTCACAGAAACTGCAACTCAGGTCAAATCGGAATGCATATTCACAAAGATAGCTGAAATGTTTTGGAAAAGAGTTGCAAAACTGCCCCATGGTCACTCTCTCTCCATAGTGCCATCTCAGGAGATGTGCACTCTTTGTTTTGGGTCCCATATGTGCTGAGGTGGCAGGGCATGTGGCGATGAGGTCACTGCCATGTCACATGGGATCTTCCTACTTAGCTAGGCTGACCAGGAATTGAACCCAGGACCTCTCAAAAAGAGGTGCCCAGCCCCCTAGGGTGCATACCACTAGGATAGCTAAGAATTCATGGAAAAACATAGATAAATTCATAGGCTCTACCTTGGATATGTCAGTTCTCAGTCAACTCAGGAAAAGATGATTTGCCTCACATTGAAAGGGGATTAAGGGGTCCACTCCATATCCTGATTGGGTGTTTGGTTCCATAGGTCAAAATGTGTTATCACCAGTTTTGGTGGGACCAATACTAAGATAGAAATGCCTGGATGCTCAGTGCATCTCTAATACAACTAGAGTATGCCTCAAAGCAATGGAAAAGCACTTTTTCTTACTCCCCCCTTGTGCTGTGGTGGCCACCACTGTCGCATTTTAGGAAAAAGGGATTTTTTCTTGGCCTTTCCTTGGTTTCCACATCTACTTTAAAATACCTATAGCTTCCCTCACACAGAAAAATGGGCGCTCACCATGGCTGGCGCTCTTTTGCTGCTCTGTTTGTAACATTTCCTACAGAAGACTCAGCGCTCATGGCGCTGCCGGGGCTCCTGTGGCTTGGTTGGGTTAGTTTGGGAGCATGCCAAAACATGTGCATGTGCATCCCTCCCTCCAAGACGCAGCGCGACACAAACCCAACGCAAGACACAATATACACACTCGCATGGGTTCTCGTAAACCTGCTGGCGACCTGTGACCTGTCTTAGGGCGAAGGGCGTCGTAAGAAAATTTATTTGCCCCTTGGTGGGGTCTTGGGTTCTGCTCAGTCTCTCCAGGCTGCTGCGTTTCGGCCAGAACACGGCCTACTCAGCGGAGCTGCGCGTGGGTATCTGCAGAGGTAGGAATGGGAGAATTATGGAGGAATCCACGCAAAAACGAAGCGACGACACCAAAATCCGTCAAATGACGGCCTCGAATTTTTCTGAAACAACACACCTGAGCAGAATCCAATTGTGCATCAGAAGCACATTTTTATAAAAATTATAGTCATCTCTGGATTTTTTAAATCCAGAAATTCATACGCATAAAAAGGCGGCGCGCAGGAGCGGCTCCTAGCGAAGCGCCGGGGAATGAAGAAATAATGGAATTATAAACGTATGTCTCACGTAGTCTTGAAAATGACGAGACACACATTAATAAATAAACATACAGATTCCACCTACACTAATAGAAGTATCAAAAATTCAAGAATTCGAAAATCAACGAAAAAGACTTCAACGAATCAGGTATAAACTACAGGTATGCTCGTCTCGTATGCCGCATACACATTGCTCATCTCGTGTCTCCGTGAACGAGTCTTGTAGCAGCGCTAACAACGATAGGACGCGATAGAGGGATTGATTAGAAAGATTGCAGATGATTAGAGGTCAGATCAGGGTGATTAGACATACACACAAGTGCATAGCAACGTTCTTCGCGTGCGCCCCTCACTTGCTCAGTCTCTCCAGCGGTAGGTAAGGTGAGTAAGCCCAGGTGGGGCCACCCCCTGGTGGAGTTCGTGATTGTGGTTGAGATGGGCAGGTTTGCCCGAAACGCTCGTGCATGCTCGCGCATTCACACACGCATTAAAGGGTAGGCCACGCGAAGTGCGCACGGTAAACCTTGTTTAGGCTACCCAGGGGCTCCTTGGTACGTTCTTTAAGAGAACCCGAGGAGTCCCTTAACGCTTGCTTGCTTGACAGGGGTAGCTGATTCTTCAGCGTGTTTGCGGACAGTGTATTATAGGTCACACTGAGAAGGGTATAATACCTGGAGTGTGGCTTGGTTCCTCCGCCGCAAACGCCCCTTCATTTGCCTTTGCTTTACAGATGGGCAGGTAGGGTGATTGGTGCAGCAGCATACCATTTTTTTATTGCCCTGCTAAACAAGGGCGCAGATCACACAAACAAGTAACTCCCCTCTGCCTGTGGCAGAGCAGGGAGTCCGACTCCATCGACATCTGCGCCGTGCACGCAAGAGCACCTCTTCCCTCGAAGCCCTGGCAGGGGAAACGCGTTGTGGCGTCCCCTGTTAGGCCACAGTTGCTTAGCAGCGCTGTGTTCTCTTGTCATTTCACAGGAGGGTCGCTAGGACCCACGACATATTCATCAACAACACCCAGTAGAGTGTGCGTGTAGGAGTGGTAGTCCTGAGTGGGGGCTTGAGCCAGTTGCACCAGTGCTCGCCCACCAGGATGGTGCCACTGTAGGGTGTGTAGGACCTGTAGTGTGTGTGTCACTGTCCCACCCGTTTCCTGCAATTTTAGCAGGGTTGGTGGGCGGTGGCAGTGGTTAGGTCAGTGTTTTGGCCACTTAGCAAAACGGCGTTTTCATGCCTTCATAGCTTTTGGGCACCGCTCCCTGTAGTAGACAGATAGGTAAGGAAAACAATACCTGGATTAGTACGTTCGGTATTCCCGGAAGGTTTTGCGCCAGCACAGAAATTGGGCGCTTAGGGGAGGGGAGACCCGGGGCGTACCCCGTGGCATCAATAAGCCAACCCTCCAGGTTTAGCAAGCGTGCAGACTTGGGTATAATTAGGACACCACTTCTGCGGCTTGCTCTCAGGACCTTAGGAGTAGCACACTCACACATACACTCGGGCAGGTAAGGGTAAGGTTCAGTCCCTAGCTTTAGTCTTGGAGGCAAGCGTCTCAGCGAGCCTCAGCAACTCACCAAGGTTGTTCTGGGACAAGTAGTCAACCAGAACTGAGTTTAGGCGTCCCTCAGGTAGAACAAATGCAGAGAAGGGCTCCCAGGTGGCCTCTTCGACTCCAAACCCTTCCCAGAGGGTGAGGAGGCGCCAACCCTGGCGATAGCGGTGGCGTAGGACAGACTTCACCAGGTATAAGCCCTCCTTAGCCATCTCCTCGGCGTTCATGCCGGGAAGTTCACCCTCAACTTCCATACGGCTGGCAGCCCCTTGTAGGTCCAGAGCGGCGATTTCCTCGTCGTTCAGCTCCCACTCCTCCCCACAGAGGTCTTCAGGATCATAGTAGCGCTTCAGGTGTTGAGCAGCGCACACCAGGGTCCCCCCTAGAGGGGGAGAACACCGCACGGTGATACGGTGTCCATCCACTGATAGAATCTTGTACGGCCCGAAGTAGGGGTCATCGCTGGTAGAGCGTGGCCAGGCGGGTAGTCGACTGTGGTGCACCAGCACGCAGTCCCCCTCTTGGTAGGCGGCCGGTACTCGGTGCTTGTTCTTCTTGTTCCACTGACGCTCCCTCACTCTCTGGAGCATAGCCTTGGCCTTGTCCACCTTCGCTTGTTGCTCTTGGACCCATTCACCCACAGAAGGATGGGTGTCCTCTGGATAGGGGGCATGTAGCAACCATGCCGGGCGCCCTAGGAATAGCTCATGGGGCGAGTAGCCAGTAGCTGAACTGTCTTGGGAGTTCATCATCAAGGATATGACGGGGAGTAGTCTCACCCAGTCTCTGGTGCGTTCAGTTTTGCACCATATACGTACGTTCTCCTTCAGGACACGGATCTGTCGCTCACATAGGGGGTTGCTCGTGTGAGAGTAGGGAATCCCCGTAGACACCTGGACATTGAGGGATCTCAGGACCCTCTTGTACCAGCCAATGTCTGAGCGTACTCGTACGTCCTCATCGGAGTTGATCTCCTTGGGCGCCCCATAGACACAAAACCACTCCTCCAGGAGTATCTTGATAGTCTCCTCCCCGGTAATGTGCTTAGTACATGGGAACACCCTGGTAAACCTGGTCAACCCACAGGTTACCACGAGGGCGAAGTCATAACCCCCGAACTTCGGCATCTCCGTGTGATCCACGTATAGAACACTGTTAGCACAGTGAGGGATGGGCAGGGTCCAGTAGAGACCTCTGTCCCTGATATCCCCTGGTTTACAGGACCTGCACGGGCACTTGTCCACGATAGGCTGGAGGGTTTTCCGCAGTTGGTCGTCAGTCCACGTAGTGTGGAACCACTGCTTGAACAGCCTCAGGGTGCGGTCAGCACCCACATGACCACTGGACTCATGGGTCCACTTCAGCAGCGCTGGGACTCCGTCACTAGGCACCACAATACGGTCCTCGTGCCATAGGTAGCTCTTGTCCCTCTTCCACTGGTCTTGGTTGACCAGGAGGGGTTCAAGGCGTTTCTCCAGGCGCTTGTAGATATCCCCGAACTCCTTCAGGTACTCCGATTGTTGGAGTCCATCCAGTGGTCGTATCATCGTCATGTTGAGGTCCAAGTGGACGTCCATACGGCTGAACGCCTCCTTAGCCAGCGCTTCAGACCGGGCACCAATCAGGGCGTCGAAGTTGTTGCGGCTGATGTAGTCGGCACACTCGTTCTTCACTCCCTGGATATGGTGTACCGTCAGCCGTAGTTGACTGAGGTAGGTCGACCAGCGCCGTAGCTTGGCCTCCTCAGGTGGGGGACCCTTCTGGAAACTGCGGACCGGTTCTTGGTCGCACAGCCAGACCACAGGGTTACTCCCCAACAGTCGTGCTTGTGAGGATAGCACCAGCATACCCGCGAGCAATTCCTGCTCATAGGTGGAGTAGTTCCCCCTGGCCTGGTTCCACTTCCAGTTCCAGTGGCCCAGAGGTACTAGGACCCACTTGTCGTCAGGGTAGCTGTGCTTGAGGGTTTCATCTCGGTTGAGACCTTCCGTCCCCCATTGGGAAATGGCCGAGTCGAACTCCTCCTTCTCTAGTGCTTGCCATTGGAACAACGTTCCACCACCGCCCACATTGCTGGCGTCGATCACCAGGATAATCTCCCCTTGTGCCCTAGGCACGCCCAAGCACTTAGCGTTGGCTACCTTGTCTTTGAGCTCGTCGAACGCTTGTTGCTCTTGTGGGCCCCAGCGCCAAGTAGTACTCTTCTTGATCAAGTCCGTCAGAACGGCGCTGGTGTAGGTGAAGTTCTTGATGTGGCGGCGATAGAAGTTGCACGCCCCAATGAAACTGCGTACATCATGAAGTCCTTTCTTGGGGTCTTCGTGTCGTACCTTGGCATCCATCAGGGGTTTGGCCTTAGAGGCCGCTGGGGTCCACCACCCATAGCCAACGTCAAACCCCAGGTACTGCATGGTCTCCTGCATGAACTCACACTTCTCCAGCTCGAGTCGTGTGTGGTTGTCCTGGCAGACCGCAAAGAACTCGCCCAAGAGGATTAGGTGATCCTCCTGGGTATTGGTCCCGAGGCATACATCGTCGATGTGAGCCTCCATCTGGGCACCACGGGATATGAGCTCCTGCACGTTAGGTCTCCTTCGTAGGATGGACAAGATCTTGTTCATCAGCCCTTGGAATAGAGCGGGTGCGTTAGCCACGCCAAACGGCATGACCTTCCACTTGAACACCCTCCCCTGAGGGGTGATGAAGGCCAGTAGTTCCTGTGCGTTGGGCGTCAGGTCCACTTGCCAGAATTCGCTCCTCTTGTCCATCTTGGTCTTGTAGCGGCAGGAGGCTATCTTCTCCAGGGTAGACTCCATGTTGGGAATGGACCCTGAGTGGTTCGGCGTCTTCTTGTTCAGCTCTCCATAGTCCACTACCAGCCGTTTGGCTGTAGACCCAGGTTTAGCCACCAGGAAACAGGGGCTGCAGTGTAGGGGGTAGTCCCCGTCCTTGTACTCCAGGACTAGGCCAGCGTCGATACATTCTTGTATCTGTCGCTCAATCTCGTCGGCCTGCTCTTTAGGAGCTGGATAGGGTCTCCTCCGGATCTTGTGACCCACGAACTCGGGTTTCAGCTTGAGGTCCATCTGTACCAGCTTGTCACATGAGGCAGGAGGGGGTAGTTCTCCGAACACCTCCAGATAGGTCCTTATAAGCTTCTGTACCCGCGGGTCCAATACCTTGATCTTGTCCTCCATGTCCTCGTCAGAGTGTAAGTTGCTTGCCCCCTGAGTAATAGACGTCGAGAGGTGGTCCTCCACCGACTCTTCGCCCGTGGTAGTATCCTTCAGCCCTTGGTAGGCATATAGAAGGTCTTGTTCAACCATCTCCGGTGGACGATGGCAACATAGGCACGCTCGAGGGGGTTCACATACACATTCCTCGGAGACGTCGTCCTCCTCTGGGGTCCTCACATGGGCGCCCCACACGCTCTTCATGAGCTTAAGATCTACCTCCCTTTGCCAGGTGGTGATCTTCTGTTCGAGGTCCTCCTTCAATTAAGATAGGTCTCCCATACGTCCTTGCTTCAGTGGCCATGAGCTGCGGGTAGGCTTCGCGTAGCATAGCTTTTTCGCCAGCAAAATCTTGTAATCCTTATACTCCCTGAGCCTGGATCGTGGGTCCAGCTCCTCGTCGGCGGGGTCTTCCACCCTCATGGAGAGTAGGGGTTTCAGTGGGGCGACGTACTCGGCGTTCTCCACTTCCTCCACACAGGTCTGCACGAAGAAGGCGTCGTGCTCAGTTTCGTCTTCTGAGTGGATAGAGCTAGGTAGCTCAGATAGTCCACACTCAGAGACTCCATCAGGAACAGGTACATGACAGGGACAGCTGGGGGCGTTGGTGTCAGTCACGACGTACTCATCTCCTCCGGGTGTCGTCTCAACAGCATCTTGAGGTCGTAGGCGATCCTTCAAGTCACCCAAGGCGAGTCCGTCGCTTTCTCGTTGTATAGCCTGGACCAGAGTCGGGTCCAGATCCTCCCAGGGAATGGAGGTAAGACCTCCGTCCACCACGCTCAGCATACTCCCCCATCCGGGTTTCCCAATAGGCGTCTTGCGCCCCAGAGGCACGTAGATGGCCTCATCAGGCAAACGAACAGAGCTGATAGTCAGCCTGTCCAGGAGGTTTCGCCAGTACTCGTTGCCCCCATGGGCTCCCCAATCGGGGGAACACAGGACCATACGGGAACGTTCCAAGGCCACCTTGGTCAGCACCTTCCCCAGTTCACTGAACCTGGGGTTCCCGTAGGCCATCCCGAAAGAGGGCCAGTAAAATTTGTAGCTGCAGTTCTTCCCCTTGCTGCAGTAAAGGTCCAGTACATGCTGCTTGTCGCTGGCGAACAACTCCACACTCAGGTCTTCTCGAGAGTAACCCAAATCCTTCAGACCTTGGTCTAGGACTTCCCCCAATAGTTGATAGTCCTCAGTTTTGGAGGCCGAGATCATGTTCGTGGGCTCCTCCTTCGATAGTCTCAGGTAACTCGAGGTAGGTTCCGACTGCTCCAGTGGCACCGACTCTCTGCCACTGCCTCGGTCCACGTAGAGGAGGTAGGGGGCTTGCAGCGTCAGGGATTGTATCTGGGAGTGCTGTACGAAGAAGTCAGTCCCCAATACAAAGTCGAAGGCCTCAGTGTCCATCACATAGAACCGATGGGCGATAGTCCGGGAGCCCATAGGTACCTCCACTTCACAGTCCCCGCAGCTGTGCACCACATGTCCATCCCCCATGCGTATAGCGGCGGTGGTCATGGTGTTCTTCAGGCTCCCACAAGGTAAAATTTTCTTGGCCACGATAGATATGGTGGCGCCAGTGTCCAATACCCCCAGGTATTTGCGTCCCCGTAGTCGGATACGTACCCAAAACACCAGGTTAGGGTTAGGGTTAGGGTTAAGGTCTTGGGTGCCACCAGAGCGTCCCTGTCAGAACTCCGCGGGCCAGGTCACCTCGAACCCCTTGTTCCGCAATTTGCGGGCCATCCTCATGAAACGGCTCCTCTTCTTAGCGTTGCCGTCATCACCACCTTCATGCTCACGCTTGGCTCCTTGTTCTTGCTGGGCCTGCGTTTGTGAGCGTGTGGTAGGACCAGACTGCCCTCCAGAGGGCTCGGAGTTCCCCCCTGGATTAGGGTTGGGGTTGCCTCCGTTCTTGTCCTTGTTCTTGTTGTCTGGCTGGCGGTTAGCGCCTCCTCCTCGTCCACCTTGACCCTTGTCTTGCCCTTGACCACGTCCCTTCAACTTGCCCTTGCCGGTGTCGTTGCCTTTGCCTTTGCCTCCACCTTTGCCTGAGCCTTTGCCAGGATCTTCCCCCTTAAGCTTCGCCGATAGGCGTTGCTTATGGTAGCACTCATCCTCGTAGTGCTTCCGCTTACCGCAGAATGCACACGTGATGGTGCACCGGTAATGATCCGGCAGCTTCGCTTTGGCGCCGGTGTTCTTTTCCTGCTGCTTCCCCTGGACTACGAAGCAGTCTCGCTGCTCGCAGTCAGGGGCGTGCTGCAGGTGGCCCTGCTCGTCCCTGGCATCACACCAGAATAGCTCCTTCACGTTCTCCATGATAGGGGCGTGGGTGTGTTTGGGGGTAGTCCCCTGCCCAGGTCGGGACCCTTGGTACCCTTTGCCATGGCCTCCAGAGCCTCCACCACCAGGACGGTAGTTGTTCAAGTGCTGGTCGCTCTCCTTCTCCAGCGCCAGCTCCAGGAGTAGCACGCATAGATCCTCGTAGCGGAGGGATCTAGCCTTGGGCTCCACCGTCGAACGGCACTCGTCCCATAGCTCTCGAGGGAGCTTGGCCACCAACCAGAACAGCAGGTCGTCGCTGCTGTAGGAACCGGGCGTCAGTCGTCCAGCCCAGTGATCCAAGTCAGCCAACAGCTCAGAGACCCTGCCAGGTTTGGGGTTGTTGGGCAGCACGGGCAGGTTCTGGATCTCGGCCCTGATGGAGAGGTCGGTTTCGTAGGTCGGGTACTGCCTCTCCAGGGCAACCAACACATCGGCAAAGGTGGCGGAGTTAGTTACGATCTGCCTGACCTGCTTCTCCAGGTACTTGGTCTTGCAGCACTGCAGGAGCAGATCGCACTTCATTCGCCCACTAGCGTGGGTTTGGCCGGTTAATCGTAGAAACCGGCCGAAGTTCTCAGCGAACTCGCTGAGGTCCTTGCCTGTGAACTCAGGCAGGTTCACCACGATCTTGGAGGTGGCAATAGCCTTCGCCTCCTGAGACCTGCGTCCCTCAGGGCGTCGGGTCTTCTTCTTCTTCTTCTTCTTCTTCTTCCCCTTTGGGTCCTCGGGGTCCTCCGGGTCATCGTCCTCGGAGGGCGAAGAAGAAGTCATCGACGGTGGCCGATCATCGGAGGGGTCTCCGCCAAGATCACTGGAGCCATAAGGCTCCACGTCCACCATAGCCCTCAAGGCTGTCAGCCCCAGCCGGTCCAGCTCGGCCCTCGTCGAGTTCGTCACGTGGCTGTAGGGCGGCTGGGCCGTTCTCGGCACGAAAGGACTTCTCGGAATAGGTGCAGGAGTCGGCATCGGTCGGCTCCTCAGGCTCTCCAGGGTATTTGTCAGCCCTGCCGCCAGGTGGTTAGCCTGTACTCGGTGGGGCGACATTCCCACCGTAGTAGGTGACGCGTGGGGCGGGATCATCAGGGGCTCCAGTTTCTCACGGATCTCTTGAGTGAGGTCGCCCACGATTTTTGAAGTGGCTCCTCGGAGCACCTCGTTGATCTCCGACCGCGTCAGGGACCTGTTGGAGGATCTTCCCGATCCTCTACTCCTGCCACCAAGAGATTCAGGTCCTCTCCTCAACCCACTCAAGGTTGCATAGCCAGGTGCATACCCAGGAACATCCACATAGGTTCCAGTAGCGGGTAGTGGATGGGGAAATTCAGCCGCATACCATCGCGGCGCAGAGCTGGTAGCCACCGGCTCACTGGCAGTAGTTGCCTCATGGAGCGCAGTGGTAGGTGGGCCCATACCATAGGCGGGGTAGGGAGGCATGCCAGTAAAGCCTGTGCCCTCTGCCATAGGCGGGTTGGTTGTGGAAGTGGATGTTGCAGCGGCTCGGAGTGTGGTGGTTATAGGAGAGGGTGATGCGTGGAGGCCAGAAGCGCTTGGTGCGCCTTCGAAGGTAGGGACATTCGTCAGGTCTTGCCCTTGTTCCTCTCCCTCGCCTGCTTCGTCTCCAGCATCCTTCTCTCTCCCTTCCTCTTCACAGGCTGAGAGACCACCTCTTCGACAGACAGGGCCCCGAAGGCCGTCTGGAGTCCATCCAGGGAGTCCTCAGCCGCATCCACTGGCCCATGTAAGGGCTCCGCCGAAGGTACAGCGCCGGGTGCTGGCCTTGCCGGTGCCTCAGGCGCTGGCGCTGTCTTCAAGTCGGCGTCCTCCTTCCTTGTGTCCATCTTCAGTCACCCTTCTGCCCATATATGCCTGTACTCGGCGCACTGGATGTACGGCACGGGGTTGCTGCCGGTGCGCAGAGACAGGCTGCCTCTTGCTACCAGAAAAGTTTATAGTGGTTTCAGCACTGTGTTTTTGTCTCTCCTGCTGCTTGCTGTTGGTGTAGGGTTTCCTGCTGCTTGTTTTTGGAGAAGAAAAGCTTTTGTTTGTTGAAATACAGTAAATCCAAGTCAATCCAGGATAACCCAAGCCAGAGGTGTGCAAGGAGAAGAGAATTCAGGATCAAAGCATGAAGGGCTGCAGTGTAATCAGTGAAACATGATAGGATATTCACAGAAACTGCAACTCAGGTCAAATCGGAAAGCATATTCACAAAGATAGCTGAAATGTTTTGGAAAAGAGTTGGAAAACTGCCCCATGGTCAGTCTCTCTCCATAGTGCCATCTCAGGAGATGTGCACTCTTTGTTTTGGGTCCCATATGTGCTGAGGTGGCAGGGCATGTGGCGATGAGGTCACTGCCATGTCACATGGGATCTTCCTACTTAGCTAGGCTGACCAGGAATTGAACCCAGGACCTCTCAAAAAGAGGTGCCCAGCCCCCTAGGGTGCATACCACTAGGATAGCTAAGAATTCATGGAAAAACATAGATAAATTCATAGGCTCTGCCTTGGATATGTCAGTTCTCAGTCAACTCAGGAAAAGATGATTTGCCTCACATTGAAAGGGGATTAAGGGGTCCACTCCATATCCTGATTGGGTGTTTGGTTCCATAGGTCAAAATGTGTTATCACCAGTTTTGGTGGGACCAATACTAAGATAGAAATGCCTGGATGCTCAGTGCATCTCTAATACAACTAGAGTATGCCTCAAAGCAATGGAAAAGCACTTTTTCTTACTCCCCCAAGAGGCCTGCTGGTATGTGGGGGTCCAGGTGGGGGCGGATGCGGCGCAGGAGGAAGGTCCAGACGATTTTGACCTCCGTGACCGCACAGACTATGGGGCGCCAGTTGTCCGGGTTTGCCCAGTCCCCTTTTTTGTAGAGGGGGCGGACTACGTTTGCCCAGTCTGGTGGCAGGGGGGTCCGCCCCGTGACGATGTCCCAGAGGCGGTGGGCGAGGATGCGGAGGAGGTGGGCGGGGAGGTGGTAGTATGCCTCTGCAGGGAGGCCGTCGTAGCCTGGGGTTTTGTGTTGCCGGAGACTGTGGATGGCCTTCCGGACTTCGTGGATGGTGAAGGGGCGTTTTTCCAGTTGCCTCCTCTGGGCGTGGTTGTGAACCCGAGGGAGGCGGTCGATTTTGGCCTGGGTGCCTGGGTCCAGTGTGTCTTTGGTGGGGGTGTGTTGCCGGAGGAAGCTGTCTTGGGTGGCTTGGAGCACTGTGGCTGGGTCGTTGGTGAGGGAGCCGTTCTCCTGCCGGACCGTGGTGATGGTGCGGTGGCCGGTGTCAGTCATGGCGTCGTTGAGGTGGCGGATGGCCTTGTAGGGGAGTTCATGTTGCGCATACCGTTCGTGTTCCTGGGCGATGCGCTGTTGTCTGTGGATGTGCCACCGCTGCAGGTCTGCCCTGATGTGGGCTATCCGTGTCCTGCAGTGGTGTATCTGGCGGCGGGTTTGGGGGCTGTCGGTGTGGAGGAGGGTCGCCAGTTGTTGCTTCGCATGCCAGAGGTCATGGAGCATGTCTCCCAGGGCCGTGGGTGGTTGGTCGTCGTCTGTGTGGGGGTGTTGTTGGAAGCCGCAGGCGACGGCGGCCGTGCGCATGGCTGTGAGTAGGTCGGTGGGGTCTGGTTGGATGCGCCGGGCGCGGTCTATGGCCCTGTGATATTGGGACCAGGCATGCTTGTCATGCAGCAGTGGCATCTTCAGGGGCGGTGGTAGGCCTTGGTCCGCATCCTCTGGGGGGCTGGGGGGAAGGTTGGGGATGGTGAGGCGGATGTGCAGGGGGCTATGGCCTGTGGGTCCCAGCGGGAGGGGTCCATATCGGGCCTCCGCTCGGATGATGGTGGTGGGGTTGCCATAGCATACGTCGATGCGGGATGGGGCGGCATCTGTTTGGTGGGGGAAGTGGGATGGTTGGCCTTCGAGGTTGGCTGTCAGGTCCACGAGCCCCAGTATTTCGATGGTGTCGCGGACTGCTTGGTCCTGGGGTGTGGCCTGTCCCCCTCGGTCCGCTGGGGTGGGGGCGGCTTTCATGTCGCCGATGAGGACTGTGGGGGCGAGTATGGCCATCTGACGGTATGCCTCGGCCAGGGCTTGGAGGAAGGGTTCCGTGGCTTCGCCGAAGGGGACGTGGGTGTTGATGACGTTGAGTTGCCATCCGTCCCCGACGACCTCATAGACAACTAGCCTCCCTGGCACGCTGAGGTGGTGGACGAGGTGGACGTGGATGCCGGTTTGGGCGTATAGGGGGGTCCCCTTGTGCCAGTAGCATTTGTACGCTTTCTGGTCCGGGGTATATATGGGGGTAGTCTCTGGGGGGTCGTCGCGTTGTAGGCCTTGTTCCTGGAAGGTGAGGAGGTGGGGAACCCACCCCGGCCCCTGTGCCATCGGGAGCTCTTGGAGGGCGGTTGTGGCGTCCTTGGAGTATGTGACGGCCGGGTGGTTGAGGTCGAGGAGGTTGACGGTGGCCTCAGTGGGGGCGGGACGGGGCTGTGGAGGCTTGTGCCCTCGGCCCTTGCCCCGTCAGGGAGGGGGACTGGGGCTCGGGGACTTTTTGCCTGTTTGTGGGCGTTTGGGTAGGCGCGGCGGGGGGAGGCCTTGGCTCCACTCCGGGGGGAGCTCCCCAGTGTATTTGGTGCCTGTGTGGGCCTTGTTCTCTTCGGTGCGGAGCCGGATGGGGTGGGCGCTGGTGAGCTCTAGGGTGTAGCTGACTGGCTTGTCCGGGGCGCTGCTGCCTTGGTCTAGCTCCTTTTGGCGGTGCCAGATCACCCGGATCTGTGGCCCCCCGTTGTCCCCCGGTTCCTTGAGGCGGTACTGGATCGTGCCCTCACACCAGAACCAGTCGCCTGTGTGGTCGTTGCGGAAGGGCTGTTGGACCTTCGCGCCTTTTTCAAATCCTGGGTACGCTTTGGGCGGGGGCGGTGCTGGTGGCGGGAGGGAGGACGATGAGGATGCCTGGTCCCGGTGGGGCGGTGGTAGTGATGGGAGGGAGGATGACGAGGATGCTTGGTCCGGGTGGGGCGGTGGTAATGGTAGGAGGGAGGATGACGAGGATGCTTGGTCTTGGTTCGCCGGGTGGGTCAACTCGGATGCGGGGGGTCGGGAGGTCGCTGCTTTTCTGGCTTGGCTGGGGGCGGGTGCGCCCCTTTGTCGTCTCGTTCGCTCGGGTGGGACTGGAGGTAGCGGGGCTGGGGGGGCATGGGGTTTGAAGAAGGGGTGCGTTGCTTGCTGGTCCGGATCCCTCAGTGGGGGCTCTGCCGGTGTTTGCATTTTCGCTTTCGTGTGGCTGCGTATGATGTCGGCGAGCTTGCTCACGGTCTCCGGGGGATCTGTTGGCCATGGCAGTGCGGCCGGGCTGTCGTCGAAGGGGTGGTGTAGGTGGTAGTTCCTCATGGCCTTGGCCTGCATGACCCAGGCCTCCGTGGGTTCCGGTGTGTCCGGGCCGTTGGGGGAGCCTTGAGCCCAGTGGAGTGCTGTGTGGAGGGCTTCCCAGGGGGCGCCTTCGCTGCCTGTGAGGGTGGTGGCCTGGAGGAGTCGCTGCTGGCCCCGTGGGGGGTCTTCCGGGTCTATTTCCGGGGTATAGGCCTGGGCCGCCATGAGGACTCCGTGTGCCCAGTGGAGGACCCACCATTGGGCGTCCGCTTTGAGGATGTGGATGGCGGGTTGTTTGGGGGGCGTGTCCAGGGTGTCCCACGATGCGATGGCTAGTGGTATCCTGGAGGGGTGCAGGTGTGGGGGGGCCTTGCGGCTTAGAAGTTGATCGATGTGGAAGGGGGTGACGGGATCTTTGGGGCCCTGGGGTGGTGGGGGCATTGCTGGGATGGTTGTGGGGTCCCAGTGGCGTTCGTGGGCGGCGACGGTGTACAGGGCGGCGGTGATGATGTGGTGGGCCTGCCCCTCCAGGACGATGTGGCGCTCCGTGCCGAAGTCCTTTGGTAGGTGGGCTGCGGGGTGGACGGTGATGTGGGCCAGGGCGCGTTGCTGGGCCTTTTTTCCCCCGTCTGGCGCCTGTGTCCGTTTGTCCCCCGGGATGTGTTGGTGTTGGTGTTTTGGTGGGGGTGGTCCCAGGGCGAGGGATTTTACACCGTGGAGGGGTATGGCTTGTTCCCTGGACCTGTTGGGCAGGATGTATATGTCCGGGTCTCCCGGTACGGTGCCCAGGTACATGTTGCCCGTAATGGTGGGGGCCGGCAGCGGTTGGCGCAGGGGCGAGGTGCATGGTGTGGAGCAGGGCGGGTCATGGTGCTCAGACCGGGGTTGGTCGATGCCGTACGGGGTGACGTGTACGGCGAAGGGTCCAACGGCGCGCTGGAGTTTGTGGGGTTGGATGTTGTGGAGGCGCGCCACCGCCCGTGTGTGGGAGCGCACTTCGCTGATCCACACGGCGTCGGCCCGCGACGCCGCTGGGTTCAGGCAGTCCGTGGTGATGCCTGTGATCGTGCGGTTGTGGGTGGTATCTGACACCCTGGCGGGGGGGGCGCAGATGACATTAGAACTTAATCTGTTGCCAAAAATTGAAGTGGTACAGGAACTGTCCCACACGCAGCGGGGGTCTGATGGATGGGGATCCACCGATCAGCCACGGCCAATTACCAACGTCTGCAAGGAGGGGTTGAGTGTCCCGCCCCCCCCCTGCCCCATCCCTTCCTAAATTGCCTTCTCCCCTCCCTAATGCCGCTGCAGACGACGTTCCCCTGATACATCCCCATTGTCCACCTGGACCCTCATGGCATACACAGTTTATGTCTCCTTTATTTTTATATGTGCTATATATGATTAGTACTGCCCGCAGGGCAACAACAGCAACAGCAGTACGAACAGAGACAGTGAGTAACAGTTGTAAAGAGTATACGGGCCCTGTGACGCGAGCTCGGCAGGCCCAGAAACAGTCAGTAGTAGTATCTCCGGAGTCAGAGACGTCACCAGAGACGCGACTCCAGCCCACCGCGGTTGATGTGGGTGTGGCTTTGTTGGTGTTTTGTATGCCAGCAATTGTGTCTGCGTTTATCTCAGGGATTAGAGTCATCAGAGACCAATCCCTGCTGGTAGGGGATCGCCCCCCCATTCCAGATCAGAAATCCCCCTCAATCATTCCCAGGGATGTTGAGAGGAGGTCGGTTGCTCCGGGTTTGCCTGTTGAGATAGCCGCCCTGTTGGACAGAGCGCTTGTGGACGCCGTCCCAGGAGGGCCAGAGACCTTGGGTCCTGGCGTAGCTGAAGTTAAGACTGTAGAGGTTCATGATGACCAGTATGGTATCACTTCGGAGGCAGAGTCGGAAGGGCCCTCCGCTCACTCTGAAGTGCACCGCATGTGGGGTTCGGCCCGCATGTCGCCTGACAATGTTGCATGTCACGTGGTACAGGTGGAACGGGACTGCTGTGATTTACAGCAGTTGGATCTATGGGCGGACTCGGGTGAGACCGCACAGGGTGGAGCTGACCCTGATCTGAGTTCAGTCAGAAGGAGTAGGAGGGGTAATATACCAACTGAGACAGCAGCATTGAGGCCAGTGTGGCGTAGTGCAGCTCAGCATCAGAAAACGCAGGCACGGGAGAAAAAATTTCGCAGTAAGAGAATGAAGGGAGCAGTACCAGTGAGACAGTGTGTAGTAGATCGCATTATGCGGTGGATCCAGAACGCTACAGTGTTTGATCAGTGTCCACCGCTGACAGATGCATTTGCAGGCAAATCTTTAAAACGGTTTGATCGGTTTTGGGATCGTCAGACGGATGCCTTGTTCCAGCCCTGGAACGAGGCTCATTTATGGTTACAACCCCCCAATGAGCTGTGGGAACAATGCGTCCCTAAATTGGGATTTGATGGGGCGCGGGGTGTGGCCATTCAGCCTGTGCGCAGGGATGCAGCGTGGTGGTGGGAGTTGGGGGAAGTTGTGCTGGACTGGATAGACATCCCCATTGGTTCCCCGCTGTTTGAGGACGCACAGGGCATGGTACACACAACAAAGTGTGAGTACAGAATTGCGTTGTTTGATGCTTTTTGTAGTGATGCGGAAGGGGAAGGATGGGGTGATCCTGAGGACGTAGTTTCTGATCCCCATACAGTGCCAGCTTACAAAAAGGGCTGGAGTTCTGAAGATTGGGACTTCCCCAGCACTGTAGCCCCCCGCCCCTCTCCTCACAGAAGCACTTTCGACCTGCCTGCTCCACACCCCACCCCATCTGAACTCCTGCGGCCGGATTCTGATGCTGAAACTGAATCTGACGATGACTCTCCTGATCCTCACAGGATGTGTCGCGGGATGAAGCGCAGA
Source organism: Eutreptiella sp. 'Long Island Sound 2002' (assembly GCA_964036045.1). Lineage (NCBI taxonomy): Eukaryota > Euglenozoa > Euglenophyceae > Eutreptiales > Eutreptiaceae > Eutreptiella > Eutreptiella sp. 'Long Island Sound 2002'. The sequence goes on along the minus strand of OZ038398.1, from coordinate 8,033,023 downwards.
CTACACCGGGAGCAAGCGAAACGCGAGAAGCGTCAAGCAATGCCTCGATCTGACTCTGAGCTTGGTATGTGCGCGAATTCTTCGCCTGATTTTTCTGACAGTTCTCCCTCTTTTCCTCAAGCAGCAAACGGCATTAATTCCCTTCCCCATGATCAGTGTGATTCTGTGCGTTCTAGATTCGGACATCGGGCACGTCCACCGGGCCGCACACATGTGCAGGCAGGTTGGACTGCGACGCCAGAGCGGCATATAAGGTCAGTGATACAGGCAGATGAAGATTGGTCAGGTGCTGAAAGCCTCAAGGAGACTATCATGGAGAAGTACAGTGACAGAGTTTTTCGTTCTATACCGACACATGAGGTCACCGAGGAAGCACAGGCCAAACGGTGTCCGCAAGCTAAGGTCAGGTTACAGTTGAAACAAAAGCATGCAGGACCCCGAGCTGATAAACCCATCAGAGCAGTAGCACCGAAGGAAAGTGCCCTCTATGATAAAGTCATGGGTTCTAAGAAAAAAGGGATGCTTCGGAAGTGTGAGGGCGACCCACAGTGGGTTACTAGGGCATTTTTGGTTCCGAAACCGGGTGCGAAATGGCGTTTAGTCATTGACTATCGCCATCTCAACTCTTGCCTGGAGGGCAAAAACTTCCCCCTCCCCGTCATTGAGGACCAGCTGGCCAATGAGCAGGGAAATTTTTTATATTCGCTCATTGATTTGGAAGACGGCTTCCATCAAATGCACCTTGAGGAGGACAGCAAACACCTCACGCCGTTTTGCACTCCTTTTCGTGTGTTTGAATGGAACGTCTTGCCCATGGGGGTTAAAGTGGGCCCAGCTGCTTTTCAGGAGATGGTGCAGCATGTCACGCGCAACTGCCCATCATCCAAGCCATACATAGATGACATTATGTCCTCTAATGGCAAAGAAATTTTGGACCCCCAGAAACCAACTATAGCCCAAAAACAGGAACCAGAAATGCTGCAAAAAAACTTCCAGGCACATGCAGAAAAGCTTTGTGCCTTGTTTGATGCGTTGGCGGAAGCCCAACTTACTGTGAAACCCGAGAAATGTCGTTTATTTGAAAAACGGGTGCAGTGCGTTGGGCACATTTTACAGAACGGCCAAAGATTTCCCAGCCCGGCCAAGACTGAAGCAGTGCGGCAGTGGCAGCACGACACCATCACCACTGCCAAACAGCTCAAGGGATTTTTTGGGGCTGGTGGGATGGTACCAAGTGTACGTCCCAAAATTTGCAGAAATGGCCGCCCCCCTCATGGACGCCCTTAAGGGCAAGTATCAGTACGCCCCCCCTGAAGCAGCAGATGAAAAGACTGATACAAATGTCCGGAAGAAACGCAAACGCATCAAATTGAGTGCCAAAGAAGCGCGCATCTATTGGAGTGATGGGATGAAGAAAAATTCTGAGGGTTTAAAAAGCGCATTAAATGCTGCTACAGGTTTGTATCTGCCCAAACCTGGGAGGCCCTGGCACATACGCTGTGATGCGTCAGATTATGCTATTGGGGGTGCCTTGGAGCAGGAACAGGAAGATGGAGGGTACCATCCTGTCGCGTTTTTTAGTCGCAAGCTCCAAGGCCTGCGGGCAGGGCAGGGGGGCAGTACCAGAAACACTGGGCAGTATGCTTGGACCCCCCGGGAAAAGGAAACCTATGCGGTTGTGGCCTGTTTGCTCAGGTTCCAATCCTGGATTGGGAGCCAGGAGGTTCTGGTGCAAACAGATCACAGCTCCATAGTGAAATGGTACAAAGAAGATCTGTGTACCATTTCAGGGCCTTTGGGTCGGCGGGGGCGTTGGCATGAATTTTTGAGTCGATTCAATCTTACGATTGAATATCGACCGGGGGATGAAAACGACGGGGCAGATGCCCTTAGTCGATGGGCCTACCCAGCCGGGGTGGCCCAGGATACAAATTTTCACGGCAGCACTGCCGATATGGAGGGCTGGGGCCAGGCTGAGAGAGCTGAGTGGGAACGGGTGAGGGCACAGTTGAAGGCGGACCATCCTGAGGCATTTCAGGACGAGCATGCCATGGTGCAGCTCTTGCAGGATGTATACCGTACTGTGGCCTCATTGCAGGATAATTCTGGGCTCTGTGTGGCCTCTGACGGTTGTGAGTTTGCGTCTCAGGAGGCTTTGTTTTGCCATGTTTTTGACTGTTCTCAGGATCAGGCTGAGTGCCCTGTGCCACAGTCTGATCTTCATCAGGAGGAGGCAATGTGCCTTCCCAGACACATACGACGTCACCTCAGAACCGTACAGAACAGTGAAACCTTGCTTCAAGGCTTCACTGAGATGAGCTGGCACATGCCAGGGCTACAGACATACGTTCAGAATATCAAATCAGTGAAAGTGCCGCCAGCCATTAAGGTTCTCAGTGAAGATTGGGATCCTCATTATGAGAATGATCCTCTTATAGCGCCGCACTGGAAGTTGTGACAAGGGAGAAAGTCGTTTCCATCAGGGATAAGGAGTATGTGTTATACCAGGGAAAAATCCGAGTGGGTGGACGCATTTATGTGCCCGTGGCCCTCACCAAGCAGGTCGTCGAGGCACAGCACAGTTATGCGCATCCTGGAACCAGCAAGACACACGAGATGTTCCGGCGTCGCTATCAGGCAGGCATGGAAGATAGTGATTTGACCGAGATCATTTCTCAGGTGGTGGGGTCTTGCCCGGTGTGCCAGACAGTGAAGGCACGGAAGGGAGTGCAGCCACAGAGCTGTCACTCGTACCCCATCCCTGAATATCCCTTTGCCAGTGTGGCCATGGACTTCTGTGATATGGGGTCACACTCGGTGGAATCCGGAGGAGTCACATATGACAACTTTTTTGTTGTTGTATGCCGACTCACTGGATATGTCATGGCAGTGCCATGTTCAAAGACCATCACAGCCCCCCAATTGACTGAGTTATATTTGGAGAGGGTAGTGGGTGTTATGGGACTCCCGCACGAAATTTTTTCGGACCACGACCACATTATCACCAAGGAGTTTTCTCTACCCTTTGTGAATTAAGTGGTGTCCAACAAAAGCAGTCCCCGGTGTATCGCCCCCGGTCCAATGGGAGGGCAGAAAGGGCGGTACACGTGGTACTCGACAGTTTGCGGAAATGTTTCGCCCAAACTGGAAGGAAGAATTGGGTACAGTTATTGCCACTGGCCCTGTGGACTGCCAATGACATCCCAGGGCCAGTGTCAGGATATTCCCCCGATTTTGTGGTCCTTGGACGCCAGCCTATTGGCTTCGGCGACTGTCCCCCTGTGATTCCTGAACATGGGTCACAGGATGCCATCCAGTTTTTTCAGAGGCTTGTTGCTGATCGCAAGTATGTCCAGCAAAAATTGCAGGACATACATGATAGAGAGTCCAGAAAGTTTTTGCAACAGCACCCCCGCCATGTATATCAGGACGGTGAGAGAGTGTGGTACCAAAACCACAAGAAGAACAGCAACAAGCGGAAACTGGACAGGCTGTGGCAAGGCCCGGGTGAGGTGTTGGGGAGAGTGGGTACCAACCAGTATCTGGTTGCCACAGAAAAGGGGGAGGTGGTTTTGAATTCAATGAGGATAGAACCGTACATCCCCCCCTCATCAGGTGAGCAGGTCCCTCTACATTATTACACAGAGCAAGAATTTTTGGTCGAAACAGACCAATATATTGTAGAGGACATACGGGGACATAAAACATCAGGGAGAGGGAAAAACAAGGAGATACTATGGGAAGTTAAATATAGAGGCTTCCCTGAAACTGAATGGCAGCCGCCGTCTGCCTTCATGAACAATGTGACAGACGTCTGGCTGAAATACAATCGAAAACACAATATAGACATCAGTATCAAGGATTTGAGGGTGCTGCGAGCACAGGATACTTGTCCTTGTATGCTGCATGACACACTGCATCAGCTGTACAGGGAGGAGAGGGCTGCGCGGCGCTTGTTGAAGCGTTTGGAGAGGGACTCCAGACCGGAATAGCCCCCCCCCCCCCCTCTGCACGCGTCAGGAGTGGGGATGTGTCATATCCACGCCTTGCTGCCTTGCAGGCTTCAACAGATTCAAGATCAAGGAGTCATTTTGGAGTCATTGAGAGGTAGGGTGCTGATTGAGAGGTACAGTGCAGGGTGGGATTCAGCTTTTGTTTGTCCGAGGTCTCCCCCCCTGTGACAGAACATTGCGCCACAGGTGTCGTTAACGTTTCTATTTTTTTACCAACTGTTGGCGGGTTGGCCCTTCAAAATTTTTCGGAGGGGAAGCCATTTTACACCGTGCTTTCTCATGACTTGTCGAAATTCGGTGTGACACCTCCGCTCTGTCTGTGTTATCCTTCCCTTGTGTTTTTGTTGTTTTTGTTTGTTGCAGGCATCACGTTCAGAATCAATTCCAGTCAGAATGAAGCCGAAACCGGAATCCCCGCAAGGAATGGAGTGGACACCGGAATCCCAGACTGGCCAGGGTCAATTAATCAATTTTTCTGGATCGGACAGGCCTGCATTGGTGTTTGTGTTGCTGAGATTGTAGTATATGGATACCGGGCGTTTTCAGTTCAGGATTGCTTGACTGGGACTGCTGGCATGACAGCTTTATCATTGGTTGGCTGTGGGGCGCTGGCTTAGCCTAGGTAGATACGACGTTGCACAGGGACAGCCATGGGCTGCCAGCCTCCACAGGACACACACAGGAGCACCCAGCCAATCATAGATACGTCGTGCCGCAGGCCTGCAGTACTCCTGGAGTCTGTGGGAAACTTTGCTCTATTCCTTTCCTCCCCTCCACTTATTGTGCTTGGCTGCACCACGGAGTACAGGTGACGGAATGTCTGACTGCTGGATTTTTCATACAGTGGGCTGCTTCACACCCACAGGACCAGCCACTCCCCCTCGGGTCGTAGCTTAGGGAGGGAGTGTCATAAAATCACACCATTCTGTCATTATCTGACCCTTTTTGGTGAATAATCCGAGGTTTCTGTTATCAGTCAGCTGTCAGCTGCCGGGACATCTTGCGCGACTTGAACAGTCCACGTCTTGAAGAGTTCACAGATAATTATGAGGGACAGATTGCAGAAAGACCGTTAAATATAATGCTTTGAAGAATGATTGGATCGAATAAAGAGTGCCCCAGCCGATTTCATGAACTTTCAATTCGGAGCTTGGATGGAGGTGCGTAATTGAACTTATGGTGCATTGAATGTATGTTGTCGACTCCATGAGAGGTTTTAACTCCAGGGTTGATGTGGTTGATGGACGAATTTAAATAGTATTTCTTGATGGTCATGATGGTTACTTTTGAGGAGTAGACAAGGTGGTTATGTATAACTACGAGGGCAATTCGAATCGCTTGTGTGTCTTATGATGTGCATAATTATCAACGAACCCGTACATGCATGAAGAGTACTAGACACATGAGTGTACATGGCATATATGAATAGTGTCTTCCCCATTCATGCGCTTGTCCACTTCGTGATCAATTGTGTGAGAATTTCATGTTAATTGATAGGCACAATTCTTGAGAGCATTCAACCGGATTTCAACTACATGGTCGAATCCGGTTTTCATGTGTTGGGTTTTTCTTCACATGCCTTGTGTATGTTTCACACATGTTGTACGTACAAGTTCACTATCATTTTGATATTATTTATTATTATATTTTGGGTTTGACACTTATGATTTTGAGACAACTTGTGTTTACATAAGCTTTGATTTCCATGTTCATATATTTTCATGTTCTTCTCTCAGGACTTCCAATGTTATGTATTGCTTTGCAATGAAGTGGGAATCACAAGGAGTATAAGAGCCCAAGAGACCGAACACCCATCACCAAGTACACCACAGGTTCAGCCAAACACCGACCCTTGTGGTCTTGACTTGTTGTGTGTTCTTAGGGTGTTGCGAAGGTTGTTGGGATTTTGATTGTTATTTTGGTGGTAAGACAATCAATTGGAAATTTTTGGGGAATTATCCATTTTTCACTAAAGCCCAACAACATTTAGAGTGATGGAGTCTCCAAGCACTAGTAGGAGTACTCTATTATAGGTACGCCTGGAGTACTCTCCACAGCTAATTGTACCAATTCCGGCCCGGTTTGTCAATGTGCAACTGGCGGAACTTCTAGAACATCTGCCGCCTGGCCACCTCAGCCCGGCCATTCGACCGGCTCTGGTACGCCACGGTCTTGGCGTGCGGAATCCCCATGTGCTTGCACATCGTCTTGAACCACGTCCCCACAAATGGACTGCCCCGATCGCTGCAGATGACAGCCAGGACATCAAAAATCGTCAGCCAATGCCTGATCATGGCATTAGCGACGGTCTTGGCCTGCAGCCCCACTCCATGCTTGTCCTTCTTGTCCTTCTTCTTGGACTTCTTACCAGGGACCGCCACGATATACCTGCTTTGCTAATCCACCGCCAGGATGACACAGTCGTAGGTCTCTCCTTCCACGGTGACCTCAGGCATGGCGAATACATCCATGGCCACGGACCGCATAGGGGCCTCCAGTATAGCCGTATATACCGGATTGCCAGCTGTGGAGTGGTTGGGGCTCTTCGTGGCCGGACACACGGCGCAGTCGCTGCAGTACTTGTCCAGGATGGCGTAGTACCCCGGTGGGAACTTGAAGCGCCACTCCAGGTCCTGCTGCATCTTGTCCCGACCAGGATGCATGACCTGGGCGTTATGCCAGTGGTCAATGAGCGCTTCCATTCGGGTCTCAGGGACCAATAGCTTGTCCTTGAGGAACAGTTTATCCCCATCCTCGGTCAAGCCCTCAGGCCATTCCTCGTCCGACAGGGCGCTCATGGCATTCCAGTACCTGCTCCAGTGGTCGGATGCCGCATAGTCATCCGACCAGTCTTCTGTGAGCACCAACCTGACTAGCTTTACGGGGGCCACCATCCATTGCTCAAGGGTTTCCTCTCGAATAGCTTGGACTCGGGCGCCCCGGAACTTGGTCAGGCCCGTACGGTTTGCCATCACCACAAATCACTTGACCCCCTCTTGCTCCATGGCCTTCTCCATCTCGATGATGCGCTTGGCCTCCTCGGTCTCCTCGGCGTCCTCATGGCTGGATATGTCCATCCACGCCTTGCCCGCGGGGTAGGCCCATCGACTGAGGCAATCTGCAACAGTGTTGTCCTTCCCCGGGACATACACGACGCTGAGGTCGAACTTGGCGAACGTCTCGTCCCATTGGGCCCTCCTTGCCGCCGGTCCAGAGGGGGTGTGGACGTGCTCCTTGTGCCAGCTCTGCAAGGACTGATGGTCCGTGCAAACCACCACCGGTTGTAATCGGATGTGGCCAGACCACTTCCTGAGCGCACAAACAATGGCGTATGTCTCCTTCTCCCTGGCGGTCCAGGTTCGACGTTGGCCCTCGGCAAGGATCCGGCTCCAAAGCGCCACGGGTACGTGCGACCCGTCATCCCGGACCTGCTCGGGAACTGTGCCTGCAGCATAATCCGAGGCGTTTGTCCGCAGCACGAATCCCTTGTCTGGGTCCACCAGGATTAGCCCCAGTTGCCCCAGGAGTCGCTCCGTCAGGCGGCTGAACGCATCTTCGGCCTCAGGGGTCCAGGCAAGCTTCTTCTTGCTCCCTTTGCGGCCATCGAACTTGCCCACCTGCAGCATCTTGTGCAGCGGCCGCGACAGTTCTGCATACATCCGGACATAGCCCAAATAGTAATCGCAGAACCCCATGAAGGACCGGTGTTTGCTGATGGTCTGGGGCTTCTCCCAGTGGTGCAGGGACGCCAGCTTCCCAGGCATGTGACGGCGTTGCCCGTGACCAACCACGTGACCCGCAAACTCCACTTCCTTCACGAAGAGCGAGGCTTTGGTGGGCTTGCACACCATGTTGTGCTTGTCCAGGTCGCTGAGCACTCGGCGCAGATCCTTCTCATGCGCTTCGAATGAGCTCGTCCTCAGTCATGTCCTCCGTGCCGGACCCAATGATGATGTCATCCACAAAGGGGTCAGCACGATCCGGGACTGGACCAAGTAGGTCCTCCATCATGCGCTGGAAAGCGGCGTTGCCATTCTTGGCGCCCATAGGCACAACTTTCCACTGCATGGGCCCCAGCGGCGTCTACATCGCTGTGCAGGGCCTGGAGTCCGGGTGTAGCGGCATCTGGTGATAGCCGTGTTTTAGGTCTAACACCGTGAAGATCCGCTTTTTCTGTTGTTTTTGGAGGATGGTGTCGATCAGAGGAAGCGAGTACGAGTCGTGCTCGGTTTGCTCGTTCAAACCCCTGTAATCAACCACTAACCTCCACTCGCCCTTCCCCTTTTTGGGCACGATAAAGGCTGGGCTGACCCACTCACTGTCGGAGGGTTCGATCCAGCCCCGCTCAATAAACTCGGCCAACAACTTCTTCATGGCCTCGGCCCGATCGCCCTGAAGTTGGTACTCCCGATGACGATAGATCTTGGGGTTCGGCTTCAGCTTGATCCTTGCTGTGCCAAACCTCCCACGATCTGGAGGGTTCTAGAAAGATGTCCTCGATTTATGCCCTAGATAGTTTGATGAAATCCTGCAGGTTTTGAAGTTGAAAACCAAAACCAAAGCAGCAAGTAGAGCAAGAACAGGATGTGGATCGAAACAATGATTGGTTTTGGAATCCAGTGTAACACAGAAGGGCTGCAGATAGACAATGCAGGTTTATACACAAAGATTCAATCACAAATGGATAATACAAAAGATTTTATATGAAAACTGGTCTGACTCTTGCCTCCAAGATAGCATTAGGCACTTGATGTGCAGTCTTTTGGGTGAAATGGTGCTGGTTAGGAATGTGGGGCATAGATGTCAGGCCAACACAGAAAATGACTTGGCCAAGTAACTGAATTCAGAAACAGTTAAAACGTAGGACCACAATAAGTGGTAGAAACAATTGAGTATAGGGGTCTTGGGGTGGGAGACCACTAGGCTTAACCTCCAAGGCCTAATGCATGAAATGCCTATTTCATTTTCGTATATCCTCCATGAAGGAAGGTACCTCCGCTCAGTTGAGTGGTAGGGGTGAACTTCATGGGGGGCTAGGGTTACAACCCTAGTAACTTTGAGAAAGTGTACCAAAAGCTTCAAAAGAGTGGTAAAAATACTTAAGTTAGTCTTAGCATCAACAAAAGGGTTTTAAGGGGGGCTTGGCCTGGATCAAGCCCTCCAAGAAAGACATGGCAGTGACTTTTTCTTACTCCCCCCTGGAGCACTAGTTAGCTAGTACGACCAAGAAAAAAGTCTCAAATATTCCCAAAATTACCTCAGAAAATGCATATAACTTACCAAAAACATCCTCATCAGTTCATAGAAGCCTGTCACACTGTAGGTACCCTCGAAAAACAGTGTAATGTACCGTGAATGATGTCCCTTCGATGGGGCATTCCTCAAAAGTCGCCAGCGTGCGACGAAAACCTTTGGAAAAAATTTGGGGGTAGTGGGGTTTGAACCCAGGACTCCCTCCCAAGAGCACATATGCTTGCCCACTAGGGTACAGTTGACCGCTCTGATGCGGACGGCGATCGCTGTATAAACAGCGTTTCAGTAAACGTCCTGACCAAGGGCCAGGGCGGAGCAAAACTCCCAATGGAGGACACAAATCTCCAGGAGCTGGAGAAAATAGAAAATGTAACCAACAGGGATTGATTCCCGCGGTTTAGCGAAGGGGTAGCGATTTAGCAAGTCAAATCGCTAAAAAGTGACGAAACGACGTGAGAAATCGTCATTTTTACACAAAACCCAAAGTCGCAGACAAGCGCAAAGGAAGCGGACTTCAAAAACAAGGTCGCGCAAGCGTAAACCGCTTTTGAAAAAGAAGGTATGAGCCGTAGTTTTTAACGTTCTAAAGGAAATTTTTGCACAGTTGCATCAAAATTTTCATAAACTTCAGAGGAAAGTATTCAAATTGAACCCACACCACAGAGCAGGTGGACAACCCACCTCCCAGGTATGCCAGTGTCATCTCACACGCATGCATTGCGTTCGTGTTGGTTGCTTCGTTAAAACGTTAGGGTTGTCAACGCTGTGTTCGTTGGGGGTTCGGGCGCTCATCTTCTTTTGCTCTGCAACAGGTCAAATCAGGATTGAAAGGTATGCGATGCGAATGGAGCGCGCAGCGCACACGTAGGGTTGGAATATGCGCTGTGCTTGCGATGCATGTGCCTAATTGAGGCATTCACACGCTGTGACGCCTTCTCTGTACCCCAATTCATCCTTGATTTCTCCTCATAGGTAAGGAAAGAAAGTGTTTGCTCGTGAGCAGCCGTAGCGTTAAAGTAGGGTTGCTTAAAACGCTTAGGCTTGTTTGAAACTCGCAATAGGGTTGCTTTGTGTTCGCTTCACTTCGGCATTCACACGATGCATGGTGAGTAAGGTAGGTTAGCCCAGGAGGAGCTCACCTCCTGGTTGAGTCAGTGGTTATGGTCCTGCCTCCCTTCCCTACATGCGTGTACACGATGCATTAAAGGGTGGGCCATGCGAAATGCGCACGGTAAATCTTGTTTAGGTTACCCAGGGGCCCCTTGGTACGTTCTTTAAGAGAACCTGAGGAGTCCCTTAACGCTTGCTTGCTTGACAGGGCGTGTTTGAGGACAGTGTATTATAGGTCACACTGAGAAGCGTATAATACTTGGAGTGTGGCTTGGTTCCTCAGCCGCAAACACCCCTTCATTTGCCTCTGTTGTACAGGTGGGAGAGGTTCAGGGTGATTGGTGCACGCAGCAGCTGCCTTCGGCGGCTACCCATTTTTCTGCCCCAGCCAAACAGGGGCGCTGATCACACAAGCAACTGACTGCGCCTCAGCCAGGAGTGGCGTGGCCAGTTCGACTACATCGACATCCGCGCTGTGCACGCAACAAGAGCACCCCTTCCCTCCAAGCCCTAGCAGGGAAACGTGTTGTGACGTCCCTGTTAGGCCACAGCTGCTTAGCAGCGCTGTGTTCTCTTGTCTTCTTCACAGGAGGGTCATTAGGACCCGAGACATCTTTGACACCAACACCAAGTAGCGTGTGTAGGGGTTAGGGTCAGCAGGCCTGGCAGGAGTTGAGTGCAAGTGATGAGTGCTCACCCTGCCTTCGAAGGCCGGTGCTGGCGTTAGTGAGTGTAGTGTAGTGGTGTCTCCTGTCCCGCGTGCTTTTCCTCGTGGGCAGGGGAGTGCTTTAGTCCTGTAGCAAAAAGGGGCGTTTTGTATGCCCTTAGCACACTCGGCCACGCCTCCCCTCTAGTAGGTAGGGCTTTTGCCGTCTTCCCCCAAGGATAGGCGCCAGCACAGAAATTGGGCGCCACAGGAGTGGTAATAGTCCCTGATTAGGACCTTCGGTCCGACGTCAGCGAAGCCCGGTCTCCGGGAGCCACGCCGGGGAGAGAAGTGAGACACACACAGACATACGTCGCACACATAGGGGTATGGTAAACCCTGTAAGGAAGGGTAGAACCCCATGGGTCTGGACCAGTCAGGGGTCGTAACTGTGGGCTCGCTTGTCCCCAAGGAGGGAAGGCGCACCTTGCCTCATAACATCTTGCTTGTCATTCCCCCCTGGTGTAGTAAGCCACCGTTCTTCGTTGGCTCCCCGAGGTGATTACATTAGGGCAGTCTCCATGCAACACATGGTCAACAAGGCATACACTCGCTGGGTGGTTGCAATCCTGATAAGCCGCCACCTGGCCCACGCTGGAAACCATAGGCATGGGTCTGCAGGGCACAGACAGGGTCAGTGCAGTGCTCAGTACACTTGTCAGTAGACAGACACAAGGAAATTAGTTTCGCTTTCTACGCTGGGACATAGTCTCAGCACGGGTTAGGAGCTGCCCCTCGTTGTTCTCAACGAGGTAGGTGCGGAAGATGCGGTTGATACTCCCATCTGGTTGTCTGAAGGCTGTCATAGGTTCCCAGGTCGCCTCAGATAACCCATAGCCACCCCACAGGGTTAGGAATTTCCAGCCCTGTTTATACTCATGGCGAGCAATACCTGCAACCACGTAGTAACCATTGACTGCCATCTCATCGGCAGTCATCTCTTCGAGTTCGTCTGCCTCCTCTGGACTGGCAGCGTTCTCTAGGTCTATACACTCGACCTCACTGTCGCTGAGGCGCCACTCATTCCAAGACAAGTGGTCAGGGGAGTGATAGTGCCTCAACTGTTTAGGTGCACACAGCAGTTCACCACCTAGACGTGGACTGCACCTGACATGGATCCTGGATCCATCTATCCTGATGATACGATAGGGTCCAAAATAAGGGTCCTGTAGGCAGTTACGTGGCCAGGAGGGTAGGCGTGAATGGTGTACCAAAACAAGGTCACCAACCTTGAAGCTGGCAGGTCACCGTAGGCGGTTCCGTCGGCTCAGTTCACGGTCACGGATGTGTCTCAGGTTAGTCCCAGCCTGGTCAGCCAGAGACTGCTTGTGTTCCAGCCAATCTCCCACAGGGCTCTTGAAGTCCTCAGGAAAGGGGGTTTTGAAGAACCAAGGAGGTCGTCCTCCATGGAACAGTTCGTGGGGGGTGAAACCCGTAGAAGAGCTCTGCTGTGAGTTCATGGTCAGCACTGCCCAGGGCACTAGGCGTACCCAGTCCTTGGTGCGCTCCTGTTTCATCAGGATTCTTAAGTTTTGCTCCACCACACAGTTGTGTCTCTCACAGAGAGGGTTAGACGTGTGGGTATAGGGCACACCTGTGGTTACCTCGACGTTGAGGGCATTTAGCACTCGTTTGTACGACCCAGTGTCACTGCGGATGCGTACATCCTCATCAGAGTGCACCTGCTTAGGTGCTGCATAGGGTTCGAACCATTGTTCGACCAACATTTTCACCCTCTGCTCACCTGTGATTTTCTTATTGCAAGGGAACACACGGGTGAAGCGAGATAGGCCACAGGTAACCACTAGGCAGCTATCATAGCCGCCGAAGCGTGGTAGGCCGTGGATGAAATCCACGTAGAGAAGAGAGTTAGCACAATAGGGTATGGGTAAGCTGGAGATCAGGCCCCTATCCCTACTGTCGCTCTGCTTGCTGGCATGACAGCCACAAGCATCCACAATGGTCTGCATACGCGACCTCAGTTCAGTCAGGGTTAGACTAGAGTAGAAACACTCACGGAAGAAGTCCACAGAGCAATTAGCGCCAGTGTGACCAGAGCTGGGATGGGACCACTGTAGGCACCCATCCAGTCGTTCCTCAGGCACCACAGTTCGGTCCTCGTAGAAGAGGTACTGATTGTTTTTATACCACTGGTGCCCGTCAATAACACGGGGTTCGAGGCTAGTGCTGAGGGTTTGGAGAATTTCTTCATACTCTGACTGATAGTCGGTTAGACTCCAACCCTCCAGGATTCCAGTGAAGCGGTACGGGGTGCCTCACCCATACCCGCTGCCCAGCCTGTGGCGCTCTTCGCATCAGGAATTTTCCTGAGCTGATTCCCAGCCTTATGGCATCCCGATTTCTGTGGAATTTCTGTAAAATACCCCAGATATTGTCATTTTTCGTCATTTTGGGCTGGCGACGACGTTCGTCGCCTGCGCGACGCAGCCCCAGATCGAAGTTTTATTTCAGAATTTCTGAAGATTTTAATCAATTCTCTTATTGATTTAGCGTTTTTAGAAATAGAGGAATATAACGTGACCTTTTTTGCGGCGTTCCGCGAAGGTCAATTTTTGCAAAATTAGTCACGTTCACGATTTTTTTAAAAAATTCTGAGGCGATCCCAGGAATCAGCCAGGCGCCCATGGTGTGGCCCAACAGTGGCCCTCTTCATATATAGTTTGAATTGGAACAGAAACGCGTCGTGTTGGCTACGCGACGCGTTGGGGGGGGACACGCGAAATGTGTGTTTTTGGCTCAAAAATCACTATATTTCACTGTTTTTTGCCCAAAAACCACTGTTTGGCCCAGTTTGGGCAGGATCTCAGTGGAGATTCTGATGGCGACGACTCGTAGCCGTCAGATTTTCTGATGGCGGCGACGCGGCCGCCTTCATTTCGTCCGCTCTTCTAAGCTATTTTATAGTATAGAAGTGTTACATGTACATATTACTTGTCTACATGTTTATATTGTCTACATATACCATCATCTTCTTGCCTAGGACGCCAGATTGTGTCATGGCTGAGGCAAGGATCACAGAATTCTTTGGAGAAACCCAGACTGATGGAAGATCAGTAAGAATTCGAGAGGAAGTCTTGGATTTCATGGGATTGGGGTCGTGCATGCCAAGGGAAGCTTGGAGGTTGTCCTCCCCCCAACCTCTTCAAAAGAATTCTGCCGACGCCAAGGCCACCAAGGCGGTGTGACGGCCTGCGGACGGCGACGACGCCCAGACTGCAGGAGAATTGTCGACGACGTCGACATCTGCAGGAGCTAAGGTCCAGGGCATCAACATGATGAAGGAGGAATTCCTTGACTCCTACAATGGGTATCACCTTGGCTTCCCCATGGACCCTATGGAGCCCCCAAGTCCATCATGTGGCTGGGCGACGACCACAGCGACGACGAGGCCATCCGCGAACCGCCACAAGCAGGCGCGTTAATTCGTCGCCTTGGGTTGGTTGGCAGCGCACAGCCAACCCTAAACAGGCGCGGGGCGCCTTGGGTAGGAAATGACCCAACATGCCCCAAATCAGGCGCGTTAATTCGCCACCTTGGGTTGGGAATCGACCCTAAACAGGCACGAGGAATTCGTCGCCTTGGGTAGGAAATGACCCTAAATTCAGGCACGAGGAATTCGTTGCCTTGGGTTTGACCCTAAATAATGTTTTTTTTCGCATCTGAATTTATTGAATTATTATGTTTCCATGCCCATGGAGAAAAAGGGCCAATATGTGCGCCTCAGCGCCATCAGTCAGGTTGGAAGGACCTGCAGCGCCCCTGGTTTGGTCACCAGAGGCTAAAGGGAGTGCCAGGGACCAGTGTGGTCGCCTGGGGGGCAATTGCCCTATGAATATATCAAAAAAAAAAGACCTACATGTATGTGGCATGTAAATTACTTACGAAGCCCCCCCCCCCCACTGTCCTGCTGAATCAGTTTTGAAACCAGGGCAGTGCAGGGGTCAGAGCGCCTCCTTGGCCTTGCCTTCCTTTGGATATAGGCAAGGCTTCTAAGGGGGGAGGTGAAGTGGTATGGGGTGCCTCACCGGTACCCGCTGCCCAGCCTGTGGCGCTCTTCGCATCAGGAATTTTCCTGAGCTGATTCCCAGCCTTATGGCATCCCGATTTCTGTGGAATTTCTGTAAAATACCCCAGAAATCGTCATTTTTCGTCATTTTGGGCTGGCGACGACGTTCGTCGCCTGCGCGACGCAGCCCCAGATCGAAGTTTTATTTCAGAATTTCTGAAGATTTTAATCAATTCTATTATTGATTTATCGTTTTTAGAAATATAGTAATATAACGTGACCTTTTTTGCGGCGTTCCGCGAAGGTCAATTTTTGCGAAATCAGTCACGTTCACGATTTTTTTCAAAAATCCAGAGGCGATCCCAGGAATCAGCCAGGCACCCATGGTGTGGCCCAACAGTGGCCCTCTTCATATATAGTTTGAATTGGGACAGAAACGCGTCCTGTTGGCTACGCGACGCGTTGGGGGGGGACACGCGAAATGAGTGTTTTTGGCTCAAAAATCACTATATTTCACTGTTTTTTGCCCAAAAACCACTGTTTGGCCCAGTTTGGGCAGGATCTCAGTGGAGATCCTGATGGCGACGACTCGTAGCCGTCAGATTTTCTGATGGCGGCGACGCCGCCGCCTTCATTTCGTCCGCTCTTCTAAGCTATTTTATAGTATAGAAGTGTTACATATACATATTACTTGTCTACATGTTTATATTGTCTACGTATACCATCATCTCTTTGCCTAGGACGCCAGATTGTGTCATGGCTGAGGCAAGGATCACAGAATTCTTTGGAGAAACCCAGACTGATGGAGAATCAGTAAGAATTCGAGAGGAAGTCTTGGATTTCGTGGGATTGGGGTCGTGCATGCCAAGGGAACCTTGGGAGTTGCCCTCCCCCCAACCTCTTCACCAGCAGTGCGCATGGACAGGTGAAGCTGGACATCCATACGCTGGAAAGCCTCTCTGGCGAGCGCCTCAGAGCTCTCACCAATAAGCGCATCGAAGTTGTTGCGCGATATATAGTCAGACAGTTCATTCTTCATTCCGGGGATATGATGCACTGTCAGCCTGAACTGGCTCAGGTAAGTCCACCACCGTTTTAGCTTTGCTTTCTCTGGTGGTGGGCCCTTCTGAAAAGACTTCACAGGCTCCTGGTCACACAGCCAGACAATAGCGTTAGATCCCAGAAGTTGGGAATGTGACGAAAGCACCAACATACCGGCCAGGAGTTCCTGGTCATAGGTGCTGTAATTGGAACGCGCTTGGTTCCATTTCCAATTCCAGTGTCCCAGTGGCACCAGTCGCCACTCACTGGTAGGATAGTCATGTTTCGACGAACCATCACGGTTCAGTCCACTAGTACGATAATGGCAGTCGGTTAGTTCAGCGGGGTTAAGCTCTTGCCATTGGTAGATCGTACCACGCCCCCCTACATCACTGGCATCAGTGATCAGGACTATCTTGCCCTCAGGGCAGGGTACTCCCAGGCAGTTGGAGGAGGCAATCTTCTTCTTCAACTCCTGGAAACACTCTTCTTCTCTGGCGGTCCACCTCCAGGGAGTAGTTTTCTTGATTAGGTCAGTGAGGGGGGCAGAAGAGTAAGTAAGATTGTGGATGTGACGCCGATAGAAATTACAGGCGCCCACAAAACTCCTCACATCGTGTAGACCCTTCTTAGGGTCATCGCGAATCTGCATGTCCTGTAGGGGCTTCATCTTAGAAGCGGCTGGTTTCCACCATCCATACCCCACGTCGAAAGCCAAATACTCCATCTCCTCTTTCACAAACTCACATTTTTCGAGTTTGATTCGGAGATGATTTTCTTGACAGACAATGAAAAATTCACGGAGGAGAAGGACATGGTCCTCTTTGGTATTAGTACCCAAAATCACGTCGTCGATGTGAGCCTCCATTTCTGCACCCCCAGAAATCAACTCCTGTACTAGAGGCCTGCGCCTCAGTATGTACAAAATTTTGTTCATAAGCTCCTGGAAGAGCGCTGGGGCATTAGCCACCCCGAAAGGCATAACCTTCCACTTAAAGACACGGGCCTTGGGGGTTATAAAAGCCAGCAGCTCCTGAGCTGCAGCGGTTAGGTCCACCTGCCAGAAACCAGAGCGTTTGTCCATTTTGGTCTTGTACCTGCATTTGGCAATACGCTCCAGGGTATTTTCCATGTTAGGAATACTCCCTGAGTGGTTCTGGGTTTTCTTGTTGACCTCACCATAGTCTACAACCAGTCGTAGGGCAGTGGACCCTTGTTTGGCAACCAGGGAACAGGGACTGCAGTGATGGGGGTAGTCCCCCTGCTTATATTCTTCCACGAGGGCAGCATCAATACATTCCTGGATCTGGCGCTCGATTTCTTCAACCTGTTCCTGTGGAGCGAGATAGGGTCCACGCCTCACTCGCGTCTTCTCAAGTTCAGGTTTCAGTTTCGGGTCCATCTGGACCAGTTTCTTACAAGAGAGGGGAGGCAGCAAGGCGCCGAACACCTCCTCATAGGTTATCAGCAGTTTCTTCAGGCGGGGGTCAACGTTAAGACTCTCGAGTTTCTGAAGGAAATCCTCCTCAGCATGGAGGTTGCTCTTTCCATGTTCTTTCTTTTTCTGCCGATCCGCAGTTTCGGCAGGCACAGAACCATCGTCCCACTCAGGGGGACATTGCTGCCCATAGTGCAGAGAATACACTAGCGGTATCTCAGGATCAGGCAGCGTATAGGACTCATCGTCCTCCTCAGACCAGATGGAGGATTTCCAGGTCTGTCTGAGGTATTGCAGCCTCTCTTGGCGCTCAATACCTTCGGCCTTCAGGTACAACAGCCGCCGGAGTTCCTGAGTGTCATGCTCAGACAATGGCATGTTATTAGCAGCAGGCCGCGCCAGAGCATCAGCACTCCGGGCCACGGGTTCACCTGTGTGCATAGGCTGCATGTGTAGCACTGGCTTCCCAACAGGAGAAGCGGGTTCAGAGGTTGACTCTAGATCTACCTCCTCTAGCAACAGCTGGGCTAGGAAGGCACTATGTTTTAGGTCAACACAGCTGGGACCAACAGGAGGAATAGTGCTGGCGATCGCAGACAGTTGGTCGTCAGCATTCTCTTTTACAGCTGCATGTTCCAGATAGTCATCGGGAGACTCACACCCTGTAAGTGTGGCAGATAGGTGCTCAGGAGATCGATTTTTGAGATCAAAAAGGGTCAGGCCACAATTTTCGGCCATGACCTCTTTCAGTAGCACCTGGTCTAGGTCACACAGGGGTACAGGATTGAGAGATCCATCGACGATGGACAGGAAACTGGCCCACTCAGGGGCCTGCATAGCTGTGGCTGAGTCCTCAGGCACATAGATGGGGCCGTCAGGGAGTTGCACTCTTCCCACGGTCATTCGATCTAGCATACGGCGCCAGTAAGCATGTTCATCAGAGCAGCCCCAGTCAGGGGTGCACATGACAACCCTTCCTCCCTCATAAGCGATTTTGGTTAGAACCTTCGCGAGCAGGGAGAAGGGAGGGTTAGCATACGCTAGGCCCATTGCTTTCCAGAAGAAAGGGAAAGCATTGTTCAGTTGTTTCAAGCAGTACAACTGCATGATGTGCTGTTGTTGGCTCGCAAACAATTCCACCTGGATCTCATCCAGGTTTACCTGAAGGGCCACCAGTCCATTTTCAAGAACGTGACGGGCTAATTGGTAGTTTTCAGTACGGTGGTTAGTCTTGGATGCGTAGCGCAACCCAGACTCTTTTCGTCCTGAAAGCTCCAAAGGTACGGAGAATAGCCCACTGCCAAAGTCGCAGTCCAAAGAATCGGGACGCTGGAGAGACAGCATTTTTACCTGGGGGTTTCTTCGTAGGAAGTCGGTACCAATGACGATGTCAAAGGCGTCGGTGTCCAGCACTCTGCAGCGTTGGGTCACGGTTTTGTCGCCCAGGCATATAGTCTCATCGGGCCCCCCCAAGGAATTGATGGTACGCCCATCCCGTACTCTTATGGCCACGGTCTTAGTTTTCTTGAAAGTCTTTAGCAGGCGCCAGGCCACTATGGAAAGTGTTGCACCGGTGTCGAGCACCGCTCGAAAAACTTGATCCCCGATTTTCACGAGGATCCAGAAAACCAAGTCCTCCTCTTCGGAGCCGGCCCCCTACTCCTCATCAGGGAACTTGACATCCACCCCTGCAGCAATGAGGGACCTGGCAATCCAGGCCAAGCGCCTCTTCTTAGAGTTATTCTCCTCAGGGGTAGCGTTATCCCCTTGGGGGCGCTTCTTGGGATCACCTGCGGCAGGAGCGGGTGTAGCAGCAGGAGTGGGCGTAGCAACGGGCGCTGATGAGCGCCTCTGGGGGTTAGGGGGTCCATTTTTGCCACCCCCTTTGCCACCTCCTTTACCACCTTTATCCCCATTCGGGGGATTTCTGGTGGGTGTTTGGGTCTTCTGGCGTTCGGCCTCCTGACGCTTGAGTTTATCACTCTCGCATTTCTTGATGTGACATTGGTCTTCGTAATGACGACGTTTGCCACAATACCCACAGGTGATGGTACACCTGAAATGATCCTGATGGGTCACAGGTTTACCATCCTTGGTATGCTGCTGTCGTTTCATCTGCAGCATACAGCTACTGCGGTGATCGCAGTCAGAGGCATGACAGGGCCCCCCCTTGTCATTGACAGGTTTGCAGTAGAACAGAGGGGGTGTACCTGCATCAGGATTAACCTCATTCATGGCACGTAGGTTACCCCTCCCTTTACCACCTCCCTGGTTGGTGTTAGTGGGATTTTTAGGCCCTTTCCCTTTGCCACGTTCGGGGGTAGGGGTACCGCCTCAACCCAAGTGCTTCTTGAGGAATTTCTCCATGTGGGAGTCATTCTCCCTCTCAAGAGCCAGCTCAATCAAGAGGTCCACCAGTTCATCGTACGAGTGGGTCCGACTCTTCCTCTCAGAGGTAGAGCGGCAATCATCCCACGTACGTTGGGGGATCTTACTCATGAGCCACAGGTGGGGCTCAGTGGCTCCGTAGGAGCCCACTTTCATCCTCGAAAACAGATACTCCAAGTCGCACACGTATTCAGAGATTCGCGCAGCGGAAGGAAACTCAGGGAGCATAGGTAGCTCCTCTATCTGTGTGCGCACACTGAGGTCAGTCTCATAGACTGGGAATGATTTTTCCAACCTCAGGAGTACCTCTGCCCAGCTGGAAGAGGTTTTCACAATCTGTTTCACCTGTTTTTGCAAAAATTTCTTTTTGCATGAGCGTTTCAGCAGTGAGCATTTGGTGGCCACATCCACATGGGATTGGCCAGTCAGCGAAAGGAACTCAGCAAATTTTTCTGCCCATTCGGGCAGATTTTTTGGGGTCGAACTCCGGCAGTTCCAGCTGGATGTTCGCCTGGGCAATAGGTCTGCCCGTCTTCCCACGCCCCAGTGTTAGTCCAGAAGGTGATACGCCGGCAAGAGGTGCCAGGGCTGACAGCCCTCTTTTCTCAGTCTCTGTGACAGGCACGTCCTGTAGCTCAGCCATGGGCACTCTCCTGGCACGGGGGTGAAAGGGGCTGGGGCAGGTGACCTTAGGCAACAGCCTTGAGACCCTTGATCTCTTAAGATCTTCGGCCAGGGTACTCAGTCTGGGAGAGGGGGAGGACAACTCTGGCTTAGGTAAGGGTTCTGCAATACCCAGTTTCGCCTTAATGGCCTCCGATAGGGCCGTCACATCTGGATCTTCTGATCCAGACAGAAGTTTGGCCAGCAGTTCGGCCGTATGATCCAGGGCACCGTAGTCGGGCCCACTTCGGGAGCCCTTGGGGTTGGACACCATGCTCTTGGATACTCGGATCTCGGTCGTCTTGGCAGGGATGCTGTCTCGGCTCTGTCGGACGGCGGGCCAGAGTGCGTGTAGGACCCTAGGTCTGTACGTGGTCTGGATCCGTGTACTGCCAATGGTTCCTCTCCATCTTCTCCGCGAATGGATTTGTAGTACTCCTCATGGAGGATGTATTCATCCATTTTCTTCCTCAGTTCCTCATACTCCTCAGGGCCTCCAATCGCTGTTGAGGATGAAGCCGGACAGTTGGATCAGGAAAACTGAGGCTGCTACACACCTGTGGAGATGACTGAGGCTGTCTCCACCGTGGGCCGCTAAGGCTTCGGTGGTAAGGACTGTATTTTCTTCCGCCCTTCTGCGATCTGGATCTCCTTGGGACCCAGATGCGCCACTGAGATGTTGTGGAGCTCGGTAAGGCGGTTCACTCATAGGGTGGGCCATGCTGCCCATTTGTACTTGGACAGTTCTGATGGGCCAGGTCCTGACGCTTGGCGTGGACATGATGAACTTGTTGTTCAGCTTTGTGTGCTGCACTTCTTCTCAGGGTCGGTTCAAAAGGTCACAAGGGACTGTCTCTGCTACCGGAAAGATGTCCTTGATTTATGCCCTAGATATTTTGATGAAATCCTGCAGGTTTTGAAGTTGAAAACCCAAACCAAAGCAGCAAGTAGAGCAAGAACAGGATGTGTATCGAATCAATGATTGGTTTCGGAATCCAGTGTAACACAGAAGGGCTGCAGGTAGACAATGCAGGTTTATACACAAAGATTCAATCACAAATGGATAATACAAAAGATTTTATATGAAAACTGGTCTGACTCTTGCCTCCAAGGTAGCATTAGGCACTTCATGTGCAGTCTTTTGGGTGAAATAGTGCTGGTTAGGAATGTGGGGCATAGATGTCAGGCCAACACAGAAAATGACTTGGCCAAGTAACTGAATTCAGAAACAGTTAAAACGTAGGACCACAATAAGTGGTAGAAACAATTGAGTAGAGGGGTCTTGGGGCGGGAGACCACTAGGCTTAACCTCCAAGGCCTAAAGCATGAAATGCCTATTTCATTTTGGTATATCCTCCATGAAGGAAGGTACCTCCGCTCAGTTGAGTGGTAGTGGTGAACTTCATGGGGGGCTAGGGTTACAACCCTAGTAATTTTGAGAAAGTGTACCAAAAGCTTCAAAAGAGTGGTAAAAATACTTAAGTTAGTCTTAGCATCAACAAAAGGGTTTTAAGGGGGGCTTGGCCTGGATCAAGCCCTCCAAGAAAGACATGGCAGTGACTTTTTCTTACTGTTCTCGTTGGCGACGCCACTGAATAGCCGCGGATAGGCACTTATCAGCCTCTCCTTCAGCTCGGCGACCTTCGGGTTCTCCTGGGCCTCTTCAGCCGCTTGCTTCGGTATCGATACAACCGACTGCACTGTGGTATAGGCCTCTTCCGGGTCCGAGTCCGACTTCTCCTCGTCCGATATGCCGTCTTCATTGTCGTGGGGAGCTCTTCCCGCCAATAATCTTCGGAAATTTGCGGCATCGGCCTGGTTCTTGTCGCTACCGGCCCCCATTCTTGGAAAATCCCACATCGGCGGGTCTGACCCAATCGGACCATCATATTGGTCCGCGATGTGATCCATGACCCTTGCCAGGAACTCATCCCTCTCGTACTTGCCAGTGACCAACATCTTGTCATCCCACCAACGGGGAGATGTGACCATGGCCCGCCTCTTCTTGGCTGCCGCACGGTCGTGCATCCCCATCCGCATGTAGTTGACGACGTGGTCGATCTCGGCGACAGGACGTCAATGCCATCCATTGGCTGATCCGTCCCCTCCTTGGGCTCAAACATGACCCGCATGGGCATCGCCTCAACCCTACGGCCGAATGCTTCATCACCCGTGGGCTGGGCTTGCGCCCCATCCACAAGGAAAGCCTTGGTACCCCACGCTTGACCCGGGGAGGGGATTGATAAACCCTTGGCGTCGATGAACAACTCCTCCTCTGGCCCGAATGACATCTCGTTCAGGGTGATGGAATCCAGCGTCGATTTGAGACCTTCCAGCGGACATGGGGTGGATCCTATCCTATGACCAGGATCCCCTTCGCCCTATCCGCGACGATCTTCTCCACCGTACGTCTGGTATTTTCCAGGGAGCCATGCCAATACATGGGCCCCCACTCCTTCAAACCCCAATGCCTGTGCCAGGCTGAGTCTCCTCGATGCCAATGCCTCCTAAACTTCCACAAAAGTGGGGCATCCCGGGAAGCGAAGACGTCCGTCTCAGGCGCTTCGGCTCCGAGCGCCTGGATCATCCTGGCATACACCTGCGGCACCATTCCTTACTCCGTGAGCTGAACTCCGCAGTCTCCTCTTGACTTGGCACCCACAGCTTGCACCGCTTGGACGATCTGATCCTCTTCCTCAGCATTCCATTGGGATGATCCGCATGCATAGTCCGTGGACAGCCATGTGAGGCATTCATTATCCTCCCAGACCAGCGTTAGCGTTGCACGATGAGGAAGGGCTCCAATGGTCTTTCCCACCATGAAATCATACCCCATGATCATATCCCAATCTGTAATGTCGGCCACATAGAAGTTCCCGGATAGAGTGCTTCTCTTCAGCAAATCAGGGCGGTTCAAGCGCTCATGCTCCAAGAATTCCATACTGGTAGTGGCCTCATGGGTGCCACCACCCATAATCTCTCCATGGGCCACATTCAGGCGTACCGGTCTATGGCTGGGCTGCAGGGATTCCTCCTTGAACAACCCTCTCCGGACCAGGCTCACCTGGGCACCGGTATCCACCAACACATCCACCACCAACTCCTCTTGTCCGCACCGTACACGCACCTTCAAGTGCAACTGCCGCTCGTCAGCCTGCTCTGTATGGACGACTCCCACGGCATGCAACTCTAGCACATCCAGGTGCATCAGGACTTCGAGGGTATGGTCACGGATGGTGTAGATCCTGGGCTGGTCCTGCCCGTCCACGGGGCTCTCCGTGGTCGGTCCTTCTTTCTTGCCACGTCCCTTGCCCACATACACTTCCCTTGGCAGGGCGCTCCAGGGGTTGGGGGCCGCGAAACTCAGTGGTTTTGGCTCTTCTGGAGCCTTCTTCGGCACCCGATGTGCCTTCGCTTTCTCTCGGATTCGACTGATTTTCGGAGGAGAGACCTCCGAGGTCCCACTCCCGTGGGGGCTCCTCTAGACGTGGCCTGCCGCAGCTCCCTCCTGCTGCAATCCGCTCAGACTTTGTCCACCACGTTGCTGGGCTTTGAGTTCCTCCAACGTCCTCAACATGTCCTCAGCAACCTCCTCGATCGACCTCACGCGTCGGTCTGGGCCGGGTCCTCCACCATAGCCTTTTCCTCCGCCTTTCCCTTGGCCCTTTCCTTGGCCTTTTCCACCGTCTCCGCCCTTTGCCTTCCAGTCGGCAATTCGTTGCTCCTTGGGCTTCTTGTCGGGATGGGCGGCGAAGTAGGTCTTCTTGTCCTCCTCAGATACCTTGCAATGCCGGTGGTCATGTGCATGGTTGTTCCCCTTGCCGTAGCAGACCCAGCAACCGTCGTGCTGTGATCTGT
Organism: Eutreptiella sp. 'Long Island Sound 2002'; assembly: GCA_964036045.1. Lineage (NCBI taxonomy): Eukaryota > Euglenozoa > Euglenophyceae > Eutreptiales > Eutreptiaceae > Eutreptiella > Eutreptiella sp. 'Long Island Sound 2002'. Next base: position 8,008,526 of record OZ038398.1, on the reverse strand, counting down.
ACTCGCGGAACGAGAGCGGCGGGTTCCCGATCCTCCGCGGTTGTCTGCGGTTCTTGGTCCTTGGGTCCAGGAGGTTCCACCTGGACCTGTCCTGCCCATTCTCCTTCATATTGTGCGTTACAAACGCAAAGAAGTGGGCTTCTTCATGATCCTCTGGGGTGGTCGCGTTCCAGAGATCTTGGCCGCTTCCACTCCCTTCCTCCGCGGTGCCGACCGTGTCCCCCTGGACTTCTCGGTGTTGGCGATCTTCCCGATGACCTCGATGTCCATGGCCCTGTCGATTCTGCATGTGGGCCTCATTCTTGGCGTTGAGCTTCAGCACCACCGTGATGTACTTCACGATCTCGTCCAGGCTCATGCAGGCAAAGATGACCTGCATCCTCAACAGCTCTCCGCGCCTCCAGTCCACGTTATTGAGGCGCAACAGCCTTTGCCCCATGATGTCGCCGAATACCTCCACGTAGGCGGCGTTCTTCAACCCCAACATTCGGCTGGGCTCGCCGAGGTTTCGCCGGAAAAACTCCATTATTCCGGCGTGGGTGTCCTCCGATGCCATGATCCGTACGGCCACGCGCTTCTTTGCTCTCTTCTTCTCCTCGTCCTCCACTCGCCTCTTCCAGTGGCCGGGGAGGACGTCCTTCAGCAGGTGTCGGATCTCGCTGGCCTCATTCCAGTCCTCCACCAGCTTGAGGCTTCTTCGGTACTTGCGGATGTACCGATTCCATTCCCGGACCCTCAGTTCCCCGCGCTCCAGCGGCAGCGGAATGGACCACAAATCCTCCAACTTCTGGTTGGGGGCGTCCACTCCCTCCTCGTCCTCCAGCCACTGGAGGCAGGCCTGCTCCGTCTGGATGAATCCCTCGCGGATCTGATCCCTGAGCTCCTCCTTCAGGTCCTGCGCCAGCCTGTGTGGGAATGTCCAACATACCGACTTGTCCCTTGGCAGAAAGGTTTATAGTGGTTTCAGCACTGTGTTTTTGCTTCTCCTGCTGCTTGCTGTAGGTGTAGGGTTTCCTGCTGCTTGTTTTGGAAGATGAAAACCTTTTGTTTGCAGAAATAGAGTCAATCCAGGATAACCCAAGCCAGAGGTGTGCAAGGAGAAGAGATTCAGGATCAAAGCATGAAGGGCTGCAGTGTAAACAGTGAAAGATGATTGGATATTCACAGAAACTGCAACTCAGGTCAAATCATAATGCATATTCACAAAGATAGCTAAAATGTTTTGGAAAAGAGTTGGAAAACTGGCCCATGGTCACTCTCTCTCCATAGTGCCATCTCAGGAGATGTGCACTCTTTGTTTTGGGTCCCATATGTGCTGAGGTGGCAGGGCATGTGGCGATGAGGTCACTGCCATGTCACATGGGATCTTCCTACTTAGCTAGGCTGACCTGGAATTGAACCCAGGACCTCTCAAAAAGAGGTGCCCAGCCCCATAGGGTGCATACCACTAGGATAGCTAAGAATTCATGGAAAAACATAGATAAATTCATAGGCTCTACCTTGGATATGTCAGTTCTCAGTCAACTCAGGAAAAGATGATTTGCTTCACATTGAAAGGGGATTATGGGGTCCACTCCATATCCTGATTGGGTGTTTGGTTCCATAGGTCACAATGTGTTATCACCACTTTTGGTAGGACCAATACTATAATAAAAATGCATGGATGCTCAGTGCATCCCTAATAGAACTAGAGTATGCCTCAAAGCATTGGAAAAGCAATTTTTCTTACTCCCCCCTTGTGCTGTGGTGGCCACCACTGTCGCATTTTAGGAAAAAGGGATTCTTTCTTGGCCTTTCCTTGGTTTCCACATCTACTTTAAAATACCTACAGTTTCCCTCACACAGAAAAACGGGCGCCACCATGGCTGGCGCTCTTTTGCTGCTCTGTTTGTAACATTTCCTACAGAAGACACAGCGCTCATGGCGCTGCCGGGGCTCCTGTGGCTTGGTTGGGTTAGTTTGGGAGCATGCCAAAACATGTGCATGTGCATCCCTCCCTCCAAGACGCAGCGCGACACAAACCCAACGCAAGACACAATATACACACTCGCATGGGTTCTCGTAAACCTGCTGGCGACCTGTGACGTGTCTTAGGGCGAAGGGAGTCGTCAAAAAAAATTAAATTGCCCCTTGGTCGGGTCTTGGTTCTGCTCAGTCTCTCCAGGCACCTGCGTTTCGGCCCGAACACGGCCTACTCAGCGAGGCTGCGCGTGGGTATCTGCAGAGGCAGGAATGGGAGAATTATGGACGAATCCACACAAAAACGACAAATGACGGCCTAGAATTTTTCTAAGACGACACACCTGAGCAGAATCCAATTGTGCATCACAAGCACATTTTTATAAAAATTATAGTCATCTCTGGATTTTTTAAATCCAGAAATTCATACGCATAAAATGGCGGCGCGCAGGAGCGGCTCCTAGCGAAGCGCCGGAAAATGGAGAAAGAATGGAATTATAAACGTATGTCTCACGTAGTCTTGAAAATGACGAGACACACATTAATAAATAATCATACAGATTCCACCCACACTATTAGAAGAATCAACAATTCAAGAATTCGAAAATGAACGACAAGACTTCAATGAATCAGGTATAAACTACAGGTATGCTCGTCTCGTATGCCGCATACACATTGCTCGTCTCGTGTCTCCGTGAACGAGTCTTGTAGCAGCGCTAACAACGATAGGACACGATAGAGGGATTGATTAGAAAGATTGCAGATGATTAGCGGTCAGATCAGGGTGATTAGACATACACACAAGTGCATAGCAAAGTTCTTCGCGTGCGCTCCTCACTTGCTCTCTCTCTCCAGCGGTAGGTAAGGTGAGTAAGCCCAGGCGGGGCCACCCCCTGGTGGAGTTCGTGATTGGTGTTGAGATGGGCAGGTTTGCCCAAAACGCTCGTGCATACTCGCGCATGCACACACGCATTAAAGGGTAGGCCACGCGAAGTGCGCACGGTAAACCTTGTTTAGGCTACCCAGGGGCTCCTCGGTACATTCTTTCAGAGAACCTGAGGAGTCCCTTAGCGCTTGCTTGCTTGACAGAGGTAGCTGATTCTTCAGCGTGTTTGCGGACAGTGTATTATAGGTCACACTGAGAACCGTATAATACGGGGAGTGTGGCTTGGTTCCTCCGCCGCAAACGCCTCTTCATTTGCCTTTGCTTTACAGGTGGGCAGGTAGGGTGATTGGTGCAGCAGCATACCATTTTTTTCATGCCCTGCTAAACAAGGGCGCAGATCACACAAACAAGTAACTCTCCTCTGCCTGTGGCAGAGCAGGGAGTCCGACTTCATCGACATCTGCGCCGTGCACGCAAGAGCACCTCTTCCCTCCAAGCCCTAGCAGGGGAAACGCGTTGTGGCGTCCCCTGTTAGGCCACAGTTGCTTAGCAGCGCTGTGTTCTCTTGTCAGTTCACAGGAGGGTCGCTAGGACCCACGAGACTCTTGCCTTCGCAACGCCCAGTAGAGTGTGCGTGTAGGAGTGGTAGTCCTGAGTGGGGGCTTGAGCCAGTTGCACAGTGCTCGCCCACCAGGATGGTGCCACTGTAGGGTGTGTAGGACCTGTAGTGCGTGTGTCACTGTCCCAACCGTTTCCTGCACCTTTAGCAGGGTCGGTGGGCTGTGGCAGTGGTTAGGTCAGTGTTTTGGCCATTGAGCAAAACGGCGTTTTCATGCCTTCATAGCTTTTGGCCACCCCTCCCTGTAGTAGACAGATAGGTAGGGAAAACAATACCTGGATTAGTACGCTGGGTATTCCCCAAAGGTTTTGCGCCAGCACAGAAATTGGGCGCTTAGGGGAGGGGAGACGCGGGGCGTACCCCGTGGCATCAATAAGCCAACCCTCCAGGTTTAGCAAGCGTGCAGACTTGGGTATAATTAGGACACCACTTCTGCGGCTTGCTCTCAGGACCTTAGGAATAGCACACTCACACATACGCTTTGGCAGGTAAGGGTAAGGTTCAGTCCCTAGCTTTAGTCTTGGAGGCAAGCGTCTCAGCGAGCCTCAGCAACTCACCAAGGTTGTTCTGGGACAAGTAGTCGACCAGAACTGAGTTTAGGCGTCCCTCAGGTAGAACAAATGCAGTGAAGGGCTCCCAGGTGGCCTCTTCGACTCCAAACCCTTCCCAGAGGGTGAGGAAGCGCCAACCCTGGCGATAGCGGTGGCGTAGGACAGACTTCACCAGGTAAAAGCCCTCCTTAGCCATCTCCTCGGCGTTCATGTCGGGGAGTTCACCTTCAACTTCCATAGGGCTGGCAGCCCCTTGTAGGTCCAGAGCGGCGATTTCCTCGTCGTTCAGCTCCCACTCCTCACCACAGAGGTCTTCAGGATCATAGTAGCGCTTCAGGTGTTGAGCAGCGCACACCAGGGTCCCCCCTAGACGGGGAGAACACCGTACGGTGATACGGTGTCCATCCACTGATAGGATCTTGTACGGCCCGAAGTATGGGTCATCGCTGGTAGAGCGTGGCCAGGCGGGTAGTCGACTGTGGTGCACCAGCACGCAGTCCCCCTCTTGGTAGGTGGCCGGTACTCGGTGCTTGTTCTTCTTGTTCCACTGACGCTCCCTCACTCTCTGGAGCATTGCCTTGGCCTTGTCCACCTTCGCTTGTTGCTCTTGGACCCATTAACCCACAGAAGAATGGGTATCCTCTGGATAGGGGGCATGTAGGAACCATGCCGGGCGCCCCAGGAATAGCTCATGGGGCGAGTAGCCAGTAGCTGAACTCTCTTGGGAGTTCATCATCAAGGATATGACGGGGAGTAGTCTCACCCAGTCTCTGGTGCGTTCAGTTTTGCACCATATCTGTACGTTCTCCTTCAGGACACGGATCTGTCGCTCACATAGGGGGTTGCTCGTGTGAGAGTAGGGAATCCCCGTAGACACCTGGACATTGAGGGATCTCAGGACCCTCTTGTACCAGCCAGTATCTGAGCGTACTCGTACGTCCTCATCGGAGTTGATCTCCTTGGGCGCCCCATAGACACAGAACCACTCCTCCAGGAGTATCTTGATAGTCTCCTCCCCGGTAATGTGCTTGGTACATGGGAACACCCTGGTAAACCTGGTCAACCCACAGGTTACCACGAGGGCGAAGTCATAGCCCCCGAACATCGGCATCTCCGTGTAGTCCACGTATAGAACACTGTTGGCACAGTGAGGGATTGGCAGGGTCGAGTAGGAACCTCTGTCCCTGATATCCCCTGGTTTACAGGACCTGCACGGGCACTTGTCCACGATAGGCTGGAGGGTTTTCCGCAGTTGGTCGTCAGTCCACGTAGTGTGGAACCACTGCTTGAACAGCCTCAGGGTACGGTCAGCACCCACATGACCACTGGACTCATGGGTCCACTTCAGCAGCGCTGGGACTCGGTCACTAGGCACCACGATGCGGTCCTCGTGCCAGAGGTAGCTCTTGTCCCTCTTCCACTGGTCTTGGTTGACCAGGAGGGGTTCAAGGCGTTTCTCGAGGCGCTTGTAGATATCCCCAAACTCCTGTAGGTACTCCGATTGTTGGAGTCCATCCAGGGGGCGTATCATAGTCATGTTGAGGTCCAAGTGGACGTCCATACGGCTGAACGCCTCCTTAGCCAGCGCTTCAGACCGGGCACCAATCAGGGCGTCAAAGTTGTTGCGGCTGATGTAGTCGGCACACTCGTTCTTCACTCCCTGGATATGGTGTACCGTCAGCGTGGTCCACGTAGAGGAGGTAGGGCGCTTGCAGCGTCAGGGATTGTATCTGAAGGTGCTGCACGAAGAAGTCAGTCCCTAGTACAAAGTCGAAGGCCTCAGTGTCCATCACATAGAACCGATGGGCGATAGTCCTGGAGCCCATAGGTACCTCCACTTCACAGTCCCCGCAGCTGTGCACCACATGTCCATCCCCCATGCGTATAGCAGCGGTGGTCATGGTGTTCTTCAGGCTCCCACAAGGTAAAATTTTCTTGGCCACTATAGATATGGTGGCGCCAGTGTCCAGTACCCCCAGGTATTTGCGTCCCCCTAGTCGGATACGTACCCAAAACACCAGGTCTTGGGTGCCACCAGAGCGTCCCCGTCAGAACTCCGCGGGACAGGTCACCTCGAACCCCTTGTTCGCAATTTGCGGGCCATCCTCATGAAACGGCTCCTCTTCTTAGCGTTGCCGTCATCACCACCTTCATGCTCACGCTTGGCCCCTTGTTCTTGCTGGGCCTGCGCTTGTGAGTGTGTGGTAGGACCAGACTGCCCTCCAGAGGGCTCGGAGTTCCCCCCTGGATTAGGGTTGGGGTTGCCTCCGTTCTTGTCCTTGTTCTTGTTGTCGGGCTGGCGGTTGGCGCCTCCTCCTCGTCCACCTTGACCCTTGTCTTGCCCTTGACCACGTCCTTTCGACTTGCCCTTGCCGAAGTCGTTGCCTTTGCCTTTGCCTCCACCTTTGCCTGAGCCTTTGCCAGGATCTTCACCCTTAAGCTTCGCCGATAGGCGTTGCTTATGGTAGCACTCATCCTCGTAGTGCTTCCGCTTACCGCAGAATGCACACGTGATGGTGCACCGGTAATGATCCGGCAGCTTCGCTTTGGCGCCGGTGTTCTTTTCCTGCTGCTTCCCCTGGACTACGAAGCAGTCTCGCTGCTCGCAGTCAGGGGCGTGCTGCAGGTGGCCCTGCTCATCTCTGGCATCACACCAGAATAGCTCCTTCACGTTCTGCATGATACGGGCGTGGGCGTGTTTGGGGGTAGTCCCCTGCCGAGGTCGGGACCCTTGGTACCCTTTGCCATGGCCTCCAGAACCTCCACCAACAGGACGGTAGTTGTTCAGGTGCTGGTCGCTCTCCTTCTCCAGCGCCAGCTCCAGGAGCAGCACGCATAGATCCTCGTAGCGGAGGGATCTAGCCTTGCGCTCAGCCGTCGAACGGCACTCGTCCCATAGCTCTCGAGGGAGCTTGGCCACCAACCAGAACAGCAGGTCGTCGCTGCTGTAGGAACCGGGCGTCAGTCGTCCAGCCCAGTGATCCAGGTCAGCCAACAGCTCAGAGACCCTGCCAGGTTTGGGGTTGTTGGGCAGCACGGGCAGGTTCTGGATCTCGGCCCTGATGGAGAGGTCGGTTTCGTAGGTCGGGTACTGCCTCTCCAGGGCAACCAACACATCGGCAACGGTGGCGGAGTTAGTCCAGATCTGCCTGACCTGCTTCTCCAGGTACTTGGTCTTGCAGCACTGCAGGAGCAGGTCGCACTTCACTCGCCCACTAGTGTGGGTTTGACCAGTCAGTCGTAGGAACCGGCCAAAATTCTCAGCGAACTCGCTGAGGTCCTTGCCTGTGAACTCAGGCAGGTTCACCACGATCTTGGAGGTGGCAATAGCCTTCGCCTCCTGAGACCTGCGTCCCTCAGGGCGTCGGGTCTTCTTCTTCTTCTTCTTCTTCTTCTTCCCCTTTGGGTCCTCGGGGTCCTCAGGGTCATCGTCCTCCGAGGGCGAAGTCGAAGTCATCGACGGCGGCTCATCGTCGGAGGGGTTTCCGTCTAGATCACTAGAGCCATAAGGCTCTATGTCCACCATAGCCCTCAAGGCTGTTAGCCCCAGCCGGTCCAGCTCGGCCCTCGTCGAGTTCGTCACGTCGCTTTAGGGCGGCTGGGCCGTTCTCGGCACGAAAGGACTTCTCGGAATAGCTGCAGGCGTCGGCATCCGTCTGCTCCTCGGGCTCCCCAGGGTATTTGTCAACCCTGCCGCCAGGTGGTTAGCCTGTACTCGGTGGGGTGACATTCCCACCGAGATAGGTGACGCTTGGGGCGGGATCATCAGGGGCTCCAGCTTCTCTCTGATCTCTTGAGTGAGGTCGCCCACGATTTTTGAAGTGGCTCCTCGGAGAACCTCGTTGATCTTCGACCGCGTCAGGGACCTGTTGGAGGATCTTCCCGATCCTCTACTCCTGCCACCAAGAGATTCGGGTCCTCTCCTCAACCGACTCAAGGTTGCATAGCCAGGTGCATACCCAGGAACATCCACATAGGTTCCAGTAGCGGGTAGTGGATGGGGATATTCAGCCGCATACCATCGCGGCGCAGAGCTGGTAGCCACCGGCTCACTGGCAGTAGTTGCCTCATGGAGCGCAGTGGTAGGTGGGCCCATACCATAGGCGGGGTAGGGAGGCATGCCAGTAAAGCCTGTGCCCTCTGCCATAGGCGGGTTGGTTGTGGAAGTGGATGTTGCAGCGGCTGGGAGTGTGGTGGTTATAGGAGAGGGTGATGCGTGGAGGCCAGAAGCGCTTGGTGCGCCTTCGAAGGTAGGGTCATGCGTCAGGTCTTGCCCTTGTTCCTCTCCTTCGTCTGCTTCTTCTCCAGCATCCTTCTCGCTCTCTCTTCTCTTCCTCTTCACAGGCTGAGTGACCACGACCACCTCTTCGACATACAGGGCCCCGAAGGCCGTCTGGAGTCCATCCAGGGAGTCCTCAGCCGCATCCACTGGCCCATGTAAGGGCTCCGCCGAAGGTACAGCGCCAGGTGCTGGCCTTGCCGGTGCCTCAGGCGCTGGCGCTGTCTTCGCGTCGGCGTCCTCCTTTCTTGGATCCATCTTCTTTCGCCCTTACGCTTATATATGCCCGTACTCGGCGCACTGGGTGTACAGCGCGGGGTTGCTGCCGGTGCGCAGAGACAGGCTGCCTCTTGCTACCAGAAAAGTTTATAGTGGTTTCAGCACTGTGTTTTTGCTTCTCCTGCAGCTTGCTGTAGGTGTAGGGTTTCCTGCTGCTTGCTTTGGAAGATGAAAACCTTTTGTTTGCAGAAGTAGAGTCAATCCAGGATAACCCAAGCCAGAGGTGTGCAAGGAGAAGAGATTCAGGATCAAAGCATGAAGGGCTGCAGTGTAAACAGTGAAAGATGATTGGATATTCACAGAAACTGCAACTCAGGTCAAATCGGAATGCATATTCACAAAGATAGCTAAAATGTTTTGGAAAAGAGTTGGAAAACTGGCCCATGGTCACTCTCTCTCCATAGTGCCATCTCAGGAGATGTGCACTCTTTGTTTTGGGTCCCATATGTGCTGAGGTGGCAGGGCATGTGGCGATGAGATCACTGCCATGTCACATGCGATCTTCCTACTTAGCTAGGCTGACCGGGAATTGAACCCAGGACCTCTCAAAAAGAGGTGCCCAGCCCCCTAGGGTGCATACCACTAGGATAGCTAAGAATTCATGGAAAAACATGGATAAATTCATAGGCTCTACCTTGGATATGTCAGTTCTCAGTCAACTCAGGAAAAGATGATTTGCTTCACATTGAAAGGGGATTAAGGGGTCCACTCCATATCCTGATTGGGTGTTTGGTTCCATAGGTCAAAATGTGTTATCACCACTTTTGGTAGGACCAATACTAAGATAAAAATGCATGGATGCTCAGTGCATCCCTAATACAACTAGAGTATGCCTCAAAGCATTGGAAAAGCACTTTTTCTCACTTTGGCGCTCCCTTCATCTCGCCGACGACCTCCTCGGCGAAGTCCTCCCAATCCAGGATAAAGTCATCCAGGTTGCAGGGGTTGCCATCGTAGTAGGGGATTTTGATTCCCCTGAGGTCGTCAATCCTGATCGCGTCTCTGACGTCCGCAGCCACCACTCCACCGAGACGGATACCACCTGTGGCCGGGGGGTGTGAGTACACTCCCCGTACATCCTGACGCAGAATCAGACCCTTGGTCTGTCCTGCCTCGATGGATACTCGAAGAGCCGCCCTGACAGTGTTAAAGAACACGCGCACACAGCAGAATACAGGCGCACGCTCCAGCGCTTGCGTGTCGTGATCAGGACTCTGAATCGAGATTGTACGAAATATTGCGTGAATTATAGCGTGCATTATGCATTATTGTTTTGTTTGCACACAGCTCAGATTGTGTCATGGAGCAGCAGGACTTGGCAAAAGGTTTGAGGTTTGAGGTTTGATTTTGCGGGTACTAGACGCCTTTCGGCCCCGGGGGGCCACCTGGTCGGGCCAGGTGATATCCTCCCCACCGGGTCCTAGTGGGGGGCCCTCCAAGACGCACCTCCTGCCTGGTGGCGGAGTCCCCCGGGTTCACAGAGCTCGGAGCCCCGTCCTTCCCCGGCGTCCCCGTTTCGCCACTCCTCGGTCAGTGCATCAATTCGCAGCCGTGGCTGCGGGCGCTTACCCACTGCGTCGCCCCCCTAATGCGTGGTCGCCCGGGGCGCCGGCGCCGCCGGGCCCGTGCTACTGGCTTGTCGCCAGTGGGACCCCCTTGGGCTGGCGCGGAGGCTGCCTAGCCTAGGGGTTGGGGCGTGGCGCTGTGCGCCACTACTGCCTTGGCGGGTGCAGTGTCCCGTCTGTGTGTGCGCGGCGCTCGCGGCCGGTTCGGGGGGGTTTCGGGCCGGTACCTGGTGTTGTGTCTCTCCTGTTTCCCCCTTCCCGCCCCGCGTGTTCCGCGCTGCGTGTGGCGGGCCGTCCCCTCCGGGTGTCCCTTACCCTCGCTCGCTGGTACGCAATTCCATGCGGTCTGTGCGTTCCGCGCGCTCGGTCCGGTTGCCCTTCCGGTAGTCCCCGCGTGTCCTTTTCGTGTGTGTGCGCTCGCGCTCTCGCGGTGTCCGCTCCCCCCCCCGCTGGGTGGTGTGGCGCGCGCATCTCGCGTGGTCCCGGCACTGGGCGCTGGTAGGGCCGTTCCACTTGGTCCGTGCCCCTCCGCGTGTCCTGCCCCGGTCCCGTGCTCCGTCTGGCGTGCTTGGGGGGGGGGCGGTCCGGTCCCGGTTCCCCCCTCCTTGGCTTGGGGTTGCGGGGGCGGCGGCCCCTGGCCGCCCGTCCTGTGGAGCGGGCAGCCTGGGTTCCGCGTCCCGCGTGTCCTGGGTGCGGTTGGTGCGGGCGTGGGATCTCCGCACCGGCTTCACAGCGTGAGCCCTCGCGGGCCGGTGTTGCTCGCTTTGGGGGTGGCGGAAGGGCGTCCCCGGGGGGGGTGCTTTCCACCTTTGTGAGGGGCGCCTGGTGTCAGGCGCTGTCCCTCCCCCGGCCGCCCGTCCTCTGGAGCGGGCTGCCAGGGTTCCGCGACCCGTGTGTCCCGGGTGCGGTCGATACGGGCGTGTGTACCCAGCACCGGCCCCCCAGCGTGCGCCCTTGCGGGCCGGCGTTGCCCGCTGTGGGGGTGGCGGAAGGGCGTCCCCGGGGGGGGAAGCCTTCCACCGTTGTGAGGGGCGCCTGGTATCAGGCGCTGTCCCTCCCCCGGCCGCCCGTCCTCTGGAGCGGGCAGCCAGGGTTCCGCGACCCGTGTGTCCTGGGTGCGGTCGATGAGGGCGTGTGGACCCAGCACCGGCCCCACAGCGTGCGCCCTTGCGGGCCGGCGTTGCTCGCTGTGGGGGTGGCGGAAGGGTGTCCCCGGGTGGGGTGCCTTCCACCGTGTTGTGAGGGGCGCCTGGTGTCAGGCGCTGTCCCTCCCCCGGCCGCCCGTCCTCTGGAGCGGGCAGCCAGGGTTCTGCAACCCGTGTGTCCCGGGTGCGGTCGATGCGGGCGTGTGAACCCAGCACCGGCCCCCCAGCGTGCGCCCTCGCGGGCCGGCGTTGCTCGCTGTGGGGGTGGCGGAAGGGCGTCCCCGGGGGGGGTGCCTTCCACCGTTGTGTGGGGCGCCTGGTGTCAGGCGCTGTCCTTCCCCCGACCGCCCGTCCTCTGGAGCGGGCTGCCAGGGTTCCGCAACCCGTGTGTCCCGGGTGCGGTCGATGTGGGCGTGTGGACCCAGCACCGGCCCCACTGCTTGCGCCCTTGCGGGCCGGCGTTGCTCGCTGTGGGGGTGGCGGAAGGGCGTCCCCGGGGGGGGTGCCTTCCACCGTTGTGAGGGGCGCCTGGTGTCAGGCGCTGTCCCTCCCCCGGCCGCCCGTCCTCTGGAGCGGGCAGCCAGGGTTCCGCGACCCGTGTGTCCCGGGTGCGGTCGATGCGGGCGTGTGGACCCTGCACCGGCCCCACAGCGTGCGCCCTTGCGGGCCGGCGTTGCTCGCTGTGGGGGTGGCGGAAGGGCGTCCCCGGGGGGGGTGCCTTCCACCGTTGTGAGGGGCGCCTGGTGTCAGGCGCTGTCCCTCCCCCGGCCGCCCGTCCTCTGGAGCGGGCAGCCAGGGTTCCGCGACCCGTGTGTCCCGGGTGCGGTCGATGCGGGCGTGTGGACCCTGCACCGGCCCCACAGCGTGCGCCCTTGCGGGCCGGCGTTGCTCGCTGTGGGGGTGGCGGAAGGGCGTCCCCGGGGGGGGGTCTCTTCCGCCGTTGTGAGGGGCGCCTGGTGTCAGGCGCTGTCCCTCCCCCGGCCGCCCGTCCTCTGGAGCGGGCAGCCAGGGTTCCGCAACCCGTGTGTCCCGGGTGCGGTCGATGCGGGCGTGTGGACCCTGCACCGGCCCCACAGCGTGCGCCCTTGCGGGCCGGCGTTGCTCGCTGTGGGGGTGGCGGAAGGGCGTCCCCGGGGGGGGTCGCTTCCACCGTTGTGAGGGGCGCCTGGTATCAGGCGCTTTCCCTCCCCCGGCCGCCCGTCCTCTGGAGCGGGCAGCCAGGGTTCCGCAACCCGTGTGTCCCGGGTGCGGTCGATGCGGGCGTGTGGACCCTGCACCAGCCCCACTGCGTGCGCCCTTGCGGGCCGGCGTTGCTCGCTGTGGGGGTGGCGGAAGGGCGTCCCCGGGGGGGGGTGCCTTCCGCCGTTGTGAGGGGCGCCTGGTGTCAGGCGCTGTCCCTCCCCCGGCCGCCCGTCCTCTGGAGCGGGCAGCCCGGGTTCCGGTGTGCGTGTGTGTTCGTGTGCGTGCTCTGTTTGGCCGGGTCGGGCGGGCCGGCCTCCCGGGCGCGTTCTGGTGCGCCTCAACTTTTTCTTTTGGCCGCTTTGTCTTTCTGCTTTGCTTGGCCCCCTCCGGGCTGGGGTTGCCCCCCTCTCTCTCGCTGCTGCTGCCCTTCCTCGTTGCCCTGGCGCTTTGTTTTTTTTTTTTTTTTTTTTTTTTTTTTTTCTTTTTCCCCTCCCGCTGCCTGGTTGGTTGGTGTCTCCCGCTTGGCCGTTGGCTGCTCGTTGGTGGTTGCTCCCCCGCCCCCCTCCCCTTGTGTGTCCCGCGGTTTTTGTCGCTCCCGCTTGGTGCCTGGGTGTTTTTTTTTTTTTTTTTTTTTTTTTTTCTTCCCGTTCCTCTTTCTCCGTGCGCCCCCGTTGTCTCCGGCTTTCTCTGGTTTCCGGCCCCGGTTGCCTTGGGCCTCGGCGCTTGCGTTGTTTGCTTTGTTGGCCTGCCGCTTCTCGGCTCTCCGTGCACTTGGTCCTCTTTCGTGCTTTCCGCCTGGCTGTTGGCTGCTCCCTCGAGGTTGCTGCCCCCCCCCCCCCCCTTTTGTTTCTCACGGTTTCCGTCGCCGCCGCTCGGTGCTGCGTGCCGTGTTGTGCTGTGCGTGGCTGGGTGCTGCGCTGCGCCGCGCTGCTGCGCGTTGTGTCGCCCGGTGGTGTGCTGTCCTGTGCTGTGTTGCGCTCGTTTGGTGCCGCTGCTTGTTGCGCCGTGCCCTCTGGCGCTGCCCGTCGCCCTGGGGCCCTGTGCTCTGCGGCGCTGTGTTTTGCGGTGTTCCCCCGCGCTGTGTGCTCTGTGCTGTGTGTGTTTTGTCGTGGCGCGGTGGTGCGTGCTGTTGTTCGCCGCTCTGCTTTGTGCTGTGTGTGTCCCGGGGTGCTGTGCTGTGCGTTCCCTGTGCTCTCCGCTCTGCGCGGTGCTGTGCTTCGCTGTGCTGGTGCGCTCGCGTTGTGCTGTTCGTGTGGTGCGTGCCGTTGCTGGCGCCTGGCGCTGTGGTGCGCTGCTGTGTGTTGTGCTGTTTCCTGTGGTGTGCCGTGGTGCGGTGCTGGGTCTGTTGGCCCGTGGTTGTTTGCTGGTGGCGTGTTTCGGTGTCGGTGTCCCTGTCTGGCCGCGTGGTCTGCTTCCCTGTGGTTGGTGTGGTTTGCTGTGGTGCCCTGCTTTCCTGTGTCGTGTTCTGCGGTGCTGTGCTGTCGCGTGGTGCTGTGCTGTTGCTCTCTGCTGTCGTTTTGCGGTGCTGTTGGGGCTTGCTTTGCCCTTCTGTGGGCTGTCGCGCTGTGCTGTGTTGTGCTGTTGGTTGGCTGTGCTGTTTTTTGCCCGGTGGTGGTGTCTGCGCGCTGTGGTGCTCTTTCCCTCGTGCCCTGGTGCCGTGCTGCCGCGTGGTGCCGTGGTGTCCTGTCCTGTCGCCTTGTTGGGTTTGTTTCTTGCGTAGGTGTGGTTGTACCTACTTGAAAAACATCTGCAAACCTTCGTGTAAAAAAAAAAAATAAAAAATTTGAAAATAAAATAAAATTATACACGACCCAACACACTCGCGTGCAGCAAGACCATGTTCGCTGCTGTGCCTTACGTGCTAACCGCTGTTCTTGATGTTCTCGGCCTTGTTCTTGTGTGGCGTCGTGGAGCGTGTTGGCGTTCATTGCTAAGGGTTAACCGCGTTCCCCGAGGGCCGCCGCCTGAGCTGCAGGGCAAGGGGAGTGATGGGCACGAGGACGGGGAGGGAGGTGCATGGAGAAGAAGAAGAAAAAGGCGGCAGGGCGCGACGTGGAGGGTCGTGGCGAGTTATGAAAAATTTTCGAGTTTTACGCGCTGCTCTTGGCAAAAGTCCTGGAACTTTTCGTAGCTGGCACTACGAGTTCAGCACGATGACAGTCTGATGGAGCAGTATGGTACAACGTGTTCTGTTGCTATTCATGTGTGGTCTGTCGATGTGCTTTTCTGCTGATGCGTCCCTAAGCAGGATTAAGCGAAACTCTGGCAGCGTAACTCGAGATCAACATCGGCTTCAAAAATCATGAACAGCAGGACTTTTGGGTTTTTGCAGTGGTGAAACTGAGGTTCTTTTGCGGCGGCGGTACTTTTAGGGTGTTTGGAAAACCCACAGGAGGAAATCAAGGACCCGGGAGAAAATTACTTCCGTAAGTATCCGTAGACGCAATGCCCGGTACCCTGGACCTGCTTCAGAAAAGTTCTATTATATTGCCGTTTCCGCGCTCAACTGACTGATGATCGTCTGGAACAGCACCCTTGGACGCCAGAAGATCGCCGTTGGGTCCATCATGGTGCGCCGACAACTTCAACTGCGACGCCGGTTGGCGTTGAGAGGACTTTTGGCGGCACAGTGTGACCAGCGTGGAGGTTCGTGGATTTTCGCCTGGAGCAAGGTTCAGCGCGTGAGGTAGGACTGGACCAAGGCAATGGCGCCCGCCGTGGAGCGCAGGGAGCCAGCCGGGCCTGGTTAACGAAGCCCGCGAACCGATGGGGTCTGGATGCAACCGAAGGCGGACATCGACCCTGAAGCCACCAGGAGCGCCCAGAACCACCAGGAGCTGTCACCGACGTTGCCGACGCATACTCTTGGCTAAACCTATGTCTGGGATTTTAATTATCAACTTTGGTCTGCAGCGTGTGTGGACTAGAGTTCAGCCTGTTCCATGATCCAAGTTTTTTTATTGTATTATGTATTGCGCTTCTGTTCATCTGTCGCAATATACATTATGTCTGTAGCCTCCCACGGCTGGCATTCCGCAATGACCACACACCACGCCGCAAGGTAACCAACAGCCTTGAGGAGCGAGAGCGGCACCATGGTCGGTGCTGTGAGGTGGATACTATGGCAGGTGGGTGTCAGGTCGGCCGGTAGGGAGTTCGGAGCGACCTGCGGACCCTGCAGTTCGTTCCTGAGAGGGGGGTGACGCAGAATCAGACCCTTGGTCTGTCCTGCCTCGATGGATACTCGAAGAGCCGCCCTGACAGCGTCGAAGAACACGCGCGCAAGGCAGAATACAGGCGCACGCTCCAGCGCTTGCGTGTCGTGATCAGGACTCTGAATCGAGATTGTACGACATATTGCGTGAAATATAGCGTGCATTATGCATTATTGTTTTGTTTGCACACAGCTCGGATTGTGTCATGGAGCAGCAGGACTTGGCAAAAGTCCTAGAACTTTTCGTAGCTGGCACTACGAGTTCAGCACGATGACAGTCTGATGGAGCAGTATGGTACAACGTGTTCTGTCGCTATTCATGTGTGCTCTGTCGATGTGCTTTTCTGCTGATGCGTCCCCAAGCAGGATTAAGCGAAACTCTGGCAGCGTAACTCGAGATCAACATCGGCTTCAAAAATCATAACAGCAGGACTTTCGGGTTTTTGCAGTGGTGAAACTGAGGTTCTTTTGCGGCGGCGGTACTTTTAGGGTGTTTGGAAAACCCACAGGTGGATATCAAGGACCCGGGAGAAAATTACTTCCATAAGTATCCGTAGACGCAATGCCCGGTACCCTGGACCTGCTTCAATCCCTCTCCTCCATGGAGTGCGGTCCCGTTGGGCCTGAACCCATGGGGTTTGGGATGCGGGAAGGACTTGCTCCACCGGCTGTCCATATCCCCGCGGCGGGGTCCTTCACCCACAGGTTTCCGCCTGGATGGCCTCGACCATGTCCGTCTGCCCTTCCCATGGTTCGCCCCTGCATGGTCTGGTGTTGGATCTCCTCTTCCGCATAAACTGCATGGGCAGTCGTAGTGGTCGTGTAATGGGATTGAGCTGCAGTGCATGCGCACGTGGTCTCTGTAGATTATAGGTCGCGCGCGTGTGCGTAGTCTCCAAGATTTGTTACGACATTTAGTGCATGTATCACAGAGATTGTGTTATAAAAAGCATTGTGTGTTATTATCTCATTTTGTAGATATATGATGTAGACCCGGACAAAGGATTTGTCGATCTGGGGTCATAATCAGTCATCCTCTTGGTGTACTTGTGGGATTGGGGTATACGGAGGTATGGCCGGTTACAAGATCGACTCCTAAGTTCCGGGGACCATGGGGAGTACTGCAAGATTGGCCAAAGAGTTTTACAGTCACTTTACAGAGTATGAGAGGTTTGACGGCCACGCTGAAGTGTCAGTGCGCTTGATGCGGCGAGAGCTTCCTCAGAATCACTGTGTTGGCTACGAAGGTCGTGGGTTTGATGTGTGTGAAGCGCGCTTACAGTCGTTGACAGTGGCTCTGCCTGATGACAAAACTCGTGGAAAAGTTTGCACTAAACACGCGAAGTATGGATTTTACTCCTTCAACCTGCCCGAATGTGTTGATGAGTGCTCGGATTCGAAGGGACGCGTGCGTGAGAGGACAGAGCGCATTCTGGTGCGAGCCTTCAATGACAAAGTGCTGATGGATTTGAGTGCGCTGCATGAACTTGTCGCGGCCGAGCGCCATTACAGAGGACAACGCGAGCGCGCTGAGAACTACATGTTTCTTCGTTATTGTGGTAGGGAGAGACAGGGCAATAGGTCTGCCCGTCTTCCCACGCCCCAGTGTTAGTCCAGAAGGTGATACGCCGGCAAGAGGTGCCAGGGCTGACAGCCCTCTTTTCTCAGTCTCTGTGACAGGCACGTCCTGTAGCTCAGCCATGGGCACTGTCCTGGCACGGGGGTGAAAGGGGCTGGGGCAGGTGACCTTAGGCAACAGCCTTGAGACCCTTGATCTCTTAAGATCTTCGGCCAGGGTACTCAGTCTGGGAGAGGGGGAGGACAACTCTGGCTTAGGTAAGGGTTCTGCAATACCCAGTTTCGCCTTAATGGCCTCCGATAGGGCCGTCACATCTGGATCTTCTGATCCAGACAGAAGTTTGGCCAGCAGTTCGGCCGTATGATCCAGGGCACCGTAGTCGGGCCCACTTCGGGAGCCCTTGGGGTTGGACACCATGCTCTTGGATACTCGGATCTCGGTCGTCTTGGCAGGGATGCTGTCTCGGCTCTGTCGGACGGCGGGCCAGAGTGCGTGTAGGACCCTAGGTCTGTACGTGGTCTGGATCCGTGTACTGCCAATGGTTCCTCTCCATCTTCTCCGCGAATGGATTTGTAGTACTCCTCATGGAGGATGTATTCATCCATTTTCTTCCTCAGTTCCTCATACTCCTCAGGGCCTCCAATCGCTGTTGAGGATGAAGCCGGACAGTTGGATCGGGAAACTGAGGCTGCTACACACCTGTGGAGATGACTGAGGCTGTCTCCACCGTGGGCCGCTAAGGCTTCGGTGGTAAGGACTGTATTTTCTTCCGCCCTTCTGCGATCTGGATCTCCTTGGGACCCAGATGCGCCACTGAGATGTTGTGGAGCTCGGTAAGGCGGTTCACTCATAGGGTGGGCCATGCTGCCCATTTGTACTTGGACAGTTCTGATGGGCCAGGTCCTGACGCTTGGCGTGGACATGATGAACTTGTTGTTCAGCTTTGTGTGCTGCACTTCTTCTCAGGGTCGGTTCAAAAGGTCACAAGGGACTGTCTCTGCTACCGGAAAGATGTCCTTGATTTATGCCCTAGATATTTTGATGAAATCCTGCAGGTTTTGAAGTTGAAAACCCAAACCAAAGCAGCAAGTAGAGCAAGAACAGGATGTGTATCGAATCAATGATTGGTTTCGGAATCCAGTGTAACACAGAAGGGCTGCAGGTAGACAATGCAGGTTTATACACAAAGATTCAATCACAAATGGATAATACAAAAGATTTTATATGAAAACTGGTCTGACTCTTGCCTCCAAGGTAGCATTAGGCACTTCATGTGCAGTCTTTTGGGTGAAATAGTGCTGGTTAGGAATGTGGGGCATAGATGTCAGGCCAACACAGAAAATGACTTGGCCAAGTAACTGAATTCAGAAACAGTTAAAACGTAGGACCACAATAAGTGGTAGAAACAATTGAGTAGAGGGGTCTTGGGGCGGGAGACCACTAGGCTTAACCTCCAAGGCCTAAAGCATGAAATGCCTATTTCATTTTGGTATATCCTCCATGAAGGAAGGTACCTCCGCTCAGTTGAGTGGTAGTGGTGAACTTCATGGGGGGCTAGGGTTACAACCCTAGTAATTTTGAGAAAGTGTACCAAAAGCTTCAAAAGAGTGGTAAAAATACTTAAGTTAGTCTTAGCATCAACAAAAGGGTTTTAAGGGGGGCTTGGCCTGGATCAAGCCCTCCAAGAGAGACATGGCAGTGACTTTTTCTTACTGTTCTCGTTGGCGACGCCACTGAATAGCCGCGGATAGGCACTTATCAGCCTCTCCTTCAGCTCGGCGACCTTCGGGTTCTCCTGGGCCTCTTCAGCCGCTTGCTTCGGTATCGATACAACCGACTGCACTGTGGTATAGGCCTCTTCCGGGTCCGAGTCCGACTTCTCCTCGTCCGATATGCCGTCTTCATTGTCGTGGGGAGCTCTTCCCGCCAATAATCTTTGGAAATTTGCGGTATCGGCCTGGTTCTTGTCGCTACCGGCCCCCATTCTTGGAAAATCCCACATCGGCGGGTCTGACCCAATCGGACCATCATATTGGTCCGCGATGTGATCCATGACCCTTGCCAGGAACTCATCCCTCTCGTACTTGCCAGTGACCAACATCTTGTCATCCCACCAACGGGGAGATGTGACCATGGCCCGCCTCTTCTTGGCTGCCGCACGGTCGTGCATCCCCATCCGCATGTAGTTGACGACGTGGTCGATCTCGGCGACAGGACGTCAATGCCATCCATTGGCTGATCCGTCCCCTCCTTGGGCTCAAACATGACCCGCATGGGCATCGCCTCAACCCTACGGCCGAATGCTTCATCACCCGTGGGCTGGGCTTGCGCCCCATCCACAAGGAAAGCCTTGGTACCCCACGCTTGACCCGGGGAGGGGATTGATAAACCCTTGGCGTCGATGAACAACTCCTCCTCTGGCCCGAATGACATCTCGTTCAGGGTGATGGAATCCAGCGTCGATTTGAGACCTTCCAGCGGACATGGGGTGGATCCTATCCTATGACCAGGATCCCCTTCGCCCTATCCGCGACGATCTTCTCCACCGTACGTCTGGTATTTTCCAGGGAGCCATGCCAATACATGGGCCCCCACTCCTTCAAACCCCAATGCCTGTGCCAGGCTGAGTCTCCTCGATGCCAATGCCTCCTAAACTTCCACAAAAGTGGGGCATCCCGGGAAGCGAAGACGTCCGTCTCAGGCGCTTCGGCTCCGAGCGCCTGGATCATCCTGGCATACACCTGCGGCACCATTCCCTACTCCGTGAGCTGAACTCCGCAGTCTCCTCTTGACTTGGCACCCACAGCTTGCACCGCTTGGACGATCTGATCCTCTTCCTCAGCATTCCATTGGGATGATCCGCATGCATAGTCTGTGGACAGCCATGTGAGGCATTCATTATCCTCCCAGACCAGCGTTAGCGTTGCACGATGAGGAAGGGCTCCAATGGTGTTTCCCACCATGAAATCATACCCCATGATCATATCCCAATCTGTAATGTCGGCCACATAGAAGTTCCCGGATAGAGTGCTTCTCTTCAGCAAATCAGGGCGGTTCAAGCGCTCATGCTCCAAGAATTCCATACTGGTAGTGGCCTCATGGGTGCCACCACCCATAATCTCTCCATGGGCCACATTCAGGCGTACCGGTCTATGGCTGGGCTGCAGGGATTTCTCCTTGAACAACCCTCTCCGGACCAGGCTCACCTGGGCACCGGTATCCACCAACACATCCACCACCAACTCCTCTTGTCCGCACCGTACACGCACCTTCAAGTGCAACTGCCGCTCGTCAGCCTGCTCTGTATGGACGACTCCCACGGCATGCAACTCTAGCACATCCAGGTGCATCAGGACTTCGAGGGTATGGTCACGGATGGTGTAGATCCTGGGCTGGTCCTGCCCGTCCACGGGGCTCTCCGTGGTCGGTCCTTCTTTCTTGCCACGTCCCTTGCCCACATACACTTCCCTTGGCAGGGCGCTCCAGGGGTTGGGGGTGGCGAAACTCAGTGGTTTTGGCTCTTCTGGAGCCTTCTTCGGCACCCGATGTGCCTTCGCTTTCTCTCGGATTCGACTGATTTTCGGAGGAGAGACCTCCGAGGTCCCACTCCCGTGGGGGCTCCTCTAGACGTGGCCTGCCGCAGCTCCCTCCTGCTGCAATCCGCTCAGACTTTGTCCACCACGTTGCTGGGCTTTGAGTTCCTCCAACGTCCTCAACATGTCCTCAGCAACCTCCTCGATCGACCTCACGCGTCGGTCTGGGCCGGGTCCTCCACCATAGCCTTTTCCTCCGCCTTTCCCTTGGCCCTTTCCTTGGCCTTTTCCACCGTCTCCGCCCTTTGCCTTCCAGTCGGCAATTCGTTGCTCCTTGGGCTTCTTGTCGGGATGGGCGGCGAAGTAGGTCTTCTTGTCCTCCTCAGATACCTTGCAATGCCGGTGGTCATGTGTATGGTTGTTCCCCTTGCCGTAGCAGACCCAGCAACCGTCGTGCTGTGATCTGTACTCGCGGAACGAGAGCGGCGGGTTCCCGATCCTCCGCGGTTCTCTGCGGTTCTTGGTCCTTGGGTCCAGGAGGTTCCACCTGGACCTGTCCTGCCCATTCTCCTTCATATTGTGCGTTACAAACGCAAAGAAGTGGGCTTCTTCATGATCCTCTGGGGTGGTCGCGTTCCAGAGATCTTGGCCGCTTCCACTCCCTTCCTCCGCGGTGCCGACCGTGTCCCCCTGGACTTCTCGGTGTTGGCGATCTTCCCGATGACCTCGATGTCCATGGCCCTGTCGATTCTGCATGTGGGCCTCATTCTTGGCGTTGAGCTTCAGCACCACCGTGATGTACTTCACGATCTCGTCCAGGCTCATGCAGGCAAAGATGACCTGCATCCTCAACAGCTCTCCGCGCCTCCAGTCCACGTTATTGAGGCGCAACAGCCTTTGCCCCATGATGTCGCCGAATACCTCCACGTAGGCGGCGTTCTTCAACCCCAACATTCGGCTGGGCTCGCCGAGGTTTCGCCGGAAAAACTCCATTATTCCGGCGTGGGTGTCCTCCGATGCCATGATCCGTACGGCCACGCGCTTCTTTGCTCTCTTCTTCTCCTCGTCCTCCACTCGCCTCTTCCAGTGGCCGGGGAGGACGTCCTTCAGCAGGTGTCGGATCTCGCTGGCCTCATTCCAGTCCTCCACCAGCTTGAGGCTTCTTCGGTACTTGCGGATGTACCGATTCCATTCCCGGACCCTCAGTTCCCCGCGCTCCAGCGGCAGCGGAATGGACCACAAATCCTCCAACTTCTGGTTGGGGGCGTCCACTCCCTCCTCGTCCTCCAGCCACTGGAGGCAGGCCTGCTCCGTCTGGATGAATCCCTCGCGGATCTGATCCCTGAGCTCCTCCTTCAGGTCCTGCGCCAGCCTGTGTGGGAATGTCCAACATACCGACTTGTCCCTTGGCAGAAAGGTTTATAGTGGTTTCAGCACTGTGTTTTTGCTTCTCCTGCTGCTTGCTGTAGGTGTAGGGTTTCCTGCTGCTTGTTTTGGAAGATGAAAACCTTTTGTTTGCAGAAATAGAGTCAATCCAGGATAACCCAAGCCAGAGGTGTGCAAGGAGAAGAGATTCAGGATCAAAGCATGAAGGGCTGCAGTGTAAACAGTGAAAGATGATTGGATATTCACAGAAACTGCAACTCAGGTCAAATCATAATGCATATTCACAAAGATAGCTAAAATGTTTTGGAAAAGAGTTGGAAAACTGGCCCATGGTCACTCTCTCTCCATAGTGCCATCTCAGGAGATGTGCACTCTTTGTTTTGGGTCCCATATGTGCTGAGGTGGCAGGGCATGTGGCGATGAGGTCACTGCCATGTCACATGGGATCTTCCTACTTAGCTAGGCTGACCTGGAATTGAACCCAGGACCTCTCAAAAAGAGGTGCCCAGCCCCATAGGGTGCATACCACTAGGATAGCTAAGAATTCATGGAAAAACATAGATAAATTCATAGGCTCTACCTTGGATATGTCAGTTCTCAGTCAACTCAGGAAAAGATGATTTGCTTCACATTGAAAGGGGATTATGGGGTCCACTCCATATCCTGATTGGGTGTTTGGTTCCATAGGTCACAATGTGTTATCACCACTTTTGGTAGGACCAATACTAAGATAAAAATGCATGGATGCTCAGTGCATCCCTAATAGAACTAGAGTATGCCTCAAAGCATTGGAAAAGCAATTTTTCTTACTCCCCCCTTGTGCTGTGGTGGCCACCACTGTCGCATTTTAGGAAAAAGGGATTCCTTCTTGGCCTTTCCTTGGTTTCCACATCTACTTTAAAATACCTACAGTTTCCCTCACACAGAAAAACGGGCGCCACCATGGCTGGCGCTCTTTTGCTGCTCTGTTTGTAACATTTCCTACAGAAGACACAGCGCTCATGGCGCTGCCGGGGCTCCTGTGGCTTGGTTGGGTTAGTTTGGGAGCATGCCAAAACATGTGCATGTGCATCCCTCCCTCCAAGACGCAGCGCGACACAAACCCAACGCAAGACACAATATACACACTCGCATGGGTTCTCGTAAACCTGCTGGCGACCTGTGACGTGTCTTAGGGCGAAGGGAGTCGTCAAAAAAAATTAAATTGCCCCTTGGTCGGGTCTTGGTTCTGCTCAGTCTCTCCAGGCACCTGCGTTTCGGCCCGAACACGGCCTACTCAGCGAGGCTGCGCGTGGGTATCTGCAGAGGCAGGAATGGGAGAATTATGGACGAATCCACGCAAAAACGACAAATGACGGCCTAGAATTTTTCTAAGACGACACACCTGAGCAGAATCCAATTGTGCATCACAAGCACATTTTTATAAAAATTATAGTCATCTCTGGATTTTTTAAATCCAGAAATTCATACGCATAAAATGGCGGCGCGCAGGAGCGGCTCCTAGCGAAGCGCCGGAAAATGGAGAAAGAATGGAATTATAAACGTATGTCTCACGTAGTCTTGAAAATGACGAGACACACATTAATAAATAATCATACAGATTCCACCCACACTATTAGAAGAATCAAAAATTCAAGAATTCGAAAATGAACGACAAGACTTCAATGAATCAGGTATAAACTACAGGTATGCTCGTCTCGTATGCCGCATACACATTGCTCGTCTCGTGTCTCCGTGAACGAGTCTTGTAGCAGCGCTAACAACGATAGGACGCGATAGAGGGATTGATTAGAAAGATTGCAGATGATTAGCGGTCAGATCAGGGTGATTAGACATACACACAAGTGCATAGCAAAGTTCTTCGCGTGCGCTCCTCGCTTGCTCTCTCTCTCCAGCGGTAGGTAAGGTGAGTAAGCCCAGGCGGCGCCACCCCCTGGTGGAGTTCGTGATTGGTGTTGAGATGGGCAGGTTTGCCCAAAACGCTCGTGCATACTCGCGCATGCACACACGCATTAAAGGGTAGGCCACGCGAAGTGCGCACGGTAAACCTTGTTTAGGCTACCCAGGGGCTCCTCGGTACGTTCTTTCAGAGAACCTGAGGAGTCCCTTAGCGCTTGCTTGCTTGACAGAGGTAGCTGATTCTTCAGCGTGTTTGCGGACAGTGTATTATAGGTCACACTGAGAACCGTATAATACGGGGAGTGTGGCTTGGTTCCTCCGCCGCAAACGCCTCTTCATTTGCCTTTGCTTTACAGGTGGGCAGGTAGGGTGATTGGTGCAGCAGCATACCATTTTTTTCATGCCCTGCTAAACAAGGGCGCAGATCACACAAACAAGTAACTCTCCTCTGCCTGTGGCAGAGCAGGGAGTCCGACTTCATCGACATCTGCGCCGTGCACGCAAGAGCACCTCTTCCCTCCAAGCCCTAGCAGGGGAAACGCGTTGTGGCGTCCCCTGTTAGGCCACAGTTGCTTAGCAGCGCTGTGTTCTCTTGTCAGTTCACAGGAGGGTCGCTAGGACCCACGAGACCTTTGCCTTCGCAACGCCCAGTAGAGTGTGCGTGTAGGAGTGGTAGTCCTGAGTGGGGGCTTGAGCCAGTTGCACAGTGCTCGCCCACCAGGATGGTGCCACTGTAGGGTGTGTAGGACCTGTAGTGCGTGTGTCACTGTCCCAACCGTTTCCTGCACCTTTAGCAGGGTCGGTGGGCTGTGGCAGTGGTTAGGTCAGTGTTTTGGCCATTGAGCAAAACGGCGTTTTCATGCCTTCATAGCTTTTGGCCACCCCTCCCTGTAGTAGACAGATAGGTAGGGAAAACAATATCTGGATTAGTACGCTGGGTATTCCCCAAAGGTTTTGCGCCAGCACAGAAATTGGGCGCTTAGGGGAGGGGAGACCCGGGGCGTACCCCGTGGCATCAATAAGCCAACCCTCCAGGTTTAGCAAGCGTGCAGACTTGGGTATAATTAGGACACCACTTCTGCGGCTTGCTCTCAGGACCTTAGGAATAGCACACTCACACATACGCTTTGGCAGGTAAGGGTAAGGTTCAGTCCCTAGCTTTAGTCTTGGAGGCAAGCGTCTCAGCGAGCCTCAGCAACTCACCAAGGTTGTTCTGGGACAAGTAGTCGACCAGAACTGAGTTTAGGCGTCCCTCAGGTAGAACAAATGCAGTGAAGGGCTCCCAGGTGGCCTCTTCGACTCCAAACCCTTCCCAGAGGGTGAGGAAGCGCCAACCCTGGCGATAGCGGTGGCGTAGGACAGACTTCACCAGGTAAAAGCCCTCCTTAGCCATCTCCTCGGCGTTCATGTCGGGGAGTTCACCTTCAACTTCCATAGGGCTGGCAGCCCCTTGTAGGTCCAGAGCGGCGATTTCCTCGTCGTTCAGCTCCCACTCCTCACCACAGAGGTCTTCAGGATCATAGTAGCGCTTCAGGTGTTGAGCAGCGCACACCAGGGTCCCCCCTAGACGGGGAGAACACCGTACGGTGATACGGTGTCCATCCACTGATAGGATCTTGTACGGCCCGAAGTATGGGTCATCGCTGGTAGAGCGTGGCCAGGCGGGTAGTCGACTGTGGTGCACCAGCACGCAGTCCCCCTCTTGGTAGGTGGCCGGTACTCGGTGCTTGTTCTTCTTGTTCCACTGACGCTCCCTCACTCTCTGGAGCATTGCCTTGGCCTTGTCCACCTTCGCTTGTTGCTCTTGGACCCATTAACCCACAGAAGAATGGGTATCCTCTGGATAGGGGGCATGTAGGAACCATGCCGGGCGCCCCAGGAAAAGCTCATGGGGCGAGTAGCCAGTAGCTGAACTCTCTTGGGAGTTCATCATCAAGGATATGACGGGGAGTAGTCTCACCCAGTCTCTGGTGCGTTCAGTTTTGCACCATATCTGTACGTTCTCCTTCAGGACACGGATCTGTCGCTCACATAGGGGGTTGCTCGTGTGAGAGTAGGGAATCCCCGTAGACACCTGGACATTGAGGGATCTCAGGACCCTCTTGTACCAGCCAGTATCTGAGCGTACTCGTACGTCCTCATCGGAGTTGATCTCCTTGGGCGCCCCATAGACACAGAACCACTCCTCCAGGAGTATCTTGATAGTCTCCTCCCCGGTAATGTGCTTGGTACATGGGAACACCCTGGTAAACCTGGTCAACCCACAGGTTACCACGAGGGCGAAGTCATAGCCCCCGAACATCGGCATCTCCGTGTAGTCCACGTATAGAACACTGTTGGCACAGTGAGGGATTGGCAGGGTCGAGTAGGAACCTCTGTCCCTGATATCCCCTGGTTTACAGGACCTGCACGGGCACTTGTCCACGATAGGCTGGAGGGTTTTCCGCAGTTGGTCGTCAGTCCACGTAGTGTGGAACCACTGCTTGAACAGCCTCAGGGTACGGTCAGCACCCACATGACCACTGGACTCATGGGTCCACTTCAGCAGCGCTGGGACTCCGTCACTAGGCACCACGATGCGGTCCTCGTGCCAGAGGTAGCTCTTGTCCCTCTTCCACTGGTCTTGGTTGACCAGGAGGGGTTCAAGGCGTTTCTCCAGGCGCTTGTAGATATCCCCAAACTCCTGTAGGTACTCCGATTGTTGGAGTCCATCCAGGGGGCGTATCATAGTCATGTTGAGGTCCAAGTGGACGTCCATACGGCTGAACGCCTCCTTAGCCAGCGCTTCAGACCGGGCACCAATCAGGGCGTCAAAGTTGTTGCGGCTGATGTAGTCGGCACACTCGTTCTTCACTCCCTGGATATGGTGTACCGTCAGCGTGGTCCACGTAGAGGAGGTAGGGCGCTTGCAGCGTCAGGGATTGTATCTGAAGGTGCTGCACGAAGAAGTCAGTCCCTAGTACAAAGTCGAAGGCCTCAGTGTCCATCACATAGAACCGATGGGCGATAGTCCTGGAGCCCATAGGTACCTCCACTTCACAGTCCCCGCAGCTGTGCACCACATGTCCATCCCCCATGCGTATAGCAGCGGTGGTCATGGTGTTCTTCAGGCTCCCACAAGGTAAAATTTTCTTGGCCACTATAGATATGGTGGCGCCAGTGTCCAGTACCCCCAGGTATTTGCGTCCCCCTAGTCGGATACGTACCCAAAACACCAGGTCTTGGGTGCCACCAGAGCGTCCCCGTCAGAACTCCGCGGGACAGGTCACCTCGAACCCCTTGTTCGCAATTTGCGGGCCATCCTCATGAAACGGCTCCTCTTCTTAGCGTTGCCGTCATCACCACCTTCATGCTCACGCTTGGCCCCTTGTTCTTGCTGGGCCTGCGCTTGTGAGTGTGTGGTAGGACCAGACTGCCCTCCAGAGGGCTCGGAGTTCCCCCCTGGATTAGGGTTGGGGTTGCCTCCGTTCTTGTCCTTGTTCTTGTTGTCGGGCTGGCGGTTGGCGCCTCCTCCTCGTCCACCTTGACCCTTGTCTTGCCCTTGACCACGTCCTTTCGACTTGCCCTTGCCGAAGTCGTTGCCTTTGCCTTTGCCTCCACCTTTGCCTGAGCCTTTGCCAGGATCTTCACCCTTAAGCTTCGCCGATAGGCGTTGCTTATGGTAGCACTCATCCTCGTAGTGCTTCCGCTTACCGCAGAATGCACACGTGATGGTGCACCGGTAATGATCCGGCAGCTTCGCTTTGGCGCCGGTGTTCTTTTCCTGCTGCTTCCCCTGGACTACGAAGCAGTCTCGCTGCTCGCAGTCAGGGGCGTGCTGCAGGTGGCCCTGCTCATCTCTGGCATCACACCAGAATAGCTCCTTCACGTTCTGCATGATACGGGCGTGGGCGTGTTTGGGGGTAGTCCCCTGCCCAGGTCGGGACCCTTGGTACCCTTTGCCATGGCCTCCAGAACCTCCACCAACAGGACGGTAGTTGTTCAGGTGCTGGTCGCTCTCCTTCTCCAGCGCCAGCTCCAGGAGCAGCACGCATAGATCCTCGTAGCGGAGGGATCTAGCCTTGCGCTCAGCCGTCGAACGGCACTCGTCCCATAGCTCTCGAGGGAGCTTGGCCACCAACCAGAACAGCAGGTCGTCGCTGCTGTAGGAACCGGGCGTCAGTCGTCCAGCCCAGTGATCCAGGTCAGCCAACAGCTCAGAGACCCTGCCAGGTTTGGGGTTGTTGGGCAGCACGGGCAGGTTCTGGATCTCGGCCCTGATGGAGAGGTCGGTTTCGTAGGTCGGGTACTGCCTCTCCAGGGCAACCAACACATCGGCAACGGTGGCGGAGTTAGTCCAGATCTGCCTGACCTGCTTCTCCAGGTACTTGGTCTTGCAGCACTGCAGGAGCAGGTCGCACTTCACTCGCCCACTAGTGTGGGTCTGACCAGTCAGTCGTAGGAACCGGCCAAAATTCTCAGCGAACTCGCTGAGGTCCTTGCCTGTGAACTCAGGCAGGTTCACCACGATCTTGGAGGTGGCAATAGCCTTCGCCTCCTGAGACCTGCGTCCCTCAGGGCGTCGGGTCTTCTTCTTCTTCTTCTTCTTCTTCTTCCCCTTTGGGTCCTCGGGGTCCTCAGGGTCATCGTCCTCCGAGGGCGAAGTCGAAGTCATCGACGGCGGCTCATCGTCGGAGGGGTTTCCGTCTAGATCACTAGAGCCATAAGGCTCTACGTCCACCATAGCCCTCAAGGCTGTTAGCCCCAGCCGGTCCAGCTCGGCCCTCGTCGAGTTCGTCACGTCGCTTTAGGGCGGCTGGGCCGTTCTCGGCACGAAAGGACTTCTCGGAATAGCTGCAGGCGTCGGCATCCGTCTGCTCCTCGGGCTCCCCAGGGTATTTGTCAACCCTGCCGCCAGGTGGTTAGCCTGTACTCGGTGGGGTGACATTCCCACCGAGATAGGTGACGCTTGGGGCGGGATCATCAGGGGCTCCAGCTTCTCTCTGATCTCTTGAGTGAGGTCGCCCACGATTTTTGAAGTGGCTCCTCGGAGAACCTCGTTGATCTTCGACCGCGTCAGGGACCTGTTGGAGGATCTTCCCGATCCTCTACTCCTGCCACCAAGAGATTCGGGTCCTCTCCTCAACCGACTCAAGGTTGCATAGCCAGGTGCATACCCAGGAACATCCACATAGGTTCCAGTAGCGGGTAGTGGATGGGGATATTCAGCCGCATACCATCGCGGCGCAGAGCTGGTAGCCACCGGCTCACTGGCAGTAGTTGCCTCATGGAGCGCAGTGGTAGGTGGGCCCATACCATAGGCGGGGTAGGGAGGCATGCCAGTAAAGCCTGTGCCCTCTGCCATAGGCGGGTTGGTTGTGGAAGTGGATGTTGCAGCGGCTGGGAGTGTGGTGGTTATAGGAGAGGGTGATGCGTGGAGGCCAGAAGCGCTTGGTGCGCCTTCGAAGGTAGGGTCATGCGTCAGGTCTTGCCCTTGTTCCTCTCCTTCGTCTGCTTCTTCTCCAGCATCCTTCTCGCTCTCTCTTCTCTTCCTCTTCACAGGCTGAGTGACCACGACCACCTCTTCGACATACAGGGCCCCGAAGGCCGTCTGCAGTCCATCCAGGGAGTCCTCAGCCGCATCCACTGGCCCATGTAAGGGCTCCGCCGAAGGTACAGCGCCAGGTGCTGGCCTTGCCGGTGCCTCAGGCGCTGGCGCTGTCTTCGCGTCGGCGTCCTCCTTTCTTGGATCCATCTTCTTTCGCCCTTACGCTTATATATGCCCGTACTCGGCGCACTGGGTGTACAGCGCGGGGTTGCTGCCGGTGCGCAGAGACAGGCTGCCTCTTGCTACCAGAAAAGTTTATAGTGGTTTCAGCACTGTGTTTTTGCTTCCCCTGCAGCTTGCTGTAGGTGTAGGGTTTCCTGCTGCTTGCTTTGGAAGATGAAAACCTTTTGTTTGCAGAAATAGAGTCAATCCAGGATAACCCAAGCCAGAGGTGTGCAAGGAGAAGAGATTCAGGATCAAAGCATGAAGGGCTGCAGTGTAAACAGTGAAAGATGATTGGATATTCACAGAAACTGCAACTCAGGTCAAATCGGAATGCATATTCACAAAGATAGCTAAAATGTTTTGGAAAAGAGTTGGAAAACTGGCCCATGGTCACTCTCTCTCCATAGTGCCATCTCAGGAGATGTGCACTCTTTGTTTTGGGTCCCATATGTGCTGAGGTGGCAGGGCATGTGGCGATGAGATCACTGCCATGTCACATGCGATCTTCCTACTTAGCTAGGCTGACCGGGAATTGAACCCAGGACCTCTCAAAAAGAGGTGCCCAGCCCCCTAGGGTGCATACCACTAGGATAGCTAAGAATTCATGGAAAAACATGGATAAATTCATAGGCTCTACCTTGGATATGTCAGTTCTCAGTCAACTCAGGAAAAGATGATTTGCTTCACATTGAAAGGGGATTAAGGGGTCCACTCCATATCCTGATTGGGTGTTTGGTTCCATAGGTCAAAATGTGTTATCACCACTTTTGGTAGGACCAATACTAAGATAAAAATGCATGGATGCTCAGTGCATCCCTAATACAACTAGAGTATGCCTCAAAGCATTGGAAAAGCACTTTTTCTCACTTTGGCGCTCCCTTCATCTCGCCGACGACCTCCTCGGCGAAGTCCTCCCAATCCAGGATAAAGTCATCCAGGTTGCAGGGGTTGCCATCGTAGTAGGGGATTTTGATTCCCCTGAGGTCGTCAATCCTGATCGCGTCTCTGACGTCCGCAGCCACCACTCCACCGAGACGGATACCACCTGTGGCCGGGGGGTGTGAGTACACTCCCCGTACATCCTGACGCAGAATCAGACCCTTGGTCTGTCCTGCCTCGATGGATACTCGAAGAGCCGCCCTGACAGTGTTAAAGAACACGCGCACACAGCAGAATACAGGCGCACGCTCCAGCGCTTGCGTGTCGTGATCAGGACTCTGAATCGAGATTGTACGAAATATTGCGTGAATTATAGCGTGCATTATGCATTATTGTTTTGTTTGCACACAGCTCAGATTGTGTCATGGAGCAGCAGGACTTGGCAAAAGGTTTGAGGTTTGAGGTTTGATTTTGCGGGTACTAGACGCCTTTCGGCCCCGGGGGGCCACCTGGTCGGGCCAGGTGATATCCTCCCCACCGGGTCCTAGTGGGGGGCCCTCCAAGATGCACCTCCTGCCTGGTGGCGGAGTCCCCCGGGTTCACAGAGCTCGGAGCCCCGTCCTTCCCCGGCGTCCCCGTTTCGCCACTCCTCGGTCAGTGCATCAATTCGCAGCCGTGGCTGCGGGCGCTTACCCACTGCGTCGCCCCCCTAATGCGTGGTCGCCCGGGGCGCCGGCGCCGCCGGGCCCGTGCTACTGGCTTGTCGCCAGTGGGACCCCCTTGGGCTGGCGCGGAGGCTGCCTAGACTAGGGGTTGGGGCGTGGCGCTGTGCGCCACTACTGCCTTGGCGGGTGCAGTGTCCCGTCTGTGTGTGCGCGGCGCTCGCGGCCGGTTCGGGGGGGGTTCGGGCCGGTACCTGGTGTTGTGTCTCTCCTGTTTCCCCCTTCCCGCCCCGTGTGTTCCGCGCTGCGTGTGGCGGGCCGTCCCCTCCGGGTGTCCCTTACCCTCGCTCGCTGGTACGCCATTCCATGCGGTCTGTGCGTTCCGCGCGCTCGGTCCGGTTGCCCTTCCGGTAGTCCCCGCGTGTCCTTTTCGTGTGTGTGCGCTCGCGCTCTCGCGGTGTCCGCTCCCCCCCCCGCTGGGTGGTGTGGCGCGCGCATCTCGCGTGGTCCCGGCACTGGGCGCTGGTAGGGCCGTTCCACTTGGTCCGTGCCCCTCCGCGTGTCCTGCCCCGGTCCCGTGCTCAGTCTGGCGTGCTTGGGGGGGGGGCGGTCCGGTCCCGGTTCCCCCCTCCTTGGCTTGGGGTTGCGGGGGCGGCGGCCCCTGGCCGCCCGTCCTGTGGAGCGGGCAGCCTGGGTTCCGCGTCCCGCGTGTCCTGGGTGCGGTCGGTGCGGGCGTGGGATCTCCGCACCGGCTTCACAGCGTGAGCCCTCGCGGGCCGGTGTTGCTCGCTTTGGGGGTGGCGGAAGGGCGTCCCCGGGGGGGGTGCTTTCCACCTTTGTGAGGGGCGCCTGGTGTCAGGCGCTGTCCCTCCCCCGGCCGCCCGTCCTCTGGAGCGGGCTGCCAGGGTTCCGCGACCCGTGTGTCCCGGGTGCGGTCGATACGGGCGTGTGTACCCAGCACCGGCCCCCCAGCGTGCGCCCTTGCGGGCCGGCGTTGCCCGCTGTGGGGGTGGCGGAAGGGCGTCCCCGGGGGGGGTGCCTTCCACCGTTGTGAGGGGCGCCTGGTATCAGGCGCTGTCCCTCCCCCGGCCGCCCGTCGTCTGGAGCGGGCAGCCAGGGTTCCGCGACCCGTGTGTCCTGGGTGCGGTCGATGAGGGCGTGTGGACCCAGCACCGGCCCCACAGCGTGCGCCCTTGCGGGCCGGCGTTGCTCGCTGTGGGGGTGGCGGAAGGGCGTCCCCGGGTGGGGTGCCTTCCACCGTGTTGTGAGGGGCGCCTGGTGTCAGGCGCTGTCCCTCCCCCGGCCGCCCGTCCTCTGGAGCGGGCAGCCAGGGTTCCGCAACCCGTGTGTCCCGGGTGCGGTCGATGCGGGCGTGTGAACCCAGCACCGGCCCCCCAGCGTGCGCCCTCGCGGGCCGGCGTTGCTCGCTGTGGGGGTGGCGGAAGGGCGTCCCCGGGGGGGGTGCCTTCCACCGTTGTGTGGGGCGCCTGGTGTCAGGCGCTGTCCTTCCCCCGACCGCCCGTCCTCTGGAGCGGGCTGCCAGGGTTCCGCAACCCGTGTGTCCCGGGTGCGGTCGATGTGGGCGTGTGGACCCAGCACCGGCCCCACTGCTTGCGCCCTTGCGGGCCGGCGTTGCTCGCTGTGGGGGTGGCGGAAGGGCGTCGCCGGGGGGGGTGCCTTCCACCGTTGTGAGGGGCGCCTGGTGTCAGGCGCTGTCCCTCCCCCGGCCGCCCGTCCTCTGGAGCGGGCAGCCAGGGTTCCGCGACCCGTGTGTCCCGGGTGCGGTCGATGCGGGCGTGTGGACCCAGCACCGGCCCCACAGCGTGCGCCCTTGCGGGCCGGCGTTGCTCGCTGTGGGGGTGGCGGAAGGGCGTCCCCGGGGGGGGTGCCTTCCACCGTTGTGTGGGGCGCCTGGTGTCAGGCGCTGTCCCTCCCCCGGCCGCCCGTCCTCTGGAGCGGGCAGCCAGGGTTCCGCAACCCGTGTGTCCCGGGTGCGGTCGATGCGGGCGTGTGGACCCTGCACCGGCCCCACAGCGTGCGCCCTTGCGGGCCGGCGTTGCTCGCTGTGGGGGTGGCGGAAGGGCGTCCCCGGGGGGGGTGCCTTCCACCGTTGTGAGGGGCGCCTGGTGTCAGGCGCTGTCCCTCCCCCGGCCGCCCGTCCTCTGGAGCGGGCAGCCAGGGTTCCGCGACCCGTGTGTCCCGGGTGCGGTCGATGCGGGCGTGTGGACCCTGCACCGGCCCCACAGCGTGCGCCCTTGCGGGCCGGCGTTGCTCGCTGTGGGGGTGGCGGAAGGGCGTCCCCGGGGGGGGGTCTCTTCCGCCGTTGTGAGGGGCGCCTGGTGTCAGGCGCTGTCCCTCCCCCGGCCGCCCGTCCTCTGGAGCGGGCAGCCAGGGTTCCGCAACCCGTGTGTCCCGGGTGCGGTCGATGCGGGCGTGTGGACCCTGCACCGGCCCCACAGCGTGCGCCCTTGCGGGCCGGCGTTGCTCGCTGTGGGGGTGGCGGAAGGGCGTCCCCTGGGGGGGTCGCTTCCACCGTTGTGAGGGGCGCCTGGTATCAGGCGCTTTCCCTCCCCCGGCCGCCCGTCCTCTGGAGCGGGCAGCCAGGGTTCCGCAACCCGTGTGTCCCGGGTGCGGTCGATGCGGGCGTGTGGACCCTGCACCAGCCCCACTGCGTGCGCCCTTGCGGGCCGGCGTTGCTCGCTGTGGGGGTGGCGGAAGGGCGTCCCCGGGGGGGGGTGCCTTCCGCCGTTGTGAGGGGCGCCTGGTGTCAGGCGCTGTCCCTCCCCCGGCCGCCCGTCCTCTGGAGCGGGCAGCCCGGGTTCCGGTGTGCGTGTGTGTTCGTGTGCGTGCTCTGTTTGGCCGGGTCGGGCGGGCCGGCCTCCCGGGCGCGTTCTGGTGCGCCTCAACTTTTTCTTTTGGCCGCTTTGTCTTTCTGCTTTGCTTGGCCCCCTCCGGGCTGGGGTTGCCCCCCTCTCTCTCGCTGCTGCTGCCCTTCCTCGTTGCCCTGGCGCTTTGTTTTTTTTTTTTTTTTTTTTTTTTTTTTTTTTCCCTCCCGCTGCCTGGTTGGTTGGTGTCTCCCGCTTGGCCGTTGGCTGCTCGTTGGTGGTTGCTCCCCCGCCCCCCTCCCCTTGTGTGTCCCGCGGTTTTTGTCGCTCCCGCTTGGTGCCTGGGTGTTTTTTTTTTTTTTTTTTTTTTTTTTCTTCCCGTTCCTCTTTCTCCGTGCGCCCCCGTTGTCTCCGGCTTTCTCTGGTTTCCGGCCCCGGTTGCCTTGGGCCTCGGCGCTTGCGTTGTTTGCCTTGTTGGCCTGCCGCTTCTCGGCTCTCCGTGCACTTGTTCCTCTTTCGTGCTTTCCGCCTGGCTGTTGGCTGCTCCCTCGAGGTTGCTGCCCCCCCCCCCCCCCCCCTTTTGTTTCTCACGGTTTCCGTCGCCGCCGCTCGGTGCTGCGTGCCGTGTTGTGCTGTGCGTGGCTGGGTGCTGCGCTGCGCCGCGCTGCTGCGCGTTGTGTCGCCCGGTGGTGTGCTGTCCTGTGCTGTGTTGCGCTCGTTTGGTGCCGCTGCTTGTTGCGCCGTGCCCTCTGGCGCTGCCCGTCGCCCTGGGGCCCTGTGCTCTGCGGCGCTGTGTTTTGCGGTGTTCCCCCGCGCTGTGTGCTCTGTGCTGTGTATGTTTTGTCGTGGCGCGGTGGTGCGTGCTGTTGTTCGCCGCTCTGCTTTGTGCTGTGTGTGTCCCGGGGTGCTGTGCTGTGCGTTCCCTGTGCTCTCCGCTCTGCGCGGTGCTGTGCTTCGCTGTGCTGGTGCGCTCGCGTTGTGCTGTTCGTGTGGTGCGTGCCGTTGCTGGCGCCTGGCGCTGTGGTGCGCTGCTGTGTGTTGTGCTGTTTCCTGTGGTGTGCCGTGGTGCGGTGCTGGGTCTGTTGGCCCGTGGTTGTTTGCTGGTGGCGTGTTTCGGTGTCGGTGTCCCTGTCTGGCCGCGTGGTCTGCTTCCCTGTGGTTGGTGTGGTTTGCTGTGGTGCCCTGCTTTCCTGTGTCGTGTTCTGCGGTGCTGTGCTGTCGCGTGGTGCTGTGCTGTTGCTCTCTGCTGTCGTTTTGCGGTGCTGTTGGGGCTTGCTTTGCCCTTCTGTGGGCTGTCGCGCTGTGCTGTGTTGTGCTGTTGGTTGGCTGTGCTGTTTTTTGCCCGGTGGTGGTGTCTGCGCGCTGTGGTGCTCTTTCCCTCGTGCCCTGGTGCCGTGCTGCCGCGTGGTGCCGTGGTGTCCTGTCCTGTCGCCTTGTTGGGTTTGTTTCTTGCGTGGGTGTGGTTGTACCTACTTGAAAAACATCTGCAAACCTTCGTGTAAAAAAAAAAAAAAAATTTGAAAATAAAATAAAATTATACACGACCCAACACACTCGCGTGCAGCAAGACCATGTTCGCTGCTGTGCCTTACGTGCTACCCGCTGTTCTTGATGTTCTCGGCCTTGTTCTTGTGTGGCGTCGTGGAGCGTGTTGGCGTTCATTGCTAAGGGTTAACCGCGTTCCCCCAGGGCCGCCGCCTGAGCTGCAGGGCAAGGGGAGTGATGGGCACGAGGACGGGGAGGGAGGTGCATGGAGAAGAAGAAGAAAAAGGCGGCAGGGCGCGACGTGGAGGGTCGTGGCGAGTTATGAAAAATTTTCGAGTTTTACGCGCTGCTCTTGGCAAAAGTCCTGGAACTTTTCGTAGCTGGCACTACGAGTTCAGCACGATGACAGTCTGATGGAGCAGTATGGTACAACGTGTTCTGTTGCTATTCATGTGTGGTCTGTCGATGTGCTTTTCTGCTGATGCGTCCCTAAGCAGGATTAAGCGAAACTCTGGCAGCGTAACTCGAGATCAACATCGGCTTCAAAAATCATGAACAGCAGGACTTTTGGGTTTTTGCAGTGGTGAAACTGAGGTTCTTTTGCGGCGGCGGTACTTTTAGGGTGTTTGGAAAACCCACAGGAGGAAATCAAGGACCCGGGAGAAAATTACTTCCGTAAGTATCCGTAGACGCAATGCCCGGTACCCTGGACCTGCTTCAGAAAAGTTCTATTATATTGCCGTTTCCGCGCTCAACTGACTGATGATCGTCTGGAACAGCACCCTTGGACGCCAGAAGATCGCCGTTGGGTCCATCATGGTGCGCCGACAACTTCAACTGCGACGCCGGTTGGCGTTGAGAGGACTTTTGGCGGCACAGTGTGACCAGCGTGGAGGTTCGTGGATTTTCGCCTGGAGCAAGGTTCAGCGCGTGAGGTAGGACTGGACCAAGGCAATGGCGCCCGCCGTGGAGCGCAGGGAGCCAGCCGGGCCTGGTTAACGAAGCCCGCGAACCGATGGGGTCTGGATGCAACCGAAGGCGGACATCGACCCTGAAGCCACCAGCAGCGCCCAGAACCACCAGGAGCTGTCACCGACGTTGCCGACGCATACTCTTGGCTAAACCTATGTCTGGGATTTTAATTATCAACTTTGGTCTGCAGCGTGTGTGGACTAGAGTTCAGCCTGTTCCATGATCCAAGTTTTTTTATTGTATTATGTATTGCGCTTCTGTTCATCTGTCGCAATATACATTATGTCTGTAGCCTCCCACGGCTGGCATTCCGCAATGACCACACACCACGCCGCAAGGTAACCAACAGCCTTGAGGAGCGAGAGCGGCACCATGGTCGGTGCTGTGAGGTGGATACTATGGCAGGTGGGTGTCAGGTCGGCCGGTAGGGAGTTCGGAGCGACCTGCGGACCCTGCAGTTCGTTCCTGAGAGGGGGGTGACGCAGAATCAGACCCTTGGTCTGTCCTGCCTCGATGGATACTCGAAGAGCCGCCCTGACAGCGTCGAAGAACACGCGCGCAAGGCAGAATACAGGCGCACGCTCCAGCGCTTGCGTGTCGTGATCAGGACTCTGAATCGAGATTGTACGACATATTGCGTGAAATATAGCGTGCATTATGCATTATTGTTTTGTTTGCACACAGCTCGGATTGTGTCATGGAGCAGCAGGACTTGGCAAAAGTCCTAGAACTTTTCGTAGCTGGCACTACGAGTTCAGCACGATGACAGTCTGATGGAGCAGTATGGTACAACGTGTTCTGTCGCTATTCATGTGTGCTCTGTCGATGTGCTTTTCTGCTGATGCGTCCCCAAGCAGGATTAAGCGAAACTCTGGCAGCGTAACTCGAGATCAACATCGGCTTCAAAAATCATAACAGCAGGACTTTCGGGTTTTTGCAGTGGTGAAACTGAGGTTCTTTTGCGGCGGCGGTACTTTTAGGGTGTTTGGAAAACCCACAGGTGGATATCAAGGACCCGGGAGAAAATTACTTCCATAAGTATCCGTAGACGCAATGCCCGGTACCCTGGACCTGCTTCAATCCCTCTCCTCCATGGAGTGCGGTCCCGTTGGGCCTGAACCCATGGGGTTTGGGATGCGGGAAGGACTTGCTCCACCGGCTGTCCATATCCCCGCGGCGGGGTCCTTCACCCACAGGTTTCCGCCTGGATGGCCTCGACCATGTCCGTCTGCCCTTCCCATGGTTCGCCCCTGCATGGTCTGGTGTTGGATCTCCTCTTCCGCATAAACTGCATGGGCAGTCGTAGTGGTCGTGTAATGGGATTGAGCTGCAGTGCATGCGCACGTGGTCTCTGTAGATTATAGGTCGCGCGCGTGTGCGTAGTCTCCAAGATTTGTTACGACATTTAGTGCATGTATCACAGAGATTGTGTTATAAAAAGCATTGTGTGTTATTATCTCATTTTGTAGATATATGATGTAGACCCGGACAATGGATTTGTCGATCTGGGGTCATAATCAGTCATCCTCTTGGTGTACTTGTGGGATTGGGGTATACGGAGGTATGGCCGGTTACAAGATCGACTCCTAAGTTCCGGGGACCATGGGGAGTACTGCAAGATTGGCCAAAGAGTTTTACAGTCACTTTACAGAGTATGAGAGGTTTGACGGCCACGCTGAAGTGTCAGTGCGCTTGATGCGGCGAGAGCTTCCTCAGAATCACTGTGTTGGCTACGAAGGTCTTGGGTTTGATGTGTGTGAAGCGCGCTTACAGTCGTTGACAGTGGCTCTGCCTGATGACAAAACTCGTGGAAAAGTTTGCACTAAACACGCGAAGTATGGATTTTACTCCTTCAACCTGCCCGAATGTGTTGATGAGTGCTCGGATTCGAAGGGACGCGTGCGTGAGAGGACAGAGCGCGTTCTGGTGCGAGCCTTCAATGACAAAGTGCTGATGGATTTGAGTGCGCTGCATGAACTTGTCGCGGCCGAGCGCCATTACAGAGGACAACGCGAGCGCGCTGAGAACTACATGTTTCTTCGTTATTGTGGTATGGAGAGACAGGCAGTGACGCAACAGGCGACATCACTGGAAGAGCAACGCCGAGCGGAGGCAGAGCGTGATACGCTACAGCAGCAACAGATGGGCTACGATGAAGAGGGTGCGAAGAGCAAGTGAAGCAGGTTCGGACCCCCGTGGCCATCTTGGGGTCACTTGGGGTGTGTATCTATGTGCCGGCAAGCCGCCATTGGCTGATATCATACTCTCCCATCCACCTGATCTAACCTGATGTGATAGTGTGATAGGTTTGGCCATTCCGGCTATGAGCGGCCATATTCAGAACCGAGGCACCGCCAGCGGAGATTTATATATCGGAATATCAGGAATCAACAGGGTTTTATTATCATGATGTTTCCGTAATTTTTCAGCCTTTTGTTCTGATGGTCAATGTATCGGCGACCGTCAGTTGGCTCGCGATTTTGCGTTAACCGATTGGTTAACTGTTATTTCCAGATATTTTGGCGGATACTCCGTTGAAGGGTCAGATTTCATCAGCAAAGGGTTCGTTGCTTCCGCAATTTTCTAAATAAGCACTCGAAATTTTAATCAGAATTTTTCGCGATGTCGAAATCGGATTTTCGACTTCGACATCGCCGCACTTGATTTGGTCTTCTTCGAGTGGTCATACGCTTTTCCCTATGCCCGAATCAGGTTTCCCTTATACTTGCCACCCATTTCACTTGGAGATATAAGGGAAACAAAAGCGAATCGTGGACCACTTTGAAGGACCATATCTACGCGCGAGTGTGAGGAAAGAGAATAAGGAAGGTTGGGTTGCAAGCGCCTTAGTCTCAAGTTAATTTAGGAAGCATCAAACGCCTTTGGTATGTACACATGCCCGGTGTAGCAAGGGATAATGGTCAAGAGGGTATAAAGTGATATATAACTCTTGGACCGTGCAACCGAATATTTTAATGCGACTTTCGAGTGTACCGCATGAGTGTTGGGGTTGCATAGATACTTTCCTTGGGTTCCTACGCATTTTTAACGTGAAGTTATGTCCATGGGGGGACATGGCATATCATGGTGGGAGCCACTTTTGAGGGTATGTTTTATATGCATGGTATATGTCTTGATATGCTCACGCCCATGTTATATATCTTCGTGTGGCCGAAGAGATGGGGAGCCATACGTGACAAGGGTTTTGCCCATGTCCCAATTGTGGAATTCAAAGCGCTAGACTAAGTTGTAAGTGCGGCTAGCCCCATCTGCTCAGATTTTCAGACATTCTGCCCAGATTGGCTACATTTTGGTCATTTTCTTTGCTTCGGCAGAATTGCCGCCTCGCAGCTCAGTCACAGGATATTTCCTATATATTTTTGATATGCCGGATTTGATTCCGCGGTCCATTTCCCGTAAATCCGCCGCATTCCGCTATTTTAGCTGGAATCGCCATTTGCCGCTGGCGCGCGCTCGCGGGCCTGATCGGCCATACAATTTTACATAAATGGATTATTTAAATTCATTCGGACAGTTTTGGACACTCAGATGTATTTAGAATAATTCCCCTCAATTTTCTTCATAGACTGGGATTTTCTGCCGGACCACAATCAGCATGGACCTTGCTTCTGTTGTCGCTGCTCTCGCCTCCGTTGGTGTCCGTGTCTCTGGTTCCAACCCCAATAACAACATCCAGGGAGACTCCTCGCGTGCCTGCCCCACTGGTCTTGCCGGCCCCGAGCCCTCCGGCACCCACATCGACCCAGGGCAGCACTTTCATGGTAGCAGAGGCTACCTGAATGTTGTTCCTTTGGTGTCCCAACCACAGCTAGCCCCTCAGTACGACTCCGCAACCTCCGGAGACGTAACCATCACGCTCCCGTGGTGCTGTGCGAACGAGGCCTTGAGAGGAATGCCTTGCGCTAGCCCAAATTGCCCAAGAAGGACACAAATCAGCAGCTGTGGAGGCCCAGATTACAATCAAGATCCCAGTCGAAATTGGCCATCAAGCAGCTGGAATCTCCCAGCTTACGCTAATGGCAACGCTCCGGTGGAGCTTACGGACTTGGCGGGGACCAATACTCCCTACCAATGTCCACATTTCGAGACCATCGATGCCGAAATTGACGACATTGAGATGGGTGGTCCAGGTGAGGTACCTACCTTTAATCGACCAGCCTCATGGGCACAATGGGACAACCATTTGTCTTCGGAAGTGGCCCGAAACCTTGAGGCGCTTGAGGCCCTGTGTCTATTAGCCACGTCTAAGCTGATAGGACAAGAAAGAATCGCCTCTGATTTTTTATTTGAATATTTTTTCCTTCTTCAAGAAGAAATTAATACCAGGATGTGGTGGTGTTCTCAGGAAGATGAATCTTTTGGCATTTTCTTGCAGATCTGGGAGGCAAGCCCCTTCCCGAAGGAGAAGACCAAGGCACCTGTTGCCGGGCCCTCCGCCCCTGATCCCTCTGTCTCCATCCGCGACGATCTAGCCGCCGCGGTTGAGGAAGGAATCTTAGAGGCAGCTAGGCAGGCAAGCCTGGAAATTAGGACTGAAGGAGCTCCCCAAGTGGACTCCTGGCTGCGAACCACTGAGATTAGCGGTCCGACAGCCTGCTCAGGTCCTTCAGGACACGGTATGTACTGTCCTGCCGACTGCTCTTGCAGATCTCAGCGAGACTCTGAGCTCCAATTGCTCAAGGATCAAATGCAACTCATCATTCAGACTCTGGGAATTAAAGATCTTTTCAAGACCCACATGAGGTCTGAGGGCGCATCATCGGTGGATCAGACAACAGAACCGTCGGAGGAGGCGACAGAAATTTTTTCGATTGCTCCTTCGGTGGACTCTAAGACCACCGATGCACGGATCAGCAGGACTAAGCTAAAGGAAAGGGTTACAATCTCTCGATCACAGAGTAGATCGGCGAAGGCTAGGACTGAGGTTCAGAATGCCAAAAGAACTGCCTCCCGTACTACCCTTCCTGCTGTTGATTCCAATGCAATTGCCCAGATGTTGCTCGCCCAGACCCTCGCCGGAGCTGGTGTGGCTAATGATGCCGCCAAGGTGTCTGCCATTACGGCCGGTGTTGGGCTGGATTCACTCCTAAATCCCACTTCATTGCGACTTCGTCAGGTTGCCAAGCAACCGAAGTATAATGGGAACCCCAGACGTTGGCCTCAGTTCCAACGGGAATTTAAACTGTGGGTTAAGACTCAAAAACTCCAGGATGATCAGTTCCTGATGGCGCTTCTGGACTGCCTTGAGGGAGCGCCGGCCAATACTTGGCTCAGGACCTGGAGTGATCGTGAAGATTCAAGTTCCCCCCTTACCTTTGATGAGGTGTGGGAACAGTTGGAGGTACGTGGATCTCGACTGCCAGAGGACCATTACCACCAGATGTTGAAGAATTTTCCTTCGTTCTCTCGATTAATCTTGCATGAGGTGCAGGACAAGAGACAGCGCTTCTGGAATCTCGTAGAAGAATCTGAACATTCAGGCGAAAAATTTTCCAGTGCCGAGCTGCAAAATCTGGTTTTTGACAAGATCCCCTCAGAAACCGCCGCCACCCTTCGGAATCGACAGTCCGAAGAAAAGGTCAAGACCTGGTGGGCGGAGATCGATGGCTTTGACGCCTCGGCAAACCGGTTTACCGTCAGGGAGGCACTTCAAAAGTGCTCCCCCACGTCGTTTACCAAGGTGAAATTCACTGAAAACACGTGGAAAATCAAGTTTAATGAACACGAGGATCGGGACTTGTTTGTCCAAGTCCTCAACAGGGGAGTAAGTTTCCATGGCACTCGCCTGAAGGCCAGGAACTGGGTGTTTTCGTTTACTCCGCAGGAACTGTGGGAAGAGGTTGAGAGGCTCGCTGACGCCGCCAATCAAAATTTCCATGAGGGTCTTGGGGGAAACAGGAATACCCAGCAAAACACCCAAAATGGGGCCCAAAAGGGCAACAAAAAGGTGAATGACACCCGGAATGTTCAGGATCATTGTAGCATCTGTCTTCTTCTAGGTTCTACGAACCGAGCTAAGACGCATTCCACTGCTAATCACCGATGGTCTGCTTACGATCATAAGGTGATTGGTGAAAATGTCAGTAATCCTCAGAATTCAGACAGGAATGACAGACAGGTGCATGGTGCTAAGGGGGGAAAGGGTAATTCGACCCCCTCCGGTGGAAACAAAACTACCGGAGGCCCTGGCGGGTTCCAAGGCAAAGGGAATCGGACTCCATCCGGCTCCGGTGGACAGCCAAACGGCCAGACAAGTCCCAATGTCAACGCCGGAGGCGGAAATCGAAATCCAGGCCAAACCCCTCAATCCGGTACAAACAAAGGAAATGCTCCAGGATCACAGGGTAAGGGTAAGGGAAATCCTTCGGGAACCCCCTTCTCTGGTAAGGGCAGAGGGCGTGGCGACGGTGGTGGCCCATCATCCGGCGGCCGTGGCCGTGGACGTGGAAAGGGAAACCATCGTGTGGATCAGGTCTCAGGTGCAGACCAGGTGTCTGACGCGGATCGAGATTATGTCGAAAATGCTCTGAATCCAGCGGATGATCCGTTCCAAGATGAGTGGATCGATGAATCAGGCTGTGTTCACAACGTGAACGCATCCGCTGGAGGTCAGAACGCCTAGGGGAGCCACGAAAATCGCCCCTCCCCAGGCGATTTCAGGCATGATCCCCAAATTCCTGATCGACCATTACTTGATGTAGGGTCGCTTGTCTCCTCTCCCCTGGATCCGGTAACGGATCCTTCTGTTGTAGTGGACGAGGTTGGTGTACAGTCCAAGCACAGGGCTCGTCAGTTTGTCACAAAGCTGTGGGTCTCTGATTGCAAGGGAAATTTCCACCTCGCCACCTGTTTGTGTGATAATGGATCAGAGGTAAATCTCCAATCCAACTCCTTCTTACCCGACGACTGTGTGTTCGAGTCGCCTCATCCTGTTACCCTCGAGGGAGTTTCTGGACATTCTCTCGCAGGTGGGCAACGCGGTTGTTATATATCTACCCATTTGGTCGCTCAAGACCTTTGGGAAGAGCAAAATGTGGAAGAAGTTGTCCTTAAGGATGACTACTTCTATCGTGCTGACATAAAATATGACCTTTATTTGGGGCATCCTTGGCTTCGCAAGAACAGGGTAGCGCCCGTAGGTCATCGTCGTTGTTTTTTGCTGGAGTCAGGTCCCTTGGAGCGTCCTGAATTTCGTTTTTTGCACGCAGGGTTTAAAAGTGCAGAAGAATTTTTGAAGCAAAAGGTGACACCAAAATTTGGTGAAGATGTCACCATTGCAGAGGTGAATGGGAGTGCCGATTACTCCCAAGAGTTAGAATGTCTTCGTAGGGACTCCCAGCCACGACGCCCTTCGCGCTGGCACTCTTCATCCTACAGAGTTGTCGACAAATGGCGCGATGCAATTTGTGAATACTTCCATGAACATCATTCATTTTGGCCTCAGTATGATGCATTTGCTAACCGTACGAACAAGCGCTTTGATAAGCACTTCAGCGACGCTTGGACCCACAAATGGGACAAGAAGTTGTGGATTAACCCTCCGTTTCACTTAATCCAGCAGGTCATCCACAAAATCAAGCAAGATAAAACCCAGGCAATTTTGGTTGTGCCCTTGTGGGACGACAAGCCTTGGTT
The DNA here is from genome assembly GCA_964036045.1 of Eutreptiella sp. 'Long Island Sound 2002'. Taxonomy (NCBI): domain Eukaryota; phylum Euglenozoa; class Euglenophyceae; order Eutreptiales; family Eutreptiaceae; genus Eutreptiella; species Eutreptiella sp. 'Long Island Sound 2002'. The sequence continues at coordinate 7,964,219 of OZ038398.1, read as the reverse complement.
TCAGGAATTACAGGACATTTGTGTTGATTACATCGAACTTCCCAGGAAGATTAAGCTGTATGCCAGGGACGACACAGGTCCCCTGCCACAGCGCTCCTGGAGTTCGCTTGCATTCCTGGTGGATGGAAAGCTTTCTGACTCTAATTCTGCCGATTCTAGTACAGATTCCTGTGTTGGGTCTGAATCTGAGGTTGAGCGTGGTACTGATGATGAATCTATTTTTTCTGATTTTTGTTCGTCAGATACCCAAGGTGATTCAACGACCAATGGATCCGCCTCGGCTCCCTCTTCACCAATACGGTCGACATCGAAAAGAATCTTCAGTGCACGGGCGAGGAAAAATCCCCAATCGCGCCGCAAATTCAGAGTTTTTTATGAAAAACCCCCTGTGGAAGCTTTCATGGATCCTTTCGAGGAGCTGGATCGCGAGGAAAATCTCTGGGATTTCGACACAAGACCCACCTATCTTCAAGAGGCAGTTGATACGGACCTGTTTAGGGACATCCGTAAGAAGATTCTTCCTGCCAAAGCCGAAGAAGTCGCCAAAGTTTTTTCGACAGTAATTCCTGGCGATCAGGTGGACACTGAATTGTGTTCGAGGTCAAGAGAAAAGATTTTTGAGGAACGGAAGGAAACAACCCTTTCAGGGAAGTTGATCAAAGATCCCCCTGTCCGTGGACAGTTCGGTGAAGCCTTCATCGAGGTTCGTGAAGGGTACAAGGCAAAAAAACAGCGCCCTTATGAAAATCATGGACACAAACATGAGATTCTCAGAAAAATCATCGAGAGAAATCTCAGGGAATTTGGTTGGCTTGAGGGTTGTATGACCAGCGAATGGTGCTGTTCACCCTTCACAGTCCCGAAGCCACCGCCTGCAGACCAGAACACCATAGATGGTTGGCGAATGGTGGTTGATTTTCGCAATCTCAACGCCGAAACAAAGGCGGATTCACACCCCCTGCCCCTCATTGAAGAGGAAATCGCCAAGAGGGCAAGAGGTCGTTTGTTCTCTGTGCTGGATCTCCGTCACGGCTTTCACCAAATGCCGTTGAGGAAGGACAGCAGACCTCTTACCTGTATGTGCACGCCATGTGGCCCAGTCCAGTGGACCGTCATGCCCATGGGATTGAAGAACGCCCCCTCATTTTTTCAAAGAATGATGGAGGATGTGCTGTTCACAACCCATCCGGAGCTTCGTGCCTTCGTAAGTGTGTACATAGATGACATAATCATCGCGACGGAGGGGGAGGGACTGACCGAAGCCGAGCTGGTGGCCCTACATGAGAAGCAGCTGAACCAAGTTTTGGATATTCTTGACGCCAATCAGCTGATTTGTGGGCCAAAGAAGGGAAAATTGTTTTTAAAATCAGTCGAATTTTGTGGTTCTCTCCTAGAGAATGGCACTCGACGACCCAGTCCAGGGAAGCTCGTCGCTATTCAGAAGTGGAAGCGCCCTGAGACGATCACGGAGTTGCGAGGATTCCTAGGTTGTTGCAATTTTTACCACACTTTTGTGCCGAATTATGCCAAATTTGCTGCCCCCCTCACTGAATTATTGAAGGTAGGGAGAGATGCAGGCAAGGCAGGTTCAAAGGTTCGTGTCAAGTGGACTGACGAGTGCGAGGAGGCCTTCCATCACTTGAAGGCAGCCCTCTGCGAAGTCGCCACGTTGCATGTGCCCCAATTTGACCGACCCTTCTACATTAGAACCGACGCATCTAGGTACGCGATCGGAGCTGTCCTTGAACAGGTTGATGAAGCCACCGGCGATCATTACCCCCTTGCATTTTGGTCTCAAAAGCTAGCCCCACGCCAAATGCAATGGTCGCCGCGTGAGCAAGAAACGTATGCCATAATTTGCGCTCTAAAAAAGTACCAATCGTGGGTTGGCACCAATCGAGTCGAGGTCCTGACGGATCATCGATCTCTGGAGTATTGGGCCACTGAACACATTGATACTGTCGCGAGCCCAGCTGGTCGACGGGCCAGATGGCACGAATTTCTCTCTCTGTTTGACCTCCATGTGTCGTATTTGCCTGGTAAACATAACACGGTAGCGGATGCTCTGAGCCGATGGGCTTACCCCGCCTCAGAGGGGCTGCAAAGTACCAACATCCATGGTACGGAGCAGGACCGCCATGTAATCATCGAATGGGATCAGGAAGAAAAGAAACTCATTCGACGTGCATGCATGCAGTGCGCTGTTAAACAGCACGCATTGCCGTGTCACGACATCACGGCCATCTCAGATCCGGCGCATGCCCATGAGATCTGCACCAAAACGATGAAAGTCGTGGAAAATGTCACCGATCCCTCCACAGGGAGTGTGAAACGGTTTGACTACACCCGACGAGTAAATCGATTTCGGTTGATCCAAGGCATTAAGCGTCGAGATCCGGCCAAAACTCCACCCCTGCCTAAGGATTCCCTGATCATCCGTGACTGGACGTCCGATTACCTGCAGGATCCCATGTTTAAAGAGGTCTTTGGAAATCTCAAATCCAAAGATGCTCACAGGGATGGGATTTTTGCAGAGTACTCGTTGGATGGGGGGAAGCTGTGGATGGAGGGTAAATTGTGTGTGCCAGACGCCCTAGCCCCCCGAGTGTTAAACTGGTGGCACAAATGGGAGTCCCCCCACGCACATGGCCGTCGACTGTGGTCGATGATTAAGCATAGGTTGTTTGGATCGAGGCTCTACACTCATTGCATGAAAGTAGCTGCCGGATGTGCCCAATGTGCTGTCTCGACGCCTCCCAGCGCGAAGAAGCACGGCCATCTGAGGCCTCATCCTATTCCGGAGCGTCTCTTTAACAGAGTCACCAGTGATTTCTTTTATCTCGGTGAACTCGATGACGAAGAGTGCCATTGGACTAACAAAAAGGTCAATGGTGTGCTCCTTATTCAGTGCCGTCATTCCGGCTACATTCAAGTGTTGCCTTGCAACATTGAGTCGATGACTGGCAAGGCTGCCGCCAAATGGTGCGCGCAGACCTGGATGGGAGGCTGGGACGTCCCATCCGAGGTGGTCACGGACTCAGGCAAAGAGTACACCTCCGAATGGTGGAGAGAATTGTGTGCTCGCCTTGGAATCCACCACCTCAGGTGTGAAATCCACTCGCATCGAGCGCTGCCTGGCGAAAGAGCCGGCCGCTCTGTTATAAATATGCTTCGTAAGGAGCTCGCGAGTGAGAAGGATTTCCACTGGCTTGAAGTTCTCTTCGCATTGCTTCGCCGTTACCACAACACGCCTTTGTATCATGGCCTTTCTCCAAATGAAATTGTCTTTGGACGAAAGAAGTGTTGGTGGAACATGCCGTTGAATAATCCTCGCCCCTGTAAAGATGCTTCGCTGTTTTTGGACGAAGTCCAACGAGCAGATAAATCTGTGTCGAAATTAATCGAAAAGCATCAAGCTGACTGGCTTTGGGTTCAAAATCAAGGTCGAAAAAACCCCCACAATTTTGAAGTCGATGATCGAGTTTGGCTTCGAAAATCCGAAACCACCCTGGACGGAGATGACAAGCTTCTTCCCTTGTGGGAGGGGCCATTCGCTGTTACAGCGCGTCTTGGGGAGAACAGGTGGAGGATTCGTGTGGATGTAAGCAGGGAAATTGACGTTTCGGGCGATCGCCTCAAGAGAGAGATCCCCTCCCCCAAGGATCGAGTTAAACCCCTTTTTTGGACTGCAAAACACTTGTCCGATCGGGTAATCGAAGGGGGGAAGTACGAACTCAAGAGGATTGTTGAAGCAAGACGTGACGCCAAGGGCGAATGGGAATTTCTGTGTGAGTGGAGGGGCTTTGATTCCAGTCACAAGAACTGGGAACCAGCCCAATCTTTTGTCCATGGATACACCAAGGGGTTCATCGACTTCCTCAAGAAGCACCCCGAAATTGGTGTACTCCTGACAGATTGTTTGTCGAAACCAGACAGACAAGTGGAGAGCGACGGAAAACGACCTGTGGTGAATCGAGATCCAGCCTTTTACGGCCCTCAGCCGCCACATTCCAGGGCTGATCCGTCGATCCCCCCTCCTGCGGTCAGGCCAGCCCAGGAGCCAAATGAGGACCAAGCTTCAAGTTCGGCCGCTGATCTGCAGCGCCCAAGCCGTACGAGGGCCAGGCCAGACAGGTTGGTGGTCACATGCATTCGTGCTAGGCCGAATTAAAGAAGCCATCCTACCACATTCTGTTCAATCCACTGTTCATTCTTTCTGTTTATGTCATGATGTGGAGAACTACGAATGTTTGATAATTTGACGTCAAGCAACTTTTCTTTGGTCTCCGTTAGGCAGACAAGGCGTAGATACGCTGACGGAGTGTGCTGCCGTGTTCAGAAAAAACCAAACTCAGGCTTAATTCAGGCAGATTCGGGGTAATCTTGTCTCTGTTGGTCTGTGCATCTTTGGAATTTGGCTACTCGTGCAGATGGAAGCAAATGTACATAATCGAAACACCGGCCGGTGACATGCACCCCTACAGGAAACCCCTGTAGTACTGGCTGCACCAGATGCGACGCCAGGAACTCAGATCTCACCTTCATTTGCTGTGATGCTGACGCCAAAGTCCAGATTCAGATCCAGGATCCTCAAATTTACCTTGAATTTCTCAGGTTTGTCCATCATTCTGCCACTGTTGTACGAAACCCAGACGTCAATTGTTCAGACAATCTTCATCTAGGAGCTCTAGGGACTTCTAACGACAACCTCTGAAGTCCGTAAGCTTCGTTGTATTTTTGGCACACGCCAATGTGAGCTCAATCCGACCTGAAACTGTCGAGAATGGTGAATCCAAGTGTCTTGTGGGACTTCATCGAAAGATTGGCCTTGTCCAAGTCGATTGACACCACCGCCACTGTAAATTCGGTGTCTCTCAGTTATATACTGTCAGTAAAGTGCCTTCAGCGAACCTTCGGCGCGTTACATGCCAAGGATCCAGGGCCAGCATGTCCCATCATGATGCATCATCACATGATCCACATTTTGATAGAATCTGTTAGATGCTCGCGAACCAACGTGCCGGAAAGCACAATTGAGCTGAATAAACGACAATATATATTAACTTTAGTCTAAATGAAGGTGTTGGTAGTTTCAGTTGTACACATTCCGTTTCATTGCACCTTCATCTCAGGGAATTTACTCATGTTAGGACAATTTAGATTGATTTCCTTGTCATCTCCCATCATTCCTCGAAGATCTGTTTAGATCTAAGTGAACCACCGTTGACGCTTATGATTTTCTGTTCACTTAGGGTCTGTAGACTACATGTGTATTTGTTTAACCTCTCTGTGATTGCTTAATCCCCTCAATCTCTGCTCAATTCATTCTCATTTTTGCTGAATCTTGTGATCATCCACCAGATGCGCCAAATCTGAGCCACATGCTGTACTTTTCAGAACGAGAAAAGCGGGATAACACGATGTAGAGTTCGGCGAGGACACCGTAGCGTGCCCGCGACAGCGAAACTGTGCCAGAGCGCTGAGATGTCACTCCAATTCTTGATCCCCCCACTCAATCCACCAATAAACTACCTCATTCTCAACCAATGCATGGTTTGGTATCGATTCTCGATACGTTTACATGCTTTTTAGCCCGTGACCTAATGTTTTACTGCACGGAGGACTGTTCGTCACTTCTCATTCTGTCTCATTTCAGGTTCATCCAGCCTGATTCAGTGCCAATTCAGCCCAATTCAGGTCAGATCAAGTAGATTTCGCCTCATCGAGGCTACATTTCTATGTTTTTCTGGGACTTACCCGCACTACGTTCTTCGTTGACGTAGCGACACACCCCAGTGTGTTTTTGGAGGGGGAGTGTAAGTGCGGCTAGCCCCATCTGCTCAGATTTTCAGACATTCTGCCCAGATCTGCTACATTTTGGTCATTTTCTTTGCTTCGGCGGAATTGCCGCCTCGCAGCTCAGTCACAGGATATTTCCTATATATTTCTGATATGCCGGATTTGATTCCGCGGTCCATTTCCCGTAAATCCGCCGCATTCCGCTATTTTAGCTGGAATCGCCATTTGCCGCTGGCGCGCGCTCGCGGGCCTGATCGGCCATACAATTTTACATAAATGGATTATTTAAATTCATTCGGACAGTTTTGGACACTCAGATGTATTTAGAATAATTCCCCTCAATTTTCTTCATAGACTGGGATTTTCTGCCGGACCACAATCAGCATGGACCTTGCTTCTGTTGTCGCTGCTCTCGCCTCCGTTGGTGTCCGTGTCTCTGGTTCCAACCCCAATAACAACATCCAGGGAGACTCCTCGCGTGCCTGCCCCACTGGTCTTGCCGGCCCCGAGCCCTCCGGCACCCACATCGACCCAGGGCAGCACTTTCATAAGTCTACCGCGTATGTATTGCTCATGGTATGTTTAGCAAAGAGATCCATGGGTGCACTCCCATTTTCATGGGGCATGTAGATATGAGTGGCGAAGGTATCTCCATGCGCCCGATTGGGGATCCAGGTGGGGGAATTGTTGGCAAATGGTTCCAATCATTTGTGTATTGAACCATGAGCGGATATCATGGGTGAGTGTAGAGATATACTTTCATGACAACTTTGTATTTGGTCATATTTTCATGTTTTTGACCTCAATTTTTGCTCATTTTTGCGTTTTGTGTTCTTACCTGGTCGGCAAACAGCAAGCAGCCTATGGAGAGTCGAACCATGGTATGTTGGTCATTTGTTGGCATATGCTTTGGAGTTGAACACCACCATATGCCGGATCGCGTACTCCATTTGGCTTGGCGCACGAAGGATCACAAGAATTGGTCTCAAGATCATGGGCTGACTTGGGCAGTGCGTGGCGCCCATATCTGAAGGGGTTTCGAGGGTAAAGTGGGGATGTACATGGGCATTGGCCTTTGGTCTCTATTCTCCATGAATACTAGACTTCGATTCCATGCATGCTTTGAGCCTTCGGATAAGTGGTAACCCCAATTTTGAGCATATATGTGATATATGGCCAATATGGTGTGAATTGGCAGTTTTTTGGCATGTTATGAGTTCAAACTCATAGGTCATTTCTCTAAGCCCATTCGATTCCAAGTCCAACCAAGGTTATGTCAGGGTAGGGCATGGTCCTGAGTGCCACTCTAGGCCATGACACGCCACCTCCCCTATTGGGCTAGGATTTAGAGGCTTGGGAGTGAACACATGTTTGGGGTTTATGTAGTGACTTTTGATACATGGCATTTAACCATCTTATTGGACTGGGTTCAGGGCATCATGTTGGTGAGTCAAGGGAAGGTCTTGAGTCCAGGGAATGAGGGGTCTATGGCTGTGATTGTGTAAGTTTCCATCTTTCCCCAACTTTGCTTTATTTGTGTTCATATGCCAATTTCAGGGCTTTCTTCCTTGGTGCAATTCTTGCACATGCCCGCCATCGTGAGACGACCGATGTGCTGAACGAAAGCCCGCAGCCTGATTTGAATTGTGAATTGGGTTATTGCTATACTTGTGGGATCTGGTTGCTGTTCAGGGTTGAAGGAGGATTACATTTTCTATATTTTTGGATTTGGACCCTGGATTTTGAGGATTTTCAGAAATGCAATCGTTGATCCGGAGCAAGTCAGCAGGGGTGACAGGCGGAAGGGGCACAGCGGGGGCCGGTCCTGGTAGGGACCTTCTTTATGGTAGCAGAGGCTTACCTGCTGCCCCTACCAACCGCCGACCCGGGGACTTGGGCCCTTATGAGCCCTGCCCAAGTACGCCCCGGGTGCGTATTGTGGACTCGGTGGAGACCACGCCGGAGATTGGAGCCATAGAAGGACCGAGACGTTCAAGAGCATGGCGAACTCCGGAAGTTGAAGCCCGAAGAGAAGAACGACATTCGGGAAGAGGAGGACGTGACATGGAGGACCTGGTCCCCATGTGTGAGCGCCGCTGCCGAAAGGCATGCAACCTCCGCTCCGCCGCGGAGGACTCTGATGAGGCCTGCCATTCAGGCAGCAGTGGAGGACGGGCCCGGCGCTACCGGAAGCGCGGGTCACCTAAGTCCGCGGCAAGGGACGCCGGAGCTATGGACACGGACCCCAGCCCGGTCAGGCTGTGGGAATCCGAGGGGCACTCCGGGGGCTATCGGACAGCCTACGAGCCACCTTTGGAGTCGGAGATGTCCGCGCTGATCGCCAGGGCGCATACGGCCCCCCAGCCCGCCCTGAAGCACGATGCGGAGGGCTTGGAGAGGCCAGCTAGGGCCCGGACGGCACCTGTGCCCCGGCACACGGGCCCAGAGACGGACGCCATAGGCGACACGCCTATGGGCGATGAGTCTGAGGTGCCCGGAACCGCGGGATGCGCTGAATCCGGCGGAAAGCACGCTGCGTGCCACTGCGAGCACGTGTCCTTCCTCATGGGCAAGTACCCGAAGATGGGGATTGACGCCATCGTGCATCGCCTTGTCCGCCTGGAAAACGCCAAGGACGGTCTAGAGGAGGAAATCGCGGGGATCCTGGACGACCAGTCGGCCGCGGAGAAAGACATGGAGGAGCTGCGAGCGGAACGGGACCGGTACCGGGAAAATCTGGAGCTGGCCCTGGAGAAGCAGCAGCGAGTGGTGGACAGCCTCCTCCACCTGGTGGAGGACATGTCGGGACGCCTGAAAAGGCTAGAGGAGCTACAGCCCCTCGCCTCAGGTCCGGAGCTTCCGGCAAAGCCGGCCGCGGCAGAGCTGGTGGAGCGGGTTAAGACCCTCAGGAGCGCCATGGATAAACCCATGGGCGGCCCTGCAGAGGCACCTTACGCGCCTCCGCGTGTTGACCCGGGTGCGCTGCCGTTTGTTCCCATGTTCAGCGAATCCACTATGCTCGGGGAACACACGGCACCGGCTGGGTCCATGCGGGAAGGGCACGTAACCACGGACCCGAGGAGCCTGACGGTACAGATGTCCCATGCCGCCCAGGATGTACCGATCACGACGAATATGGTAGTTTATGCTGAAGAGAAGATCGAGAACCACACCATGCAGGGGCGAACCATGGGAAGCGCCGACGGAGATGGTCGAGGTCATCCAGGTGGAAACCTGTTGGCGAAGGACCCCAATACGGGGATATGGACGGCCGATGGAGCAAATCCTTCCCGCATTCCAAACCCCATGGGTTCAGGCCCAACTGGACCGCACTCCATGGAGGAGAGGGATGTACGGGGAGTGTACTCACATCCCCCGGCCACAGGTGGTATCCGTCTCGGTGGAGTGGTGGCTGGAGACGTCGGAGACGTGATCAGGATTGACGACCTCAGGGGTATCAAATTCCCCTACTACGATGGCAACCCCTCCAACCTGGATGACTTCATCCTGGACTGGGAGGACTTCGCCGAGGAGGTCGTCGGCGAGATGCGGGGAGCGCCGCGGGACAAGTGGGTATGAAGGAGGAGCTGCGGGATCAGATCCGGGAAAGATTGATCCGCACGGAGCAGGCCTGCCTCCAGTGGTTGGAGGATGAGGAGCGGGTGGACGCATCGAACCAGAAGCTGGAGGACCTGTGGTCCATTCCACTGCCGCTGGACCGCGGTGAGTTGCGGGTCCGGGAGTGGAACCGGTATCTGCGGAAGTACCGCAGATGCCTCAAGTTGGTGGAGGACTGGAACGAGGCCAGTGAGATCCGCCACCTCCTGAAGGACATCCTCCCCGGCAACTGGAAGAGGAGAGTGGAGGACGAGGAGAAGAAGCGCGCCAAGAAGCGGGTGGCGGGGAGGACTATGGCGGCGGAGGATACCCATGCGGGTATCATGGAGTTCTTCGGGAGGAACCTGGGCGAACCCAACCGGATGTTGGGACTGAAGAACGCCGTGTACGTGGAGGTGTTTGGAGACTCCATGGGGCAAAGGTTGCTGCGCCTCAACAACGTGGATTGGAGGCGCGGGGAGCCGTTGAGGATGCAAGTCATCTTCGCCCGCATGAGCCTTGACGAGATCGTGAAGTACATCACGGTGGAGTTGAAGCTGAATGCGAAGAACGAGGCCCACGTGCAGGATCGACATGGTCATGGACAACGAGGACACCGAGAAGACCGCCATCATTGGGAGATCCAGGAGGACACGGCCAACTCCGCGGAGGATGGTAGTGGAAGTGGCCAAGACCACTGGACCGGGTCCCGGGAGGGTCACGAGGAGGCCCATTTCTTCGCGTTTGTGGCGCACAACGTGAAGAACCATGGGCAGGATCGGTCCAGATGGAGCCAGCTGGGACCCAAGAAGAGCAGAGAGCCAAGGAGGATCGGGAACCCACCGCTCTCGTTCCGGGAGTACAGGTCTCAGCACGACGGGTGCTGGGTCTGTTATGGCAAGGGAAACAACCATGCACATGACCACCGTCAGTGCAAGAAGTATGAGGCGGACAAGAAGGCCTACTTCGCCGCTCACCCCGAGAAGAAGCCCAAGGAGCAGCGGATTTCCGATTGGAAGGTGAAGGGCGGAGACGGGGGAAAAGGCCAAGGCAAAGGCCAAGGAAAAGGCGGAGGAAGAGGCTATGGTGGTGGACCTGGTCAAGACCGACGAGTGAGGTGGATCGAGGAAGTTGCTGAGGACATGTTGAGGACGTTGGAGGAACTCAAAGCCCAGCAACGTGGAGGACAAAGTCCTGGCGGATCGCAGCCGGAAGGGGCTGCGGGAAGCCTAGTCTAGAGGAGCCCCCACGGGAATGGGACCTCGGAGGTCTCTCCTCCGAAAATCAGTGGAATCCCAGAGAAAGCGAAGGCACATCGGGTGCCGAAGAAGGCTCCAGAAGAGCCAAAACCACTGAGTTTTGCCACTCCCAACCCCTGGAGCGCCCTGCCAAGGGAAGTACATGTGGGTACGGGACATGGCAAGAAGGAAGGAGCGACCACGGAGAGCCCCGTGGACGGGAAGGACCAACCCAAGATCTACACCATCGGTGACCATACCCTTGAAGTCCTGATGCACCCAGACGTGCTACAGTTGCATGCCGTGAGAGTCGTCCATACACCTCATGGCGACGAGCGGCAGTTGCACTTGAAAGTGCGAGTACGGTGCGGACGAGAGGAGAAGGTGGTGGATGTGTTGGTGGATACGGGTGCCCAGGTGAGCCTGGTCCGGAGAGGGTTGTTCAAGGAGGAATTCCTGCAGCCCAGCCGGAGACCGGTCCGCCTGAAGGTCGCCAACGGAGAGATTATGGGTGGTGGCACCCATGAGGCCACTATCAGTATGGAATTCTGGGAGCATGAGCGCTTGAACCGCCCTGATCAGGCAAAGAGAAGCACTCTATCCGGGAAATTCTATGTGGCCGACATTACAGATTGGGATATGATCATGGGGTATGACTTCATGGTGGCAAACGCCATTGGAGCCCTTCCCCATCGTGCAACGCTGGTCCGGGAGGATGATGAATGCCTCACATTGCTGTCTACGGACTATGCATGCGGATCATCCCAATGGAATGCTGAGGAAGAGGATCGGATCGTCCAAGCGGTGCAAGCTGTGGGTGCCAAGTCCAGAGGAGACCGCGGAGTTCAGCTCACGGAGTATGGAATGGCGCCGCAGGTGTACGACAGGATGATCCAGACGCTGGGAGCCGAAGCGCCCGAGACGGACGTCTTCGCTTCCCGGGATGCCCCACTTCTGCGGAAGTGTAGGAGGCATCGGCATCGAGGAGACTCAGCCTGGCACAGGCATTGGGGCTTGAAGGAGTGGGGACCCATGTATTGGCATGGCTCCCTGGACAATACCAGACGTACGGTGGAGAAGATCATCGCGGATAGGGCGAAGGGGATCCTGGTCATAACCGGCATAGGATCCACCCCATGTCCGCTGGAGGGTCTCAAGTCGACGCTGGACTCCATCACCCTGAACGAGATGTCATTCGGGCCAGAGGAGGAGTTGTTCATCGACGCCAAGGGTGTATCAATGCCCTCCCCGGGTCAAGCGTGGGGTACCAAGGCTTTCCTGGTGGATGGGGCGCAAGCCCAGTCCACGGGTGATGAAGCATTCATCCGTAGGGTGGAGGCGGTGCCCATGAAGGTCATGTTTGAGCCCAAGGAGGGGACGGATCAGCCTATTGATGGCATTGACGTCCTGTCCCACGCCGAGATGGACGACGTCGTCAACTACATGCGGATGGGGATGCACGACCGTGTGGCAGCCAAGAAGAGGCGGGCCATGGTCACATCTCCGCATTGGTGGGATGACAAGATGTTGGTCACCGGCAAGTACGAGAAGGACGAGTTCGTGGCGAGGGTCATGGATCACATCGCGGACCAATACGATGGTCCGGTTGGGTCGGACCCACCAACATGGGATTTTCCAAGAATGGGTGCCGATAGCGACAGTCACCAGCCCGAGGCCGCAAATTTCCGAAGATTATCGGTGGGAAGAGCTCCCCACGACAATGAAGACGGCATATCGGACGAGGAGAAGTCGGAATCGGACCCAGAAGAGGCCTATACCGCAGTGCGGTCGGTTGTATCCATACCGAGGCCAGCGGCTGAAGAGGCCCAGGAGAACCCGCAGGTCGCCGAGCTGAAGGAGAGGCTGATCAAGGCCTATCCGCGGCTATTCAGTGGCGTCGCCAACAAGAATCCTCCAGATCGCGGAAGGTTTGGCACAGCGAAGATCAAGCTGAAGCCGAACCCCAAGATCTATCGTCATCGGGAATACCAACTTCAGGGCGATCGGGCCGAGGCCATGAAGAAGCTGTTGGCCGAGTTCATTGAGCGGGGATGGATCAAACCCTCCGACAGTGAATGGGCCAGCCCAGCCTTCATCGTGCCCAAGAAGGAGAAGGGCGAGTGGAGGTTGGTGGTTGATTACAGAGGTTTGAACGAGCAGACCGAGCACGACTCGTACTCGCTTCCCCTGATCGACTCCATCCTCCAAAAACAACAGAAAAAGCGGATTTTCACGGTGTTGGACCTGAAACACGGTTATCACCAGATGCCGCTACACCCGACTCCAGGCCCTGCACAGCGATGTCGACACCGCTGGGGCCCATGCAGTGGAAGGTGGTGCCTATGGGCGCCAAGAATGGCAATGCCGCTTTCCAGCGCATGATGGAGGACCTACTCGGTCCTGTCCGGGACTGTGCCGATCCCTTCGTGGATGACATCATCATCGGGTCCGGCACGGAGAACATGACTGAGGACGAGCTCATCGATGCGCATGAGAAGGATCTGCGCCAAGTGCTCAGCGAGTTGGACAAGCACAACATGGTGTGCAAGCCCACCAAAGCCTCACTCTTCGTGAAGGAAGTGGAGTTCGCGGGTCACTTGGTTGGTCACGGGCAACGCCGTCCCATGCCTGGGAAGCTGGCGTCCCTGCACCACTGGGAGAAGCCCCAGACCATCAGCGAACTCCGGTCCTCCATGGGGTTCTGCAATTACTATTCGGGCTATGTCCGGAGGTATGCAGAACTGTCGGGGCCGCTGCACAAGATGCTGCAGGTGGGGAAGTTTGATGGCCGGAAGGGGAGCAAGAAGAAGCTTGCCTGGACCCCTGAGGCTGAAGATGCGTTCAACTGCCTGAAGGAGCGACTCCTGGGGCAGTTGGGGCTGTTCCTGGTGGACCCAGACAAGGGATTCGTGCTACGGACAGACGCCTCGGACTATGCCGTGGGGGCAGTCCTCGAGCAAGTCCGGGACGACGGGACTCATGTTCCCGTAGCGTTTTGGAGCAGGATCCTGGCCGAGGGCCAACGCCGAACATGGACCGCGAGGGAGAAGGAGACATACGCCATTGTATGTGCGCTCAGGAAGTGGTCTGGCCACATCGGACTGCAGCCGGTGGTGGTTTGCACGGACCACCAGTCCTTACAGAGCTGGCACAAGGAGCATGTCGACACCCCCTCAGGACCAGCGGCTAGGAGGGCCCGATGGCACGAGCCTTCCGCCAAGTTCGACCTCAGCGTCGTGTACGTCCCGGGGAAGGACAACACTGTGGCAGATTGCCTCAGTCGCTGGGCCTACCCCGCGGGCAAGGCGTGGATGGACATATCCAGCCATGGCGACGCCGAGGAGACTGAGGAGGCCAAGCGCATCATCGAGATGGAGAAGGTCATGGAGCAAGAGGGGGTCAAGTGTTTTGTGGTGATGGCAAACCGTACGGACCTGGCCAAGTTCCGGGGCGCCCGCGTCCAAGCTATTCGAGAGGAAACCCTCGAGCAATGGATGGTGGCCCCTGTAGAGCTAGTCAGGTCGGTGCTCACAGAGGACTGGTCGGATGACCATGCGGCATCCGAGCACTGGAGCAAATACTGGAATGCCGTGAGCGCCCCGTCGGACGACGAATGGCCCGAGGGCTTGACCGAGGATGGCGACAAGTTGTTCCTCAAGGACAAGCTGCTGGTGCCCGAAAACCCAGTGGAGGAGCTCATTGACCATTGGCACAACGCCCAGCTCATGCACCCTGGCCGAGACAAGATGCAGCAGGACCTGGAGTGGCGTTTCAAGTTCCCTCCGGGGTACTACGCCATCCTGGATAGGTACTGCAGCGACTGTGCCGTGTGTCGGGCCACGAAGAGCCCCAACCACTCCACAGCGGGCAACCCGGTGTACACGGCTATACCGGAAGCCCCTATGCGGTCCGTAGCCATGGATGTATTCGCCATGCCTGAGGTCACCGTGGAAGGAGAGACCTACGACTCTGTCATCCTGGCGGTGGATCCCTACGTGCTCATTTGGATCAGGTACCCCTGAATTACCCAAGTGAAACCGTGGTTCAACCGAGTTCAACCGCGCACTTTCATTACGGCTTCCCCACCGTTGAACCCCTATCGAGGTACAGCAACAAATTGCTAAGTAGCAACCTGAAAACCGCTATTTTTCAGCCCTGCAAGAGATGCCACACCCCCTAAGAAGAATGTTTTTGAAAGCCTTCTTACCTCATTGCTGCAAAACACTGGAGACATATTTCTCTTGGATCATATTTCACGGCGGTGGTGTTGTAGGTGCCAGTGGCGGCGGCTGTATTGGTGAAACCGCACGGCTTCACCATCAACTTTTCGTTAGGCGTGGTGACATACACCCCTGCGCCTTGTTTGGATTCCCCTTAGGACTTTGGACCCTTTTTAGTGAACAACAATTACATGCAAGCCTACACTTGATTGTCAGAAGCTTGTTTCCTCATAGATTGCACTAAAATGTAACCGGCTTTCGAGGTGGTTCAACCGCTGGACAGGCGCGCGGTTGAACAGGCTTCACCGGTTCAACCGCTGTTGCACGAGGCGCTACACAAAAAACACATCTTCACCTTGGGAAGCCAAACGTGACCAGTTCGTTCTGCATCGCCACAGGCAGACGTCCCCATGCAATGCCTGTGTACGGTACGAGCACAATGCGCTGTCCAGACCACGCCAGAGGCACGTGGGGCCTAAGAGCGTTAAACATGACCCCATATCGAGGATCCACAATGTGTCCCCATAATAAATCACGCCCCCAACGTATCCATGCAGGACGAGAAGGCCCATTTGCACAAAGTAGGGCACTGGTAAACAGTTCCCCCCCCACAAAATCACCCAGGGCTATTTCCCCCGTAAGGGGCTGTCATCCTTTGGATGCGTATGTACAAGCATGGGATGATCGCCCACCCCATGGACCACTGCGAGCGCAGTGTAGGTTAGTTGGGGAAGTACACTTCGGATGTGTGCGTTCACGCGCCGGACCAGTTCCGGATCTCTCCTCGTTTGCACTGCAACTTGCACACGGTGATGCCCCTGCACCATTACGGCCCCCCACAACTGCCTACGGTACCGTGCTCCATGTCCTTCCCGCCACTGCCACCCCCTCATTCCCTTGAGGCACGTAAAAAGTCAGTCGTTTGGGAGTGGCTCTTCCTTCACGTGAGGCACTGGTGCACCAACCTCTGGGGCTGCCTCTTCGTTATCTTCCTGCTTACATGCAGGCATTTCCTCGTCCTTCGGCGCTTCACCAACCTCCACAATCTCCTCTTGCCCAACCGGGGCTGCAGGCGAGTCCTCCCCACTGTGCTGGTGCTCCTGCACCCCTGGACCAGCAGACTCCACCTTTTCCTCTTTGACCACCTGTTCTTCACTCTCCTTTGGCTCTGAAATCATGGGCGGCGTCGGCACAGGAACCCCATTGTCACTGTCCTTTTCCGCTTCAGCTTCCGGCGCGGGAGTGACCTCCTTCTCCTCGAGTGGACTGTACGAGGGGGAGTCCTCCGTTGTCTTCTTGCCCTCCTCATCGATCGCTTCCTGTTTCTGGGCGCGGCGCTCTTTCAACGCCTCCTCGGCAGCGTGGGGGTTACTGAAGCTTGTGCTGTCCTTGACTGCAATAACTGGCCACGTTGTCCCAGCTGCATCGCCCTCCTCCTCCCACTGTGGGGGAAGGAAGACCAATTCTTCCCCCTTTTTGGGCCGGGGGGTCCCCTTCGTGGCTTTTCCCGGGGTACCCACGGCCAGACGTGGCTCGCCATCAGGACCGTCCACAATGACCCATCGAATCGGCGTGTTGGCCGCCCATCCGAACCGCTGTCGCAGCTGTTTGCGCGTGTCCTCAACCGCCAGTCGTCGTTGTTGGGCTTGATCCAGGCTCTGCAAAAAGGAAAAAATAGTGAAACCGTGGTTCAGGCGGTTCAAGCGTGCGGTTGAACTACACTTCACCGGTTCAACCGCGCACACCTCCAGAGCTGACGCATGCGCCGATTCTGCCCTAATCGCTTTCTCCTCGTCGCCATCCTTCGATCCCGCAGCCAACTCTGTTGCCAGGGCCTTTACATCCCGCGCCGTGTCGCTGGGGAGCTTGCCGGAGTCACTGTCGGAACTGGGGGCCGGAACTACCTTCTTCTTCTTCTTCTTTGGGATATGCTTTGCGGCTGGGACCCATTCGTGCTCTTCAAAAAGGGGGTCTGACTCGTCCGTCTCACTGCTGTCCCGGGCGATTTTCCGCTTTTTCGAGGAAGCACCGCTGCCAGTTTTGGCTTTCTTTTGCGGCTTCTTGTCGCCAGACACTTGGGCCTTCGCGGGCGGTGCTTCAGCCTTTGCACTTGGCCACTTCTCCTTCCGGAGCTCCTTCCGGGCGGACTGAAACAGGGACTTCGGAACCACTTTGCTGCCAGGGGTGCTCGTCTCTTCGGGTGGCGGTGGTGCTGGAAGACGTGGAGGCTTGGGGGCCTTTCCACTGCTCTCGGATGCTGCACCTGCTCCAAGTGGGCGGTCCCACACACTCTTCTAGAACTCCTCAAAGCTCTCTCCCACAGGACTTGGTTGGGGCGCGGTGGTGACGGCTGGACCGGACTCCAGAGGCGTTGACCTCTGCCGTTCTGGCGCACGAACGCCTTGCCCGGCATTGCCCAATTCCCGGAAGCCCCGCTGCACGCCACGACTCATGCGGTCGACCACTTGAGCGGCGCCAGGGATCTGCCGATACCACACGTCCCACCACTCCACGATGGGCATGGGTGGCCATCGCCCGCGGACGACAATGCCAGGGCCACGCCGATCCACCAAGAACATGTGCTGGGGCACATCACTGGCGGTCAACTGCAGAGAAAGCAAGGAGGCCGGTGAACCGCAGAAGTGGGGGAACGCGATTCAGTGTGTAGGAAGGTTACGCTCAAAAGTGCACGGTTGAAGACGGTGAAGGCGGTTCAGCCGCACGGTTGACCCCGCTGAAACGACGGTTGAACTACTGCACACCTGTTGCACCCCTTGGATCGCTTGAACCACACTTGGCTGCACGAATGGCGATGGTGCCATTGCCGGTGGCGCCGCTGCTGCCCTCGCGGCGCTTGCCTTGGCCTTCTTGTGCTTTCCCCCAGCTGAGATGGTGGCGCCCATGGCCAGCATGCTGCTCGGAGTCGCCGTGTACCGCTGGACCTCCGATTCGTCGAACCAGCCTGGTGGCAACTCCACCGGGGCCTTGAAGAAGAAGCGCGGACCGTGTCCTGCGCTGTGACCACCGCCGCGGCCCACGGAGTCCGCGCCAAACCAGGACGCGCTCCTGGCAACACCGCAGCCCGCGGTGGCCCATATCCTGAACAGGGCATCCAGCCCTGGTTCGTCCAGGGACATGTGGCCCTGGGGGTCGCTCGACAGACCCACACGGAGCACCTACAATCAGAAAAACGCACATCAGAACATTCATAAACAGAAAAACACACAGCAACGAAACGCAGCATTCGGCATATCAAAACATCTACCAAAAGACCGAAAAACAGCAGCACAATCAACTAGCAAACAACAAGACAACAGCAGACCTTCCACTCCGAAAGCTCCCCGGCGCTCAGGCACTTCGTCTCCCAGGGGTACGACTGTACCCCATCCTTGTCTTCTTGGCGGTGCTTCTTCATCCACAGCGTCATGGCACGGCGGAACACGTACTTCGGCGTCACGTCGGCCAGCCACCGCCACTCAGGCGTCTCGGGCGCCAGGGTGGTGTCGGGGTTGCAGGTGTTGTGGACCACCACTTCTTCCTTCAGCGGGAACTTGTCGGCCAGGTGGGGGGCTGGAGGCGCTGCCGCTGCTTGTGGCGCTGGCGCGGCAGGGGGATCGGCGCCTTGGCCCGTACCCAGTGCCCGCAGGTAGTCCTGCAAGGCCTTCCCCAAAGACTCGGGGTCCATGGTGCAAAGGCACCTGAGAGAAGCAGGGGTGAAACCGTGGGGAAGCCGGTTCAACCGCGCGGATGAACCTCCTGAACCACGGTTGAACCACACACACACCTCCTAGTTGCCAACTTCCAATTGAGCGTGCACTACGTGCTCATCTTCCCGTCGCCGCCGCCCGTCCCATCGAGGCATCTCCTTGTAGAGGAAGGTGCGCTCGTGCGCATGGCGGAGCATTGCCTCATCCTTTTCCTCCTTGGTAGCCTTACGACCACCTCCCCGGGAACTTGTGGTTAGAAAGTTGTCTTTAAAGACATAGTTAAGCGACTCAACAATGTCGCCACAAAACATGGCCCCCCCCCAAGGTTGCAAATTACCCAATACGATGGCCCCCTCGTTGCGGAGCCAAAGCAAGTAGGGGGATTGTTTATGGGGACATATAGTGTTTTGAAACCTCTTTGCAATTCGTGCACACCCTTGGACGAATGGATCATATGTCCACCGATACATAGCGGTTAGCAATTTCCCCATGTCCTCAACGGTAGTGGTGACATGTGGTGTTAGACGCAAACTCTTTGCAATGGGCAACCAATTGGCAAACAAGTGCCATGTCTCTTCCCCATCGGGGAAGGACCGGCCTTTCAAAGAAGCATTGGTCTTAGCGTCCTTTAGGAGGCTTTGAAAAGTGGATCGTTGTGGTACCGTCAACATTGTGGCTCGTGTGCGCACAAACGTTGTTAAGTATTCACCACATCGTATCACAAGATGAAGAACACACATGATGACACACCCTATACGGTCATCCACTTTCAATAATGGACTTTCGATGCACCCTTTTGCACCAACACAACTAACTCCTTGTTTCCTATACTTTAGGAATTTTGCTTCAAGTCTTGTACTTCGTCGCCATTCACACCCTACCCATCTTTCTTTCTCCCTAGAGCATGTCGCAAAAGAATAAATTGAACCAATTTCATAAAATGTTGATAGACCAAGTATATGACGAAGCCAAGGGCTATCGCCTCCAATAATGACAACCGTTCGCACCCAAAACCCTCGGAGCAACATGTAGCCACGGTCAATAATTTGTTGTATTTTTTTTAGTGTCTCTCCAAAGAGGACACGCACAAGATCCGTTTCATGCTCACTTACGAGAGCAAGGTCAAGGGTCCAATTGTAGAGCAAAGTTCGTGCTTTTTGCATGTGGTTTGCAAAACCACATGCAATTTGGCACCATGACCTTGCTCCACATGGAAACCCATCACCACGCACTATAAGTACATAGGGGTGATCATCCCTAAATCTTGGGAAGTGCATTTCTTCTAGCACATCCCTTTGATCACCTATATATTGTATCCAATCATCCACATCCCAACGAACCCCAACTCTTCCATCCTTTATGGTCGTTTTTAGTACTTGTCTCTTACTTAACGTGGACCAAGCTTTATCCATCGTTGCATACGACGGAAAGCAATGTGTCCATGGGACGGTGCTTGCACGGGTTTTCTTCTCTTTGGCATCGGCCCACGAAATAAGCTTCTTGTACCTAGGGACGGTTGAACCGAGAAATTGGGATAAAGTGCGCGGTTGAACCGGCGGTTGAATGGGTTGCGTGCAAAAAAAAAAAGCGTGCAGTGGTACAAACCACAAAGTATGCACATTTGTGACGCGGGCAACACGTTGCAACTCATATGTTCATGCTTTCGGCAACATTAAGCGATTATTTTGGCGTGCAAACGTTGTCACGAAGCGCAATCACAATTGTTCATTTTTGATAAGGGTTCAACCGCACCGTTGAACCCCGTTGAACCCCGTTGAACCACTTGTAGGCATGTGCGCATTGTGCCACATACCTTCGCTTCGGCATCCCAAGGTCCAAAATGAGGCGCACGGCGTCGGATCCTGTGAAAGCTTTTTTTGTAGCCCTTTTTGTCTGTTTGGAAGCCCTCTGTGTGTTACCCACCCGGTCAGCAAGCCGTGTCCATAGGCGTTTTGTCGTGCCGTTTGTGCAAAAAAAGGTGAACAAGTCGTCCACCAGCTGTTGGTCCCCCTACCCGCTGTAGTGGTCGTTCACCACTTGCAGCCAGTGGTGGGACATTTTTTAATTTTTTTTAAAAAAGCTTTGTCACGCGTCAGTTTCAGGCGGTTATGCAAATGTTTTGTTCAGAAACGCGCGCGCCGCTGGCGCAGCCGCCACCGCCAGCGCTGGCGGTGGTTCAACCGCGGTTCAACCGCGGTTCAGCGGTTCAACCGCGCCCCTTCCAAGTTCAACCGGGTTAAACCGGGTAAAACCACTGTGTGAAGTACCTGATCCAAATGAGCACGTAGGGATAGGCACAGTGGGTATATCGTGGCGGTCCCTGGCAAGAAGTCCAAGAAGAAGGACAAGAAGGACAAGCATGGAGTCGGGCTGCAGGCCAAGACCGTCGCTAATGCCATGATCAGGCATTGGCTGACAATTTTTGATGTCCTGGCTGTCATCTGCAGCGATCGAGGCAGTCAATTCGTGGGTACGTGGTTCAAGACGATGTGCAAGCACATGGGGATTCGGCACGCCAAGACCGTGGCATACCACAGCCGGTCGAATGGCCGGGCTGAGGTGGCCGGGCGGCAGATGTTCGAGAAGTTCCGCCAACTGCACATCGACGAACCGGGCCGGAATTGGTACAATTCGCTGTGGAGGGTACTCCAAGCGTATCACGACCTTCCGGGGCCCACTGGACTGTCGCCCCATCGCATCCTGTTCCTACGGGATCGAGTGTCACGCACTCTCCCGTGGTTGAACCATGGCAAAGTGGCCAGGGATGCGAACGCCATGATGGCTGAGGCGGACGACACGGCGGCCAAGGTGTGCAAGGCACTTCAGGACGAGCACGACAAGAGGGCCAAGTACTTCAAGCAGGGAAAGGTCCAGAAGTATGCTCTCCAAGACACCGTGTGGGTGGAGCGGCACCACAAGGATGTCCTGTCCAGACATCGGCAGGCATCTTGGTATGTGCCGGGGGTAATCGTGCGGAAGGTCGGGCAGGATGTGTATGCGGTTCGTGTGGGGGATAACAAGATCCTGGACCGCGACCATACCCAGCTTCGTCCCCGAGCACCAGACCCCAGCGGACGTCCCGTCACCTTCGAGTTCACGGCCGGCGATGTGGACTCGGACGACGAGGGTGAGGACGACGACTTCACCGCCGAGAGAATCCTGGCGGACAAGCCGGACCCGGGGACGCCTGGGGGTAGGCTTTATAAAGTCCGTTGGAAGGGATTCGCCGCATCCAGGGATTCGTGGGAACCTCCGAGCAGTTTCGTGCCGAGGTATACCACGGTCTGGATGGACTACCTGAAGAAAAAGAGTATTTCTTTGGATGTCAAGGACGTGTTGGTCCACTTGGTTGCTGCTGTAGCACCGTAATGGATCCCCCTTGGCATTTTGTTTGTTTCCGTGATTGAGGAGACGGGTGAGGGCGTTCATCCGGGGATTTTTCGGCCTTGATTGGCCATATACCCCCTTCACTCGATCTCCACGTATATATTTCATCGTGGTATACGTATTTAGATCGATCGACGACGTTTTTCTATCTTTGATCCCCTTGGTCCATGTTGTAGATCAAGAGGAGACCGGATATGGCGTAGGGCATCGATGTTCAGTGTCCTCACCCCTCCCTTGGGGCTTGGGGGACGTCTACGACGTGTGTGGGGCCTCCATGTGTCCTTGGGACATGGAGGGGGGGGTTGGAGCCCATTGGGGTCCTCCCGTCCTCTCTTCAATGACTTCCGAGCGGTAACAACGCTCTGAGAAGGGGGGTGAAGCCGGTTCGGACCCCCGTGGCCATCTTGGGGTCACTTGGGGTGTGTATCTATGTGCCGGCAAGCCGCCATTGGCTGATATCATACTCTCCCATCCACCTGACCTAACCTGATGTGATAGTGTGATAGGTTTGGCCATTCCGGCTATGAGCGGCCATATTCAGAACCGAGGCACCGCCAGCGGAGATTTATATATCGGAATATCAGGAATCAACAGGGTTTTTTTATCATAATGTTTCCGTAATTTTTCAGCCTTTCGTTCTGATGGTCAATGTATCGGCGACCGTCAGTTGGCTCGCAATTTTGCGTTAACCGATTGGTTAACTGTTATTTCCAGATATTTTGGCGGATACTCCGTTGAAGGGTCAGATTTCATCAGCAAAGGGTTCGTTGCTTCCGCAATTTTCTAAATAAGCACTCGAAATTTTAATCTGAATTTTTCGCGATGTCGAAATCGGATTTTCGACTTCGACATCGCCGCACTTGATTTGGTCTTCTTCGAGTGGTCATACGCTTTTTGCTATACCCGAATCAGGTTTCCCTTATACTTGCCACCCATTTCACTTGGAGATATAAGGGAAACAAAAGCGAATCGTGGGACCACTTTGAAGGACCATATCTACGCGCGAGTGTGAGGAAAGAGAATAAGGAAGGTTGGGTTGCAAGCGCCTTAGTCTCAAGCTAATTTAGGAAGCATCAAACGCCTTTGGTATGTACACATACCCGGTGTAGCAAGGGATAATGGTCAAGAGGGTATAAAGTGATATATAACTCTTGGACCGTGCAACCGAATATTTTAATGCGACTTTCGAGTGTACCGCATGAGTGTTGGGGTTGCATAGATACTTTCCTTGGGTTCCTACGCATTTTTAACGTGAAGTTATGTCCATGGAGGGACATGGCATATCATGGTGGGAGCCACTTTTGAGGGTATGTTTTATATGCATGGTATATGTCTTGATATGCTCACGCCCATGTTATATATCTTCGTGTGGCCGAAGAGATGGGGAGCCATACGTAACAAGGGTTTTGCCCATGTCCCAATTGTGGAATTCAAAGCGCTAGACTAAGTCTACCGCGTATGTATTGCTCATGGTATGTTTAGCAAAGAGATCCATGGGTGCACTCCCATTTTCATGGGGCATGTAGATATGAGTGGCGAAGGTATCTCCATGCGCCCGATTGGGGATCCAAGTGGGGGAATTGTTCGCAAATGGTTCCAATCATTTGTGTATTGAACCATGAGCGGATATCATGGGTGAGCGTAGAGATATACTATCATGACAACTTTGTATTTGGTCATATTTTCATGTTTTTGACCTCAATTTTTGCTCATTTTTGCGTTTTGTGTTCTTACCTGGTCGGCAAACAGCAAGCAGCCCATGGAGAGTCGAACCATGGTATGTTGGTCATATGTTGGCATATGCTTTGGAGTTGAACACCACCATATGCCGGATCGCGTACTCCATTTGGCTTGGCGCACGAAGTATCACAAGAATTGGTCTCAAGATCATGGGCTGACTTGGGCAGTGCGTGGCGCCCATATCTGAAGGCGGTTCGAGGGTAAAGTGGGGATGTACATGGGCATTGGCCTTTGGTCTCTATCCTCCATGAATACTAGACCTCGATTCCATGCATGCTTTGAGCCTTCGGATAAGTGGTAACCCCAATTTTGAGCATATTAGTGATATATGGCCAATATGGTGTGAATTGGCAGTTTTTTGGCATGTTATGAGTTCAAACTCATAGGTCATTTCTCTAAGCCCATTCGATTCCAAGTCCAACCAAGGTTATGTCAGGGTAGGGCATGGTCCTGAGTGCCACTCTAGGCCATGACACGCCACCTCCCCTATTGGGCTAGGATTAGGAGGCTTGGGAGTGAACACATTTTTGGGGTTTATGTAGTGACTTTTGATACATGGCATTTAACCATCTTATTGGACTGGGTTCAGGGCATCATGTTGGTGAGTCAGGGGAGGGTCTTGAGTCCAGGGAATGAGGGGTCTATGGCTGTGATTGTGTAAGTTTCCATCTTTCCCCAACTTTGCTTTATTTGTGTTCATATGCCAATTTCAGGGCTTTCTTCCTTGGTGCAATTCTTGCACATGCCCGCCATCGTGAGACGACCGATGTGCTGAACGAAAGCCCGCAGCCTGATTTGAATTGTGAATTGGGTTATTGCTATACTTGTGGGATCTGGTTGCTGTTCAGGGTTGAAGGAGGATTACATTTTCTATATTTTTGGATTGGGACCCTGGATTTTGAGGATTTTGAGAAATGCAATCGTTGATCCGGAGCAAGTCAGCAGGGGTGACAGGCGGAAGGGGCACAGCGGGGGCCGGTCCTGGTAGGGACCTTCTTTACAAGCGACGGCGCAAACGAGCTGGAGGCAAACATTGAGTGGGGCATGGTGGCTGTACGTGCTGTCGACACGGGTGTACGTGCTGATCACTTCTGGTCGCTGTTATTTGTGTGTGACGCTGTTAGGACCATGTTCAGTGTTACCCCTGGCTGGGGAGCAACAGAAGTTGTGTCTATGCGAAGGAGTTTTGGGAAAATTTCGTGACTGCGTTAGACAGTGCGCAGCACGAACGAGCGAGCGCTCCACGGCAGAAGATCCACGAGAGCAAGAGCGCGCGGAAGCAGAGCCATGATGCAGACCACGTTCAACATGAACGAGAGAGTGCGCATCAGCAGGGGATTCCTGGCAGAGAGAGCGCAGTGGAGCCATGCCACAGAGAAGAAAACGTGCGCATCGGTCGCGGTCGAAGAGGTGGACGCAAAGTCAAGAAAAGGTAAGCGAGCGCTCGTACATGCGCTTGCGCTGTCGAGTAGTTAAGCCCGTGGTTTTTACATGCACTGCGTGCTGTTGAGTCCACCGCTTTTGCTTTGCTTTACTTTTATGTTGTTTGTGCCTGAATCTGTGATCCAATGAGTTGATGACAAAAACAGGTATGTCACTGAGGCGCGGGCAGCCTCAGTCGCCACGTGTTTTGCACTGGTTGGTGCATACATATTATCACGTTTGCCTTACTTTTTTGCGACAATGCCCTGGTGTGCCTTTGTGGCATCTGCGCTGTTTTGGGGTTCGATTTTTTTCAGTGGCTTATATCTATATCAGCGATGGCGCTGCCACTGCAGTTGCCCTTGGCGCTGACCCTCCTGAGTTCAGGCCTGTTTTTGGCTTTGCACCTAATTTTGTGGGGTGTCTTCTTTTGGAGAGACACTCAGTGGACTCTGATGAGTCCTTGCGCTGGCGTGTTTGCCCAGCTGTGGAATTCTGCACTGCTTGTGTGGAAGCAGTTTGCTCTTTTTTTTCTTTGTGTTTGGTCCGTGCAGGGATTGCAGGGAGCTGGTTACAGTGGCGCTGGTTGGAGCCCGGGCCACTCTGCCCTTTTCGCGTGGGGCATGACAACTGTTTTTATTGAACCTCTGAAATCAGCTTTGGTCTCTGGATGTGCACCCAGAGGACCATTGTTGTTGCATGAGTAGCCATACCACTGATGGCTCTTTTTTTGTGAAACCTGTTTGGAAAAAATCCGGCAGTGGGTTTTTGGAGCAAAATATTTTGTGCAGGTGCAGCAGGAAAAGCCAAGCCACTGGAAACATACAAAAGCCCCCCGCTGATGTTGTAATTTATTTTATTGTGTCATATGGGTTGCCAGTTTTTTGTACAATTAAACACCAATTCTCAATCTGACTTAACAAGATATTGTATGATACACACTCAGGCCTAGACAGCTAGGGGTTGAGGCATAGCACTCCGGTCTATAGAAAGCTAAGGTCACTGACGCATGTTGTAGATACGTTTGGACAGCTAGGCCCTGAGGCAAGGTAGGCCCACCTTAGACAGCTAGGGGCAGGGGTCCTGAGGCTTGGTAGGGGAGTGTGTAGGTAGATTTAACCCCATGGTGTAATTGAACCAATTTCAGGGTTTACGGCAGCAATCAGTTTTATATATGGCACAGGAACTCATCCCATCATTTTTGTAGATTATCAATCCCTTCCATAGGCGTATGACAGGTTTTAGGAGGGGAGTGTAATGGGATTGAGCTGCAGTGCATGCGCACGTGGTCTCTGTAGATTATAGGTCGCGCGCGTGTGCGTAGTCTCGAAGATTTGTTACGACATTTAGTGCATGTATCACAGAGATTGTATTATAAAAAGCATTGTGTGTTATTATCTCATTTTGTAGATATATGATGTAGACCCGGACAAAGGATTTGTCGATCTGGGGTCATAATCAGTCATCCTCTTGGTGTACTTGTGGGATTGGGGTATACGGAGGTATGGCCGGTTACAGGTCGGTGGATCCTGGGCGGCATGGGACATCTGTACCGTCAGGCTCCTCGGGTCCGTGGTTGCGTGCTCTTCCAGCATGGACCCAGCCGATGCCCTATGCTCCCCAAGCATTATGGATTCGCTGAACATGGGAACAAACGGCAGCGCACCTGGGTCAACACACGGAGGCGCGTAAGGTGCCTCTGCAGGGCCGCCCATGGGTTTATCCATGGCGATCCTGAGGGTCTCAACCCGCTCCACCAGCTCTGCCGTTGCCGGCCTTGTCGGGAGCTCCGGACCCGAGGCGAGGGGTTGTAACTCCTCTAGCCTTTTCAGGCGTCCCGACATGTCCTCCACCAGGTGGAGGAGGCTGTCCACCACTCGCTGCTGCTTCTGCAGGGCCATCTCCAGCTTCTCCCGGTACCGGTCCTGCTCCGCTCGCAGCTCCGCCATGTCTCTCTCCGCTGCCGACTGGTCATCCAGCATCCCCGCGATGTCCTCCTCTAGGCCGTCCTTCGCGTTGTCCAGGCGGTCGAGGTGCTGCACGATGGCGTCCATCCCCATCTTTGGGTACTTGCCGATGAGGAAGGATACGTGCTCGCAGTGGCACTCAACGTGCTTTCCACCTGATCCGGCGCATCCCACGGTTGCCGGCGCCTCGCACTCCTCCGCCATGGATGTGTCGCCCATGCTATCCCGCGTTGGCTCCGTGTGCCGGGCCACAGGCGCCGTTCTGGCTCTGGCAGACCTCTCCAACGCCTCGGCATCATGCTCCAGGCTGGGTTCGGGGGCCGTGTGCGCCCTTGTGGGCGGTCTGGCCATCTCCTGTGACTCCGAAGGGTAAGCGGTCCGATAGCCCTCGGAGTGCCCCTCGGAATCTGCAGCTGACCACAGCCTGACCGGGCTGGGATCCGTCTCCATTGCCCTGGCTTCCGCCGCGGGTTTTGGGGACCCGCGCTTCCGGTAACGCCAGGCTCTGCCGTTGCTGCCAGTCTCCTCCAACTCCTCCGCAGCGGTTTGAGGTTTGAGGTTTGATTTTGCGGGTACTAGACGCCTTTCGGCCCCGGGGGGCCACCTAGTCGGGCCAGGTGATATCCTCCCAACCTGGTCCTAGTGGAGGGCCCTCCAAGACGCACCTCCTGCCTGGTGGCGGAGTCCCCCGGGTTCACAGAGCTCGGAGCCCCGTCCTTCCCCGGCGTCCCCGTTTTGCCACTCCCCGGTCGGTGCATCAATTCGCAGCCGTGGCTGCCGGCGCTTACCCACTGCGTCGCCCCCCTAATGCGTGGTCGCCCGGGGCGCCGGCGCCGCCGGGCCCGTGCTACTGGCTTGTCGCCAGTGGGACCCCCTTGGGCTGGCGCGGAGGCTGCCTAGCCTAGGGGTTGGGGCGTGGCGCTGTGCGTCACTACTGCCTTGGCGGGTGCAGTGTCCCGTCTGTGTGTGCGCGGCGCTCGCGGCCGGTTCGGGGGGGGTTCGGGCCGGTACCTGGTGTTGTGTCTCCCCTTCTTCCCCCTTCCCGCCCCGCGTGTTCCGCGCTGCGTGTGGCGGGCCGTCCCGTCCGGGTGTCCCTTACCCTCGCTCGCTGGTACGCCATTCCATGCAGTCTGTGCGTTCCGCGCGCTCGGTCCGGTTGCCCTTCCGGTAGTCCCCGCGTGTCCTTTTCGTGTGTGTGCGCTCGCGCTCTCGCGGTGTCCGCTCCCCCCCCCCCTGGGTGGTGTGGCGCGCGCATCTCGCGTGGTCCCGGCACTGGGCGCTGGTAGGGCCGTTCCACGTGGTCCGTGCCCCTCCGCGTGTCCTGCCCCGGTCCCGTGCTCCGTCTGGCGTGCTTGGGGGGGGGGCGGTCCGGTCCCGGTTCCCCCCTACTTGGCTTGGGGTTGTGGGGGCGGCGGCAGGGCGTCCCCGGGGGGGTGCCTTCGCCCGTTGCGTGGGGCGTTTGGGGTCTTGCGCCCCTCCTCCCCCGACTGCCCGTCCACTGGGTGGGCTGTCGGGGTCCGCGTTGTGGGCGCGGGCGTGCGGTTGTGGGGGCCCCGCTCTGTTCCCGTGGGGGGGAGAGAGGTGTCGACTTGGTGTCCAGGCGCCGGTCCGCCGGATTTTCATGACGAGCCCGATGCGCACGGAGCTTCGCTCTGCGGGTTGCGAGGGGGGGTTGGGGTGACCGTGGCTGGAGTGGTGCACCAATGTTCCGGTTCATGGCCCAGCAGAGCACCCCTACTGCAGGCTTACACTTAGCACAGGGGGAGGGGGTTGCGGGCGTGTTTGTTCTGTGACCCGGGTGCCAGTGTATCTCAGAAGGCAGGCGCCCTGGAGGTAGCGCACCCGGCGCGCGCCGCGAAGGAGCTGGTTCGATCCCCGTGATCGGTGGTCTCCCACCGATCCCTTCGAATACCGGACGAGGCCTCCCGTCGACCTGTTCGAGTACAGGTGACGGTGCGCACTGCTGCAGGGGTGGGTGGCTCCCATGTGTTTTGTTTTTCCAGGGTGGGGGGTAAAACGAACGAGACCTCCACCCGATCCACCGGTATGGGTGGTGGCGCGAGCTGCTGGAGGGGGGGGTGGTTCCCACGTCGCCAACTAGAGAGCTCTACGTGCAGGGATCCCAGGAGCACCAACGCCTGGGATCGAACCCCCGCACTGGACGATTGTAGACCGACGCTCTCACTACTGGGCCGCAGGAGTCTCTTACGCGACTTAGGGGTGCCGTCGGCTATGAATCCAGTCCCGAGGGTGGGGCTGTGCGTTGTGAAGCGTGTTGCGCGTGCCGGGAGGCCCCAGTCTACGTGTACGGGGCCGGGACAGGGGGGGAGGGGGCTGGGTGGGGTGCGGCACCATCGGATCGCCGACTGACGTGCACAGGGGTAAGAGGCGGACAGTAGCACCGCCGGACCGCCGACTGACGTGCACGGGGGCAGGAGGCGGACAGAGGCACCGCCGGATCGCCGACTGACGTGCAGGGTGGAAGAGGAGGGACCGCCGCACCGTCAGATCGCCGGCCGCCGCGCCCTAGAGCTGGGGATGTCCCGCCGGGTTGCCGATCCGCCCGTTGGGAGGGAGAACAGGGGAAGACAGGCCACCACGGCCCGTGCCTGCGTTTGTACACCCCCTCCCCGTGGGATGCCCCAAGGTTGACACGCCATCTCTGAGGCGACAGGGCACTGCCTAGCGGTGTAAGCTCCAGCTGACAGGGGCGGGCTGGGGGGGGGGGGGGGGCGTGCGCCGTTTCCTCCGGCTGTGCGGCCGGGGCGGGGCCTGTAGGGCGGGGGGTCGCTCTGCCTCTTTCCGTCCCTCTGCTATCCCTGGGCAGGCAACAAAGCGGGCGTCACTGGCGTCGTGCTGTCCATGGGGGGCGTGGCCCCCCATACCACTCAGGTTCGTGTTCACCCGGCTTCTCTGGGTACGATCTGTGCGGCGTCCCGGTGCGCAGGCGTGGGCCCGCTTGTTCTTCGCGGCCCCCATGTGAGCCGGCGGCTGGAGCGGGGGGGCGGGTCACACTCCGGCTCCCCTCTCGGGTGGGGGGGGGCCATCCCCCCTGCCTCGGGGGGTGGGGGCCGGGGCCCCCGCGGCTGGCGGGCTGGTGGGGGGGCGGGAGGGGGGGGTGTCGCGCCGCGGCCTCCCTGCTCTCGTTCCGGGCGGCGGCCTGCGGTACTCAATCCTGGCCCTCTCCGTGTCGCTGGCGCGCTCCCTTCCGGCGCGCGCGTGCGGTCGGGGCTGAAGTGCCGCCCCGGGGTGGGGGGGGGTGAGTGGCGGCCCGTGGACCGCTCCCCTGGGGGCCCCAGCTGACCTGCGAACCCCCCCTCTGTCACCTCGGAGTGGGCTGTGGTTACGGGAGGGTCATGTGGGGTGCGGCCCCCTTCGTGTTCCACGCCGGTGTGGGTTCGCGGGGGTAGGTCCAGCCGCCGTTGCCCTTACCGCGTCGCCGTTCCTCCTGAGGGTGGGGGCGCCCCCCCGGCCCTGGGGGGGCGGAGGGCCGCGCCTGTGGCTCCCCAGCTGGGCTGGGTGCGGGGGGGGGGGTGGGCCCCCCCCCCCCCCCCCGCCCGCTCTCGGGCCTGCGTGGGAGGGGGGGGGGGGGAGTGGGGGGGGGCCTTTGGTCCCCTGGCGATGCCTCCTGTCGGCCAAGGGGGGGGGGGCGGCTTGGCAGTCCTGGCCCCGGGGGCCAGCCATCGGCCAGGGGGTCGCGCCCTTCCCCCGCCCCCCTCTACCGAGAACCGGATTCTCCTCCGCAGCGGAGCGGAGATTGCAAGCCTTGCGGCATTGCCTTTCACGCACGGAGGCCAGGTCCTCCATGTCTAGCCCATGTCCTGCAAGGGCTCTCCGTTCTGAGCATCTTCGCTCTTCTCGGGCTTCCCAGTCCGGCGTCGACTCCACGGACTCGACGATCTGCACCCGGGGCGTCCTTGGGCAGGGCTCGTGAGGGCCCAAGTCCCCGGTGCGGCGGTAGGGGGCAGGTACTCCTCTGCTCCCATAAAGAAGGTCCCTACCAGGACCGGCCCCTGCTGTACCCCTTCCACCATTTCCTGTCACTCCTATGGTCTTGCTTCTCACCAGGTTCTGCATGATCTTGCCCTATCCTGCACAATTTGCCACAAAAAATAGAAAAATATGGCTCCTTCACACCAATTCTGATCCCTTGCAATAACCAACCCGAGTACAATAGCTCCAATCCAAAAAATCCACACTGTGGGCTTCCAAGGGCGTTTGAGGTCCCGCGTTGACACTCAACAACTCCTTTCAACACGCCGGTCGTCTCACGGTGCACACGGAGACA
Organism: Eutreptiella sp. 'Long Island Sound 2002'; assembly: GCA_964036045.1. Taxonomy (NCBI): domain Eukaryota; phylum Euglenozoa; class Euglenophyceae; order Eutreptiales; family Eutreptiaceae; genus Eutreptiella; species Eutreptiella sp. 'Long Island Sound 2002'. Next base: position 7,932,854 of record OZ038398.1, on the reverse strand, counting down.
CGGGCGTTGGGCATGTACATAGAATTGCACGAATAGAATAAGGAAGAAAGCCCTGAAATTGGCATATGAACACAAATCAAGCAAAGTTGGGGAGAGATGGAAACGTACACAATCACAGCCATAGACCCCTCATTCCCTGGACTCAAGACCCTCCCTTGACTCGCCGACATGATGCCCTGAACCCAGTCAAATAAGATGGCCAAATGCCATGTGTCCAAAGTCACTACACAAACCCCAAAAATGTGTTCCCTCCAAAGCCTCTAAATCCTAGCCCAATAGGGGAGGTGGCGTGTCATGGCCTAGAGTGGCACTCAGGACTATGCCCTACCCTGACATAACTTTGGTTGGACTTGGAGTCGATTGGGCTTGGAGAATTGCCCCATGAAGATGACCCCACAACATAGCAAAATTAGGCAAATAACACCATACTGCCCAAAATCCAATTATGTACTCAAAAATGCATACGGCAAATGTTCAAATGCTCCATGTATGTGTCAAACCGGAAAGTTATATACAAGGGTGATATAGACCAAAGGTCCATGCCCAAGAACATCCGAACATTGGCTCCCAAACCCTTCCGGATATGCACATGCCATGCTTCACAAGTCAACTGACGAATTTGAGACCTAATTTTGTGAGGCCTCGTGTGCCACGCCAAAGTGACCACGTGATCCGGCATATGGTGAAGTGCAACACCGAAGCATATGCCAACATATAAGCAACATACCATAGTTCAGGGATCTCTGGGCACTTTACTGTTAGCCGACCAGTTGAGCACATAATATACAAAAATGAGCATAAAATGAGGTCAAAAACATGCAAATAAAGCCAAATTCAAGATAATCAGAATAGTATGTAACTTCGCTCACCCATGGCATCAACATGAGGTTCAAAACACAATTGCTTGGGACCATTTGCAAACAATCCCCCCACTTCGATCCCCACATGGACGCATGGGGACACCTTCGAACCTCCTCCCAGCACGCACCATGAAAATGGGAAAATTGATAGTGGCGCTTGTGGGTCGCTCCGTAAGCCCTCCCACATGCACTATACGTGCGGTAGACTTAGTCTAGCGCTATGGAGTTCACCATTGGGACATGGGCGGAGCCCTTGCCACGTATGACTCCACATATCTTCCTACAAACGGAGATATATAACATGGGCGTGAGCATAGCGAAGCACATACCATGCATATAACACATACCCCCAAAAAGTGGCTCCCACCATGGTATGCCATGCCCCTCCATGGACATAACTTCACGTTAAAAATACGTAGCAACCTAAGGAAAGCTTCTATGCAACACCAACACTCATGCGGTACACTCAAAAGTCACATTAAAATATTCCGTTGCACGGTCCAAGAGTTAGAAATCATTTTCTACCCTCTTGACCATTATTCCTTGCTACACCAGACATGTGTACACTCCAAAGGCGTTTGACGCTTCCGAAGTTAAGTTGAGACCAAGGCGGTTCCAACCCATATCTCAAAATTGTAACTCCTCGCCGTGAGCCGGAGATATGACCTTTCAAAGTGGCCTCACGAATCAATTTTGTTTCGCCTATACCTCCAAGAAAAGTGAAGGGGACAACAAAAGGAAGGTTGATTCGTGATCGGGGAAAAATGTAGGACCACTTGAAACTCATCATTTCAAGTGCGGCGACCTCGAAGTCGAAAATCCGATTCTGAATGTCTGAAAAATCGGATTTATTTTGCGAGTGTATAACATGAAAATTGCGGAAGCAACGAACCCTTTTCTGATGGAAATTGACCCTTCATCGGGGTTTCCGCTAAAATATCTGGAAATAACAGTTAACCAACCGGTTACCGCAAAATTGCGAGCCAACTGACAGTCGCCGATACATTGACAATCAGAACGGATAGCTGAAAAATTACGGAAACATTATGATAAAAAAACCCTGTTGATTCCTGATATTCTGCTATATAAATCTCAGCCGGCGGCGTCTCGGTATTGAATATGGCCGCTCATAGCTGGAATGGCCAACCTATCACACTATCACATCAGGTTAGGTCAGGTGGATGGGAGAGTATGATATCAGCCAATGGCGGCTTGCTGGCACATAGATACACACCCCAGGTGACCCAAAGATGGCCACGGGGGTCCTAACCGGCTTCATGTACCCTCAGAAGAATTCTAGGCCGTCACTTGATCGATTTTGGTGTTTGCGTTGATCGTTGCGTGTTTGTCAGTCCCTCAACCCTTCGTTCCTTCTCTGCAGATATCCAAAAACACGTAAATACGACCTATACAAAGATCGCGCGATCGCAGCAGAAGAAAAATAAAATACCAAGAAAACGACGCACCGCCAGAAAAAATAAAGCGAAAAATCGTCTTTTCCGACCTCAGAAACCCCCCCAACAATTTTACGCCGCTGTTTGGCGAGGTCGCAAAATTTAGGACACTCACCAAAAAAGACGAACAATAGAGTCGCGACGGCGAAGAAGCTGAGCGTTGCTTGCCCCAAACCACCTAGCAAAGTGCGTGCCCTAGGCGCTAGGGACTTGTGCGCGCCCCAAGACAAACCACACATAGACAAAAACAACGCCACCGGCCGCCGACAAGCAAGTATGTTATGTGCCGCGCAACGCTAGAAACTAACGAAACAAGCACAACGCGGTAAGAGGTAGACAAGGAGAGAATAAGTAGGTAACGAACCGCACCACGGTGGAGATATACCACAAGTACACGACCAAGCAATGCAAGCCCGCTCACGTAGGGAATACGACGACGCCGTAACACGCGAAGGGGATCACAACAAAAGGAAAAAGAGGCCGCACAAGTACCCAAGTATGTTGCATGTCGTGCATGAAAAATACACACAAGCAACAACAACGCCACCGGCCGCCGAAAAGCAAGTATGTTATATGCCATATGTTGTATGCATAACGCCGTAACAAGCGCAAAACAAGGAAGTTACGTGACAAGCAACGCCAAAGTGCGCCGCCACGAAAAGCGCAACGAAAACCGCACCGGCAAGGAAAACCAACAAGAGGTGGCACCGAAGGAATGCCTATGCTCACCCCCGCTCACATAGGGAAAGAAAGGTATGCCCGCACGCGCGTGCCCGGAACGCCGCAAGGCCATCACCGCCACGGACGAGCAACATGGTATGAAAGGACAAACAAGGGGGAACAAAAAAACCACCGAGGTGAAGCACAACACACAAAAAAAAAAAAAAAACCTAAACATACAAACGTGACTAGTCGGGTCCAAGTATGTTGCATGCCACGCTACGCTACGCGACGGACACGAGACGAGAACGGCGACCACGCCAACAAAATATAAGGTGACCACGAAGCGTAACCGAGACGTGCCCACCGCCCACCCGCACGCCCGCTTATGTAGGAGGCGAAAGGGAGCGAAAGGGGACAAAAGGTATGCCGCCGCATGCAAACAAATAGTAGGCAAGCCACACACGGCCACCAAGAACGCAAGTATGTTACCATGTCGTGCTACGTCGCCAACCGCGGGGCAACCGTGACAACTGCTCTTACGGTACAACCACCCTTTAGGTTGCGTTGAATGGAACACACAAATAGCCAGGGAGGGGGACACGGGGAGCATACACACAAATAGCATAGCGCCGACGGGTGCCGGGTCCCAACAAACACACGTGCATGCACCCACGTTCTCTTCCCCTCACAGGTCCCAAGGAGAAGCGTATGCTCGTGTCTGCGTCGTCCGGGCGCTAAAGTAGGGTTGTCTTAGACGCTTAGGCAAGTATTGCGTCGTGCCGTCGTCACACATAAGCGAACGCCCGGCAAGGCGGGAGGACTAGGACACGTTCAGGTAGTGGGGAAAGAAGCAGGTATGTTGCATGTCGCGCCGCGCACGCGGAACGGGCAACGAGTAAAGGTAGCGGCCAAAGGGGTGTGGAGACAAAACGGGAGCAAGTGGGGCGATAAACCTACGCGCAAGCCGGTTGCACACGCATGTCGCATGACGTACCAGCCAGCTCGAGGTGCCGTGTCGCGACAAAACCGCCGCCGCCGCACGCCCGTTTACGCCCCCTCCTCTCTCTACGCAGGTTCAAAGGAGGAAGCCCGGGCCGACAAGGAAAAAGACAGAGACACACAACAAAGCGGAGGCAGGGAAAAAGTGCATGCCAGGGAGAGGGGTAGAGGAAAGGTTAAGGAGCAACGAAGCCGCGAAAGGAACAAGGGTTAGCCAGCGAACGAGCAAGGGGCGCGCACAGGGGAGGGGACACGGCGGGCACACGGCGGGCACAACACCGCACCGAGACACCGGAGAGGGGAGCACCGGAGGACCAAGGGAAGAGCAGCACCACGCACCACGACACGCACGGCACAGACACCACACACACCGCACACACCCAACGAACCCCGGCAACCCACCCAGCAGTGGGCGGGCAGACGGGAGAGGGACAGCGCCTGACCCCAAGCGCCCCTCACAATGGTGGAAGGCACCCCCCCCGGGGACGCCCTTCCGCCAACCCCACGGCGAGCAACGCCGGCCCGCAAGGGCGCACGCTGTGGGGCCGGTGCTGGGTCCCCACGCCCGCACCGACCGCGCCCGGGACACGCGGGTCGCGGAACCCTGGCTGCACGCTCCGGAGGACGGGCGGCCGCGGGAGGGACAGCGCCTGACACCAAGCGCCCCTCACAACGGTGGAAGGCACCCCCCCCCGGGGACGCCCCTCCGCCACCCCCACAGCGAGCAACGCCGGCCCGCAAGGGCGCACGCTGTGGGGCCGGTGCTGGGTCCACACGCCCGCATCGACCGCACCCGGGACACACGGGTCGCGGAACCCTGGCTGCCCGCTCCGGAGGACGGGCGGCCGCGGGAGGGACAGCGCCTGACACCAGGCGCCCCTCACAACGGTGGAAGGCACCCCCCCCCGGGGACGCCCTTCCGCCACCCCCACAGCGAGCAACGCCGGCCCGCAAGGGCGCACGCTGTGGGGCCGGTGCTGGGTCCACACGCCCGCATCGACCGCACCCGGGACACGCGGGTCGCGGAACCCTGGCGGCACGCTCCGGAGGACGGGCGGCCGGGGGAGGGACAGCGCCTGACACGAGGCGCCCCTCACAACGGTTGAAGGCACCCCCCCCCGGGGACGCCCTTCCGCCACCCCCACAGCGAGCAACGCCGGCCCGCAAGGGCGCACGCTGTGGGGCCGGTGCTGGGTCCCCACGCCCGCGGAGACCGCGCCCGGGACACGCGGGTCGCGGAACCCTGGCTGCACGCTCCGGAGGATGGGCGGCCGGGGGAGGGACAGCGCCTGACACCAAGCGCCCCTCACAACGGTGGAAGGCACCCCCCCCCGGGGACGCCCCTTCGCCACCCCCACAGCGAGCAACGCCGGCCCGCAAGGGCGCACGCTGTGGGGCCGGTGCTGGGTCCACACGCCCGGATCGACCGCACCCGGGACACACGGGTCGCGGAACCCTGGCTGCCCGCTCCGGAGGACGGGCGGCCGGGGGAGGGACAGCGCCTGACACCAGGCGCCCCTCACAACGGTGGAAGGCACCCCCCCCCGGGGACGCCCTTCCGCCACCCCCACAGCGAGCAACGCCGGCCCGCAAGGGCGCACGCTGTGGGGCCGGTGCTGGGTCCACACGCCCGCATCAACCGCACCCGGGACACGCGGGTCGCGGAACCCTGGCTGCACGCTCCGGAGGACGGGCGGCCGGGGGAGGGACAGCGCCTGACACCAGGCGCCCCTCACAACGGTGGAAGGCAACCCCCCCCGGGGACGCCCTTCCGCCACCCCCACAGCGAGCAACGCCGGCCCGCAAGGGCGCACGCTGTGGGGCCGGTGCTGGGTCCCCACACCCGCACCGACCGCGCCCGGGACACGCGGGTCGCGGAACCCTGGCTGCACGCTCCGGAGGACGGGCGGCCGGGGGAGGGACAGCGCCTGACACCAAGCGCCCCTCACAACGGTGGAAGGCACCCCCCCCCGGGGACGCCCCTCCGCCACCCCCACAGCGAGCAACGCCGGCCCGCAAGGGCGCACGCTGTGGGGCCGGTGCTGGGTCCACACGCCCGCATCGACCGCACCCGGGACACACGGGTCGCGGAACCCTGGCTGCCCGCTCCGGAGGACGGGCGGCCGGGGGAGGGACAGCGCCTGACACCAGGCGCCCCTCACAACGGTGGAAGGCACCCCCACCCGGGGACGCCCCTCCGCCACCCCCACAGCGAGCAACGCCGGCCCGCAAGGGCGCACGCTGTGGGGCCGGTGCTGGGTCCACACGCCCGCATCGACGGCACCCGGGACACGCGGGTCGCGGAACCCTGGCTGCACGCTCCGGAGGACGGGCGGCCGGGGGAGGGACAGCGCCTGACACCAGGCGCCCCTCACAACGGAGGAAGGCACCCCCCCCCCGGGGACGCCCCTCCGCCACCCCCGCAGCGAGCAACGCCGGCCCGCAAGGGCGCACGCTGTGGGGCCGGTGCTGGGTCCACACGCCCGCATCGACCGCACCCGGGACACACGGGTCGCGGAACCCTGGCTGCACGCCCCGGAGGACGGGCGGCCGGGGGAGGGACAGCGCCTGACACCAGGTGCCCCTCACAACGGTGGAAGGCACCCCCCCCGGGGACGCCCTTCCGCCACCCCCACAGCGAGCAGCGTCGGCCCGCAAGGGCGCACGCTGTGGGGCCGGTGCTGGGTCCACACGCCCGCATCGACCGCACCCAGGACACACGGGTCGCGGAACCCTGGCTGCCCGCTCCAGAGGACGAGTGGTCGGGGGAGGGACAGCGCCTGACACCAGGCGCCCCTCACAACGGTGAAAGGCACCCCCCCCGGGGACGCCCTTCCGCCACCCCCACAGCGAGCAACGCCGGCGCGCAAGGGCGCACGCTGCGGGGCCGGTGCTGGGTCCACACGCCCGCATCGACCGCACCCGCGACACACGGGTCGCGGAACCCCGGCTGCCCGCTCCAGAGGACGGGCGGCCGGGGGAGGGACAGCGCCTGACACCAGGCGCCCCTCACAACGGTGGAAGGCACCCCCCCCGGGGACGCCCTTCCGCCACCCCCACAGCGAGCAACGCCGGGCCGCAAGGGCGCACGCTGGGGGGCCGGTGCTGGGTTCACACGCCCGCATCGACCGCACCCGGGACACACGGGTCGCGGAACCCTGGCTGCCCGCTCCAGAGGACGGGCGGCCGGGGGAGGGGCAGCGCCTGACACCAGGCGGCCCTCACAACGGTGGAAGGCACCCCCCCCGGGGACGCCCTTCCGCCACCCCCACAGCGGGCAACGCCCGCCCGCAAGGGCGCACGCTGTGGGGCCGGTGCTGGGTCGACACGCCCGCATCGACCGCACCCGGGACACACGGGTCGCGGAACCCCGGCTACCCGCTTCAGGGGACGGGCGGCCGGGGGAGGGACAGCGCCTGACACCAGGCGCCCCTCACAACGGTGGAAGGCACCCCCCCGGGGAAGCCCTTCCGCCACCCCCACAGCGAGCAATGCCGGCCCGCAGGGGCGCACGCTGTGGGGCCGGTGCTGGGCCCACACGCCCGCATCGACCTTACCCGGGACATACGGGTCGCGGAACCCTGGCTGCCCGCTCCAGAGGATGGGCAGTCGGGGGAGGGACAGCGCCTGACACCAGGCGCCCCTCACAACGGCGGAAGGCACCCCCCCCGGGGACGCCCTTCCGCCACCCCCACAGCGAGCAACGCCAGCCCGCAAGGGCGCACGCTGTGGGGCCGGTGCTGGGTCCACACGCCGGCATCGACCGCACCCGGGACACACGGGTCACGGAACCCTGGCTGCCCGCTCCAGAGGACGGGCGGCCGGGGGAGGGACAGCGCCTGACACCAGGCGCCCCTCACAACGGTGGAAAGCACCCCCCCCGGGGACGCCCTTCCGCCACCCCCACAGCGAGCAACGCCAGCCCGCAAGGGCGCACGCTGTGGGGCCGGTGATGGGTCCCCACGCCTGCACCGACCGCACCCGGGACACGCGGGACACGGAACCCTGGCTGCCCGCTCCAGAGGACGGGCGGCCAGGGGAGGGACAGCACCTGACACCAGGCGCCCCTCGCAACGGTGGAAAGCACCCCCCCCCGGGGACGCCCTTCCGCCACCCCCACAGCGTGCAACGCCGGCCCGCAAGGGCACACGTTATGGGGCCGGTGCTGGGTCCCCACGCCCGCACCGACCGCACCCGGGACACACGGGTCGCGGAACCCTGGCGGCTGCCCGCTCCAGAGGACGGGCGGCCAGGGGAGGGACAGCGCCTGACACCGGGCGCCCCTCACAACGGTGGAAAGCACCCCCCCCGGGGACGCCCTTCCGCCACCCCCACGGCGAGCAACACCGGCCCGCAAGGGCGCATGCGCTGTGGGACCGGTGCTGGGTCCCCACGCCCGCACCGACCGCACCCGGGACACCCGGGACGCGGAACCCTGGCTGCCCGCTCCAGAGGACGGATGACCGGGGGAGGGACAGCGCCTGACACCAGACGCCCCTCGCAATGGTGGAAGGCGGCCCCCCCGGGGACGTTCTTCGGCCACCCCCACAGCGCGCAATGCCGGCCCGCAAGGGCGCACGCTGGGGGGCCGGTGCCGAGTCCCCACGCCCGCACCGACCGCACCCAGGACACACGGGTCGCGGAACCCTGGCTGCCCGCTCCGGAGGACGGACGGCCAGGGGAGGGGCAGCGCCTGACACTGGGCGCCCCTCACAACGGTGGAAAGCACCTCCCCCCGGGGACGCCCTTCCGCCACCCCCACAGCGAGCAACGCCGGCCCGCAAGGGCGCACGCTGTGGGGCCGGTGCTGGGTCCACACGCCCGCATCGACCGCACCCGGGACACACGGGTCGCGGAACCCTGGCTGCCCGCTCCAGAGGACGGGCGGTCGGGGAAGGGACAGCGCCTGACACCAGGCGCCCCCCACAACGGTGGAAGGCACCCCCCCCGGGGACGCCCTTCCGCCACCCCCACAGCGAGCAACGCCGTCCCGCAAGGGCGCACGCTGTGGGGCCGGTGCAGGGCCCACACGCCCGCATCGACCGCACCCGGGACACACGGGTCGCGGAACCCTGGCTGCCCGCTCCGGAGGACGGGCGACCGGGAGAGGGACAGCGCCTAACACCAGGCGCCCCTCGCAACGCTGGAAAGCGCCCCCCGGGGATGCCCATCCACCACCCCCACACCGAGCAACGCACCAGCGCACCAACGCACCAGCCACGGGACGTCCGCACCCCACCCCCTGTTCTTAGACACAGCGACACAGCAATGGCGGAACCCGCGGCACCACGCAAGACACGCCCCCGATCTCCGACGCTGGACGAAGCACAAGAGGTCATCAGGGCGCTGGGACTCAGAGACGGCGAAGGAGACCCCTCACAAGGGGACGCGGGCACGGACTCCAACCTGGAGGCATTGCCGGAGCCCCCCACGGGAGGCGCGCCCGCGGAACCTGCGCCGCCGGCGGGCAGCGTACCCGCGATCTGCCCCGCGTGGAAACCGGGCCACTGCACCGGTGAAGGCTGGTGCCCCAAACAGCACCCCCAGCCCGGCCCCGATGACGGAGCGTTGCCCGAGGTGAAACCCGCGGCCGCACGCGCCGCCCTACGCTACGGGGTGGCGCAGGGCTGGATCCTGGATGAGACCGCGCGCGGCAGCGTGAACATCCAGGAGGCCGTCGACCGAGTCACCCACGCGGGACAGGCGGCAGTGGCCTTGCACACCCGGGGCCGCCACGGTGGACCCGCAGAGGGGATCATTGTGGAATCCTCGGGAATGGTGCTGGTCCTGGCGGCGGACATGGTCCGAGAGGTGCTCCACGCGTCCCGCGTGCGGCGGGCGTGCCCACAGTGGACCATCCAGGTGTACACCCCCCCGCGGGCGTGGTACTTTTCCACATGGGCGGTGCTCGCCGTCATGTGGCACCTGGCGCCAGAGGACGCCCCCACAGGGACCGCGGAGGACATCGCCCGGGACCTCCACACCTGGCCGGCCGACAAGGAATACCCCTGGCGCAGGCCCCGGGGCGGCCTCCCGGTGGCACCAGCGGCAGAGGGGCTCAGCCTCACGGCAACCCTCCAACGGCACCCCAACAAGCAGGCACGCCACTTCCTGCAGACGGGCACGGTCCCAGCCACCCCGCCAGACTCCGAGTGGCGATGGGACACAGGGGTGGCGCAGCCGCTGCCGGACCCCTGGACCCTCCCGTTGTGGTACTTGCCCATGGGCACCTTGGCCCACGCCACCCAGGCCGTCAAGGGGGCTTTCCCGCAGCCGCTCCTCCCCGGCGTGGCCCTGCTCCGCAGCCTGCAGGCGGGGGCCGCCTGGGTACGGTGGAAGGAAGAGAAGGGGCGCTGGAGCCCCTATTTCCCCATGGTCCAAGGCCAGGCGCTGATCCACGCCGAGGGCATGGGGACCGTGGAATGGGGTGCGATCGTGCCTGGCAGGGCGTGCAGGTGGATCACGGCGGCCGCCCCACAGCCCATGCGATCGCCGCCGGCGTGCCACCGCCTCCTACGGATGGTCCCCTCTTTGGCCCCCCAGCACGCCTTTACAAGGGACGTGTGGACGGCCGTACTGAGCCACACCAGGGAGTGGCTAACGAACCCGGGTGCGCGGTACCCGCCGGGACCGGTGCTCGAACAGCTCACAGCCCCCACACCCGGGGTCCTCCACGCCCTACACAGGGCGTCGGCCCTCACGAAGCAGCTCAACGACGAAGTGCTGGACCTGGCGCTGGAGCCGCTGCGGGTGCTCTACCCGCAAGCCCACATCCCACCCGCGGGCACGTCCAACCGCCTAGGCCGCCTGGGGTTGCAGCGCCGCGTCGAGGCCGCGCACCCAGGAGGCGTGGTGGAACAGTGGCTAACACTCCGCAACCCGTCCACCGCGGAGGGCCACTGGTACCTGCACCAACTCCTCTTCCAACCACGGGCAGCCCCGGAACACCGCCGGCAAAACCCGTACCACACGCACCCGGAGCGCCGAGGCGCGCAAAACTACCCGCAGCCAGTCCCGCCCGCCCTCCCGCAGGGGCAGGGCCCGGAGGCGCTACAGCGGGGCCCCCCGCTCGACACCACCACCACGGTACAGCAAAGGGGAAGCGACGACGCGAGTGATGCCGAACCGGACGTCACGAACTGCGGAGCGGTGGCCTGGATGGCAGCCTGCAGGCACCTCGCCCGAGATACCACGGGGCTCCGGCAGTACAGACCCACGGACCGCACGGCGCTGGCGTCCGCGGTCGCGGCCGTCACCATGGGTCCCGTGGCAGCGTGGCCGGCGCAACTGCTGCCCCACGTTCCCTGCCGCGACACGCGGCCCCGACGGCCGGCCGCGACGCACGAGCCGACGGCACCCCTCACGGCGGAGCAACTGTACGTCGTCGCGGCGGCGTTGCTAGCAGACGGCGGGGAGAGCTTCGTCCACCACCACGGCCAGGCGCAAATTGCGGGATGCATACAAGGGCCTCAGCGCGATGCACCAGACCCGTGGCATGCCACACTCCGCAGGCGCACCCGCGTCTGGGGTGCGGGCGATGGCACACCCCCGCCCGGGCCTAAGCAGGGGGAGGCACTGGTACTGCAGACAGTGAAACCAGACCGGGTGGTCAGGAGCAGAGGTCGCAGTGGCATGGGCAGCAACATTGCTTGGCATAGAAGACATAACGATAGTGTTGACTGAATAGTATCCTGCAAACAGATATGGTACACATAGCCAATGAAATACCTGATATGCACATATGAGAAATCCACCCTATCATCCACTAATTCATATATCTACTAAACATCCATGATTGCCTTATCTATCCCACATCCTATGTTCCTAACAAGGAAATGGAATATGATATACCCTATCCCACATATATCCCATATATAGGGCCAAATAATGCTCCCTTAGGGGTAAAATGCCAGGGTAGGGTTGTGACCTGCTTCACCCCCCCACTTAAAACGACTGCCACGGGCAGGAAGTACATGCCCAAGAGGAACGTAGCAGTCACAAACACCAGCAAATCACAGGCTACCAGATCGCCTCCCAGCGGGAATCGAACCTTCGCAGGCAGTCTCGGAGCCGGCCGCACAGCCGCTGAAGTAGCTCCGATCGGTGGGATCGAACCACCGCCGATATCCACAAATTGACAAACGGGATCCCGCAGGTCCCGCAATAAGTAGTAGGCGAAATCGCGAGCTGTTGCGCGTAAAGTCTGGTCCCTGCGTGTCGCATGAGGCATGTGGGGTCCAGCAGGTAAGGGCAGGTAGTTTTTCAAAGAATTAAAACTAAAGGCAAAGTGAAATCACACTTTTAAACAAAACTGAAGGTAATGGCACATGCGAAGCGGCGCGACGCGACAGTGCCAAATTTTTACTTTTGACAAAGAAAAGCCAGCGGCAGGGACAGGAGACACTGACAGCAACTTAGGACTGTGCCTGCAGCAGGGAGCACGTGGGGAAACAAAAGTAGAGGTCAGGGATGCATGACTGACTTGTGCTCGCCACTGTCTTGTGCATGCTTAGGCCACTTAACAAACACGGCCACGATGGCCCACCGTGCGCGCGGTAGCTCACTAATTAGAGGAAAGAGGTCACGATGGCCTCAGGGTAAATGATCGACGATCACTTAGGCACAAACCAAAACACGGGTACGATGCCCACACCTTGCACCCACGTGCTTTAGATCGTTTATGAGGGCTTGATGTGCTTGATGTTCTTGATGTGCTTGCCCGTAACGCTTGTAGTAATGAGTGAGCTCTTGCTTGTAAGATGTAAACTTGCTTGCTCACTTGCTTGTAAACGTCCAGACAAGGCCTATCCAAAGGCCCACTTGTCAAACTGACCCGACACACAACAAAAATGAAACGAAGGCCGGTGCGCCTTGTGTGTGGATTGCCGGAAACCAGCCACGGCTGTGGCTAAATGCTACGGGCACGGCTCAGCCAAGGGCCGTGTCCGTGTGGATGCTTAATTTAGCATGTGTGTCACACGTGATGCACCACGTAGAGGGTAAAGGAGGAGGTATGGAGATGGGATGAGGGTGTGAGTAGACACACTTAAATAGACAAACCTCATAACCATGTAATAATAACCTGACCTCACTGCTAACCCCTCACCTAGGAGCCATACTACGTATATATATCACATATACACATAATAGAGCGATGCACACCGACAAACACAAGACACACTTGTGCGCGCACACCCATTGGCAGGGCCCGGGGGCACACACTCGCCCGGAGGGCATCACAGAGTGTGGGTCTCGCGGTGGCGGCCTTGGGGCACGTGATGGGGGCACTCCACACATACGGCACGTGCAAGAGTCTCCACAAACTACTCACGTACACACAACAAACAGTAAGCATATCCACAATAGAACACGTGTATAGATACGCCACCTTGTTGCTTGGTGTTCGTGTGTGTCTTGGGGGCGTGCGTATAAACACTTAGGTTAGCTTGCGTGTTACCTTTGTCGGTGGGTGTGCAACCGGCGGGCCGTAGCGCAGGGGGTCACCTCCAGGTCGCAAATTGGGGAGGTCGCCCGTACGGTCCCGCTGGTGAATCAGCCCACCCTACTCCCCGGGGGCACGATTGACACGCCCCGAAGGAGTTTTACTCCCCCAACCCCTCTACACCGTGTATGACGGATTCATGTTTACACCTCCGTGTGTAAACTTGGGCCGGTGTACACGGCTACAAAACCCCAAAGGTAGGTGTCAACCTAGGTCTTGCTTGTTCGGGGGGCGGGTGATAACCAACGTAATAGGCAACCATATAATCCCGTAACTAAATTAATGGCATGCGCACACACACGCTACCATTGGCCACGGGCACACCCGGTTTTGGTGTGTCTCGGACAGAGAGACTCGTGTGTGTTGTGGAAATCCAAGTCCACGCACGGGTCTCTATAAAGAAAAACGCCACGCCCATATCCCAACCCATTTGGTTGGGTGTTGGGATAGAGGACCCCTCGGGTGTTGTGGAAATCCAAGTCCACTCGTGGGGAACTCTGGAGAAAACATTAATATACATATTCTCTCATAAACAGATGCATGTGCACACTCGCCCTTGTCATCATATTGTTTGTTCCCTCTCGTTGCAGGCAGGATTTCCCCCGCGAAATTCATCAAGGACATGAAGAGCACACCCAGCCAGCATGCGGCCCCATGCAATGGCAATGGAGGGTACCCACTCCCAACCCGGGCACGCATAGCGACCGGGGACGAATACCCAGGCGGCGGAGACGGCCCAAATCCGCAACGCCACTCTCTGCCTTTGAAGACCCCACCCACTCATAGAGTGACGGGGCAAAGGCACCCATTGCAATTCATATTAGAATACTTGTATTGTAGAGGACGACCCCTCCCTCTAGGCTTAAGTCCTCGCCGTATGTAGTGGCAATTTTGCACGCCACGAAATTTTGTCCACGTAATGTGAGCCACACGAGTACTTCGTACCTTGTATACCTACCCTCGTGTGGACAAGGGCAAATCGGTGGAAAACCATCACGCCCAACACAAAAAGGGAAAATGGGTTGTACCCGCCAACCCAACGAAGTTTTCAAGCCTTCGCCATTTTGAGCAAATGATTTAGCTCGTTGGCTTGGGTCACGGGTCAGGGACGGTCGTGGGGTCGTGGTTTCGGTACGGGGCGGCACTCCGAAACCTTGCAAACACCACCATGCGCACAACCCGGCAGAGTCTTCGGGAAGTGCTTGCCACGTTGTTAGCACCCTTGACAGGGGGCGTCATCGTGGGCAGGACTGACGGCAGTAGTCCTGGTGGTGGTAGGAGTGCTCCAGTAAGACCCAAGGATAGGGGTTTGAATGGCATTAAGACCCCCGAAAGAACACGTCCCACTTCCGCCCCAGGCTATATGCCACGCCACCCCACCCCAAGGACTCTCAAGCCTTTAGCGGTGAGAGAGGTAGACGGTGGGGTAAACCTGCGGTACCCACCGCCCTGCTCCGGTGGGGATTTTTGTAACCGAGGAGCGCGCCGTGCATGCACATCTTCTTTCCTGTCTCCCACCGCTTCTCGCTCTCTCCTCCCTTCCCCAAACAATAATATATCCATATCGGTTAGGGTTTTCTTTTCGTGGCACGCTCATGAGAGCGGTCCACCAAGGTGGGCAAGGATGTCAACGGTTTGGGTGAGATTCTGTTTCTGCAAGTAATCTCTCCAAACTTTGTTGTAGGATGGTAAGAAGGTTTCAACGGGTTCCTCGGTATCCCAATCTTTGGTATAACCCTCCCACCGCACCTTGAAGAGAAGTCTCTTGCGGTAAGTACGGTGACTTAATATTTTCTTGACATTATAGGTGTCCTCCTCAAACTGGGAGGGCACCCTAGCAACCTCCTCCGTGTAATTTAAAGGCACGGGGGAGCGAGGGGAGTTGACCGTTTTCATTAAACAATCAACGTGGACGTCAACTAACCTCCGTTGGTCCACTTGAATAACATAGAGGTCGTGCGCCTTCTTGGCCACAACCTCATAGGGCCCATCCCAATAGGGACAAGTCTTATCGCCAAGATTTTTGCGTTGGCGACGGACCCATACGCGGTCCCCTTTTGAGAAATTGGGGGACATCCTCCTACTCTTATTATACTTACGAGCCATTGTCTCTTGCACTTGAATCATAGCCCTCCGTGCAAGAGCAATAAGCTCCTCACGCCGTTGGAAGTAGTGAGCGGCGTCTTGGGCCACCCCCTTAGGCTCAGCAAGAGGAGGCCCCTTAGTACGGTTGTGTTTACCAAACACAATCTCGTTAGGTGTATAACCTGAAGGACCTGTAGTCTCATGCCACGCTCGTACAACGGCGGGCAAAACCTCTACCCAATTAGTTTTCTTCTTCTTCAAGGTAATGGCTTTAGCAACGGCACGCCTTAGCTGCTTGCCAGTGTTTTCGGCCTTGCCATTACCTTGGTGCCTACCCGCGAGACACATAGTCGAGCGGGCACCAATCTTAGAACAAAGGGTTTGGAAATATTGGCTCACAAATTGTGGCCCACGGTCGGAGCATATTTCACGAGGGGCTCCGAACCTATCCACCCAGCGCTCCATTACCAAATGGGCCGCTCTTCTCCCCGTTAGCCCTTCATCCTTGTCTCCATGACGGGGTTTAGGAATAGGGATCGCGATGAGGTAGCCGGAAAGCCGGCATACACATAGGAGCATTCGGTCATACACCTCTCCATCGTGGGAGGTGGAAGGGTAGTGAAACACATCAAGCGCTATGGAGTCCATGGGCTCCATAGGTATAGGCATAGGGGTCATGTACCCTTGCTTGCGCTTGGTGTCATGCGTGTGAATGGCACATGAGGGACACGTTTGACATTGCAGTTCCACTGCTTTGTACAACCCCTCACCTTCCACGCCATGGTTAATTTCCTTCCAGTGTTTTTCCACACTGGAGGTAGTTAAGTGAAATGCATCATGGTATTCGGCTACCAAACGATGCACTAGCGGCGTAGGAACACACCACCGTCCATTACGGACGAGCTTGTTATCCACCAACCTCACTCCATCTTGGAAGCTCCCATTCAAAGCATCTTGCCACATTTGTTTGTAGCGTTGACAATTTGGGTAGTGTTTAGCCCAATTTATCTCAAAAACATTGGGAGCATCCTCCCCATGTATAGGAGTTGCTTTCTTGTGGGACTTCCAAGATTTTTTTATCTTGACAATTCGCTCCAGTCTCCGAAGCTTTCTCTTTTGCTTCGTCCCCCCCCCCACTGGAGGCGAAGCCAGAGGGGGTGGATCACACGCGGGTGCCCCTTGAGCCCGAGGCGCCGCTCTAGACCTAGTAACAACGGGCGCCACAACCGCCCGAAATACAAGGGGGCGGGCGAGAAGTTCCTCCTTCTCGGCCGCCATCATGTCCCGCACATCCCCGGCCGCTTGGGCCGTCCCATGTATGGACACATCACCCAACGCCGGGTTAGCAGGGTAAGCCCAACGGGACAAGAAATCACCCACGGGGTTCACTGGCCCCGGAGTGTAAACCACATGGAGGTCGAATTTAGAGAACAATTCATGCCAACGTGCTTGGCGTGGAGAGGGACCCCCCACGGTTTTGAGGTCCTCCGTAGCCCAATTTTCAAGGCTACGGTGGTCCGTACGGACCTCCACGCGCTTGTTCCCCACCCAACCATGCCATTTTAAGAGCGCCGCCACTATGGCGTAGCATTCTTTCTCCCGAGGGCTCCAATTCAATTGGCTGCCTGACAATTTGCGGGAGAAAAAGGCAAGGGGGCGTAGGGCACCATCGGGACCTTCCTGTTGTAGGGCCGCCCCCACCGCCCAATTACTAGCGTCCGGGGTGAGGACAAAGTCCTTATCCCAATCGGCTAGTTGGAGGGGAACAATATCCGTAATAGCACGCTTGAGCTTCAGAAAGGCCTCGTTAGCCGAAGCATTCCATGTTAGGCCTATCTTTTTGCCATTCTTATGCTTAGGCAAATCCTTCAACATATTAATCAAAGGGGTAGCTATGGAGGCGTAGTGTTGGACATAGCCCGAATAATAGTTGGCGAGCCCCAAGAACCCCCGGAGCTCCCGAACATTATCCGGTTTGTCCCAACGCTCAAGCGCCAACATTTTCCCTGGCGCCGGCCGACGTGTGCCATTTTCCAACACATGGCCACAAAACTCAACCGAACGAACAAAGAAATCGGTTTTGCTAACCGAAGCAACCAACTCCTCTTTTCGTAGCCTATCCAACACGGCACGCACGTCGCGGTCGTGGTTAGCCAATAGCTCCTCCTCCGTCGCACCGGAGGAACCAATAATAATATCATCAATATATACGTCCGCACAATCCAAACCCTGCAAAACATGGTCCATGACCCGTTGAAAAATAGCGGGCCCATTCTTGATACCCATAGGCATAACACGCCATTGGTATCGCTTACCCGCCAAATTCATGGCGGTCTTAGCCCGGGATTCAGGGTGAAGGGGAATTTGATGAAACCCTTTACTCAAGTCCACAATAGTGAAAATCTTGTGTTTGGATTGATTTTCCAACATGTTTTCTATGAGGGGGAGGGGGTGTGCGTCGGGCAAGGTAGCCTCATTAAGTTGGCGGTAGTCCACCACGAGGCGCCATTTTCCCTTCTCTTTCTTGGGCACAACGAAACCGTTGGACGCCCATTCGGAGGCAGGGCACGGCTCAATCCAGCCACGAGCCAAAAAGTCCTCCACTATTTCTTGCTCCGCCGCGGCACGCTCCCCCACCAACCGTATAGGTTTTACGGACTTGGGTTTGGCGTTCGGGTATAGGTCAAGTTTAGCAAAACCCAACCGCTCCGTACCACGGACCTTAGGGTGTTCCTGGTCCGGACGGAGACGAACCTCCCCACTAAAAACATCCCGCTCGTAGTCCGCGAGGATGCGTCTCCTCATGAGCTCCACCTCCGGAGACACAATAGGCTCTTGGGTGGTGACAACGCCACCCACACGAGAAGCCGCCAACAATCGTGTGGCGCCTTTACGTTTTCGGTAACGCTTAACGGTAGTGGCCCTCCCACCCAATAACTCTCGTTCAATTTTCGCAATGCGTGAACGCACGCATTCTTGTGCCTCCAAATCTTCGGGGGTAGGATCAAGAGTAACGGGTGCGAGGAGTTTTTTATGGGTCGCCTGATACGTGAGGGTGCGCACCGAAGCCAAATGGTTAGGCACCCTTTCATCCTCCGACTCTTCCTCCGAGGTCATGCCCGGCTCGCCATCCGTGTTGGGGTTAGAGACGGCCGGTGCCAAAACGGAGGCCACATGACATTTAGTGGCCGCCAAATTTTCCTCCGCAATACCACCGTCCACGTATAGCGCCACCGTGGACCAACCCCGTTGAGGAAGGGGCGTGAGGTGGTCATTCTGATAGAGACAGGCTTTAGTCTCTGGCCCAGGAAGGTGGTACCCTTGTAAAGTAATTTCCATAAGGGGTTTCCACCACTCCCTATGTGTCCACTTCGGCCCTACGACGATGGCTCGTAGTTTTTCTTGCCGAATTTTCCGAACACAATCGGAAAACCGATGATAGGGAGGGCACATCCAATACAATTTAGAGGGGTCCGCGGGAGTGGAAAAGAAATCTTCAAGCGGCGAAACCCAACGGGTAGCCTGGGCCATACCCGGGACCCTATTGAAGGCGTCCACGTCGGGGTTTTTGCCAAATTGTTTCTTGACACGTGCGGCCCAATATGGCGTGAGGCCATAGTCAGACTGGGTCCACATGGACCCATCACGCCGCGTAGGTAGAACATCACGGGCAAGAGCTTCGGGAGCAAATTCAACGAGCTCCAAAGCACAAGCCCGGTCCTGTACGGGGGCCACGGAGGAAGCGGTCAAGGCATAGGATATGTGTTTCTCGGCCTCAACACGGTTAGGCGGTTCGCCACCAGGGGGCGTAACCACAATGGCCGGGGCAGGGTGCGTAGGAGCGACCGCCCCAATGACTGGAACAGTTAGGCCCCACACGGACTGACGTGACACCTTACCATGAATGGGTTTCACCAAAAATGGTTTGCCGGTTCGTGGAGCCTCACGGAAGTCCTCAATCCAAAAACGGGAGTGCACTGGATGGTGAGAGTACAAACAATTGAAACGGGCAAAATGGCTCACACAATGTTCGTAACCCCATGGGTGCCCCAAAACCATATCCCAAGGTAAATTCGGGACAAGGTACGGGGACACGCCATACTGGGCAACACGAGGAAGTGAAACACTACCATCCACAACCCCCGTAAATTGAATTTTGACGTCTATTTGCTCGTCCCCCCCTGGCAAAGGCGTCTCATTATCTGCTTGGAGTAGGCGCCTCCGTTGGGGGGATTCATATTTTTCGGAGAGTTGGTCTCCAAAAACATTGGGGTTGGCCAAAGCGACCGCTTGGCACCCAAAATCCACCAAAACACGGAGGGCCTTGCGTTCTCCATTGGGCAAAACAACCTGAACGGAAAGTTCGGTTTGAATCTCACTAGTCACTATATGCCCCTTCATGACTCTCGATGGAACGAGAGCCACGGTAGTGTCACAGGGGTGCCCGAGGTTTTCTTCTTTCGAAGGGGGCGCCTCTGGGCACCTCTACCAACGTCCGCGCCCGTTCGGCGCTCCCTTGCCTCCTTTATCGCCCTTGCCGCCGCCACCCTTATAACCACCACCACCCTTATCACCACCGCCACCCTTATCGCCACCCTTAGGCTTACCACCTTTAGACTTACCCGCAATGTTCCAATGAGTGTCATTGCACGGAGAATTAGGCTTACACGTCCAAAGGGTGGTATTGGTGGCACCCCAATCAATCCAAGACATGTCCATATCCGTTTGTTTACGTGTTTTCCAATGTTTGGAACACGGAACCCAAAAGGTAGGTGGCGGTTTAGCCCCGGGGTCGACGGGTTTCTTCGCCGGAGGTTTAGAGTGACCCACGGCGTTGACGGAGGTGTCAGCGGGTTCGGAGGTGTCAGGGTCCGCCGTAGCCTCCGCATTAACCGCATGCACCGCGGTTTTATTGTGAGAAGGGCGATGAGTGTACGTCACCGTCGTCTTGTCTCCTTTATTGAGGCGTTCGAGAGCTTCCCTCTCTGACACGCTTTTATGGGCAAGGGCGTAGATTTCCGCAGGCTTCAAACGAGGCCTACGTTGCTCCACTTTCATAGTGTAGCCGCGTGTGTGAGGTGTGTTGTTGAGTTTCAAGATCCACTCCTGGAGAGCCGGGTCTTTGCAGTCAACTATCACCCCCGGCCCCGAATAGGAAACAATCTCAGGAATCGTAGTGCAAGCTTGAGCGCTATATTTCCTGAGTTCTTTTTCGAATGGGGCGCGACCCGGCGAAGGGTCAAGGCCACTAAAATCCACCACATAGCTGTCTGGGCTATTCTTAGCCTCTTGCTTGACGACCTTCTCCTTGATCCACGGGAGCTTGCTTAGGAGCTGCTCCCGGATCACGTGGGGACGAGTCTCATTGCTCAGAGGCAACAAACGTTGCCAACGAGCATAGAAATCTTCAAGGTCGATGAGGGTTATTTGCCCTCTAACCACCCTGGGGGTGAGGGCTCGCCACCTTTCATCAGCCCTTGAGGGGTCATACTCGTGGAAACGTTGTTCCAAAAAGTCCCACAACTCTTTGAGGGTGGGGGCCGTGCGTGTGTGGTGGGTGGCCTCGGCAACCCGGGCGTTGATGATCGCCTTTAGCCATGGGGGCAAGGTACTCAAAATCATTTTTGCCTCGTTGGCCTTTCGGTACATGGTATCACACCCCCCCAACCATTGTTGAAGCTTCTCCACCCACTCGTCGTAGCACTCTAGCTGCCCATTAAATTGCGGTTTAGGCATATCACTATCCTCCACCGCTTTGGTGTAACTATTTTGCACCATAGGCATTTGGTACGGGTGGTAAGCAGGGGGAGCCATGGTTGGGGGTGCACCTCCACTTGCACTTGGTGCAACTTTCACTGGAGAGACTGTACACGTATCCGTAGGATGAGAGGGCGTGTACGAAGGTTTCCCAGGGGAAGTGAAAACATTTTTCGTGAGGGGATTAATGTTCCCCAACGAAGAGGTGTTCTCCTCTTCATTGGCCCACGGGGCCGTAGGCTCCGTGGGGTGTTCTTCGCCCTTAGGCGTCGCCCTCCACTCGGGAACAGCACGTTCCTTCTGCTTTTCGGCGATTCCCCTCCACGATGTAGGTTCTTGGGGGTGGGGGTGTTCGTGGTGTTCTTCCCCCCCCCTCGGCCACCCCGAATCCGGACAAGCGTTCGGATGGTAGATGCAATCGTGGGATGGGTGGACGGAGAAAGGAAGGACACACCCACCACCGGATGAACCGGATGGCGCGCCCATGGGCGCCGTAGGCGCCGCCGGTGTAGGATCAGGAACGGGCGGAGGCGCCGATGGCGGGGGTGGGACCACTGTAACGGGTTCCGCAGGCGTGGAGTACCAGTGGTCCCACGCATCGATCCTAGATGCAACGGCGGCGTAACGTGTAGCGAGCGACTCCACTGCGCTAAAGCACTTAGCCGTGTTGCCGTTGGACATCTTAAGATGATCTGCCACGCTAGCCTCCACCACCTTAGAATCCCGTTGGTATGCCTGAACCACCGCGTCAAACTTAGCCAATGTAGACAAGATTTGGGTCATCCGGTCCCCGTAGGACTGACTGATGCCCACGGTAGAGGCTACTGCCTGAGAAAGTTCCTGATGGGATCGCTGCAACTCCAGATTCTGATTTCGCAGGTCCCTCACCTGTGCCATCAGAGATTGGATGCACGTTTCGTAGTGCACCACACACCGGGGACAGTCACAGGTGTGCTGTAGGTCGTCCTCCCCCCGTGTAGGAGTGGGGCCCCCAGAATGTCGAAAAGATGGACCCCCCCCTCCACGAGGAGGAGATGACCCACCACCGCCCCCCCCAGCAGCCCCCCCTGCCACGGAGGGACCAGAGGGCCCCCCCGCAGGGCGAGACGGGGGTGTGGGGCGCGCAGCAACAGGCGCTGGCGCCCCCCCACTAGAGGGATGTCCCCCCCCCGAACCCCCACCATTAGATGGCCGAACCAGGTGCGGGATTCCCTGCACGTGCTCGATGTAAGCCACCTGGCGGTGGCGGGGTGACGGCGGAGGGGGAACATGACCAACAGTATTCGGTCGCGGCGGTGGGGGTGGGGAATCGTCCACCACAATATACTGTGGTGACTCATGAACCACCATAGGTGATCGAGTTCTCGGATGGGAAGCAAAAACAGGCTCCGATCCCGTTGCAACCTCTGGATCCCCCCCCCAATTGGGCAGTTGGGGGTCCTCCGTAGGAGATGTATTTGTGGGGGGAGAGACCAAATTTATTGGGAGGGTTGCTGAACCTCCCTCCACCTGATTCCCTCCCCCCCAGCACAGATTGTTGACCTTCGGCATTGCCGGAGAATCATCCACCAGGGATGGACGATCTTTCGTGCCACTCATAGGCACTGGAGATGTAATACCGGCCCGGTCCCCCGTAGGCTCCGGAGATTCCACGACAAGACACGGGCGGTGTTTGACGCCGCTCATAGGCACCGGGGACCCTTCCACAGCAATGAACTGAGGGGCCGGAGAGTCCTCCACCGTGATGTAGTGGGGGGCCGGGGATTCTTCCACCAGCATGGGGCGATCCCTGGTCCCTGACATAGGTTCAAGAGGTGCAGGCGACGAGGCAACGGAAATAGGGGAATGATGGAGTTCATGACGTTCCAACACTCCAATCTCCTCCTCCTCATCGTCGTTCCACTGCTCCACCGCCAGGGGGAACCACTGGTCACACTCATCCTCCTCGATTTGCGTGGGGGATTCCTCGATGATCGTAGGATTTAGCCTGGATCCGCTCGGGGGATTGGGATACGCTCCCAAGGCAGGAGATTCCTCCACCAGGGAGGGAAACCGCCGCGATCCACTCATTGGAGTGGGCGACGATTCCACCACAGTGGGGTTCTGCCTAGTCCCCGACAGGGCTTGCTGGATCAGGGCCACGGCCTCTCGAGCCGGACCCAGATGGCCATGGGGATCAGGCGTGAGCGCGAGGACTCGACGGTTTTCAGCGTCGAGTTGGTCAACAATGGGGCTGATGGGCCCTGCCGCAAACAGGTTTTTTCTGACCTGAGGCTCTGGCAACCCCCCTAGCGACGGAGGAGTGCCAGAGTCGACCACGATAGGCCCCATTGGCGAAGCCATCGTACCCCAGTCGGCAGCGCGTGAGGGCGCAGCGTTCGTACGCTCGATCACCCCAGTAGACAGGTCGATTACTGCCCGATTCTCGGCGCTAGTAACGGTTCCCGAGCCCATAATAGGCGATTGTGGTCCTCTTATCGCTCCCTGAGGGTGGCCGTCTATTTCCCCCCCAACCATCCCAGGTACACCAGCTGGATTTCGAGGATGGGGGGCCCCGATGGGAACATTCGGGGATTTCGGAAACTTAGAATTTGTAGCCACTTGGGGCTTGGCCCGTTTTTGCGGCCCCTGCCCGGTCGATGGGGTCAGGGCCGAGGAGGTCCTGAGAGTGGGGACCTGGACACCCTCAGCTATCCCTCCCGGGGAAGAGATTTTAACTTGAATTTGGTCCACGAAATCTTGGACCGATCGCTTTCCGCGATGCCAAGCGCCCAACAGAGACGAAAAATTTTCGCCTCTGCTACCATGAAACCAGACCGGGTGGTCAGGAGCAGAGGTCGCAGTGGCATGGGCAGCAACATTGCTTGGCATAGAAGACATAACGATAGTGTTGACTGAATAGTATCCTGCAAACAGATATGGTACACATAGCCAATGAAATACCTGATATGCACATATGAGAAATCCACCCTATCATCCACTAATTCATATATCTACTAAACATCCATGATTGCCTTATCTATCCCACATCCTATGTTCCTAACAAGGAAATGGAATATGATATACCCTATCCCACATATATCCCATATATAGGGCCAAATAATGCTCCCTTAGGGGTAAAATGCCAGGGTAGGGTTGTGACCTGCTTCAACGGCAGGCTACCAAGCCATCATACACGGCCACGCCGGAGGGTACCGGTCGCACGTCCTGGCCGGAGGCCGATGGACGGTCTGGCACAGCACCGCCAGGCAAGGGGCTTTCCCGCCCCTGTCCCACGTCGACTGGCGACAGGGGCCCACCCAGGCCTACTATATGTCGGCGGACCCCTGGCCGCTGGCGGTCCTGCTACACACTGTCAGCGCCCCCAACAAGAGGCAGGAACCGGGGTGGGTCAACCCCCCCACACTGGTGTGGAGCCCCGACCAGGAGGAGCATCTACAGGCCGCGTGGCAGGGAGACGCCATCAGGGCCACGGACGTCCCGGACCTCCACGCGGGGCCAATCACGCACGCCCGCCCAGCGGCTACCCTGGCGGTGGCCCAACGGGGACAGCAGAACCCACAGTGGGTGGTATGCATGTTCAGCCCGGCGGACGCGCACATCGTCGTCTGCGACCCCGAACGCCTGCCGGGGCCCGAAGCCGTGATCCGCGTGGCAGACTGCACCCGCATGATCATCAAGGCGCTGCGGGAGGGCGAACACCACGCCCTCCTGCTCCAGGTCAGGCTGAAGGACAACGCCCGGGCGGCGAGGCCGGGAGTGTGGCCGGCAGCGGCGCACCCCGCCGACCTGGAGCTCCAGCTGGCGGTCCCGACCGCGGTGTACCACTGGCTACAGGCCTTCCACGACCTTCGATGGAGGGGCAAACCCGACCGCCAAATCGTCTCCACCCACTGGCAAACGTGGCTGCAAGCAGACGCGCAGCGCGATGCCATCCGAGGCCTCGGGCCCGCGCCCGCGACGCGGGCCCTCGATGCGGCGGCCCCGGGCCGCACGCTGGCACCACACACGGTGCCGCTGGCCAACCTGCCCTTCGAACCAGCGGCGGAGGGCGCCATTCGGAAGTCGGTGCCGCTTCCCCCGGCGCGAGGGGCCACGGAGCCGACGAAATGCCCCCTGTGTGCGGACAAGTACTACACCAGCGGGGCAATGCTGGAACACCTGGCGTGGCACGCGGTGCACGCTGCGGCCCCGGCGGACGACAAGGAGGCGGCCGCCAACATTGTGCAGGGGAGAGCACGGAGATCCCCGTGGCACGCCCCGTACACCCGGCGCCCCCCGCCCCAGGCAGCCGACCACGCAGATGAAGGTGAGGAGGCACCCAGAGCGGCCCCGGGGGCTGGCGGTGCGGCCCCACCAGGGTCCATGTCCCTCCCCGCGGGGCTGGCCGCCCTGGCCCCCCTGGCTCCCCCGGTCCCCCGGGCCCCCCTGTGGGCCCCGCTGGGAACGGGCTCAGCGGATGCGGCGCACCCAGATGCCCTGGCGGCGCCGGCGAACCCGGCGGCGATGCCGATGCGGGATAGCTGACTCCAGGAGGACAAGACGGGCGACGCCCTGTGTCTCCTCTCGTGGAACCTGCGCAACGGCCTCGTGCCGCCAGACCGGTCCCTGCGGGACACACTCCGGCGGCGCCGGGGGCCGGCGGCCTGCACCGACAAGGAGCACCTCATCACCGGCATGCTGCCCCAGGAGGGGGGCTTTGCCATCATGCTCCAGGAAACGGGGATCGCCACCAGGGCGCAGGAGATGCACGTGGCCGCGGCGCTCCGGGACAAGGGGTACACCGCCTTCTTCAGCAGCCGGCTGGCGGAGACGGGAGCCACCTCCACCTCGAGAGGGGGGGGCCTCCTCACCGCGGTCAGCAGCAAGTACGTGGCGGAGCACGAGGTGCTCAGCTTCACGGAAACTGTCCCCGGGAAGGCCGCGGCCCTGGAGATCCGCACGGACGGGGGAGGCCTCACCCTCATCAACGTCCACGGGCCGCAAGCAGGCTGCTCCCCGTGGGCGGGACGGGCGGCGTTCTGGGCCGACATATAAATGTATGCCACGGCACGCAGCCTCGGCGGGAGGCACCCGGTGGTCATCGCCGGCGACACCAACATCTACATGGATGTCCCCGCCAACCCGGCCACGGAGCATTTCCGAGCGGGCTGGGAGGCCTGCGGCTTCCGAAGGGCCGCGGCAGGCGGCGAGGAGGACATGACCCCCACGCTCCACCCGTCCCAGCACAAGGTGGACACCTTCCTGGTCAACGAGCCCCTCCTGCCGTGGTCCCTGCGGGAAAGCGTCTGGGCTCGCGGCATGGCACACCCCCGGGTGGTCGGCTCGGACCACCTCCCGGTCCGCCTGGCCCTGCCGGGTCTCCTCAGCGCAGCGGGGCGCGCGGCGATGCCCACCCCCTACAGCCACACGGAGGGCCGCCTCCTCCCGTACGACGCCGAGGCCGCGCCCGTCCAACACTGCCTGTGGGCGGCGGTCACCGCCGCGCAGGATGAACCCTCCCTGGCGCCCTGGCTGGGTCCCGCAGAGCAGCACGACTACGGGTCCATGCCCGCGGCCGCGGTGGACAAGGTGTTCGAACACCTCCTCGCGACGCATGACGCCCTGGCGCGCGTGGTGGGACGCCGGCAGCCGTCTCCGGCGGGAACGGACCCGGCGGAGGGGGACCTCCCGGAGAGCGGAAAGCAGCTCCAGGCAGCGGTCCTCCGCTATGACACCCTGGCAGCGCGCGCCCCGGCAGCGTACCAGGCGGACGCGGCCAGGCATGGCATCCGGTCCGAGGCGGCGCTCCGGCTCACGGAGGAGCTGCAGGGTGTGTCGCCCGGGTTCCGCCCGACCACGCAGGGCCAGCTACAGGAGGAGCTGGAGAGGCAAGCAGCCGCCCTCGAGGAGGACATTCGCCAGCTCCGCGCCCTCCTGGCGGCAGACCGCAAGCGCGCCATCAAGGACTTCTGGCGCCGCCACGCCCCCGACATCGCCCAGCGGTGGAAAGCCGTGCGGGGAGCCATAGAGGTAGAGGCCCCAGGCCCGTCAGGCCTCTGGAACGTGCGGGTTCCCAACACCCAAACGCTCCTCACGGAGGCCCACGACGTGATGTTCGCAGTTCGCGCCTTCTGGCGAGAACTGTATGACAAACGCCCGGTGGACCTCCCGGGTTTCCAGGCGGTCCTCGGCTGCCACGTCCCCCGGGTCCCTGAGGGGGCCTGGACACAGGTCCAGCAGTACTCCATGCAGGACCTAAAGTCCGCCCTGGACAAGGCCGATGGCAAGGCCCCAGGTCCTAACCACGTAGAGGCCCGTTTCATCAAGGCCCTCCCGGCACCCGTCCAGTGGCTCCTGGTCCATTCCTACCGGGCCATCCTCCGCGGCGCCCCGCCGCCGATGCACTGGAGGGACGCGCACATCTGGCTCAGCCCCAAGGTACCGGGCTCTGCCAGACTGGACGACTACAGGCCCATAGCCCTGGGCCAGCTGGACATGAAGCTGCTCACGGGCCCCCTCACCCAGCGCATCACGGAGGTGCTCACACGGCACGGGGTGGTCAGCGACTGGCAGCAGGGGGCCCTCCCTGGCTCCAACACAGGCCCCCCGCTGTTCATGGCGCAGAGGCAGCTCCAGCGGGGAAGGCCCAACTACGTCTTCTCCTCTAACGCCCGCAAGGCCTTCGACACCGCCCCACACGGCGCCCTCCACCTCATCCTGCGCCACCTCTCCGTGCCGCCGGACGTCATTGACCTCCTGCTCTTCCTCCACACGTGCGCCAGGCTGCGCATCGTCACAGCACACGGGCTAACGCAGCCCGTCTACATGCTACGCGGCGTCCGGCAGGGCAACCCCGAGAGCCCCCTGCTGTACGCGCTCCTCCTGGAGTCCCTGCTCAGGGCATAGGGGCACCGCCTGCGCCCGCCGGGAGGGGCCGAGCACGGCCTCATCCAGGCCTATATCGACGACCTGCTGGTGGTGGCCCACACGCTGCAGCACTTCGTCGAGGGCGTGGAGGCGGTGGCCGCGTACCTGGGGATGATGGGCATGGAGCTCAACCCCCGCAAGTGCGCCATGGCCACCACGGAGGGGGTCCCGGGCCTGCAGCTGCGCCTCTGCCCCCACCTGGAAAACCCGTGGTACTGGGTACCAGCGGCGGACTCCGTCCCCTACCTGGGACTCCAGCTGCAGCCGGACGGGGAGTTCTCCCTGCAGCGCAAGCACCGGCTACGCCTGGCGGCAGTGCACCACTGGTGCCTTAACACCCTCGCGCCACCGAAAGTGGTGCAGGACGTCGTCCTGGCGATCCTCGGGGGGGTGACGCAGTACGTCGCCCCTTTCATCGCCGACGACTCCGACACTGCACGCCACCTGGACCACATCACGGTCCAGGTCGCGAAGGACAGGGCGCGATACGCCTTCGACTCCTCGCGGGACAGCCTGCAGGATGACCGGACCCTGGGGCTCACACGGGTGCCCACGCGGTGCCAGCAGGCAGCGGTGGCCCTCGTGGGTACAATCGTCCACCACCGCGCAACCTCCGTGCGCGCCGAGGTCACCAAGATGTTCTGGGAGATAGCCGGCGCGCACGGAATATGTCCCGAGGTGCACTACCCCATCCCGGAGTTCGCAACTCTGGCGGGAGGCGACTGGGTCCACCGCATACCCCGGGCCCTGGCCGCCCTGGGAGTGGGGATGTACAACCCCATTGCGTGCCCCAGGGCGGCCCATGTCCAACTACAGTCCACGCCGGGCAAAATCGTCACGCTGCGCACCGCCAAGCTGCGACACCGCGACACGTGCCGCCTGACGCTGCCACACACAACGCCGTGGCATGGGCATCACGGGCCACGCCAGCCCTTTCCCGACAACGACGATCCGTGGCCGACGGCGGTGCGGGAGTGCCTCAACCAATGCGCCGATGAACACCTCCATTATTGCCGCCGTGAGCAGGAGCCCACCAGCCACCCCGGGTGGCGCGACGCCCTGGCCCACCTCTTCCACAACACCGGCACACGGGACCCCCGCCTGAGACTCGTCCACCCCACGAGGGCTAAGCAGGACGCCCACACCGGCCCACGGGTGACCCCGGACGGCCTGCACCTCCACGTCGGGGGCTACCGC
Source organism: Eutreptiella sp. 'Long Island Sound 2002' (assembly GCA_964036045.1). Classification (NCBI taxonomy): domain Eukaryota; phylum Euglenozoa; class Euglenophyceae; order Eutreptiales; family Eutreptiaceae; genus Eutreptiella; species Eutreptiella sp. 'Long Island Sound 2002'. The sequence goes on along the minus strand of OZ038398.1, from coordinate 7,903,428 downwards.
CGCCGGGACGGCCTATCCCCCGCCACGCGGGGGGCGGTGTACCACCCGCCAGCAGCCCTCATGTACATCCTCCGCGACGTACTCGCGGAAAGCGAGCATCAAGAGCCTAACGCGGACGTGGCGTGGCCAGAGCCCTTACGCCCCCGGCCCGACGCGCCGACGCCGTTGTGGTTGGTGACCACAGACGACCAATGCACCCAAGCGACGGGACAAGCGCAGCTCAGGGCCGAGTGGGTAATAGTGCAAGTGGGGGCAGGCCAGCCCGAACCCCGTGGGCTCCCCCGTGGCACCGCCCCGCTAGTGGCTACGGGGGTGCCGCACGACCCACACATGGCGGTGCACGCGCTGGAGGACCATCCGGAGGACACGGGACACCTGGTGGTGCACCAGCGCGGGGGCCCGGCGTGGCTCAAGGAACATGTGACGGCGCTACGGTCCTGGGCAAGCACGGTCGCCGGAGCGGAGATCCGGCTGCACGACCACCCGGCAATCAGCCCAGGCGACACCAGGGCGCTGAGCGTGGACCAACTGACCCCCAGCCACCCCGACGTCCGGTGGCACTCCGCCAACCTCAACGCGGGGTGGCTCAGCCCCACCGGATACTACTGGATCCCGGAGGCCTGGGGACACACCTCCTCTGACGCGTCCGGGGGCGGGCCCTGCAAACACGCCACCAGCGTCGCTCTCGCCGCCGACCTCACCCGCACGTGGGCGGTGGCCATCTCGGGCACGGTGCCCGAAGGGGAGGGGGTGGCCGCCTTCCTCCCCCTACATTACGGCGCACACAGACCATGGGTCCACACGGTGGACGCCGAAGTCATCCTCCACCTCCTGCGGCACGCCGATCGCGAGCGAACCACGGGGGTCCCCGCAGGCGCAGCGAAGGTGGTCAACCAGATGCCCCTGAGGTGGCTCCGGGACGGCTTGTGCGCGCGGGGGCAACACGCCGGGCACCCGTTCTGATACGTCCCAGCCACCTCGCACCACAGTGACGCCCTACTGCACAAGGCGGACTGGGCGGCGTCCCAGGACACCGTCTTGCAGAACACGCCCCCGGACCCTGGCCACGCCCAACTCATTGTCGCCGACCGTGACGGCCATCTCGATCTACGGCCCCCCACGATGCGGGTGCTCGGCGAGGTCGCGCAACGGGCGCAGACGGACCATGCGCTGACGCACCGGGCGACACACCTTTCGGCGCGGCCCACGCCACGGCCTACGTCCACGCCCGGGACCTCACCGCGGCGGCCACCAACCGCCGGGCGCTGCGGGCCCGAGACGGCCACACGCCGGTGCAGCGCAGGCTCCGCGTCCGGAAGGAGCGGCTCTCCGGCGTCGCCATCGTCCCACAACCGTGCCTTTTCTGCGGCGGCCCGGACGAGACCCCGGTGCACATGCACGTGGGTTGCACCCACTCACGGCTCCTCTGGCCCCACTACCGCCAGGCGGTACACGAGGCGGCCCGCCACCTCCCACCTGGGGACAAGGCCCTGTGGGTGGCCTCGTGGCGCTCCGCAGGCGCCACGTGGACGGAGGTGTTCTGCTCCGGACTGGTGCCCGAGGACGCGGAGGCGCAGCTCCGCGCCATAACCCGATACGACCCGCCGGGAGGGACCTCGGTGGACGATTTCCTCCACCACATGCTCCGGCTTGGGGACTTCGCGTGGGAGCTTCGCAACCACCGGCTGGAGCAACTCCTCCGCGAGCCCCAGAGCGCGGCGGCCCGGGCGCACCGGTGGCTCACTGCGGCGGAGGGCGACCACCCTCCCCCTCCCCCGCGCCCTGACAAGGACTTCGTAGCCTCCCTCCGTGTTGTGAATGGCACTCTGGAGTGCCCGCCCCAAGAGAGCCCCCACCCGTACCAGGACCTGCCGGGGGGGTTCTCGAGGCACCTACAACATGCCCTCTTCCCACCGTGGATCATCGGGCGCGGCTCCATGACCGCATGGTAGGCGCGCATCGTGGGGGAGGAGTGGGCGCGGGAGTGGAGCCCGTGGTGCGCCGCCACGCGCGCCCCGGGGACCCCTGCGCAACGATACGCCGCCATCCCGCTCCGGTGGTGGGGGCCGGACACCCGGCCGAGACCCACCATGATCCGCGGGGCGGGGCCTGACCACCCGTGGGATGCGGCGACGGGGGAATGGCTGCAGGCGGCCCCGGGGCCGCAAACGGGATGGACTGGGGACGTGTCCTCACTCGTCAGGACACCCGTCCCGCCCCGCATCGTCCTTCACGCCGCCAACATGCTCCGGGCTACGGAGATACGCACGTGGGGACACGCTGCGGCCACCGTCCGGTGGCACCCCCCAGAGGACGGGGCCACCCAACTCGCCGTGGCGCACTTCAAAGCTGGGGGGCCGGTATACGACGACGCCCTGTCCCGGCTGCGCGACACCCAGGGGCCCTTGCTCCTCATGCTCCCCACCGGCATTGCAGCCGCGCTGCGCCAGGAGCTGGACGGCTGTGAAGGGCTGCGAGTGGGGTGGGAGGCAGTCGCGGACGGCACCCTGCTGGCCCTCCTCCACAGAGACACCGCGAACGGGTGCCAATGGGACGCGCTGACGCCCCACCTCACCGGGCGCCACCTGTACATGGCGAGCCCCCCCCAGGGGCACCCCCGCCCGACGTGGGACGACCTCATCGCCGCCTTCCACGACCACGGGATCCTCCCCGGCGACACGTGGCAGGAGGTCCAGCGGAAGACGCTTGGCAAGGACTACCGGCGCCGCGTCCACGCCCGCCTGCTGGAGATCCGGGACCCCCTCCGACAGAGGTGGGACGACCTCTGGCTCCGCCATCTCGACCCTTGGTCGCCGCCCTCCCACCTCCCACACACCTGCCGACTCTGCGGAGAATGTGGCACGGTGTCCTCCACAGCGTCGACAGGCGCCAACAGGTGCGCGCGGTGCACCCAGGTAGCCGCGTGCCCCTGGCCCGAACCTCCCGCAGGCCCGCGCAGGCGCACAGAGGAGGAGGCCTTGCGCCGGCGCATCGAGGGGGCACACACCCCCTCGCACGAACAGGCGGGCCCCGCGGGCGCTGCTCTTCTGTGGATCCACGTGCACCTGCGGGACCCCACATCCGTTGCGCACCTGTCGCACGTGTTCGCCCCCTAACCCCCACCCGCCGCCGCCCTTTGCAGAGCCCGCAGCACCATGCCACGCCGACGGGGGGATGGGCCGGGGAACACCAGGGCCCGCCGCAGAGCGCAGGAGGCGGCCGTCCGGGGCCTGGTGGCGGAGGCGGTGGCGGAGGCACACGAAGCGCACGCTGCCGCACGGTGTGACCTGGAGGGCAGTGCGAGGGCTTTCCTCAACGAGACCGCCCTCCCGGCCGTCTGCGCCCTGAACGGAGCGGGGGCCCCTACGCTGCTCCCGGCAATGCACCGGATCGTGAACGCCATCCGGCCGGGGCTCATCAGCCCGGGGGCGGCCCTCTACGGGCACTGGATGGAGTGGCGCGAGTCCAATCGGTCGGGCCGGCCCCTGTCCATGGGGGACACCCTCCGGCTGACGGGAGCGGGGTCTGCCATGTCCCTCCGCAGTAGCGCCCCAGCCCTGCTTCACGCCCTCAGGACGCGCTACCCCGGGGACGCGGCCCCGTACCTGAACCAGGCGCGGGCCACGTACCCGGGAGGAGTGTCCGAGCTGGATGCGGCGCTCCACCTTCTACACCCGCCGGACGAGGACCTGGAGGTGGGCGAGGTCACGGTGTTCGTGGAAGGCGCGGACGAGGCGTCCGCCCGCCCCCGGCCGACCAACCCGGTGTACGACGGCACCGGGCCCACCCCCCCGTACGCCGTCGTCTACGAGACGTTCCCCAGGGAGCCCTTTTGGTGCCCCGCCCTCCCACCGGCGACGCACGCGCCCCGCGGCTGGGCTAACCCAGACCTATCCCCCCCCCTCTCCAGGACCAGGGGTGCCCACCACAGGGGGCAGGTCCTCTGGCAGGAGTGCCCTGGCACCCCCCTCCTCCTCCTCGTCGTCGCGACCCGCGGGGACCCGGGGCGGATCCTGGGGATCACCCCCACCCACCTCTATGGGGCAACACCCGTACCCCGCCCCCCCCTCCCGGCGCCCGCGGCGCGGGACGGAGTACACACCTTCCTGCGCACACAGGAGGTCACCGCCGTTACGGGGGTCCACCTGGTGCGGCTGCCCCCGACACCGCTCGACGACCCCCGGGGGCCCAGGGCCCTGGGCCCCGCCCCAGACTGGGAGCTGTGGCGCGACGCGTGGGCCGCGTGGCTCCCCCGCCTCCCCTCCCAATGCCGGTGGATGGCCGCGGGCCCCCGGCCGTGCGGGGCTGACGCCACAGCCGGCCCCCCACCCCCTCCCCCCCTCCCCCCCGCAGAACACCACAGGGCACTGCCCACGGCACGGCACTGATGCACCAGGAGGTAGTGGGAAGGGCGCGCCTGCCACCACGCATGCCTACCAGAGTAACAGTGATGGCAGACTCCGATGGGTCCCCCCAGGGGGACGACCGCCACCACCGCCGGTCACGCTCCCGCTCCCCCGTCTCCTCCCTGGAGTGGACGGGGGAGACCCTCGCGGAGCGCGAGGAGCGGAGGCTGGCGAAGGCGGGGGTGCTGGTCGGGCCGCCGCCGCCGGCCCGGGAACCTGGGCCAGCCGAGACGGCCGCCCCCGCCGCCCCGCCCCGCCCGGACGCGCAGGAAGCGGAGACCGCGGCGAGCCACGCCGCGGCCCCGGCCGCGGCCCCCGGCACGCCGCCGGCAAGGGGGGCAGCCCCGGCGCAGGAGCCGGACGCATCGCCGAGGGCTGCCGCAGCCGCAGAGGAGAGCATTAAGGGCACGCGAGGGGTTGCGACGGACCCTGCACGGGCCGCGGGGGCCTCGCCGGCGGCCGCCGCGGCAGCAGAGGAGAACGAGGAGGGCGTGCGAGGGGTTGCGACCGCGGCCATGGGCGCCCCGTCTGCGGCCGCCACGACAGCGCAGGAGAGCGGGGAGGGCGCACGAGGGGCTGCGGCCGCGACCTCCAGCACGCCGCGAACGCGGGGGACGGACCCCGCACGGGCCACGGGCGCCTCGCCGGCGGCCACCGCGGCAGCAAAGGAGAACGAGGAGGGCGCGCGAGGGGTTGCAACCGCGGCCCCGGCGGGCCCCGCACGAGCCACGGGCGCCTCGTCGGCGGCCGCCACGGCAGCGAAGGAGAGCGAGGAGGGCGCGCGAGGGGCTGCGGCCGCGACCCCCAGCACGCCGCGCAAGCGGGGGAGGAACCCCGCACGGGCCGCGGACGCCTCTCCAGCGGCCGCCGCAGCAGCAGCAGTGGGGAGGGAGAGCGCGAAGTACCGCGCCCACGCCAACCCCACCCACACCCACACCAGCCCCCCCAAGCCGTTCCCCCCCAAGCCCTTCCCCCCGGGGCGGGAGCGGCACGTCCGCCCCCCGACGCGCGAGCGCTCGCCGCCGGGCGTCACGCTGCCGCAGCTGCAAAGGCAGCGGGACGCCCGGCGAGTGGTCGAGGAAGGGCGCAGCGGCGGGGGGGAGGGGAGCAGCGGACGGCGCGACAGGCAGGGGGCAGGGGAGGGGCCAGGGCACGGGAAGGGCGCGCAGGGGCGCGGGCAGGGAGCCCAGGTGCAGGGGGCAGGGCGAGGGGAGGTGGGAGAGCGAGCGGGCCAGGGCGTGGTGGATGGGAGGCGGGACCCGCGACACGGGCAGGGGGCCGGGGAGGGGCCAGAACACGGGAAGGGCGCTCAGGGGCGCGGGAAGGGAACCCAGGTGCAGGGGGCAGGACGAGGGGGGGTGGGAGAGCGAGCGGCCGAGGGCGTGGGGGACGGAAGGCGGGACCCGCGACACGGGCAGGGGGCTGGAAAGGGACCCAAGGGCAAGGGCAAGGGCGCCGCGGGCCCCAAGGGACAGGCCGGACGGGGCATGGGAGCCCAGGGAGGAGGGCGGGGCGAAGGGAGGGGGGCAGAGGGCGGAGCGCCCCCGCAGCCGGACGTGCAGCCGGTGAGGTGCATCCCCCCCGGCATCCAACAGATGCCGGCACACCACACCCACCACCACCACCACCACCACCACCACCACCTCTACAACATCGACCCTGACGCCGGCGAGCTCGTCCCCCCCCAACCCCCACGACACCAGCACCAGCAAGCCCCCCCCGCGCCGAGTGCGGAGCCGGCGCGGATGGCCTCGGCGGAGGGGGGACAGGGCGCGGCATCGGCGCCGCAGGCGCAGGGGCAGCGAGGGGGGCCGGCACGGGGGGCGGAGGAGGGCCGGCCATGGGACCGGGACTGGGGCGCGGTCCCGGACCCGCTGGGGGAGGGACCCTCCCCCTGGTGGGGGAAGTGTACGGGTGGTTGTGCTGGGCCAACCAGGGGACCTCCAGGAGGTCGAGGAACCGGCCCTTCGATGCCGTGCTCCTCCGGAGGGACGGAGGAAACCGAGAGGTACCCCCGGGGGGGTGGGCGACCCCAGAGGACCACGAGAGGGTCCTCAGGTCAGTGATCCGGGCGGCGTGGCCCGACAGGGAGCCGACGTGGCCGGCCTTCCTGGAAGGGGGAGCGGTGCTCCGCATCACGGATGCGGACGCCAACAACTGGCTCCCCCGGGCCTTGCGTAGCGCCCTCGCCCACTGGCGCTACCGCCGGCACAACCCGCCGCCGCCGCAGCCCCAGCCCCCACACAAGCGGCGGCGCAGGTGAAGGCCGAGACGGCGGGTACGGGAAATTTTGGGGGGGGGGGCTGGGCCCCCCGACCCACGCCCCCCCCACGATATGGCACGACGTACGAGGGCGCGCCACCTCCCGCGGGAGGGAGTGCGGAGACAACGAGCGCGGGGGGGAACCTGCTGCCCCGCAACCCGCTAACCACAGACCGCTAACCCTCACGGCCACCCCCGGCCGGCCAGCGCCGCGCGACAACGGCCGGGAGATGAGGGGCCCCGGCGAGGGCCTGCGCGAGAATCCAGCTCTCGATAGAGGGGGGCGGGAGAAGGGCGCGACCCCCTGGCCGATGGCTGGCCCCCGGGGCCAGGACTGCCATGCCCCCCCCAACCCGGCCCCCCCCCCCACACGGACCCGAGGGCGGGCGGGGGGGCGGCCCCCCCAACCCCCCCCCGCGCCCACCACAGCAGGGGAGCCACAGGCGCGGCCCTCCGCCCCCCCAGGGCCGGGGGGGCGCCCCCCCCTCAGGAGGAACGGCAACGCGGTAAGGGCAACGGCGGCTGGACCTGCTCCCGCGAACCCACGCCGGCGTGCCGGAGCAACGCGCACAACAGAACAGGAAGCAGGCTGCACCCCACATGACCCTCCCGTAACCACAGCCCACTCCGAGGTGACAGAGGGGGGGTTTCAGGTCAGATGGGGCCCCCAGGGGAGCGGTCCACGGGCCGCCCCTCACCCCCCCCCACCCCGGGGCGGCACTTCAGCCCCGACCGCACGCGCGCGCCGGAAGGGAGCGCCCCGGCGGCACGGAGAGAGCCAGAAAGGAGTACCGCAGGCTGCCGCCCGGAACGAGAGCAGGGAGGCCGCGGCGCGACACCCCCCCCCCCCCCCCGCCCCCCCACCAGCCCGCCAGCCGCGGGGGCCCCGGCCCCCACCCCCCGAGGCAGGGGGGATGGACCCCCCCGGCCCGAGAGGGGAGCCGGAGTGTGACCCGCCCCCCCGCCCCAGCCGCCGGCTCAAATGGGGGCCGCAAAGAACAAGTGGGCCCACGCCTGCGCACCGGGACGCCGCGCAGATCGTGCCCAGAGGAGCCGGGTGGGCGCGAACCGGAGTGGTATGGGAGGCCACACCCCCATGGACAGCACGACGCCAGTGACGCCCGCTTTGTTGCCTGCCCAGGGAAAGCGGCGCGCCACCTCCCGCGGGAGGGAGTGCGGAGACAACAATCGCGGGGGGAAACCTGCTGCCCCGCAGCCCGTTAACCACTGACCGCTAACCCTCACGGCCACCCCCGGCCGGCCAGCGCCGCGCGACAACGGCCGGGGGATGAGGGGCCCCGGAGAGGGCCTACGCGAGAATCCGGTTCTCGGTAGAGGGGGGCGGGGGAAGGGCGCGACCCCCTGGCTGATGGCTGGCCCCCGGGGCCAGGACTGCCAAGCCCCCCCCCCCCCCCCCTTGGCCGACAGGAGGCATCGCCAGGGGACCAAAGGCCCGCCCCCACTCCCCCCCCCCCCCCTCCCACGCAGGCCCGAGAGCGGGCGGGGGGGCGGCCCCCCCACCCCCCCCGGACCCACCCCAGCTGGGGAGCCACAGGCGCGGCCCTCCGCCCCCCCAGGGCCGGGGGGGCGCCCCCACCCTCAGGAGGAACGGCGACGCGGTAAGGGCAACGGCGGCTGGACCTACCCCCGCGAACCCACACCAACGTGCCGGAGCAACGCGCACAACGGAACACGAAGGGGGCCGCAGCCCACATGACCCTCCCGTAACCACAGCCCACTCCGAGGTGACAGAGGGGGGGTTCGCAGGTCAGCTGGGGCCCCCAGGGGAGCGGTCCACGGGCCGCCACTCACCCCCCCCCATCCCGGGGCGGCACTTCAGCCCCGACCGCACGCGCGCGCCGGAAGGGAGCGCGCCAGCGACACGGAGAGAGCCAGGATTGAGTACCGCAGGCCGCCGCCCGGAACGAGAGCAGGGAGGCCGCGGCGCGACACCCCCCCCCCCGCCCCCCCCGCCCCCCCACCAGCCCGCCAGCCGCGGGGGCCCCGGCCCCCACCCCCCGAGGCAGGGGGGATGCCCCCCCCCCACCCGAAAGGGGAGCCGGAGTGTGACCCGCCCCCCCGCTCCAGCCGCCGGCTCACATGGGGGCCGCGAAGAACAAGCGGGCCCACGCCTGCGCACCGGGACGCCGCACAGATCGTACCCAGAGAAGCCGGGTGAACACGAACCGGAGTGGTATGGGGGGCCACGCCCCCCATGGACAGCACGACGCCAGTGACGCCCGCTTTGTTGCCTGCCCAGGGAAGGCAGAGGGACGGAAAGAGGCAGAGCGACCCCCCGCCCTACAGGCCCCGCCCCGGCCGCACAGCCGGAGGAAACGGCGCACGCCCCCCCCCCCCCCCCCAGCCCGCCCCTGTCAGCTGGAGCTTACACCGCTAGGCAGTGCCTTGTCGCCTCAGAGATGGCGTGTCAACCTTGGGGCATCCCACGGGGAGGGGGTGTACAAACGCAGGCACAGGCCGTGGTGGCCTGTCCTCCCCTGTTCTCCCTCCCAACGGGCGGATCGGCAACCCGGCGGGACATCCCCAGCTCTAGGGCGCGGCAGCCGGCGATCCGACGGTGCGGCGGTCCCTCCTCTTCCACCCTGCACGTCAGTCGGCGATCCGGCGGTGCCTCTGTCCGCCTCCTGCCCCCGTGCACGTCAGTCGGCGGTCCGGCGGTGCTACTGTCCGCCTCTTACCCCTGTGCACGTCGGTCGGCGATCCGATGGTGCCGCACCCCACCCAGCCCCCTCCCCCCCTGTCCCGGCCCCGTACACGTAGACTGGGGCCTCCCGGCACGCGCAACACGCTTCACGACGCACAGCCCCACCCTCGGGACTGGATTCATAGCCGACGGCACCCCTAAGTCGCGTAAGAGACTCCTGCGGCCCAGTAGTGAGAGCGTCGGTCTACAATCGTCCAGTGCGGGGGTTCGATCCCAGGCGTTGGTGCTCCTGGGATCCCTCCACGTAGAGCTCTCTAGTTGGCGACGTGGGAACCATCCCCCCCTCCAGCAGCTCGCGCCACCACCGATACCGGTGGATCGGGTGGAGGTCTCGTTCGTTTTACCCCCCACCCTGGAAAAACAAAACACATGGGAGCCACCCACCCCTGCAGCAGTGCGCAGCGTCACCTGTACTCGAACAGGTCGACGGGAGGCCTCGTCCGGTATTCGAAGGGATCGGTGGGAGACCAGCGATCACGGGGATCGAACCAGCTCCTTCGCGGCGCGCGCCGGGTGCGCTACCTCCAGGGCGGCTGCCTTCTGAGATACACTGGCACCCGGGTCACAGAACAAACGCGCCCGCAACCCCCTCCCCCTGTGCTAAGTGTAAGCCTGCAGTAGGGGTGCTCTGCTGGGCCATGAACCGGAACATTGGTGCACCACTCCAGCCACGGTCACCCCAACCCCCCCTCGCAACCCGCAGAGCGAAGCTCCGTGCGCATCGGGCTCGTCATGAGAATCCGGCGGACCGGCGCCTGGACACCAAGTCGACACCTCTCTCCCCCCCACGGGAACAGAGCGGGGCCCCCACAACCGCACGCCCGCGCCCACAACGCGGACCCCGACAGCCCACCCAGTGGACGGGCAGTCGGGGGAGGAGGGGCGCAACACCCCAAACGCCCCACGCAACGGGCGAAGGCACCCCCCCGGGGACGCCCTGCCGCCGCCCCCACAACCCCAAGCCAAGTAGGGGGGAACCGGGACCGGACCGCCCCCCCCCAAGCACGCCAGACGGAGCACGGGACCGGGGCAGGACACGCGGAGGGGCACGGACCACGTGGAACGGCCCTACCAGCGCCCAGTGCCGGGACCACGCGAGATGCGCGCGCCACACCACCCAGGGGGGGGGGGAGCGGACACCGCGAGAGCGCGAGCGCACACACACGAAAAGGACACGCGGGGACTACCGGAAGGGCAACCGGACCGAGCGCGCGGAACGCACAGACCGCATGGAATGGCGTACCAGCGAGCGAGGGTAAGGGACACCCGGACGGGACGGCCCGCCACACGCAGCGCGGAACACGCGGGGCGGGAAGGGGGAAGAAGGGGAGACACAACACCAGGCACCGGCCCGAACCCCCCCCGAACCGGCCGCGAGCGCCGCGCACACACAGACGGGACACTGCAACCGTCAAGGCAGTAGTGGCGCACAGCGCCACGCCCCAACCCCTAGGCTAGGCAGCCTCCGCGCCAGCCCAAGGGGGTCCCACTGGCGACAAGCCAGTAGCACGGGCCCGGCGGCGCCGGCGCCCCGGGCGACCACGCATTAGGGGGGCGACGCAGTGGGTAAGCGCCCGCAGCCACGGCTGCGAATTGATGCACCGACCGGGGAGTGGCGAAACGGGGACGCCGGGGAAGGACGGGGCTCCGAGCTCTGTGAACCCGGGGGACTCCGCCACCAGGCAGGAGGTGCGTCTTGGAGGGCCCCCCACTAGGACCCGGTGGGGAGGATATCACCTGGCCCGACCAGGTGGCCCCCCGGGGCCGAAAGGCGTCTAGTACCCGCAAAATCAAACCTCAAACCTCAAAGCTTCTCTGCAGATATCCTGGAGCGCAAACAGTGGAGTAGGCCGTGTTCTGGCCGAAAAACTGACTCCTGGACCACTGTCCAGAATCCAAGACCCCCTTGAGGGCAAAATAATTTTCAACGCCACCCCCTCGCACTAAGGACAGATCAGGTCAGACAGCAGGCCCAACGAGACCCCGGACAGCGTGCCCTGGTCGTATCCTGCGTTGGGTTTTGCGTATTGCACTGCATTTTGCTATTTGGAGGGAAAGCTGTATGCAAACATGAATTTGCATGCCCATTCTAACCCCCTACCAAGCCACACCTGCCCCAGCGACGCCAAGGAGCGCAGTGGGAGCTGTAAGTGTATGTTATGACTGAGCTAAAACTGACAACGGCCCTTACGCAGCGCCTTCTTTCCAATGTTATGGATGTTATAGGAAATTTTAAAAAAGATGTTGAAGCCCTGGGGAGGTCAAGAAAAATTCCCTTTTTCCTTTAAAAATGCGACTGTGGTGGCCACCACAGCACAAGGGGCCAGTTATAATTCCAACAGACCTCGCGTCTATCTTTTTTGCTCCTCAATCCTGCAAACGGAGTTTTTTTATCCCCAGCGGCATTTTGTTTTTCATAATAAAATTAAAATCCTTCAATCCCAATCTCCCACGAGCACTTGGATAATCTTGTCCGTCAGAATCAATGGAACATCTTGTTGTTACTGCAAGTAACAACAACACAGTAATGCATTGTATTCAAAATAATGAAACAGATTGCAACATACGACATTTATTGTACAGTCCCCTTTTACTCTGTTCATCACTTCTGTGCTGGCACTGCGCTTGCGCTGTGTGCGATCGCGCTTCTGTCGGGGGCCTGCGCTATTATTCCTATGGCTTCGTGTACCTCTCTATGCCAAACCTATTGCACTCCCCTCCCAAGCCACAACTATTGCTTCACTCCACTCCTTGATGGCCGCCACCTTGGATGGGGCCGGTTTTCGCATGCCTCCCTCCAAAATGTGCCCACAATATTTAACTCTCCCCATAAACGTGTGGCACTTTTCTGGCTTAACCTGTAAATGGCACGTAGCCAAAGCCAACAAGAGTGCCCTGACGTGATGATAATGCTCCTCAAATGCACGGCTATCTAAAAGTTTTCCCTTGCCACGCTCAGTCGGCCGCGTTCCAGTGAGAATATCATCAATGTATGCCCGGGCACCTGGCACCTGATGGTGTGCCAGACACCAGGACACCATTCTCTGGAACGCTGCAGGCCCCACCTTGACCCCCATGGGCAGGACGTTCCACTCAAACACCCCAAAAGGAGTGCAGAAGGCTGTGAGAAACCTGCTGCTCTCCTCCAGAGGCATCTGGTGGAATCCATCCTCCAGATCCAGGAGGGTCCAGAGGTGGTTGCCTGCTTGGCTGAGGAGGGTGTCCTCGATTACCGGCAATGGGAACTCGTGGCCCTTGAGGCAGGAGTTCAGATACCGGTAATCGATGACTAACCTCCACTTGTTCACCCCCGGTTTTGGCACTAAAGATCCACGAGCCACCCAATTTGAGTGGGACTCGCGGATCCAACCCTTATCCAAAAATTCCTGACATTTCTCCTCCAAAACCTGCTCCCTTATACCCACTACTCTAATGGCCTTGCACGCCCGCGGCTCACTGTTGGCCACAATTCCAACTTACACCAACCATGTGGTCCACGCTTGGACGCATTGGCTTCAATTTCAGCATATGTATTGCCGTCCCGCCTAAACACTGAGGAACTGAACTCCTGCAACAACCATTCCCTCCATTTCTGACACTCACGAATTTCCCCGTCGGCTTCAATGACTGACTGCACGCTTCGGTCTCGGGAATGGAACAGTTGTGATGGAGGGCTCTCAGACATTTGAAAGCGCTTCAGCTTTGTGGACTGACTCACTGAGTCAATCCAGGCTGAAATTCGTCGACTGGAAGGCATATGCGAACCCTTGCACGCCACTGTTGAGGAGGGAAGGGAAGGAGAAACAACTGCACTGTCATATACCGGCGTCTGATCGATAGTCGCCACGGTATTCGGAGGTCTGGCGTCGTCTTGAAGACACTCGTCAGCCAAAATTGATAGACCTGTGTAGTCATCGAACAGACGATGTTTGTCAAGTGTAGAGGAAGGAAAACAATCAGAAGGGGTAACGTCAACATGCATGTGAGAGGGTGAGTGCACAGGAATGCCTGACACATCACTGTGGGGAGAGGGAGAGTGCACAGGAATGCCTGAGACATCACTGTGGGGAGAGGGAGAGGCAGATAATGGCACAGGTCCTGAAAAGATTGCAGTTTCAAGCATATCATCACAATCAGGCAAAGGGAGCTGTCCATCCCGTGCTAACTGAGCGACAGTGGCCTTCCAGACCTTCCTGGGCTGTCCCAGCGGTCGTTTGGGCCTCCCCACAATTATCTTGGGGCTCTTTTTTTTCTGTACCTGTGGCGACATCCAATCAGTTGCATTCATGCCTTCCTGATGACGTCCCAGAGCATCAAACAACACCACACGTGTATGAATGTTGTGTTCCTGGGTATGCTGTACACCCCATCGATCTACCCATATTGACTCACCCCTTGGCAGGTCCCACCAGTCCACTGCTATCTCACCCAGAGCCCAAAACCACGGCTCCTTGCGTCGTACTGGCACTACTGCCACACCTCTACTCCCTTCCCAGTACACCTTCTCAATGGCCATCTGCATGTCATTGACAAGGGGATGCAGAAACAAAGTCTCATTCCCCCACGGTATATACAATCCTCTCTTCTTCCCTTTATCATCCCCCTTATGCAACTGCAATCGGGTGGACTCATCCCACGGCTCACACGTGGGTACAAACTCAGATCCAGCCCAATTCAAAATGCACTGTCTCCAATCGGGGGTCAGCACATATTGGCCTGTTCGAAAACAATGAGATCTCAGTCCCATACGGGATTTAATTTTGGCTATGGAAACGCCTCTTGTAGTGGCATCCTTCCTCAACCTATAAGCACGACGATGGTGCAACCTAACTGCATGATGTGACGTCATAGATAGACATTCCTGATGTAAAGATCGAATCTTGGCTGCCAATAAAGATTGAATCTGAGATCTGTGCTGTATTCCGTCCGCTGGGTCCATTCCAGACCCAGAATCGGCTTTCGGGTTGGAGATCGTCTCCACACCTCGGGCAATGTCTGCTGCAGCAGCCACACCTGGCACAGGTGAGGGACCGCTGGTCTCCAGTGAGGTGGGCCCTGTCAGTATTTGGTCCACACTATCAACCTGTTGACCTATATGGTTCCTCCAGAAGCCAAAGCCACCCATAAATTCAGGTGGGGGCTCTTCATAACCCAAGGATCCCTCGTCCTCAGAAAATGGTTCCGATCCTGGGTTACTTTCAGCTTCCACTGTAGGTATTGGGTTGTGTGTTACACACTCATCACCTGCATCCCATTTATTCAGGAAATACTGGACATTCATCATGAATGCCATAGCCTCCGTAGGTGTCGGGGGAGACAATTCAGAATCATGGGAGTCAAGACAGGCAAACGACTCCCGCAAGGCCATCTCCGACTGTATATGTGCTATAATATCACCCATGGGTGGCTGCGGCCTAGCCGTGCCAACATGCACAGGGGGGTATGCTGGGGTGGAACGTCAGGTATCCTAATAGGTAATAGCATCAGCGCTGCTTCAATATAGCAACAAGCAGCCGACCTAATGGTCTGGCTGGTCAGGGCCTCCTCAATACGGCCTATCACTGTCATATTCTGACACTTCTGTCTTCCTGGCAAACCGTCTGTCGACCTGGATGCCTGTGGGGGCACCTGACAGTAATTCTGAGACCTGTATGTAAAGGCCAAGAAATGACTGATGAGAACCAGGGCCTGCACCAGGATATACATATCGTTGTGCAGGGCTTGTGCCCCACCCAAAGGGGGCTGGTCCCCAGTGTAAGATGACTGTAAAGGAGGCCACCCAATCAGGGCCAAACCTGTAGTCTGTATAGAATCCTCACAGGGGACTTCATATACATTGCCAAGATCCACTCCTGTCTGTGGATTGAATATCACTACGTTCCCTACAATCTCAGACTGCTGTGCTGGAGTACCCTTCTGAGCACTCCGATCCACAGAGTTGTGAGCATCCGGAAGGTCCAGAGCAAATGCATCATGCACATGTATGGGTATATGTGCTATTGGCATATCATGGATACCTTGATGTACAGAGCCGGTCGAGGTGCTGAACTCAGTCACTTCTCCACGGGTTTCTGTCATCGTATGGGTAGTCCACTTCAACTCTTCTTCAAAGGCCAATTGGCCCTGAGAAGGCAACAATGCCAGACCATATCGGGTTAAGAAAGGGTACCCCAGGATCACCCGGGGTCCCACAGAGGCAAGATGCAAAAATGCATTCACACACCGTGCCACTACCACTCCTGCGTAGGTGTGTACAGGCAGCAAAATAGTCACCCTGACCCCTAACTTACCTCCCTCCAACTCCATATTGCCTGCCCCCAACAAACGAAACTGCACATCAGCAGCCTCACAATATTTCTTATCTATCAGCTCCCAGCCAATGACACCGAGAATCTCACATCCCGTGTCAATCAATGACTGCAGCAGGTATGGGCCCGCCTCAGGATACTTATCCAGCTGGTATCGGGCCTGTAGTATGATGCCCCGCCGCGTCTTGCGACAAATCCCAGGACGGGGTTCCCTGAGGACCTCTATCTCCTCACCCTGTAACTCAATATGCTGCACATATGCACTTTTCCACGTTGCCTCATAGTCCACCCGTATGGGGGGGCGCCTATGTGACAGTGGACCGCCCAAAACACACTGTCCACGCCTCTACTTCTTAAAGCGGCGCGCTTATATTCCTCAGCCTTCTCAGGATAGGAAATAAAACAGTCTTCAGGCCTGTGATTTGTTTTACCACAACCTGGAGTAGGGCAAGGGGGGTAACTTTTCTTGGGAGCGGGCTTACCCCTGTCCGCTGCAGACCTGTTGGGTCCTCCTCCTGTATCTTGACGTGTAGGAGGAGTCCTGAGCTTCTCCAACAGCGTTTTGGGCACCCTTACACCCTTAGGAATGAGCTCAGGGTGTTTAACCCAGCAATCCTTGACCATGTGTCCAGTGCGGCCGCAATGATGACATGTGATGTCCTTTTTTTTATCCATCAGTGCAAGCACTTGGGCCTCATCAGGCTCAAACTCTGTGGGCAGTGAGGCAACAGGAATACCTTCCCCTGACTCTGAACCCTGAATTTGTTGGACCCTGCCATGACCCTGGTGATTGCGCCGGCGCCAATGGTCCTGCTTATTGTGTGCAGCATCACGGGCCATCAGTTCTGTCATAAGCACCAGGAAAATCTCCAAATAGTTATGCTCCTTACCTTTTCTTCTCTCTTCAAGGTAGAGCTTATAAATAAAGTTCTCCTGCCGTGGGCCCAGTGCATCCAGAAATTGGTCCCTAGCGCCCTGATGGGTTACACCACCTTTAACCTGGCTTCCATAGTAGAGCCAATCGTCCATAAAACCTGCAGCATCCAGTGCAGTGGGTTTGGCAGGCAGTTCAAGTGCTTTCAGTAAGAAAAAGTCACTGCCATGTCTTTCTTGGAGGGCTTGATCCAGGCTAAGCCCCCCTTAAAACCCTTTGTTGATGCTGAGACAAACTTAAGTGTTTTTATCTCTCTTTAGTTGCCTAAAGTACACTTTCTCAAGGTAACTAGGGTTGTGACCCTAGCCCCCCCCATGACGTTCACCCCTACCACTCAACTGAGCGGAGGTACCTTCCTTCATGGAGGTCATACCAAAAGAAATCAGGCATTACATGCTTGTTGGCCTTGGAGGCTAAGGCTAAGTGGTCTCCCACCCCAAGACCCCTATACTCAATTGTTTCTACCACTTATTGTGGTCCTACTTTGTAACTGTTTCTGAATTCAGTTGCTTGGCCAAGTCATTTTCTGTGTGGTCCTGACATCTATGCCCCTCAGTCCTAACCAGCACCATTTCACCCAAAAGAGTGCACATGAAGTGCCTATTGCAACCTCTGAGGCTAGAGTCTGACCAATTTTCATAAAAAACCTTTTGTATTATCCATTTGTGATTGAATCTATGTGCATATACCTGCTTTGTCTATTTGCAGCCCTTCTGTGTTACACTGGATTCCAAAACCAATCATTGATTCGATCCACTTTCAGTCCTTGCTCTACTTGCTGGTTTGGTTTGGGGTTTTCAACTACAAAACCTGCAGGAATACATCAAAAGACCTAGGGCATAATTCATGGACATCTTTCCGGTAGCAGAGACAGTCCCTTGTGACCTTTTGAACCGACCCTGAGAAGAAGTGCAGAACAAAAGCTCAACAACAAGTCCATAATGTCCGGACCAAGTGTAAGGACCTGGCCTATCCGAACTGTCCAAGTACAAATGGGCAGTGTGGTCCATCCAATGAGTGAACCACCACACCGAGCTCCACATCAACTCAGTGGCGCATCTGGGTCCCAAGGAGATCCAGAACGCAGAAGGGCGAAGGAGAATAAAGGCCTTACCACCGAGGCCTTAGCAGCACACGGTGGAGACAGCTTCAGTCACCTCCACAGACGTGTGGCTGCTTCAGTATCACGATCCAATTGTCCAGCTTCATCCTCAACTGCCATTGAAGGACCTGAGGAATATGAGAAGCTGAAGATGAAGATGGATGAGTACATCATGCATGAGGAGTACTATAAATCCATCCGTGGGGAAGATGGAGAGGAGCCTTTGGCTGTACATGGATCAAGACCACGTACAGATCTAGGGTCCTACGCACACTCTGGTCCTCCGTCCACAGCATCCCTGCCAAGACGACTACGACCTGAGTACCCAACCCCAAGGGCTCCCGAAGTGGGCCCAACACGAGTCGAAGAACATCATCCAAGGCCGACCTACGGTGCCCTGGATCAAACGGCCGAGCTACTGGCCAAATTCCTGTCTGGATCAGAAGATCCAGATGTTACGGCCTTATCAGAGGCCATTAAGGCTAAACTGGGTATTGCAGAACCCTTACCCAAGCCTGAGTTCCTCTCTCTCTCTCCAGGGCTGAGTACCCTGGCCGAAGATCTCAAGAGATCGAGGGTCTCAAGGCTGTTGCCTAAGGTTACCTGCCCCAGCCCCTTTCACCCCCGTGCCAGGACTGTGCCTATGGCGGATCTACAGGACGTGCCTGTCACAGAGAGTGAGAGAAGAGGGCTGTCAGCCCTGGCCCCACTTGCCGGTGTGTCGCCTACAGGCCTAACTCCGGGGGGTGGGAAGACGGGCAGACCAATTGCCCAGGCGAACATCCAGCTGGAATTGCCGGAGTTCGACCCCAAAAATCTGCCTGAATGGGCAGAAGAATTTGCGGAGTTCCTTTTGTTGACTGGCCAATCCTGAAGCGGTACCCAGAACCCCATGGCCCGGTTACGGCATACAACCGGTCTCCGGTCCACTAACCCCATATTCCGTGCCGTAAAGCCCCGCATCGGCAACCGATGCACCGCCAGCGGAGATTTGTGTATCAGAATGTCAGGAATCAACAGGGTTTTATTTTCATAATGTTTCCGTCAATTTTTACGCTTCCGTTCTGATATTCACTGTTTTGACTGCTGGCGGTTGGATCGCGACTTTACCGTAACCGCCAGTTTAACTGTAATTAATGGAAATTTTAACGCAATCCGTCACGAAGGCTCCAAAGTCGCCAGGAACTGCATGGATGCTTCCGCAATTTTCATAATTAATACTCGCAACTTTAATCCGAATTTTTCAGGATGTCGAAATCGGATTTTCGATTTCGACATCCCCGCACTTGATACGACCTCTTTCCAGTGGACCTACATGCTTCCCTATGCACGAATCAATTTGCCTTTTCTCTTGCCCTCCATTTCTCTTAAAGATATGGGCAAAACAAAGTTGATTCGTGAGGCCACTTGTGAAGGTCATATCTCGCGTTGTTTGCGAAGAATGACAATAAGGAAACGTGGGATGTATTCACAATACTCCCGACGTAATTTAGGAAGCATCATATGCCTTGCGTTTCCACACGTGCGCGCTAGTGTAATGGATCATGGTCAAGAGGGTAGAGTTTGCGTTATAACTCTTTGGCCATGACATTGCGTGCGTTAAGGTAACTTTTGAGTGTAGCGCGCAAGTGTTGGTGTTGCATAGAAACTCTCCTTGAGTTCCTATGAGCGATTGACACAAAGTTATGCCCTTGGAGGGGCATGACATATCGTGGTGGGAGCTGCCTTTTTGGGCAATATGTGGTATGTGCCATGTGTGGTGTTGCGTTCCCATTTGGCGGGTCCATTGCTCCAAGACAAGCCCGCCAATGGACCTCATATTGTGCAAGCCCCTTCTCCATACTCCCCACGATCAATTGCAAGCCTAACCTTCGTGAAGGGAAGCTTGTGTGGCGATCCCAAAGCGATGCGTTGGGAGCAAGGTGTGTGTTTTGCAATTTTCCATATTTTCATGTGCCCACTTGGGAAGTAGCGCTCGTAACCTTTCAAGGCGCCCCAAGTGGAGCACATATGTGGGATCGAAGGTCATTGGTGTCAAGTCATTGTGTGTAGAAGGATTAAGGGATTGCACGATCCAAGCCGAAGATATTATAATATTATTATGCACCTTTCAAGGCACTTTTGTGTGTGCTTGTGCCAATTTTGCCATTTTTGGCCCGTCATGATGTCAAGTGGCGACCGTGTATCTCAACGTTGCGCTCAATTGACATCATGACCCAAGTATGATATGAGGGTACATAATTCGGTGCCCAACATATCTTGGACCCGGCGAATAACTCCTCTTAGGCTTGGCATGCCGTGGCCGCCATGTTGGCGATTTGGGACTATCCCAAATCATGGGCTCACTTGGCGACCCTGCCATTCCCAATATCGGAGGAGTTGGGCGACGCCCAAAAGATATGTTGGACCAACATGACTTGATACCAATCCTATGGCACACTCCGGTCCGAGTCGGGCATGTGCCTCATTTGCCCCAACCATGAGTGTGCGCATTTTTGGCCATTTTGAGCAATTTTCCACTTTTGCTGCCCGCTGTGCACTATGTTCTAACCCTCGTGCACGCCGGACGCATGGACCAATGGACCATATATGACATGGGTGTTATGGGTAATGGTCTCCGTGGTCCACACACCACGTGGGCGAAGCGGAGCCACCTTCGTCAAGGCGCTAGCCCAAAGTGAGTGTGGGCAATTTTGCAATTTTGGCATTTGTGGACCCAATTGGGATCGTCACCACGCCGAGTGGCATGAAGATCTTTGAGAGCCAAGGGCATGGGAGTCTTCGTTGGACTCCCGGTGGATCGCGTGTGGAATGGCGGATCCGATCTCCAAGCCGGCGTGGAGATATACTATTGGGAGCACACCGAGTTTTGGCTCATTTCAAGCAGCCAAAATGACCCAATTTTGGGACCCCAATTTCCCCCTTCCGTGTGGTCAATTGGCGGCCCCATTTCTCTAAGCCCATAGGGAGCCTGGACCTAAACTCAAGTTGTACACTCAGACATAAGTCCTAGGTCCTGCCTCCTACCCTGTGAGCCATTGGCCTTACCTTGGCCGGGCGAGCCACGCGTGGGAATGACGCCAATTTTGGTGATTTTGGCATCATGACCCCACATGACTCATCCGTGTTGCCCTGATGCCGGGACCTCAGAGGGAATCAGGTTGGGTGAGGGCTCCAGGGGGTTGGTACTCGAAGGGCATAGGGTCAGTTGCCTCGTCCCTACCTCTGGCGGGTCCGGACGAGGGGTCAATTTTGGGGATTTTTGAGTTAATTTCAGTTTGGGCTGAAACAGCCCATTTTCAGCTACCAACTCCTGGGTGATAATGGCGGGGCCATATCTCTGGCTCAGAGAGGAGTTGGGAACTGCCGCTAAGGGAGCATAGGGAGCGACTGTCGGTTGTCCTTGGAGCGCCTTGGTTCCCAGGAACTCGCCTGTGGCTAGGCGGGACACCTCTCCCATTGGCAGGGTTTCAGGGTCCGGACTGAGCAGGGCATGGGTTGTGTTTGAGCCCCCGCCCCCACCAGCCACTGAGAGGGTCGGACCTTGGATTGGGATATGAGTTGGGATAGAGTGTCTATTGTCCTGTAATGCTCTTACCCCAGTCCAGTCTTAACCCCATGTGTACATATCCTGATGTGTTGCTGTACATACTTTCGTTCCCTCATTTCAGAGTGGCAAGGATTCTGAAACGCTTTGTCACATGACATGAGCGCATTGATGCCCCTGTGAGCATAGTGCTTTGCCTGCCTGCTCACTTGCGCGTGTCCCGCAGCGTCCCGTGGCCGGGCCCCCACGGGAACGCGTCAAAAGCGTTTCACCGCCGCGGGGTTACCCAACCCTCGCGTGCCACTCGGGGCCACCCACCCCGAGCAGCGCGGCGCAGCCCGCAGCTCGCAGCGCAGCGCAGCAACTCGCAGCGCAGCGCAGCAGCTCGTAGCGCCGCCCAGCGACAGCGCCGAGTTCATCACGGAGCCAGCAGCGCCGTCCAGAGCATCGCCCTGACCGCGCAGCAACCGTGAAAGAGGTGCACAGACCAGGACTCCTGCATCAGCCCCATCGGCCGACCCGGAGTCCCATCGGCCAACCAGCAAGGCCGCGTCAACCACCTCCACAACCACCGGCTGACCAGCACCAGCCGCACTTCCAATCCAGTGCTGCAGCACCCTCCTCAACAACCACAACCAGTTCGTTGAGTTGAACGGGTGCACATCAAGGACCTCAAGACCAACTACGCCCCCGCTGCCATGGTGAATTGGCAAGAAGCGGGTAGGAGGTGGCCGCAGCCCCACCCCCATGTGGCGCGCCTGCTGCGCGGATTGCTGTGGGACCAGCAGTACCGCTACAGCAATCCCCAGTGCGAAGGCGGCATGCCCGGGAGCTTCGAGCTCCGCGAGGACATGGGGGAGGACCGCCTGCGGGCAGTGGAGGAGTGGCTGCGGGCGGAAGGGTACGAGTACCGCTTCCGCCGCAAGCGCTGGAGGACGTGGACCCGGCCGGACAGGCCCGGCGAAGGGCTGCGCCCCGACGGGATTGAGGAGGACGAGGACCCCAACGCCTACCCGTCGGGCGCCTCGATCAACGTCTCCCTGTGGGACGTGATCGAGAAGAACTTCCCGGAACCGGGGAGCGAGCGCAGGCTGCAGGGCAGCAGCAGCGCGTCTCCGGCAACGGAGAAGCGGTCCGCCGGGGACAGGAGGCGGGACCGGAGGTGGCGGGAGTACCAGGAGTCCCTGGCCGCCGAAGCCGCCCAAGGCGCCAAGGGCGGAACCCCAGCCCCCAGTCCCCAACGGGCCAATGGTGGTCATCACCCCGGCTCCACCACCCTTGGCGACTACATCCAAGTCGCCAAGCAGACCCAGGCCAAGCCCCGCTCGCTGCTCCTGAGGGCCCGGCAGGCCCCAGCAGGCCCCAGCAGCGACGTGGAGTCGGCCCACCGCGGGAGGATGCCGGCCGACCAGGCCAGCTCCAGCAGCAGCGTCGCTCCCGAAAGGGACGTGGCGCGCGCCTGTGAGCGCGCCTGTGGGGTGCCCTGCAACCGTCGGGTTGCCCGGCAACGGGCCAGGCAGTACAGCGCTGCCGTGGAGGGCGCCGTCGGCATCGCCCAGGAGGAGGCTGCGGAGTGGGCGCATGGCATGGCCATCCACGCCTAGGCCGTGGCGGCCATTGCGGCCGGACTCACGGCCGTAGCCGCCCATGGGGCAGCGACTGCCCAGGTCAACGGTGAGTTGGCGGCAGCCGACGAGGAAGCCCGCCTGACGCAGGAGGCCATTGCCTGCAAGGAGGCCGAGGTGAAGGCGCTGGAAGAGGCGCTTGCCCAAGAGAGGGCAAAGAAGGAGGCGGAGGAAAGGGCCCACGCCGAAGCGACGGCTAAGGCCCAGGAGGACGCCGCCAAGAAGGAAGCCATCGAGGCCGCGCGACGGAAGGTCGCTGAGGAGAAGGCCAAGACGGAGGCGGAGCTGGCAGCGTTGGAAGCGCAGAAGGCGCGGCTGCAGCAGGCCCGGGAAGCCGAGGCTGCTCGTGCTCGGGAGGAAGCCGAAGCGCGAGCTGCCGCAGCCACCGCCGCCGCAATGGAGGAGGCAGAGGCCAAACTCCGCCGCGAGACTCCCCCGGGAGCATCACGAGTGGAGACCCTTCGAAAGCTCTTCGAAGGGGACGCCTCCTCCAGGATGGCGCTGGATGAGGCCGACACGGGCAGCAGTGGGAGCGGTGGCACCACCGCCCGTCGACGGAGGAAGGGCAAGGGGAAGACCCCCGAGAGGCCGCGGAGGCCAGCGGGTGGGCACCCCCACGACAGTGACCCCTTCTTCACCGCCAGTGACGGGGATGAACGAGGCCGTCGACATCGCCAAGTGGTGGCTTGGACGGGCGGAGGGGGCGGAGACGTCCCCATGGAACCGGAGGGTGAGGATGAGGATCTCCCTCCTCCCTACCGGAGGTCGGAGTCCTCCGAGACCGAGACGCCCAGGTGGGGCGACATGGGCGAGGATGACGACATGGACTTCGGCATCACGACGAAGCGCCCATCCTCGGACCCACCGAGGCGACCCGGCGGAGACCCACCGGGACCCCCTGGCGGAGGACCATCAGGACCCCCTGGAGGACGCCCAACGAGTGGACCCCCTGGAGGCGGACCACCGGGCGGGGGAGGACCCCCTGGACCGGGCGGACCCGGCGGAGGCCCTCCTGGAGGACCCCCTGGGGACCCCGACGACCCACCAGGGAACGGCGACCCGGATACCACCTGGCGGTGGATTGTCTACCTCCGCAGGGGGGTCTTTTCCCTCGAGTGCGAGGTAGACACGGGCAAGGTCGAGATGGCTCGCATCTCCGGGGTCGCCGCGCGTGCGCAGAAGGAGCTGGACATCGCCAGGGCCGAGACCAAGTCGCTGACCAACGTCGTCAGCGGCCTGCAGGAGAGGCTGGATGCGCTGGAAGCCCGTGGGAGCGTCGGCAGCGACCACCCACCCCTGGAGTCTGGCTCGTCGGACGACGGCTGGGGACCCGGACCAGGTCCAGGCAGACCCCATGCCCCCGGCGGAGCCCCCAGGAGTCGCCCCAGCGCCAGAGCCCCCTCTCTCACCGCCCCCTCTCACCACAGCGCGGGCCGCCGCAACGAGCGCGTGCCGCCCGGCAGTGGCAGTGAGGAATGGCGCGATGAGTGGCTCAGCGCGGACTACCACAACCGCCGTGCTCCACCGCGGACGCCTGTACGCCCCCGACGCCCGGCACCAGCCCCGGTGCCAATCCCCAGGGCTGGAGGACGTTATGGTGGACTCAGGGATGAGGTCCCCAGAGGAGACGTGGAGTGGGATGTCGGCGAAGGTGAGGACCTGGACCTGGACCTGGAGGAGTTCGACATCAGCCCGCCGCGTGGTGTACGACGGGAGGCCGCTGAACGCAGCCGCCGGCGCCGTGATGAGGATGCGTACATGGATGCAGTACGGCGTGAACATTTTGGTTCAGCGTACGTGGAGGAACCGCGGCGTAGCCACAGGGATTCCATGGAGTAGATGGACGTGGCGGCCGTGGGAGTCCGTGGGAGAGGCCGATGGGAACCTCGGTCGACCTCGCGGCCGGCGTTCATGGTCTCTAAGGCCGCGGATGCCGCCGTGTGGGAAGACTTGAAGGACATCAAGCCCCCCATGTACGACGGCAACCCCCTCAACCTCGACCGCTTCTTGGAGAAGCTGGACGATTGGGGGCTGACCGTCACTGAAGACCTGCCTCCCGCTGATGCGGAGAAGTATGTCTTCAAACGGTTCAGGTACCGCCTGCCGGAAGTGCTCGGAGAGCTATACTTCATGGCGACCAAGGAGGGGAAAATCAAGACCCTCAAGGAAGCCAAGAAGTGGCTCAACGAGCAGGAGCGGGTGGACGCTCCGCAGGTGGCTGCCAAGCGCTGGAAGTCCATCAAGCTTGAGCATGATGGACGGGAGATCCGCCTACGGGAATGGCGTGACTTCCGAGGGAAATACACCCTCTTCCGCCGCAACGTGGAGGATTGGAACGAGGGTGACGAGCAGGCTCGCCTGCTCTCCATGCTACCGGAAGCATGGATCAAGAGGGTCACCAAGGAGGAATCCAAGAGGGCCAAGTCCAACCACACGGTCAAGATGATGCTCCTCAAAGAGTATCATACGAACGTGGTGGCTTGGGCGAAGAAGACCGTGGCCCGGGATGTCAAACGGCACTCCCTGCGGAACGCTCTTCTCATCACCGTCTCGGGCGATCGCGAGAAGACCGCGATGTGGCGCCTTGACGATTGTGAGTTGAGCGGCCAGACCATCCGTCTGCAGCCCATCCCGGCGCGGATGAGCTGCGACGAGATCCTGGAGTGGGTTGGCGAGGAAGTACTCAAGGAGTACCGAAACCTCCACCACACCCGCGGGTTGAGGCCCGGCGACCGCGACGTCAACTACGTTGGCGAGGGACCTGGCGGGGAAGATGCCATGGACCCAGCGGGAGCCGGCGGCGATGAGACTCTCGTCGACGATGACGACGACGATGAGCCCGCCGAGGTGGCCGTTTGTGCCTTCCTGGCCAGGAACCTGAGCGCGGGGAGCAAGCCGGGAAACTGGAAGCCCCTGCAGCAGGGTTGGAGGAAGCAGGAGAAGAGGGACCCTCGCCGCATTGGCGACCCTCCGCTGTCCTTTGGGGAGTTCATACGAGCTCACCCGCAGGGCTGTTTCGTGTGTTATGGGAGGAAGAAAGGCTTCAACCATGACCACCGAACATGCCCCGTCCACAAGGCCGACACGGAGGCTTACAAGAAGGCGCACAGGTCGAAGAAGCGTGCGCCCGCGGGTGTCCGGGAAGCCAAGATGGAGGTGGACAAGGACGAGCTGGCCAAGCTGATGTCGTCGGTGGGAACCGAGTTGGCCAAGGAAATCCAGGAGATCAAGCGGAACTGGGTCCCCAGGTCGGATAACAAGAACAAGGAGAACAACCAGAATGACCAGAACAAGGACAAGGACAAGAACAAGGGTAAGAAAGGGGGAAGGAAGAAGGGCGTCAACGACGTTGAGGCCGAGGAGAACACCCCCTCTTCCACAACCGACGCCCCCTAGCGGAGCCCCTGCAGCCAAGGGCCCCAGCTAGGGCGGTCGCAGGATGGTGACGTGGGAAGCGCCGAACCATCCCAGTCGGGAGTCGATAAGCACAAGGGGACTGCGGCGGGCGGAAGGCCCGGTCCGGCGCCCAGTCGCGGAGGCGGGGTGAGGGCAAGTGAAGGCACGAACCCTTGCACCCGTCCGTCCTTCGCGACCAAGAATGTGTTTGATGTACTACAAGATCTTTCCGAGAGTATCGGAGGATCACCCGGACCGCAGCTGGATGCTGCAGATGGGCAGCCTGAGCCCATTGTCCATGACCTGCACCAGTCGCTTGTTGAGCTTCTGGAACGGCCGGAGATCCTGAGTTTGCACGCCGTGCGCCGTGTCGGTCGCGAGCGGCAGTTGCATCTTAAGGTCCGTGCCTTATGCGGGGAAGTGGAAAAGGTTTTCGACGTGTTGGTCGACACGGGAGCTCAAGTCAGCTTGGTCAAGGCTGGCCTGCTTCCGCCAGAGTGTCTTACCGACAGTCGGAAACCTGTCAGGCTGAAGGTGGCGAACGGCCAGTACATGGTGGGAGGCACGAAGGAAGCGGCCATTGGGCTGCAGTTCGTGAACCATCGTGAGCAGAGCCGCCCAGACCTCGGCAAGGAAATCCTCCTGCACGGTAGCTTCTACGAGGCCGAGATGGACTGGGACATGATCGTCGGGTACGACTTCATGATGGAGACGGACTCCGGCGTCCTCCCGGCCCAGGCCTCCATGACCCTGTACCAGGACGACCAGCTCTCGTGGCTTTCGTCACCTGAGCACCATGTGGAATGCCAATGGATCCACCCCGAACGCAATCAGCTCGAACCGGCCGCGCTGGACACTGAGCCCACTGGGCCAGCAAACCAGGAGTACGGCGTAAGGCCGGAAGTGGCGAACCGAGTGGTCGCGGACCTGGGAGCGTCGGATCTGGCCCTGGATGCGTTCTCTTCAGGAACCTCCGCCCATCTGCGGGTGTGTGAGAAGTACTGGAGCGCACAGGACTCCGCGTGGAAGAAGCACTGGGGTCCGCATCAGGGATTGATGTGGATCCATTGCCCCCGTTGGGACATTCCAAGAGCGATAGCGAAGATTCGCAAGGACCGCTCCAAGGCAGTGCTGGTTGTTCCTATGGGATGCACCGAGGAGGAAAGTACCCGACATTGGGTAGCCTCATTGACCAACATGACCTTAAACAAGGTCGTCCTACCGGCTGGAGAGAGTGTCTATCAGGACGCTAAGGGACAGCCCATGCCACCCCAGAGATGGCCAACAGAATTCCACTATGTGGATGGGGGCCTTGATCAGGCCGACACCACGGACTTCGTGTGTGTCAACCGCATCATAGCGGAGCCTTGGAGGCAATGCTTTGCGGTTCCCCCTGTTGACATCGAAGAATCGGATTCGGAAGACCCTCTCACTGAAGAGGAGTGAGATCTGGTTCAGGGGTATATGGATCAGCCCTTTCACGACTGGGGAAACCAGCGTGAGGGCAAAGGCCAGGACAAAGCCTGGTGGGAAGTGGACTCAATCGTCTCCGGTTCCTATGACGGGAATACCTTCGTACAGAGGGTGCTGGATCACATGTCCAGCCAAGACGAGCCGCCTGGCGGTAACCCACCCACCTACGGCGATCTGTTCCGAGGCAAGACCAGAGATGGCCCTTTGGGCCACCTGGGAAGACCACCTGAGCCGAAAGCGAGCGGGGTCGCTACCCCTCAAGTAAGCTCCGTGGTTCAAGTGCCCGGAAAAGCCAAGGTGGAGTCCGATGACTGCCCCAAGATCCAGGCGTTGAGGGCCAGGCTGAAGCAGAAGTATGGCGAGACCTTCTTCAGCGGAAAACCTGTGTTCCCCCCACCGGTGCGTGGACCGTATGGCGAGGCCAAGATACGACTGAAGCAGGACCCCCGTGTGTATCGCCACCGGGAGTTTGCCCTGAGGGGCGAGAGGAAAGAGGCCATGGAGAAGATCCTCCGTGACTTCATCCAGAGAGGCTGGCCTGAGCCGTGCCACTCCGAGTGGGCCTCTCCCTGCTTCGTCGTCCCCAAGAAGGTTGCCGGTGAGTGGCGGCTCGTGGTCGACTACCGCGGCCTGAACGCCCAAACGCAGCACGACAGCTATACGCTGCCCCTCATTGAGGACATGCTGCAAAAGCAACACCGGCGGAGGATCTTCACGGTGATTGACCTGAAACATGGTTATCATCAGCTGCCTCTCGCCGAAGAGTCCCGTGCCTGCACAGCCATGAGCACTCCACTTGGACCTCTCCAGTGGAAGGCGATGCCCATGGGCGTCACCAACGGCAATGCGGCTTTTCAGCGGATGCTGGAGAACCTGCTTGAGCCGGTGCGCGACTGTGCGGACCCCTTCGTGGACGACGTGATCATCGCGTCCGGGGACCCCAGCATGAGCTACGAGGAGCTCCTGGAGGCACATGAGAGGGACGTCACTCGAGTGCTCGACCTTCTGGTTCGGCACAAACTCACGGGCAGCAGTGACAAGGCCACCATTGCGGTAAGCGAGGTGGTCTTCGCTGGCCACGTGGTCGGGAACGGGCAGCGAAAGCCCATACCTGGCAAGGTGGCTGCGATTGAGCACTGGGAAAAGCCCAAAACGGTCTCTGAGCTACGGGCGTATCTGGGGTTCTGCAACTACTACTCGGGGTATATCAAGATGTATGCCGCGTATGCAGCCCCCATGACGACCATGCTCAAGGGCAACCGAGAGGAGACCTAGAAGGGGTCCAAGAAGGCTCTGGTCTGGACTGAAGAGTCTGACCGTGCCTTTGAGGGGATGAAGCAGGCGCTGCTATCCGCAGTGGGTCTGCACCTCGTGGATCCCGACCGAGGGTTCGTCCTGCGCACCGACGCTTCCGACTACGCCATTGGCGCTGTGTTGGAGCAAGTGCTTGACGACGGGAGGCACGTGCCCGTGGCCTTCTGGAGCCGAGTCCTGGCGGAAGGCCAGAGACGGACGTGGACGCCCCGTGAAAAGGAGGCGTATGCCATCGTCATGGCTCTCAGGAAATGGGCTGGGTACATAGCCCTCCATCCCGTCACCGTCTGCACCGACCATCAGAGTCTGCAGTCGTGGCACAAGGAGCACGTGGACACCCCCTCAGGTCCCGCCTCCCGACGGGCAAGATGGCACGAGACCTTGGCCAAGTTCGACCTTACGGTTGTTTATATTCCTGGAAAGGATAACACCGTGGCGGACTGTCTCAGTAGGTGGGCCTATCCCGCCAGCAAGGGCATGCAGGACATCTCTGCCCATGGCGATGAGGCTGAGACCGCTGAAGCCAAGAGGATCATTGAAATGGAGCGCCTGATGGAGGAGGAGGGTGCTAAATGCTTCGTCGTAAAGAAGGTCCCTACCAGGACCGGCCCCCGCTGTGCCCCTTCCGCCAGTAACCCCCGCTGATTTACTCCGGATCAACGATTGCATTCCTCAATTTCCAGGGTCCAAATCCAAAAATATAGAAAGTAAAATCCTCCTTCAACCCTGAATGGCAACCAGATCCCACAAGTACAGCAATAACCCAATTCACAATCCAAATCAGGCTGCGGGATTTCGTTCAGCACACCGGTATTCCCACGGTGGCGGGCATGTACAAGAATTGCACCAAGGAAGAAAGCCCTGAAATTGGCATATGAACACAAATAAAGCAAAGTTGGGGAAAGAGGTAAACATACACATTCACAGCCATAAACTCCTCATTCCCTGGACTCAAGACCTTCCCTTGACTCACCAACATATTGCCCTGAGCCAGGTCAAATGAGATGGCTGAATACCATATGTCAAAAGTCACTACATAAACCCCAAAAATGTGTTCACTCCCAAGCCTCCAAAATCCTAGCCCAATAGGTGAGGTGGCGTACCATGGCCTAGAGTGGCACTCAGGACCATGTCCTACCCTGACATAACCTTGGTTGGACTTGGAATCGAATGGGCTTGGAGAACTGCCCCATGAAGATGACCTCACAACATGGTAAAATCAGGCAAATCACACCATTATGTCCAAAAATCAATTATATGCTCAAAAATGCACATGGCAAATGTTCATATGCTCCATGCATGTGTCAAACCGGAAAGTAATATACAAGGGTGATATAGACCAAAGGTCCATGCCCAAGAATATCCCATCATTGGCTCCGAAACTCCTTCGGTTATGTACATGACATGCTTCACAAGTCAGCTCATGAATTAGAGACCTAATTTTGTGAGGCCTCGTGTGCCAAGCCAAAGTGACTACGTGATTCGGCATATGGTAAGGTGCAACACCGAAGCATATGCCAACATATAAGCAACATACCATAGTTCACGGATCTCTAGGCACTTTGCTGTTAGCCGACCAGTTGAGCACATAAAACACAAAAATGAGCATAAAATGAGGTCAAAAACACGAAAATATGTCCAAATACAAAGTTGTCATGATAGTATATCTCTATGCTCACCCATGATATCCGCTCATGGTTCAATACACAAATGATTGGAACCATTTGCGAACAATTCCCCCACTTGGATCCCCAATCGGGCGCATGGAGATACCTTCGCCACTAATATCTGCATGCCCCATGAAAATGGGAGTGCACCCATGGATCTCTTTGTCAAACATACCATGAGCAATACATATGCGGTAGACTTGGTCTAGCGCTTTGAATTCCACAATTGGGACATGGGCAAAGCCCTTGTCACGTATGGCTCCCCATCTCATCGGCCACACGAAGATATATAACATGGGCGTGAGCATATCAAACATATACCATGCATATAACAAATACCCTCAAAATGTGGCTCCCACCATGATATGCCATGTCCCTCCATTGACATAACTTCACGTTAAAAATACGTAGGAACCCAATGAAAGTTGCTATGCAACCCCAACACCCATGTGGCACACTCGAAAGTCACATTAAAATTTTCGGTTGCACGGTCCAAGAGTTATATATCACTTTATACCCTCTTGACCCTTTTCCCTTGCTACACCGGGCATGTGTGCGCACCAAAGGCGTTTGATGCTTCCTAAATTAAGTTGAGACCAAGGCAGTTCCAACCCAACCTTCCTTATTCTCATTCCTCACACTCGCGCGTAGATATGGCTCTTCAAAGTGATCCCACGATTCGATTCTGTTTCCCTTATATCTCCAAGTCAAATGGGTGGCAAGTATAAGGGAAACCTGATTCGGGCATAGGGAAAGGAGTATGACCAATCGAAGAAGTCCGAATCAAGTGCGGCGATGTCGAAGTCGAAAATCCGATTTCGACATCACGAAAAATTCCGATTAAAATTTCGAGTGCTTATTTAGAAAATTGCGGAACCAACGAACCCTTTACAGATGAAATCTGACCCTTCAGAAACGTTTCCGCCAAAATATCTGGAAATAACAGTTAACCAATCGGTTAACGCAAAATCGCGAGCCAACTGACAGTCGCGGATACATTGACTATCAGAACGAAAGGCTGAAAAATTACGGAAACATTATGATAATAAAACCCTGTTGATTCCTGATATTCTGCTATATAAATCTCCGCTGGCGGTGCCTCGGTTCTGAATATGGCCGCTCATAGCCGGAATGGCCAAACCTATCACACTATCACATCGGGTTAGTTCAGGTGGATGGGAGAGTATGATATCAGCCAATGGCGGCTTGCCGGCACATAGATACACACCCCAAGTGACCCCAAGATGGCCACGGGGGTCCGAACCGGCTTCACCCCCCTTCTCAGAGCGTTGTATCCGC
This sequence comes from Eutreptiella sp. 'Long Island Sound 2002', assembly GCA_964036045.1. NCBI lineage: Eukaryota > Euglenozoa > Euglenophyceae > Eutreptiales > Eutreptiaceae > Eutreptiella > Eutreptiella sp. 'Long Island Sound 2002'. The sequence continues at coordinate 7,871,370 of OZ038398.1, read as the reverse complement.
TCGGAAACCAATGAAGAGAGGACGGGAGGACCCCAATGGACTCCAACCCCCCCCTCCATGTCCCAAGGACACATGGAGGCCCCACACACATCGTAGGCGTCCCCCATGCCCCAAGGGAGGGGTGAGGACACTGATAATCAGCACCCTACGCCATATCCGGTCTCCCCTTGATCTACAACATGGACCAAGGGGATCAAAGATAGAAAAACGTCGTCGGTCGACCTAAATAAGTATACCACAATGCAATATATATGTGGAGATCGAGTGAAGGGGGTATATGGCCGATCAAGGCCGAAAAATCCCCGGATGAACGCCCTCACTTGTCTCCCCATTCACAGAAACAAACAAAATGCCAAGGGGGGATCCATTACGGTGCTACAGCAGCGACCAAATGGACCAATACGTCCTTGACATCCAAAGAAATACCCTTTTTCTTTAGGTAGTCCATCCAGACCGTGGTATACCTCGGCACGAAACTGCTCGGAGGCTCCCACGAGTCCCTGGATGCGGCGAATCCCTTCCAACGGACTTTGTAAAGCCTCCCCCCAGGCGTCCCCGGGTCCGGCTTGTCCGCCAGGATTCTCTCCGCGGTGAAATCGTCGTCCTCAGCCTCATCGTCCGAGTCCACATCGCCGGCCGTGAACTCGAAGGTGACGGGACGTCCGCTGGGGTCTGGTGCTCGGGGACGAAGCTGGGTATGGTCGCGGTCCAGGATCTTGTTATCCCCCACACGAACCGCATACACATCCTGCCCGACCTTCCGCACGATTACCCCCGGCACATACCAAGATGCCTGCCGATGCCTGGACAGGACATCCTTGTGGTGCCGCTCCACCCACACGGTGTCTTGGAGAGCATACTTCTGGACTTTTCCCTGCTTGAAGTACTTGGCCCTCTTGTCATGCTCGTCCTGAAGTGCCTTGCACACCTTGGCCGCCGTGTCGTCCGCCTCAGCCATCATTGCGTTCGCATCCCGGGCCACCTTGCCGTGGTTCATCCACGGGAGAGTGCGTGACACTCGATCCCGTAGGAACAGGATGCGATGGGGCGACAGTCCAGTGGGTCCCGGAAGGTCGTGATACGCCTGGAGCACTCTCCACATCGAGTTATACCAGTTCCGGCCCGGTTCGTCAATGTGCAGCTGGCGGAACTTCTCGAACATCTGTCGCCCGGCCACTTCAGCACGGCCATTCGACCGGCTGTGGTAAGCCACGGTCTTGGCGTGCCGAATCCCCATGTGCTTACACATCGTCTTGAACCACGTCCCCACGAATTGACTGCCCCTATCGCTGCAGATGACAGCTGGGATATCGAAAATCGTCAGCCAATGCCTGATCATGGCATTAGCGACGGTCTTGGCCTGCAGCCCCACTCCATGCTTGTCCTTCTTGTCCTTCTTCTTGGACTTCTTGCCCGGGACTGCCACGATATACCCGCTGTGCCTGTCCACCGCCAGGATGACACAGTCGTAGGTCTCTCCGTCCACGGTGACCTCGGGCATGGCGAATACATCCATGGCCACGGACCGCATAGGGGCCTCCGGTATAGCCGTATACACCGGGTTGCCCGCTGTGGAGTGGTTAGGGCTCTTCGTGGCCCGACACACGGGACAGTCGCTGCAGTACCTATCCAGGATGGCGTAGTACCCCGGAGGGAACTTGAAACGCCACTCCAGGTCCTGCTGCATCTTGTCTTGGCCAGGATGCATGAGCTGGGCGTTGTGCCAATGGTCAATGAGCTCCTCCACTCGGTTCTCGGGCACCAGCAGCTTGTCCTTGAGGAACAACTTGTCGCCATCCTCGGTCAAGCCCTCGGGCCATTCGTCGTCCGACGGGGCGCTCACGGCATTCCAGTACTTGCTCCAGTGCTCGGATGCCGCGTAGTCATCCGACCAGTCCTCTGTGAGCACCGACTTGACTAGCTCTACAGGGGCCACCATCCATTGCTCGAGGGTTTCCTCTCGAATAGCTTGGACGCGGGCACCCCGGAACTTGGCCAGGTCCGTACGGTTTGCCATCACCACAAAGCACTTGACCCCCTCTTGCTCCATGACCTTCTCCATCTCGATGATGCGCTTGGCCTCCTCGGTCTCCTCAGCGTCCCCATGGCTGGATATGTCCATCCACGCCTTGCCCGCGGGGTAGGCCCAGCGACTGAGGCAATCTGCCACAGTGTTGTCCTTCCCCGGGATATACACGACGCTGAGGTCGAACTTGGCGAACGTCTCGTGCCATCGGGCCCTCCTAGCCGCTGGTCCTGAGGGGGTGTCGACATGCTCCTTGTGCCAGCTCTGTAGGGACTGGTGGTCCGTGCAAACCACCACCGGCTGCAGTCCGATGTGGCCAGACCACTTCCTGAGCGCACATACAATGGCGTATGTCTCCTTCTCCCTCGCGGTCCATGTTCGGCGTTGGCCCTCGGCCAGGATCCTGCTCCAAAACGCCACGGGAACATGAGTCCCGTCGTCCCGGACTTGCTCGAGGACTGCCCCCACGGCATAGTCCGAGGCGTCTGTCCGTAGCACGAATCCCTTGTCCGGGTCCACCAGGAACAACCCCAACTGCCCCAGGAGTCGCTCCTTCAGGCGGTTGAACGCATCCTCAGCCTCAGGGGTCCGGGCAAGCTTCTTCTTGCTCCCCTTCCGGCCATCGAACTTGCCCACTTGCAGCATCTTGTGCAGCGGCCCCGACAGTTCTGCATACATCCGGACATAGACCGAATAGTAGTTGCAGAACCCCATGAAGGACCGGAGTTCGCTGATGGTCTGGGGCTTCTCCCAGTGGTGCAGGGACGCCAGCTTCCCAGGCATGGGACGGCGTTGCCCGTGACCAACCACGTTACCCGTAAACTCCACTTCCTTCACGAATAGTGAGGCTTTGGTGGGCTTGCACACCATGTTGTGTTTGTCCAACTCGCTGAGCACTCGGCGCAGATCCTTCTCATGCGCGTCGATGAGCTCGTCCTCAGTCATGTTCTCCGTGCCGGACCCGATGATGATGTCATCCACGAAGGGATCGGCACAGTCCCGGACAGGACCGAGTAGGTCCTCCATCATGCGCTGGAAAACGGCGTTGCCATTCTTGGCACCCATAGGCACCACTTTCCACTGCATGGGCCCAAGCGGCGTCGACATCGCTGTGCAGGGCCTGGAGTCCGGGTGTAGCGGCATCTGGTGGTAACCGTGTTTCAGGTCCAACACCGTGAAGATCCGCTTTTTCTGTTGCTTTTGGAGGATGGAGTCGATCAGGGGGAGCGAGTCCGAGTCGTGCTCGGTCTGCTCGTTCAAACCTCTGTAATCAACCACCAACCTCCACTCGCCCTTCTCCTTCTTGGGCACGATGAAGGCTGGGCTGGCCCATTCACTGTCGGAGGGTTCTATCCATCCCCGCTCAATGAACTCGGCCAACAGCTTCTTCATGGCCTCGGCCCGATCGCCCTGAAGTTGGTACTCCCGATGACGATAGATCTTCGGGTTCGGCTTCAGCTTGATCTTCGCTGTACCAAACCTCCCGCGATCTGGAGGGTTCTTGTTGGCGACGCCACTGAATAGCCGCGGATAGGCATGGATCAGCCTCTCCTTCAGCTCGGCGACCTTCGGGTTCTCCTGGGCCTCTTCAGCCGCTTGCTTCGGTATCGAAACCACCGAACGCACTGCGGAATAGGCCTCTTCTGGGTCCGAGTCCGACTTCTCCTCGTCCGATATGCCGTCTTCATCGTCGTGGGTCGCGATTCCCACCGATAATCTTCGAAAATTTGCGGCCTCGGGCTGGTGCTCGTCGCCACCGGTTCCCACTCTTGGAAAACCCCACGTTGGTGGGTCCGACCCAACCGGACCATCGTATTGGTCCGCGATGTGGTCCATGACCCTCGCCACGAAGTCGTCCTTCTCGTACTTGCCGGTGACCAACATCTTGTCATCCCACCAATGCGGAGATGTGACCATGGCCCGCCTCTTCTTGGCTGCCACACGGTCGTGCATCCCCATCCGCATGTAGTTGACGACGTCGTCGATCTCGGCGTGGGACAGGACGTCAATGCCATCAATTGGCTGATCCGTCCCCTCCTTGGGCTCAAACATGACCTTCATGGGCACCGCCTCCACCCTACGGATGAATGCTTCATCACCCGTGGGTTGGGCTTGCGCCGCATCCACCAGGAAAGCCTTGGTACCCCACGCTTGACCCGGGGAGGGCATTGATACACCCTTGGCCTCGATGAACAACTCCTCCTCTGGCCCGAATGACATCTCGTTCAGGGTGATGGAGTCCAGCGTCGACTTGAGACCCTCCAGCGGACATGGGGTGGATCCTATGCCGGTTATGACCAGGATCCCCTTCGCCCTATCCGCGATGATCTTCTCCACCGTACGTCTGGTGATATCCAGGGAGCCATGCCAATACATGGGTCCCCACTCCTTCAAACCCCAATGCCTATGCCAGGCTGAGTCTCCTCGATGTCAATGCCTCCTGCACTTCCGCAGAAGTGGGGCATCCCGGGAAGCGAAGACGTCCGTCTCGGGCGCTTCGGCTCCCAGCGTCTGGATCATCCTGTCGTACACCTGCGGCGCCATTCCATACTCCGTGAGCTGAACTCCACGGTCTCCTCTGGACTTGGCACCCACAGCTTGCACCGCTCGGACGATCCGATCCTCTTCCTCAACATTCCATTGGGATGACCCGCACGCATAATCCGTGGACAGCCATGTGAGGCATTCGTCGTCCTCCCAGACCAGCGTTGCGCGATGGGGAAGGGCTCCAATGGCGTTGGCCACCATGAAGTCATACCCCATGATCATATCCCAATCAGTAATGTCGGCCACGTAGAAGTTCCCGGATAGAGTGCTTCTCTTCGCCTGATCAGGGCGGTTCAAGCGCTCATGTTCCCAGAATTCCATACTGATAGTGGCCTCATGGGTGCCACCACCCATGATCTCTCCATTGGCGACCTTCAGGCGGACCGGTCTCCGGCTGGGCTGCAGGAATTCCTCCTTGAACAACCCTCTCCGGACCAGACTCACCTGGGCACCCGTATCCACCAACACATCCACCACCTTCTCCTCTCGTCCGCACCGTACTCGCACTTTCAAGTGCAACTGCCGCTCGTCGCCATGAGGTGTATGGACGACTCTCACGGCATGCAACTCTAGCACGTCGGGGTGCATCAGGACTTCAAGGGTATGGTCACGGATGGTGTAGATCTTGGGTTGGTCCTGCCCGTCCACGGGGCTCTCCGTGGTCGCTCCTTCCTTCTTGCCATGTCCCGTTCCCACATGTACTTCCCTTGGCAACGCGCTCCAGGGGTTGTGAGTGGCGAAACTCAGTGGTTTTGGCTCTTCCGGAGCCTTCTTCGGCACCCGATGTGCCTTCGCCTTCTCAGGGATTCCACTGATTTTCGGAGGAGAGACCTCCGAGGTCCCACTCCCGTGGGGGCTCCTCTAGACTTGGCTTCCCGCAGCCCCTTCCGGCTGCGATCCGCCAGGACTTTGTCCTCCACTTTGCTGGGCTTTGAGTTCCGCCAACGTCCTCAACATGTCCTCAGCAACTTCCTCGATCGACCTCACTCGTCGGTCTTGACCAGGTCCACCACCATAGCCTCTTCCTCCGCCTTTTCCTTGGCCTTTGCCTTGGCCTTTTCCCCCGTCTCCGCCCTTCGCTTTCCAATCGGAAATCCGCTGCTCCTTGGGCTTCTTCTCGGGATGAGCGGCGAAGTAGGCCTTCTTGTCCGCCTCATACACCTTGCACTGACGGTGGTCGTGTGTATGGTTGTTTCCCTTGCCATAACAGACCCAGCACCCATCGTGCTGAGACCTGTACTCTCGGAACGAGAGCGGTGGGTTCCCGATCCTCCTTGGTCCTTCTCTGTTCTTCCTGGGTCCCACCTGGCTCCATCTGGACCGATCCTGCCCATGGTTCTTCACGTTGTGCGCCACGAACGCGAAGAAATGGGCCTCCTCGTGATCCTCCCGGGACCAGTGGTCTTGGCCACTTCCACTTCCATCCTCCGCGGAGTTGGCCGTGTCCTCCTGGATCTCCCGATGATGGCGGTCGTCTCGGTGTCCTCGTTGTCCATGACCATGCCGATCCTGCACGTGGGCCTCGTTCTTCGCATTGAGCTTCAACTCCACCGTGATGTACTTCACGATCTCGTCCAGGCTCATGCGAGCGAAGATGACTTGCATCTTCAGCGGCTCCCCGCGCCTCCACTCCACGTTGTTGAGGCGCAGCCACCTTTGCCCCATGGAGTCTCCGAATACCTCCACGTACACGGTGTTCTTCAGGCCCAACATCCGGTCGGGTTCGCCCAGGTTCCTCCTGAAGAACTCCATGATACCCGCATGGGTATCCTCCGCCGCCATAATCCTCACCGCCACCCGTCGCTTGGCGCGCTTCTTCTCCTCGTCCTCCACTCTCCTCTTCCAGCTGCCGGGGAGGACGTCCTTCAGCAAGTGGCGGATCTCACTGGCCTCGTTCCAGTCTTCCATCAACTTGAGGCATCTGCGGTACTTCCGCAGATACCGGTTCCACTCCCGGACCCGCAACTCACCGCGGTCCAGCGGCAGTGGAATGGACCACAGGTCCTCCAGCTTCTGGTTAGGAGCGTCCACCCGCTCCTCATCCTCCAGCCACTGGAGGCAGGCCTGCTCCGTGCGGATCAATCCTTCCCGGATCTGATCCCGCAGCTCCTCCTTGAGGTCCTGCGCCAGCCGGTGTGGGAATGTCCGGCATACCCACTTGTCCCGCGGCGCTCCCCGCATCTCACCGACGACCTCCTCGGCGAAGTCCTCCCAGTCCAGGATGAAGTCATCCAGGTTGGACGGGTTCCCGTCATAATAGGGGATTTTGATTCCCCTGAGGTTGTCGATCCTGATGGCGTCTCCGACGTCTCCAGCCACCACTCCACCGAGACGGATACCACCTGTGGCCGGGGGGTTTGAGTACACTCCCCGTACATCCCTCTCCTCCATGGAGTGCGGTCCAGTTGGGCCTGAACCCATGGGGTTTGGAATGCGGGAAGGACTTCTTCCATCGGCCGTCCATATCCCCGTATTGGGGTCCTTTGCCCACAGATTTCCGCTTGGATGCCCTCGACCATGTCCGTCGGCCCTTCCCATGGTTTGTCCCTGCGTGGTCTGGTTCTGGATCTCCTCTTCCGCATAAACTGCATAGGTAGTTGTGGATGGTGGTAGATCCTGGGCGGCGTGGGACATCTGCACTGTCAGGCTCCTCGGGTCCGTGGCTACGTGCCCTTCCCGCATGGACCCAGCCGGTGCCGTGTGTTCCCCGAGCATTGTTGACTCGCTGAACAGGGGAACATACGGCAGCGCACCCGGGTCAACACGCGGAGGCGCGTATGGTGCCTCTGCAGGGCCGCCCATGGGTTTCTCCATGGCGCTCCTGAGGGTCTTAACCCGCTCCACCAGCTCTACCGCGGCCGGTTTTGCCGGGAGCTCCGGACCCGAGGCGAGGGGCTGTCGCTCCTCTAACCTTCTCAGGCGTCCCGACATGTCCTCCACTAAGTGGAGAAGGCTGTCCACCACTGGCTGCTGCTTCTGCAGGGCCAGCTCCAGATTCTCCCGGTACCGGGCCTGATCCGCTCGCAGCTCCTCCATGTGGTTCTCCGCGGCCGACTGGTCGTCCAGGATCCCCGCGACGTCCTCCTCTAGAGCATCCTTGGCGTTGTCCAGGCGGTCAAGATGATTCACGATGGCGTCCATCCCCATCTTCGGGTACTTGCCCATGAGGAAGGACACGTGCTCGCAGTGGCACGCAGCGTGCTTTCCGCCGGATTCAGCACATCCCGCGGTTCCCGGCACCTCAGACTCGTCGCCCATGGGCGTATCGCCGATGGCGTCCGTCTCTGGTCCCGTGTGCCGGGGCACAGGTGCCGTCCGGGCCCTGGCTGGTCTCTCCAAGCCCTCGGCGTCGTGCTGCAGGGCGGGCTCGGGGGCCGTATGCGCCCTGGCGATCGGCGCGGAAATCTCCGGCTCCGAAGGTGGCTCGTGGGCTGTCCGATAGCCCTCGGAGTGCCCCTCGGATTCCCACAGCCTGACCGGGCTGGGGTCCGTGTCCATAGCCCCGGCGTCCCTTGCCGCGGACTTGGGTGACCCGCGCTTCCGGTAGCGCCGGGCCCGTCCTCCACTGCTGCCTGAATGGCAAGCCTCATCAGATTCCTCCGCTGCGGAGCGGAGGTTGCATGCCTTTCGGCAGCGACGCTCACACATGGAGACCAGGTCCTCCATGTCACGTCCTCCTCTTCCCGAGTGTCGTTCTTCTCTTCGGGCTTCAAATTCCGGAGTTCGCCATGCTCTTGAACGTCTCGGTCCTTCTATGGCTCTAATCTCCGGCGTGGTCTCCACCGAGTCCACAATACGCACCCGGGGCGTACTTGGGCAGGGCTCATAAGGGCCCAAGTCCCCGGGTCGGCGGTTGGTAGGGGCAGCAGGTAAGCCTCTGCTACCATAAAGAAGGTCCCTACCAGGACCGGCCCCCGCTGTGCCCCTTCCGCCAGTAACCCCCGCTGATTTACTCCGGATCAACGATTGCATTCCTCAATTTCCAGGGTCCAAATTCAAAAATATAGAAAATAAAATCCTCCTTCAACCCTGAATGGCAACCAGATCCCACAAGTACAGCAATAACCCAATTCACAATCCAAATCAGGCTGCGGGCTTTCGTTCAGCACACCGGTATTCCCACGGTGGCGGGCATGTACAAGAATTGCACCAAGGAAGAAAGCCCTGAAATTGGCATATGAACACAAATAAAGCAAAGTTGGGGAAAGAGGTAAACATACACATTCACAGCCATAAACTCCTCATTCCCTGGACTCAAGACCTTCCCTTGACTCACCAACATATTGCCCTGAACCAGGTCAAATGAGATGGCTGAATACCATATGTCAAAAGTCACTACATAAACCCCAAAAATGTGTTCACTCCCAAGCCTCCAAATCCTAGCCCAATAGGTTAGGTGGCGTGTCATGGCCTAGAGTGGCACTCAGGACCATGCCCTACCCTGACATAACCTTGGTTGGACTTGGAATCGAATGGGCTTGGAGAACTGCCCCATGAAGATGACCTCACAACATGGTAAAATCAGGCAAATCACACCATTATGTCCAAAAATCAATTATATGCTCAAAAATGCACATGGCAAATGTTCATATGCTCCATGCATGTGTCAAACCGGAAAGTAATATACAAGGGTGATATAGACCAAAGGTCCATGCCCAAGAATATCCCATCATTGGCTCCGAAACTCCTTCGGTTATGTACATGACATGCTTCACAAGTCAGCTCATGAATTAGAGACCTAATTTTGTGAGGCCTCGTGTGCCAAGCCAAAGTGACTACGTGATTCGGCATATGGTGAGGTGCAACACCGAAGCATATGCCAACATATAAGCAACATACCATAGTTCACGGATCTCTAGGCACTTTGCTGTTAGCCGACCAGTTGAGCACATAAAACACAAAAATGAGCATAAAATGAGGTCAAAAACACGAAAATATGTCCAAATACAAAGTTGTCATGGTAGTATATCTCTATGCTCACCCATGATATCCGCTCATGGTTCAATACACAAATGATTGGAACTATTTTCGAACAATTCCCCCACTTGGATCCCCAATCGGGCGCATGGAGATACCTTCGCCACTAATATCTACATGCCCCATGAAAATGGGAGTGCACCCATGGATCTCTTTGTCAAACATACCATGAGCAATACATACGCGGTAGACTTGGTCTAGCGCTTTGAATTCCACAATTGGGACATGGGCAAAGCCCTTGTCACGTATGGCTCCCCATCTCATCGGCCACACGAAGATATATAACATGGGCGTGAGCATATCAAACATATACCATGCATATAACAAATACCCTCAAAATGTGGCTCCCACCATGATATGCCATGTCCCTCCATTGACATAACTTCACGTTAAAAATACGTAGGAACCCAATGAAAGTTGCTATGCAACCCCAACACCCATGTGGCACACTCGAAAGTCACATTAAAATATTCGGTTGCACGGTCCAAGAGTTATATATCACTTTATACCCTCTTGACCCTTTTCCCTTGCTACACCGGGCATGTGTGCGCACCAAAGGCATTTGATGCTTCCTAAATTAAGTTGAGACCAAGGCAGTTCCAACCCAACCTTCCTTATTCTCATTCCTCACACTCGCGCGTAGATATGGCTCTTCAAAGTGATCCCACGATTCGATTCTGTTTCCCTTATATCTCCAAGTCAAATGGGTGGCAAGTATAAGGGAAACCTGATTCGGGCATACGGAAAGGAGTATGACCAATCGAAGAAGTCCAAATCAAGTGCGGCGATGTCGAAGTCGAAAATCCGATTTCGACATCACGAAAAATTCCGATTAAAATTTCGAGTGCTTATTTAGAAAATTGCGGAAGCAACGAACCCTTTACAGATGAAATCTGACCCTTCAGAAACGTTTCCGCCAAAATATCTGGAAATAACAGTTAACCAATCGGTTAACGCAAAATCGCGAGCCAACTGACAGTCGCCGATACATTGACTATCAGAACGAAAGGCTGAAAAATTACGGAAACATTATGATAATAAAACCCTGTTGATTCCTGATATTCTGCTATATAAATCTCCGCTGGCGGTGCCTCGGTTCTGAATATGGCCGCTCATAGCCGGAATGGCCAAACCTATCACACTATCACATCGGGTTAGTTCAGGTGGATGGGAGAGTATGATATCAGCCAATGGCGGCTTGCCGGCACATAGATACACACCCCAAGTGACCCCAAGATGGCCACGGGGGTCCGAACCGGCTTCAGTCGTCATGGCCGCGGATGCCCCCCTCGCCACAAGGGTGAGCAGAGCGGTCAGAGTACTCGCCCCTGAGGGGTCTGAGTCCGACAAGCACCTCTTCCCGGAGTCTTGCCTCCAGGACGACTGGACCGACGACTACGCCAAGTCTGAGGCCTTTGCGGCTGAGTATAGGGCTGTGACTGACCCTGATGACGGGCAGAAGTGGCCAAAGGGGCTGACTGAGGAAGATGGCAAGCTCTACCGGAATGGTAAGCTGCTAGTACCAGAGTCCCGGGTGCTCGAGCTGTGTGAAGCTTGGCACCACCACATGCTGCACCCAGGGGTCAAGAAGCAAGCTCTTGACATGCAGCGTCGGTTCGAGATCGACCATATCGTTCTCTACACCGCCATCAAGAAGGTCAGGAAGGGTTGCTCGGTCTGTCAGGCCTGCAATCCCGATAACCGGAACGTCAAGGGGGAACCCCAATGGACCCCGGTTCCTGACCAGCCCATGGAGAGCGTGGCCATGGACGTCTTCTCCATGCCCGAAGTGCACATTGGCAAGGAGACCTTTGACTGTGTGGTTCTCTGTGTGGACCGCCACAGCGGCTACGTTGTAGCCGTTCCGGCACGCAAAAAGGGGTTGCTTGCCAAGGAAGTGGCAGTCATGATGATTCGTCATTGGCTGACCGTCTTTGACATCCCCCGCACCATTTGCAGTGACCGAGGGCCCCAGTTTACTGGTGACTGGTTCAAGGCTATGTGTTCCCTCATGGGGATACGTCATGCCAAGAGCGTCGCCTATCTCAGCCGGTCTAACGGCCGTGCTGAAGTGGCTGGACGGCAGCTGTTCGAGAAGCTGCGCAAGATCCACATCACCAATCCACGGCGGAACTGGTTTGAGGAGATGTGGCCTGCTCTGAAGGCCCATCATGACACCCCCACTCCGGGCGGTTTGTCCCCTCACCAGATTCTGTTCGGCAGGGACCCCCTGGGTAGGGGACTTCCCTTGTCTGGTGATGGCATGGCTATGGACGCCAAGGAGTTCTTCGCGCGGCAAGAGCAAACGGCGCGGGACATCCGCCAGCAGCTTGAGAAGGAGCATGCTGAGCGTCAGAAGTCCGCCCCGAGCTCGACAGCGCAGAAGTTCAGGGTGGGAGACCCGGTGTGGGTGATCAGACCCCGCCCCATGGGCACCCACCGCACCAAGACCTGGTTCACACCTGGAGAGGTGGTCCGCAGGATTGGTGAGGACACCTACCGCATCAAGGTGGGTCACGGACAGTTCCGGGAGCGCCACGAGAGTCAACTCCGTGAGCGGGAACCCGACTTCCGTGGCCGACATGTGTCCCTGGACTACGCCAAACATGAGGCCGACTCGGACGACGACTATGCCGAGCAGGACGACTATACAGTCGAGAAGATCCTGGCTCATCGTCCGAAGGCCTCGGCACCTGGAGGTCTGGAGTTCAAGGTTCGTTGGCGAGGCTATGGGCCGTCCCACGACACCTGGGAACCCGTCTCCTCATTCGTGCCGCGGGTCAATACTCCCTTCATGGAGTACATCCGCAAGCACAAGACCAAGATCCACGTTTCGGACTTGGCAGCACTCACCCGGGCGATTGCAGCCAGGGGTGCCTGATCAGCGCCCTGAGCTGTCCCCTGAAGCGTTTTGAGCGCTGGTGAGGCCGACAAATCGTCCCTTACTTGCTTGCTCTCTCCCATCTTTCGGTGACAGAGTGGCCATATACCCCCCCTGCTGAATCCAGAGGAGGATGGCCCCTCTCTTCGATTCTATTTGTCACTCCCCCCCCTGCTGCATCCTTGGGAAACCAGGTAGGGCGACTGACCTTCATACTTTTGAGCTCTTGGGGCCTTGAAGCCCATACGTCGTTGCGCAACGGATGCCGCTGTCATCGGCATTGCGATTTTTGAGTGTGTGGTCTGGTTCCATGGCATTTGCGGAATCCAGACCGGTCGACGTGTGTCAGCTGACTATATATGGCCTGAACTCAGGCGTTTTCCCGTCCACCCTCCTGCATTGCCTTATCCTGACCGTGGCGTGGTTTGGCGCTCTGTCCAGAGCGTGTGTACACGCCTATTTACCCAGATTGTTGCTTGTTTTTCTGCCCTCCAGGATATGTGCATCTGTATGTTAAGTGTCATCAGCCCATCGCTGAGGGATGGACTGTTTTTCACCACGAATTGGGATACAGAGGCACCTTGAGTCGCCGTGTACATGTTCTTACAGCCTGGTCCAGCCTGGACCGGTACATGATTACATATTCTACTGTTTGAGTGCCCGTGATACCGTGTTGCCCTATTCGCTGTGATGTGTGGAGATCCGGATGGCGCCAGGCGGGAAGCCCAGTTGCCTGACTACACTCCCAGCGGTCCGCCACTGTCAGTCCCAGTGTGAGCCTACCGATTCGCAGACGCACTTGCATTCGGATGGCGGCCTCCGGTGCTCCTGACCTCGGTCAGTCTGCCTGGGAAACTGGTGGTTTGAGGAGTCGACGCCTCCGCCCACACTGCATGAGGACTCCCTCATGTATGGCCTTCGTGGCAGTAGGGCGAGGGAAAAGACGGCCTTGATGCCCGATCCCTTCAGAAGGAGTTCCCTTAAGATTTGGGGTTCTTAAGGAGTTCGACTATGGCACTCTGGACTCGCGTTGTATGGATATGGACATGGTGCGCCCGAGGAAGGACCCGTGGGGACTCTCCCCAGTCGGCGGGCCTTGGGAAGCTTGGGGTAGCCTGATGGATCTTTGTGGTCGCTCTCGACTTGTGGGACCACCTCGGTCGTCGTGTGTCGCCTATGTTGGCCGTGTATGCCACTGCCACTGTGGTGGTGACCGTAGCAGCCGGCACCCGGTGCGCCTGGTATGGGTTAACGGGTCCTTTGGATGCCGGACAATCGCCGCCAGGACCCGGGACTTGATACTTGATACTTGATACAATACATGTGCTACAAGCTAATACAACATCATACCTATTTTACTGTGACTTACTGAAGTGAGGATGTGACACCCCCCCCCCTTCAGGATATGGTCCTGGGTACCCGCTGCCATGCTTGGGTATTATCGAGCCCCCCCCAGGGTTTGCTCTAAGGAGGGGGGTGAAGCGGTACCCAGAACCCCATGGCCCGGTTACGGCATACAACCGGTCTCCGGTCCACTAACCCCATATTCCGTGCCGTAAAGCCCCGCATCGGCAACCGATGCACCGCCAGCGGAGATTTGTGTATCAGAATGTCAGGAATCAACAGGGTTTTATTTTCATAATGTTTCCGTCAATTTTTACGCTTCCGTTCTGATATTCACTGTTTTGACTGCTGGCGGCTGGATCGCGACTTTACCGTAACCGCCAGTTTAACTATAATTAATGGAAATTTTAACGCAATCCGTCACGAAGGCTCCAAAGTCGCCAGGAACTGCATTGATGCTTCCGCAATTTTCATAATTAATACTCGCAACCTTAATCCGAATTTTTCAGGATGTCGAAATCGGATTTTCGATTTCGACATCCCCGCACTTGATACGACCTCTTTCGAGTGGACCTACGTGCTTCCCTATGCACGAATCAATTTGCCTTTTCTCTTGCCCTCCATTTGTCTTAAAGATATGGGCAAAACAAAGTTGATTCGTGAGGCCACTTGTGAAGGTCATATCTCGCGTTGTTTGCGAAGAATGACAATAAGGAAACGTGGGATGTATTCACAATACTCCCGACGTAATTTAGGAAGCATCATATGCCTTGCGTTTCCACACGTGCGCGCTAGTGTAATGGATCATGGTCAAGAGGGTAGAGTTTGCGTTATAACTCTTTGGCCATGACATTGCGTGCGTTAAGGTAACTTTCGAGTGTAGCGCGCAAGTGTTGGTGTTGCATAGGAACTCTCCTTGAGTTCCTATGAGCGATTGACACAAAGTTATGCCCTTGGAGGGGCATGACATATCGTGGTGGGAGCTGCCTTTTTGGGCAATATGTGGTATGTGCCATGTGTGGTGTTGCGTGCCCATTTGGCGGGTCCATTGCTCCAAGACAAGCCCGCCAATGGACCTCATATTGTGCAAGCCCCTTCTCCATACTCCCTACGGTCAATTGCATGCCTAACCTTCGTGAAGGGAAGCTTGTGTGGCGATCCCAAAGCGATGCGTTGGGAGCAAGGTGTGTGTTTTGCAATTTTCCATATTTTCATGTGCCCACTTGGGAAGTAGCGCTCGTAACCTTTCAAGGCGCCCCAAGTGGAGCACATATGTGGGATCGAAGGTCATTGGTGTCAAGTCATTGTGTGTAGAAGGATTAAGGGATTGCACGATCCAAGCCGAAGATATTATAATATAAATATGCACCTTTCAAGGCACTTTTGTGTGTGCTTGTGCCAATTTTGCCATTTTTGGCCCGTCATGATGTCAAGTGGCGACCGTGTATCTCAACGTTGCGCTCAATTGACATCATGACCCAAGTATGATATGAGGGTACATACTTCGGTGCCCAACATATCTTGGACCCGGCGAATAACTCCTCTTAGGCTTGGCATGCCGTGGCCGCCATGTTGGCGATTTGGGACTATCCCAAATCATGGGCTCACTTGGCGACCCTGCCATTCCCAATATCGGAGGAGTTGGGCGACGCCCAAAAGATATGTTGGACCAACATGACTTGATACCAATCCTATGGCACACTCCGGTCCGAGTCGGGCATGTGCCTCATTTGCCCCAACCATGAGTGTGCGCATTTTTGGCCATTTTGAGCAATTTTCCACTTTTGCTGCCCGCCGTGCACTATGTTCTAACCCTCGTGCACGCCGGACGCATGGACCAATGGACCATATATGACATGGGTAGTATGGGTAATGGTCCCCATGGTCCACACACCACGTGGGCGAAGCGGAGCCACCTTCGTCAAGGCGCTAGCCCAGAGTGAGTGTGGGCAATTTTGCAATTTTGGCATTTGTGGACCCAATTGGGATCGTCACCACGCCAAGTGGCATGGAGATCTTTGAGAGCCAGGTGCATGGGAGTCTTCGTTGGACTCCCGGTGGATCGCGTGTGGAATGGCGGATCCAATCTCCAAGCCGGCGTGGAGATATACTATTGGGAGCACACCGAATTTTCGCTCATTTCAAGCAGCCAAAATGACCCAATTTTGGGACCCCAATTTCCCCCTTGCGTGTGGTCAATTGGCGGCCCCATTTCTCTAAGCCCATAGGGAGCCTGGACCTAAATCCAAGTTGTACACTCAGACATTAGTCCCAGGTCCTGCCTCCTACCCTGTGAGCCATTGGCCTTACCTTGGCCGGGCGAGCCACGCGTGGGAATGACGCCAATTTTGGTGATTTTGGCATCATGACCCCACATGACTCATCCCTGTTGCCCTGATGCCGGCACCTCAGAGGGAATCAGGTTGGGTGAGGGCTCCAGGGGGTTGGTACTCGAAGGGCATAGGGTCAGTTGCCTCGTCCCTACCTCTGGCGGGTCCGGACGAGGGGTCAATTTTGGGGATTTTTGAGTTAATTTCAGTTTGGGCTGAAACAGCCCATTTTCAGCTACCAACTCCTGGGTGATAATGGCGGGGCCATATCTCTGGCTCAGAGAGGAGTTGGGAACTGCCGCTAAGGGAGCATAGGGAGCGACTGTCGGTTGTCCTTGGAGCCCCTTGGTTACCAGGAACTCGCCTGTGGCTAGGCGGGACACCTCTCCCATTGGCAGGGTTTCAGGGTCCGGACTGAGCAGGGCATGGGTTGTGTTTGAGCCCCCGCCCCCACCAGCCACTGAGAGGGTCGGACCTTGGATTGGGATATGAGTTGGGATAGAGTGTCTATTGTCCTGTAATGCCCTTACCCCAGTCCAGTCTTAACCCCACGTGTACATATCCTGATGTGTTGCTGTACATACTTTCGTTCCCTCATTTCAGAGTGGCAAGGATTCTGAAACGCTTTGTCACATGACATGAGCGCATTGATGCCCCTGTGAGCGTAGTGCTTTGCCTGCCTGCTCACTTGCGCGTGTCCCGCAGCGTCCCGTGGCCGGCCCCCCACGGGAACGCGTCAATCCCATGTGGATGTGGCCACCAAATGTTCACTGCTAAAACGCTCTTGCAAAAAGAAGTTTTTGCAAAAACAGGTCAAACAGATTGTGAAAACCTGTTCTACCTGGGCAGAGGTACTCCTGAGGTTAGAGAAAACATTTCCAGTCTATGAGACTGACCTCAGCGTACGCACACAGATCGAGGAGCTACCTATGCTCCCGGAGTTTCCATCCGCTGCGCGAATTTCTGAGTATGTGTGCGACTTGGAGTACTTATTTTCGAGGATGAATGTGGGCTCCTACGGAGCCACTGAGCCCCACCTGTGGCTCATGAATAAGATCCCCCAGCGTACGTGGGATGATTGCCGCTCCACCTCTGAGAGGAAGAGCAGGACCCACTCGTATGATACACTGGTGGATCTCTTGATTGAGCTCGCTCTTGAGAGAGAGAACGACTCCCACATGGAGAAGTTCCTCAAGAAGCATTTGGGACGAGGTGGTACCCCTACCCCCGAACGTGGCGAAGGGAAGGGGCATAAAAATCCCACTAACACTAATCAGGGAGGTGGTAAAGGGAGGGGCAACCTACGTGCCATGAACGAGGTTCCAACTGATGCAGGCACACCCCCCCTGTTTTACTGCCAACCTGTCAATGACAAGGGGGGACCTTGTCACGCCTCTGACTGCGATCTCCGCAGTGGCTGTATGCTGCAGATGAAACGTCAGCAGCATACTAAAGATGGGAAAACTGTGACCCATCAGGACCACTTCAGGTGTACCATCACCTGTGGTTACTGTGGCAAACGTCGTCACTATGAGGACAAATGCCACATCAAGAAACGCGAGAGTGACAAACTCAAGCGTCAGGAGGCGGAGCGCCAGAAGACGCCCGCCAGAAATCCCCCGAATGGGGATAAAGGTAAAGGAGGTGGCAAGGGGGGTGGTAAGACTGGACCCCCTAACCCCCAGAGGCGCTCATCAGCGCCCGTTGCTACACCTACTCCTGCTGCTACACCCGCTCCTGCCGCAGTTGTCCCCCAGAAGCGCCCCCAAGGGGATAACGCTACCCCTGAGGGGAATAATTCTAAGAAGAGGCGCTTGGCCTGGATGGCCAAGTCCCTCATGGCTGCTGGGGTGGATGTGAAATTCCCTGATGAGGAATAGGGGGGCGGCTCCGAAGAGGAGGACTTGGTTTTCTGGATCCTCGTGAAAATCGGGGATCAGGTTTTTCGAGCAGTGCTTGATACCGGTGCAACACTTTCCATAGTGGCCCGGCGCCTGCTTAAAACTTTCAGGAAGACTAAGACTGTGGCCATAAGAGTAGGGGATGGGCGTACCATCCATTCCTTGGGGGGGTCGATGTGACCATATGTCTGGGCGACGAAACCGTGACCCAACACTGCAGAGTGTTGGACACTGACGCCTTTGACATTGTCATTGGCACTGACTTTCTAAGAAGAAACCCCCAGGTTAAAATGCTGTCCCTACAGCGTCCTTACTCTTTGCACTGCGACTTTGGCAGTGGGCTATTCTCCGTTCCTTTGGAGCTGTCAGGACGAAAAGAGTCTGGGCTGCGCTACGCAGCCAAGACGAACTATCGTACTGAAAACTACCAACTGGCCCGTCATGTTCTCGAAAATGGACTGGCGGCCCTTCAGGTAAACCTGGATGAGATCCAGGTGGAATTGTTTGCGAGCCAACAACAGCACATCATGCAGTTGTACTGCTCGAAACAAATGAACAATGCTTTCCGTTTCTTCTGGAAAGCAATGGGCCTAGCGTATGCTAACCCTCCCTTCTCCCTGCTCGCGAAGGTTCTAACCAAGATCGCTTATGAGGGAGGAAGGGTTGTTATGTGCACCCCTGACTGGGGTTGCTCTGGTGAACATGCTTACTGGCGCCGTATGCTTGATCGAATGACCGTGGGAAGAGTGCAACTCCCCGACGGCCCCATCTATGTGCCTGAGGACTCAGACACAGCTATGCAGGCCCCTGAGTGGGCCAGTTTCCTGTCCATCATCGATGGATCTCTCAATCCTGTACCCCTGTGTGACCTGGACCAGGTGCTACTAAAAGAGGTCATGGCCGAAAATCGTGGCCTGACCCTTTATGATCTCAAAAATCGATCTCCTGAGCACCTATCTGCCACACTTACAGGGTGTGAGTCTCCTGATGACTATCTGGAACCTGCAGCTGTAAAAGAGGATGCTGACGACCAACTGTCTGAGATCGCCAGCACTATTCCCTCTGTTGATCCCAGCTGTGTTGACCTAAAACATAGTGCTTTCCTGGCCCAGCTGTTGCTAGAAGAGGTAGATCTAGAGTCAACCTCTGAACCCGCTTCCTCTGTTGGGAAACCAGTGCTACACATGCAGCCTGTGCACACAGGTGAACCCGTGGCCCGGAGTACTGATGCTCTGGCACGGCCTGCTGCTAATAACATGCCCTTGTCTGAGCATGACACGCAAGATCTCCGACGGCTGTTGTACCTGAAGGCCGAAGGTATTGAGCGCCAAGAGCGGCTGCAATACCTCAGACAGACCTGGAAATACTCCATCTGGTCTGAGGAGGACGATGAGTCCTATACGCTGCCTGATCCTGAGATACCTCTAGTGTACTCTCTACACTATGGGCAGCAATGTCCCCCTGAGTGGGACGATGGTACTGTACCTGCCAAAACTGCTGATCGGCATAAAAAGAAAGAACATGGAAAAAGCAACCTCCATGCTGAGGAGGATTTCCTTCAGAAAGTCGAGAGTCTTAACCTTGACCCCCGCCTGAAGAAACTGCTTATAACCTATGAGGAGGTGTTCGGCGCCTTGCCGCCTCCCCTATCTTGCAAAAAACTGGTCCAGATGGACCTGAAATTGAAACCAGAATTTGAAAAGACGCGAGTGAGGCGTCGTCCCTATGCCGCTCCACAGGAACAGGTTGAAGAAATCGAGCGCCAGATCCAAGAATGCATTGATGCTGGCCTCGTTGAAGAGTACAAACATGGGGACTATCCCCATCACTGCAGCCCCTGTTTCCTTGTTGCTAAACCAGGGTCGACTGCTCTACGTCTTGTTGTAGACTATGGTGAGGTCAACAAGAAAACCCAGAACCCCTCAGGGAGTATTCCTAACATGGAAAACACCCTAGAGCGTATTGCCAAATGCAGGTATAAGACCAAAATGGACAAACGCTCTGGTTTCTGGCAGGTTGACCTAACCGCCGCAGCTCAGGAGCTGCTTGCCTTTATAACCCCTAAGGGTCGTGTCTTCAAGTGGAAGGTTATGCCTTTCGGGGTGGCTAACGCCCCAGCGCTCTTCCAGGAGCTTATGAACAAAATTTTGTACATACTGAGGCGCAGGCCTCTAGTACAAGAGTTGATTTCTCGGGGTGCAGAAATGGAGGCTCACATCGACGACGTGAGTTTGGGTACTAATACCAAAGAGGACCATGTCCTTCTCCTCCGTGAATTCCTCACTGTCTGTCAAGAAAACCATCTCCGAATCAAACTCGAAAAATGCGAGTTTATGAAAGAGGAGATGGAGTATTTGGGTTTCGACGTGGGGTATGGCTGGTGGAAACCAGCCGCGTCTAAGATGCAGCCCCTACAGGACATGCAGATTCGCGATGACCCTAAGAAGGGTCTACACGATGTGAGGAGCTTTGTGGGCGCCTGTAATTTCTATCGGCGTCACATCCACAATTTTACTTACTCCTCTGCACCCCTCACTGATCTAATCAAGAAAACTACTCCCTGGAGGTGGACCTCCAGAGAGAAAGAGTGTTTCCAGGAGTTGAAGAAGAAGATTGCCTCCTCCAACTGCCTGGGAGTTCCCCGCCCTGAGGGCGAGATAGTCCTGATCACTGATGCCAGTGATGTAGGGGGGGGAGGTACGATCTATCAATGGCAGGAGCTTAACCCCGCTGAGCTAACCCACTGCCATTATCGTACGACTGGACTGAACCGTGATGGTTCGTTGAAACATGACTATCCTACCAGTGAGTGGCGACTGGTGCCACTGGGACACTGGAATTGGAAGTGGAACCAAGCGCGTTCCAACTACAGCACCTATGACCAGGAACTCCTGGCCGGTATGTTGGTGCTATCTTCACAATCCTGACTCCTGGGGTCTAACCCTATTGTCTGGCTGTGTGACCAGGAGCCTGTGAAGTCTTTTCAGAAGGGCCCACCACCAGAAAAAGCGAAGCTAAAACGGTGGTGGACTTACCTGAGCCAGTTCAGGCTGACAGTGCATCATATCCCCGGGATTAAGAATGAACTGTCTGACTATATATCGCGCAACAACTTCGATGCGCTTATTGGTGAGAGCTCTGAGGCGCTCGCCAAAGAGGCTTTCCAGCGTATGGATGTCCAGCTTGACCTGTCCATGCGCACTGCTGGAATCCTGGAGGGTTGGAGTCTAACCGACTATCAGTCAGAGTATGAAGAAATTCTCCAAACCCTCAACACTGGTCTCGAACCCCGTGTCATTGACGGGCACCAGTGGTATAAAAACAATCAGTACCTCTTCTACGAGGACCGAATTGTGGTGCCTGAGGCACGACTGGATGGGTGCCTACAGTGGTCCAATCTCAGTTCTGGTCACACTGGCGCTAATCGCTCAGTGGACTTCTTCCGTGAGTGTTTCTACTCTAGTCTAACCCTGACTGAACTGAGGTCGCGTATGCAGACCATTGTGGATGCTTGTGGCTGTCATGCCAGCAAGCAGAGCGACAGTAGGGATAGGGGTCTGATCTCCAGCTTACCCATACCCTATTGTGCTAACTCTCTTCTCTACGTGGATTACATCCACGGCTTACCACGCTTTGGCGGCTATGATAGTTGCCTCGTGGTCACCTGTGGTCTATCTCGCTTCACCCGTGTGTTCCCTTGCAATAAGAAAATCACAGGTGAGCAGACTGTAAAAATGTTGGTCGAACAATTGTTCGAACCCTATGGAGCACCTAAACAGGTGCACTCTGATGAAGATGTACGCATCCGCAGTGACACTGGGTGGTACAAACGAGTGCTAAATGCCCTCAACGTGGAGGTAACCACAGGTGTGCCCTACACTCACACGTCTAACCCTCTCTGTGAGAGTGAAGCGGTACCCAGAACCCCATGGCCAGGTTACGGCATACAACCGGTCTCCGGTCCACTAACCCCATGCACGGCGTGTTCCGTGCCGTGAAGCCCCGCATCGGCAACCGATGCACCGCCAGCGGAGATTTGTGTATCAGAATATCAGGAATCAACAGGGTTTTATTTTCATATTGTTTCCGTCAATTTTTACGCTTCCGTTCCGATACTCACTGTTTTGACTGCTGGCGGTTGGTTCGCGACTTTACCGTAACCGCCAGTTTAACTGTTTATAATGGAAATTTTAACGCTATCCGCGACGAAGGCTCCAAAGTCGCCAGGAACTGCATGGATGCTTCCGCAATTTTCATAATTAATACTCGCAACCTTAATCCGAATTTTTCAGGATGTCGAAATCGGATTTTCGACTTCGACATCCCCGCACTTGATTTGACCTCTTTCGAGTGGACCTACGTGCTTCCGTATGCACGAATCAACTTCCCTTTTATCCTGCCCTCCATTTGTCTTAAAGATATGGGCAAAACAAAGTTGATTCGTGAGGCCAGTTGTGAAGGTCATATCTCGTGTTGCTTGCGAGTATTGACGATAAGGAAACGTGGGATGTATTCACAATACTCCCGACGTAATTTAGGAAGCATTATATGCCTTGCGTCTCCACACGTGCGCGCTAGTGTAATGGATCATGGTCAAGAGGGTAGAGTTTGCGTTACAACTCATTGACCATGATATTGCGTGCGTTCAGATAACTTTCGAGTGTAGCGCGCAAGTGTTGGTGTTGCATAGGAACTCTCCTTGAGTTCCTATGAGCGATTGACACAAGGTTATGCCCTTGGAGGGGCATGACATATCGTGGTGGGAGCCACCTTTTGGGGCAATATGTGGTATGTGCCATGTGTGGTGTTGCGTGCCCATTTGGCGGGCCCATTGCTCCAAGACAAGCCCGCCAATGGACCTCATATTGTGCAAGCCCCTTCTCCATACTCCCTACGGTCAATTGCATGCCTAACCTTCGTGAAGGGAAGCTTGTGTGGTGATCCCGAAGCGATGCGTTGGGAGCAAGGTGTGTGTTTTACAATTTTCCATATTTTCATGTGCCCACTTGGGAAGCAGCGCTCGCAACCTTTCAAGGCGCCCCAAGTGGAGCACATATGTGGGATCGAAGGTCATTGGTGTCAAGTCATTGTGTTTAGAAGGTTTAGTTGATTGCACGAACCAAGCCAAAGATATTATAATATAATTGTGCACTTTTCAATGCACTTTTGTGTGTCTTTGTGCCAATTTTGCCATTTTTGGCTCGTCATGATGTCAAGTGGCGAACGTATATCTCAACGTTGCGCTCAATTGACATCATGACCCAAGTATGTTATGAGGGTACATACTTCGGTCGCCAACATATCTTGGACCCGGCGAATAACTCCTCTTGAGCTTGGCATACCGTGGCCGCCATGTTGGCGATTTGGGACTATCCCAAATCATGGGCTCACTTGGCGACCCTGCCATTCCCAATACCGGAGGAGTTGGGCGACGCCCCAAAGATATGTTGGACATATATGACTTGATACCAATCCTATGGCACACTCCGGTCCGAGTCGGGCATGTGCCTCATTTGCCCCAACCATGAGTGTGCGCAATTTTGGCCATTTTGAGCATTTTTCCACTTTTGCTGCCCGCCGTGCACTATGTTCTAACCTTCGTGCACGCCGGACGCATGGACCAATGGACCATACATGACATGGGTGTTATGGGTAATGGTCCCCATGGTCCCCACACTACGTGGGCGAAGCGGAGCCGCCTTCGTTAAGGCGCTAGGCCAAATTGAGTATGGGCAATTTTGCCATTTTTGCATTTGTGGACCCAATTGGGATCGTCACCACGCCAAGTAGCATGGAGATCTTTGAGAGCCAAGGGCATGGGAGTCTCCGTTGGACTCCCGGTGGATCGCGTATGAAATGCCGGATCCGATCTCCAAGCCGGCGTGGAGATATACTATTGGGAGCACACTGAATTTTGGCTCATTTCGAGCAGCCAAAATGACCCAATTTTCGGACCCCAATTTCCCCCTTCCGTGTGGTCAATTGGCGGCCCCATTTCTCTAAGCCCATAGGGAGCCCGGACCTAAATCCAAGTTGTACACTCAGATATAAGTCCTAGGTCCTGCCTCCTACCCTGTGAGCCATTGGCCTTACCTTGGCCGGGCGAGCCACGCATGGGAATGACGCCAATTTTGGTGATTTTGGCATCATGACCCCACTTGACTCATCCGTGTTGCCCTGATGCCGGGACCTCAGAGGGAACCAGGTTGGGTGAGGGCTCCAGGGAGTTCGTACTCGAAGGGCATAGGGTCAGTTGCCTCGTCTCTACCTCTGGCGGGTCCGGACGAGGGGTCAATTTTGGAGTTTTTCAAGCTAATTTCAGTTTGGGCTGAAACAGCCCATTTTCAGCTACCAACTCCTGGGTGATAATGGCGGGGCCATATCTCTGGCTCAGAGTGGAGTTGGGACCTGCCATTAAGGGAGCATAGGGAGCCACTGTCGGTTGGCCTTGGAGCCCATTGGTTACCAGGAACTCGCCTGTGGCTGTGCGGGACACCTCTCCCATTGGCAAGGTTTCAGGGTCCGGACTGAGCAGGGCATGGGTTGTGTTTGAGCCCCCGCCCCCATCAGCCACTGAGAGGGTCGGACCTGGGATTGGGATATGAGTCGGGACTGAGTGTCTATTGTCCCTTGATGCCCTTACCCCAGTCCAGTCTTAACCCCATGTGTACATATCCTGATGTGTTGCTGTACATACTTTTGTTCCCTCTTTGCAGAGTGGCAAGGATTCTGAAACGCTTTGTCACATGACACAGGCGTATTGATGCCCTTGTGAGCGTAGTGCCTTGCCTGCCTGCTCACTTGTGCGTGTCACCGCAGCGTCCCGTGGCCGGCCCCCCACGGGAACGCGTCAAAAGCGTTTCACCGCCGCGGGGTTACCCAACCCTCGCGTGCCACTCGGGGCCACCAACCCCGAGCAGCGCGTCGCAGCAGCGCGGCGCAGCTCGTAGCTCGCAGCGCAGCGCAGCGTCTCGCAGCGCAGCGCAGCAGCTCGCAGCGCCACTCAGCGACAGCGCCGAGTTCGTCACGGAGCCCGCAGCGCCGTCAAGAGCACCGCCCTGACCGCGCAGCAGCCGTGAAAGAGGTGCACAGACCAGGACTCCTGCATCAGCCCCATCGGCCGACCCGGAGTCCCACCGGCCGACCAGCAAGGCCGCGTCAACCACCTCCACAACCACCGGCTGACCAGCACCAGCCGCACTTCCAATCCAGTGCTGCAGCACCCTCCCCAACAACCACAACCAGTTCGTTGAGGTGAACGAGTGCACATCAAGGACTTCAAGACCATCTACGCCCCCGCTGCCATGGTGAATTGGCAGGAAGCGGGCAGGACGTGGCCGCGGCCCCACCCCCATGCAGCACGCCTGCTGCGTGGGTTGGTTTGGGACCAGCATTACCGCCACAGCGACCCCCAGTGCGAAGGGGGCATGCCCAGGAGCTTCGAGCTCCGCACGGACATCGCCCCCGACCGCCTGCAGGCCGTGGAGGACTGGCTGCGGGCGGAGGGGTACGAGTACCGCCACCAGCAGAGGCGCTGGAGGGCGTGGACCCGGCCGGACAGGCCCGGCGAAGGGCTGCGCCCCGACGGGATCGAGGAGGACGAGGACCCCAACGCCTACCCGTCGGGCGCCTCGATCAACGTCTCCCTGTGGGACGTGATCGAGAAGAAGTTCCCGGAACCGGGAAGCGAGCGCAGGCTGCAGGGCAGCAGCAGCGCGTCTCCGGGGACGGAGAAGCGGTCCGCCGGGGACAAGAAGAGGGACCGGAGATGGCGGGAGTACCAGGAGTCCCTGGCTGCCGAAGCCGCCCAAGGCGCCAAGGGCGGAACCCCAGCCCCCAGTCCCCAACGGCCCAATGGTGGACACCACCCCGGCTCCACCACCCTTGGCCACTACATCCAAGTCGCCAAGCAGACCCAGGCCAAGCCCCGTTCGCTGCTCCTGAAGGCCCGGCAGGCCTCAGCAGGCCCCAGCAGCGACATCGAGTCGGCCCACCGCGGGAGGACGCCGGCCGACCAGGCCAGCTCCAGCAGCAGCGTCGCTCCCGAAAGGGACGTGGCGCGCGCCTGTGAGCGCGCCTGTGGGGTGCCCTGCAACCGTCGGGTTGCCCGGCAACGGGCCAAGCAGTACAGCGCTGCTGTGGAGGGCGCCGCCGGCATCGCCCAGGAGGAGGCTGCGCAGTGGGCGCATGGCATGGCCATCCACACCCAGACCGTGGCGGCCATCGCGGCTGGACTCACGGCCGTGGCCGCCCATAGTGCAGCAACTGCCCAGGTCAACGGTGAGTTGGCGGCAGTCGACGAGGAAGCCCGCCTGACGCAGGAGGCCATTGCCTGCAAGGAGGCCGAGGTGAAGGCGCTGGAAGAGGCGCTTGCCCAAGGGAGGGCAAAGAAGGAGGCGGAGGAAAGGGCCCACGCCGAAGCGACGGCTAAGGCCCAGGAGGACGCCGCCAAGAAGGAAGCCATCGAGGCCGCGCGACGGAAGGTCGCTGAGGAGAAGGCCAAGACGGAGGCGGAGCTGGCGGCGTTGGAGGCGCAGAAGGCGCAGCTGCTGCAGGCCCGGGAAGCCGAGGCGGCTCGTGCTCGGGAAGAGGCCGAAGCGCGAGCTGCCGCAGCCACTGCCGCCGCAATGGAGGAGGCAGAGGCCAAACTCCGCCACGAGACTCCCCCGGGAGGATCGCGAGTGGAGACCCTTCGAAGGCTTTTCGAAGGGGACGCCTCCTCCAGGATGAAGCTGGATGAGGCGGACACGGGCAGCAGTGGGAGCGGTAGCACCACCGCCCGTCGACGGAGGAAGGGCAAGGGGAAGACCCCCGAGAGGCCGCGGAGGCCAGCGGGTGGGCACCCCCACGACAGTGACCCCTTCTTCACCGCCAGTGACGGGGATGAACGAGGCCGTCGACATCGCCAAGTGGTGGCTTGGACGGGCGGAGGTGGCGGAGACGTCCCCATGGAAGGTGAGGATGAGGATCCCCCTCCTCCCTACCGGAGCTCCGAGTCCTCCGTGACCGAGACGCCCAGGTGGGGCGACATGGACGAGGATGACGACATGGAGTTGAGCATCACGAGGAGGCGCCCATCCTCGGACCCACCGAGGCGACCCGGCGGAGACCCACCGGGACCCCCTGGCGGAGGACCTTCAGGACCCCCTGGAGGACGCCCACCCAGTGGACCCCCTGGAGGCGGACCACCTGGCGGGGGAGGACCCCCTGGACCGGGCGGACCCGGCAGAGGCCCTCCTGGGGGACCCCCTGGGGACCCCTACGACCCACCAGGGAACGGCGACCCGGATGCCACCTGGTGGTGGATTGTCTACCTCCGCAGGAGAGTCCAGTTGCTCGAGCTGGAGGTAGACACGGGCAAGAGCGAGATGGCTCGCATCTCCACGGTCGCCGCGCGCGCGCAGAAGGACCTGGACATCGCCAGGGCCGAGACCAAGTCGCTGACCAACGTCGTCAGCGGCCTGCAGGAGAGGCTGGATGCGCTGGAAGCCCGTGGGAGAGTCGGCAGCGACGACCCACCCCTGGAGTCAGGCTCGTCGGACGACGGCTGGGGACCCGGACCAGGTCCAGGCAGACCCCACGCCCCCGGCGGAGCCCCCAGGAGTCGCCCCAGCGCCAGTGCCCCCTCTCTCACCGCCCCCTCTCACCACAGCGCGGGCCGCCGCAACGAGCGCGTGCCGCCCGGCAGTGGCAGTGAGGAATGGCGCGATGAGTGGCTCAGCGCGGACTACCACAACCGCCGTGCTCCACCGCGGACGCCTGTACGCCCCCGACGCCCGCCACCAGCCCCGGCGCCAATCCCCAGGGCTGGAGGACGTTATGGTGGACTCAGGGATGAGGTCCCCAGAGGAGACGTGGAGTGGGATGTCGGTGAAGGTGAGGACCTGGACCTGGACCTGGACCTGGAGGAGTTCGACATCAGCCCGCCGCGTGGTGTACGACGGGAGGCCGCTGAACGCAGCCGCCGGCGCCGTGATGAGGATGCGTACATGGATGCAGTACGGCGTGAACATTTCGGTTCAGCGTACGTGGAGGAACCGCGGCGTAGCCACAGGGATTCCATGGAGGAGATGGACGTGGCGGCCGTGGGAGTCCGTGGGCGAGGGCGATGGGAACCTCGGTCGACCTCGCGGCCGGCGTTCATGGTCTCTAAGGCCGCGGACGCCGCCGTGTGGGAAGACTTGAAGGACATCAAGCCCCCCATGTACGATGGCAACCCCCTCAACCTCGACCGCTTCTTGGAGAAGCTGGACGATTGGGGGCTGACCGTCACTGAAGACCAACCTCCCGCGGATGCGGAGAGATACGTCTTCAAACGGTTCAGGTACCGCCTGCCGGAAGTGCTCGGCGAGCTATACTTCGTGGCGACCAAGGAGGGGAAAATGAAGACCCTCAAGGACGCCAAGAAGTGGCTCAACGAGCAGGAGCGGGTGGACGCTCCGCAGGTGGCTGCCAAGCGCTGGAAGTCCATCAAGCTTGAGCATGATGGACGGGAGATCCGCCTACGGGAATGGCGTGACTTCCGAGGGAAATACACCCTCTTCCGCCGCAACGTGGAGGATTGGAACGAGGGTGACGAGCAGGCTCGCCTGCTCTCCATGCTGCCGGAAGCATGGATCAAAAGGGTCACCAAGGAGGAATCCAAGCGGGCCAAGTCCAACCACACGGTCAAGATGATGCTCCCCAAGGAGTATCATACGAACGTGGTGTCTTGGGCGAAGAAGAACGTGGCCCGGGATGTCAAACGGCACTCCCTGCGGAACGCTCTTCTCATCACCGTCTCGGGCGATCGCGAGAAGACCGCGATCTGGCGCCTTGACGATTGTGAGTTGAGCGGCCAGACCATCCGTCTGCAGCCCATCCCGGCGCGGATGAGCTGCGACGAGATCCTGGAGTGGGTTGGCGAGGAAGTACTCAAGGAGTACCGAAACCTCCACCACACCCGCGGGTTGAGGCCCGGCGACCGCGACGTCAACTACGTTGGCGAGGGACCTGGCGGGGAAGACGCCTTGGACCCAGCGGGAGCCGGCGGCGATGAGACTCTCGTCGACGATGACGACGACGATGAGCCCGCCGAGGTGGCCGTCTGTGCCTTCGTGGCCAGGAACCTGAGCGCGGGGAGCAACCGGGGAAACTGGAAGCCCCTGCAGCAGGGTTGGAGGAAGCAGGAGAAGAGGGACCCTCGCCGCATTGGCGACCCTCCGCTGTCCTTTGGGGAGTTCATACGAGCTCACCCGCAGGGCTGTTTCGTGTGTTATGGGAGGAAGAAAGGCTTCAACCATGACCACCGAACATGCCCCGTCCATAAGGCCGACACGGAGGCTTACAAGAAGGCGCACGGGTCGAAGAAGCGTGCGCCCGCGGGTATCCGGGAAGCCAAAATGGAGGTCGACAAGGACGAGCTGGCCAAGCTGATGTCGTCGGTGGGGACCGAGTTGGCCAAGGAGATCCAGGAGATCAAGCGGAACTGGGTCCCCAGGTCGGACAACAAGAACAAGGAGAACAACCAGAATGACCAGAACAAGGACAAGGACAAGAACAAGGGTAAAGGAGGAGGTAAAGGGGGAAGAAAGAAGGGCGTCAACGACGTTGAGGCCGAGGAGCACACCCCCTCTTCCACAACCGACGCCCCCTAGCGGAGCCCCTGCAGCCAAGGGCCCCAGCTAGGGCGGTCGCAGGATGGTGACGTGGGAAGCGCCGATCCATCCCAGTCGGGAGTCGATAAGCACAAGGGGACTGCCGCGGGCGGAAGGCCCGGTCTGGCGCCCAGTCGCGGAGGCGGGGTGAGGGCAAGTGAAGGCACGAACCCTTGCACCCGTCCGTCCTTCGCGACCAAGAACGTGTTTGATGTACTACAGGATCTATCCGAGATTATCGGAGGATCACCCGGACCGCAGCTGGATGCTGCAGATGGGCAGCCTGAGCCCATTGTCCACGACCTGCACCAGTCGCTTGTTGAGCTTCTGGAACGGCCGGAGATCCTGAGTTTGCACGCCGTGCGCCGTGTCGGTCGCGAGCGGCAGTTGCATCTTAAGGTCCGTGCCCTATGCGGGGAAGTGGAAAAGGTTTTCGACGTGTTGGTCGACACGGGAGCTCAAGTCAGCTTGGTCAAGGCTGGCCTACTTCCACCAGAGTGTCTGACCGACAGTCGGAAGCCTGTCAGGCTGAAGGTGGCGAACGGCCAGTACATGGTGGGAGGCACGAAGGAAGCGGCCATCGGGCTGCAGTTCGTGAACCATCGTGAGCTGAGCCGCCCAAACCTCGGCAAGGAAATCCTCCTGCACGGTAGCTTCTACGAGGCCGAGATGGACTGGGACATGATCGTCGGGTACGACTTCATGATGGAGACGGACTCCGGCGTCCTCCCGGCCCAGGCCTCCATGACCCTGTACCAGGACGACCAGCTCTCGTGGCTTTCGTCACCTGAGCACCATGTGGAATGCCAATGGATCCGGGCCGAACGCAATCAGCTCGAAGTGGCCGCGCTGGACACTGAGCCCACTGGGCCAGCGAATCAGGAGTACGGCGTAAGGCCGGAAGTGGCGAACCGAGTGGTCGCGGACCTGGGAGCGTCGGATCTGGCCCTGGATGCGTTCTCTTCAGGAACCTCCGCCCATCTGCGGGTGTGTGAGAAGTACTGGAGCGCCCAGGACTCCGCGTGGAAGAAGCACTGGGGTCCGCATCAGGGATTGATGTGGATCCATTGCCCCCGTTGGGACATTCCAAGAGCGATAGCGAAGATTCGCAAGCACCGCTCCAAGGCAGTGCTGGTTGTTCCTATGGGATGCACCGAGGAGGAAAGTACCCGACATTGGGTAGCCTCATTGACCAACATGACCTTGAACAAGGTCGTCCTACCGGCTGGAGAGAGTGTCTATCAGGACGCTAAGGGACAGCCCATGCCACCCCAGAGATGGCCGACAGAATTCCACTATGTGGATGGGGGCCTTGATCAGGCCGACACCACGGACTTCGTGTGTGTCAACCGCATCATAGCAGAGCCCTGGCGGCAATGCTTTGCGGTTCCCCCTGTTGACATCGAAGAATCGGACTCCGAAGACCCCCTCACTGAAGAGGAGTGGGATCTGGTTCAGGGGTATATGGATCAGCCCTTTCACGACTGGGGAAACCAGCGTGACGGCAAAGGCCAGGACAAAGCCTGGTGGGAAGTGGACTCAATCGTCTCTGGTTCCTATGACGGGGACACCTTCGTACAGAGGGTGCTGGATCACATGTCCAGCCAAGACGAGCCGCCTGGCGGTAACCCACCCACCTACGGCGATCTGTTCCGAGGCAAGACCAGAGATGGCCCTTTGGGCCACCTGGGAAGACCACCTGAGCCGAAAGCGAGCGGAGTAGCTACCCCTCAAGTAAGCTCCGTGGTTCAAGTGCCCGGAAAAGCCAAGGCGGAGTCCGATGACTGTCCCAAGATCCAGGCGTTGAGGGCCAGGCTGAAGCAGAAGTATGGCGAGACCTTCTTCAGCGGAAAACCTGTGTTCCCCCCACCGGTGCGTGGACCGTATGGCGAGGCCAAGATACGACTGAAGCAGGACCCCCGTGTGTATCGGCACCGGGAGTTTGCCCTGAGGGGCGAGAGGAAAGAGGCCATGGAGAAGATCCTCCGTGACTTCATCCAGAGAGGCTGGCTTGAGCCGTGCCACTCCGAGTGGGCCTCTCCCTGTTTCGTCGTTCCCAAGAAGGTTGCCGGTGAGTGGCGGCTCGTGGTCGACTACCGCGGCCTGAACGCCCAAACGCAGCACGACAGCTATACGCTGCCCCTCATTGAGGACATGCTGCAAAAGCAACACCGGCGGAGGATCTTCACGGTGATTGACCTGAAACATGGTTATCATCAGATGCCTCTCGCCGAAGAGTCCCGTGCCTGCACAGCCATGAGCACCCCACTTGGACCTCTCCAGTGGAAGGTGATGCCTATGGGCGTTACCAACGGCAATGCGGCTTTTCAGCGGATGCTGGAGAATCTGCTTGAGCCGGTGCGCGACTGTGCGGACCCCTTCGTGGACGACGTGATCATCGCGTCCGGGGACCCCAGCATGAGCTACGAGGAGCTCCTGGAGGCACACGAGAGGGACGTCACTCGAGTGCTGGACCTTCTGGTTCGGCACAAACTCACGGGCAGCAGTGACAAGGCCACCATTGCGGTAAGCGAGGTGGTCTTCGCTGGCCACGTAGTTGGGAACGGGCAGCGAAAGCCCATACCTGGCAAGGTGGCTGCGATTGAGCACTGGGAAAAGCCCAAAACGGTCTCTGAGCTACGGGCGTATCTGGGGTTCTGCAATTACTACTCGGGGTATATCAAGATGTATGCCGAGTATGCAGCCCCCATGACGACCATGCTCAAGGGCAACCGAGAGGAGACCAAGAAGGGGTCCAAGAAGGCTCTGGTATGGACTGAAGAGTCTGACCGTGCCTTTGAGGGGATGAAGCAGGCGCTGCTATCCGCAGTGGGTCTGCACCTCGTGGATCCCGACCGAGGGTTCGTCCTGCGCACCGACGCTTCCGACTACGCCATTGGCGCTGTGTTGGAGCAAGTGCTTGACGATGGGAGGCACGTGCCCGTGGCCTTCTGGAGCCGAGTCCTGGCGGAAGGCCAGAGACGGACGTGGACGCCCCGTGAAAAGGAGGCGTATGCCATCGTCATGGCTCTCAGGAAATGGGCTGGGTACATAGCCCTCCATCCCGTCACCGTCTGCATCGACCATCAGAGTCTGCAGTCGTGGCACAAGGAGCACGTGGACACCCCCTCAGGTCCCGCCTCCCGACGGGCAAGATGGCACGAGACCTTGGCCAAGTTCGACCTTACGGTTGTTTACATTCCTGGAAAGGATAACACCGTGGCGGACTGTCTCAGTAGGTGGGCCTATCCAGCCAGCAAGGGCATGCAGGATATCTCTGCCCATGGCGATGAGGCCGAGACCGCTGAAGCCAAGAGGATCATCGAAATGGAGCGCCTGATGGAGGAGGAGGGTGCCAAATGCTTTGTCGTCATGGCCGCAGATGCCCCCCTCGCTTCGAGGGTGAGCAGAACGGTCAGTGTACTCGCCCCTGTGGGTGCCGCGGGCGGAAGGCCCGGTCCGGCACCCCCTGTGGGAGTGGAGTCCGACAAGCACCTCTTCCCAGAGTCTTGCCTCCAGGACGACGTGACCGACGATTACGCCAAGTCTGAGGCCTTTGCGGCCGAGTATAGGGCTGTGACCGACCCTGACGACGGGCAGAAGTGGCCAAAGGGGCTGACTGAGGAAGATGGCAAGCTCTACCGGAATGGTAAGCTGCTAGTCCCGGAGTCCCGGGTGCTCGAGCTGTGTGAAGCTTGGCACCACCACATGCTGCACCCAGGGGTCAAGAGGCAAGCTCTTGACATGCAGCGTCGGTTCGAGATCGACCATATTGTTCTCTACACCGCCATCAAGAAGGTCAGGAAGGGTTGTTCGGTCTGTCAGGCCTGCAATCCCGATAACCGGAACGTCAAGGGGGAACCCCAATGGACCCCGGTTCCTGACCAGCCCATGGAGAGCGTGGCCATGGACGTCTTCTCCATGCCCGAAGTACACATTGGCAAGGA
This sequence comes from Eutreptiella sp. 'Long Island Sound 2002', assembly GCA_964036045.1. NCBI lineage: Eukaryota > Euglenozoa > Euglenophyceae > Eutreptiales > Eutreptiaceae > Eutreptiella > Eutreptiella sp. 'Long Island Sound 2002'. The sequence continues at coordinate 7,837,781 of OZ038398.1, read as the reverse complement.
GACCTTTGACTGTGTGGTTCTCTGTGTAGACCGCCACAGCGGCTACGTGGTAGCCGTTCCGGCACGCAAAAAGGGGTTGCTTGCCAAGGAAGTGGCAGTCATGATGATTCGTCATTGGCTGACCGTCTTTGACATCCCCCGCACCATTTGCAGTGACCGAGGGCCCCAGTTTACTGGTGGCTGGTTCAAGGCTATGTGTTCCCTGATGGGGATACGTCATGCCAAGAGCGTCGCCTATCTCAGCCGGTCTAACGGCCGTGCTGAAGTGGCTGGACGGCAGCTGTTCGAGAAGCTGCGCAAGATCCACATCACCAATCCACGGCGGAACTGGTTCGAGGAGATGTGGCCTGCTCTGAAGGCCCATCACGACACCCCCACTCCGGGCGGTTTGTCCCCTCACCAGATTCTGTTTGGCAGGGACCCCCTGGGTAGGGGACTTCCCTTGTCTGGTGATGGCATGGCTATGGATGCCAAGGAGTTCTTCGCGCGGCAAGAGCAAACGGCGCGGGACATCCGCCAGCAGCTTGAGAAGGAGCATGCTGAGCGTCAGAAGTCCGCCCCGAGCTCGACAGCGCAAAAGTTCAGGGTGGGAGACCCGGTGTGGGTGATCAGACCCCGCCCCATGGGCACCCACCGCACCAAGACCTGGTTCACACCCGGCGAGGTGGTCCGCAGGATTGGTGAGGACACCTACCGCATCAAGGTGGGTCACGGACAGTTCCGGGAGCGCCACGAGAGTCAACTCCGTGTGCGGGAACCCGACCTCCGTGGCCGTCATGTGTCCCTGGACTACGCCAGACATGAGGCCGATTCGGACGACGACTATGCTGAGCAGGACGACTATACTGTCGAGAAGATCCTGGCTCAGCGTCCGAAGGCCTCGGCACCCGGAGGTCTGGAGTTCAAGGTTCGTTGGCGAGGCTATGGGCCGTCCCACGACACCTGGGAACCCGTCTCCTCGTTTGTGCCGCGGGTCAATACTCCCTTCATGGAGTACATCCGCAAGCACAAGACCAAGATCCACGTTTCGGACTTGGCAGCACTCACCCGGGCGATTGCAGCCAGGGGTGCCTGATCAGCGCCCTGAGCTCTCCCCTGATGTGTTATGAGCGCTTGTGAGGCCGACGAATCGTCCCTTACTTGCTTGCTCTCTTCCATCTTTCGGTGACAGAGTGGCCATATACCCCCCCCTGCTGTATCCAGAGGAGGATGGCCCCTCTCTTCTTCTATTCGTCACTCACCCCCCCTGCTGAATCCTTGGGAAACCAGGTAGGGCGACTGACCTTCATTTTTCTGAGCTCTTGGGGCCTTGAAGCCCATACGACGTTGCGCAACGGATGCCGCTGTCATCGGCATTGCGATTTTTGAGTGTGTGGTCTGGTTCCATGGCATTTGCGGAATCCAGGCCAGTCGACGTGTGTCTCGAGACTATATATGCCTGAACTCAGGCGTTATCCTGTCCATCCTCCTGCATTTGCCTTATCCTGACCGTGGCGTGGTTTGGCACTCTGTTCTGAGTGTGTTTACACGCCTATTTACCCAAATTGTTGCTTGTTTTTCTGCCCTCCAGGATATGTGCATCTGTATGTTAAGTGTCATCAGCCCATCGCTGATAGATGGACTGTTTTTCACCACGAATCGGGATACAGAGGCGCCTTGAGTCGCCGTGTACATATCCTTACAGCTTGGTCCAGCCTGGACCAGTACTTGAATACAGATTCTACTGTTTGAGTGCCCGTGATACCGTGTTGCCCTATTCGCTGTGATGTGTGGAGATCCTGATGGCGCCAGGCGGGAAGCCCAGTTGCCTGACTACACTCCCAGCGGTCCGCCACTGTCAGTCCCAGTGTGAGCCTACCGATTTGCAGACGCACTTGCATTCGGATGGCGGCCTCCGGTGCTCCTGACCTCGGTCAGTCTGCCTGGGAAACTGGTGGTTTGAGGAGTCGACGCCTCCGCCCACACTGCATGAGGACTCCCTCATGTATGGCCTTCGTGGCAGTAGGGCGAGGGAAAAGACGGCCTTGATGCCCGATCCCTTCAGGAGGAGTTCCCTTACGATTTGGGGTTCGTAAGGAGTTCGACTATGGCACTCTGGACTCGCGTCGTATGGATATGGACATGGTGCGCCCGAGGAAGGACCCGTGGGGACTCTCCCCAGTCGGCGGGCCTTGGGAAGCTTGGGGTAGCCTGATGGATCTTTGTGGTCGCTCTCGACTTGTGGGGCCACCTCGGCCGTCGTGTGACGCCTATGTTGGCCGTGTATGCCACTGCCACTGTGGTGGTGACCGTAGCAGCCGGCACCCGGTGCGCCTGGTATGGGTTAACGGGTCCTTTGGATGCCGAACAATCGCCGCCAGGACCCGGGACTTGACACTTGATACTATACATGTGCTACGAGCTGTTACAGCAGCATACCTATCCCACTGTGGGATACCTATCTTACTGTGACTTACTGAAGTGAGGATGTGACAACCCCCCCCCCTTTCAGGAAGTGGTCCTGGGTACCCGCTGCCATGCGTGGGTGTTATCGAGCCCCCCCAGGGTTTGCTCTAAGGAGGGGGGTGAAGCGGTACCCAGAACCCCATGGCCAGGTTACGGCATACAACCGGTCTCCGGTCCACTAACCCCATGCACGGCGTGTTCCGTGCCGTGAAGCCCCGCATCGGCAACCGATGCACCGCCAGCGGAGATTTGTGTATCAGAATATCAGGAATCAACAGGGTTTTATTTTCATATTGTTTCCGTCAATTTTTACGCTTCCGTTCCGATACTCACTGTTTTGACTGCTGGCGGTTGGTTCGCGACTTTACCGTAGGCGCCAGTTTAACTGTTTATAATGGAAATTTTAACGCTATCCGCGACGAAGGCTCCAAAGTCGCCAGGAACTGCATGGATGCTTCCGCAATTTTCATAATTAATACTCGCAACCTTAATCCGAATTTTTCAGGATGTCGAAATCGGATTTTCGACTTCGACATCCCCGCACTTGATTTGACCTCTTTCGAGTGGACCTACGTGCTTCCGTATGCACGAATCAACTTCCCTTTTATCCTGCCCTCCATTTGTCTTAAAGATATGGGCAAAACAAAGTTGATTCGTGAGGCCACTTGTGAAGGTCATATCTCGTGTTGCTTGCGAGTATTGACGATAAGGAAACGTGGGATGTATTCACAATACTCCCGACGTAATTTAGGAAGCATTATATGCCTTGCGTCTCCACACGTGCGCGCTAGTGTAATGGATCATGGTCAAGAGGGTAGAGTTTGCGTTACAACTCATTGACCATGATATTGCGTGCGTTAAGATAACTTTCGAGTGTAGCGCGCAAGTGTTGGTGTTGCATAGGAACTCTCCTTGAGTTCCTATGAGCGATTGACACAAGGTTATGCCCTTGGAGGGGCATGACATATCGTGGTGGGAGCCACCTTTTGGGGCAATATGTGGTATGTGCCATGTGTGGTGTTGCGTGCCCATTTGGCGGGCCCATTGCTCCAAGACAAGCCCGCCAATGGACCTCATATTGTGCAAGCCCCTTCTCCATACTCCCTACGGTCAATTGCATGCCTAACCTTCGTGAAGGGAAGCTTGTGTGGTGATCCCGAAGCGATGCGTTGGGAGCAAGGTGTGTGTTTTACCATTTTCCATATTTTCATGTGCCCACTTGGGAAGCAGCGCTCGCAACCTTTCAAGGCGCCCCAAGTGGAGCACATATGTGGGATCGAAGGTCATTGGTGTCAAGTCATTGTGTTTAGAAGGTTTAGTTGATTGCACGAACCAAGCCAAAGATATTATGATATAATTGTGCACTTTTCAATGCACTTTTGTGTGTCTTTGTGCCAATTTTGCCATTTTTGGCTCGTCATGATGTCAAGTGGCGAACGTATATCTCAACGTTGCGCTCAATTGACATCATGACCCAAGTATGTTATGAGGGTACATACTTCGGTCGCCAACATATCTTGGACCCGGCGAATATCTCCTCTTGAGCTTGGCATACCGTGGCCGCCATGTTGGCGATTTGGGACTATCCCAAATCATGGGCTCACTTGGCGACCCTGCCATTCCCAATACCGGAGGAGTTGGGCGACGCCCCAAAGATATGTTGGACATATATGACTTGATACCAATCCTATGGCACACTCCGGTCCGAGTCGGGCATGTGCCTCATTTGCCCCAACCATGAGTGTGCGCAATTTTGGCCATTTTGAGCATTTTTCCACTTTTGCTGCCCGCCGTGCACTATGTTCTAACCTTCGTGCACGCCGGAGGCATGGACCAATGGACCATACATGACATGGGTGTTATGGGTAATGGTCCCCATGGTCCCCACACTACGTGGGCGAAGCGGAGCCGCCTTCGTTAAGGCGCTAGGCCAAATTGAGTATGGGCAATTTTGCCATTTTTGCATTTGTGGACCCAATTGGGATCGTCACCACGCCAAGTAGCATGGAGATCTTTGAGAGCCAAGGGCATGGGAGTCTCCGTTGGACTCCCGGTGGATCGCGTATGGAATGCCGGATCCGATCTCCAAGCCGGCGTGGAGATATACTATTGGGAGGACACTGAATTTTGGCTCATTTCGAGCAGCCAAAATGACCCAATTTTGGGACCCCAATTTCCCCCTTCCGTGTGGTCAATTGGCGGCCCCATTTCTCTAAGCCCATAGGGAGCCCGGACCTAAATCCAAGTTGTACACTCAGATATAAGTCCTAGGTCCTGCCTCCTACCCTGTGAGCCATTGGCCTTACCTTGGCAGGGCGAGCCACGCATGGGAATGACGCCAATTTTGGTGATTTTGGCATCATGACCCCACTTGACTCATCCGTGTTGCCCTGATGCCGGGACCTCAGAGGGAACCAGGTTGGGTGAGGGCTCCAGGGAGTTCGTACTCGAAGGGCATAGGGTCAGTTGCCTCGCCTCTACCTCTGGCGGGTCCGGACGAGGGGTCAATTTTGGAGTTTTTCAAGCTAATTTCAGTTTGGGCTGAAACAGCCCATTTTCAGCTACCAACTCCTGGGTGATAATGGCGGGGCCATATCTCTGGCTCAGAGTGGAGTTGGGACCTGCCATTAAGGGAGCATAGGGAGCCACTGTCGGTTGGCCTTGGAGCCCATTGGTCTCCAGGAACTCGCCTGTGGCTGTGCGGGACACCTCTCCCATTGGCAGGGTTTCAGGGTCCGGACTGAGCAGGGCATGGGTTGTGTTTGAGCCCCCGCCCCCATCAGCCACTGAGAGGGTCGGACCTGGGATTGGGATATGAGTCGGGACTGAGTGTCTATTGTCCCTTGATGCCCTTACCCCAGTCCAGTCTTAACCCCATGTGTACATATCCTGATGTGTTGCTGTACATACTTTTGTTCCCTCTTTGCAGAGTGGCAAGGATTCTGAAACGCTTTGTCACATGACACAGGCGTATTGATGCCCTTGTGAGCGTAGTGCCTTGCCTGCCTGCTCACTTGTGCGTGTCACCGCAGCGTCCCGTGGCCGGCCCCCCACGGGAACGCGTCAAGAGACAGAACCGTGTGGTGGAGCAAAACTTAAGAATCCTGATGAAACAGGAGCGCACCAAGGACTGGGTACGCCTAGTGCCCTGGGCAGTTCTGTCCATGAACTCACAGCGGAGCTCTTCTACGGGTTTCACCCCCCACCAACTGTTCCATGGAGGACGACCTGCTTGGTTCTTCAAAACCCCCTTTCCTGAGGACTTCAAGAGCCCTCAAGGAGATTGGCTAGAACACAAGCAGTCTCTGGCTAACCAGGCTGGTACTAACCTGAGGCACATTCGTGACCGTGAACAGAGCCGACGGAACCGCCTACGGCGACCTGCCAGCTTCAAGGTTGGTGACCTTGTTTTGGTACACCATTCACGCCTACCCTCCTGGCCACGTAACTGCCTACAGGACCCTTACTTTGGACCCTATCGTATCATCAGGATAGATGGATCCAGGATCCATGTCAGGTGCAGTCCACGTCTAGGTGGTGAACTGCTATGTGCTCCTAAGCAGTTGAGGCACTATCACTCCCCTGACGACTTGTCTTGGGATGAGTGGCGCCTCAGCGACAGTGAGATTGAACGTATAGACCTAGAGAACGCTGCCAGTCCAGAGGAGGCAGACGAACTCGAAGAGATGACTGCCGATGAGATTGCAGTCGATGGTTACTACGTGGTTGCAGGTATTGCTCGCCACGAGTATAAACAGGGCTGGAAATTCCTTACCCTGTGGGATGGCTATGGGTTGTCCGAGGCGACCTGGGAACCTATGTCAGCCTTCATACAACCAGATGGGAGTATCAACCCCATCTTCCGCACTTACCTCGTTGAGAACAACGAGGGGCAGCTCCTAACCCGTGCTGAGACTATGTCCCAGCGTAAGAAGCGAAACTAATTACCCTGTGTCAGTCTACTGACCCTGTCTGTGCCCTGCAGACCCACGCCTATGGTTTCCAGGGTGAGCCAGGTGGCCGCTTATCAAGATTGCAGCCACCCAGCGAGTGTTTGCCTTGTTGACCATGTGTTGCATGGGTACTGCCCTAATGTAATGACCTTGGTGAGCCAACGAAGAACGGTGGCTTTCTACACCAGGGGGGAATGACAAGCAAGGTGTTATGAGGCAAGGTGTGTCTTCCCTCCTTGGGGACAAGCGAGCCCACAGTTAGGACCCCTGACTTGTCCAGACCCATGGGGTTCTACCCTTCCTTACAGGGTTTACCATACCCCTAAGTGTGCTACGTATGTCTGTGTGAGTGTGCTAGTCCTAAGGTCCTGAGAGCAAGCCGCAGAAGTGGTGTCCTAATTATACCCAAGTCTGCGCCCTTGCTGAACCTGGAGGGTTGGCTTATTGATGCCACGGGGTACGCCCCGGGTCTCCCCTCCCCTATGCGCCCAATTTCTGTGCTGGCGCAAAACCTTGGGGGAATACCCAGCGTGCTAATCCAGGTATTGTTTTCCCTACCTATCTGTCTACTACAGGGAGGGGTGGCCAAAAGCTATGAAGGCATGCAAAACGCCGTTTTGCTATGTGGCCAAAACACTGACCTAACCACTGCCACTGCCCACCAACCCCGCTAAAATTGCAGGAAAAGGGTGGGACAGTGACACACCCCCTACAGGTCCTACACACCCTACAGTGGCACCATCCTGGTGGGCGAGCACTGGGCAACTGGCTCTAGCCCCCACTCAGGACTACCACTCCTACACGCACACTCTACTGGGCGTTGCGAAGGTGAAGGTCTCTTGGGTCCTAGCGACCCTCCTGTGAAATGGCAAGAGAACACAGCGCTCCTAAGCAGCTGTGGCCTAACAGGGGACGCCACAACGCGTTTCCCCTGCTAGGGCTTGGAGGGAAGGGGTGCTCTCGTTGCGTGCACAGCGCAGATGTCGTTGAGGTCAAACTGTCCTCGCCAGTACTGGCTGAGGCACAGTGATTTGATTTGTGATCAGCGCCCCTGTTTTGCTGGGGCAGAAAAATGGTAGCCGCCGAAGGCAGCTGCTGCGTGCACCAATCACCCTTAACCTCTCCCACCTGTACAGAAGAGGCAGATGAAGGGGCGTTTGCGACTGTGGAACCAAGCCACACTCCAGGTATTATACCCTTCTCAGTGTGACCTATAATACGCTGTTCGCAAACACGCTGCAGATGCAGCTACCCCTGTCAAGCAAGCAAGCTTTAAGAAACTCCTCGGGTTCTCTTAAAGAACGTACCGAGGAGCCTCTGGGTAACCTAAACAAGGTTTACCGTGCGCAATTCGCGTGGCCTACCCTTTAATGCATCATGTGCACGCAGGGAAGGGAGGCTGAACCACAGACTCAACCAGGAGGTGAGCTCCTCCTGGGCTAACCTACCTTACTCACCATGCATCGTGTGAATGCCGCATTGAAACGAACACAAAACAAACCTAAGCGTTTTAAGCAACTCAACTTGAACGCCACGGCCGCACACGAACAAACGCTTACCTGTGAAGAAGGAAACAAGGATGAATTAGGGATACAGGTGAAGCGACACAGCGTGTGGATGCCTAGATTGGGCACATGCATCGCGAGCACGGCGCATATTCTAACCCTACGTGCGCGCTGCGCGCTCCATTCGCATCACATACCTTTCATTCCTGCTTTCACCTGTGCAGAGCACGAGAGATGAACACCCGACCCCCCAACGAGCAGAGCGTTGACAACCCTAACGTTTTGACGGAACAAGCAACACGAACGCAATGCGTGAGTGTGAAGTGACACAGACATACCTGAGAGACGGGTTGTTGAACTGCTCTGTGGTGTGGGCTGATTTTGAATGCTTTACTCTGAAGTTTATAAAAATTTTGATGCAACTGTGCAAAAATTTTCTTTAAAACTTTAAAAACTACGGCTCATACCTTCTTTTCCAAAAGCCGTTTTCGCTTGTGCAACCCTTTTCTTGGCGTCCGCTTCCTTTGCGCTTTTCTGCGACTTTAAGTTATGTGTAAAAATGACGATTTCCCGCGTGGTTTCGTCGATTTTCAACGATTTCACTTGCTAAATCGCAACCCCTTCCGCAAAACCGCAGGAATCACTCCCTGCTGGTTCCATTTTCTATTTTTTCCAGCTCCTGGGGGTTTGTGTCCTCCATTGGGAGTATTGCTCCGCCCTGGCCCTTGGTCAGGACGTTTACTAAAACGCTGTTTATACGGCGATAGCCGTCCGCATTAGAGCGTTCGACTGTACCCTAGTGGACAGACACATGTGCTCTGGACAGGGAGTCCTGGGTTCAATTCCCACTGCCCCCACACTTTTTCCAAAAGTTTTCGCCGCACGCCGGCGACTTTTGAGGAATGCCCCTTCGAAGGGACATCATTCACGGTACATTACACTGTTTTTCAAGGGTCCCTACAGTGTGATAGGCTTCTATGAAGTGATGAGAATGTTTTTGGTAAGTTTAATGCATTTTTTTGAGGTAATTTTGGGAATATTTGAGCCTTTTTCCTTGGTCCTACTAGCTTCATGACCTAGTACTCCAGGGGGGAGTAAGAAAAAGTCACTGCCATGTCTTTCTTGGAGGGCTTGATCCAGGCTAAGCACCCCTTAAAACCCTTTGTTGATGCTGAGACAATCTTAAGTGTTTTTATCTCTCTTTAGTTGCCTAAAGTACACTTTCTCAAGGTAACTAGGGTTGTGACCCTAGCCCCCCCCATGACGTTCACCCCTACCACTCAACTGAGCGGAGGTACCTTCCTTCATGGAGGTCATACCAAAATAAATCAGGCATTACATGCTTGTTGGCCTTGGAGGCTAAGCCTAAGTGGTCTCCCACCCCAAGACCCCTATACTCAATTGTTTCTACCACTTATTGTGGTCCTACTTTGTAACTGTTTCTGAATTCAGTTGCTTGGCCAAGTCATTTTCTGTGTGGTCCTGACATCTATGCCCCTCAGTCCTAACCAGCACCATTTCACCCAAAAGAGTGCACATGAAGTGCCTATTGCAACCTCTGAGGCTAGAGTCTGACCAATTTTCATATAAAACCTTTTGTATTATCCATTTGTGATTGAATCTATGTGCATATACCTGCTTTGTCTATTTGCAGCCCTTCTGTGTTACACTGGATTCCAAAACCAATCATTGATTCAATCCACTTTCAGTCCTTGCTCTACTTGCTGCTTTGGTTTGGGGTTTTCAACTACAAAACCTGCAGGAATACATCAAAAGACCTAGGGCATAATTCAAGGACATCTTTCTACTTTCCACTTGTCGGATATGACATCTGGGTTTGCACGCCTGTCAACCTCATCGAAGACTAACTTCTCCAGCGCTGCATAGCCACGACGCCGCCGATCGATGCGCTTCCCAAAACTGTTGGCTAGATCCTTGGGGATGGCTGCCCGCAGCACCCGGCGCCTGACTGCATCTCCTAGGGCCCTGCCAACATCATTATCCCACACCGAATAGGACTCCTTCCACTCTACACCGGACTCCCCTTTTCCTTCCCAATGTGGCACAGTCATCAATGCCTGGGTCTCTGTGAGCGATTTAGGGTCCAAATACGGCGTGGCCAATGTGCCATACAAACCTGGACCAGGAATTCCTTGATGAAATGAATCCTTAACATCTGTGGTTCCCTCATCCTCCTCACGAGGTCGTACCTCAGCAAATGCTGCCCCAAAAGAAGGAATCCCTGTGGGCTTCACTTTAGGTAGCTGGGTCTCATCCTTAAAGTCCAATGGCGAGAAGGGATTAAAAAATAAATCATCATCGAAAAATCGAACGTTCAATCCCTTACAATGACGCCAATCACCCTGTGGATTAGCGTGGGGAGGAGAAGAACCGGTATGCGTTGTTGGATTGTTCACTTCCACACTTGACCGGCTGTGATAAGATTCCCCTTGTGGGCATGATCGCTTTGGGTCCCGGTATGTGAAGGAAGGTTGGGCCTGATCCTGAATCTGTGTGGCATGCCATGGAGGTGCATATGGAGTGTGAACCTGAGCTGTCCCAGCGCTCTTGGAGGTAACTCCTCGTCGCTCATTTGAGACGAACTCCTTGCCATGCTGTACTTCTTGAGCACGAAGCTCGTTATATTGTAGATCTGGGGGACCAGATGGGATGTAAGCACAATTGGGTGACAAGGGGTTACCCTTCGCATCCACTCCAAACGTAACTGACCCTGATGGCTGTGATTCTCGCCGCGCACGTGAAGAATGCATTGATGTCAAGTGTGCATCAAATTCCCCTTTGAGTGATCGATGATTCTCAATGGAATCCATTAATTCACCACGTAATGACGCACAATCTTGTAAGCATCCCAACACATCAACCTGTGCCTTGGAAGATTTATCCTTAGCAACCCTACATAGGTTGTGCAATTTAGCTAAGTCAATCCTATCAATGGCCTCACTCGGTACTTTGGGAGATGGATTTGTACCCCGAGGACTCACCGAAGACTGCTTGGCACGCACATGTTGCAACAAGGATTCATTGGCCTCTGAATCTATCCTAAGCTTGGCCAGGCTCAACTTGAGCTCACTGAATTCCGTCAAGTGTCCCTTAAAACTTATGGATAGTTGATTGAGTTGGGGTGCATGCTGTGTATCATACGCAAGGAAACGTTCCTCCAATGCACTCAAAGACTGATGCACACTGTCAAAATGTACCTTCAGCACCTGGATCTCAGCCGCTAAAGATGCAACTTGAATCAAAACACCATCACCAGGTGCTTTCATGGGAGAAGAACGTTGTACGCCACGCTTATTCTCCAATGTCTCAATGCGTGCAACAAGAGAAGAGATTTGTTGCTCGAAATGTTTTTTTTTCACTTTCACGGGAGGTCTTCTCCATTGAGAGCTGTCGTCGCAAAGTGTGCACTTCGTCAAGAAATTCGGCCCTGTCCCTTTCCAATTGGTTGTCCATGTTTTGACGAATCTTTTCAAGATTGGTGGCAATTTCCAATTGGAATTTGGAGAAGGCAGTTTTGAGTGGACCTACTTCACTTTCCATCATGTCTACGGTCAACCTGAGTTGATTAACCTCAACCTCAAAAGCATTTAATGCTTGTTTGAGGTTCCCAATTTCACCATTTAGTTCTTCACGCTCATGGGCCATGGAATCTACTAACTCATTGGTCGACAAACACAATTGCTTGAGAGATAACAATTCATTCTCAAATGAGCATTGTACTTCCTTCTTACCCATCGATGATAGCAAAGCATTTAGTCGATTGTCAATGTGTGAAAAATTCTCCTTGCACCAGCCCTCAACGCACCCACTAAAAGCATGTAGTCGTTGTCCTTGTTCATCGACAATACCTCGTAGAGTTCGGCCTTCACCATAAACTCCGTCAACATGTTCTTGTACTTGTCCTCGAAGTCGATCCAAAGCCGTTTGGGCCTCACGAAAGGTTTTGGCAACTGCGCGATGTAGACCATAATGATCGTCGCGCAACACAGAAAGTGCCTTGGTGAGCTCGCTCACTTGGTTTAACGCCGTATCGTGTGTCGGCGCCCATTCGGCCACACGAATCCGTTCTTGTGGTTCCCCAAATTTGTTTACAAAACGGATACGTTCAAATGCACGAAAACCCCATCCGCCCGGAAGTTGTTGTGATTGAAATTCACCCATCACCGGATTTTGTTGTAGAGCGATATGATGGTGATGTTGTCCGTGAGTATGATGTTGAATTAATTGTCCTTGTTGATTGGAACGTGCTTGTGAATGCTCTTGTAGTTGATGTTTTTGTTCGTGAGCTTGTTGATGTAGCACCAATTGAAGAGTGTGGTTTTCATCATCATCACAATTAAATTCCTCCACATGATCATGACTCTCCCTTGAGGAAGGACGACCTTGTTCATTATGATATTCAATCATGTTGATGATCAATGACAATTGTTCTTGTAAGTCTCCAAGGAGTTGTTCATCAAGGTCCTCAATGGATCGAATAGACACATAGTCGTCATCCTTCATTGTGTCCATGACCAATAACCTGCCTCTGCTTACCACAATTTAGGATCGTTCTTGGTAACTATCCCAAAAATTCTCCGAGGACTTTGACTTCACAAATCCAAAAGACAATAGGAAAAACAGAGTGCACAATGAGCAAGTAGAACACCAATACAATGCAAAATGAACAACAACTTCACAAGGAAATGTGGATGAAGTGACTCGACGAAATCCACTTTCAATAATTCTGATAAAACCCTTCTTGTCGCGATCAATTAGGGAGAAAGTAAGAAAACTTCATATTGAATCATCATAAATACATCTCCCTGTGATCATACAAAGAGAATACAACAGGAATTAATATACCAACATATATGCACTGCATGACATGACGAAAGTCCAACATAACACGATACAATAGCAAACAAAACATGCATTCTCATGACGATGCTACTCCTACTGATGGGCGGCGCACATGTACTGCAATGTGCGACGACTGTCAGTCCAAACACAATTCAAAAACTGTCGTCTCACTCCTGCATCAATGCACTGTATTACTGTCTGCAGACAAAAACGAATAAAGCCACCTGGTTCACTCCGTAGCACAAAAAAACTATTAAAATCCTTCTCAGCTGTGCCAGCGTCTGCGACCCACGGTTCTGCGTCGCCTGTGATCTGCAGGCACCATTCCAGATGATATATGTGCCCTACGGATTTTTTACACACCACCCGGTGAAAAACGGGTGGTGTTGTTGTGTGCTGAAAAAAAAGATATATAGGTTTTGCATGGACCTCACCTGCACATAGACACTCAGATTATTCTCCCCATCTGGGGGGTCACCACCCGGTTTGTCTTGTGGGTGTGGGTACCCCTCTGTATACTTCTACTCTAAGACATGGTATTTACTACTTACCCCGCAGCAATTTCACTGTTGCTGTGTCAACAAATTCACACAAAAAAACACTCACCCGACCCGGCAACCCTGCAGACAAAACTCAGGATATTCTGCACCAATTTCTGGACATCCGTTCATACTTCTGTTGACAGCCCACTGTACCATGTACAGCCTTGGCTTGGATTGCTGGCCTTGTGGTTCCGGGTATATACACCCAGGCCATGCCCGTATGCCATGCTCTCTCCTGGAACTCGGACAGATAGATGTTGAAACAATGCAAAAATTATATAGGAGGTTCCTGTGGAGGTTGAAAAAAAATAATAATATAATGTGAACACCGGAAGAGCGTGCAGTGCTCAGTGGCGCGGCTGCAGAAAACAAGTGTAGCTTCAAAGATTCAAAAGTATAACCCTGTAGGTCATTAATGCTTAACCAGGACCAAAACAGGCAGACATGGGCGTGTGTGCTGGACTTGTTGTAGGCAGCCCCAGGTAGGCGAAGCCCATGTCGAGTGTATTCATTGGCGTAGTTGAACCCCTACAGAGACCAAGAGTCCTCTCGTTGTAGTCCCAGGTTTGTTGCTCGCTGGAGTGTGCACAATACAGATAGGTGTCGGTCATAAGCTTCCAAGGCATCCAGTCCCACCGCATGTTTGTTTGCTGGTCCGTCTCACACGCGTGGCGGTCATGGCCATGGTCACTGGTACTGGTGGATCCCTGGGGTAAATTCTATCCCAACTTCAGTCCGCGACTTGCCGCTTTGCGATGTTGCCTGCCATGGCCCGGCTCCCTTGATGGGAGCTGTCTCGGTGCGCAGCCATCCATGGGCCGTCGTCGCACCTTAGGAACACTTCAGCGCGGCTCAAAAAGCAGGGCCCTCTGCAGGCATACCTAGCTCCAGCCCCAGGGGTGACGCTGTCTCCTCTCCTCACCCATTTAGGCATTCCTCTGCCCCAGCTATCCGGCGTCGTTAGACGTGGCGAGGGCCTTGGCGTAAAGAAAGCGGGGCTGGCCTCCTTGTGCGTGTATGCGTGTTGGTCGGCACCCAATCACAATCCATAGTCTGGCCCTGGCTCTCGCTTACAACGTGACCATTCCGCGTCCCATGGCATACATGGGGTTCACGCCCCAATCACAATCCGTGGTCTGGCGGTGGTCGTACCTCTGCAATGTGATGATCAAGTCGAAACAAACTTTTTTTGTAACGCGTGGAAGTCGGTGTGGCTGATGCTGCACAATGAACTGGTCATCACGTCAGCCCTGTGGAGGCTTTCGTTCTCGTCCTCGTCCCTTGGAGTGATGATGGCGTCGGCGCACGGTGTGGACCGCGTGGAATTGTGGCAGGTCCTTGGTGTTGGCACTCTCGCCTGGCGCTCCATGGACTGGTGTACTTCCGTGCGGCGTGTCTTGAGCTCCCGTACGCTCGTCCGGCGCCTCCTGGACTTGTGTACTCTCGTGCTGTATGTCTGGAGCTCCTGTACTCTCTTCCGGCGCTTCTTGTTCATCCTCCTTCTCCTCATCGAACCCGTAGAATCCCACCAACCTCTTGGATTGCCGTCGTTGATGCAGCGTGATTTCCGCTTGTGCTTGCTCCATCTGGCGTTGTATCTCCTTCGCCGCCACGTGGTTGATCGCGGTTAACTTCTCATACCAGTAGCGCCGCCGTGCTTGCTTGTGAATCAAGTCTTCGAGCGATCTCTCCAACGGCGGCTGTTTGGGCGTTGTCGTGTGTTGCACCAGTATGTTCTTCGTGACCAAACAACGCAAGACTCCTCCGTGGATCATAGACAAAGCACCATGGCACTCTTCATGACGGGCACAGTCATATTGGCAGCACTGGGCCTGTGCGCCTTTGTCAGCGCAAAACCCTTCAAACTCCTGCACCTGTCGCTGGCGGAGCTCTGAGGCAACATGTGGCGTTGGGCCGTGATCACATACCTGCATGTTACGCAAACGTCCGACCGCCGCGCTTATGCGTCGTTCTCCAACCTCTTCAGCTATTGCTTGCCGTAGTCGCTGCAGGCTGGACGGTGTCTCCTTCAGCGGTGACCTCTTCGTGGTCGTTGGGTCGTCCACCGTACTCTGCTGGGCGTTGTCCTCTTTGTCACTCCTCATAGCAGAATCCTCGGCAGCCCGGTAACAACAAGATTATAATTCCAACAGACCTCGCGTCTATCTTTTTTGCTCCTCAATCCTGCAAACGGAGTTTTTTTATCCCCAGCGGCATTTTGTTTTTCATAATAAAATTAAAATCCTTCAATCCCAGTCTCCCACGAGCACTTGGATAATCTTGTCCGTCAGAATCAATTGAACATCTTGTTGTTACTGCAAGTAACAACAACACAGTAATGCATTGTATTCAAAATAATGAAACAGATTGCAACATACCACATTCATTGTACAGTCCCCTTTTACTCTGTTCATCACTTCTGTGCTGGCACTGCGCTTGCGCTGTGCGCGATCGCGCTTCTGTCGGGGGCCTGCGCTATTATTCCAATGTATTCGTGTACCTCTCTATGCCAAACCTATTGCAGTAGTAAGAAAAAGTGTATTTCCCTACCAAAAGGTTAGGTTTAGTTGTCATAGAGAGGCCTAAAGGCATAACACATTTTTATCTTAGTATTGGCCTAACCAAAAAGGGTGACAAGACATTTTGACCTATAAAACCAAGCATTGAACTATGGATGTTGTGTGGACGCCTGACCCCCCAACTGATTGGACTTATTCACCATTTCCTGCACTGACTGAGGCGCTAACATTAATCTCGAGCCTATACATTTTTCCATTTTTTTTCATAAATGCTTAGCTATCCTAGTGGTCTGCACCCTAGGGGG
Source organism: Eutreptiella sp. 'Long Island Sound 2002' (assembly GCA_964036045.1). Classification (NCBI taxonomy): domain Eukaryota; phylum Euglenozoa; class Euglenophyceae; order Eutreptiales; family Eutreptiaceae; genus Eutreptiella; species Eutreptiella sp. 'Long Island Sound 2002'. The sequence goes on along the minus strand of OZ038398.1, from coordinate 7,821,649 downwards.
CTGTGGCACCTCTTTTTGAGAGGTCCTAGGTTCAATTCCCAGTCAGCCTAGCTAAGTAGGAAGATCCCATGTGATATGGCAGTGACCTCAGCGCCACAAGCCATGCCACCTCAGGACCTATGGGACCTAAAACAAAGAGTGCACATCTCTAGATGGCACTATAAAAGAGAGGATGCCCATGTGGGCAGTTTTCCCATGATGGTAGGATATTTTCTAACTATCTTTTCTTAAATCTGTAGTTATTGTAAGTTTCCTTTGTTGTTACACTATCTCCTTTGACTGCAGCCCTTCATGTTGTGGATTTGATCCTGTGGTCCCTTGCTTGCACTGTGGGTATCTATATCTCTGGTGGATTTCATCAAAACATATTTATTTGGAAAACCTCAGCTACATCAAGAAGCAGCGGGAGCAAGAAGAGGCACAAACAAAACAATATCATCAAAGCAATCAAGAGAGAAAGCCTGTTCTAACTTTCTGCGAGCCTCAGCACTTTTGTGAGGTGGCTCCGTATAATAAAAGACTGTGTATTCTTTCAATCTTGAGTCTGCCAGGTGCACACAACCCAGCCCAGTCACATACCTGGACCTTTTTGGTGTAAAAAAAAATAGAAAAAGTGCTTTTTTTGCTTCAGAGTTGCAAGTTCAACAACTTTTTGAGACCTGGGAGCCTCAGCACTTTTGTAAGGTGGCTCCGTATAATAAAAGACTGTGCATTCTTTAAACTCTGAGTCTCCCAAGTGCCCACAACCCAGCAACGTCACACACCTGGAACTTTTTGGTGTGAAAAAGTAGAAAAAGTGCCTTTTTTTGCTTCAGAGTTGCAAGTCTAACAACTTTTTGAGACCTGGGAGCATCAGCACTTTTGTAAGGTGGCTCCGTATAATACAAGACTGTGCATTCTTTAAACTGTGAGTCTCCCAGGTGCCCACAACCCAGCAAAGTCACACACCTGGATCTTTTTGGTGTAAAAAAAGCAGAAAAAGTGCCTTTTTTTGCTTCAGAGTTGCGGCCTAGAAAGCGCCTCGTGGGTGCCTGAAGGAGACTTTCCGACCTTTTTCTCAGTTGGCCGTCAGGTCCATCCGGCACAACACCACATCCGTGGAATGTCGCGAGACTACTCAGGTTTGCAAGAGAATTTGAAGGGGAGCAGGCCTTGGGTGTTTTTTGTTGTGGACGACCGCAAGTCGTTAAAGAGTTGTGGTAGATGGTCTTACAGGATCGTGGTGCGTGATATTCGATCGGTTTCCTTTGTGCCGGTGTCAGGTCAATATGGGTTCAAAGGTGCACATTGCACAAAAAAAAAACCCAAACTTAAATTCATCGGAGGCGTCATTTGGTGTGCCATGGCACCGCAGGACACTGAGATCTGCCCCTCGCTGGAAACCCGAGGTTGGGCAAGAAAAGGCTGAGCGGAACTCATACACCCGTGTGATTCACATGCATGGTTTTCAAGGCATGGTTCTCAAGATGGTCTCCATCCCTTTTTTGAGGCGGTCCCCCGCTCCCTTTCACGTGATTCATACTTCGTTACCACCCCCTCGTTCCCACGCCCGAAAGGAAAAAGCTGTCCGGAAAAGATTGCTCAATGACCTCCCCATTATGGGGCAAGGTTGCCAGACACCGCCTCAAGCAAAGGGACGCCGTATAGGAGCAAACGGAAGCATGCAACCGTTGTGTGTTCCGAATATGTCTTGAGCACAAATGGGCTGTCTTGCAAGTTGACATGAGGACATTGGGTGGACGACGGGGTAGTGTTTCGGCGATGGCATGGGCACCCATGATGCTATGGGGGCTTCGGCAGATTGGGGACCGAGTTGCCTTGAATGTGGTGTGCGAAGCACGTGACCTTGGCCGAAGTGGACGGCATCGAAGCACATGCCATTTGGGGGGAAAGTGTCAAAGCTAACAAAGTTGCATCAATGACGAGAGAGAGAGCGCATATCAAAAAAACATCTCGTGGCTCGTCGTGTATAAATGTCGGCCACCAAAGCTGTGCAGTGTTATCAAAAGTATGGGAACAACACGTACGTACATAATACTCGCATTCACACATTCGTTGAGAGCAATGTCCACGGCCACACTCAAAAATTCTGTTCTAGCTCGCATTACATCGGCACAAGTCCTATCACCACAATGGGATCACAGATAAAGCACAAAGGAAGACTCGTCAGTGGATTATGCAAGCAAAGCAACAAATCATGGAATTAGGGATTCCGAGAGTAGCAATACAAACACGAAAAAAAATAGACACTTGGAAAGCAAACCAAACCTAGCAAACCAAAGATTCCGATGGCAATATGAGTAAGAACCATCCACGAACACGAACCACGTGTGTTGCACGTTGTCCTCTCCCTGTGTAGATGCCTACACACGGCACACGGCTACCCAAAAACAAGGCACCCAAGCAATTAAACTTTATTGTTGCATGGATGGCAAATTTGCAGAAGGTTAGGCTTGCTTAATTTTTCAGAGTTGCAAAGGCGAGGCAGGCATTTGTCCGTCAAAAGTGCTTTTTGGGCAGTTTTGTCATCGCTTTTTCCGTTATTGCCTTGCGCGATTCTCGCTGGACGGCTGGTATCGCGCGCACCATCACCCAGGGGGCAAGGGGGCACACTGGGCACACCACAGCACTTGAGGCTGCATTGCAGTCTGCGCACAGCACCCTGTAACTACTTGTGAACTCAACAGCCGCTAGGACCCGGTCCACATGTTCGTGTATGACAAAATTTGGATTTTTGGTTACAAGATATCCATAGTGGAGAACCACTGTGAGGCTCACAGTGGCTCTCAACGGTTCACAGGAGAGGAGGTGAGTTTTCCCGTGAGTCAACATTCGACAGGTGCATTGCGACCAACTACCATGCAGCCGTGCAACTTCAGTTTGACTGCCATGGCACTCTATGGTTCTAACGGACAGGCAAATGCTGCCGCAGAATATCACTAAACCTTCACACGTCTTATGGGTGCATTGTATGTGAACTTTCCGTGGCACGAAAGTTGAGAAACTTCTTTCTGAGCGAAGCCTGTTGATGCAAAGTTTTTGCAAGCCCAAGGAATTTCTCAGAACGATTGCACGCGACACTACGTCAACCCACGGTTGTGGTGCATGGGCAACCGTTGCCCCCGAAATACCTAACATCGAGTGTTCATTTCCTTTTGATACCTCTGGCCCATGTTGGAGCAAAAAACTCAGGGGATCCCTCGTTGCAACTGTGTCTGCTGTGTCAAGGATGTGGACATAGATCTGTATCCTGTTCACAGGTCCATATGACCATCGGTGCCTAAGTTCATACCTGGAGTCAACATGTCCGAGCAGCCAATTGCCCTCAAAGAGTTGTACAGCGATGTCAGCCAGCTTCGCGCGCTGTACTCAGATTCAACAGCAAATAGTAAAGCCGCATGGGGGGATAACAAGCCAGCGGTGCCAACGTCCGCACGCAATGCTGTATCCGATGCGTCCCCACTTAGTGCACGCCTCATGAACAAAAAGCCAGAAAGTGGACCACAATCCGCGCGCGCTCCCAAGACCAACGCTTACTCATTTTGCTTACAACTTCCAGCCACTGCACGAGCACAGCTGTCCCAGGGTCACATTCCCGAGGTGCCTCTTCCTGCGCCTGTTAAGTCTGCACGGCAACCGGACTCTGCTCGCCCTCTGGCTACACCTCGCGGCTCGAAAGCGCAGCCTGCAGAAGTGGCGGATGCATCACCAGTGAAGGTCCAAGTGGGGGCGACCGACGGTTCCGGTGCCCCTTACATCCCTCCTGCGGGAACGGTTTTCGAATACGACGGAGGTTCCTCGGTCGTCCTGTCTCCCCACACGGATCCCCCGTCCGAGAAGGAGGTGCAAGACTATGGGCAGTGGCTCGGTCTTGACCTGAACACAGAGAAAGATTTAATGTGGCTCGCCAAAGAGGCACTGATGGCACCACTGCCTCCGTACTGGCGACCGTGCAACACGCAAGACGGTGAGGTGTACTATTTCAATTTTGCAACAGGTCTCCCTCCTTGGCACGTACCAACTCCATCCCAGTCCGCCCTTTGCACGGTTTGTGGTACACCTGTGGTTGGGAAGTTTAAGTCCAAGAATTTCTCACAGACGTGCTTGCGAAGCCCCTCCGATACTCAAACGAACGCCTTCGGAGGGCTGGGGGTTCCGAATTATGGAAGGTTGATTATGTGCCTTTGTGCAGGTGAATCAATTTGGGACCATCCTATGGACTCGCTGTTCAAGCGATTCGTGCCACTTGAACGATCTCGGCTTCAGAAGTGTCGTGATAGTGGTATGCCAATCACTCACATGCCAAGTCGTTACACTACACAACACTACGCCAGCAGAACGTTCTTGGACTCAGGGCACTAGGGTGGAAAGAAGTACTGGCAGTTGGTGGCTCAACCAGGACACCCAGAAAAACGTCATTGTGCAGCATTTTTGAGCGGAGCAGTTTTTTTGGCACCTTCTGGATGCCAAAAAGGTTCACTGACCACGACCCTCATCCTATCAAGTTTGGGAAACTTGCAGTAAATTGCATGAAGTCACTTCACTGACCCACCTGAAATCATGGGGTCCACTCTCTTCTGTGTACCACCCACAGTTCACACTTCAGGAAACGCCCCAACTCACTCATCATGTATGGTCACTCAACACGTACTGCGCAACAGTGGAGGGGTGTACTCGAACGCAATGGTGTGTTCAGGGACAACTGCCACGACAGAACTACAAAGTCGCTGGAAAATAAATGCGGGGGGGGTGGTGCCGGGTCTGATCACCAAGAGGAGAGAAAAGGAGTGCATTTGTGACAGCCCAGAGCGACCAGCGGCCAGAAAATGCTTTGCACACAGTATTGTGTGCAAAGTACTGCCAGACGCAGTCAGAGGGTGCGTGTGTGTGAAACACAATGCCACAGGTGTCTGCCCGCCGCTGTCTACTGCAGAAAGGCGACTAGCCTTCATGACAATGTACCCTTTGTTTTTGAAGGCCTGATGAGTCGCTGAGCTGCCCAGTGCTCCATTTGCATTTTTTTTTTGCAAGGGGTTTAACGGTTTGGGAGCTCTTTGCATAGTGTCTGTGTGTGGGTGGGTGTCCATGTGTGTGTGTGCTGTACTTGCTGGGCTTTGGTCGCTTTGCGTTAACCGCGTGTGTGTGTCTTTCTCTAGTATGATGGCCTGATGAGGTGTTCGGAAACCAGTGCCCTGTGATCGCTTGCCCGGCTGTGCCCAACCACATCGGAGATCTTGGGTCATTGGTTCATCCTTTCCCTCATGTCGTGTGTGTGTGTGTGTGTGTGTGTTTGTATGTGTGTGTATGCCAGAGCATCCATGGAGAAGCAATGCGACCACATACCCTTTTGACTGTGTGCCGAAGGCGCAATCCAATGCGTGTGATGTGGCTCTGTAACAAATGCAGTTGGTGCCAGACTGCGTAATCCAATGCGTGTGATGTGGCTCTGTAACAAATGCAGTTGGTGCCAGACTGCGTAATCCAATGCGTGTGATGTGGCTCTGTAACAAATGCAGTTGTCGTCAGACGGCGTAATCCAATGCGTGTGATGTGGCTCTGTAACAAATGCAGTTGTCGTCAGACGGCGTAATCCAATGCGTGTGATGTGGCTCTGCAACAAATGCAGTTGGTGCCAGACTGCGTAATCCAATGCGTGTGATGTGGCTCTGTAACAAATGCAGTTGTCGTCAGACGGCGTAATCCAATGCGTGTGATGTGGCTCTGTAACAAATGCAGTGGGCGCCAGGTGTGTTCGAGACATGGGGGGTTGTGTCAAGTGGCCTGCTGGGAATGCAGAGAGGGCCGCAGGAGTCAGCAGGAGGGCAGGGCCCATGGATGAATGCATAGCTGCCGGTCCCCACAAGAGGGATGGGCCAGCGAATGCATCAACAATGATGCAAACAAGAGTTCTGAAACACGCTCCAGACACCGTTTATGTATTTTCACCCTCGAGCAACATGGGTGCCCTTTTGTGCAGGCCCTTGGCATGCAGCTTATTGTGCACCCGTTTCCTTTGGGTTGTGGTTGATTGCACCCTCGTGTGGCCCTTGGGTTGTGGTTGATTGTGTGGACGTTGGCACGTCAATCGTACGGTCTGCCCGATACCTCGTTTGCCGCAGGAAACCCGTATGAAGTCACGCAGGCGTACATCCACGCCACCATTGGTGCTTTCCTGGCTCATTTGTGCCCACCTGAGCTGCAACAGAGTTTAATGAGGGAGCAAAACCAGGACCAGGCTGCAGCGTACATTCCTCAGCCCGGAACCGTGTTCGAGTACGAAGGTGGCGGCTACAGTGCAGTGCTCGACGACAACGCGGACAACTACCAACCCACCGACCAAGAGATTGCAGATTATGCCCGATGGCTTGGCATTAGCATGGATGACGAGGAGGATTTGTTGTGGATTGCAAAGGATGGCTTGACCACCCCTCTGCCAGACCCCTGGAGACCGTGCAAGACCAATACTGGTTGTCCCTTTTTGCTGTGCTTGCCTCCATGCAGTGGGGCTGGAGGACATGCAAGGCCATTTGGCAGCGCATGAATGTGCGGCGAGTCTGTGTGTGTGTGTGTGTGTCTGTGTGTGTGTGTGTGTGTGTGTGTGTGTGTGTGTGTGTGTGTGTGTGTGTGTGTGTGTGTGTGTGTGTGTGTGTGTGTGTGTGTGTATCCTTTGCAGGCCCTTGGCTTACCGCTCTGCACGGCTGCCGAGGGCTGGAGACCTTCATGAACGGGTGCAGGATGTGCGTCCTCCTCTCGCCCTGTACTGCAGAAAGGCGCCTACTGGCGTTGAACATGCTTTGTCTTGTTTGATGACCAGCTGACGAGGAATTGACATCCGGAATTGGCGTTGTGCTTGTCTGTTTGTTGACAATTGTGTGTGTGTGTGTGTGTGTGTGCCGTGTGCGTGTGTGTGTCTGTGTCTGTGTCTGTGTCTGTGTCTGTGTCTGTGTCTGTGTGTGTGTGTGTGTGTGTGTGTGTGTGTGTGTGTGTGTGTGTGTGTGTGTGTGTGTGTGTCAGGTCCGCAGGAGCCACCTGACCCAGCAACCTGTGTGTGACCCATCTGCCCTGACCCGACCCGAATGAGGTTGAGCTGCCGGTCTGGCAGTGCAGTGCCTCATTCTGCTGTGCAGGTGACAGTTCGGACATTTGCTGGCGCCTGCTTCCTACAGAAAGGCGCCTATTGGCGTTGAACATGTCTTTTGTTTGACTGACGAGGATTCACACTCAGCCACTATTGTTGTGCTGTGTTTCGCAATTGTGTGTCTGTGTGTGTGTGCGCGCGCGCGCATCTTGAACGATGCATCCCCCACGATGTGAGCCCTTCCCTGCCTGTCCCCGTTACTGCAGAAAGGCACTTATTGGCGGCGAACATGCTCTGTCTTGTGACGTTCCAACTGACGGCGATTCTGACACTCGGAAACCGCGTTGTGCCCGTTTGTCTTGCAATTGTGTGTGTGTGTGTGTGTGTGCGCGCGTGCGTTCTGTTTTTCACCGCAAAGTGTGGTAGGTTGGTGGGGGGGGGGGGGGCGCCCCACGCACGGCAGTGAGACGAGCCCCAACAGGACACACAACAATACACAAGGGATCCATGAGGTGCGAGCACTGCAGCAACCACCGAATGCAGCGCACGCCGAGCGAGCCATCAGCAACCCCCCCCCCCCCCCTCCCTCTACAAGGTGCCCATGTACTCCACAAGGGCGGGGGCTGAACCCCTGCGCCGGGAGGTGCCCACCACAGGTGTGGCAACAGGGCCATGACCAGCCAACCGCGCACGGGACAGTCCACATCGTACAGAGATGTGAAATCCTTGTACAGGGGGGGCAGGTGGGTGGGAAAGGAGGGGGTGCGCGACAGGGGCACCCAGGAGCGCCAACAGACAGGGTGAGGAGCAACACAGACACACAGAACGCGGGAGCCACGCCAGGAGGGACAAGGGCGAGCACAGCAGACAAGGAGGAGGGGCACAGTGAGGCAGGAGAGGCAACCAGAACAGCGGGAACAGGGAACCAGAATGGAGGGGACCGGGGAGCGTGCGCAGGGGAGGCAGCGACAACAAAGGGGATGGCCTGGCCAGCCAGCCCTGTCGCTACCGGGTGCCAGGGCAACCCCTGCTCAACCGGCATCAGGTGGGAGGTGTCTCCCGTAGCCCAGATGGGCTGTTTGCGCAACAGGAGCGGGAGCCCATCAGGGGCAGACCAGCCGTGGGGGGAAAAGGACATATGGTGGACGGCGGGGACAGCGCGTGGAGGAACAGGGCACCTGGGCCTCACACACACAGAAACACAGCGAGGCAGGCTGTGGACGGCCTGTGGACAGAGGCGTGTGGACAGCAAAAACAGTCAAACAACCCCGGCAACAACCAGCACATCCTCAATGCGCCAACTATTGGGTGCTGCTGGCGCGCAAACGGCACACCATGCCACATTCAACACAGCCCCAACACACCAACTACTGGGCTCCACGAACACGGAAACGACACCAGCAAGAGCAGCGGCCGCAGCGGCCGGCAGAAAGCAGCAACCCGACGCAACATGCGAAGGGAAGAACAGGTGACTGTCTAGGGCCCCGTAAAGGAACAACAACCAGACGGAATGTCACACAGGGGGGCAGTTGCCTGTGTTCTTGTACGTGGTATTCTGGGTCCACATCAATGACTGAAGCAGGAGGTGCATGGTGGTCCAACCCGCAGACATTGTCCACGGTATGCAAAGCACTGGACCCTTATACACTGTGAGGGACTAAGTCGCCATTTCGGTGAAGTCCATGACAGGCAGTACTCACTAGTTTACTGCCAGTAATCATCGCATGTTGCATGTCTAGCCGTTTGCTCTGCCCTGAGAAAGTCTGTACTGCTTGAGCCCAACCTAGTGGGTATGCGTTGACCTGCTGTGCTGCTACTGGTTGTTGCAGTGTGTGATGTATGTGTGGGGTGTGCCATATTGGTTACAGTGTGTTATTTTGGAGATGATTTTTGAGTGATTGAGCAATCAAGCAGCGGCCCACCCCTCCAAGAAATTGGCGATGCCAGAGAGACGTCATACCAAGGTGCTCGCTGATGGAGAGGGATGATTTGGGGGAACCCAAATTGCAGTGGGCCCAGACCACCAATCGCCGATTGTGTACTGTGTCAGTTTTCCCTCTTGCGAGGTGCATGCAAAAGCTGAGTTACCCTATTCTACTAGTCTATTTGTGTACTGTCGGCTGTTGACTGCATCCCCTGTACTCTAGAGCATTTGTGCCGGAGTGAGGGTTGTTCTGTTTTGCACTTTTGTTTTGGTCGAATGAAATGTGGTTGTGTGTGTGTGTGTGTGTGTGTGTGTGTGTGTGTGTGTGTGTGTGTGTCTGTGTGTCTGTGTGTGTGTCTGTGTGTCTGTGTGTCTGTGTGTCTGTGTGTCTGTGTGTCTGTGTGTGTGTGTGTGTGTGTGTGTGTGTTTCTTCGACTGCTGGGTCGGCTTGACAATACTCTTTGCACTCAGCGCCGTTGTAGTGCCTATTTGTCACGTTCAACGTGTCTGGGTTGGGGGGTTGAAGACTAGTGCTTGTTGACTTTCCTTGCTGTGCCACTTATCATCCACACTGGTTTCTTGGTGGGTGGTTCTCAGTTTCCCTCACAAGGTGGGTGTGTGCAAGGTTCCTGCACAAGTGTGTGCAAGGCGCATGCATAGAGCTAGACCATACACCGGACATGCGCATGAGGCAACCACTAAAGTTTTGCATCGCTTGTCCTACAGAATGGCCATGAAGCAGTACCAAGTAGCTGCGATAGTGGTAAAATGGTTGAAAAAGCAAGCCTCGTTCTGGATCTTTCCACCTAAACTAAACCGTTGGTGAAATTTGTTGGTCCTAGAATGCTGATCTTGCTGCAGTGGCTGCCCCGGTCCGATGCTGCATGACAGAGGGGTGGGTGCCACTGCAAGTCCGGTTGACTATGCAATGTGTGTGTGTGTGTGTGTGTGTGTGTGTGTGTTTGTGTGTGTGCGTGTGTGCGTGTGTGTGATGGTCCTGGGAGTCCAATGTGTGTGTATAGTGCACCAATGATGGTGCATTCCGTTTCATGCTTTTCTGGTTTCCTTCTTCCCCCTATTGAACTTACGATTCCACAAACCTTGGAGGGCGGTGAAAGTAGTACGGGGACATGGAGGTGAGGGGTCCGAAACATTCCCACAGCCCAATACTGAACCTGCTTAACGTTTGTGTCTGTCCTTTGCAGGCCCTTGGCTTACCGCTCTGCACGGCTGCCAAGGGCCGGAGACCTTCATGAACGGGTGCAGGATGTGCGTCCTCCTCTCGCCCTGTACTGCAGAAGGCGCCTACTGGCGTTGAACATGCTTTGTCTTGTTTGATGACCAGCTGACGAGGAATTGACATCCGGAATTGGTGTTGTGCTTGTCTGTTTGTTGGCAATTGTGTGTGTGATGGTTGCCGATACCTTTTCTGAAATTTGGAATGTTGACGTCCTGTGTCGTTGTGTGGACGCCAATGCGACATGGTGTGATGGCGCCTGCCTAGCGCACACTGCCCGAGCGCTGGGAATCAGCATGACGGTGGGGGGCGGGGTAGGAATCGGCTCCGCCCACCCGTCAGCCCTGGCCGACGGTTGGTCCTTGCGCTACGGTAAGCCTCTGATCACCCCCAGCAGGGCAGCCCCGGAGTATTTGGCCTGTAGTTTTACAAGCTGCTTAACAACGGCCCTGCCCTGGCAGTACAGCTGGTTTGCCCAAATTCTATCTGCCCTGGCATGGGCCCAGGTCGCACTGTCCAGTGATTACAACCATATGACGGTGATGCGCGCGATGCACAAATCAATGCGCTGTGTGTACTACGCTTCACCATGGAATGCAGAAAACACTATGCGCGCAGTGTACGCGCTGGCACACCATCAACCCTGTCCGGAAGCACAGATAGTCAACCGGCTGCTGCACTGGCTTTTTCGAAACGCACACTGGCACGGGACAGGATACACCGATGCCATTATACCCACAGAAGTACAGCCTGTAGGGTACAAACTTGTACTCTGCGCCGACCTCCATTTGCCGTGTCTGCGAGCGGCCCCCGCCTGACGGCAGCTGTGTGTGTGCGGTTGGGTGGGGGCACCTAACCAGGAATTACATACTCGCATCTCATTTCGACATGCTTTCTCATCTCCATCCCTCCCCATGTGATTTGGTTGCATAGCTTAGGACAAATAAAGCACACGAACTCCTCCAAGGATGAATTTCTGGTCACTATAATTGGCAGGGGTTGAGGGGGCCATTGACCTCATGATTGCCCTGTGCTGCACATTGCCGCTCCTGTCCGCAGACCAAAAGACGTCTAGAGCTGCCCTGCAGCTCCTGAGGAGTTTTCTTTCACCGCTTTTCTTGCTCTGTTCTTGTTTGCGGTTCTCGTCGTGTGTGTGTGTGTGTGTGTGTATGTGTGTGTGTGTGGTGCACCAATGATGGTGTGCTTTTCTTTAATGATTTGCCGAGTGAATCAAGGTTGAACAAATGTTACGGTAGTGGCGCGGGAAGGGGTGCACACAACCATTCACTTTTAGTCGTGTGCATGATGATGACCACACGGAAACATTGCATAGTGATATGGATCTGCATCCCGCCGCTAGGATCACCTCTTGTGACAGCTTTGATGGTGTCATGCTTCGTGCCAGCTCTGCCATAGTGGCAACCCCTGGCCGTTTTTGCTTTGCAGGTCAGCAAGTGACCAATTCTGCTGCGTGCTGGTCCCCATACAAAGGTGCCTAATAAAGTTGAACCTGTTTTGTCTTGTGTGATTGGGTATTTGACAAGAAGATTGACATTCGGATTTTGTGTCGTGTTTGTTTGTTTGTTTGCAAATGTGTGTATGTGTGGCGTGCACCCACCCCTGTGCTTTGACAATGGATTGGTCTCTTCGGCACGGGAAACCCTTTTTCACCCCGGGCAGGGCACCTCGGGAATACCTATCTGGTATCTTCACAAGCAGCTTAGCGGGCACTATGCCATGGCAGCGGTCTTGGGCAAGCCCAGGTCTGTCCGCATCAGCCTATGCCTAGGTAGGCATGTTGTCTGACTACCCACGTATGGCTGTCATGCAAGCACTTCATAAGGCGGTGCGTCATGTTTGCACAATGTCACCATGGTACGTGGAGCGAACTATGTGCGCGGCATATTTCTAGGTTGCCGTCAATCTGTAGTTTTGCTCTATGTGCTGTGTGTGGCGTGCATTGTGCTGTGTCCTGTGTCACTGTAAACAGTTGTTTTTTCCTTTACTCTGCTAAGGCCACTTAAACCTCTGTATGTAGAACCCAGCCCAGTTCTGAGTGTGTGTGTGGTTGTGGGTGCACCCGACATAGCATAATTGGCTGAATATGTGATGGCTTAAAGTAAAAGGACATGCGAACTCCTCTGTGGAACTATTGAAGTCCATTGCCGGGTGCTGGGGCATGCCACGCATGCGTTGTGCACTCTTTGAGAGACCGACAGACGTCTAGGGCTGCCCTGCAGCTCCTGAGGAGTTTCTCCAACCGCTTTTCTTGCTCTTTTCGCGTTTCGCGGTTCCCAATGTGTGTGCGTGTGTGTGTGTGTGTGTGCACGCGCGTGTGTGTGTGTTGTGTGTGTGTGTGTGTGTGTGTGTGTGTGTGTGTGTGTGCATATCATGGGTATTTGTCTTCCATCTTCCTGGGAGTCCTGAAAAATGCACTGCCCTCGACAAAGTCCTGGCTTGCACAGATTCTCAGCATGTGCGCATGGCTGCAATTTACAGTGCTCTTGGGGTTCCGCTAATCTGATGCTATGCGAGCAATGCACGGGGCAATAGCCAGAGCGTATGCAGGATCCTCACACGCACACAAGGCCACCAACAAAGTGCTTCATCACCTGTCCTACAAACTGCCCATGAAGAGATGCGTGGTTGCTAGAGCTGTGAAGAGGTGGCCGGAAAGACATGCATACAGCAATCAACTGTACTCATCCTCGATCCTCCAAGCGGATTTGGTGGTCCGGGGGGCATGCGGGGCGTGGAACTCCGATTTTCACACTGTGACTGCAATCATTGAAAGTTGTACCACAGAGGGTTGCCACTGCAAACTCAACTGACTGCCTGTGCAACGTGTGTGTGTGTGTGGTGCACTAATGACGGTGTGGTTGCATGTCTGCATGCCTGAATAGTTGAGCTGACGTTACCACAATCCTTAGAGGGGCGGTGAAGTTGGGAGGGGCTGAACCGATCCATCACCCAGAAAGGTGTGAACTGCTGAGATCACATGTACACATCGCACAGTGCATACAGGCCCCAATCCGCATTCTGCCGCTGGGTCTTTTCTGCCGCTCACATGACGTTGTCATCCATCAGGCTGCCTCTGCTTTCATGGTGGGGGTGGGGGGGGGGTCAATAGAGCCCCTCAAAACTGGAGGCAATGTCGGGGGAAAGGGCTCAATTGACAGGTCTCAGAGGGGAGGACGGGTGCAAGAAGTATTGAGAGGGTTCTTTGGCGGGTCGTTCATGAGGTCAGGTTGGGGGATCCTTTAGGGGGTTTTTGTCACAGGGTCCTGCAAGGGGGTCCTTCATGGGATTCTTTAGAGAGGCCTCAAGGGGTTCTTTCAGGGTGGTCCTTCTCGTGGCTTCTCAAGAGGGGTCTTTTGGGGGGTCTTTCAGGCCGTCCTTCAAGATGGTCCTTCGCCTATATCTCATAGTGGTGGCGTGTTCTTCTGTATTTGCCCTCTCTTGTCTTCAGGTGATTTGTACTATTTCAACTTTGGCACTGGAGAATCAGCCTGGGAGCACCCGATGGACGAGTTTTTCAAGAAGCTGGTAATTCTGGAGCGTGACAAGCTTCAGAAGTGCAAGCAGGAGGGTAAGACATATACACGCGGGGTCCCTGCATCATAGAAGTAAAAGCACTGAATTGTAATTTAATTTCTGACCCAGGTGCTCAGATGTGCCTGCAGTGGCAGAGTATCTGATTTGGTGGGGTGTGCGTGGATTTTTTTTTTGATTTTGCATATTCTTTGTGCTCTGTGGTATGCTTTCAGACATGCATCTTTCCTTGTCGGGCTGATGCATGGTTGGGAGGCTCGGTTTGATTTGATGATGTTCTATTCGTTGTAGATTGTGGATGTGATGAAAGTTTGGGTTGCATGACCTGGCGTCAGGGCATTTGCATCCAATACATGGTTGATGGGTGGGGGCCTGCTGGTGCTTTTTCATGAGAATTGTGGCAAGGACTCCGCAGATGGGACTCTGCAGGGAGCCTGGAGATTACAGCATGCAGCTGGTAGCTGGTGGAGGTGTCACTCATCAGCTGTTGAGCTTGCACCGTGTGCAGAGCTCAGCTTTTTGATTGTCAGCCTTTGATGTGCAATTTGGATTGATTTATGGTCACAAGGAACACTGGGGAAGTCCACATTCTACTTCCATGAGTTTCACAGCGTAGGTAGGTAATTAGTGATTGCTTTCTCTTTCAGCAGATCTTCCCCGTGTCACAGGTGTGGTCAATTGCAATGTCTGGTTTTGTGTCTGATTCTGTTTTGATGTTGCAGTCCGTCCAGACATTGCAGTGGCATCCTGATTTCATGGTTGTTATTTGCCAGTTTTCTGCCACAGGTCGATAGAGGCATTTGTTGCGCAGCATGGTCTTGCATAGACATTTTGGTCCACCAGTTGTGGTCAGTGTCCAGGGCTTTTCATGCTGGTTGTCAGCTGTATGGATGTTGCTTTGATAAACAAGTCAAGGTACTCTCTCTGGAAGAATTTTTGGATGCTGCATCCTGAAGTTGCAGGTGGCACATTCACACACGGATTTGGGTGGTGTCAATGTGCGCTCATATTTGGAGAGGATGCCACTGTGGTATTTGTGTGCAGTGCGTGATTTATGCACAGTGCCACAGATTGGTTTCTTGTTGCAGCATCTACTTGAACGCCTTCACTGTGGGTATGCCAAACGCATGCTCTGTTGAACCTTGATGTCTGGTTCCCCCAATTTTTTTCCTGTTGGGGGGGGGGGGGGGGGTTGTTGGGGGCACGTTTTCTGGACACCATGGATGTTAAGTGGGAATGCTGGTGTTGAGGCTGCAAGCTCAGTGATAACTGGCAGTAGATCCGGAACGGACTTTTTTTTTCTATATTTTTGACCCTCTCCCCCCCAAAAAAGGCGTTTCAAGTGGGAGGGTCTAGGGCAGCCTCTGCATGGTGATTGACAAGTCATCTGCGCAATTTTTCAGAAACCCCAACCGATTAGCCCTGATGCTGTCAGAAGACGGTGATGGTGGGTGCTGAATCAATTGCGGGCCGCTGTGGGGCACGGACACCTAACGCTCATTCACTGAATCCTCTCTTCCGCAAACATGCAATTCCCCTTCTTTTTTGGGTTGAAAATCACAAATCTTTTGGTGTTTTTTTTTGCCGAAAAGGTGTTTTTGGGTCACGACTCCACAGGGTTGTGTGGGCAGAGTGGGACGAGTGCTGGGGCAGTTTACACATTTTTCGACCGTTTTTGTCTTGTTGGTTAATGACCCTTGTGGAACTTTGTGGCAGGCTTGGGTGGTCATTTGGTGCATGGTGGCCATGGGGTTGCATGCATGTGGTGGGTATGGGGAGGCATGCAGAACCACGTCGGCCTGGATGATGGGGTTTGTTGGTCCCCAAAAGTGTCAGTTTTGGGCTTTGTTGCACCTTGCTAGGCAACTTTTGTCTTGCATGCAGCTGCCGTTGTGCATTTATTCATAACCATGTTCTTTTCCACTTTTTTTTTCTGCATGGACCCCCTCAGCAATGACGGGGGCCCACATTCTATCTCCAAGTTTTCCACAATTGGCTCCCATGGGGCCCTGCTACTGAGGCTTTTGCCATTATCAGGCCATCATGGGTCGGTTTGTAAAATAGCAAGTCATTTTTAGGCCGTCATTGGTTGGCTAAAGAAGTACCAATTTCTGGTTGACCTCCCAATATGCTCTAGTATTTCCGGGTTGTTGTTGGGGGAGATCATTTTGTGACAATGGGAGTAGATATAAGCCTTGGGCAGCTGTGAAGCTGATGGATGTGATCGATGATTGCATAATGATCTTTTTTGGGTTTCATTGCGTGGGGTCTAGTTTTCTCAAGCTGGGTTGATAGATGATGATGATAACATGATTCAACATCTTTTATCAGTTGGTGGGTCCTCTTTTCCTAGAAACAACATGGATATCATTGGATTTTTTTAGAATGGCACCCATCAATGTTAAAATAATTTGAGATGATGAGAGATAATGAGATGGAAATCCGCACAGCCCATCTTGTTTTGACATCTATGTTGGTGTTAGCAAGTCAAGAGTTCACAAGGTGGGTTTTGTGGGTCTCTACTTTAATATGAGCTAAGTATTGGGAAAAAAAGGATACTCATTTTAGATGATTGTTCTTTTTGTTTGCACCGCGCCAGCTTGTTTGTTTCCAAATCCTTCCTCTTAGTAGGCAAAGAAGTCAAATCAGAATAAGATCCAAACATGAAGTGCTGTGACCAAATAGTAGGAAAACAAATACACAAGCAAGCAACATGTGAAAAAACAAAGAATAGCAAAACTGCGTGGGGGTATGACCTTTTTTCATCTAACCTAGGTATCACTCCTCAAAAGATGTGGACTTTTGTATGCGGTATGTAGCACATGAGGTCATTGCCATGTCATTTGTATCATATGGGGTGCTTCATACCCCGGTGGGCGAAGGGGGAATCAACTGAAAGAAAAGTTTATAGTGTTTTCAGCACTGTGTTTTTGCTTCTCCTGCTGCTTGCTGTAGGTGTAGGGTTTCCTGCTGCTTGTTTTGGAAGATGAAAACCTTTGTTTTGCAGAAATAGAGTCAATCCAGGATAACCCAAGCCAGAAGTGTGCAAAGAGGAGAAGATCAGGATCAAAGCATGAAGGGCTGCAGTGTAGACAGTGAAAGATGATTGGATATTCACAGAAACTGCAACTCAGGTTACAAATGAATGCATATTCACAAAGATAGCTGAAATGTTTTAGGAAAAGAGTTAGAAAACTGCCTCAGGGTCACTCTCTCTCCATAGTGCCATCTCAGGAGATGTGCACTCTTTGTTTTGGGTCACATATGTGCTGAGGTGGCATGGTATGTGGCGATGAGGTCACTGCCATGTCACATGGGATCTTCCTACTTAGCTAGGCTGACCGGGAATTGAACCCAGGACCTCTCAAAAAGAGGTGCCCAGCCCCCTAGGGTGCATACCACTAGGATAGCTAAGAATTCATGGAAAAACATAGATAAATTCATAGGCTCTACTTTGGATATGTCAGTTCTCAGTCAACTCAGGAAAAGATGTTTTACTTCACATTGAAAGGGGATTAAGGGGTCCACTCCATATCCTGATTGGGTGTTTGGTTCCATAGGTCAAAATGTGTTATCACCAGTTTTGGTGGGACCAATACTAAGATAAAAATGCATGGATGCTCAGTGCATCTCTAATACAACTAGAGTATGCCTCAAAGCAATGGAAAAGCACTTTTTCTTACTCCCCCCTTGTGCTGTGGTGGCCACCACTGTCGCATTTTAGGAAAAAGGGAATTTTTCTTGGCCTTTCCTTGGTTTCCACATCTACTTTAAAATACCTACAGTTTCCCTCACACTGAAAAATGGGCGCTCACCATGGCTGGCGCTCTTTTGCTGCTTTGTATGTAACATATCCTACAGAAGACTCAGCGCTCAGGGCGCTGCCGGGGCTCCTGTGGCTTGGTTGGGTCAGTATGGGAGCATGCCAAACATGTGCATATGCATCCCTCCCTCCAAGACGCAGCGTCGACACAAACCCAACGCAAGACACCATATACACACTCGCACGGGTTCTCGTAAACCTGCTGGCGACCTGTGACCTGTCTTAGGGCGAAGGGAGTCGAAAAGGAAATTAATTTGCCCCTTGGTGGGGTCTTGGTTCTGCTCAGTCTCTCCAGGCACCTGCGTTTCGGCCCGAACACGGCCTACTCAGCGAGGCTGCGCGTGGGTATCTGCAGAGGCAGGAATGGGAGTTTTATGGACGAATCCACGCAAAAACGAAGCGACGACACCAAAATCCGTCAAATGACGGCCTAGAATTTTTCTGAAACGACACACCTGAGCAGAATCCAATTGTGCATCAGAAGCACATTTTTATAGAAATTATAGTCATCTCTGGATTTTTTAAATCCAGAAATTCATACGCATAAAATGGCGGCGCGCAGGAGCGGCTCCTAGCGAAGCGCCGGAAAATGGAGAAATAATGGAATTATAAACGTATGTCTCACGTAGTCTTGAAAATGACGAGACACACATTAATAAATAAACATACAGATTCCACCCACACTATTAGAAGAATCAAAAATTCAAGAATTCGAGAATCAATCGAAAAGACTTCAACGAATCAGGTATAAACTACAGGTATGCTCGTCTCGTATGCCGCATACACATTGCTCGTCTCGTGTCTCCGTGAACGAGCCTTGTAGCAGCGCTAACAACAATAGGACGCGATAGAGGGATTGATTAGAAAGATTGCAGATGATTAGCGGTCAGATCAGGGTGATTAGTCATACACACAACTGCATAGCAACGTTCTTCGCGTGCGCTCCTCACTTGCTCTCTCTCCCAGCGGTAGGTAAGGTGAGTAAGCCCAGGCGGGGCCACCCCCTGGTGGAGTTCGTGATTGGTGTTGAGATGGGCAGGTGTGCCCAAAAGGATCGTGCATACTCTCGCATGCACACGCGCATTAAAGGGTAGGCCACGCGAAGTGCGCACGGTAAACCTTGTTTAGGCTACTCAGGGACTCCTCGGTACGTTCTTTAAGAGAACCTGAGGAGTCCCTTAACGCTTGCTTGCTTGACAAGGGTAGCTGGACTTCCAGCGTGTTTGCGGACAGTGTATTATAGGTCACACTGAGAAGGGTATAATACCTGGAGTGTGGCTTGGTTCCTCCGCCGCAAACGCCCTTTCATTTGCCTTTGTTTTACAGGTGGGCAGGTAGGGTGATTGGTGCAGCAGCATTTTTTTTATGCCCTGCTAAACAAGGGCGCAGATCACACAAACAAGTAACTCCGCTCCGCCTGTGGCAGAGCAGGGAGTCCGACTTCATCGACATCTGCGCCTTGCACGCGAGAGCACTCCTTCCCTCCAAGCCCTAGCAGGGGAAACGCGTTGTGGCGTCCCCTGTTAGGCCACAGTTGCTTAGCAGCGCTGTGTTCTCTTGTCATTTCACAGGAGGGTCGCTAGGACCCACGACACCTTTGACTTCGCAACGCGCAGTAGAGTGTGCGTGTAGGAGTGGTAGTCCTGAGTGGGGGCTTGAGTCAGTTGCCCCAGTGCTCGCCCACCAGGATGGTGCCACTGTAGGGTGTGTAGGACCTGTAGTGCGTGTGTCACTGTCCCACCCGTTTCCTGCAATTTTAGCGGGGTTGGTGGGCTGTGGCAGTGGTTAGGTCAGTGTTTTGGCCACATAGCAAAACGGCGTTTTCATGCCTTGATAGCTTTTGGCCACCCCTCCCTGTAGTAGACAGATAGGTAGGGAAAACAATACCTGGATTAGTACGCTGGGTATTCCCCAAAGGTTTTGCGCCAGCACAGAAATTGGGCGCTTAGGGGAGGGGAGACCCGGGGCGTACCCCGTGGCATCAATAAGCCAACCCTCCAGGTTTAGCAAGGGCGTAGACTTGGGTATAATTAGGACACCACTTCTCCGGCTTGCTCTCAGGACCTTAGGAATAGCACACTCACACATAATCTTTGGCAGGTAAGGGTAAGGTTCAGTCCCTAGCTTTAGTCTTGGAGGCAAGCGTCTCAGCGAGCCTCAGCAACTCACCAAGGTTGTTTTGGGACAAGTAGTCGACCAGAACTGAGTTTAGGCATCCCTCAGGTAGAACAAATGCAGTGAAGGGCTCCCAGGTGGCCTCTTCGACTCCAAACCCTTCCCAGAGGGTGAGGAAGCGACAACCCTGGCGATAGCGGTGGCGTAGGACAGACTTCACCAGGTAGAAGCCCTCCTTAGCCGTCTCCTCGGCGTTCATGTCGGGGAGTTCACCTTCAACTTCCATAGGGCTGGCAGCCCCTTGTAGGTCCAGAGCGGCGATTTCCTCGTCGTTCAGCTCCCACTCCTCCCCACAGAGGTCTTCAGGATCATGGTAGCGCTTCAGGTGCTGAGCGGCGCAGACCAGGGTCCCCCCTAGTCGGGGAGAACACCGCACAGTGATACGGTGACCATCCACAGATAGAATCTTGTACGGCCCGAACTATGGGTCATCGCTGGTAGAGCGTGGCCAGGCGGGTAGTCGACTGTGGTGCACCAGCACCCAGTCCCCCTCTTGGTAGGTGGCCGGTACTCGGTGCTTGTTCTTCTTGTTCCACTGACGCTCCCTCACTCTCTGGAGCATAGCCTTGGCCTTGTCCACCGTCGCTTGTTGCTCTTGGACCCATTCACCCACAGAAGAATGGGTGTCCTCTGGATAGGGGGCATGTAGGAACCATGCCGGGCGCCCTAGGAATAGCTCATGGGGCGAGTAGCCAGTAGCAGAACTCTCTTGGGAGTTCATCATCAAGGATATGACGGGGAGTAGTCTCACCCAGTCTCTGGTGCGTTCAGTTTTGCACCATATCCTGACGTTCTCCTTCAGGACACGAATCTGTCGTTCACATAGGGGGTCGCTCGTGTGAGAGTAGGGAATCCCCGTAGACACCTGGACATTGAGGGATCTCAGGACCCTCTTGTACCAGCTAGTATCTGAGCGTACTCGTACGTCCTCATCGGAGTTGATCTCGTTGGGCGCCCCATAGACACAAAACCACTCCTCCAGGAGTATCTTAATAGTCTCCTCCCCGGTAATGTGCTTGGTACAGGGGAACACCCTGGTAAACCTGGTCAACCCACAGGTTACCACGAGGGCGAAGTCATAGCCCCCGAACTTCGGCATCTCCGTGTAGTCCACGTATAGAACACTGTTAGCACAGTGAGGGATGGGCAGGGTCGAGTAGAGACCTCTGTCCCTGATATCCCCTGGTTTACAGGACCTGCACGGGCACTTGTCCACGATAGGCTGGAGGGTTTTCCGCAGTTGGTCGTCAGTCCACGTAGTGTGGAACCCCTGCTTGAACAGCCTCAGGGTACGGTCAGCACCCACATGACCACTGGACTCATGGGTCCACTTCAGCAGCGCTGGGACTCGGTCACTAGGCACCACAATACGGTTGTCGTGCCATAGGTAGCTCTTGTCCCTCTTCCACTGGTCCTGGTTGACCAGGAGGGGTTCAAGGCGTTTCTCCACGCGCTTGTAGATATCCCCGAACTCTTTCAGGTACTCCGATTGTTGGAGTCCATCCAGGGGGCGTATCATGGTCATGTTCAGGTCCAGGTGTACGTCCATACGGCTGAACGCCTCCTTAGCCAGCGCTTCAGACCGGGCACCAATCAGGGCGTCGAAGTTGTTGCGGCTGATGTAGTCGGCACACTCGTTCCTCACTCCCTGGATATGGTGTACCGTCAGCCGTAGTTGACTGAGGTAGGTCCACCAGCGTCGTAGCTTGGCCTTCTCAGGTGGGGGACCCTTCTGGAAACTGCGGACCGGTTCTTGGTCGCATAGCCAGACCACAGGGTTACTCCCCAACAGTCGTGCTTGTGAGGATAGCACCAGCATGCCCGCGAGCAATTCCTGCTCATAGCTGGAGTAGTTGCCCCTGGCCTGGTTCCACTTCCAGTTCCAGTGGCCCAGAGGTACTAGGACCCACTTGTCGTCAGGGTAGCTGTGCTTGAGGGTTCCATCTCGGTTGAGACCTTCCGTCCCCCATTGGGAAATGGCCGAGTCGAACTCCTCCTTCTCTAGTGCTTGCCATTGGAACAACGTTCCACCACCGCCCACATTGCTGGCGTCGGTCACCAGGATAATCTCCCCTTGTGCTCTAGGCACGCCCAAGCATTTAGCGTTGGCTACCTTGTCTTTGAGCTCGTCAAACGCTTGTTGCTCTTGTGGGCCCCAGCGCCAAGTAGTACTCTTCTTGATCAAGTCCGTCAGAACGGCGCTGGTGTAGGTGAAGTTCTTGATGTGGCGGCGATAGAAGTTGCACGCTCCAATGAAACTGCGTACATCATGAAGTCCTTTCTTGGGGTCTTCGTGTCGTACCTTGGCATCCATCAGGGGTTTGGCCTTAGAGGCCGCTGGGGTCCACCACCCATAGCCAACGTCAAACCCCAAGTACTGCATGGTCTCCTGCATGAACTCACACTTCTCCAGCTTGAGTCCAGTGTGGTTCTCCTGGCAGACCGCAAAGAACTCACCCAAGAGGATTAGGTGATCCTCCTGGGTATTGGTACCGAGGCATACATCGTCGATATGAGCCTCCATCTGGGCACCACGGGATATGAGATCCTGCACCTTAGGTCTCCTTCGTAGGATGGACAAGATCTTGTTCATCAGCTCCTGGAATAGAGCAGGTGCGTTAGCCACGCCAAACGGCATGACCTTCCACTTGAACACCCTCCCTTGAGGGGTGATGAAGGCCAGTAGTTCCTGTGCGTTGGGCGTCAGGTTCACTTGCCAGAATCCGCTTCGCTTGTCCATCTTGGTCTTGTAGCGGCAGGAGGCTATCTTCTCCAGGGTAGACTCCATATTGGGAATGGACCCTGAGTGGTTCAACGTCTTCTTGTTCAGCTCTCCATAGTCCACTACCAGCCGTTTGGCTGTAGACCCAGGTTTAGCCACCAGGAAACAGGGGCTGCAGTGTAGGGGGTAGTAAAGAAGGTCCCTACCAGGACCGGCCCCCGCTGTGCCCCTTCCGCCTGTAATCCCCGCTGACTTGCTCCGGATCAATGCTTGCATTTATCAAAATCCAGGGTCCAAAACCAAAAATATAGAAAATAGAAAATACAATCCTCCTTCAACCCTGAATGGCAACCAGATCCCACAAGCGGCAATAACCCAATTCACAATCCAAATCAGGCTGCGGGCTTTCGTTCAGCACACCGGTATTCCCACGGTGGCGGGCATGTACAAGAATTGCACCAAGGAAGAAAGCCCTGAAATTGGCATATGAACACAAATAAAGCAAAGTTGGGGAAAGAGGTAAACATACCCATTCACCGCCATAAACCCCTCATTCCCTGGACTCAAGACCTTCCCTTGACTCACCAACACATTGCCCTGAACCAGGTCAAATGAGATGGCTGAATGCCATGTGTCACAAGTCACTACATAAACCCCAAAAATGTGTTCACTCCCAAGCCTCTAAATCCTAGCCCAATAGGGAAGGTGGCGTGTCATGGCCTAGAGTGGCACTCAGGACCATGCCCTACCCTGACATAACCTTGGATGGACTTGGAGTCGAATGGGCTTGGAGAAATGACCTATGAGTTTGAACTCATAACATGTCAAAAAACTGCCAATTCACACCGTATTGGCCATATGCACAAAATATGCTCAAAATTGAAGTTACTACTTATCCGAAGGCTCAAAGCATGCATGGAATCGAAGTCTAGTATTCATGGAGGATAGAGACCAAAGGCCAATGCCCATGTACATCCCCATTTCACCCTCGAAACCCCTTCGGATATGGGCGCCACACACTGCCCAAGTCAGCCCATGATCTTGAGACCAAATCTTGTGATCCTTCGTGCGCCAAGCCAAATGGAGTACGCGATCCGGCATATGGTGGTGTTCAACTCCGAAGCATATGCCAACATATGAACAACATACCATGGTTCGACTCTCCATAGGCTTCTTGCTGTTAGCTGACCAGGTGAGTACACAAAACGCAAAAATGAGCAAAAATTGAGGTCAAAAACATGAAAATATGACCAAATACAAAGTTGTCATGATAGTATATCTCTATGCTCACCCATGATATCCACTCATGGTTCAATACACAAATGATTGGAACCATTTGCGAACAATTCCCCCACTTGGATCCCCAATCGGGCGCATGGAGATACCTTCGCCACTAATATCTACATGCCCCATGAAAATGGGAGTGCACCCATGGATCTCTTTGTCAAATATACCATGAGCAATACATACGCGGTAGACTTGGTCTAGCGCTTTGAATTCCACAATTGGGACATGGGCAAAGCCCTTGTCTCGTATGGCTCCCCATCTCTTCGGCCACACGAAGATATATAACATGGGCGTGAGCATATCAAACATATACCATGCATATAACAAATACCCTCAAAATGTGGCTCCCACCATGATATGCCATGTCCCTCCATTGACATAACTTCACGTTAAAAATACGTAGGAACCCAAGGAAAGTTGCTATGCAACCCCAACACTCATGCGGCACACTCGAAAGTCACATTAAAATATTCGGTTGCACGGTCCAAGAGTTATATATCACTTTATACCCTCTTGACCCTTTTCCCTTGCTACACCGGGCATGTGTGCGCACCAAAGGCGTTTGATGCTTCCTAAATTAAGTTGAGACCAAGGCAGTTCCAACCCAACCTTCCTTATTCTCATTCCTCACACTCGCGCGTAGATATGGCTCTTCAAAGTGATCCCACGATTCGATTTTGTTTCCCTTATATCTCCAAGTCAAATGGGTGGCAAGTATAAGGGAAACCTGATTCGGGCATAGGGGAAGGAGTATGACCACTCGAAGAAGTCCAAATCAAGTGCGGCGATGTCGAAGTCGAAAATCCGATTTCGACATCACGAAAAATTCCGATTAAATTTTCGAGTGCTTATTTAGAAAATTGCGGAAGCAACGAACCCTTTACAGATGAAATCTGACCCTTCAGAAGCGTTTCCGCCAAAATATCTGGAAATAACAGTTAACCAATCGGTTAACGCAAAATCGCGAGCCAACTGACAGTCGCCGATACATTGACTATCAGAACGAAAGGCTGAAAAATTACGGAAACATTATGATAATAAAACCCTGTTGATTCCTGATATTCTGCTATATAAATCTCCGCTGGCGGTGCCTCGGTTCTGAATATGGCCGCTCATAGCCGGAATGGCCAAACCTATCACACTATCACATCGGGTTAGTTCAGGTGGATGGGAGAGTATGATATCAGCCAATGGCGGCTTGCCGGCACATAGATACACACCCCAAGTGACCCCAAGATGGCCACGGGGGTCCGAACCGGCTTCACCCCCCTTCTCAGAGCGTTGTATCCGCTCGGAAACCAATGAAGAGAGGACGGGAGGACCCCAATGGGCTCCAAACCCCCCCTCCATGTCCCAAGGACACATGAAGGCCCCACACACGTCGTAGGCGTCCCCCATGCCCCAAGGAAGGGGTGAGGACACTGATAATCAGCGCCCTACGCCATATCCGGTCTCCTCTTGATCTACAACATGGACCAAGGGGATCAAAGATAGAAAAACGTCGTCGGTCGACCTAAATAAGTATACCACAATGCAATATATATGTGGAGATCGAGTGAAGGGGGTATATGGCCGATCAAGGCCGAAAAATCCCCAGATGAACGCCCTCACTTGTCTCCCCATTCACAGAAACAAACAAAATGCCAAGGGGGGATCCATTACGTTGCTACAGCAGCAACCAAATGGACCAATACGTCCTTGACATCCAAAGAAATACCCTTTTTCTTTAGGTAGTCCATCCAGACCGCGGTATACCTCGGCACGAAACTGCTCAGAGGCTCCCACGAGTCCCTGGATGCGGCGAATCCCTTCCAACGGACTTTGTAAAGCCTCCCCCCAGGCGTCCCCGGGTCCGGCTTGTCCGCCAGGATCCTCTCCGCGTTGAAATCGTCGTCCTCAGCCTCATCGTCCGAGTCCACATCGCCGGCCGTGAACTCGAAGGTGACGGGACGTCCGCTGGGGTCTGGTGCTCGGGGACGAAGCTGGGTATGGTCGCGGTCCAGGATCTTGTTATCCCCCACACGAACCGCATACACGTCCTGCCCGACCTTCCGCACGACTACCCCCGGCACATACCAAGATGCCTGCCGATGCCTGGACAGGACATCCTTGTGGTGCCGCTCCACCCACACGGTGTCTTGAAGAGCATACTTCTGGACTTTTCCTTGCTTGAAGTACTTGGCCCTCTTGTCATGCTCGTCCTGAAGTGCCTTACACACTTTGGCCGCCGTGTCGTCCGCCTCAGCCATCATGGCATTCGCATCCCGGGCCACTTTGCCATGGTTCATCCACGGGAGAGTGCGTGACACTCGATCCCGTAGGAACAGGATGCGATGGGGCGATAGTCCAGTGGGTCCCGGAAGGTCGTGATACGCCTGGAGCACTCTCCACAGCGAGTTATACCAGTTCCGGCCCGGTTCGTCAATGTGCAGCTGGCGGAACTTCTCGAACATCTGCCGCCCGGCCACTTCAGCACGGCCATTCGACCGGCTGTGGTACGCCACGGTCTTGGCATGCCGAATCCCCATGTGCTTGCACATCGTCTTGAACCACGTCCCCACGAATTGACTGCCCCGATCGCTGCAGATGACAGCTGGGACATCCAAAATCGTCAGCCAATGCCTGATCATGGCATTAGCGACGGTCTTGGCCTGCAGCCCCACTCCATGCTTGTCCTTCTTGTCCTTCTTCTTGGACTTCTTGCCCGGGACTGCCACGATATACCCGCTGTGCCTGTCCACCGCTAGGATGACACAATCATATGTCTCTCCTTCCACGGTAACCTCCGGCATGGTGAACACATCCATGGCCACGGACCGCATAGGGGCCTCCGGTATAGCCGTATACACCGGGTTGCCCGCTGTGGAGTGGTTGGGGCTCTTCGTGGCCCGACACACGGCACAGTCGCTGCAGTACCTGTCCAGGATGGCGTAGTACCCCGGAGGGAACTTGAAACGCCACTCCAGGTCCTGCTGCATTTTGTCTCGGCCCGGATGCATGAGCTGGGCGTTGTGCCAATGGTCAATGAGCTGCTCCACTCGGTTCTCGGGCACCAGCAGCTTGTCCTTGAGGAACAACTTGTCGCCATCCTCGGTCAAGCCCTCAGGCCATTCGTCGTCCGACGGGGCGCTCACGGCATTCCAGTACTTGCCCCAGTGCTCGGATGCCGCGTAGTCATCCGACCAGTCCTCTGTGAGCACCGACCTGACTAGCTCTACAGGGGCCACCATCCATTGCTCGAGGGTTTCCTCTCGAATAGCTTGGACGCGGGCACCCCGGAACTTGGCCAGGTCCGTACGGTTTGCCATCACCACAAAGCACTTGACCCCTTCTTGCTCCATGACCTTCTCCATCTCGATGATGCGCTTGGCCTCCTCGGTCTCCTCGGCGTCGCCATGGCTGGATATGTCCATCCACGCCTTGCCCGCGGGGTAGGCCCAGCGACTGAGGCAATCTGCCACAGTGTTGTCCTTCCCCGGGATATACACGACGCTGAGGTCGAACTTGGCGAACGTCTCGTGCCATCGGGCCCTCCTAGCCGCTGGTCCTGAGGGGGTGTCGACATGCTCCTTGTGCCAGCTCTGTAGGGACTGGTGGTCCGTGCAAACCACCACCGGCTGCAGTCCGATGTGGCCAGACCACTTCCTGAGCGCACATACAATGGCGTATGTCTCCTTCTCCCTCGCGGTCCATGTTCGGCGTTGGCCCTCGGCCAGGATCCTGCTCCAAAACGCCACGGGAACATGAGTCCCGTCGTCCCGGACTTGCTCGAGGACTGCCCCCACGGCATAGTCCGAGGCGTCTGTCCGTAGCACGAATCCCTTGTCGGGGTCCACCAGGAACAACCCCAACTGCCCCAGGAGTCGCTCCTTCAGGCGGTTGAACGCATCCTCAGCCTCAGGGGTCCAGGCAAGCTTGTTCTTGCTCCCCTTCCGGCCATCGAACTTGCCCACTTGCAGCATCTTGTGCAGCGGCCCCGACAGTTCTGCATACATCCGGACATAGCCCGAATAGTAGTTGCAGAACCCCATGAAGGACCGGAGTTCGCTGATGGTCTGGGGCTTCTCCCAGTGGTGCAGGGACGCCAGCTTCCCAGGCATGGGACGGCGTTGCCCGTGACCAACCACGTGACCCGCGAACTCCACTTCCTTCACGAATAGTGAGGCTTTGGTGGGCTTGCACACCATGTTGTGTTTGTCCAATTCGCTGAGCACTCGGCGCAGATCCTTCTCATGCGCGTCGATGAGCTCGTCCTCAGTCATGTTCTCCGTGCCGGACCCGATGATGATGTCATCCACGAAGGGATCGGCACAGTCCCGGACAGGACCGAGTAGGTCCTCCATCATGCGCTGGAAAACGGCGTTGCCATTCTTGGCACCCATAGGCACCACTTTCCACTGCATGGGCCCAAGCGGCGTCGACATCGCTGTGCAGGGCCTGGAGTCCGGGTGTAGCGGCATCTGGTGGTAACCGTGTTTCAGGTCCAACACCGTGAAGATCCGCTTTTTCTGTTGCTTTTGGAGGATGGAGTCGATCAGGGGAAGCGAGTACGAGTCGTGCTCGGTCTGCTCGTTCAAACCCCTGTAATCCACCACCAACCTCCACTCGCCCTTCTCCTTCTTGGGTACGATGAAGGCTGGGCTGGCCCATTCACTGTCGGAGGGTTCGATCCATCCCCGCTCAATGAACTCGGCCAGCAGCTTCTTCATGGCCTCGACCCGATCGCCCTGAAGTTGGTACTGCCGATGACGATAGATCTTCGGGTTCGGTTTCAGCTTGATCTTCGCCGTACCAAACCTCCCACGATCTGGAGGGTTCTTGTTGGCGACGCCACTGAATAGCCGTGGATAGGCCTTGATCAGCCTCTCCTTCAGCTCAGCGACCTTCGGGTTCTCCTGGGCCTCTTCAGCCGCTTGCTTCGGTATAGATACCACCGACCGCACTGCGGTATAGGCCTCTTCTGGGTCCGAGTCCGACTTCTCCTCGTCCGATATGCCGTCTTCATCGTCGTGGGGAGCTCTTCCCACCGATAATCTTCGGAAATTTGCGGCCTCGGGCTGGTGACTGTCGCTATCGGCACCCATTCTCGGAAAATCCCATTTTGCCCGGTCCGACCCAACCGGACCATCGTATTGGTCCGCGATGTGATCCATGACCCTCGCCACGAACTCGTCCTTCTCGTACTTGCCGGTGACCAACATCTTGTCATCCCACCAATGCGGAGATGTGACCATGGCCCGCCTCTTCTTGGCTGCCACACGGTCGTGCATCCCCATCCGCATGTAGTTGACGACGTCGTCGATCTCGGCGTGGGACAGAACGTCAATGCCATCAATTGGCTGATCCGTCCCCTCCTTGGGCTCAAACATGACCTTCATGGGCACCGCCTCCACCCTACGGATGAATGCTTCATCACCCGTGGGCTGGGCTTGCGCCCCATCCACCAGGAAAGCCTTGGTACCCCACGCTTGACCCGGGGAGGGCATTAATACACCCTTGGCGTCGATGAACAACTCCTCCTCTGGCCCGAATGACATCTCGTTCACGGTGATGGAGTCCAGCGTCGACTTGAGACCCTCCAGCGGACATGGGGTGGAACCTATGCCGGTTATGACCAGGATCCCCTTCGCCCTATCCGCGATGATCTTCTCCACCGTACGTCTGGTGTTATCCAGGGAGCCATGCCAATACATGGGTCCCCACTCCTTCAAACCCCAATGCCTGTGGCAGGCTGAGTCTCCTCGAAGCCAATGCCTCCTACACTTCCGCAGAATTGGCGCATCCCGGGAAGCGAAGACGTCTGTCTCGGGCACTTCAGCTCCCAGCGTCTGAATCATCCTGGTGTACACTTGCGGCGCCATTCCATACTCCGTGAGCTGAACTCCACGGTCTCCTCTGGACTTGACACCCACAGCTTGCACCGCTCGGACGATCCGATCCTCTTCCTCAGCATTCCATTGGGATGACCCGCACGCATAATCCGTGGACAGCCATGTTAGGCATTCGTCGTCCTCCCGGACCAGCGTTGCGCGATGGGGAAGGGCTCCAATGGCGTTGGCCACCATGAAGTCGTACCCCATGATCATATCCCAATCAGTAATGTCGGCCACGTAGAAGTTCCCGGATAGAGTGCTTCTCTTCGCCTGATCAGGGCGGTTCAAGCGCTCATGTTCCCAGAATTCCATACTGATAGTGGCCTCATGGGTGCCACCACCCATAATCTCTCCGTTGGCGACCTTCAGGCGGACCGGTCTCCGGCTGGGCTGCAGGAATTCCTCCTTGAACAACCCTCTCCGGACCAGGCTCACCTGGGCACCCGTATCCACCAACACATCCACCACCTTCTCCTCTCGTCCGCACCGTACTCGCACTTTCAAGTGCAACTGCCGCTCGTCGCCATGAGGTGTATGGACGACTCTCACGGCAT
The DNA here is from genome assembly GCA_964036045.1 of Eutreptiella sp. 'Long Island Sound 2002'. Lineage (NCBI taxonomy): Eukaryota > Euglenozoa > Euglenophyceae > Eutreptiales > Eutreptiaceae > Eutreptiella > Eutreptiella sp. 'Long Island Sound 2002'. Next base: position 7,791,424 of record OZ038398.1, on the reverse strand, counting down.
GCAACTCTAGCACGTCCGGGTGCATCAGGACTTCAAGGGTATGGTCACGGATGGTGTAGATCTTGGGTTGGTCCTGCCCGTCCACGGGGCTCTCCGTGGTCGCTCCTTCATTCTTGCCATGTCCCGTACCCACATGTACTTCCCTTGGCAGGGCGCTCCAGGGGTTGGGAGTGGCGAAACTCAGTGGTTTTGGCTCTTCCGGAGCCTTCTTCGGCACCCAATGTGCCTTCGCCTTCTCAGGGATTCCACTGATTTTCGGAGGAGAGACCTCCGAGGTCCCACTCCCGTGGGGGCTCCTCTAGACTTGGCTTCCCGCAGCCCCTTCCGGCTGCGATCCGCCAGGACTTTGTCCTCCACTTTGCTGGGCTTTGAGTTCCGCCAACGTCCTCAACATGTCCTCAGCAACTTCCTCGATCGACCTCACTCGTCGGTCTTGACCAGGTCCACCACCATAGCCTCTTCCTCCGCCTTTTCCTTGGCCTTTGCCTTGGCCTTTTCCCCCGTCTCCGCCCTTCGCCTTCCAGTCGGAAATCCGCTGCTCCTTGGGCTTCTTCTCGGGGTGAGCGGCGAAGTAGGCCTTCTTGTCCGCCTCATACACCTTGCACTGACGGTGGTCGTGTGCATGGTTGTGTCCCTTGCCATAACAGACCCAGCACCCATCGTGCTGAGACCTGTACTCACGGAACGAGAGCGGTGGGTTCCCGATCCTCCTTGGTCCTTCTCTGTTCTTCCTGGGTCCCACCTGGCTCCATCTGGACCGATCCTGCCCATGGTTCTTCACGTTGTGCGCCACGAACGCGAAGAAATGGGCCTCCTCGTGATCCTCCCGGGACCAGTGGTCTTGGCCACTTCCACTTCCATCCTCCGCGGAGTTGGCCGTGTCCTCCTGGATCTCCCGATGATGGCGGTCGTCTCGGTGTCCTCGTTGTCCATGACCATGCCGATCCTGCACGTGGGCCTCGTTCTTCGCATTGAGCTTCAACTCCACCGTGATGTACTTCACGATCTCGTCCAGGCTCATGCGAGCGAAGATGACTTGCATCTTCAGCGGCTCCCCGCGCCTCCACTCCACGTTGTTGAGGCGCAGCAACCTTTGCCCCATGGAGTCCCCGAATACCTCCACGTACACGGCGTTCTTCAGGCCCAACATCCGGTCGGGTTCGCCCAGGTTCCTCCTGAAGAACTCCATGATACCCGCATGGGTATCCTCCGCCGCCATAATCCTCACCGCCACCCGTCGCTTGGCGCGCTTCTTCTCCTCGTCCTCCACTCTCCTCTTCCAGCTGCCGGGGAGGACGTCCTTCAGCAAGTGGCGGATCTCACTGGCCTCGTTCCAGTCTTCCACCAACTTGAGGCATCTGCGGTACTTCCGCAGATACCGGTTCCACTCCCGGACCCGCAACTCACCGCGGTCCAGCGGCAGTGGAATGGACCACAGGTCCTCCAGCTTCTGGTTAGGAGCGTCCACCCGCTCCTCATCCTCCAGCCACTGGAGGCAGGCCTGCTCCGTGCGGATCAATCCTTCCCGGATCTGATCCCGCAGCTCCTCCTTGAGGTCCTGCGCCAGCCGGTGTGGGAATGTCCGGCATACCCACTTGTCCCGCGGCGCTCCCCGCATCTCGCCGACGACCTCCTCGGCGAAGTCCTCCCAGTCCAGGATGAAGTCATCCAGGTTGGACGGGTTCCCGTCATAATAGGGGATTTTGATTCCCCTGAGGTCGTCGATCCTGATGGCGTCTCCGATGTCTCCAGCCACCACTCCACCGAGACGGATACCACCTGTGGCCGGGGGGTTTGAGTACACTCCCCGTACATCCCTCTCCTCCATGGAGTGCGGTCCAGTTGGGTCTGAACCCATGGGGTTTGGAACGCGGGAAGGACTTCTTCCATCGGCCGTCCATATCCCCGTATTGGGGTCCTTCGCCCACAGATTTCCGCTTGGATGCCCTCGACCATGTCCGTCGGCCCTTCCCATGGTTTGCCCCTGCGTGGTCTGGTTCTGGATCTCCTCTTCCGCATAAACTGCATAGGTAGTCGTGGATGGCGGTAGATCCTGGGCGGCGTGGGACATCTGCACCGTCAGGCTCCTCGGGTCCGTGGCTACGTGCCCTTCCCGCCTGGACCCAGCCGGTGCCGTGTGTTCCCCGAGCATTGTTGACTCGCTGAACAGGGGAACAAACGGCAGCGCACCCGGGTCAACACGCGGAGGCGCGTAGGGTGCCTCTGCAGGGCCGCCCATGGGTTTCTCCATGGCGCTCCTGAGGGTCTTAACCCGCTCCACCAGCTCTACCGCGGCCGGCTTTGCCGGGAGCTCCGGACCCGAGGCGAGGGGCTGTCGCTCCTCTAGCCTTCTCAGGCGTCCCGACATGTCCTCCACTAAGTGGAGGAGGCTGTCCACCACTTGCTGCTGCTTCTGCAGGGCCAGCTCCAGATTCTCCCGGTACCGGGCCTGATCCGCTCGCAGCTCCTCCATGTGGTTCTCCGCGGCCGACTGGTCGTCCAGGATCCCCGCGACGTCCTCCTCTAGAGCATCCTTGGCGTTGTCCAGGCGGTCAAGATGGTTCACGATGGCGTCCATCCCCATCTTCGGGTACTTGCCCATGAGGAAGGACACGTGCTCGCAGTGGCACGCAGCGTGCTTTCCGCCGGATTCAGCACATCCCGCGGTTCCCGGCACCTCAGACTCATCGCCCATAGGCGTATCGCCTATGGCGTCCGTCTCTGGGCCCGTGTGCCGGGGCACAGGTGCCGTCCGGGCCCTGGCTGGCCTCTCCAAGCCCTCGGCGTCGTGCTGCAGGGCGGGCTCGGGGGCCGTATGCGCCCTGGCGATCGGCGCGGACATCTCCGGCTCCGAAGGTGGCTCGTGGGCTGTCCGATAGCCCTCGGAGTGCCCCTCGGATTCCCACAGCCTGACCGGGCTGGGGTCCGTGTCCATAGCCCCGGCGTCCCTTGCCGCGGACTTGGGTGACCCGCGCTTCCGGTAGCGCCGGGCCCATCCTCCACTGCTGCCTGAATGGCATGCCTCATCAGAGTCCTCCGCGGCGGAGCGGAGGTTGCATGCCTTTCGGCAGCGACGCTCACACATGGAGACGAGGTCCTCCATGTCACGTCCTCCTCTTCCCGAGTGTCGTTCTTCTCTTCGGGCTTCAAATTCCGGAGTTCGCCATGCTCTTGAACGTCTCGGTCCTTCTATGGCTCTAATCTCCGGCGTGGTCTCCACCGAGTCCACAATACGCACCCGGGGCGTACTTGGGCAGGGCTCATGAGGGCCCAAGTCCCCGGGTCGGCGGTTGGTAGGGGCAGCAGGTAAGCCTCTGCTACCGTAAAGAAGGTCCCTACCAGGACCGGCCCCCGCTGTGCCCCTTCCGCCTGTAATCCCCGCTGACTTGCTCCGGATCAATGCTTGCATTTATCAAAATCCAGGGTCCAAAACCAAAAATATAGAAAATAGAAAATACAATCCTCCTTCAACCCTGAATGGCAACCAGATCCCACAAGTATGGCAATAACCCAATTCACAATCCAAATCAGGCTGCGGGCTTTCGTTCAGCACACCGGTATTCCCACGGTGGCGGGCATGTACAAGAATTGCACCAAGGAAGAAAGCCCTGAAATTGGCATATGAACACAAATAAAGCAAAGTTGGGGAAAGAGGTAAACATACCCATTCACCGCCATAAACCCCTCATTCCCTGGACTCAAGACCTTCCCTTGACTCACCAACATATTGCCCTGAACCAGGTCAAATGAGATGGCTGAATGCCATGTGTCACAAGTCACTACATAAACCCCAAAAATGTGTTCACTTCCAAGCCTCTAAATCCTAGCCCAATAGGGAAGGTGGCGTGTCATGGCCTAGAGTGGCACTCAGGACCATGCCCTACCCTGACATAACCTTGGATGGACTTGGAGTCGAATGGGCTTGGAGAAATGACCTATGAGTTTGAACTCATAACATGTCAAAAAACTGCCAATTCACACCGTATTGGCCATATGCACAAAATATGCTCAAAATTGAAGTTACTACTTATCCGAAGGCTCAAAGCATGCATGGAATCGAAGTCTAGTATTCATGGAGGATAGAGACCAAAGGCCAATGCCCATGTACATCCCCATTTCACCCTCGAAACCCCTTCGGATATGGGCGCCACACACTGCCCAAGTCAGCCCATGATCTTGAGACCAAATCTTGTGATCCTTCGTGCGCCAAGCCAAATGGAGTACGCGATCCGGCATATGGTGGTGTTCAACTCCGAAGCATATGCCAACATATGCACAACATACCATGGTTCGACTCTCCATAGGCTTCTTGCTGTTAGCTGACCAGGTGAGTACACAAAACGCAAAAATGAGCAAAAATTGAGGTCAAAAACATGAAAATATGACCAAACACAAAGTTGTCATGATAGTATATCTCTATGCTCACCCATGATATCCACTCATGGTTCAATACACAAATGATTGGAACCATTTGCAAACAATTCCCCCACTTGGATCCCCAATCGGGCGCATGGAGATACCTTCGCCACTAATATCTACATGCCCCATGAAAATGGGAGTGCACCCATGGATCTCTTTGTCAAATATACCATGAGCAATACATACGCGGTAGACTTGGTCTAGCGCTTTGAATTCCACAATTGGGACATGGGCAAGGCCCTTGTCTCGTATGGCTCCCCATCTCTTCGGCCACACGAAGATATATAACATGGGCGTGAGCATATCAAACATATACCATGCATATAACAAATACCCTCAAAATGTGGCTCCCACCATGATATGCCATGTCCCTCCATTGACATAACTTCACGTTAAAAATACGTAGGAACCCAAGGAAAGTTGCTATGCAACCCCAACACTCATGCGGCACACTCGAAAGTCGCATTAAAATATTCGGTTGCACGGTCCAAGAGTTATATATCACTTTATACCCTCTTGACCCTTTTCCCTTGCTACACCGGGCATGTGTGCGCACCAAAGGCGTTTGATGCTTCCTAAATTAAGTTGAGACCAAGGCAGTTCCAACCCAACCTTCCTTATTCTCATTCCTCACACTCGCACGTAGATATGGCTCTTCAAAGTGATCCCACGATTCGATTTTGTTTCCCTTATATCTCCAAGTCAAATGGGTGGCAAGTATAAGGGAAACCTGATTCGGGCATAGGGGAAGGAGTATGACCACTCGAAGAAGTCCAAATCAAGTGCGGCGATGTCGAAGTCGAAAATCCGATTTCGACATCACGAAAAATTCCGATTAAATTTTCGAGTGCTTATTTAGAAAATTGCGGAAGCAACGAACCCTTTACAGATGAAATCTGACCCTTCAGAAACGTTTCCGCCAAAATATCTGGAAATAACAGTTAACCAATCGGTTAACGCAAAATCGCGAGCCAACTGACAGTCGCCGATACATTGACTATCAGAACGAAAGGCTGAAAAATTACGGAAACATTATGATAATAAAACCCTGTTGATTCCTGATATTCTGCTATATAAATCTCCGCTGGCGGTGCCTCGGTTCTGAATATGGCCGCTCATAGCCGGAATGGCCAAACCTATCACACTATCACATCGGGTTAGTTCAGGTGGATGGGAGAGTATGATATCAGCCAATGGCGGCTTGCCGGCACATAGATACACACCCCAAATGACCCCAAGATGGCCACGGGGGTCCGAACCGGCTTCAGTAGTCCCCGTCCTTGTACTCCAGGACTAGGCCAGCATCGATACATTCTTGTACCTGTCGCTCAATCTCATCGGCCTGCTCTTTGGGAGCTGGATAGGGTCTCCTCCGGATCTTGTGACCCACGAACTCGGGTTTCAGCTTGAGGTCCATCTGTACCAGCTTGTCACATGAGGCTGGAGGGGGTAGTTCTCCGAACACCTCCAGATAGGTCCTTATAAGCTTCTGTACCCGCGGGTCCAATACCTTGATCTTGTCCTCCATGTCCTCGTCGGAGTGTAAGTTGCTTGCCCCTTGAATAGACGTCGGGAGGTGGTCCTCCACCGACTCTTCGCCCGCGGTAGTATCCTTCAGCCCTTGGTAGGCATATAGAAGGTCTTGTTCAACCATCTCAGGTGGACGATGGCAACATAGGCACGCTCGAGGGGGTTCACATACACATTCCTCGGAGAGGTCGTCCTCCTCTGGGCACCTCACATGGGCACCCCACACGCTCTTCATGAGCTTAAGATCTACCTCCCTTTGCCAGGTGGTGATCTTCTGTTCGAGGTCCTCCTTCAATTGGGATAGGTCTCCCATACGTCCTTGCTTCAATGGCCATGAGCTGCGGGTAGGCTTCGCGTAGCATAGCTTTTTCGCCACCAACTTCCTCTTGGAATCCACATACTCCCTGAGCCTGGATCGAGGGTCCAGCTCCTCATCCACGGGGTCTTCCACCCTCATGGAGAGTAGGGGTTTCAGTGGGGCGACGTACTCGGCGTTCTCCACTTCCTCCACACAGGTCTGCACGAAGAAGGCGTCGTGCTCAGTTTCGTCATCTGAGTGGATAGAGCTAGGTAGCTCAGATAGTCCACACTCAGAGACTCCATCAGGTACAGGTACATGGCAGGGTGAGTTGGGGGCGTTGGTGTCGGTCACGACGTACTCATCTCCTCCGGGTGTAGTCTCAACAGCATCTTGAGGTCGTAGGCGATCCTTCAAGTCACCCAAGGCGAGTCCATCGCTTTCTCGTTGTATAGCCTGGACCAGAGTCGGGTCCAGGTCCTCCCAGGGAATGGAGGTAAGACCTCCGTCCACGACGCTTAGCATACTCCCCCATCCGCCCTTCCCAATAGGCGTCTTGCGTCCCAGAGGCACGTAGATGGCCTCATCAGGCAAACGAACAGAGCTGATAGTCAGCCTGTCCAGGAGGTTTCGCCAGTACTCATTGCCCCCATGAGTTCCCCAATCGGGGGAACACAGGACCATACGGGAACGTTCCAAGGCCACCTTGGTCAGCACCTTCCCCAGTTCACTGAACCTGGGGTTCCCGTAGGCCATCCCGAAAGAGGGCCAGTAAAATTTGTAGCTGCAGTTCTTCCCCTTGCTGCAGTATAGGTCCAGTGCATGCTGCTTGTCGCTGGCGAACAGCTCCACACTTAGGTCTTCTCGAGAGTAACCCAACTCCTTCAGACCTTGGTCTAGGACTTCCCCCAATAGTTGATAGTCCTCAGTTTTGGAGGCCGCCATCATGTTCGAGGGCTCCTCCTTCGATAGTCTCAGGTAACTCGAGGTATGTTCCGACTGCTCCAGTGGCACAGACTCTCTGCCACTGCCGTGGTCCCCGTAGAGGAGGTAGGGCGCTTGCAGCGTCAGGGATTGTATCTGGGAGTGCTGCACGAAGAAGTCAGTACCCAGTACAAAGTCGAAGGCCTCAGTGTCCATCACATAGAACCGATGGACGATAGTCCTGGAGCCCATAGGTACCTCCACTTCACAGTCCCCGCAGCTGTGCACCACATGTGCATCCCCCATGCGTATAGCGGCGGTGGTCATGGTGTTCTTCAGGCTCCCACAAGGTAAAATTTTCTTGGCCACGATAGATATGGTGGCACCAGTATCCAGTACCCCCAGGTATTCACGTCCCCCTAGTCGGATACGTACCCAAAACACCAGGTCTTGGGTGCCACCAGAGCGTCCCCGTCAGAACTCCGCGGGACAGGTCACCTCGAACCCCTTGTTCCGCAATTTGCGGGCCATCCTCATGAAACGGCTCCTCTTCTTAGCGTTGCCGTCGTCACCACCTTCATGCTCACGCTTGGCTTCTTGTTCTTGCTGGGCCTGCGTTTGTGAGCGTGTGGTAGGACCAGACTGCCCTCCAGAGGGCTCGGAGTTCCCCCCTGGATTAGGGTTGGGGTTGCCTCCGTTCTTGTCCTTGTTCTTGTTGTCGGGCTGGCGGTTAGCGCCTCCTCCTCGTCCGCCTTGACCCTTGTCTTGACCGCCTTGACCACGTCCTTTCGACTTGCCCTTGCCGGAGTCGTTGCCTTTGCCTTTGCCTCCACCTTTGCCTGAGCCTTTGCCAGGATCTTCCCCCTTAAGCTTCGCCGATAGGCGTTGCTTATGGTAGCACTCATCCTCGTAGTGCTTCCGCTTACCGCAGAATGCACACGTGATGGTGCAGCGGTAATGATCCGGCAGCTTCGCTTTGGCGCCGGTGTTCTTTTCCTGCTGCTTCCCCTGGACTACAAAGCAGTCTCGCTGCTTGCAGTCAGAGGCGTGCTGCAGGTGGCCCTGCTCGTCTCTGGCATCCCACCAGAATAGCTCCTTCACGTTCTCCATTAGACGGGCGTGGGCGTGTTTGGGGGTAGTCCCCTGCCCAGGTCGGGACCCTTGGTACCCTTTGCCTCCAGAACCTCCACCACCAGGACGGTAGTTGTTCAGGTGCTGGTCGCTCTCCTTCTCCAGCGCCATCTCCAGGAGCAGCACGCATAGATCCTCATAGCGCAGGGATCTAGCCTTGCGCTCAGCCGTCAAACGGCACTCGTCCCATAGCTCTCGAGGGAGCTTGGCGCACAACCAGAACAGCAGGTCGTCGCTGCTGTAGGAACCGGGCGTCAGTCGTCCAGCCCAGTGATCCAGGTCAGCCAACAGCTCGGAGACCCTGCCAGGTTTGGGGTTGTTGGGCAGCACGGGCAGGTTCTGGATCTCGGCCCTGATGGAGAGGTCGGTCTCGTAGGTCGGGTACTGCCTCTCCAGGGCAACCAACACATCGGCAAAGGTGGCGGAGTTAGTCACGATCTGCCTGACCTGCTTCTCCAGGTACTTGGTCTTGCAGCACTGCAGGAGCAGATCGCACTTCACTAGCCCACTCGCGTGGGTTTGGCCGGTCAGTCGTAGGAACCGGCCAAAGTTCTCAGGGAACTCGCTGAGGTCCTTGACTGTGAACTCAGGCAGGTTGACCACTATCTTGGAGGTGGCAATAGCCTTCGCCTCCTGAGCTCGGCGTCCTTCAGGGCGTCGGGTCTTCTTCTTCTTCTTCTTCTTCTTCTTACCCTTGGGGTCCTTGGGGTCCTCAGGGTCTTCGTCATCTGAGGGCGAAGAAGAATCCATCGACGGCGGCTCGTCATCGGAGGGGTCTCCGCCAAGATCACTAGAGCCATAAGGCTCTACGTCCACCATAGCCCTTAAGGCTGTCAGCCCCAGCTGGTCCAGCTCGGCCCTCGTCGAGTTCGTCACGTGGCTGTAGGGCGGCTGGGCCGTTCTCGGGACGAATGGACTTATCGGTACTGCTGCAGGAGTCGGCATCGGTCGGCTCCTCAGGCTCCCCAGGGTATTTGTCAACCCTGCCGCCAGGTGGTTAGCTTGTACTCGGTGGGGTGACATTCCCACCGTCGTAGGTGACGCATGGGACGGGATCATCAGGGGCTCCAGTTTCTCCCTAATCTCTTGCGTGAGGTCGCCCACGATTTTTGAAGTGGCTCCTCGGAGCACCTCGTTGATCTCCGACCGCGTCAGGGACCTGTTGGAGGATCTCTCCGATCCTCTACTCCTGCCTCCAAGGGACTCAGGTCCTCTCTTTAACCCACTCAAGGGTGCATATCCAGGTGCATACCCAGGAGCATACCCAGGAACACCCACATAGGTTCCAGTAGCGTGTAGTGGATGGGGATAATCAGCTGCATACCATCGCGGCGCAGCGGTGGAAGCCACAGGCTCACTTGAAGTAGTTGCCTCATGGAGCGCAGTGGTAGGTGGGCCCATACCATAGGCGGGGTAGGGAGGCATGCCAGTAAAGCCTGTGCCCTGTGCCATAGGCAGGTCCGTTGTGGAAGTGGATGTTGCGGCGGCTGGGAGTGTGGTGGTTATGGGAGAGGGTGATGCGTGGAGGCCAGAAGCGCTTGGTGCGCCTTCGAAGGTAGGGATACTCGTCAGGTCTTGCCCTTGTTCCTCTCCTTCGTTTGCTTCTCCTCCAGCATCCTTCTCGCTCTCGTTCTCTCTCTTCCTCTTCACAGGCTGAGGCTGAGAGACCACTTCTTCGACAGGCAGGGCCCCGAAGGCCGTCTGAAGCCCATCCAGGGAGTCCTCAGCCGTATCTACTGGCCCATGTAAGGGCTCCGCCGAAGGTACAGCGCCAGGTGCCGGCCTTGCCGGTGCCTCTGGCGCTGGCGCCGTCTTCACGTCGGCGTCCTCCTTTCCTGGATCCATCTTAGTCCGCCCTTCTGCTTATGCTTGCCTGTACTCGGAGCACTGGTTGTACGGCGCGGGGTCGCTGCCGGTGCACAGAGACAGGCTGCCTCTTGCTACCAGAAAAGTTTATAGTGTTTTCAGCACTGTGTTTTTGCTTCTCCTGCTGCTTGCTGTAGGTGTAGGGTTTCCTACTGCTTGTTTTGGAAGATGAAAACCTTTTGTTTGCAGAAATAGAGTCAATCCAGGATAACCCAAGCCAGAAGTGTGCAAAGAGGAGAAGATCAGGATCAAAGCATGAAGGGCTGCAGTGTAGACAGTGAAAGATGATTGGATATTCACAGAAACTGCAACTCAGGTTACAAATGAATGCATATTCACAAAGATAGCTGAAATGTTTTAGGAAAAGAGTTAGAAAACTGCCTCAGGGTCACTCTCTCTCCATAGTGCCATCTCAGGAGATGTGCACTCTTTGTTTTGGGTCCCATATGTGCTGAGGTGGCATGGTATGTGGCGATGAGGTCACTGCCATGTCACATGGGATCTTCCTACTTAGCTAGGCTGACCGGGAATTGAACCCAGGACCTCTCAAAAAGAGGTGCCCAGCCCCCTAGGGTGCATACCACTAGGATAGCTGAGAATTCATGGAAAAACATAGATAAATTCATAGGCTCTACTTTGGATATGTCAGTTCTCAGTCAACTCAGGAAAAGATGTTTTACTTCACATTGAAAGGGGATTAAGGGGTCCACTCCATATCCTGATTGGGTGTTTGGTTCCATAGGTCAAAATGTGTTATCACGAGTTTTGGTGGGACCAATACTAAGATAAAAATGCATGGATGCTCAGTGCATCTCTAATACAACTAGAGTATGCCTCAAAGCAATGGAAAAGCCCTTTTTCTTACTCTGAAGGACCGTCTCCAGAAAAAGAGGCTTTTTATCTCCAAAGGCATAGCCACCTACAATAGACATCATCTCAATCAAATTAGAATGAAAGGAGGGATGGTGGGATGACACTACATCGGAGTGTTCAAAAACAAAGAAAATCGATCATAAGATATGGCAAATGTTTTTGTTTGGGGTTCAAAAGGGTTTACAATCATCAAACGAATGATTAGAACATAGCATTGGTTGCTCTTCAATGGTGCAAGCTTAGCTAAAACTAACTAGACTAGACCTACGACCCTATTTACCAACTTGTACCAATCTTCCTACAAGTTTCTTTTCAATTAGTTCATCTCCGAATAGCAACATGGAGCATAATCATTTGACCCAAACATCAAAATTCTATGCTTTCTACATAAATATAGGGACAAAATCACTAATAGCAACACACTGCAGGCAATCTATCAATCTCATTAACAAAGAATGTCTTTTTTACCCAGCAATGCAGCATCATTAGACGTGTGACACATGGGAGATCATTGCTTCATGACCTCCAAGGAGTCCGTGTGGTCATTGTGTTCTCCGTTGTTACCACCAAGGTACCAAGCGACACACCCAAATCCTCTGCCGGTAACTCGTTGTCCCATATTTTGTGCTTAATCCCCGGTAGCACTCTTCTTATACGATGCAAAAATTCATCCTTCGCTGTCACTACCAACATGTCTCATAACTTGGCCGGCGCAATCACCACCGGTAGTTGTTTGATAGCTCATTAAAACAATTTGCCGCCGCCCTCTCAACGAACTCTCTTTCAGACATGCCGTTTTTGGCAGGTTTAGCACCCTTGTGGTAACCTGCTAGAGAGGCGATGCAAAAGACTCATGTAAGAATGCAAAAAGACGTTTTTTGCGGCCTCTGGGCTTGCCTATGGCAGGCCGGTTGAAAGATGCAAAAGTCATGTTTTCTCTTAAAATTTGCATTTTGGCGGTCGTTAATCTGCCGAGTCTGCACAATTGTTGACAGTGTTTCTTTCACAACTTTTTCAGAGCCCCGCCGGTGCTATCATCACCTGTACTTCTTTTACAACCACCCCTAGCTAAGGGAATACATTTGCTGCCAGCAGCTCAAACACCTCTCCTCGGAGCACCATCTTTGTATCACACAATAGCTTTGTCTTAACCGCTTAACCGTTGCCGCTACCGACACATCTAACAACCCATTTTTCTTTTGCACAAAAGCTGCGCCTGACAGGGTTATGTGTAGCACCGAATGCGTCATTCCTAATGGTACACTTTACATGACCACAAATGGAGTGTCCTTCGTTGGCATTGCCAATACCCCAACTTGCTCAGTTCATATAGCTTCCAACGGCGCTTCCTTCACAACTTTGAAAAATTCATCTTTCACTACCTTCACAAACAAACGACGCACTACGCCTGTCAACCTCGCAGGCTGAACTCCTAAAACGGCACTCTTTCCCACCGCCAACAAGACATCTTTCACAGCTAACTCGCCAGCTCTCCACGCCGCACAATCTTTCCAAGCCGTGGCACCAATCTATGAAGAATAAGTATGGCAAACCTCCTGAAAGCGGGAACAATCAGCATTAAATAGCACTGATTCTCTAAGCTCGCTATTCAAAGATCGTACCTTCTCAGCATCTAGCTTAGCTTTCAACTTTTCCGCGGCAAACCCTAAACTACACACCTTTTTAACAAAGTAGGTTTTTGTAGAAAAGAGAAAAAAGAAACAAAAATCCATGGCACAACAAACGAAAAATGTTCCAGAAAAAATCGGAAAAAATCTAAAACGAAAAATCACTGAAATGCGCAAATATCAGTGTTGACAATTTCGCGATTTGTCTGTGGCAAATTTCAAGATGCCAAGTCACCGATCACACGCAATCGCAACCGGTTCTTGCTATCCATAAAATACTTCACACAGTTTTTTGTTCATGCATTCTGGTGGAGAACAACCAGATGGCCAACAAGAATACACGACGTATGTGTTTTAAATGAAATGGTTGAACCCAATCTCCAGCCATAAACCATAAATCAGTACGGTGTCTAGATATCACTGCATGCGAGCATACAAATGGTTGAAATAACATGCTGCACATACATGGCCTGTTGGACTTCAAAGCTGTTTCTTCACTTCGTCAGCTAGAAGCTGAACTGGTTTCTTTAGATGAACTCAATTTGCCAACAGCAAATTATTATTTTGGCGAAACCAAGCTTTCAAAACACCTAGGAGAAACTGCATGGTGCATCAAACTGCTGCACTGGCAGGCACAGAATATCAACGCTTGGCTTTTGCTACGTCTCCATCCAAACCTTTGATGCAGATTTCCTTTGTCGTGCCATAGATATGCATTGGATTTGATGAATATCTGCCCCGTTCCAATGACTATACAGCACTTGTGCCCTGACCTATAATTCCTATCATGCGTCTCATTGTCTCACAAAACCGTGTCTCAATGAATGCGTGTCCACACAAAAAACACACAACCCACAGCTCTCTTTTCACTTTCTGACCTCTCTATTTTTCCTCCGCAGATTTGAGACAAGAGTTTTTGAAGTGCACTAAGGCAGAATTTCACTGGGCTTTGTAAATTAGATATCTTCAGGACAGGTCCAGGTTTCGTACCCCTGTACAAATCGCATTTCTCAGCCCATTTCTGCTTGTGCCTCTTCCTGCTCTGTCTTCTGCACACAGTCCATCTGTTTTTTCTGTTTTTCTCTATTATTTCCGGAGTCCATTTTTTGCCCTCTGAGGGTTTCTTTTTTTTTTTTTATCTATCCCAATGCACTTGCACCCACAGCAAATGCATTTGCAGGTCAATATTTTGCAAACTTCAGGCCTCTGGTGCATGTCTTTGCAGCGGTTTTCCACCCTAAGTAAGCATGTAAATACCTGCGGCTGTCCTTCGGTGAACTTCGGCTCGCCATGAACGCATGCATTGCCCGTGGTCAGGCCGCTTTGGTGCATTTTGTGGGGGAGCGCCATGCCCCCCCCAAAAAACCCACAGCACCCCACCATCCACAGCAAAGCAACAAGCCCAAACCTTTCAGGCATGCATTAGGGAGGCACAACCTTCATATTACAAGCCTAGAGCATAGATGAGAAAACAGCAGGCTGCGCAACATGGACTGCTTCAAGTCGTGCCAACTAGTGGAACCAACAAGCATCCATTGCAGACATCCTGCTGCCTAAATTTCGCTGCCCGGTAACATGTGACAGCACTTCTTGACTGACCAGTACACTTGCCTAACCCTAACCTGCATAATGGCCGTGGGCACGGGAGAGGCCCCCACTGTGCAATTGCGCATCTGTACATCGTACACGGTGCATGGAAACCAGCAGAATTTTTTGAGGCCTCTGCCCTAAACACCTCTGGCTGCCCGGAGATGTTTTCTGAAAAGAACACATAAAGATAAACAAGCTCTGACAGTAAAAGGCGACTTAGGTTGGGCAGAGGATATTTTTCAGGCTCAAAGGTCTGGCAGATCTTCAGAGTGTGAGTCGGGGTGCGTTTAATTTTCATCGGCTGTCCAGAAAATGCAGCAGCTGTAAAATGCCCTTTTCCTGCTGATGATAAGTACAAATTTATAAGCCAGACCCTTCTTCCCGCTTAAAACTCCCATTGATTGCGGGCAGCTAACTCATCCATCTTTTCGAAGCGAATAACGCCCTGAACATCGTCATTATCCAGCCCCTCAACCACAGCCTTGGCAATGGTGTTCACCTGCACCGGCCTGTCAACAAACGGCACCCCCGCCTTGCTGGCAGCCCAGAATACGGGGATCGCAGGCAACACATCCAGTTTGCCCCAATCCCACATCAACGATGGCCGAAGGATGAGAGGCCTGAGGGATGCAGAAGGGATCCGTGCCGAGGCGATGGCAGAGAGCAGCACCCGCGCATAGTGCAATGCCCCTACCCCAGGACCCGCCAGCGCCCCGGCGGCAGTGCCAGGCAGCACCTCAGCCCCAGCGTTGGGCAGCGCTTTGGCATCTTCAAATCAATGGCCGCCATTGAAACACTGCTCCTGTGGCACATACCAAAACCCCCGTATTTTTCCCAAAAAAACAAATCCCAATTCTTTTCAAAAAAAACCCCCCATTTTTACCAAAACTCCCTCGTATTTGTGGGTGGGGTACCGCCATGGGGCCGTGCGCTGGCAGCGTCTCCTCCCATTGTGCCCTGGGCCCGCGGGGGGTGCGGGGGGGGGAGGCCCCACCCGCACAGCCCCCGCCCGCACGGCCCCAGACCAGGACGGAGGGCCAGGCCCTGCATCTTTTGGGGCCAGGGGGGGGGGACTTCTGCTTCTTGGGGGGGGGGGGGGGACGCATGTGGCTTTCAAATGACCACCGCATCGCCGGTCATTTGGAGGTACGCGTTTTGGGGGCGGAAGCGGGTCCAAAATGAGGCTCCAGTGATCAGAAGAGCGGAGGCCGTGTTGGCGGTGGGAGGCCGGGGGGTCATCCTTCGGGCTCGCCCGACTGGCCACACGCCGAAGAGCGGGGGTCTGCAGACTCCCGCCGGCGGAGATTGTCTGCCTTGCGTCGGGGGCGGGGGGGGGGGGGGCTTCAACGTGCAGCCCGTCGAGGGAAGTGGGCGCTGCTGGGCCCTCGTGGGGTCAGGGGTCTCATGATCGCGGGGGGCACCAAAAGGGCGGGACGGCCCTCGAGGCCGGCACCAGCGAAGCGAAAGGTGCTACTTTAGGCCAATCCGGGCGGTTCTGGGGATGGCGGCACCAGCGGCAGCGACGGCGGTTTGGAGTACCGCTCTTCTATTGATCTGCCCCCCCCCCCCCCTGGCAGAGTTTTCCTTAAGGGGGGGGGGGGGCTTGTGGGGGGGACCCCCCCCCCGCAGGAGACCCTGAGTTGTTAGAGGCGCTGAAGGCGCCGAAGAAATTTTTTGGCCTAAACTGACTTGTTCCTTTTGATTGGCCAAGGGCCCGGAGAAAAATTTGCCCAATTAGTTAAGAGGGGGGGAGGGGGGGGGACCCCCCCCCCCCAAGAGATGCTGAGTTGTTAAGCAAAACTCTGCCCCCTGGTCTTGTTCCATGCGGAGGTCATGCATCAGGGCGCTGAGGTGCTGCCAACAGGAAGCTGCTCTCCCAGTTTTGGGGTTGGGGTGGCCCCGGCCTCGGGGCAGCAGCAGCAGACATGCGATGGTTGAGAGGGAGGTGGCTGTCAGCCCCGGCAGCCGCTGCTGCCCGCCGCCCCACGGCCCCCCCAAACGAACCGCGGCGCCAAATTGTGAACGGGGGTGAGACCATATTTGGGGGGGGGCATTGCCCTGAAGGAGCCGGACGTGTGGAAGCGGTACTTCCGGGGGGTGCGCACCGGTTTGGGGTTGTGTTGCTTGTCAGCGGGTGAGAGAGAGAGACGGCGGTCCCTCTGCGCACAGCGGCTGCGTCTGCCCCTCGGCGTCTTTCCCGCGCCGGCGGACAGTCATGCCCAAGACCGCGCAGTTCGGAGGGTGCCCCCCCCACCACATCCGACGTCAGAAATGCAACAGAGGGCCCCGGGAGCACGGGTGAATGGGGGGGGGGGGGGGGTTGCAGCTTAGGGGACTTGGGTGCGCGGGGGGGGGGGGGGGTTCTTCTGAGTGGCTCTGGGGGCAACGAAAGGGGAAGGGCACCTGATCTTGCCGTCGTTGTCCGCCGTCAGGCGGCCCTCCACCACCCGCTTGGCAATCAAGTATCGCTTCAAGAAGTCGGGCACGATCTTGTCCATCAGTGGACCCCCGGGCACATCCGGCCACCCGGCCTCGGCCGCGGAGATGAAGGCCAGCGGCAACTGCGGACAGACCACGGGCCCAGCCCCGCCCCGTCCTCCTCTCGCAAGTCCCCCCTCCTCCCTGTCCAAGGCACACCCGGGCACCAACAACGCACGGTTTCCACGGGACGTGGCACTGGGGCAGGTCATGTGAGAGAATGTCACGCGGGGGTGGGGGGGGGGGGGGGCAGACAAGCCACAAGGACGTGGCGCATGGAAATGGGGCAAGCGAAAATACCTGCAGTCAATTGGCAACAAACAGGTCATTGGCAGGGGTTTCACGGACAAACACACGCTGTTTCTCAGGGGCATCGGGGGCTGAATAAATTGGGATCTCAAAACAATGTATTGCGGGCCATAGACATGGACAAGTGGTGCCAGAGCACGGTACAGACCTGTGTATTTGCGGGAGTCGCTTCCAACACCGCATCGATAAGGTCCTCTGCAGTCTGGCGGGTAATGCGGTCGTATGTGCCGTTGGCGTCGGGCAATGACTGGGAGCCTGAGCGGGAAGCACATGGGGTGGGCCCACACAACTGGGGACTGCATTGTTCTCGTGCATTTTGACACCCAAAGGTGCACCACTGATGCTGAAATGCACCAAAGCATGCACCCACAGCCAACTCCTTGCAGGACAAAAGTACAATGATGCATGGGTATTTCAAGTGGGTGTGGTGCGGTGCGGTGCGGTGCGGTGCGGTGCAGTGTGGTGTGGTGTGGTGTGACGTGGTGTGGTGTGACGTGGTGTGGTGTGGTGTGGTGTGGTGTGGTGTGGTGTGGTGTGGTGTGGTGTGGTGTGGTGTGGTGTGGTGTGGTGTGCCGAAGGCGCTGTTACCAAATGGCAAAAGGCCGGGATGTCTACCCAAGGGCAAAGGTAAACGGGCTGGGCTGTGTGTGTTGTGTGCGCGCTGTGTGTGGGTATGTGGTTCTTGGGCGGAGAGTGGGGGAGGCAGGAAAAACCTGGCGGGCACCGCCGTGGCGGCCGTCGTTATCCCAGGAGCTCCCGCTGCACCCCCTCTCTTTCCGCTTGTTGGTGCAGGCGCAGCTCCTGCAACGCCCACGCCATCGTGTTGCCCAGGCCCAAGCGGGCCTTTAGCAATGTGGCGCGCGCCTTCGCGTGAGCGTACCAGACCCTGATGGACTCCTCCACAACGTGGCGGATAAACTCGGTGCCCAGCGCGTTGGGCCCCGCGCACTCCAGGTGGGCCCGCTGCATAGAGGGGGTCCGCAGGGCTGCCGCCCACTGCTCTAGGGCCGCCGGCTCCCATAGCTGGTGGCGCACTGGGGCCGCCCGCCTGCCCAGCTTGCGGTCGAGCCACTCCGCGAGCCGCTGGCGGGCCGGCCCCCACCCATGGGCCTGGGCTGAGCAGGCCCACAGGTGAGGCGCCGTTTCCGGCTGCGCCCCACAGAGGAGGCAGGTCGTGTCCAGCACCGTGTTGCGGTGGGAGGACCGGTGGGCCAGGTTAGTCATCGTAGGGATGTTGTCCATACGGTGCGCCGTGATGTGGCGCTGCTGGTCCTTGTCGAACCAGTCCAGGGGGAGGCCCCCCCCCGGCACATAGTTCACCCCCCATCGGGCCTCATAGCCGGCCTGCGCCGGAATCGCGGCCCGATCCTGCAACCAGTCGCTCAGCGCCGTTGGGGAGAGCTGACACTGGTCACGGTAGGGTACCAGGGGGAGGAAAGAGTATGGGCGCCTGAGGAGCCACGTCAGGTCCACCTCCGGTGGCTCCTGCGTCGCCGCGTCCACACGGACGTTGAGGTCCGTGATCCAGTGCGACGGCGTGGTCACGACATTGATGGCGGACTCCGGGGAGAGGCGCTGCCCCCCTAGGACGGTCGCGTAGAGGTGGTGAATACCATCTCCGGTGTGGTGTGGTGTGGTGTGGTGTGGTGTGGTGTGGTGTGGTGTGGTGTGGTGTGGCGTGGCGTGGCGTGGTGTGGTGTGGTGTGGTGTGGTGTGCCGAAGGCGCTGTTACCAGAAGGCAATGGCCGGGATGTCTACCCACGGGTACAGGTAAACGGGCGGGGCTGTGTGTTTTGTGCGCGCGCCGTGTGTATGTGTGTAGGCCTCGGTGGAGAGAGGGGGAGTCGGGAAGACCTGGTCGGCCCGCCCCTGGCGGCCGTGCTTATTCCAGGAGCTCCCGCTGCACTCCCTCCCGCTCCGCTTGCTGGTGTAGGCGCAGCTCCTGCAACGCCCACGCCATTGTGCTGCCCGGGCCCAGGCGGGCCTTCAGCAGCGTGGCACGCGCCTTGGCGTGGGCGTACCAGACCCGTATGGACTCCTCTATGACGTGGCGTAGGAACTCCGTGCCAAGCGCGTGGGGCCCCGTACACCCCAGGTGGGCTAGCTGCATGGAGGGGGTCCGCAGGGCTGCTGCCCACTGCTCCAGCACAGCCGGTTCCCATAGTTGGTGGCGCACTGGGGCCGCCCGTGGCCCCACCTTCTGGTTGAGCCACGCTGCGAGTCGCCGGCGGGCTGGCCCCCATTCATGCGACTGAGCCGAGCAGGCCCATAGGTGGGGCGCCGTCTCGGGCTGTGCCCCGCACAGGAGGCACGTGGTATCCAGCACCGTGTCCCGGTGGGAGGAACGGTGGGCTAGGACGGCCATCGTTGGGACGTTGTCCATTCGGTGCGCCGTGATATGGCGCTGCTGGTCGTGGTCGAACCAGTCCAGGGGGAGGCCCCCCCCCGGCATGAAATTCACCCCCCAGCGGGCCTCGTAGGTGGCCCGCGCCGGTATGGAGGCCCGATCCTGCAACAAGTCTTTTAGCGCCGTTGGGGAGAGCTGACACTGGTCGCGGTAGGGCACTGGGGGGATAAATGAGTAGGGGCGCCTGAGGAGCCACGTGAGGTCCACCTCCGGCGGCCCCCGCGTCGCCGCGTCCACACGGATGTTGAGGTCCGTGATCCAATGCGACGGTGTGGTCACTACATTGATGGCGGGCCTCGGGGAGAGCCGCTACCCCCCCAGGACAGTGGCGTAGAGGTGGTGGATGCCATCTCCGCAGTGCTCTCCTGCCTGGTACGTGTGGAGGGCCCCTAGTGCCGCTTCCGAGTCCGGCACCAGCCAGTACACCCCTGGCTGTGTCGCCAGCCGGCGGGCATATGAGAGGAGGGCCATTGCCTCTCCTTCCTGAGAGGTGCCCACTCCTGAGGCCACCTGGGCCTGGTACGCCTCGGGCCCGCTCTGGACGACCCCGGCCATGGCCATACCCGCCTGCGTGGTCCCCGCATCCACCGCCACGACATTGCCGCGGAGGGTCGCTAGCGCAGGCAGGTCATGGAACCAGACGCCCGGGCGAGTCTCGGGGGCCAGCACTTGTGGGGGGCTGGTCGCCCGGCCGTGTGGCGCCAGAAGGGCCATGTCCTCATGGTGCTCTGAGGTGGGTGCGCAGGGCCTGGTGAAGCTCCACATGGTGCTGGGACGCACAGCATAGAAGGTAAAAAATGGCAGGAAAATGCTGAGCATATTGCTCAGGATATTTGGGGATGCTTAGCATTCATGCTCAGCAAATGGGACTCATATTGCAGGGTTGATCTCGGAAGTCCCAGCCAAAATTTCTTCCGAGCTCCCCAGGCACGGTCGGCCGGGAAGCCCATGGAACATTCCTACCGATATCGGTTGCGTTTTGGGACCCGATTTGGCTGCCAAAACTTCCGAGCATCTTTCCAAGGGATTTCAAAAACTTCCCGGCGTTTTTCCATCGGTTTTTTGTACGATGAACTACACCGTTCTTGGTTCCCAAATCCCACACCTCAGCAAAGAAACACACAAAAAGACAAGCATGACCGTTCACTTAAGCTTGAAATGTGAATGTTCAGTGGCTTGCCTGTTCATTTTAGCTTGAACTGTGAATGCTGTACTCTCCTTCGCTGAGCATCTGCACAGGACAGCCATCGCTTGACATGGCATCCACATCCACCAACCCTCCCCCAGGACTATGTACAACCACACGGCGATACTTCTTGGGTTGAGGTTGCGGTTCACGGTTGTCACTGGATGATGAGGAAGAATCTGAGGCACTTAATGTGGAGGCACCAGATAGGTGCACAGCATCATCATCCGAATCATTATCCTCAGGACTGCTACTGCTCCCACTATCACTGCTGCTGCTGCTGCTGCTGCTGCTACTGTTACTGCTACTACTGCCACTGCCACGAGGGCACACAAGTTGCTGCTCAATGTCGCTATCAACAATGGGTACACGCGCCAACTTCGTACGTCTCATGGGTTGAACACGCTGCTGCTCGTTCAAACCCGTAGGACCTTGAAATGAAGCAGCACTGTCCTCGCCCTCCGAAGGGGGTACAATATCAACTGTCGTAGGGTTAGAAACTCTGCTTTGAGGGATGGGCCCCACACGTCCCTTACCCTTTCCCTTGTCCTTCAGCGCCTTACGGCGTGCAGCACAGGACTTAAATGTGGCACGGCTCTTCAAACCTAGTTTGGGCCACTTGCAGACAACTTCCCTGTCCAGTGGTACCCATTGACGGACACCACGCTTTGAGCCACAAGTCCCACACACACATACCACATCACTCTCGGGATTTGCACCTGGAAAGGTGCATTTCACCGAACGGGTGTCTGGGTGCATATATAGGGAGCAACCACCTCCACCCTGGAAATGCAGCAAATGCTCTAAGAGGCGTTGGAAGACCACATGCCACACGGCATTGGCAGCAACCATGCACGCCTCCACAACAACGTTTCGTTGCACGGGCGCCCAAATTTTGGCACAGGGGATCTTCTTTTTTTTCCGCACGAACTTTTGATACAGCTCATGCTTCAAACTTTCACTAATACTGGCATCTTGCCTGGTACTAGTGACGGGGGCATATCTCTTGGCCACCCTGAGATCCCGCTCGCCGGCCTCATCGGAATACAGCATGGGTGTCCGTGGATTAAACCATGTGTGGGACCACCCATGCATATATAAGGTTGCAGTGCAACCTTCTTCAGCAAACTCGGGGATGATGTGCACAATATATGTGTACAACATCCCCATAGCTTGCCATGTGACAGTTGCCAGGTTATTACAACCATAGCATAGATGCACCATGTGGCAAAATGCCACCACCAAGGAATGGAAAGGCAGGGGGAGCACCATACCCCCTGCTAGTCTGCCCATGACTGTGCGGGCCTCGCGACCTGTGAGGCTAATGCCTGCCTGGAATCTAACTCGTACGTGACGCATGTGCTGCCTGCTATCAGGTGGCAAACATCCAGGATCATACCTCCTTGCCACATGTGCTATGACTTGGAGCAGGTCATGGTTGTAGGGCGCTGGTAGTGTTCGACCTATGACACCCAGGATCCTGGAGGCTGCTCCTTTGGTGTTGTGCAATACAGGTTGCACAATATATACCTCTTCCAGGTTAGAAACCCCCTGAAACTTATGGGACCCACGCACACCATTGAGACATCCCCCTTTGTGCAAAAAGAGTTCTCCCGCCCCATCCTTATTCACCCAGGGACACGCCACACAGCCCTTTTGCCGGCACTCAGACCACAAATGGTGGTGATTGGCAGTGATTGCCCCGAGCCTTATCTGCAGGGTGGTGTTGTACACTGCACCAGCATACTTCATACGTTGCTTAAATTTACAAGAAGGCAGGGCTTGTAAGGCCTCTGCACGTTTGGGTAGCCACTCGCAATCACTGACCTTGGGAAGCTCTTGCCAGGTCAACATGTCTGTGCACCTAGGCACATTGCCAGACATTGGGAACCAGTGTCCCTGGAAATCAATTATACTGATTTTTGTGTTAATATTTGGACCGCCCCGGGGCTGGTAACCGTCTGCGTAGAGGCCTAAGGTCAGGGTGGCATGGGGTGGTGGGGGTTTCTGCCGGCCTTGGGCAGCCAATGAGCCACACTTCTGTAGAAGTAGGTGGCACAGCTGTGGTAACAACTTCCTGTTGTCCAGGGAGTAGTCCACTGCAGGAAGATGCAGGTCCTCCTGTTGCCTTAAAGCAACCATTGACCAACCAACCCCTGGTTGGAGATGGTCTAAGGTGCGCAAGACAGCGGCTGGCACCACATGCTCATGGCGAAGGCGAAGTGCAGCAGCCTGGCACTGTGGTGCTTGGGTGACTGATGTGGCCTGTGTGGTAGGCAAAGGGCCAAAGGACCTACGCACAACTGTGAAGGTGCCACTTGGGGGGCGCTGTAGCTGGTCTAGGTCCTTGGCGTGCAAGGGGGTAGCGGTGGGGAAGTTCATGGCAAAGGCTGACACCATGAATTGATCAGCTAGAATAGGGCATATGCTGGCAAATGCCTCCAGCTTGGAGATCTCCCCCTTCACCCATATAGCATGGTTGTTCACAACAAATTCATGGTGAAACATGGTGCCTGGGAAACAGAAGATTGCACTAGGCAACTGTTTTGGTTTGTTTCAAAGGAACCATGTATGGAAAGCCCCAACCAGTACCTTTCACCAGAACCTTCATTTGCCAGGATTGCTCCAACCAGTTTCGAGATCTAAGGGTCGAAAGTGTGCTCGACTATCCGCCCCCTCCCTCTGCGCCACTGTTTTGGTTTGTTTCAATGGAACCATGTATGGAAAGCCCCAACCAGTACCTTTCACCAGAACCTTGAATTGCCAGGATTGCTCCAACCAGTTTCGAGATCCAAGGGTCGAAAGTGTGCTCGACTATCCGCCCCCTCCCTCTGCGCCACTGCTTTGGTTTGTTTCAAAGGAACCATGTATGGAAAGCCCCAAGCAGTACCTTTCACCAGAACCTTCATTTGCCAGGATTGCTCCAACCAGTTTCGAGATCCAAGGGTCGAAAGTGTGCTCGACTATCCGCCCCCTCCCTCTGCGCCACTGTTTTGGTTTGTTTCAAAGGAACCATGTATGGAAAGCCCCAACCAGTACCTTTCACCAGAACCTTGAATTGCCAGGATTGCTCCAACCAGTTTCGAGATTCAAGGGTCCAAAGTGTGCTCGACTATCCGCCCCCTCCCTCTGCGCCACTGTTTTGGTTTGTTTCAAAGGAACCATGTATGGAAAGCCCCAAGCAGTACCTTTCACCAGGACCTTGAATTGCCAGGATTGCTCCAACCAGTTTCGAGATCCAAGGGTCAAAAGTGTGCTCGACTATCCGCCCCCTGTCACAGGCACAACAAGCACAGCTGGGCTGGAAGCATGAATGGATGCCAACAGGCAGTTCAGGTGCAGCCGCAGTTCATTTCAGTGCCTCAATTGGGAATATATACCTCCCTCTCGGTCCTCCCGCTCAGACTCAGGCTTAGGCTGAGGCTGTGCCTTGTGAGAGGCCTTGGCCTTGGTCTCAGGGGGCACAATGAGGAGAATCAACTCCCCTGGCCCGGAATCACCCCCGTGGATGAGGGGGAAGGACCTCATCCAATTGCGAGGTCGGTGGCCAGTCCCCTTCACATAGTCAAGGACAGTCCTGAACTGTGTGACTATGCGAAGGGGCAGTGACCCCTGGTCCCCTGACACCTGCCCTGTGCCACTCCAGCCTACATATGGGCTGCGGCTGGTCTTCTTCCTCCTCTTACCTGCAGGGGCCCCAGAGTCAGGGGCCGCCCGCCCTCTCTTCACGCCTGTGGAGGAAACAGGCACCTGGGAATCTGAGTCAGATGATTCATGGGCCACCTGCCCTCTCCTCACCCCTGTCGAGGAAATAGGCACGTGTGAGTCAGATGACTCAGAGTGTGAAACCACCACCACCTCCTTCCCCTTCCCCTTCCCCTTCCCCTTACCCTTACCCTTCTCCTTCCCCTTCCCCTTACCCACTGCAATCTCTGGGGCAGAGTCCGAAGAGTCTGAATCACCCCCCCCCCTTCCCCTTCTCCTTCCCCTTCCCCACTGCAATCTCTGGGGCAGAGTCTGAGGAGTCTGAATCATCCCCCCCTTTACCCCCCCCCTTCACCTTCCCCTTCCCCTTCCCCTTCCCCTTACCCACACCAGGGATAGCAGGGCAAGAATCAGGGTTCACGATGCAAAAAAGTACCACAATGGGCACCATGTTGCCGGAGAGGGGGGCAAAGGGGACAGGCCCTTTGCCCCCCCCAAACCGGGGCCAACTGCCCGGAGACTTCTTTCATCTCCTTCAGGGCCTCAGGGCCCAAGCCATTGCGGCGGCACTTCCAGTTCCCTTTCACCTGGGCCCATGCTAGAGTTTTGTCCATCAACTCACGGCACTGGCGCCCCCACATGGCAAAATGGCTCACGGCGGGGGGGGGATGTCCCAAACACTCACAGGGTGGCTCATGTGCCACAAGATTATCTTAACCGCCACATACATTCAGTTGTGGCGGTTACAGGAGTCGGGGGTGGTGTGCATCCTCACCGAAACCCCCCGCTCCCTTAGCTTCTGGGTGCACGACCTTGAAACAGCCGTGGCTGCAAGGTCGTACACCTCCCAACCCCCAGGATGCCCTGCAAAAACCACCCCATGCAGGAGCTCTTCCTGGTGTCCCCCTGTCACCTCCCTTTTCCCAAATGGGGGGAGGGTGCTGGGGGGCATCTTGGGGAGGGGGGCCTTAAGGAGGCGGCGTTTTTTTGCCTCCTCCCAAGCCCCCCGCATCTGCCCCAGCAGATGCTCTGCCCTTCCCTGCTGGGCAGTAGCTGCTGCCCGCAGCTTTCCCTCCCTGGTCTTCACCCCCTGCCCCCCCTGCCTCTTCCCCCCCACCCCCTCCCGGACAGCCTGCTCAGCCTTCTTAAAGGATTGGCAGGCCTGCTCAAACTGCCCTTTCAACTGGGAGTACCGATCAGCTGGTAATCGGTACTCCTTGAGGACCAGTTTCCTCAACTGGTCCGGAACCCCGAGCTCCCCACACACTGCCACACTCCCATCAAAAATGGCCAGGTCTAGAACCACCTTGGCCAGGTTTGGGGGCATCTGCCCAATTGGAGCACGATGCTCCACTTGCTTGCGGGGGGTCAGGGCCCCCCGAGTGACCCACACCACCACCCCCTCCCCCCCTGGCCCGTAGCGTGCCCCGGCCGCGAACCAGGACACTGTCTTCTTACTCAGCTGTGCAAGCACCATCTGGACTTGCACAGCTGCAACAGCCGCCACCAAAGCTGCGCAGTGGGCAGCCTGCATGGCCTTGGGGTCCTCTGCATCTTCTGCTGCGGCGGCGGGCCCTGCTGCTGCTGCTCCTGCTGCTCCTCCGACTGCTGGCGCCTCCCACAAAGCGGGGGTGGCTGGTGAAGGGTTGCTGGCACCGGCACTGCTACCGGCGCTGGGGTTCCCACTCCCAAGTTCGGCCAGTCGACCCGAGGAGATGGGGACGGCGGCAGGAGCCGGTGGCTGGGCGCGGGCAGCCAGGGCAGCAGAGATCGAAGACATCAGAGCGAAAAAGAGGGCTCATGAAGACCCAACACAGTGCATCCCCAGCTTAGGCAGGGGGGGGGGGGGGGGCTTGGACCTCACCCTTGGCCTGCAACCATGCACCTAAGATGGTAAGTCGCTGCCGCTTTGGTGCGCCCTCGGAAGAAGGTTTGGGGGCTGCGGCCAAAAGAAACTCAATGCCCCACAAGACACCGTGCGCAGGGTACGTAGGTTGCTGGTCTTTTCTGAAAACCTCACCGTCGGGGGGGGGGTACCCACCTTTTCCGACGTGCCTGAGGGGGCTTGGTCCCACACCCGCCAGGCGTCCTTTTCCCCGAAAACCTCTACCACATGTGCACCTGTGATGGTGGCTCTGGGGGCGCTGTGAATCGTTGCATGTGGGGACTCGCAGAAGGCATCGTTTATGATAACCCTCAAAACCTCGAATGGAACATGAATAAATGAGAGGGGGGGGGGGAACTGCACGTTGCAGGTAACTACTTTTTTGGACCGCTTCTTGATCTTGGCCTCTTTGAACCAAGTAACTACATCGCTCTGGTCCACTTTAACTCGCGAATGGTACTGTCCGGGTGTGTGGACAGTATTGATTTCAAGTACATGTAATGTACACGCAGCCTCTCTTCGGATTCCTCTGCAAAGGTCCGGTCTGTGTTGTATTTCGGATCGGACCAACAATGCGGAGGTTTCTGTATTGTACACCGTACGAAGTCTCATGTTTGCTGGGGCTTGTCTTGCCCACAGCCTCCCGTGTCGTCAAGACAGGGATTGAAAAATGCTTATGCATAAGCACAGCCAGCAAGGTATCCTTCGGCTGGATGCGGTATGCATCAGGGACGACCCTGTCTGAAAAAAACCCTTAGCATTCTGGGTTCAATGGTCTCTGACGGCTTATGCCGCAGGCACACTGCTGCTAGGGCGTGTTGGAGGCACGATTGTGTATCACCCGGTTCGGGAACTTCGGTATTGGCTGTGTCCGCGTCAATGAGCTCGCCCTCAAGCTCCAAATCTGGTTCCGGGAGCTGCTGAACGGGCTGGGGGGGCTGAGCGGACGAAGACCAGGCACTAGCGGCACTGCCTTGACTACTAGACATGTCTCTTGCAGGTGACAAAAAGTGTTCTGAGCACAAAAAGGGAATACATTAGAGAGTCTACTCAAAGGGGCCTAGGTGAGAAAGCGACACACATGCAAAAAGAAAACCACAAAAGCAGGCACAAAGCTTCACAAGGCACAAAGGGCAAACATTCATAAGCTTGAGTACAGTGTTCTCGATGCAGATTTGTAGGCAAAGCAGCCACCAAGGATCAAACTGGCGTTGCACATGTCAAAAGCAAAAGTCCAAATTCACAAAGGAGCACAAAGGGGAGGCAATCATAAGCTTGAGCACAGTGTTCTCCATGCAGCTTTGTAGGCAAAGCAGACAAAGGGTAGACAAACATTAGCTTCAACGTGCTGTTCTCCATGGCATCTTGCAGGTAAGGTAGGCACCAAGCATCCAGCCAAAATTCCACTCGGTTCGGGCTCAAAAAATTTCTTCCGAGCTCCCCCGGCACGGTCGGCTGGGAGGCCCATGGAACATTCCTACCGATATCGGTTGCGTTTTGGGACCCGATCTGGCATGTCGCATCGGTGGCATAGGGCGACGAACAAGTCGTGGTCCGTGGGCTGAGCAGCACACCGGAGCCCGAGCTCCGAGGTGAGGCAGGGCTGAGAGGGGTGGAACCGCGAGAGGGCAGTTAGGAGCCCGTGGCGCGTGGACCGGCGGACCAGGAGGTTGGGGTGGTTTAGGTGCCGGATATAGACGGCGAGGAAGTTGGCCAACCCGATGACCGGGGCTGGGGGGATGCCGATCCCTCCTTCGGGTATCTCGCGGAGGAAGTGGGCAGAGGCGGTGAGGGCCCACCCAGCGGTGGCGCGTATGGCCGAGGCGGCCATAGCGTCCAGCACGCGCATGGCTCCGTAGGAGGGGGGGCGGACGCTGGTAAACCAGTTGACCGTCCCGTGGCACTTGGCGACGAACATGGAGAGGGGGTAGTGGGCCGGCACCTTAGGGGCCCGGAGCGCCCTGCATGCGGCGCGGGTGCCGGAGAACAGGCGCCGGGAGTCGACGGGGTGGAAGAGGTGGGGGAGGGCGTGGCGGCCAAGGATGCGGACGTAGTCCTGGCTCGTGGCACACTGCACCGGGTGGCCGTTCAGGTACACTGTGTCTCTGAGGAAATGGACCCAGCCATCGCGCATGTCCGTGCCGATCAAGACCATTTTGTTCGGATCAGAGTGAGGTTGGTGAGACGACCTGCCCGTTCAATGCCGCTGGCGAGAGCGGGCAGGCGGTCGCGGTCACCGGGCAGCCATTGGGTATCATCCATCAGGAGAACCCGGTTCAGCGGGCCTGCGGGGGTGTCGGTGGGGGGGACGTGGCGGCAGGCTTCGTGTCCTCGGACTTCGCCATATATGCAGTACTTCATGCTTGACACGGGGCACCCTTGCCCCGTGCCGGCACCCGGGTGGGTGGAGGACGGGGAACGGCCGTCAGCCCCCCACATGTGCACCTCGAGGGCGCGATCATGGTGCTGAAGGGTCGCGGCGTCGGCTAGGGAGATCCCTGTTGCGGTCAGGATGGCGTACTCGGTGGTGTGGTTGATGGAGCCGTACGCATGGCGGACATCGTCCGACAGGACCCACGCCTCGAGGCGCCGCCTCCAGCGGTCCCACCATACGTCGTGGAGGACGCGGAAGAGCTCCACGGAGGAGCAGTGAGGGGTCATGCCGAACTGGTAGGGCGGCAGGATGCCGCCCTGAACTAGGCGGGGCTAGTGGTGGTCTTTGATGAGGGCGGCCGTGAGCTTCCATACCGTGGCCAGATTGGTGAGCGGCCTGCCGTTTGCAATGTGGCCGTGTGGCGTCTTTTTCGGAAGGTTGATGAAATCCGCGGAGTGCGCTTGGGGCATGGGCACTCCACTGAGAATGCCGTTGATCAAATCCACAACCACCATAAACTGGGCGTCCTCCAACTGTCCGAACAGCCGGTACTCCAGCAAATCGTGGTACAGTACGGTGGCCGCTGCTCGGTGGATGATGGCGCGGAGGTTGGCGATGGTGGCGCAAGGTGGTGGGCCGAGCGATGTGCCGGCCCATCCCGTGATGGCCTGGACACGCGCGAACAAGAGTGCCTCAACGGGGGGCCAGGTGCCTCTGGCGCAGCTGGTCCAGCGCAACGGCGGCTTGTTGATGGACTGGCACTGAGACGCCTACGACGTAGACAGGATCCGCCGGGGGTACATACCGCGCTCCCAACGTGCGGCGGTAGTCCACCTTGGTGGGTTGGCTGGGGGCGGCGGGCAGGGGCGCCAGCCCTACATCCTTCTCCAGGAGGATGACATCCCAAGCCGCCCGGATCTGCTCTTTGAGGCGGGCGATCTCCACACGGTGCGATGACTGGGACGCCCAATCCGGGTGGGCGAGGGTGTAGCGTCGCAGGTTGGTGACGTGTACGCGTACCGCCGACGGTACTGGCTGGCTGGGGACGGGGGGCCCGAAGGCCGCCGTAGCCGCGGTGTATAGCGCTGAGGTCACCTCGGTACAGCGCGGCAGTGCGCTTGGCGCGCCCGGGGGCGGCGGGGTGAGCTCGGCCCGAAAGGTGTAGTTGAGGGTGCGGAGCTGGCTGGCGAGGGGTTCCCGCGGGATGGGAAAGCGGCCCTTTTTCGACGGGCACACCAGTTGGGGCGCAGGAGGGAGGTCATGGAGGGTGGCAATCACGGGCAGATGGTCAGACGGGAAACTGGAATCGGAGCGCACCTCTGTGGTGTGGGCAGCTTCCGAAGGGGTGCGGAGGAAGATGTGGTCAAGGGCACCCGCGAAGCCTTGCGGGCTCATCCACGTGGGGGTCTCAGCAAGGGGGCCGTAAACGGCGCATCCCGAGGCGCGCGAGCGTGGGTAGGACGAGGTCGCAGAGTGGGGTAGGGGAGGCAGGGAGGTGCGAGACCCAATGGCAGTTGGCGTTCAGGTCCCCTGTCAGGACAACCACCCTGGCCGGGGTAAGGAGGAGGTATGGGTAAACCCAATCCAGGATTTCCTGGAGGGTGTCGAGGTCCCCGTCGGCCGGGAAATACACGTTGGCGTGGCAGTGGGCCACGCGCGCCATGGTGAAGTGAGTGACGAGGCTCGTCCTGAGGGGTGGGCGCTGTGGCTGGTCACGGTCAGGTCCGGGGCCCTGTAGAGGAGGGTGGCAAACCCCCCAGCCACCTCCGCCAGGGCTTGGATGGTGTGGTATAGGGGGTGCACCCGTTGGACGATCAGGGGACCAGCTTCTTGAACGTGCAGGGTTAGCGGGTACTGGCATTCGCGCACCAGGACGTCCAGGGCGCGGAGCTTGCGTCGCAGGGACATCTGCACGTTGAGGGTCATTATGTCCGGGCGGGGCGACGCGCGGTCGGAAAGGGGTGGATCAGGGCAGGGGCCGGCGGTGGCACCCGGTGCCGGGTTAGCTTGCGGGCCACGGCCGCAGGGAGGGCGTGAGGCAGGCCCCGCACCCACTTGCGGAGGTGCCGGGGGTGGTACGTGGCCGCTATCGCCAAGACACTGGCTCGGGTGAGGCCTGTGGCGGTGACATAGACACGGCTGTGCAGGGTCTGTGGGAGGACCACGTGGTGGTGTTCGGGCAGGATGAGGGAGGTTGGGGGCATGCCCTTGCGGCAGAGCTGTAGCTGATGGGAACCATACACACCTGCACGCAGTGCACAGCGCCCACCAACGACAGGAGGTCGCGGGGCCAGGAGGTACTCCGCCGCACACCCGGTAGTAGTGCACACCCGCCGGCAGGTGTAGGCACATTTGGAGGGCGTAGGGGGGCGTGATGAACTGGGCACTGCTCGGGGCCGGCATCGGTACCAGGCCCCATTCTCTGGGAGGGGAGCAAAGAGTGTACGCGCCCAGATGCAGGTCCCGAACGCGGGGGACGCCGTCGAGGTGGGAGTGGCGGAGCCGAGACACAACGTCGGGGATGTCTTCGTTGCGCCCCGCCATTTCCCAGGCTATCGGTCCCTCGGATGCCGACCGAAGTACGGCTGGAAGCGGTGGGGGTCGGCTGGGGGGCTCCAGGGCGGGGGAGCGTAGGGGTTGTGGGCCAGGGCCACTCGGGGGTCGTGGGGGTCCCCCGAGTACGGTTAGGGCTGGAGGGGGGCTGCTGCATGGTGGTCGTGGCGGCTGGAATGCGCGCGGGGCTCCACCCGTTCATCGCGGTACGCGCTGCGACGCCTCGGCAGTGGGCTGTCGCGGCGATGGCCACGGCTGCGGCGGCGGGACGGGGACCTGTCCGAGCGGCGGGGGCTGTACCTTCGCTGGTACTTGGGGTCTGGTTCTCCTTCCGATTCCGAGGTCGCCGTGAGGTCCACCGGTTCTTCCGGCTCTCGCTGGCGGCGGTGCTTCTGCCCGCGACTCCCTCGATGGGTCTTGCGGGCGGGGTAGTCTCTGTCAGGGTCAGGCACCCAGGGAGTGTACGGCTGCTTCTTGGATTCGGCCCAGGTCACTCGCCAGCCGCGAGCGGTGTGCCGTCTAGTCAGTTTCATGCCTCTGTAATACTCGGCGGGCTTGACTCCGACAATCGTGAACTTGGCCTTGTGGTTGAGCTGCTCGTCCGAGATGGACGACAGGCCGGCGCCAAATTTATCCCGGAGGATGCCTCCGAGGAGTCCCGCGTCCACTTCTCCCGACGGGGGATCGTCGACCTCCTGCAACCCTACCCACAGGGCCTTGGAGAAGGTCTGCGGGTCAATTGTTTGGGGCGTATACCCCTTCTTCTTGGCCGCGCCCTCTGCCTAGTTGGCGGCTGCGGCTTTGGCTGGGGGGGCGGCTGGACTGTCAGCAACCTGCTGGACAGGAGGGGGGCTAGCGAGGCAAGTGCGCAGGACGTCCGCGATGCCGGGCAAACTCGGCGCATGGCTGCGGACCCAGGCCCACTGATCCCGAATCGGGGACTGCGGGAGAGTGCTGACGTTCGCGCCGTACTGGCGGAACAGCTGGAGGTGGAATGCGTGCGCAACTTCGTCTTCACAGCCTTTGGGGATATCCGGGATCCATTCCAGTAGGGAGGCCAGCGCGGCATCAATGGGCGAAGCCGTGGGCGACGGCGGCTGGGGAGCAGCGCCCGGCGCCCGGCGCCCGGAGGGCAGCAGCCGCCCTGGGCTTGGGGATCGGGTCCGGGATAGCGAACGACAGCCCGGGGGCACGCGTAGGGGTCTCCGGGGCCGGCACGGGGCTCGGCGCGGCCATGGCCCTTCGGAGGACGTCGGCCAACTCCTGGAGATCGGGTGCGAGGTGAGGACCGCCGCGCCGAGGATGACCGGCACGAGGACCAGGAACTGTTGAGAGCCGGGGGCAGGCAGTTCAAAAGAGGCTGGAACCGTATTGCGCACGGCATTGGCGAACGCCAGCGGCGTGGACGGGAGGCCGCGGAGTCTGGTGGCGATGGACAAGAGGGGGCGTAAGGACCTGATAAAGTTGTTGAGCCGAACGGCTTTGGACTGCCTTTGCGCCGCGGCGGAACGTTGGATTTGCTGTTGGGCATTGTCCCGCTCGGTGCGGACCATGTCCAGGTCCCGTGTGAGGGACTCCAGGTCTCCCCGTGCCACGGCCAGCTCCTGTTGCTGGGCCTCCTACTGGTCACGCAGTTGAGCGTAATCCGTGGAGTAGGCCCTCACATCCAGGTCCGGGACGAAGGGCTCTCCCAACTGGGAGGGGTTGGGGGGGCCGACCCGACGGCCGGGGCTGGCGACTCCGGAGGCGTGGGGTCCGCGGCAACCGGTTGGACTTGGGAGGCGGGCTCGGGGAGGCTGAAAGAGAGCCTGGTGTGCTCAGGCAACAGCGACGTAGGCGACTGCTGGGCCCCTGTAGGGGCAGGCTTGTCCTGGGACTTGTATAGGGCTGATGCCGGGGTGAACGCCGTCGTGGCGGATAGAGTGCCGGCGGGGCTGGGCGCTGCCTGGCCTTTGGTGAGGTAAGGTGCGTGGCTGGGCGGCGTGAGTGGAGGGGGGCTGGCGGTGTCGGGGATGCCGGCCTGCAGCAGGGCGAAGGTGGGGGCTGTGGCCCGGGAATGCTCGCCAGCTTGCTCGATCTGATGCAGCAGCTCCACGCTGCGGACCGGCAGGACCGAGCACTCCAGCAGCGGCCGCAGCTGGTCGGGGGTCCACATGCCCGTGTTGGCGAGGGGCGGGGGTGTGGCAACCGGGGCCGGCGTGCACTGACCAGTGAGGCAGATGGAGGAGGCCCATGCCAGAAGCCCAAACTTCAACGGGACGAGGTCTGCTGTCGGGATTTGGGCCGCTTGCAGGACCGCATGCACGTCATTGGGCAGCGCCCAAAAGGCCGCAACCACCTCGCGGGTGCGAAGGCGGTCCCACGATGGCTTGAGATGGGGGGCAAGGAACTGGCTGATGGGTATGTGAATCTTGTGGGAGACTTTCTGGCTGTGGATGTCTCGGGGAGTCACGGAGTGGCAGTGTCGATGGGCGGAGGCTATTCTCGGGCCGTGTACAGACCCCTGAAGACTTGGCTGCGAAGGCGCGACGCACGGATCGGAACATGGCTTGGACTCCATCGCGTGACAAGGGCCGCCGTGAGGGCCTCAGGGTCCTTGGAGACATACTCCAGCAGCGGGCCACCTTGTACCAGTGACAGGGGGACGTGTTCGATGACCTTCGTGTCAGACGGGCGTGCGGCGACCGTGACGGTGGCTGTGAGCATGAGTCCCCGCGGCGTCCACGCTCCCGTCACGGCTGTAATAGCCTAGATGTTGCCGTCGGCAGCTGTCCATCGCACGGCGCCACAAAAGTCAGCCAGGGCGGGGTCGGTGGCCCGGATGGCTGTATCCGCAGCTTCCAGCGTGTCATCCTTCAACATGTCCAGCTCTCGTAGGAGACCATCAGCATCTTCGCACTGGGCAATATCCATCAGAAACATGGGGAACGGGCCCCGACGAATGGCGCCTCCTCGATTGGTGTCGGGGGCGGGAGAGGGGGAAGCCTGGGACGGCGTTGAGCGGTCTGACATGGTAGGCTGTGGCGAGAAAGGAGCGGGTGGCCTGTGGCCGCAAGACGCTGGGGGGGGGGGGGGGGGGGCGACAAACCGTGGTGCTGGTAAACGGAAGAGCACGGACAACATAGGCAGCCCCCACTGGACGGGGCGCACAGGAAGGAAATAAAGGGTGCCACGAGCGTGGCCATGGTGCGATGAAACAAAGAGCATGGCGCGAGAGCCCAGAGCAACATGGGGCCGCCTGGCGGAGCGGGCCGGTGAGTGGGGGTCCCAGGACTCACGAGGACGGGGTTGCGAGGGGAGCACCGCGCTGGCGCGCGGTGCTGCAACCCTAGTGGCGCATACGTGAGGCGGGCCCCACGATGGGACGATGGAGTTGACGACCCCTAATACCCCTGCACAAGGCGTCGCGCTTGAACGGCGAATATATCAAATGCAGTCCCCGTCGCGGCTCCCCGCGTAGCGGCCTGGAAGATTGCCACGGCGAGGTCTACGTCTTGCCAGAGCCGATTGTAGAACGCTGCGCCCACCGTGAGCAGGAGGTGGCTAGCAAGGGGGAGGGACGCACCCGAGGTGCGGCACTCAGCCCTTGGAGACACGGGAAAAAGAGGGAGAGACAGAGTGAACCATACGGGTGGAGCAGAGCGGAGAAGGGGCCACGATGGCTAGAGCTGAGTCACGTGGTGGCACAACTATCACGACGATTCACGACTGGCTTCGAGCGTGGCAGTGCGTGTTGGCAATCCGTCCCACAGCTACCATCCTGAGGGTTTTTAGACTGGTGCCAGGTCACCAGTGGTGTGGTGTGGTGTGGTGTGGTGTGGTGTGGTGTGGTGTGGTGTGGTGTGGTGTGGTGTGGCGTGGCGTGGTGTGGTGTGGTGTGGTGTGGTGTGACGTGGTGTGCCGAAGGCGCTGTTACCAAAGGGCAAAAGGCCGGGATGTCTACCCACGGGTAAAGGTAAACGGGCTGGGCTGTGTGTGTTGTGTGCGCGCTGTGTGTAAGTGTGTTGTGGCATAGCCGGACCAGTGCACTCTCGCACTTGGCCGACACTGCCTTGCCGACGCCTGCGCGCAGTCACACAGGGTCTCATTTGCCCACTGCACCCTGCGTGCCGCGCTGCACCACCAATGCCTTCTCTGTGGTGCCGCATTGCTTGGCGCTCGGCACCACACTGCACTGTGTGTGCCCTGCTGCTCCGTTGTTGTGGGCAGGGGGCAGTGGGCAGTGTTACGCACCGCCTGGGGGCTGTGGGCAATGGAAATAGCGCTTCGCACTGCCTCACTGCCTGGGGGCGGTGGGCAGTGCAACTCCTGCAATCCGCTGCCTCACTGCCCGGGGGCAGTGGGCAGTGCAACTCCTGCAATGCACTGCCTCAGTGCCCTGGGGCAGTGGGCAGTGCAACTCCTGCAACGCACCGCCTCACTGCCTGGGGGCAGTGGACGGCGCAACTCCCGCAATGCACTGCCGCACTGCCTGGGGGCAGTGGGCAGTGCAACTCCTGCAATGCACTGCCTCACTGCCCTGGGGCAGTGGGCAGTGGAACTCCTGCAATGCACTGCCTCACTGCCTGGGGGCAGCGGACAGTGCAACTCCTGCAATGCACTGTCTCACTGCCCCGGGGCAGTGGGCGATGCAACTCCTGCAATGCACGACCTCACTGCCTGGGCGCAGTGGCCGCACTCCTGCGGGAAGAGGCAGCGAACATGGCAACAGGGCTGGGGGCGAACTGCGTCACGTAGGCACTGGTCAAACCGTTCACGGCGAATGGGTCGGCAATGTGGGATGCCCAGTTCTCAACAGGGCCCTCACCAGTCACGATGGCCTGCACGTAGTAGCCGAACATCGAGAACATGGCAAGACGGCCGTTCTTGATCTCCTTCACCTTCAACTCAGCAAAGGTCTCGGGGTCGTCAGCCAATCCCAGAGGATCGAAAGCTTCACCAGGGTGCAGCAGATCCAAATCCTCACCCAGAGGACCTCCGTTCACACGGTAAGCCTCAACGGCACCCATCAGCACAACCTGGCAGGCCAGGATGGCAAGGATGGACTGGGCGTGCACCAAGTTGGAGCTGCCAAGGTAGTCCAGACCGCCCTCAGAGAAGATCTGAGCACCAGCCTTGAACCACACAGGCTCGCCAAAGGACACACCGGCGTACTTGGCCAACAGCTCAGGGGTCAAGCAGCCCAAAGTACCCAACATGGCCCAACGAGCGTGGATCAGCTCAGCCTCACGGTAGGCAGCGAAGGTGGTTGGGTCGGCGGCAAGACCAGCAGTGTCCCAGCCGTAGTCACCAGGGTACTCACCAGTCAGGTAGTCAGAGGTGGAGGCATCAGAGAATGGTCCCAACCACTTGTTCCGCTCATGGCCATACCAGGCCGCCAGATTGTCAGAGACACGGCCAGACGCAGCGAACATGGCAACAGGGCTGGGGGCGAACTGTGCAGCGTACACAGCGGTCAAACCGTTCACGGCGAATGGGTCGGCAATGTGGGATGCCCAGTTCTCAACAGGGCCCTCACCAGTCACGATGGCCTGCACGTAGTAGCCGAACATCGAGAACATGGCAAGACGGCCGTTCTTGATCTCCTTCACCTTCAACTCAGCGAACGTGTCAGGGTCGTCAGCCAATCCCAGAGGATCGAAGGCTTCACCAGGGTGCAGCTTATCCAATCCCTCACCCAATGGGCCAGACTCAGCTGCACGGCAAGCCTCAACGGCTCCCATCAACAGAACCTGGCAGGCCAGGATGGCCAGGATGGATTGGGCGTGGACCAGCTGAGGCTCACCCAAGTAGTTGATACCACCCTCACTGAAGATGGCGGCACCAGCCTTGAACCAGACAGCGGAGTCCCCAGGGAAGGAGATGCCTCCTCCGTACTTGGCAACGAACTCTGGGGCGATGCACCCCAAAGTGCCCAACATGGCCCAACGGGCATGGATCAGCTCGGCCTCACGGTACTTCTCCAAAGTGGTGGGGTCAGCACGATGGCCTGCACGTAGTAGCCGAACATCGAGAACATGGCAAGACGGCCGTTCTTGATCTCCTTCACCTTCAACTCAGCGAACGTGTCAGGGTCGTCAGCCAATCCCAGAGGATCGAAAGCTTCACCAGGGTGCAGCAGATCCAAATCCTCACCCAGAGGACCTCCGTTCACACGGTAAGCCTCAACGGCACCCATCAGCACAACCTGGCAGGCCAGGATGACAAGGATGGACTGGGCGTGCACCAAGTTGGAGCTGCCAAGGTAGTCCAGACCGCCCTCAGAGAAGATCTGAGCACCAGCCTTGAAACACACAGGCTCGCCAAAGGACACACCGGCGTACTTGGCCAACAGCTCAGGGGTCAAGCAGCCCAAAGTACCCAACATGGCCCAACGAGCGTGGATCAGCTCAGCCTCGCGGTAGGCAGCGAAGGTGGTAGGGTCGGCGGCAAGACCAGCAGTGTCCCAGCCGTAGTCACCCGGGTACTCACCAGTCAGGTAGTCAGGGGTGGAGGCATCAGAGAATGGTCCCAACCACTTGTTTCGCTCAGGGCCATACCAGGCCGCCAGATTGTCAGAGACACGGCCAGACGAAGCGAACATGGCAACAGGGCTGGGGGCGAACT
This sequence comes from Eutreptiella sp. 'Long Island Sound 2002', assembly GCA_964036045.1. Lineage (NCBI taxonomy): Eukaryota > Euglenozoa > Euglenophyceae > Eutreptiales > Eutreptiaceae > Eutreptiella > Eutreptiella sp. 'Long Island Sound 2002'. The sequence continues at coordinate 7,753,662 of OZ038398.1, read as the reverse complement.
GCGTCACTTAGGCACTGGTCAAACCGTTCACGGCGAATGGGTCGGCAATGTGGGATGCCCAGTTCTCAACAGGGCCCTCACCAGTCACGATGGCCTGCACGTAGTAGCCGAACATCGAGAACATAGCAAGACGGCCGTTCTTGATCTCCTTCACCTTCAACTCAGCAAAGGTCTCGGGGTCGTCAGCCAATCCTAGAGGATCGAAAGCTTCACCAGGGTGCAGCAGATCCAAATCCTCACCCAGAGGACCTCCGTTCACACGGTAAGCCTCAACGGCACCCATCAGCACAAACTGGCAGGCCAGGATGGCAAGGATGGACTGGGCGTGCACCAAGTTGGAGCTGCCAAGGTAGTCCAGACCGCCCTCAGAGAAGATCTGAGCACCAGCCTTGAAACACACAGGCTCGCCAAAGGACACACCGGCGTACTTGGCCAACAGCTCAGGGGTCAAGCAGCCCAAAGTACCCAACATGGCCCAACGAGCGTGGATCAGCTCAGCCTCGCGGTGGGCAGCGAAGGTGGTAGGGTCGGCGGCAAGACCAGCAGTGTCCCAGCCGTAGTCACCAGGGTACTCACCAGTCAGGTATGCAGGGGTGGCACCCTCGGAGAACGGGCCCAACCACTTGTTGCGGTCAGGGCCGTACCAGGCAGAGGAGGGGACACTGGCCGTACTCCTGCGGGAAGAGGCAGCGAACATGGCAACAGGGCTGGGGGCGAACTGTGCAGCGTACACAGCGGTCAAACCGTTCACGGCGAATGGGTCGGCAATGTGGGATGCCCAGTTCTCAACAGGGCCCTCACCAGTCACGATGGCCTGCACGTAGTAGCCGAACATCGAGAACATAGCAAGACGGCCGTTCTTGATCTCCTTCACCTTCAACTCAGCGAACGTGTCAGGGTCGTCAGCCAATCCCAGAGGATCGAAGGCTTCACCAGGGTGCAGCTTATCCAATCCCTCACCCAATGGGCCAGACTCAGCTACACGGTAAGCCTCAACGGCCCCCATCAACAGAACCTGGCAGGCCAGGATGGCCAGGATGGATTGGGCGTGGGCCAGCTGAGGCTCACCCAAGTAGTTGATACCACCCTCACTGAAGATGGCGGCACCAGCCTTGAACGAGACAGCGGAGTCCCCAGGGAAGGAGATGCCTCCTCCGTACTTGGCAAGGAACTCTGGGGTGATGCACCCCAAAGTGCCCAACATGGCCCAACGGGCATGGATCAGCTCGGCCTCACGGTACTTCTCCAAAGTGGTGGGGTCAGCACCCAGTCCAGCAGTGTCCCAGCCGTAATCACCAGGCAGCTCACCAGTCAGGTATGCAGGCACGTTCTGGGTGTAGGGGCCCAACCACAGGTTCCGGTCAGGGCCGTACCAGAGGTCAAGAGGGGTGACGGACTTCTGGAACTTGCGGCCAGACACAGCGAACATGGCAACAGGGCTGGGGGCGAACTGCGTCACGTAGGCACTGGTCAAACCGTTCACGGCGAATGGGTCGGCAATGTGGGATGCCCAGTTCTCAACAGGGCCCTCACCAGTCACGATGGCCTGCACGTAGTAGCCGAACATCGAGAACATGGCAAGACGGCCGTTCTTGATCTCCTTCACCTTCAACTCAGCGAACGTGTCAGGGTCGTCAGCCAATCCCAGAGGATCGAAAGCTGCACCAGGGTGCAGCAGATCCAAATCCTCACCCAGAGGACCTCCGTTCACACGGTAAGCCTCAACGGCACCCATCAGCACAACCTGGCAGGCCAGGATGGCAAGGATGGACTGGGCGTGCACCAAGTTGGAGCTGCCAAGGTAGTCCAGACCGCCCTCAGAGAAGATCTGAGCACCAGCCTTGAACCACACAGGCTCGCCAAAGGACACACCGGCGTACTTGGCCAACAGCTCAGGGGTCAAGCAGCCCAAAGTACCCAACATGGCCCAACGAGCGTGGATCAGCTCAGCCTCACGGTAGGCAGCGAAGGTGGTTGGGTCGGCGGCAAGACCAGCAGTGTCCCAGCCGTAGTCACCAGGGTACTCACCAGTCAGGTAGTCAGGGATGGAGGCATCAGAGAATGGTCCCAACCACTTGTTCCGCTCATGGCCATACCAGGCCGCCAGATTGTCAGAGACACGGCCAGACGCAGCGAACATGGCAACAGGGCTGGGGGCGAACTGTGCAGCGTACACAGCGGTCAAACCGTTCACGGCGAATGGGTCGGCAATGTGGGATGCCCAGTTCTCAACAGGGCCCTCACCAGTCACGATGGCCTGCACGTAGTAGCCGAACATCGAGAACATGGCAAGACGGCCGTTCTTGATCTCCTTCACCTTCAACTCAGCGAACGTGTCAGGGTCGTCAGCCAATCCCAGAGGATCGAAGGCTTCACCAGGGTGCAGCTTATCCAATCCCTCCCCCAATGGGCCAGACTCAGCTGCACGGTAAGCCTCAACGGCTCCCATCAACAGAACCTGGCAGGCCAGGATGGCCAGGATGGATTGGGCGTGGACCAGCTGAGGCTCACCCAAGTAGTTGATACCACCCTCACTGAAGATGGCGGCACCAGCCTTGAACCAGACAGCGGAGTCCCCGGCGAAGGAGATGCCTCCTCCGTACTTGGCAAGGAACTCTGGGGCGATGCACCCCAAAGTGCCCAACATGGCCCAACGGGCATGGATCAGCTCGGCCTCACGGTACTTCTCCAAAGTGGTGGGGTCAGCACCCAGTCCAGCAGTGTCCCAACCGTAATCACCAGGCAGCTCACCAGTCAGGTATGCAGGCACGTTCTGGGTGTAGGGGCCCAACCACAGTTTCCGGTCAGGGCCGTACCAGAGGTCAAGAGGGGTGACGGACTTCTGGAACTTGCGGCCAGACACAGCGAACATGGCAACAGGGCTGGGGGCGAACTGCGTCACGTAGGCACTGGTCAAACCGTTCACGGCGAATGGGTCGGCAATGTGGGATGCCCAGTTCTCAACAGGGCCCTCACCAGTCACGATGGCCTGCACGTAGTAGCCGAACATCGAGAACATGGCAAGACGGCCGTTCTTGATCTCCTTCACCTTCACCTTCAACTCAGCGAACGTGTCAGGGTCGTCAGCCAATCCCAGAGGATCGAAAGCTTCACCAGGGTGCAGCAGATCCAAATCCTCACCCAGAGGACCTCCGTTCACACGGTAAGCCTCAACGGCACCCATCAGCACAACCTGGCAGGCCAGGATGGCAAGGATGGACTGGGCGTGCACCAAGTTGGAGCTGCCAAGGTAGTCCAGACCGCCCTCAGAGAAGATCTGAGCACCAGCCTTGAACCACACAGGCTCGCCAAAGGACACACCGGCGTACTTGGCCAACAGCTCAGGGGTCAAGCAGCCCAAAGTACCCAACATGGCCCAACGAGCGTGGATCAGCTCAGCCTCACGGTAGGCAGCGAAGGTGGTTGGGTCGGCGGCAAGACCAGCAGTGTCCCAGCCGTAGTCACCAGGGTACTCACCAGTCAGGTAGTCAGGGGTGGAGGCATCAGAGAATGGTCCCAACCACTTGTTCCGCTCAGGGCCATACCGGGCCGCCAGATTGTCAGAGACACGGCCAGACGCAGCGAACATGGCAACAGGGCTGGGGGCGAACTGCGTCACGTAGGCACTGGTCAAAACCGTTCACGGCGAATGGCACCGGCCCGGGGGGGACGGGGAGTCCTGCCCAGGGGGTGTTCGGAGTCTCCTGCCAGGCCAATGGGGGGCCATCTTCCTCAGAGGACCGGGCGCACCGGCCCAGGGGGGACGGGGAGTCCTGCCCAGGGGGCGCTCGGAGTCTCCTGCCAGGCCAATGGGGGGCCATCTTCTGTAGGGAACCGGGCGCACCGGCCCGGGGGGGACGGGGAGTCCTGCCCAGGGGGTGTTCGGAGTCTCCTGCCAGGCCATTGGGCGGCCGTCTTCTTCAGGGAACCGGGCGCACCGGCCCGGGGGGGACGGGGAGTCCTGCCCAGGGGATGTTCGGAGTCTCCTGCCAGGCCAGAGGGGGGTCATCTTCTTCAGGGAACCGGGCGCACCGGCCCGGGGGGGACGGGGAGTCCTGCCCAGGGGGTGTTCGGAGTCTCCTGCCAGGCCAATGGGGGGTCTTCTTCTTCAGGGAACCGGGCGCACCGGCCCGGGGGGGACGGGGAGTCCTGCCCAGGGGGTGTTCGGAGTCTCCTGCCAGGCCAATGGGGGGCCATCTTCTTTAGGGAACCGGGCGCACCGGCCCGGGGGGGACGGGGAGTCCTGCCCAGGGGGTGTTCGGAGTCTGCTGCCAGGCCAATGGGGGGCCATCTTCTTGAGAAGAACCGGGCGCACCGGCCCGGGGGGGACGGGGAGTCCTGCCCAGGGGGTGTTCGGAGTCTCCTGCCAGGCCAAGGGGGGGCCATCTTCTTTAGGGAACCGGGCGCACCGGCCTGGGGGGGACGGGGAGCCCAGCCCAGGGGGTGTTCGGAGTCTCCCAGCAGCAGCAGGCAAGTAAGCAGGCAGTACCGGGGGTCATAACCCCGGGGTAACAGTATCTGGGACTCAACGTGAGTCCTCTTAACCAGGAACAACCCCAAACACCGCCGGGGCTTAACTCCCGAACGTAACGGTGTTTGGGGCCCCCGTGGGCCTTATGAGCCCACGGAGTGTACTGAGGCGTGGCTACCAGCTGGACTGTGGCCTGCCATACCCATTTCTGGGCTCGCCTCAGTACGGCCGGTCGAGTCCGGCTCTGGGGGTTGCGCACTAAACTGGCCCCGGGGGGGGGCCATTTACCCTGTTAAGCATTAGTTACGGCAGTAGGCACTATTCATTACGTTAGGGAATTACTCACCGCTGTTGTTTACCCCGCAGACATGCCCCTTCCAGTGGTGCGCTCACCTTTGGGGCTGCCTTTGGGGGATCGGGGGCTGTTACCCCTCCCGGACGCCCTCCCTGGTGTTGGCGCCGGGGTGGTGGCCGGGGGGCCTTATACCGTACCTAAAGGATGTCGGATACCGATACCAGGGTGTCCAACCGGACGGGGACAGGGGCGGCGTCTCCGGGCTTTGTCATCTGGCCCACAATTGACTGACCCACTGGACTGCTCCACTCCAGTCCTCAGGCCAGCTTTATATCCCTCCTCGTACCCTCGCACATGTTACAGGGCGGGGGGTCGTTGTCGGGGCCCCCCGCGCATGTCCGCGCCACCGGCCATCCCCTCCTCCCAGGCACCGCGCCTCTGCTAGGGCGGGGGCCCCTCACATGCACCCTTCAGGGCCCTTTCCACCTGCACACCTGGACGCTTGCCATGAAGACCCCGTATTGGAGGCTCCTCGTCGGCGCGCCCGGGTCCAGATTGTTCACGCGGCCGGCCGCCGATGCGGGGCCCTGGAGGCGCGCCGCACAGGCGCTGCCAGCCTGCGAGAGGGGCAAGGGCAGGAGAAGGGGGTGGGGGGAGGGGCAGTGGGCAGGGGAGGCGGCACGGAGTGGCTGCGGGAGGTAGTGCATGGGGGGCACCGAGAGCTGCATGGGGGTGTGTGGGACGGAGTTGGGGCAGAGGGCCCTGTGGGTGGGGCAAAGGCGCGGGGGGGGCGCATGTCCGGGCTCCTGCGTGGGCTGGCGCGTGGGCGGGCGCGTAGGGGAAGAGAGGAGGGGGAGGCTTGGTCAGCCGTCCTCTACGGAGGGTCGCTGACCGTTCCCAGGGCCAAGGCGGCCGGTACTAGGGGCCGCGGGGTCCCTGGGGATGGTGCTTGGCACTGGGACGTGCGCGCACCCAACACTGTTAGTACACCGCCTATTGGCAGTGCCCGGGCCCTGTCGTCGGGGGCTTCGCACCCGGCACCCAGCCCGTGGGTAGAGCTAGGGAGTACTCAGGGTGTGACGTGGTGTGGTGTGGTGTGGTGTGGTGCGGTGTGGTGCGGTGCGGTGCGCTGCGGTGTGGTGTGGTGTGGTGTGGTGTCGTGTGGTGCGGTGTGGTATGACGTGGTGTGGTGCGGTGTGGTGTGACGTGGTGTGGCGTGGCGTGGCGTGGTGTGGTGTGTTGCGGTGCGGTGTGGTGTGGTGTGGTGTGGTGTGGAGTGGAGGAGGAGGAGGAGGAGCGCCTGCCGTGGTCCCACGTACGGTGAGCCGTGGCGTCGTCCCCTGGGGGGCCCCACGCAGGCACAGCCGAGGGAGTCCTCCGTCTTACCTCCGCTAGAGTAAGACGAATCTCGTCGCACACCTAAGAACGCTCCTCCCAGCAGGCCGTCTGGGGTACAGCGCCGGTGGATGACAACGCTATGGTCCGATCTGCTCTCCGGTCCCGGCCACCAACCGCTCTGAACTGTCTTGGATCCACCCGAGTCAGCGTTCCAAGATCAACGGGCATGGAAGATGTGGGTCTCCCGGGGCATCACCCCCGACTTAGGACGTCGCCAGACAAGGAGCGCGGTCCGGCACGACTGCGCGCTGTACCGGAACGGTCCGGGCGCGGGAGGCCGAGGACGGGTCACGGACGGGGATAAGGCCACGGGGCGGGCCGACCCAAGGCCACCTGCATGTCCTTGAAGACCGTGCGGGGGCCTTGGGAGGCCGCAGTAAGGATGGCCGAGAAAGCTGAATGTAGTGCGGCACACCACGAGGGGATCACATCTCCACAGAGGCCGGCCTCCAGGCTCCGTCCATTGCCACCGTAATGGATGGCCCAGAGGCGGCGTCGATCCGGGAAATGGGGGGCAAGCCCGTGCCGGCCGGTCATGTCCAAGACGATCACGTCATGGGCTTCCAGTTCTATTTCCCGCCGCACGGCCGGCGGCATCTGGTTCTTCTCGATGTACACATACAGGACTCGGTACGCACTGCGCTTGTTCCGGGTGGAGATGGCGGACTTCACCTTAGGTGCCAGGAGGAGGTCCCCTGATAGCCAGAGGCCTAGGAGGGCGTCCCAGGCCGGCCACCTGGCCGAACCGGGCGTTGGGGCCCAGTTGGTAACGTGATACCACTCTGGTGGTGGGTTGTTGGCGAGGGACTGGTTCACGGGGACCCCCGGCAGGGGGGAGAAGTGGTCGGCGAGGGGGAGGACGGGCACCGCGTGCCGCTTGTGCAGGAGGACGGTAGTGAGGATGAGGTGGCAGAGGAGGCGACGAAGGTGAGCTGGACGTAGACCTCTGTGCTGTAACGCATCCCTGTGAGGCGGGGAAATGGCCCCGAGACGGCCGATAGTGTAGGTGGTGACGGTGTCGTGGGCCGGGGAGCCGTCTACAGCCAGCAGGAAGGGTTCGTCACCCTAGAGGACGAGGGTACCCCAGGCAGTGGGCGTGCAGTGGCGCCAGGCACAGCACCTCTGGGAAGTCGGGATGCAAGCCACCGATGGTAGTGGGCACGGAGGAGCGGGTCGAGCGGGCAGGAGGATGTGGTCCCCAGGGGCGGGTGAGAGACAGAGAGGACGGGGCATGTCCTTGGGGGAGAACAGGGAGAGGCGAATGCCGGTGGCTGTGAGGTGGTCCCCCCAAGTGAGGAGGCCATGGCTGACGGCGGTGGCGTACTCGCCGAGGGCCGGGTGGCGCTAAGGTGGGGGAGCATTAGCGTAGGCGTGGTGGGAGGCGAGCAGGGCGCGGCGTGCGTGGGGCAGGGCGTCGTGGACTTGGAGGCCCGCATGGGAGAAACAGACGCGGGGTTCTTGCAGGGGGCTGAGCCACCCTACGGTGTCGGGGCAGGTGACCACAGCGCGTCCTGCCACTGCATCCACCTGGTCCAGCAGGGCGTCGCTCCAGGTGCCGGTGATGTGCGAGTAGAGATGGCGGGGGGAGGGGGCGTGGCCGCGGGCCATATCGCGGCATGCTCGTATGAGGTCTCCTTGGAGCGAGTCCTCCGGTTTCCGGCGTCCCTCCTGGGCCGTGATGTATCCTTTGCTATCCGCAAAGTGCCATGAGCCGGACCGGAAGCCGAAGGTAGGGTCGGTCGAGGGCCCCCTGGCGGTGAGGGCCGGCCGCGCTGTGTACAACTCTGCCGTGTAGGCGTTGTCCAGCTGCGAGGGGATGGGGACGGGGTACACCTGGTACCGGAGGGTGACGGGGCAAAACACCGCCACTGCCCCACCGCAGCGCCGGGTTTTCGGGCATCACGACGCATCGTGGAGGATCCCATAGTTCTCGGAGAGCCAGGAGAATGTGGGGATGGCCGCAGTCACCGCGTGGCAACGCCCAACCGGGGGAACCGTGCCGACCGGTGGGGTGGGGCGAGGGGATACTCGGGGCCATCCCTTCTGGCGCGCGTCCTCCGCATTGCGGTGACCTGGAAGCATCCACGCATGGGTGTCTTGGACCTCGAGTCCGGGGGATGACAGGGCCATCACGTGGGGAGCATGGTCCGGCAGATGGCCGGCAGGGGGCAGGTGGATGGAGATGTTGCATTGGTGGCACAGGGGGACGAACAGGTTGGGTCCGTGGGGTGGGCAGCACACCGGAGCCTGAGCTCCGAGGTGAGGCAAAGGTGGAACCGCCAGAGGGCAGTTAGGAGCCCGTGGCGCGTGGACCGGCGAACCAGGGGGTTGGGGTGGTTCAGGTGCCGGATATAGACGGCGAGGAAGTTGGCCAACCCGATGACCGGGGCTGGGGGGATGCTGATCCCTCCTTCGGGTATCTCGCGGAGGAAATGGGCAGAGGCGGAGAGGGCCCATCCAGCGGTGGCGCGTATGGCCGAGGCGGCCATAGCGTCCAGCACGCGCATGGCTCCGTAGGAGGGGGGGCGGACGCTGGTAAACCAGTTGACCGTCCCGTGGCACTTGGCGACGAATATGGAGAGGGGGTAGTGGCCCGGCAGCTTAGGGGCCCGGAGTGCCCTGCATGCGGCGCGGGTGCCGGAGAACAGGCGCCGGGAGTCGACGGGGTGGAAGAGGTGGGGGAGGGCGTGGCGGCCAAGGATGCGGACGTAGTCCTGGCTCGTGGCACACCGCACCGGCTGGCCGTTCAGGTACACTGTGTCTCTGAGGAAATGGACCCAGCCATCGCGCATGTCCGTGCCGACCAAGACTGTCTTGGTCGGGTCTCAGTGGAGGTTGGCGAGACGACCTGCCCGCTCAATGCCGCTGGCGAGGGTGGGTAGGCGGCTGCGGTCACGGGGTAGCCATTGGGTATATCATCCATCAGGAGAACCCGGTTCAGCGGGCCCGCGGGGGTGTCGGTGGGGGGGACGTGGCGGCAGGCTTCGTGTCCTCGGACTTCGCCATATATGCAGTACTTCATGCCGGACACGGGGCACCCTTGCCCCGTGCCGGCACCCAGGTGGGTGGAGGACGGGGAACGGCCGTCAGCCCCCCCCATGTGCACCTCCAGGGCGCGATCATGGTGCTGAAGGGTCGCGGCGTCGGCTAGGGAGATCCCTGTTGCGGTCAGGATGGCGTACTCGGTGGTGTGGTTGATGGAGCCGTACGCATGGCGGACATCGTCCGACAGGACCCACGCCTCGAGGTGCCGCCTCCAGCGGTCCCACCACACGTCGTGGAGGACGCGGAGGAGCTCCACGGAGGAGCAGTGCGGGGACATCCCGAACTAGTAGGGCGGCAGGATGCCGCCCTTAACCAGGCGGGGTTGGTAGTGGTCTTCGAGGAGGGCGGCCGTGAGCTTCCATACCGTGGCCAAATTGGTGAGCGGCCTGCCGTTGGCGATGGGGCCGTGTGGCGTCTTCTTCGGGAGGTTGATGAAATCTGCGGAGTGTGCCTGGGGCACTGGCGCCCCACTGAGAATGCCGTTGATCAAGTCCACGATCACCGTAAACTGGGCGTCCTCCAACTGCCCGAACAGCCGGTACTCCAGCAAATCGTGGTACCGCACAGTGGCCGCTGCTCGGTGGATGATGGCGCGGAGGTTGGCGATGGTGGCGCGAGGCGGTTGGCCAAGCGAGGTGCCGGTCCACCCCGTGATGGCCTGGACGCGCGTGAATGAGAGCGCCTCAAGGGGGGCCAAGTGCCTCTGGCGCAGCTGGTCCAGCGCAACGGCGGCTTGTTGATGGAGTGGCACTGGGACTCCTACTACGTAGACGGGATCCGCCGGGGGCACATACCGCGCCCCCAACGTGCGGCGATAGTCTACTTTGGTGGGCTGGCCGGGGGCGGTGGGCAGGGGCGCCAGCCCTACATCCTTTTCAGGGAGGATGACATCCCAAGCTGCCCGGATCTGCTCTTTGAGGCGGGCAATCTCCACAAGGGCGATGATCGGGATGCCCAATCCGGGTGCGTGAGGGTGTGACGTCGCAGGTTGGTGACGTGGACTCGCACTGCCGACGGCACGGGCTGGGTGGGGACCGGGGGTCCAAAGGCCGCCGTGGCTGCGGCGTATGGCGCTGAGGTCGCCGCGGCATAGTGCGGCGGCGCGCTTGGCGCGCCCGGGGGCGGTGGGGTGAGCTCGGCCCGGAAGGTGTCGTTGAGGGCGCGGAGCTGGCTGGCGAGGGGTTCTCGTGGGATGGGGAAGCGGCCCTTTTTCGATGGGCACACCAGTTGGGGCGCAGGGGGGAGGTCATGGAGGGTGGCAATCACGGGCAGATGGTCAGATGGGAAACTGGAATCAGAGCGCACCTCCGTAGTGTGGGCAGCTTCCGAAGGGGTGCGGAGGAAGATGTGGTCAAGGGCACCCGCGAAGCCTTGCGGGCTCACCCACGTGGGGGCCTCAGCAAGGGGGTGTAAACGGCACATCCCAAGGCGCGCAAGCGTGGGCAGGACGAGGTCGCAGAGTGGGGCGGGAGAGACTGGGAGGTGCGGGACCCAATGGCAGTTGGCGTTCAGGACAACGACCCTGGCCGGGGTGAGGAGGAGGTATGGGTAAACCAAGTCCAGGATTTCCTGGAGGGTGTCGAGGTCCCCGTCGGCCGGGAAATACACGTTGGCGTTCCAGTGGGCCACGCCCGCCACGGTGAAGTGAGTGACGAGGGCTCGTCCTAAGGGGTGGGCGCTGTGACTGGTCACGGTCAGGTCCGGGGCCCTGTAGAGGAGGGTGGCGCATCCCCCAGCCACTCTCGCTGGGCCTGGATGGTGTGGTATAGGGGGTGCACCCGTTGGACGATCAGGGGACCAACTTCTTGAATGTGCAGGGTCAGCGGGTACTGGTATTCACGTATCGGGACGTCCAGGGCGCGGAGCTTGGGTCGCAGGGACATCCGCACGTTGAGGGTCACAATGTCCGGGCGGGGCGACGCGCGGTCGGGAAGGGGGGGGGTCGGGGCAGGGGCCGGCGGTGGCAGGGTGCCGGGTTAGCTTGCGGGCCACGGCCGCAAGGAGGGCGTGAGGCAGGCCCCGCACCCACTTGCGGAGGTGCCGGGGGTGGTACGTGGCTGCTAGCGCCAAGACACTGGCTCGGGTGAGGCTTGTGGCCGTGACAGAGACACGGCTGTGCAGGGACTGTGGGAGGACCACATGGTGGTGCTCGGGCAGGATGAGGGAGGCTGGGGGCATGCCCTTGAGGCAGAGCTGTATCTGATGAGAACAAGACACCTGCACGCAATGCACGGCGCCCACCAGCGACAGGAATTCGCGGGGCCAGGAGTCCACCCCGCTGCACACCCGGTAGTAGTGCCCCCCCGCCGGCAGGTGTAGGCACATGTGGAGGGCGTAGGGGGGCGGGGCGAACTGGGCTGGAGGGGGGCTGCTGCATGGTGGTCGTGGCGGCTGGAATGTGCGCGGGGCTCTACCCGTTCATCGTGGTACGCGCTGCGACACCTCAGCGGCGGGCTGTCGCGGCGATGGCCACGGCTGCGGCGGCGGGACGGGGACCTGTCCGAGCGGCGTGGGCTGTACCTTCGCTGGTACTTGGGGTACGGTTCTCCTTCCGATTCCGAGGTCGCCGTGAGGTCCACCGGTTCTTCCGGCTCCCGCTGGCGGCGGTGTTTTTGTCCTCGTCCTCCTCGATGGGTCTTGCGGGCGGGGTAGTCCCTTTTGGGGTCAGGCACCCAGGGGGTGTACGGCTGCTTCTTGGATTCGGCCCAGGTCACTCGCCAGCCGCGAGGCGTGTGCTGCCTTGTCAATTTCATGCCTCTGTCATACTCGGCGGCCTTGACTCCGACAATCGTGAATTTGGCCTTGTGGTTGAGCTGCTCGTCCGAGATGGACGACAGGCCGGCACCAAATTTATCGCAGGGGATGCCTCTGAGGAGCCCCGCATCCACTTCCCCCGACGGGGGATCGTCGACTTCCTGCCATCCTACCCACAGGGCCTTGGAGAAGGTCTGCGGGTCCGCTTTTTGGGTGTATACCCCTTCTTCTTGGCTGCGCCCTCTGCCTATTTGGCGGCTGCGGCTTTGGCTGGGGAGGCGGCTGGACTGTTCGCGACCCGCTGGACAGGGGGGGGGGGGGGGCGAGGAATGTGCGCAGGACGTCCGCGATACCGGGCAAGCTGGGCGCATGGCTGCGGACCCAGGTCCACTGATCCCGAATCGGGGACTGCGGGAGGGTGCTGACGTTCGCGCCGTACTGGCGGAACAGCTGGAGGTGGAATGCGTGCGCAACTTCGTCTTCACAGCCTTTGGGGATATCCGGGATCCATTCCAGTAGGGAGGCCAGCGGGGCGTCAGTGGGCGAAGCCGTGGGCGACGGCGGCTGGGGAGCAGCGCCTGGGGCCCGGAGGGCAGCGGCCGCCCTGGGCTTGGGGATCGGGTCCGGGATAGCGAACGACAGCCTGGGGACACACACGGGGGTCTCCGGGGCAGGCACGAGGCTCGGCGTGGTCATAGCCCGTCGGAGGACGTCGGCCAACTCCTCGAGATCGGGCACTTGGGGCGAGGTGAGGACTGCTGCGGCGAGGATGACCGGCACGAGGACCAGGAATTGCTGAGAGCCGGGGGCAAGCAGCTCAAAAGAGGCCGGAACCGCACTGCGCACGGCATTGGCGAACGTAGGCGGTGTGGACGGGAGTCCGCGGAGTCTGGTGCCGATGGACAGGAGGGGGGGCAGGGCCCTGATGAAGTGGCGTAGCCGAACGGCTTCGGCCTGCCGCTGCGCCGCGGCGGAACGCTGGATTTGCTGCTGGGCATTGTCCCGCTCGGTTCGGACCGTGTCCAGGTCCCGTTTGAGGGATTCCAGGTCCGCCTGTGCCACGGCCAGCTCTTGTTGCTGGGCCTCTTGCTGGTCACGCAGCTAAGTGTCATCGGTGGAGTAAGCCGTTACGTCCAGGTCTAGGACAAAGGGCTCTCCCAGCTGAGAGGGGCTGGGGGGGGGGGGGGGGGATCCGGTGGCCGGGGCTGGCAACTCCGGAGGCGTGGGGTCTGCGGCAGCCGGTTGGACTTGGGAGGCGGGTTCAGGGAGGCTGAAGGAGAGCCTGGTCTGCTCGGGCAACAGCGACGCAGGTGAATGTTCGGCCCCTGTAGGGGCGGGTTTGTCCGGTATAGGGCTGACGCTGGGGTGAACGCCGTCGTGGCGAATAGAGTGCCGGCGGAGCTGGGTGCTGCCTGGCCTTTGGTGAGGTAGGGTGCGTGGCTGGGCGGCGTGAGTGGAGGGGGGCTGGCGGTGTCGGGGATGCCGGCCTGCAGCGGGGCGAAGGTGGGGGCTGTGGCCCAGGAGTGCTCGCCGGCCTGCTCGATCTGATGCAGCAGCTCCACGCTGCGGACCGGCAGGACTGAGCACTCCAGCAGCGGCCGCAGCTGGTCGGGGATCCACATGCCCTTGTTGGCGAGGGGTGGGGGAGTGGCGACCGTGGCCGGCGTGTACTGTCCAGTGAGGCAGACGGAGGAGGCCCACGCCAGCAGGCCGAACTTCAGCGGGACGAGGTCCGCCGTTGGGATCTGGGCCGCTTGCAGGACCGCATGCATGTCATTGGGCAGCACCCAAAAGGCCGCAACCACCTCGCGGGTCCGAAAGCGGTCCCATGACGGCCTGAGGTGGGGGGGCAGGAACTGGCGGATGGGCTTGTGAATCTTGTGGGAGACCTTTTGACTTTGGATGTCTGGAGGCCCGGCGGTGTCGATGGATGGAGGTTGTTCTCGGGCCGTGTAAAGGCCCCTGAAGACCTGGCTGCGGAGGCGCGACGCAGAGATCGGGACATGGCCTGGACTCCATCGCGTGACAAGGGCCGCTGTGAGGGCCTCAGGGTCCTTGGAGACATACTCAAGCAGCGGGCCACCTTGTACCAGAGACAGGGGGACGGGCTCGATAACCTTCACATCAGACGGACTTGCGGCGACCGTGACGGTGGCCGTGAGCAGGAGCCCCCGCGGCGTCCATGCTCCCGTCACGGTTGTAATAGCCTGGATGTAGCCGTCGGCAACCGTCCATCGCAGGGCATCGCATAGGTCAGCCAGGGCGGGGTCGGTGGCCCGGATGGCCGTATTCGCCGCTTCTAGCGCGTCATCCTTCAACATGTCCAGCTCTCGCAGGAGGCGATCAGCGTCGTCAGACTGGGCAATATCCATCAGAAACATGGGGAACGGTCCCCAACGAATGGCGCCTCCTCGACTGGTGTCAGGGGCAGGAGAGGGGGAGTCCTGGGACGGCGTTGAGCGGTCTGACATGGTTGGCTGTGGCGAGAAAGGAGTGGGTGGCCTGTGGCCGCAAGGCGCCGGGAGGGGGGGTGCAGGGGGTGCAGGGTTGCAGGTAAACGGAAGAGCACGGACAATATAGGCAACCCCCACTGGACGGGGTGCATAAGAAAAAACATAGGGTGCCACGAGCGTGGCCATGGTGCGAAGAAACAAAGAGCATGGCGCGAGAGCGCAGAGCAACATGGGGCCGCCTGGCGGAGCGGGCCGGCGAACGAGGGTCCCAGGACTCACGAGGACGGGGGTGCGAGGGGAGCACCGCGCTGGCGCGCGGTGCTGCAACCCATGGGGCGCATAGGCGAGGGGGGCCCCACGATGGGACAGCGAAGTGAACGTCTCACGATACCCTTGCACAAGGCGTCACGTTTGAGCGGCGGATACGTCAAATGCAGTCCCCGTCGCGGCTCCCCGCATAGCGGCCTGGAAGATTGCCACGGCGAGGTCGACGTCTTGCCAGAGCCGATTGTAGAACGTAGCGCCCACTGTGAGCAGGAGGTGGCTAGCAAGGGGGAGGGACGCACCCGAGGTGCGGCACTCAGCCCTTGGAGACACGGGAGAAGAGAGGGAGAGACAAGGTGCACCATACGGGTGGAGTAGAGCGGAGAAGGCGCCACGATGGCAAGAGATGAGTCACGTGGTGGCACGACTATCACGACGTATCACAACTGGCTTCGAGCGCGGCAGTGCGTGTAGGCAATGTGTCCCTCATGCTTGTCCCTCATGCTTTGTGCCAGGAGAAGCTACGTCGTCGGGCGCTTGGTGGGACAAAGTGTGTTGCTATGCCCTGTGGTGGGGCAAAGTCTGCCGCATGTCCCATATTGGAGCAAAGCATTTGTAAATGCCATGTGCTGGGTAAAAAACGGCTCGCTTCCCATGAGGTGGGGCAAAGTGCGCTTACATGCCATGTGGTGGGCCAAAGTCAGTCCGCGCAAATAAGCCATGCCCCATGCACCTCCTTCTCTCAGGGACTATCTAGCAGCCACTACAGTTGCGAGCACTGATGCCTGTATTTCATGCCTTGGGCGATTTGGCAGCACCGGCGGCCAGCTTGGGGGTGCAAAGTGATTGCAAAAACACTCACCAATATTGCGCCCGTAAATACCCTTTTGTCCATCCGGTCTCTAAGGAACACATTAACGGAATGGAAAACAATCACACGTGGAAGTATGTGTGCCGGAGCCCAAATTAGAAGAAGTGTTTTCTAGTACTCGCGGTAGAACGGACTGCATTTCAATTCCCGAGTACGGGATGCCATGGAGACCCGTGAAAAGCAGGGGAGGTGAAGTCTAATGACAATAGTTCTCCAGCTAGCAGCAGAACGGCATGCGCCGTCCGTTCAAGGAATGATGCACATGTGGCGTGGGACCACCTTGCCAAAGTGTGAGCAAGAGTGGAGAAGGGCTCTTGCCTTGGTTTCAACAACACGGAGACATGATTTAGGGCCCACATATCACAACAATAATCGGTGAGCTTTGCAGTTGTAGGGAGCATTGAAGAAGGTCCAAGTGAAGAGTACAGCGAACACTGCTACGGCAGTGTTTTTGTTGGTTTTGCACTGTTTTCTTTTAATGCTGCGGTAGAACACTGGCAAGTGCATCACGCGGTTTGTCAAAGGGGTGGGAAAGTGGAGGCTGATTTCAAGTACACAAACTTGTTTTTGGCACCTCAGCCCCCCCCCCCCCCGCAATGGACAGGAGTGAGCCCCCCCCCCCCTCACACAAATGCGCCCCCAATACCATCATGCCCTCAGGAGGATCACCTGGAAGAGTGCAGCCTTCGGTTTCCAACCTGAGGTCCACGGCAGATGGGGCCCTACAACTGCCACCCCCTTCAGTGCCATCCTGTGCTTGTGGCAGGCGCGGCATCGGCACCCCCCGGCCATTCACCTGCCGGTCTCATACCCCCCAGCAACCACCTAGACTGAGTGAACCACCGGGGGCTGTTGGTGGATGACCGCCGCAGTGGGCGGGCGATACAGACTGCACTGGTTGGGCACCTGCTGTACTGGGTGGCGTGGGTTTATTCGGGGGGGGCATCCCGGCGGAATGAGGGGGTGCGTCCGGGGGCACGTCGGTGTGCGTGTTTTGGGGAGGGGATCCTCCGGGCGTGGGGAGGGGGGTTTGGGCAACCCCCCGCTGGGTCGGGGGGGGGGGATGCGTTCACAAACCCGTGAGGCATGGTGCCCACTGAGGCCGCCACCGTGACAATGTCCCCGTGACAATGTCCCCGTTTTGGAACAAACCCCCCCCCCAAACTGGCATCAGGATTCGGGGGGGGGGGGGGCTGGCAGTTTGCCTCCCAGCGAGTACATATCTCGGTGTTTGGCGGTGGGGGCGGGGTGTTGTGGACGGCTACTGCTGTGCAGCACAGCACGTGGACTCGCTGGGATTTAATACTGATCAGACCTGCCAGTAGCGTCCGGCAGGGAAATGGGTTCTCAGTCGCGATTGGCCCCGCACCAAAGGCCACTCAGTAATACCCGCCCCCCCGCACCACCAGAACTCAGTAGGAATGTGCTGCGTCCAGCGTGTGGCTCAGTAGGACCCTGCCCCATGTGATCATGTCTGAGCGGGCGGACGCTAGTGACACGTCTGGTGCTGGTTGGTTATTGGAGCGCGAGGGGCGGGGGTGTCAGTCAACTCATCGAATGCATCGCTGGACCGAGGGCAGTGCCGGCACTGCCCCGGCGCTCCCTCCCGCCGTCCGGGCCCCCGGGGCACCCCCCGCCAGACCTGACACGATGGTGTTGAGGTTGGCCAGGCCGCTCTGGCTGTCGAACAGCAGCCCAATGGCGTGCACGATGCAGTCGTACCCCTCGTTCACTAGGCCCTGGAGGGTGGCTGCCTGCGGGACAAGGGGGGGGGGGGGGATGTGGGGGGCCTTGGCACAGCCCCCCCCCCCCCCCAGGCCCAGCAGGTCTGAGGGAGGGGGGGGTATGTCTTGGGGCAGAAGGGGGGGGGGGGGGTCACTGCATGGCTCAGCCACCGGGGCAGTGACAGTGGACAGGCAGTGCACCCCCCAGACCGCCGGGGGGGAGGGGGGGGGGGGGCAAAGAGGCTACATCACCCCTGCCCCCGCGTTGGGGGGAAGGGGTGGTCTGGAGGTCATGGCCAAGGTGGCCCTATCCTGAGCCCTGGAGGGCCCTCTGGGGGGGGGAGGGTCCCTTGGGTTGGCTGAGGATTCCTGGGACAACCCCCTCCGAGCCATTCCGATGGGGTCTGGAGTGGGGGGGGGGGGGGCAGAAGTGCCCTGCCCTCGTCCCTCGGGGGGGGGGGAGGGCGGAGGCAGAAGTGCCCTGCCCTCGTCCCTCAGGGGGGGGGGAGGGGGTCAGGGGCTCATCACAAAGTGGCGGCCCCGTGTAAACGAGGGTTGTGTGCCCTGGGGCTCGACGGTGATGACCCCATTCCATTGACTTGGGCCTGTCATGACCGTCGGGTCGTGCCCCTCGGGGGCCCACTGGCCGTCTTGAGGGGGGTCATCCCGGACAGGCCTTGCTCCGTGGCAGGCCCCACACGGCGGAGGGCCATGGCCCTTGCTATTGGGCTGGGGCGCCCCATGTGCCGGAGTGCCCCCCCCTCCCCAACAGCCCTGGGCTGTCCACGTGCAGGGGCACCCCCCCCCCCCCGACCCGGGGCACATAGCAACTACCCTCGGGGGCGGGGTATGAGGGGGGGGGCTAAGGGAAGGCGCGGGGGGGCCTCAGGCAGACCCCCCCTGTGTACCCTCCCCCCCCTTGTCCTGTCCCACCCCAGGGAAGACGGTCCCCCACCCCCCCCGGGGAACGACAAGGGGTGGGGAACGACAAGGGGGGGGGAGGGTACCCCGGCCTTGGGACCCTCCCAGGGGCTAATGGAGTGCACAGAGGGGGTCCCCCTGTTCCTGACCCCCCCTCGTCCCCAGGCTGACCCCCGGCATGAGGCTTTTGAATTCAAAAAGAAAAAGCTGGTGTTTCCGGTGGTCAGCAAAATGTGCACCGCTCCAACCGATGGCACTTAAGGGGGTAACCGACGGCGGTTGGAGGGTAACCGACGGCGGTTGGAGGTTAACCGACGGCGGTTGGAGACAAAGTGCTACTGGGCCAAGACCAGGTTTTTTAACTTAAAAAAAAGACCTGTCCCCTAAAAGATCCCCTGACCCCCAGACCCCCCCCGGGCTGCCCCCCAGCCATCCCCCCCCCCCCCCCTCTGGCAGGCCCCGACCCAACAAGACCACATCGCTGCATCAGAGCCCCGTCTCATGCTCTGGGCCCTAACACCCCCCACGGCCATCAGAAGAGGGGGGGAGGGGGTCCTGAGACATCCCCCCACACACACCCTCAGGGCACCATAGCCCCCCCCCCCCCGCCCCTGTGAAGTAGCGCTGGAGCCGACACCTGATCACAGGGGGTGTTCTGCACCGGACGACGGGTCCATAGCAGCCCCCCACGCCTTCTTCTGTCAAGGCCCCGTTTGGGGGGTTGAGGGGCCACCGTCCCCAACGGCCCCTGCGGTGGAGGGGGGGGGGTACCACTGTTCTCAGGGGATGCCCCCCCCCCTGCACCCGCCGTGCCTCAGCGGGAGGGGCCCCCCTCCCGCCCTCCGCACGGATGCCGAGGGGGGCCCGGGTGAGGGCCCCCGGGGCTCGCCACCGTTCCTTCGCCGGTGCACCGGGGCAGCCCCCCCCAAAGGCCATGGGAGGGGACCGGCGTTCCCCCCCCCCCCGGGGGGGGGAACTATTAGAAGGGGGGGAGGGGGGGGGGGGTCTGGGACCCAAAAGGTTTGTGTACCAAAAATGGCCCGACCGGATTTTCCCAATGATAACACTCGTTTGTTCCCGCGATGGTCCCTTTGGTCTGGGAGGGGGAGGGGGGCACCCCCCCCCCCCCCTCCTCCTGCGGTGTACAGCCGTTCTAATACATCACTGCGCCCCACGACCTCCGCCGAAGGGCGGGGCTCTGGGGGGCTGCGGGGGGGGTGGGCCCTGTTCCACTTCGGGGGGGGAGGGAGGCATGCCTCTGCACTGGACCTCCCGCGTGGGGGGGGGTCTGCGCGGCATCCCCTCCACGCCCCCCCCCCGCCCCACCTCATCACCGACTGCGCGGCACATCCCACACATGCCCCCCCCCCCCCTTCCGCGGGCGGAGGGCGGAGGGCCGGCCTTCACTCCTGGACCACAGGGCACAGCATTCCTGGGGGTCCGGCCGGAGGGCTCTATTGACACCCCCCCCGAAGTCAAAGCCCGCCCCTGTGCACTGGTCTCCAGGCGTACCCCCCCGGCCGTCACGCCTCCTAATCTCCTCCGGATGCCACGCACCACAGGGGTGGATATAGTGGGGGGGGGGGTGGTCCCCCCCCCCCCGATGACGATTACGATTACGATTTACCCGTTTGACTGACCTAGCAATTTTGCCAGCAGTTTTACGAGAGGACTGATGGCCCAAAAAGGCACCAAAGCAGGTGATACCCTGGATTTCATCCCAGGACAATCAATCTATGAGCCTGTGCATATACCGTTGTACTACTGAGCCAACCTGCCAGCCCTGAACACAAGACAATACACTGCACAGCGGTTGGTATATCCCATGAAGACAGTCCACACAGTGCAATCATTTCTTGACACATTTTGCCAAAATGGCTTGCAATCCCAAATCATCTTTGCCTGAACTGCCTGAGCTAATTGTAATCGTAATCGTCATTCCGTCATCACTGCCTCCTGGCTCAACAGCCCCCCCCCCCCCCACCCCCACCTTGGTAATGTCGTCACTATTATATCCACCCCTCACGCACCAGTCACAGAGTCTGATTAGCAATACACCTCACGCCTATTGTCTCCCGAAAACACAACACCACTCCTCCCCCTTCCCCCACGGCGAAGTCCGGACCCTCGCGTCCTCCTCCTCCTGCACAACCCCCCGTCCGGTGACATGTGGGCCGTCCCGTGTGGTGGTGGTGGTGGGTGAGACGTCCGCACCAACAAGCAGCACATGCAGTGCGCACGAGGGAAACAAACGCTTGTCCGGAGCCGAGCAATGGCCCTGGGCGCCTTTCGCAAAAAAGGTCCGTGAGACGCCATGGACATGTGCCTTGTTTGGCGTGGGGGAGGGGGGCCACATCATCCGTGTCATACATGCGGCACTGGGACACGCCGCAGACAAACAGAGGACCAGAGCCATGGCCGGACACGCCTGCAACGACCAAACAAGACGACCGGCCGCCGCGCCGCGTCACACACACAATCGAAGCGAGACGAACAGGCGTGACAAACAGAGCACAGCACTGGTCCCTAACGAATCTCGTCAGGCCGAATGGATCAGTAGAAGAAGGAGTGGAAAAGCATGTCGGCTGGGCGCCTTTCGAAAGAAAAATAGACACTCAGAAACAGTCACACACACATATCGATCTGCACCCCCTCCCCTCACCCCCCACCGAAGGTGGGAGGGAAGGTCGCATGCTGCGATGTATTCCGGGCGTCGCTCCGGTCCATACTTGACCCTAGTCTCCGGCACGCCGGTGGCCGCCGGATGTGAAGGCACCCTCTTGCCGGAGGTCGCCGGATGTGGCCCATTCCCGTGCCGGAGGTCGCCGGATGTGGCCCATTCCCGTGCCGGAGGTCGCCGGATGTGGCCCATTCCCGTGCTGGAGGCTGCCGGATGTGAGCGTTGTTGGGCGGTTGGGTTTCAATCAATTACTCACAACTCCACACCCAATCCTTGTCGGCGGCGACGGTCTCCAGGTGTACCCCACACCCTCCCAGGAACCTCTATTTCCCTTTCTGGAAGCGTGGTGTTTGCCCTGCTGGAGGGTGCCGGCTGTGGCCCAAACTTCTGCCAGAGGCTGGCGAAGGTGGCCACAATTGTTGCCGGGGACTAGGGTCGAACATGCTTCAACCACCGCCCCATTCGGTGTGGGACCGTCGTGAACACCCCCCCCCCCCCATCACACATACATTGTCCACAGCGGCGACATTCGGTTCATCAGAACCGACCATTGACCCCCCCCCCCCCATCACACACACATACCTCCGTGGCGTCCCCAATCCGCCACTCCACCTGCTCCAGCGCGGGGTCCATCTTCGGGGGTCCCCCCCGGCGGCTCAGGGCCGTGACCTTGTAGCCCGCCTCCACTGCCGCGCGGCAGATCCGGGAGCCCAAGTACCCGGAGCCCCCCAGCACCAGCAGCTTCTTGTTCTTCAGCCCCCGGCCTGCAACGATGGCGGGAGGGAGGACGGGGGCCGCAAACACATTCAACAACAAAGAGCGGGTCTACAGCAGGGCAATAGCGTTCTCGAACCGTAGATGCTCAGTCCCGTTAGAGTCCATGCTCCCAACATCAATCTTATGTACAGTGAGCTCTTCTAAACGTACAGCATTCACCTGAACGATCGGTCATTGTCTCCTCCCTCTCCTGAAGTTCATTGCGTCGCTCCGTGTTTTGTTTTTGTCCGCCCTCAGGCGTGCATATACATACGTGGGGTGGGGGCACCTGGACATTTCTTGTGGTCTCGCATGTTGTTGGCACCCATTCGGCCAAACCTCAAGCTCATGCCGCAGTGTGCAGTCAGGCTGTAACCCTAAACTATTCCCTCCCCGGGTCCGGTCAATACAGTGAGGAATCGGTGTCCGTACTGCCCATGGAGACAGTTTCATCTGCTAATGTGACGAGGTCATCCTCATCCATGAGTTGCAGTGCGTGCGCATACTACAGACTGGCTATCGTCAGACGAGACGTCTGTGACTGGGGACTGAATAAGCTGCAGGCCCAGGGACCGGAGGGCCCCCGCGGCTCCTGTCGGTGTGTAAAAGTCAAGGGCTAAGTCAAATTCCAACTGCCTGTTAGGGGAGGGTAGTTTCCCTCCTTGTGTGGCCGGTGTCACCTGGGCAAACCCCAGGTCGGCATCACATGTCACGGGGGTCATTTCCACACTAAACTTGAGTGCTGAACATGTACCTACAGACGGTGGCCCATCTGGGTCACCATGTGGTGAAACCGCCATTGGCGTGAGCAATGCCTGTGGCTGCCTGCCTGCTCTGGCATACAGTGGGGAGGATTTTCGTCCCAACTCGGCCAGTGCGTCTGCTCTTTCATTTCCTTCCGCTTGGACATGACTGGGGACCTTTATCCATTCATAGCTTGCTGAAGCTGAGTCCAGAAGCTCAAGTAGGTCGATCCACAGGTCGACGTTGAGGACTGGTCCCTTGCTGGTGACCCAGTGCTGGGCTCGCCATTTCATGACTGAGCCCTGGACTCCCCCATACACGTATGAGGAGTCGGTTGCAACTGCAAACGTGTGTTGCCGTGTGTGCGTGCGCCTGACTGCAACAATCATTGCCATCAATTTGGTCTAAGTCCATACCCACCCACAGGCAAAAGCACACGCACACAGAAAACGATAAGAGGTGTCGTTCAAATACAAAAGACAACTGTACAAACATCCACAGCAGAAAAATCCATACTCCAAACAGCACAGACCAAACTTGGGTTTGCTTATGGCAAACCTCATTTCTGCCCTATTGATGGTCTGTTTTTTGCCAACGGGGAGGTGGTTGGCTTCTTCCCACATCCCTGGCTCGTGACAGCCATACCCCGCTACCCAGCCTACTCCTCCCAAAAGCTCTGCCGACCCATCTGTATATAGTACTAACAGGCCTCTGTGAAGTGCCTCCTGTATCTGCTCTAACGCCACTGCCACCAATTCCTGTTTTCGCTCATCTTTTTTGCGGCGTTTTGCACCCCTTTGGTCCTCTCGCTCACACGATTCCACAGATACTATACTGGGTCCAGAGACCACTCCTGTGTTCCTGAAATGTACAAGCCTGTCGTGGAAAAGCTGAAAGACCTGGGAGTATGCCGAAAGGGGCTCCCAGTTGACAAGTAGCGCTGTAAGTTTCACCCAGATGGTGAGCAGCGAGTCCAGAGTGGCAGTGCCTCCCCTCCTATACGTGTTGCGAAAAGTCCCGTGAGCGGCGAGAGCAGCCCACTGGGCGATGCCCTGTGGGCTTCCAAAAGTGTAGCGTATTGGGATTTTTCCACATTCAAATCAATGACCTTTGACCTATAAAGGTTCCTAGACTTTATTAAGCACTGCTGCCATTGCTGCCATTACTCTGTGGAACAGGCATCCTCCCAGTGCATGATCCAGTGTTTCCACGGATCTGCACAGTGGGCATGCGGAATCTTGTGTCCATGGGCATGTCCATAGACCCGCCTCTTGGGACCGGCCTGTCACGAGAGCCCCTTCCCAACCCCTCGGCCCTCACCCCCCCCCCCCTACCCCTCGTTCACGGGGCTCCAATGCGCCCCCGTTGTCTTGCCCTCCCCAGGCCCCGGAACACCGAAGGGGCGGACCACGCCCCGAGCGGCCGCACCCCACGTCTCCCTCCCACGGGGGTACTGCCACAACACATCCCCTAAGCCCCTCCCCCGGGGGGCGGCTGCCACGGCCCCGAGGGGCTGCACACGCCCTCCGAACAACAAATGGCAGCCCCCCCCCCCCCCCCCCCGGCCGTCGGTGCACGCGTGTCTTTGGACCGCGCCCCCCCGGGCCCAGGGCTAGAGGCTGCAGACCCGGGGGAGCGGGGGGGCGGGCAGGGCTGTGCTTAACGGGGGGCAGGGGGGGGTTGGCCGGGGGAGGGGGGTTGGAGAGTGGGGACCCTCCTCCTTATGGTTGGTCCCAAATGACATGCAATCCAATGAAAACCAGAGGAAGAGGAGGGGGGGGGGGTCCAGGGGGGGGGACCCCTCCTCCTTGCGGAAAAAAAATTAAGCACAGACCGGGGGGGGGGGGGGTCGCGCTCCATCCCACCAAACACCACGCGGCCCCGCCATCCCCAGGCCCAGCCCTTGCGGGGGCGTCCCACAGGGCCCCCCGCAGCCCCCAAACACACACACCGACCGGCCGCACCCCCGGACATCCCCCACCGGCGAAGCGGGCCCCACTCCGACTCAACGTTCGTTGGCTCGATGCCGAATTCCAGAAGACTTGCATTTGTTGATTCGCCAAAAGGGGGGGTTTCCTTTTGTTGTCTTTCCTTCCCCCCCACCTCACAAAACATGGGCCTTCAATGGGGGTCTAAGGGGGGTGCTGATGAACAACTCATTGGGGGATCCCATTGCCTTGGGCAAGGCAGAGAGGAGCATCCCCCCCCCCCCCGAAGGAATTCTGGGCTATGGTACGTGTGCACAGGCGGCAATCAGCACAAAAAGCGCAGAAAGAAAATGGGCTCGTCAGCGGCCTACAAGACCACGGGTACTGTTCTTTCTTTTGGGGGGGGGGGGGTTCAGACCAAAGATGAGCTGGCGTCGCCCGCTCACTTCACAGTACTCGAGGTGACCCCTCGGGATCAAGGGTCAGGGATGTCCAGTGCTGCGATGATCCCACAAGTGGCTGTGGTAGCGGATCTGAAACGTAGTGAGAGGAATGGCTGAGTCTGAAACCGGGTGATGCAGCGGGAGGCTGCCACGCCCGGAGGCTACAAGACCACGGGTACCGTTCCGTCAGAGAAGATGGGACATGAAGATGCCTGTGGGCAGGCCACTGACGGATGCAGAGCAGCGGAGATGCAGCGGCACGCCAAGGGCCATCGCCCGGCCGTACCCACTGGACCTGTACCCCCCCTCCCCCTCTTTGAAGGGACCAGCAGACGACAGACATGGCCCCCCATCCGGTGATACGCACTCCCCTCGTCACCAAATGATGACCGGGGGCTGGCCTACGGGTCCCCGGGGGGCCATCGAGAGGCGCCCAAATAAGTTGCATGACGTCCGCCCGACAATGGCCCAGTCCCCAGCGGATTTGGCGCAATCTTCATTCAAACTGCAACAGTTCTTGTGTTCGAGAGGATATGCTATGGACATTCTAGATGAAGCACAACGTATTCATCCGTCATAAAACTGCATCCATATCTACAATCAAACTGCAACTATCGTGCTTGTTCACCTGATGACTTATATATCGGCATGTGCTGCCTTCATGCTACATACTGTGTGTCTTACCTCCCACTGCTACCGTGATCAAGCACTCCTTCGGCTCTCAGTTGCTGTGGTAGTCCTATGGTGTGTTCTGCCGTGTGTCTGTGTGTTCCATTGCTGTTGCTGTCTCATGGTGCTGTGGTCAGTGCATATGGCTGTAGTGCGTAGTTGGTGCGAGGGGGCCGGAGGCCCAGCCTCTGGTTTTAAATTTCTGCTTGGACGCTTCGTTCCTGTGTATTGTGGTGCAAAAGCAGGGTTTTGCGGCAAGTACCCCAGCGGCAGCGCAGCCGGCTGCCGCACTGAAGACGGGGGTTCGAATCCCCCTCAGCAGGCGAGCTGAGGGGGAATACGAGGAGGAGATGCGGTTCCGGAGCCGCAAGGTGGCACCGGTGGTGGAGCGCGCTGCTGCAGGTGTGTGGTGGCGGATGCCTTTTTGTTGCACTCTCAGGTATAACTGACACTGATCTGTGACATAACTCAGTGTGAAAAACTATGAGGACGAGACACGCCACCCGTCGCACCGGCGGTACCGGTGGTGGAGCGGGATGCTGAAGGGGGCGGTGGCGGAGGCCTCACCAATGGGCCCCTGGACGGACAGACGAACCGGGGTTCGAACCCCCGACCACGACGAGCGCCAGCCATGGCGCATACCACTAGACCATCCATGTCTCTTACCCTAAATGACGCGAATTTCGCATATACCGTATACGAAAACTCTCTCAGGGGCGGGGATCGTGCCATTCATCGTGCCAAGTAGGGGCAGCATAGTACTGAGGTGCAGGGGGCCTATGCGCTAGTCTGATGGAAACAGGTGTTTACGGCGTTTCCGCCTGGGGACCGACACGTCTGTACTCGCAGAGGAGTTAGAATCACTGCCCATAGAGATAGTTTCGTCATCGGAGTCAAATCTCAGTGGGGCAACACTCGTATCTGAGCCCGTAGGCGTGGAAAAACCCTCAGGAAGGGACCTGTCACAAGGGGTATGCAACAGCTGCAGGTCCAGTGCAGTGAGTAGCTGTGTGGCTGGGCTGGTGCCCAAGGGGATCACTCCGGGAGAGTGTGCAGGAGATGGTCGGGGGTCCCTTGTAGGCAGAACAGGCGTGGCAGGTGTAACCGGTATGTGATCAGGAGCAAAGGTGTCAAAAATTACAGGCGGTGGGGATGGCTCTGTGTCCTCTGTGTCCGATTCAGACTCAGATTCGGAATCCGAGACCACAATGTGATTGCGGTCCTGTCTGCTGGGCTCAGTAGAGCATCTCACAGCGATACGCTGTGGTGGCACAGAGCGCCTGATATGTCGTGCCATGGGTACGCTGGACTGCATGAGTAGTGGGCTGGACAATCGGCCCGTCTCAGCAAGTGCGTCCGCCTCCTCGTTACCTACAATCCCGACATGTGACGGAACTTTGATCCACTGTATCTCTCGATCCGATTTGTCAAGCTCTGCGAGGAGCTGTTTCCAAAGTTCTGCGTTGCTGAGCGGGCCATTGGAGCCTACCCAGTTATTTAGTTCCCACTTCTTGGCTTTCCCAGTTGCCCCCAGAAAAACAAGAGAGGAGTCAGTGCAGATGGCGATTTTCCCTGACGGGAAAAGCTTGATAGCCTGGATTGCTGCGTAGAGTTCGGCGGTATTGTTAGTCTGTCGCAGACCTCGGGGGAGATGGGCACCTATGGCATGCAGGCCCGGGGCATAAATGCCATATCCTCCAACATAGCCAATTTTGGCCACCTTTTCAGAAGAACCATCAGTGTAGATAATGTGAAACCCCTGGTCCTCGAGTTCACATATGAGGGCTTCAAGTTTGGCAGAGTCTCGCATAGCTCTGTCAAGTTTGTTTTGTTGTCTTCGTTGTGCTTTCGAAATAGGGGGGGTGGGTGGGGCAGGGTTCAGATTGGGGTGAACCAGTTTCCCTTCATTCAAGAGTGAAGAGAGAGACTTTGCAAAAAGCGAAATATCATTGACCGGGATGGGCGGGTGAGGGAGTTTAGTCCAGGCAGTGAGTGAAGAAATCCACAGGTGCATAAACTGATGCCATGTAGGGACTTTAGTACGAGCAATGCAGCGACATTCCCAGTTAACCATGATGGCTAGCCAGGCCATGATCCCTGCTGGCACCTCGAAAGTGGTGTCTAAGTACGAGGACATGAGGTCCTGTACACTGGAAACTGTCACACCGTCAATGGACAGTGGGAGGAAGCATTTAGAAATGGTATTAAATGCCACAGGTAAAAACCTGCAAGTTGACAATGCGTGATCTATTGTTTCCACCGCACCATCAAGAGGGCAGTGCAACACTGTTGGCATCCATTTAGACAGCCGTGCTCCAACCGGCAATTTCTTCCACAGCGCTTTCCGCACAAAGTCTTTCAGATTTAGAGGTATCCTAGAAATGCAGAATTTGACCCACACTTCCGGGGGTTGTCTGTTTTTGATGTGTATGGGGTATGACATGCGTGCTCCCACCCCTGATTTGGTCCAGAGGTTCCAGAAATCAAGGTTTAGGAGATTCGGGTCACCGTCGTGACTCTGTGGCTTGGGCACATTGTAGATGGATCTCCAGGAAGGGGCGATAAGCGCTTGTGAGGTGTCATCCTCCAAGAATCCCCCCCAGGTAAGCACTCCATCTCTGATTAATCGGGGGCAAAAATAGGATTGTTGATGCTCATTTCGAAAAAGGATTGAATGCCAGAGCGGGAGGTCATATGGCATGACCTCAGGTGTAGGTACCATATGTGGCTGTCGGATCAGAGACAACGCCCTGGCACAGCCACCCAAAAAGGGCATGGTTTGCCAAACGACATTCGAACCCATTTGAAAATAGGGCAGGAAACACATTGACGGGACCAGCCCAATCTTGTCTGCCCACCTGGTGAAATGATTGCTAACTACAGATGAAAAGGCTTCAGGATGTTGCAGAAAATGCACGTATGAGGAGGCGTGCTGCCAGAGCAGGAAGGATCTTGGAGTGGGGAGGCAGCATCCTCCTTCGACTTTTGGAAGAGACAAAATATCCACTGTCAGACTCCAGGAGTTGAGTCTGAGAGCGATGTGGTAGACAGTGCGTAACGAGGAGATGACCTGTTCTGTTGGATAGACTACCCTAGCGGGGAATACCAGCAGGGGTAGGATCCATTGCTGGAGAAGTGCAACCCGTTCATCCAGGGAGAGATCCCACTTTTGCATGGCGTAGGCTCTGCCAATGGCCTTTTGCAAGGCTGGTTGGTAGGCTTCGTAGGGGGAGATGTCCCCTAGCTTTACCCCTAGGTATTTGTACCATTTCTTGATGGGGAGCGGGACCATCGCAACCGTTTGGACCGCTGCTCCGGACCAAGCGCCTACTACGAGTATCGCTGATTTTGAAGGATTCACCTTAAGTCTAGTGACGACTTGGAACTCAGTCATCACTTCCCAACACCGCCGAAGTAGCGATGCCGTGTGCTCAGGGGAGCCCAATATGATGATTAGAAGGTCATCAACATACAGAAGGACAGTGACCTCCACTGATAGGGACTGCATTTTCATAATGATGGGTGAGATGAGCATCGCAAAGAGTGTGGGGGAGAGGGGGCACCCTTGTCTGACCCCTGACGTGGGTTGTATGAGTGACTCCAGTTGTACCGACCCATGGATGACCAGAGCAATGGAGGCCCTGAACAGTTGTATCAGAATGGTGACATATGGCTCCGGGATGCATAGCATCTCAAAGAATGTTTGTGCAAAAACATGTGACACTGAATCAAAGGCTTTGGAGAAGTCAATGAAAGTGAAGGCACCTGAGTCAATGGCATTCCAACTGCCAAAGGCTTCCCACAAATGTTCGAAAATGAATCGACCCTTAAGTGATCCCTTCTGCTGAATGGGTGTGATGTAGCTGACTAAATCTTTAAGCTGATAAGCGATGCAGGCTGCAAACCACTTGTGGCACGTGTTTTGAAGCACCAGAGGTCTGAGTTCGTCGGCCTTGACGATTCCTAACGCCTTGGGGATAGGGTTGAGGAGTGCCAGGCTCCATGTTTTATCAAGGGACCCTTTTTCCAAAGCCAACTGAACAATGTACAGCATGCGTGGTGCAAAAAAGGAACTGAAGCGTTTATATATGCAAAATTGGAATCCATCAAATCCGGGAGATGAGGTTGTGTTCAGAGACTCAAGAGCAGTTTCTACTAGGCAGACAGACAGAGGGTGTATCAGCATCTTGGCTATGTCGACAGTGACTCGCTTGCCAAAGAACTGTTGCAGATAGAGTTTGCACTCCGTGGGGGAAGCTCCCATGGATGCCATGGTTCCAGACCAGACATCCGTGATTTCTTTGGCAATTGCGGGGGCATCCGGGAGAATGACCCCATACCGATCACGTAGTGAGAGCAAACGTCGTTTGTGTTGTAGTTGTTTGACCAGTCGCCAGACGTCCTGTCGTTTTTGTCGGATCTCCGACTCAAAGGGGTCTGCCAGTGCTAGCTTAAGCTTCGCCAGCACTTTGGTGCCTGTCCTGTCTAATGATTCAGCAGCAGCATACGAAACCAAAAGAGAATAGGCGGACGAAGCCGACTTGGGAGTGAGTCCTTTGGATTTAAGAAAGCCCCAGGCAGCAGGGGGAAGCCATCGAAGAGAAGATTCATGGACCAGGACCTGAAGCTCAGTATACCCTGTTTCCCTGTGATCTAGCTCATATCGATATGCTCCCTGCCGTATCACCCGCATAGCTTCGGACCAACCCGAGTAACCAGCCAGGGATATTTCCTCCAGTTTAGACTGGATTTTGTCAGCAACATCCTCATCACTCAGAAATGTGGTGGGGCAGCGTTTGCGTTTGACCGTTTTTGTAGAGAAATTAGGGGCGAGCAGGAGTGTGACCATTTTGTGATCAGAGTTGGCAAGAAAGCTGGGGTAGCAACCGTTTATGTGGGGTTGCAGTTCCGCTGGGATGAGGATGCGATCGATCCTTCTTCGTCTGTCACAATCTGCCCTATTGTTCCCAGTGTCAGTGGTATCAGGTGGGGGAGGGTTAGCCCGCGGTGCGGGTTTACTTCTTTTGGAGTGTGGAGGGGTTTGCGTAGCATGATTGGTTTGTGTGGTGGAAGGGAAACCCCATGTCCATCCTTCCAACGGCACATCCTGCAACCTACCTGAGTGTGTAACGGCAAAAGAATCTACAGCATTAAACAGATTCAAGGCACGAATTTCTTCGTCCCGCGCGGCGAGGACTGAGGCATGTTCAACCGAGGTTCGAACTTGTGACACATCCCGATTTGGCAGAATCACCGAATTGAAATCACATAGCCAGACCGTGTTCGTGGGCAGAAGGGTGCCGGACATGGCAGAGAGCATCTTCCACTGCTCCGTGCGGATTGAAGCATCGTAATGAAAATGCCCTACCATAAAGTTCCAGTTGCAGCCTTCAGGATCAGACAGTGAGACAAACAGAAATCTAGGGTGTGGGCTCCAACTGGTTGTTAGAGTCCAATCAGGAGGGAACAAAATGGCTGCACCCCCCCTACCCTGTTTAGAGACGTTGCCACAAAACGTGATGGAGGGGGGGGGGGGGGGCATCCCGGATCCCCGGATGCAAACCGGGCCTGGCCGCTGCACATCAACGGGGGAGGGGGGGGGGGTGTCTCGGGATTTGATCAAGTTTCCGAATGTTCTTCGCGAAAAGTCAGGCATTTTCTTTTCAGTTCGGGGCAGGGCATTCTCCATCGGATCCGGACCGCGCATCGATGGAGGCAACATTCCGAGACTTCACTGATCAACGGAAAGGGGCTGGTTAGTGTAGGTTTGGGGGGGGGGGGGGTCCCGACCCACACTTCACCCCCCGGTACCGCGCCACCTGCGGGACAACGCGGCGGCCGGCGGTCTGCCCCGCGCACACCACCGCAGGCGGCGCATTTGGGCCATGCGACGGGGCAGTGCCGCATGCGTTTCTTGACAGCGAAACGCCCACGGCCGTCGCCGCCCGGGCACTGGCCCGCCGCCCCTCCTGCCCCGTGTGCCGGGCCCGCCCCTGCGCTGGAGGGGCACGTGAAGGACATACGGGCCGTGCCGGTGACCGCCGCCATGGCAAGAGGGGCGGGGCGCACGGGGCGGGCGGTCGCCTGGCGGATCACCATGAGGACGGCGGTGAGGGCGGTCAGGGGCAACAGCAGCAGGCTCAAGGGCGCTCCAATCCACTGGGCCTGTGCGCGGGGAGACGCCAACGGCGTGACCCAAGTGGACCATCCCAAGCCAACCCCAGACATACGGCAACGGGGGTGATGTTTAGAGTGTTGCCTTGCTGTCTGCCCTCCCCTGTTCCATCCCCAACTCGCTGCTCCCTGCATCCCCCTGCAGTACATGCACTGGGCTCCTGCAGACATGTATACATTGCCCATTTCAGTCGGGTAGCGTTGGCTGGCATCCTGCAGCGCGCGGGGCCTTGGTATGAGGTGCCCCGGCTCTGGCCCCCCAAGTCCATTGTCACCGAGGGAAATCCCCCAAGTAGACCGCACTGGACCGCAAACCCTCCCCGGAACACACGTTGCATGGGCCCGAATACGAGAACTCCACAACACAAAACGTCCCTCAGAATGTGCGTAACAAACAATAGCAATGCCGCATGTGTGGGTGTCAGTACATCCAGACCAATGGTGCTCCTGACGCCCGCTGCCGTGTCAGTGCCGGCAGGCCCCCGCGGTGTTAGACCTGCGGGCAGCCCCACCCCCTCCCCCCGCCGTTGCCGGTCTCTTGGGGCCCGCCGGGGGGTCCAACCCCCTGGACCACGCGAAGGAGGGACACCGGCGTGTGGGGGGGGGTATGACAGGCGGAGGTGTTCTGTTCACTGTCCGCCGGGGCCGTGGACAACTGTTTGACATTGTTCGGGGGCGTCAGACCCATCGAGTGAGACGGCACATTGCCCCTCCCCGCACGGAGGGGGAGGGGGGGGGGGGGGCATAGGGGGGACAGGGGGGGATGGACTGCGCACCCCAGGAGCCCCTCCTGCCCAGGGGGGCACTGAGGCTGGAGTGTGGGCGCTGCCTGATGACCCTCTTGGGGGGGGGGGTCCAGTGCAGTGAAGGAGGTGTCTGGCGCAGTACTGACTGGCCTGCCCCGGCACTGAGCCCCCCCCCCCCCCCGGTCTGGCAGTGAGGCCCAGGGCCCCGGACCTGCCCCCCCGCAGGCCGGCCTCCTGAGCTGCCGCCCGCCTCCTCCAGAAGAGGCCCTCCACTTGCGGTGGGTCACCACTGACCCGTTGAGTGCGGCGTAGTTGATGGCGTAGTCCACTGCTTCCTCTTGGCCCCCTGGCACCGGGTCCGCCGGTGCATGGGCGTGCCACACCACTGTGCAGGCGCATCCAGGGATGCATTGGAAGGGGGGGGGGGGCAGGCACCCCCTCCCCTCCGGGGCGCCCAGCCTATGCCCAGCCAATGTTCCCCTGACGCCAAGTTCCAGCCTCAAAGGCATTTGTAAATGACAGCAACCGCCCCCAACCGCTTTGGCAACCTCCTCCAACCGCCTGCTTGTCCGCCACTGGGGCCGCCTCGGAGGTCCCTTCGCGTCTGATGCATCTGTGGGTGCATCCATCTCCGTGACCACAAAACAACGGGGCCGGGGGGGGGGGGGGGCGAGGGGGGCGGTGGCCAAGGCAGGGACCCTCACAGACCCCCCCCCCAAGGCCCCATCTCAAACATACGGTTTTGGCGTTGAGGGCCTCATAGCGCGCAGCCCAGGGCCCAGGCACTGGGGCAGGGGGTGCCTGGGCCTCGCGGTGGACGTGGGCGGACGCCTGGCCCCCGGTCACGTGAGGCGGGGGGGCCATGGGGGCGGTACGCACGTGGGGGGCCACGCGCACGGGGGCGGCGGTCCACAGATCCACAGCCCGGGGCTGGGCCGCCAGGTACGAGTACACGACGGTGAAGCTCGCGACGCAGGCCAGGGCCGCCGCCAGAAGAGGGGAGCCGGACGGGGCTGGGGCCCGCCCCCGGGGGAACTCATCGGCATAAGAGAGATGGGCCATTGTGCGGACCTTCGGGGGAATGCGCAGGGGCCGGCGGGGGGGGGGAGGGGGTTTGGCACAAGGCCTCGGTATCTGATTGTGTGCCTTTGGCAGCGCCTATTGGCCTCTCGCCACTGGTCATTCTGACCCTCTGTGGGCCCGAACATGTTTTGGTCGTGTCAACGGAACCTCGGATGACTTGTCCTGTTTGACTACTCCGGGGGTCGGCCGTCCCGGAGACGGGGCTGTTGCCTGTGCCGTTGACCAGGGGCATCCAGATGCACACTCCGAGTCCATGCGGGGGTTTGCCGACTCCAGCACTGACTTGTGCGCTGGGGTGTGCATCTGCGGGGGGGGGGGGTGTATTAGAAGGGTGGGAGGGGGGGGTTGAGGAGTGTTCCGTGACGGCCGGGGGCACGCAGGTCACAAAGCGCACCACACAATGCCCGTCCTGGGACGCTTATGCAGCAACGTGCGGCAGTTCCCCTGAGATCATTGCTGTAATACACGTGTGCTTTCATACCATTCCTTGCCACCCATATTGGCCTGTCTTTTGTCAACACCTGAGTGTTTTCATGGTACAGCACGGGTTGGGCGCCCTTGGGCTCTAGTCCTTGTCCTATTGCCGTGGCTTGCGCTGGCACTCCTTGGCCAAGGGAGGAGGGTCTGGACTTTACCGTGGGGGAAGGTGGAGGAGTGGTGTTGTGTGTTCGGGAGACAATAGGCGTGAGGTGTATTGCTAATCAGACTCTGTGACTGGTGCGTGGCATCCGGAGGAGATTAGGAGGCGTGACGGCCGGGGGGGGGGGGGTACGCCTGGAGACCAGTGCACAGGGGCGGGCGGGCTTTCACTTCCGGGGGGGGGGGTCGATAGAGCCCTCCGGCCGGACCCCCCCCCTCCCTTAAAAAGGGCTCAATTGACGGGACCCCCAAAATCCTACCGAGACAGACCCCCGGGGCCTCGGGGGTGACCCGGACCCAAAATTCGGTAAAAAATGAAAATGGGATTTTTGGAATCAGCGCGTCGAGGGGGTTCAGAATAATCTTCATTTGCCATATATTTGGTGGAAAAAAATTTTGACCAATTTTAATGCTTAAAAAAAATTTCGGCGCCTTTGGTGCCAGAGTTCATAATTACTGATTGATGGTGCCTGTCAATTGAGCCCTTTTCCTGAACCCCCCCACCCCAGTTTTCGGGGGCTCTATCGACCCCCCCCCCCCCCCAAAGTGAAAAACCCGGCGCCCCAAGCGCTCGCATGACCGGTTTGGGAGGGCAGTGCAGGGGGAAGTGGGTGGGGGGGATGCCCCATGACCTGGAGCGCCTGCGGTGGACCAGACCGTTGCATTGGATCAGGCCATACCACTACTAACCCCCGGAGGTCTCCTGAAGTGGCGGGGGGTGGGGCAGAGGGGGGGGGGGTTCCTGGAACCAAAAGTCCACACGTTTGTGGACCCAAAACCGCCAAACGGTGCGCCGCCTTGTGGTATGGACTTCCGGGCCAGTGCTGACAGGCTCCACATTTTAGTCTGCTCGCCACCACATCTGACGTGGGGACTGCACCAATGGACCCGGGGGGTCCCGGTCATGCATCGCTGCAGTGCCGAGGCCCTTTGCCTGTGGGGGGTCTAGCGGTGCGCTCCCTGGGTCGGCCGGACGCCGCAGCTCATGCGGCCCCTCTCGGTCCAGCGCTCAGGCTGACGCTCAGCGGACCCTATCGCCCGACGGAGAAGGGGAGAACTAAGCGAAGGTGTGGGTGGGTCCTGCAGTAGACTGCCCTTGTGTAGCACAGCCCCCTCCCATGAGCCCGAAGGGGGGTGGGGGGCAATTCATTGCACCGCAGCACCGAAGCACTGAAGCACCCAGAACACAGTGCAGAGCAGTGCCATGGAGGGTGGTTTGTCCCAGGGCTTGTGGAGGATGCCTTTGGGCACATCCGTGTGCCGTTGGGTTGCCCGTTTGTGTGCCGTCGGACATCGGACGGCACGCGGCGAACTCCCCCCACAAAAAGACCAACGCATCAAAATCCGGGGCGCGGCGCCAACGCCGTCGGTGGCCGGCAACGGTGTGGGCGCGACATCCAGCCACGCCTGCAGGACTTGACAGCCAACAGAACACGGCACACACCCGAAGAAGACACCGGAGCCGCAGAAAGACCGGGTCACCAAAGCACACGCACTGGGGTGGGCCGGTTTTCAATCTTCGGGGGATGGGGTTGACGGAGCCCCCTCTGGACCCCCACCCGCAGGCCTTTGCTTGAAGGGGAGGGGTGCGATCGGGGCAGTCCCAGAGCGGCTGCAGAGCGGTCACGGGGGATGTGAAAGTACGTGGGGGGGGGGGGGGCGGTTTCAGGCGGTTGGAAATGCAGTTGGGGCTGGTGTTGAGGTATGGCAATGCCTTTGGGGTAGAGTCCGTGCCGTGGGAGGGGGGAGGGGGTTACCCCCCTTCAAGTGATTCCCTGCCCAACACCCCTCCCCAAAAGGGCTCCATTGACAAGACCCCACAAGCCACCGCGGGGACTGCCGCGGTGTCAAGGGCCATGAGGTGTCCACTGCGTCGCTCGAGTTCACAATGTTCCACCGGAGCTCTCCCTCACTCTGCGACCCCGGCTGCACCAGTGCCGAATGTGGCCCTGAGGCTGTGCCTCGCACCATCGAACGTTTCCCATCGACTGGGGTATCAACGAGAGGGGGGGGGGGGGGCTACTGAAGGTTTGGTGTCAACCAGGGAGGGCAAGGGGCAAGGGGGTTCTCAGGGAGGGGGGCCATAAAGGACGAGGAAGGATGCCAATGGGTGCTTCTGGGGGCACACGGTGGTTTGGATTGTCACGAGGAAATTGTCGACATTGGCCGTCACATGCGAGCGCTCGCAAGCAAGACCAATAGACAATACGGCGGAGGAAGGCAAAGGGATGGACAAACACACCACCCTACACCATACCACATTTGTGATTGCTCTTGAGTAGTAGTGCACAAACACATAACACATTGCTTGTTTGGCCCATAGGCACTGCGATGCTTAGTCTGCCCTGGCAACTGAAGAGTTGCACTACACCGGCGCTACACTCAAGGCGCCACCATAGGTTGGCACCACAGCACCCACCACACGGTGCAGCTCAAAGATGGAAATTTCCGAAGCCGATTTTTTCATACTCCGACCATTCATAATGATCAAACATCCTATGAAAAGCATGTTTTAGACCCTCTTTATGTGTTTTTGACCCTATTTGGGTGTTTAGGAGGGGCAAGGGGTTGAGGCACAATGTGCTTGTGCAGTTTTCCAGCCTCAACAGCTCAAAAATGGAAATTTCTGAGACCGCTTTGTTTTTTTTCATATTCTGGCCATTGGCGGTGATCAAATGGATCTGAATTGTGCCGGATAGCTTGCAAACTTACATTCTTCTGATTGTGTCCCCAAACCAACCTTTGAGGGGCCCTTGCTAGTCCCTGCCTTCCTTGAGGCCAAAAATGCAACGGGGCAACACAGGAAGTGTTTTGTGCATCATCCGTGTTGAGTTGTGTAAAACACTCTTGGAGGTTTGCAAAGG
This sequence comes from Eutreptiella sp. 'Long Island Sound 2002', assembly GCA_964036045.1. Classification (NCBI taxonomy): domain Eukaryota; phylum Euglenozoa; class Euglenophyceae; order Eutreptiales; family Eutreptiaceae; genus Eutreptiella; species Eutreptiella sp. 'Long Island Sound 2002'. The sequence goes on along the minus strand of OZ038398.1, from coordinate 7,716,740 downwards.
TTTTGGAGGACTGGCGGAGGAATATTCAACCACCTTGGTTCGGCGAGGTGGCCTACGTTGCACTCACGGCAATCCCCATAGAATCACCACTAATTTGGCATCAATGGCCTAACCCATACTTCTTCTTTGTGGATGGCAAGCATGCATGCAAAGAGAGGATGGGGGCAGGAGGGGTCTAGAACGAAAAATTCCATTGGCTATCGGCAAGGCACCTCGAAGAGGAAGGGAGCATAGTTAGTCAATCAGTCAGTTAGTCACGAAGTCATTCAGGAGACCCCCACCCCGTCCAAACACCCAAATAGGGTGAAAAACACATAGAGGGTCTTAAACATGCTTTAGATAGGATATTTGATCATTATGAATGGTCAAAGTATCAAAAAAATCGGCTTGGGAAATTTCCATCTTTGAGATGTAGAGGGTGGAAAACTGCCTAAGCAGGTTGTGCCCTAGCCCCCTCCCCCTCTCCGAACACCCAAAATAGGGTGAAAAACACACAAAGAGGGTCCAAAACATGCTTTACATAGGATATTTCATCATTGTGAATGGTCAGAATATGAAAAAAAAATTCCAAAAATTTCCATTTTTAAGCCGCCGAGGTTGGTAAACTGCTTGTGCAGTTTGTGCGCAAATCAAATGCCACCCGACAACCTAAACAACAACAACTTTAGGGCTTCGGGGGGCCCATGGCCCAGGCTACATGGGCCTAGCGGCAGACATGGGTCCCCATGAGTGCTCAAGTACCAGTATTGTCACCAAATGATCACCCAAACCAATAAGGGTTTCGGAAAAAATCGGATTTTGAAAAAAAAATTCAGGTGCCACTAAACAACCACTAACCAGCGTGAAAACGGCCTCACCGGCAAGGGCCCATAGGGGGTGCTGGCCGTGGGTACCCAGAGTTCGCACCCGGGACCCCCGCCATGGGTTAGGGGGTCCATAAACCAAAAAAAATTGTTCAGGATCCAAATCCAATCCACACGCAACGGCTGCAATACGCAAGAAGCCCCCCCCCCCCCCCGCCGAATGGGGTTCCCGGCTCGGGGGGGGGGGGGTTCAAAATCGAAAATTCATTGGGGGATCATTTTCTGTCCCCAAAATGATGATCTTACAAGGGGTCGGACATCCGATTCCACAACTTGGGGTATGCTACACGAACGACCCCCAAAAGGGGGGGCATACAACGCCCACGCCCGCACTTGATCCAAACATCTCTACGAGGTGTTCCTGAAAAGAGGGGGAGATGGGCATGGTTATAGGGGTTCGGCACCACAATTCCCTCAAAAGGCCTTAAAAAACTCGAAGTTCACAGTTTGTGGGTTGTGCACATATATTGAACGCCCACTTCAACGACATTTGGTCCATTTCAATTGGCGTGGGTGGTCCTAGACCCGAGCCCAGCAGCGCCATTTAAATCCCTTTTTTTGGGGGGGAGTGTCCACCATGTAGCACCCCCACCCCCACCACTGCACAGGGAGTACGTACACTACGCCAGGCCCCATACACTACACCCGCTACTCGTGGCGCTGCGCTTGTGCGGCTGCCCTTTCGGTGCTGCACAGATGCGCCCCTTTCCCCATTGCCTCCTGAGGACTGTTCTGTGGAACATCGACAAGTGTCTGTCGCTCCGCATCGCCCCCCGGGCCTCTCCTTCATGCAGTGCCTACTCCACCTGATCCCGGGTCAAACCCCAGGCTATACCGGCACATGAGGCAAGGGGCTCCACCGGGAATGCGGATCGGGGCCCCCTGGTGCAGGGAGCATCGTGGCACCGGAGCCGGGGGGGGGGGGGGGGCACCTACAGGTCCTTCGCGGAGGCTGTCCTCCTGCGGTGGTGCCCACAACAATTGACTTCCCTTTGCTCGGGAGAGGGTTGGTTTTGAGGGGTTCACAGCCCCCGTCAACCAGCGCTTGCGTTGTCCTTCTGTGGACCTCATCTTGATACGTATTTCGGAAGAGTATTTTTGAGGGACACATCCAACACCAAATTTTCAAACTTTGTGGCATTTTTATGGACTTGTTTCTTCAACAAAGATGGCTCAGGAGATGGTTTGCGTTCGATTTTGTGGCATGCACGACACGCAAATCCAGAGGCCAGTCGCCTGTAGCATCCGGGGTTTTGAAAATCCGAGCGTAAAAATGGAACCTTTCATCTTTCGACTCCAAACCTACGAACATTTGCATGGCGGCACTAATCGCAGCGGCCTGCTGCACTCACACATCGTCGGCCTCCCAATTGGTACCTACAAAAATGTTACTACCCTCCACACCAGTGCTTGCTGGGCTCGGTACTGGCTGATTGCGAAGCGCTCTTGCTACTCTAGCGCCCTCACACAGAGAGGACCTAAGACTTACCGGTAATGAACACCCCGGAAAATGTCCCACACGCTGCACACTGCCGAGCAAGACTTGAATGCCGCTTTGGCAGACAGCCCCTGTTGGTGCTCCGCACTACCCCTCCGGGTTGAATGGGACTGCACAAGGCAGGGGGCAGACATGTTGATAGTGTCGAGGCACGCTCGGGCCTCTGTCGAGCGGGGGCAACGAGATCCGATCATGTGTGGTCTCTCGACAGTCCAGTGTGGGCAACCTGCCCAATAGTTTACTCTTTGAAAAGCATTGACCAGCATTCTCACAGTCTGGCTTCGAGTGCCCTTCGCCCGCCCTGACCGACTGCCTCCAAGGGCACAGCACACAAAATCGGCCACATGAGGGATCACTGATGGGGTACTCGACGCGGGTCGCTGTGAAACACAGAGGGACTGAATGCCTGTCGGACCCCCCCTCCCCCTCTGCAGGCCAAACTGATTTATATTTCTAAACATTAGTTTGCACATTCCTTCCTCCACAAAACGAAGGCCATGTGATCCAGTGCATCGAGCCCCGCTTCGCACCAACAGCCCCATGCGGACATGCCACTCCCCGGGCACACATGGGCAGGCGGGCTTTCAATTGGGGGAGACCCCCCCTTCCCCCAAAAAGGGCTCAATTGACGCCCCCCCCCCCCCCAAATCCTACCGAGACTGACCCAGGGCCCCAGAGGTGACCCAGACCCAAAAATCGGCAAAAAAAAATGGGATGTTTGGAATCAGCGCGTCGAGGGGGTTCCGAAAAATCACCATTTGCCATACATTTGGTGAAAATTTTTTTGACCATTTTTAGTGTGCAAAAAATTTTTCCGCGCCAGAGTTCATAATAACTGATCACTGGTGCTGTTGATTGAGCCCTTTTCCCCGACCCCATCCCCCCCAGTTTTGGGGGGCTCTATTGACCCCCCCCTCACCCAGTTGAAAGCCCCACTGCCCCATCCACCAGTCGGATGGTCCAGTGCCCCACACGGCGCGCAGCAGCACATACGCGAGCACATCTCCCCGGCACAACGCAGGCACGCACAAGGCAGTCGCACAAATCGCTGGCCCAGCACCGCTGCATCGGAGGAGGGGATTCCACACTGTACATACGTCTCCGCTCCTTTTGCTGCTGCAAAGGCAACACTGACAGCGCCGACCTTCGAAGGGAGGGTTTCCGGGTGCCAAAACGCGGGAGGGGGCGATGCTGGGCCACATCCATTGCACAGAAGCCGCCACCGGAAGGGGCGTGGGGGGTGCGTCACGGAAACCAGCCCCGATCAGATACCCCAGCCCCCCTTCGGAGTGCCCCGAGTATCACATACGACAGCAGGAGCCTGACATCCAAATGGGAGGCACCAGCGCATGCGGCGAAGTGGATCGGGCTGATCGGATCATCGGTAGTTTCAGGGGCCAGTGCCCTTGGGAGAGACCTGCCTCTTCCATGGGCCGATGGATGGCAGTAAGGGTGCTGGAACGCACTGCGCACTGCACCGCGCGTCTCAGAGGATGCAACGCTTTGGTGCAATGTGCACCCTTTCGGAAGGTGGGCAGGGACGCGGAGAAAATACATTGAAATGGGTACCTTTGTGCATGCACCATCACCACTTCCCCCCAGATAATGCCCCCAAAGCGTGTTTTACCCGTACGCACCAATAGCATCCCCCAACCATTGCATACGGTGCACACTGGCCACGTTTCAGCAACTTTTAGTGTGAGCACATGTTGTGTGCGCCGGGGCTGACGTCGCACCGCACGCACTGCGCGGTCAGCACCCTCAAGTGGGCAAGGGAATGGTCAAGGACCTCGAGTCATAATCTTCCAATCGTCGGTTCTAACAAAGGCATTGATATCTATTTAACAGAGGCGTGGGGGCGGTATTTACACGAAAGGGCCCCAGCGAAGGCGCGTGGAATGCCACGGAGCACAAGAGCGTGGGACGAGGGGCGGAGAAGGGGAGGGAGGAGTCTCGGGGGGCAGATTGAGGAGCATGGGCCCTTGGAGTCCAGGGCACTGAGTCCCACCGTTGCCTTCCCTGAGGGTCACGCGGCCTTCGGCGTCGACAGAACAAGAGGCTCCACGGCTCAGGTCATGTGGGCTGATCAGACCTGCCAGTAGCGTCCGGCAGGGAAAATGGTTCTCAGCAGCCATCGGCCCCGCATCAAAGGCCACTCAGTAATACCCGCCCCCCTGCACCACCAGAACTCAGTAGGAACGTGCTGCGTCCAGCGTGTGGCTCAGTAGGACCCTGCCCCATCCGATCATGTCTGAGCGGGCGGACGCTAGTGACACGTCTGGTGCTGAGCGGTAGCCCGGCCATGCCCCATGCGGTCACGCGGCGGCGGCGGGTTGCGCCTGCGGGCGCATGCCTCGGGCCCGGGACGGGGGGGGGGGGGGGGATTGCCCGGCGCAGTCCCGATGGGACCGGCGGAGGTGGGGACATGGGCCTGGGCAGACGATGGAGGCCGGGCCAGCGCGGTGCCGTCGGACTTGGGACCGCCCCCTGGGCGCCTGGCGCCCGGCGGCGGGGGAGGGGGGGGGCAGTGCTGTGGTACCCCCCCCCCCCACACACACCCCCGTCCCCCCCCCGGGGGGTGGGGCCCGCGCAGACCGCCCCCGTGACACACGCCGGGCAGGCGTGTGGCCACCCCCCCCCCCCTCCACCGCAGGGCAGCGCCGTGTGGGCGTGGGGGGGGGGGCTCTGGGGGGGGGGGGGGGGGGCGGGGGGCATCCATTGGCACCGGCGGTCGCTCGCGGTCAGTGCCCGGCAACAGCGGCCGGACTTGACGGCCGCCCTCCGGAGTCCCCCCCCCCCCATCGCCTTTGAACAGAGCTGTCCCTGAGCGGGGGAAGGGGCCGGGGGTCAGCCTTGTGCTTGGGCACTTTGGGGGGGGGGAGGGGCTGGCCAACCCCCCGCCCGCCCCCCCACATCAGAACACAACCGGCAATCCAACGAAAGGGGGCCTGAAGTCGGAGGCCCATGTGGGGCACACGCACTTGTGTTCGTGGCCTCTGCCCCCCCCCCCCCCCAGTCCCCCAGCCCAAGCACAGGCCTGACTGAGGGCGCAGGCCCAGGGCACTACCACAATGTGGCAGGGCCCTTTGGTGGGGCCTTCACAGAGATGGAGGGGGGGGGGGGGTCGCCGCCGCTGTGGGCGGCACACGCGCCGATCCACCGCGGCTGCGGAGGCGGTGCTCCCGGTCGGCGGCGGCGGGGGGGGGGGGGGGGGGGCGTCGGGCCCCCGATGCAGTGCTGCCCCCCCCAACTCCCGGGCACAGGCACACCCCCACGCCTGCGGTGTGGCCCAAAAGAGGGACGGGGGGGGGGGCAATGGCTAAGCGAAGGGGCGATGGGCCGTCGCACTTCCCCCGTGTAGCACTCCCCCCCCTTTGGGATTGCTGCGCAGCGCCTGAGAGACTTGGGAGGCGGAAGCAATGGATGGGGGGGCCCGGCAACCGCAGAAGAAGGGGAGAGGCATCCGGGGGTTGTGGGGTATCACCGGGAGGGGACCGTGTATATGAGATGCGATGCCGCCTCGCCCCTGATGTCCCCGGCGTAGGCCGGCGGGGGCATGCATCAGGGCTGCCCCCACGCAAACACTATGAGGGCACGTTTGCCCGGCGCGCCCGGCATCCAAATGAATGTTCCGGCCATTGATCACAATGCTTTACCCCCAAACATCACCCCCTCCCTCACCGAAGAGTGGGAGTCCTTAACCCCAACTCGAGAGGCCACACCAAAGCGTGGGAACCCTTTGCCCGGCACGGCAACGCACCCTCGATGGGTTGACCACAGCCATGAATATGATGTGCAGAACGCGGGGACGAGCCCCCCCCTCCCCCCGGGCCACTGGATGGCACCCGCTCGAAGGCACATCACTTCAAAGAGGAGCGGGGGGGGGGGGGGGGATGCAAATGGGTGTGCGGGTGTGTGAGATGCGGACTGGCAGAGGGGGAGGGTAGAGGGGGAAGGAACGGCCGGTCGGGTTTAGTGCAGACTGCAACGTGTGCCCAGTGCCATGTCTCGCGTACGACCGGCGGTATGACTGAGGTCAGGTCAGAGGGGGGGGGGCGGTGGGTGTTGTAGGGGATGCGCACGGGACCACCGGAGCAGCAGCCGGTTGGCAGTTTGGGATGGGGCTCGGCGACACACGGGAGGGCGGCGCGGCCGCCGTGTTGTGGAGGGGAGTGGGATGCCCATCCCCCCCTCTCCCCCCCCAGCCTCCCCAGGGGCATCCCCTCCCTTTGCGGTCCGCGTGCCCCAAACGGGGGGGCGTGCACGCCCCACCCCCGCGCACATGACCACCACCGCCGCCGGCGGAGCGCCTTCCAGTCCCCAGCCATCGGCCAATCCGTGAGCCCCGGGGCCCCCCACCCGCCGATCACCGCACCCCCAAAGCGCACGGAGGGGGGGCAACTCTTGGTATACTTTGACGCCGCAGCGGCCGCGTGCAGCGCCGCGCGGGCGGGGCCTTTGGCATCTGCCGGACGCGCGCGCGTCCGTGCCCCGCCCCCTCCGCGGGCCCCGCACCACCGGAGGCCTGGGGCTCCGCATGGGCCCGGGGTGTCATGAGGGGGACGCCGCCCCTCGCGCAGAGGGCGCCGTGCGACGGGCCGCGCCGCACTTGGCGCGGGGGACGGAGGGGCTTTGAGGGCCGTGCGTCGCAAAGGGGGGCCTCGCGAGACGGTGGGGCCCCCGCACAGGCCCAGTCCGGCCCGTGAGAGAGAGAGGGAGAGAGAGAGGGAGCGGGCGGTGGGGGCCCGGGGGGGGGGGGGGGCTCTGCGCAGGGCCCCCAGGACCTGCACCGCCGCGGGGCAGAGCATTGCAATGGCAGCCCCCCCCCCCCTCGGCCCCGGGGCTGGCGGGCCCTGACGTGCCCATCCGTCAAGTCCGAGGCAACGCACCGTTGAAGGCCGAGGGCCGGGGGCGACACCCCCGCGTCGCAGAGGCGCGCGGCGGGGCCGGTGGTGATGCGATGGGGCCCTATGTGATGCCGTGTGCAGAGACACGCCCGCGGGGGGGGGGGGGGGGGCGTCAGGGGCGTTGGGGCCCGCGCCGCACCGGAACGGGCGGCCGTACCCCCGGCGACACCGGCCCCCCTCAGACCCGCACCGCCCCCCCCCCGAAAACGCAGAGCGGACCTGCGGGGGGAACGGGCTGCGGGGGACTGCGCTGCAGGTCCGTGTGGAGGGCGGTAGGGGGGGGGGGGAGCGTGCGAAGGGGAGGGGCCCTCGGCGGTGCCCCATGGCACCGCCACTGGCCCTCGGCCTCAGCCCCCCCCTCCCCCCCCCGAGTTCACACTTCGTGGGACGGTGGTGTCAGTCAGAGCAGAGGGGCTGAGGCAAGGCAGAGATATGGGGGGGGGGGGCGCAGGGACGGCGGCCCTGCACACGCCCCCCGCGACGGGCGCGCGACGATGGGCCCCGCGGCGAAGAGGCCGGGCCTCAGGTCCACAAATCGAAGGGAGACGGATCACGAAGTGCCACGGCCGTCGCCTGCGCAGAGGGCGGGCACGTGACTGCGGGGGCAGTGATCGGGTGTGGGGCAATGCCCCCCCCCCCCCCCCGTGTGTGACATTCCGTCGGGTTGTGTTGTCTCTTTACGGGGCCCTGGACAGTCACCCGGTCTTCCCTTCGCATGTTGCGTCGGGTCGCTGTGTTCTGTCGGCCGCTGCGGCCAGTGCTCCTGCTGGTGTTGTTTCCGCGTTCGCGGAGCCCAGCGGTTGGTGTGCCGGGGCTGTGCTGAATGTGGCGGGATGTGCCGTTTGCGCGTCAGCGGGGCCCAATAGTTGGCGTATTGAGGATGTGCTGGTTGTTGCCGGGGTCGTTTGACTGTTTTTGCTGCCCACGCGCCTCTGTCCACAGGCCGTCCACAGCCTGCCTCGCTGTGTTTCTGTGTGTGTGAGGCCCAGGTGCCCTGTTCCTCCACGCGCTGTCCCCGCCGTCCACCAAATGTGCTTTTCCCCCTCACGGCTGGTCTGCCCCTGGTGGGCTCCCGCTCCTGTTGCGCAAACAGCCCATCTGGGCTGCGGGAGACACCCCCCACCTGATGCCGGTTGAGCAGGGGTTGCCCTGGCACCCGGTAGCGACAGGGCTGGCTGGCCAAGCCATCCCCTTTGTTGTCGCTGCCTCCCCTGCGCACGCTCCCCGGTCCCCTCCATTCTGGTTCCCTGTTCCCGCTGTTCTGGTTGCCTCTCCTGCCTCACTGTGCCCCTCCTCCTTGTCTGCTGTGCTCGCCCTTGTCCCTCCTGGCGTGGCTCCCACGTTCTGTGTGTCTGTGTTGCTCCTCACCCTGTCTGTCGGCGCTCCTGAGTGCCCCTGTCGCGCACCCCCTCCTGTCCTACCCGCCTGCCCCCCCCCCCCCCCTGTGTACAAGCATTTCACATCTCCGTACGTGGACTGTCCCGTGCGCGGTTGGATGGTCACGGCCCTGTTGCCACCCCTGTGGCGGGCACCTCCCAGCGCGCGGGGCGCAGCCCCCGCCCCCCGAAAACCACGTCCCACGGGGGAGGGGCCCATTGGGCCCCTCCCCCCCTCATGCCCTGACCCTCCCGCTCTGGAGGGGGGGGGGGGGGGGCGGCGGGTCGATTTTGGTGGGGGGGGGTAACACATTGCAGTTCAAGTGCGGCGTTGGCCCCACGCATTTGTGGACGAGTGTGCCGCTGTGCCTGGGCCCTCGTGTGTGCAGAGGAGGGGGCGGGTGGGCAATGCCCCGCAGCACTTGCCCGGTGCAATGGACCCGGGGCGGGGGGGGGGGGGGCGCCTCCGGAGGTTGATGGCAATGGATCCCCCCGTGTGACATTCCGTCGGGTTGTTGTTTCTTTACGGGGCCCTGGACAGTCACCCGTTTTTCCCTTCGCATGTTGCGTCGGGTCGCTGCGTTCTGTCGGCCGCTGCGGCCGGTGCTCTTGCTGGTGTCGTTTCTGCGTTCACCCCCCTCCTCTCTTCCAATAGCGCCGCGATACGCTGGGGGGGCGGGGGGGGTAAGGGCCTTATATATCTGTATACAGCTGTATATAGATGAGCTCTCACCCGCTAACCCCCTGATCCCCTCAATCGCACTAGCGTCCAGGACTTGAAAAGGCGAATGCCTCCTCTCTTCCAATACATCCCCCCCCCTCCCGCCCCCTGGAAAGGCGCCTCGACCCCCAGCGGCGCCCCCACGGCCCCGCCAACACAACCGTTTGTGCGTCTAAAAGGGGCCCTTGTGATGGGGGGGGCTGCCACCGCGTCGCCCCCCCCCCCCCACATTGCGCCGATGGGGGGGGGGGGTGCCTCAGGCCCGGGCGCAGCCCGCCGCATTAGGCGTGTGGGGGCTTTGGACTCGTTGGACTTGATGGGGGCGGGTGGCGGTTGGGCTTGCCCCGCCGGCCAAAGTCCGAAGGGGCCGCGGGGACAAAGAAGGGCAGAGGCACCAAAGCGGAAGGCGTCGTGTCGGTCCCCTGGGCCTGGGCTATGGGGGCGGGGTGGTCCATGTGTCCGCAGTTGAGCCCGGGGCTCAAACTCTGGGTTTGGAAGGGCCACGTGTCAATGCAAATGGCTGAAGTAGACGTTCTGGACTTGTTTCAAATGGTCCAAAACAAATGCAAAACAATTCCAAGAAATTCCAAAAACACAACGACCCCCCGCCCCAGCCCCAGTCACACGCATCAGAACACGGGCCCTGCCGACACGAATGCACTGTTCAGTCACCGGGGGGCCCACCCCCACTTTGTCCCTTTGGGTCCCCGGCCCACGGACCACCCCCCCACTCCCGCACGGCGCTGGCCCTCACCGGACGGTCACGTGTGTGTCAAAGGGGGGGGGGGGGGGGCAACCCCCCCTCATCTCAACTCCACCTTCAGACCCCCCGAGACCCCCTAACAGCGGAGGCCGCGGCCCCCGCCCCCGCCCCCGCCCACCAACCGGCCGGCGCCCCCTCCCGCGCCCCATCCGGACGGCCCCCGCACCCTTGGCCCACGGGGCATACCTCAGAAATACATTGACGGATGGGCTCGGGTGGGGGTCGTGTACGCGACGCGGCGCGACGCCGTGGGGGTCGTGGACCGGCCTGGGCAATGGAGAGGGGCACACGCTGCGAAGGAGAGGGCGGAGGGGGGGGGGTCTGCTACGGGGGCTTGGGGGGGGGGAGGGGGGGGATGCCACGCTGTTGCTGAGGGACCCCCCGGGCGGAGGGGGGGGGGTGGCCGGCCCCGGCTGACCCACCCCCACCCCCCCAACATCAGAAAAGCTTTCCTCCGGCAAAGAAATGCAATTTATAAAAGGGGCCGGAAATTCGAGGCCGATTTGAGATACACAACCTTAGTTTTGGCCACTGCCCCATCCCCCCCTCCTTCAGCAATAGCCCGGGCGATGCGACCGCCAGGCGTCCCGCGCAGCACGCGGCCGTGGGGAGAAGCGATGGCGGGACCGTCGGAGCGGCCCTTGGGCGGGTGACAAACCCCTTTTGGGGGGGGGGGGGGGGGTAGGCCGGCGCTGTGTGAACCGGCAAAACGAATACCCCCGTCCACTGTCCACCGCCCGGCGGGTCCCGGGCCTGGCTCGGGAGGGGGGGGGGGGTGGCCGCCACGCATCTGTGCCGAGGCGGAGCCGGTGCGTGAGGGGCTGGGCAGGGCTTCTTTTGAGCAGGGGGGGGGAGGGGGGGAGGGGGTTTTGGACCCAAAACTTGGTGTACCAAAAATGGCCTGACCAGATTTTCCCTATTGTAAATTTCGTTTTTTCCCACTATGGTCACTTTGGTCTGGGGAGGGAGGGAGGAAGTTTTGGGGGAGGGGTCCCCCCCCGCCTTGGTTTTTAATTATTCTAAAGAAGCCCTGGGGCTGGGGTCGATGGGGTGGTGTGGGGCTTGCGAACTTCGCTTCACGCCCCCCCCCCCCAACTCTTTGTCGTAGGCCTTACACCATTCCCACATTGCACCCCCTGCCCAACAACACAACACAACAACACAACAACACAACAACACATCAAAACAACAACACAACAACAACACAACACAACAACACCACAACACAACAACACACATTAACACAACAACACACATCAACACAACAACACACATGAACACAACAACACAACAACACATCAACACAACAACACAACATCACAACAACACAACAACACAACAACACATCACCACAACAACACAACAACACAACAACACAACAACACAACAACACATCACCACAACAACACAACAACACAACACCACATCACCACAACAACACAACAACACAACAACACAACAACACAACAACACAACAACACAACAACACACATCACCACAACAACACATCAACACAACAACACACATCAACGCAACAACACAACAACACAACACCACAACAACACAACAACACAACAACACAACAACACATCACCACAACAACACAACAACACAACAACACAACAACACAACAGCACAACAACACACATCACCACAACAACACATCAACACAACAACACAACAACACAACAACACAACAACACATCAACACAACAACACAACAACACAACAACACAACAACACATCACCACAACAACACAACAACACAACAACACATCACCACAACAACACAACAACACAACAACACATCAACGCATCAACACAACAACACAACAACACAACAACACAACAACACAACAACACAACAACACAACAACACCACAACACAACAGCACAACACCACAACAACACAACAACACATCACCACAACAACACAACAACACAACAACACATCACCACAACAACACATCACCACAACAACACAACAACACAACAACACAACAACACAACAACACATCAACACATCAACACAACAACACATCAACGCATCAACACAACAACACAACAACACATCACCACAACAACACAACAACACAACAACACAACAACACAACAACACAACAACACCACAACACAACAGCACAACACCACAACAACACAACAACACATCACCACAACAACACAACAACACAACAACACATCACCACAACAACACATCAACACAACAACACACATGAACACAACACAACACAACAACGCAACAACACAACAACACATCACCACAACAACACAACAACACAACAACACATCACCACAACAACACAACAACACAACAACACATCACCACAACAACACAACAACACAACAAGACATCAACACAACAACACAACAACACAACAACACAACAACACATTAACACAACAACACAACAACACAACAACACATCACCACAACAACACAACAACACAACAACACATCACCACAACAACACATCAACACAACAACACACATGAACACAACAGCACAACAACACAACAACGCAACAACACATCACCACAACAACACAACAACACAACAACACAACAACACATCACCACAACAACACAACAACACAACAACACATCACCACAACAACACAACAACACAACAACATATCAACACATCAACACAACAACACAACAACACAACAACACATTAACACAACAACACAACAACACAACAACACATCACCACAACAACACAACAACACAACAACACATCACCACAACAACACAACAACACAACAACACATCAACACAACAACACAACAACACAACAACACATTAACAGAACAACACAACAACACAACAACACATCACCACAACAACACAACAACACAACAACACAACAACACAACAACACAACAACACAACACCACAACACCACATCACCACAACAACACAACAGCACAACAACACAACAACACAACAACACAACAGCACAACAGCACAACAACACAACAACACAACAACACAACAACACATCACCACAACAACACAACAACACAACAACACAACAACACAACAACACAACAACACATTGGCACAACAACACAACAACACAACAACACAACAACACAACAACACAACAGCACAACAACACAACAACACAACAACACATCAACACAACAACACCCAACCACCACCACCACCACCAAAGTCACCACCGACCACCCAACCAAAGTAAATCCCACCCACGCACCAGGCGTGCCCGGCAGCGATGCATTGGAAGGGGGGGGAGGTACTCCCCCCCCCTCCAGGGCTCCCAGCCTAAGCCCAGCCACTGTCTCCCTGACGCCAAGTGCCAGCTTCAATGGCATTTGTAACCGGCCGTAACCGCCCCCAACCGCTTCGGCAAACCTCCTCCAACAGCCTGTCTAACCGCTGCCGGGGCCCTCTCTGAGGTCCCTTCCCTTCCAATGCATCCCTGGTGCCCGGGGGGCCTCCACATCGGCGTGTATCGCCGTCACCCGCACCGCCTTGCGAAAGGCTGCAGCAAAGGCACACACCCGCGGACGTCGACGTCGGAGTTGTGCTTCGTCGTGCGCTGCTGTCACCACTGGGCCCATTGTACCCCTGTGCCAGCCAAGCGAAGGGGACGGCAGGACTGTGCGGCACACGGCCACACAGCGGAGGGGGGGGGGGCTCGGAGACGGGGGCGGGAGGGACCACAGCCCAAGCGCGGCCCCCGGGCAGTGTGGTCCCGTTCTGGGGCCGTCCGGGGGCCCCACGGGGGAGTGAGGGACCCCCGCCGCCCCCCCGCCGTCTGGTCAACGCACGGCATTTGGCAGGCCTCGGACCCCCTCGTGCCCCCCCCCCCCCCCATCGGCCGTGCGGCGGGGGGCACGGCGGTGGGCCCTCCGCGGCGGAGGCGGACGGAGGGACTTGGGTGGGCGGTGCCGGGCCGTCTCCCGGGGGCTCATGCGCGGGGGCAGTCCCCCCCCCCCCTCCCCCGCGGCCCCGCAGGAGTCCTCCGGTCCGCTCAGGCCTCCGCCGATGGGGACTGGCAGTCGGTCGGTGGAGGGTCACCCGCCGTCGGTGCCCCAAGTCCGGGCCCCCACGCCCCCCGGCCGTCCTCCGCAGACCAAACCCAAAGCCATCCCCCGGTCCCGCAGGACTGCCTTAGGCCCCACCGGCCCATCGATGATGCCCCCCTCACCCACTGCGTGAGGGGGGGGGGTGCTCTGGCCGCGCCTCCGCACGCGCCCTCTCCCGCCTCCATGACCCCCCCCCCCGGCCCCTCTTCACATGCCTCGCCATATCCCCCGCAGCGCCACCCCCCGGCCCCCGGAGGCCCCACTGGCACAGCCACCGCCCCACGCCCTCCCACGCCACGTGTGGAGAGGGCCCCGCATCGGCATGTGCCCCCCCCCCCCCCCCCTCTTTGGTGGCCTTGGTGGTTGGCTCTGTTAGCCTGTGGCGGCGCCTACTGGCCTCTCGCCTTTGAACCTTCTGCTATGACAAGCAGGCATCCGCACTAAAGCGGGCATCTGCACTACTGCGGGCATCCGTACTGCCGCGGGCATCCCCCTGCCTGGGAGGGGGGGGGGGCATCCAGAATGCAACTTCAGCCCATGGCGTCCTCCCCTGACGGCCTGATCAGTGCCCGGTATGCGGGTATCACGAAGACCCCAGGCTGGGAGGTGCTCACCACATCCAGCAACGCGAAGGTCACACAAGGCCATGGGTGCTGGCTCACCAACGCGTGACTTGCTGTGCCAACCCCCCCCCCCCCCCCTCCAGGCCCCAGGCCCTGCCGCCGACACCGTGTGTACTCGCATGTGCTGCGCTTGGGTTCAGTCCCCTTCTCAATTCACTGCCCCCTCCCACCGCCGCCTCTGCAAGTGGCAGGGCCCGTGGCACTGCAACCCCCCCCCCCCCCATCTGCAGAGGAGGAGGAGGAGGAGTGGTCCTTGTGTTGGCGGCGGGGGGGGGGGGGGGGCTTGGTGGTGGCACAGACGAGGGAGAGACACGTACACCAACCGGATGATGGCACCATGCAGCCCCCATTCAACCCCTCCACCCCAAATGATGACTCATGAGCTGTCACATGCGTGTTGGTTGAGACGAGATCAGCACAACGGGCAGCACATGCAGTCACAAGAAGGAGAGAGAAGCTTGTCAAGAGCCCCCCCCCCCCCCCCGCCGCCAGGGATGTATTAGAAGGGGCGGAGGGGGGGTGGCTGGGACCCCCCCCCTCCTCCCAGGGTCCCCCTATGACCCCCGCCGAAGGCGGGCCAAACATTTTGAAGTGTAAATCCTCTTGGCACCGAAGGCGCCGAAGCAAAGTTTTGGCTGTCAGCCTCAAACATTGGAAGGGGAGGGGGGGGGGTCCAGGGGGGAGGTCCCCCCTTCCTCCTGCGGTGTACGGCCGTTCTAATACATCCCCGGCCCCCGCCCTCTGTAAAGGACCCCCCCCCCCCCACAACACAAAATCAAGTCTTTGGTGACAGTGTTGTCTGGTGCCCCCGTGCGGGTCATGGGACCTCCTCCCCCATCCCCCGAGGGCAGGCCAGGCAGGTGCCCCCTTCCCCCCCCCCTCCCACACACACATACCCAGTACTGCCTCGTAGACGTTGGTCCGCAGCCGAACGCAAAGCCTTGCGACGCCGGCACGTGGTGCTGTGGGACAGGACACAATGCAGACGTGCAGCGGCACCCCCCAGGCCCCCCCAGGGCGGTCCCTGCGCACTGGCCGGGCGGACACACACACGCGTAGATGACACACAACGACCAAACCCCAGCCCAGGCAGAAGCAGGGCAGGCACTCGTTGGGGGAAGAATCTCATCAGCCGCTGGCAGTCAAACAACAAAGACCATCGGCGACTCGGCGCCTTTTCTGACAGATACGCACTTCGTGAGGGACCAACGACCAGGGGCCCATACACACACACACGCGTTGAGAACCACAAAACAAGAACAGAGAAAAGCGGTGAGAGAAAATCCTCAGGAACTGCAGGGCAGTCACAGACGTCTTTCGGTCTGCCAAAGGGTGCACACAATACGGTGGTGGCAATGCAGGCAAACATGTTCACAAAACCGAATCAATTCCCAGAGGAGGTCGTATATTTTTTGCCTATCAGATCATCAAAACCTCAATGCATTGCTCTCTTAGGTGCCACCACCTGACCACACACACAAAAAGCATACACGCGCGCGCGCACGCACGCACGCACACACACGCCTGCACGCACGCACGCACGCACACAACCACACACACACGCACACACACATGTTGTTGTTGTTGTTGTTGTTGTTGTTGCTGTTGGGGAGGGTATACACACAAGCCCAGTAACCCTCTTACCGAGAGTCGCTTCATTCCGTTCTACATGGACTGTGTGCCGATGGACCTGTACAAGATGGCTGTGTGGGAGAATAGTTTTGTAAGACAGAAAAGAGAAACCTAAAGGAAAAAAACCTGTATAGCCCTGCGTGTTGAGAAGACTGGCCACTAAAAACCTACACGCAAAAAAAACGTAGAAAAAAGAAGGAAGGAAGGAAGGAAGGAAGAGAGAAAGAAAGAAGACAGAAGAGGGAAGCACCAAAAACTGAAAATGGCAGTTTTCGAAAATACCTGTTCTCTCTGTTGTCTGACAGAGCAACAACAACACAACAACAGCAGCCTCTGCTGCGCAAGCCTCCATTACATAGAGGGAACCTCGAGTGTGGTGGAAAAAAGGCAAGAAGGCAAAAGGCATTCCCACACCTCTAACACTGGCTTGCGCAGCTCTGCAGCAGTGTAGTGGCAGCAAACAGACTGCTTGCTCAGTGGCAGCTAAAAACCTTGCGGCACAGCCAGCTCTGGTACCAAATACCAACTGCTGTACCGGGTTCCCCACCAATACGCATGCTGCTTCAGCCACTATGCCACAGCGCAGCCGCAGCTCCACGCGACAACGGGAGGCGGTATGACACGTTGCACACAGCCTTGATCATGGCCTGCACGTCATGCGCCTCCGTTGCGTACGCTCTGAAAATGCCTTTATGCATCCCTCTCATCGCCTCCCCCCAGAATACCCATCCAAATCTCTCCCCTGCAACCATCCTACTGCGCTCATGATTTGTGATGCCCAAGTAGCAGTGAGTGTGAGCGCATTTTTGAGCACTCCTGTGAAGATACTTCCTAAGTGCCCTGGATACTTTGAACTCGGGCTCATGAGGGGTGCACCCAACCTCAGATTCCACTGTTCAAGCAGACTGGATGGTTCAGCAAACGCCATCCCGCACCCATCAGACCCCCCGCACCATCACAACCCCCATTGCTTTGCAGACAGGGCCACAGCAACGCCCTGTGCACAATGTCTGGGTGTCTGCAATGCATTCACAAACCACAGGGAGCCCCCACGCTTTGTGTAGGATGCCTCGCACCGTTTCAATCAGGTCAGCCCACGCATCGTGCGGGACGTCAGTTGCTAGCAAACTATTGACCCGCAACTGCACAAGTGCAACACTCTCTCCCACCCACTAAGGAAACCCAGACTCGGAAACAATCAAGGTGCCCAACCGGTGGAAAAGGGACCTTTTCTTGAAGACCCTCCACAAGCTATGCGGGTCGGTTGCCTGCGCGTTAAACGGTCCCCCATCGGGATACACCCTAACCGCACCCACAAACGGCCCACAGCCCTCGCCCGATTATTGATTGTGAGGTTGAATTCAACCAACGCTGTCAAGACATCATGGGAAAGAATGCGGAAGTCCGCCGCTGTTGCTTGGCCTGCCCTGTCCAGGTTCTTGCTACCTTTGTGCACACTCCACACCAGGTTGCTACTCCTCCACCCCTTCTTCCCATACAGCCGTTCGATCCTAACTTCATGTGCTGCACAACCCATTCTGGTTTTACCTTGTCAAACTGCTCTTTGGAGTCAAGCTCGAGTCGAGTGCGGTTAACCCAGCTCATCGATCCACGCATACCACCGTGCTACCTCTTGGATCCGCAACACTTGGAAAGACATGGGGATCTCTTCAATTCGGCACCCCAGAAAAATCGTAAACGCACGCGCTGCTGTGCGGCGCATATGCTTGTCGATCAATGGCTGCGGGTGAGCCGCTGTAGGGCTCCAAAGCCACTTCCCTTTAAGTAACCCTTTTGCTTTCCCTATCAGGTATAGCCTACAAATATGCGTGTTCATCATCCAACCCTTGTCAGCTGCCACCGCAGCCATAAGGTCGGTGCAGGTCTGCAGGTCTGCTGAAATCGCGCGCGCGCACACACACACACACACACACGATGTAAAGAATACCCAAACCACACACACACACACGCACACACGCACACACACACACACACACAATGCGAAACGCAAAAACAAGAGCAGAGGAAGAAGCGGTGAAAGAAAACTCCTCTGGAGCTGCAGGGCAGCCCGAGACGTCTTTCGGTCGGTTGATAAATGCGGCAATGTGCAGCGCTGGAAAATGGTTGTAGTACGTCCCTTGCACCATGACCTGCGTCCCACACCAGTTCTGCCTTATCAACGGACCATAAATTCACCCACGGAGGAGTTCATGTCTTGAAAGCCCAATTTATGCAACCTGTGTCAGGTGCTCCCACCTGACCACACACGCACACACGGACACGCGAAGGGGACACGCCCACACCCGACGACCGCCCTGGGGATGGGGCCGAGACGGGGACGGGGGACAGAGGGGGTGGAAGAGGGCAGGAGTGGGGGGGGGCACGGGGGGAGGGGGGGGTCCGCAGGCATGGGCCCCTCTCCAGAGGGGACTGCGGTGCGGTTCGGCGTGCGGTGGGGCCGCCGATGCCCCGGTTCTGCACCGCCCCTTCCCCAACGCCCGCCCAGAGGCATCGGGGCTGCCTCACGGCCCTGCACGCAGGCCATCGCCGCCACACGTCGCGGGCCCACACCACAACCCCCGGGCCTCAGCCACAGAGCCCTCCCCCCCTCTGCCCCACTTCAGACCTGGTGACGGGACTTCCACGGCTTCGATGGGGCGTCGGCCTTGCCCTCGAACGCGTTCTCCCCCGTCGAGGGGGTGCAGGGCTTTGAGTTGGACGGGGCCCGGCGGCGCGGGTCCTGCCCCGCGGAGCCCTTGGCCTTCTTACGGCCGCGCGTTTGGTCGTACGCCCGCCGCTCTTTCTGCGGGAGTGCGATGGGGCACGCCGGCGCTCGACCCCCACAACACATGGCCCCCGGGGGACATGGGGGCGGGGGCATGCAGAGCTTTCCTTAAAGGGGGGGGTCCGGGGGGGGGGGGGGGGCTGTGGGGGGGGACCCCCCTCCCGCGCAGGAGACCCTGAGTTGCCAGAGGCGCCGAAGGCACCGAACAATTTTTTTGGCCTGACTGACTGACTGACTGACTTGCGCCGAAGGCACCAGGACACAATTTTGATTGGCCGAAGGCCCGGAGAAAAATTTGCCCAATCACGTAAGAGGGGGGGGGTCCGGGGGGAGGGGGGCGGACACGGCTAACTGCTCTCCAACCGCCAGTACCCCCTACTGCAGCCGCTTCTACCCCCCCCTTCAGCCCCCCCCCCCCCCTCCCCCCCTGAGGCGCAGCCCTGGGACCCATCCCTCCCCTCCCCCCCCCACCCGGGTTTCTCCTTCAGCAACAGCCTGGCCCCTTCGGCCGCCGATGTATTGAAAATGACGGGTGCAGGTGACCGATGGGACGCCCATCAACGGGGGGCACCCCCCCGCCAGAACCCCCCCACGGCGGGCCCTCTAGATAGTGCCCCTCGGCCCAGGCCTTTGGGCCCCTTCTTCCCCAAACTGCGTTGGGGGCCCCGGGACGGCGGGGGGCCACCAGAGTGTTCCTTAAGGGGGGGGGGGTCCCAAGGGGGGTGGGTGGGTGGGGCTGTGGGGGGGGGACCCCCCCCCCCGCAGGAGACCCTGAGTTGTTGGAGGCGCCGAAGAAAATTTGGCCTAAACTGACTTGTGCCGAAGGCGCCAGAGAAAATTTGTGATTGGCCGAAGGCCCAGAGAAAAATTTGCCCAATCACTTAAGGGGGGGGGGGTCAGACCCCCTCCCTCCCTCAGGAGATGCTGAGTTGTTGAGCAAAACTCTGGGGGCCATGCCGCCACTGGCCCCGGGAGGTGTGGGCCCCATCACACACAACCCCAACCCCCCAACATGTGATACCGGGGGATGAGACGCCGCACGTGCCCACCCCCTCGGCAGGACCCCCCCCCCTCCCTTGGGTCACAGGGCTGAGACATCCACCATCACTGCCCGGGGGGATGGGCTGTGGAGTGACGCCCCAGTGCCCCCCCCCCCCCCCCCGTGGGCAAGATGGTGCGGACCAGGCGGGTCTAGACCCACTGGACCGGGATTCCTTTTGGGGGGGGGGGGGGCCTGCAGAGCGGCAGCCGTGCCCAATGCCCATGGGTGTGGGGTGTCGGGTCCGAACCCAACGGGACTCCAATGGTCCGGGCGCCGCGTCCGCGTCAGCCTCTGCCCCACGGCCGTCATCGCCCTCCGTCCCTCGCGGCGGCGTACGGCGCGTTCGCCGTGCGATTCGGGATCACAAGTTCGACCCTCGGCCCGGCCTCCGCTGACCGTCCCGGCGCTCCGGGCTCGACCCGGGGGACGCGTGCATCCCGGTCAGCACTCCACAGTCAGGCATAAGTGCATCTGTATTCTCTATGCCAAACCCGGTTAAACCTCAAGACACACACTGTGTCTGAAACAGAAAACAGAAAACATGTCTGACTACATTAGTCAGACAATCACAGTCAGTGGCTGTCAGTCAGACATCAGCAATCAGTGTCGGATAGAGACACCATTGCATCTCCGGCATGGCCGAAAAGCCAAGAGGGGGGGGGGAGTCTGACCTGAAATGCGTGTTCCACCCCCTGTCACAGTTCAGAGAGAGAGAGAGAGTGTGTGTGTGTGTGTGTGAGGGAGGGAGGCGGGGGGGGGGGGGCTGTGGCAATGGCCCGGCGCAGGAGAAAAGCCGGAGGCCGTGGACTCGGCGCGGGGGCCGGGCGGGGGGGTGCCGCTCCGCACGTTTTGGAGAGTCGGTCTTGTGGTCTGAGCCGTCTTCAGCGTCGGAAAGACCAGCGCTCGCGGAGGTGACGGACGGGCACCGAACCAGTGGATGCGGTGGCTGCCCCCCCGCCCTCTCTCCCCCGATCGGCGGCACCCGCTCTGACACGCCTTCCCATGGGCCACAAGAGCACTCCTTCTTGTCCCCATTGCAGGGGGGGGGGGGGGGGCTGGCCCTGTGGATGGGTCACGGGCGGGAACAAGATGGGCTGGTGTCTGCCCCCCCCCCCCCCCTCCTTGGCCGCCATGACGGGAGGGGTTCAGGGCGGGGGTGCCCGACCTGCCCTGGCAGGGGGGGGGGGGTCAACCCAACATCCATGGCTCAAAATGATACCCACGTCGCGCTGATCATTTTGACTACTCAAATTTGGGGGGGGGGATTATTGGTGGAAAAAACTTTTTCGGGCCAAAATTTTGTGCTCCTGCGCCTTCGGCGCCCACATCCGTTCTTACACAAAACAAAGGGCCCGACACGGAACCCCATTTCTCCAACCCCCTCCCCCTCCTTCGGCAGGCGTCCATGTCACCCCCACACACCCCCAAGTCAGCGGGGCCCCAAGCCACACACACACATACGTCGTCCCCCAGGGTATTGTAGGCGCTGGTGATGGTCCTGAAGATCTTGTCACAGACGCCCCGGGCCTCTTGGACACACTTGTCTGCAAAGCGGCGGAAAGGGGCGTTGTGCAGGACGGGCCCGGCCACGGGGCAGCAACCGGCTCTGACCCGGCCACAGTCCGCGCACGGCCGGGCCGGTGTTCAGTGCCCGGCCCCGCACGGCCCGGGCCCAATCCTCGTGGGCAAGGGAGGACGGCTCGGCCGGGGACTGAAGGAGGCCCCATCTATCCAACGCCCCCCCCCGTCCGGCGATGTACGGCCACAGCGGAGGGCCGCGCATGGCCATGCACGGCTGCCAGGGCGGTCCTTCAGCGCGGGTGGGGGGGGGGGGGTGTTCCAAAACTGCAGGTTTGCAACAAGACCGCGTGTTGGTCATATGTTCAACCTGGTTGGTGGGGATGGGCGGTTGGTGGGGATGGGCGGTTGGCGGTTGGTGGGGATGGGCGGTTGGCGGTTGGTGGGGATGGGCGGTTGGCGGTTGGTGGGGATGGGCGGTTGGCGGTTGGTGGGGATGGGCGGTTGGCGGTTGGTGGGGATGGGCGGTTGGCAGTTGGTGGGGATGGGCGGTTGGCGGTTGGCGGTTGGTGGGGATGGGCGGTTGGCGGTTGGTGGGGATGGGCGGTATGGGCGGTTGGCGGCGGTTGGCGGTTGGCGGTCTCTGGGGTTGGTCGGCGGTCCTCAGCCAAAACAAAACATCAGGTGCCCCAGGGACCGCCCTGCCGGGTGGGGCTGGGTGCTGGGTACAGCTCCGGGTGGGTGGGGGCGGTGCTGGTGTCCTGCCGTGCCCATCCCTTCACACGCGCAGCAGGCCCCCCAAGGGCCAGGCATCCCCCCCCCCCCCCACACACACACCCGGGTGCCAGGTCAAGGCCAGCTTCTTGTAGGCGGTCTTCACTTGTTTGGTGGTGCAGGCGGGGGTGAGGCCCATGACTTTGTAGTAGTCTGCCACGGGGTTCTGGGTCCTGAGAGAGAGGGAGAGGGGGGGCGAAGTGTAGGAGGGAGGGGGGCCTCATCAGCGCAGGCCTGACATCAACACTAGTCCGAGGCCACTTGACCAGGGACTAGTCACTTGTTTATTTGGGCGCAAAGGTGCCCAAAATGCCCCAAGTGCCAAGAATCTGCACCACCAGACAGCCCAAAACCTTCCCAAGCAATGCAGGATTCTGAAAAAACACAAATAAACATCAATAAACATCGACAAACGATGGCGGTTGCCTGCAATCCGGCGTTTTTGAAAAATAAACGAACAAACGCGTTTATTTTTGATTGGACCAGTGGCAAGACCAGCGTTTCATTCAACCCGGCATCAGCGCCCGGGCACAGGCACAGGCGCGGGCGCAGGCGTCTCAGGGGGTACGTCTGCCCGGCGCGCCCGGCATCCACATCAATGCCCCGGCCATCTACCCCAATGCCTTCACCCCCCACACATCCCTCCCTCCTCCAGCCCAGGCTCCCTGACCCCTGCCGTCTCGGGGGCCCATGTGTGGAATGGCTACATCACCCCGGCCTTCTCGGGGGTCCCCAACACCGGGACAACAAAAATGGGGAAATAGGGGGGGCAACTTGGGGGAAATTAGGGGGAAACTTTGCCCGGCGCGCTCCCGTACTCTCTGATGGACTGTGCTTAGAGCCGTGTGACAGGCACCCAGGCTGCCAAGTAGGGGGTGTTCCAGAGAGGCTGGGCGGGGGCAGAGGTGTGCAGTGCGGTATCCAGCGCAATGCCTTTGTGCCCAACGGCGGGGGGTGGCCATCGCGTTGCCACACAGAGTTCTGCAGGTTTACCTCATCTGTCTCTCTTTCTCTGTCCCTCTGTCGGTCTGTCTGTCTCTTGGGGGCAGGGAGGAAGAGGGAGGGAGGAAGGGAGGGAATAGAGAAGATGTGGATCAGACACCTTCCGTCTGTTTCCGCACCCCCTCGAACCAACATTCCACTACGCAGGGATGCATTGGAAGGGGGGGAGAGGCACCCCCCCCCCTCCAGGGCGCCCAGCCTACGCCCAGCCACTGTCCCCCTGACGCCAAGTGCCGGCCTCAATGGCATTTGTAACCGACAGTAACCGCCCCCAACCGCTTTGGCAACCTCCTCCAACCGCCTGTCTAACCGCCTCTGGGGCCGCCTGTGAGGCCCCTTCCCTTGTGATGCATCCCTCCCCCTACGGCTCATACAATATCCCCAAGGTGTGTGTATCGGTGGCTTTTGACGGGGACCCCACCATTGTCGTTGGGGTTGTTGCAGATGGTGGCACTGGTCCGGCCTCCCCCCGTGATGGGGAGGCCCGTGGTGGGGTGTACCCCCTGTGTGGCCGTGACCCATCCACACCCCCTTCTCTGGCATGCAAGGGCCCGCACGGCCGCAGGCAGGCAAGGCGTCGGGCAGCACGCACGGCAGGGGCAATGCAAGGCACACCTGATGATGTCCAGCCGCTCCACCTCCGCTTGGAGAACAGTGTTGGCGGGCTGATCCTCGGCGATCTGAGAAGGAGGGGGGGAGGAGGGGCATGACCTCCGTCCTGCATCATCGGGTATGGGCTAGGGCTGGGAGAGAGTAAGTGGCGGTACCCAGGGCTGCGCCTCAGGGGGCGAGGGGGGGGGGGCTGAAGGGGGGGGTAGAAGCGGCTGCAGTAGGGGGTACTGGCGGTTGGAGAGCAGTTAGCCGTGTGGGTCTGGCGGTTGTGGAACGGTTGGAGGGCGATGGGGGCGGTCAGAAGCGGTTTTTGGGGGGGGACTGACAGTCATCCCCCGAAGGGGGGGGGGGGGGGCTGTGAGAGGGGCGGAGGGGGGGGCAGCCTGTGAGGGGGGGGGGGCGGCCTGGTGGGCTGCCCTCATCAGCCGGGGAAAAGGAATGTCATGAGGGGAGAGTGGGACAGTCGTCCCTCTGCTCACGACCGCCGCTTCTGCCCCTCGGCGTCCCTCTCACGCCGGCACGGGCGATGCTTCGCACCGAGTCTTCCCCAAGACCGTGAGGGGGGTCACCACCACATCTGACGCGGGGAGTGTGACGCAGGGCCCCGGGGGGTACCGGATCAGTGGGACCCATCGGGGCTCAGGCGGTTTGCCGGGTGTTGTAGGGCATGCACCGCCCCCGCGGCATGTGCAGTGGGGGGGCGGGGGGGTGACCCCCCACTGCCCGGCGGCAGTGCTTTGCAATGGGGTGGGGGGGGCGTTGTTCTTTAGAAAGAACAACTACTTTCGAAACAATAATGCACCGAAATGGGACGCCAAATCTGCCCCGCCCGGCCTCTGCCCAACCCCCAGGCCATGGCAGGGCTGCAGGGGTGTCGCAGCCCCGCGACCATGCGCCGATCGTGCGGTTCCGTTTCACGCACTGAGGGAGGCATGGCCCGGGGACATGGCTAGTGCATGTGTTCCCTGTGCCCCACGCAGGCAATGCTGCGAATGCATTCACATGGGCAGGCGGGCTTTCAATTGGGGGAGGGGGTTGATAGAGCCCCCTGGCTAGCCCCCCCCCCCCCCGGCTATGGGAAACAGATGCGTGTGCACGACGGGCACTGCTCAAAGCAAAGCAGAAATGCAAAGCAAAAGTCGAAGAATAAAGCTCTTCAGTGACATGTCATAGGCGCCTTTCACTGTAGCAAACAATACAGCAGATGAATGTTGTTTGCCCACTACTCCTGTGGTCCTATGAACTATCATCTGGTTGGTACAGCTAGACAGACCCCCCCCAAAAGGGGCTCAATTGATGCCCCCCCCCCCCCCCCCCAAATCCTACCGAGACTGACCCCTGGGGCCTCGGAGATGACCCAGACCCAAAAATCGGTAAAAAATGAAAATGGGATGTTTGGAATCAGCGTGTCGAGGGGGTTCAGAAAAGTCTTCATTTGCCATACATTTGGTGGAAAAATTTTTTGACCATTCCTGTCAACTGAGCCCTTTTCCCAGACCCCCCCCAGAGTTTTGAGGGGCTCTATTGACCCCCCCCCCCCCCCCGCGCAGTTGAAAGCCCTACTGCCCCATGCGTCCACAGTGGCATCCAAATCGGTCCATACCATTGCTCTTCCGGGTCGTCCTCCAGAAGACCCACCAACGGACGTCAGTTGCCGGCCGCAAACCGCCATCGGTCAACCGCCACCGAAACCACTCACCATCAAAAACCACCGCAGCGAGTGCCTCGCTACACCAGGGCCTCAGTCGGTGTGTCTTGTGCGGGGACCTGAGAAATCCGAACCCCCCCCCCCCCACTCCCCCGCGTGACTCGGAGGAAGCCCCCGCCCCCCCCCCCCCCACGAAGAAGGCGCGGCGCATGTGCCACGCCGCTGCCCCCGGGCACCGATGTCCGCACCGGAGGTGTGACCCCCCCCCCCTCCCCCGCGCGGCACGAGGGATGCGCATCGGTGATGCCGCGCGGTCCGTACCCGCGTTCCCCCGGCAGTCCCCCCCCCCCCCCCCGGCCCCCGGAACACGACGCGGGGGTGGGGGGGGGGCTCCTCCATCGCAGCCCCGTCCGCCTCACGGCCCCGTCCTCCGCCGCCGCTGCACACCGCCCCCCCCCCCCCCTGTGAGGCCCCCCCGGCGCTGGGGTTGTGTGGGGGGGTCAATGGCAGGGCCAAGAGCCAATCCCGGAGGCGGAGGGGGGGGGGGGGGCGCTAAGGGGCAGGGCTTTGCTGGAGGGGGGACGGGGTGCCCCCCGGCGGAACGTCCCCGGGGCAGAAAACCAGTGAAATCGTTGGATGAAGAGCCAATCGGTGATTCGATTTGGGTATTCTACACCAATTCAATGGATTGGGTTACTACTCAACGAAGCGAATTGGTTTGATCGGTGTAATGAATCAATCAAATTGAATAATTGATTCATCAATTGAATTAAATGATTGATTAATTGAATAACTGATGAAATAATTGAACACTTGCTTCATTAATTGAAAGCAATTGAATGAATGGAACAACAAATGAACCAATGAACACAAAACAAAACAAATCAATCGATTTGCAAATCACAACGTCAAGCAAAACCCCCGGGGGAGGGGGGTCCCTCAGCGGTGGATCAGGCAGTCCATCGGAGCGCAACATGGCCTGCCTGGCGCTGCCCTCCCCCCTGCAGCCCCCGGGCCTCTGTCCGGACATGCAACCCCCACCAACGCCCCCCCCCCCCCCCCAAGCGCCCCCTCCGTTGGGCCTGGGGGGCATACCGCCTGCAGCGTGTCGATGGCCTGTTGGTACTCCTGCAGGTCCTCCAGGATGTGGGCCAGGCGGGTGTGACCCATCACGAAGGCAGGGTCCAGGGTGATGCTCCTCACGCAGTCCTGCAGGGGGGCAGGGGGGGACATGGTCCTGCAGGTAGGGGAATGGGGGCAGATGGGGTGAGGGCGCCCGAGAAGCGGCCCTGGGGTCTTGGGGGGGGGGGAGGCCTGTGCTTGGAGGGGGTGGTGTGTGTCTGCTGGAGGGGGGGTGGGGGGGGGCAGGGATGCATCAGAAGGGAAGGCGCCTCAGAGGCGGCCCCAGAGGCGGTTAGGCTGGCGGTTGGAGGAGGTTGCCCAAGCGGTTGGGGGCGGTTACTGTCGGTTCCGAATGCTGTTGAAGCCGGCACTCAGGGGGACAGTGGGTGGGCATAGGCTGGGTGCCACGGAGTCCTCCCCCCCCCTTCCAATGCATCCCTGGGGGAGGGGGGGGGCTAATTAAGGGCGAGCTAAGCGAAGGTGGAGGTGGACTTCCCCTGTTTACCACCGTCACCTGCCAAAGGCTACTGGATTGCACCCACTAAAGGCACAGACCTTCCAAATCAGCGGGAGTGCCAGACGATGGTGGTGTGTGTGATGGGGGGTGATGCGGGGGGCTGTGACGCTGCTGGTCGCTCCCACACGCAGAACCACCACCCCACACGGGGGAGGGGGGGGCGTGCATTGGAAGGGGGGGGAGCCCCCCCCCCCCCCCCTCCAGGGTGCCCAGCCTATGCCCAGAAACTGTCTCCCTGACGCCAAGTGCCGGTTTCAATGGCATTTGTAACCGACAGTAACTGCCCCCAACCGCTTTGGCAACCTCCTGCAACCGCCTCCTGAGGCCCCTTCCCTTCTAATACATCCCTGCGGGGGGGGGGGGGGGGTTTCAGTTCCATTCCTGGCCTGGGCTGTTGGGGGGGGGGGCGGAAATGGCAAGTGTGGCACAGGCCCGTGGGGCAGTGGGGCTGGGGGGGGGGGGAGGGAATGGGACTGGGATTTATTTAGCCCCCGTGACTTACAGTCAAAATGCTCAGAATGAGGCAGGGGATCCAAAAGGGCCCCCAAACCCCGAACACCGATATGCTCGTGGCCCAGGGTGCCGAACCCCTTCTCACGCCACGGGTGTGGGGGTCCGGCCCTATACTCGACCGCTTGCCCAATTACAGAGGAGTTTGTAGGCACTCGCACTTGGGCTAGTCAAAACCTACTCCCATGCAATTCCAAGGCATCACAGCCAAGTCCTTCGAGTTGGACACAATAGACAATACCGGGCACCCAATGGTTTGTACCCTAGAACTTCTCAATTCATCATGGACCGGACGGTGTGTCATGGATAGCACAGAGCCCTACAGACACATGCCACACCTGCTGTCCGATCTCTATGAGAAACTCCATGAAAGCCGTCGGTGCAGGCATGGCACCACAGGCCTAGTGAATCATTACACATAACAGCTGCGCCCCTTCCCTAGCGAGGGTAAGCGCACTTGCAGCCCCACCCTTCCTAAAAGGCAAGCCTGGAGGGCCATGCATAGGGTGGTTTTGGTGCACTGAATGGCGCTTGTGGTAGGCGGGGCCCATGGCAGCATATTGCATAGGCACTTGCACATGGTCACGGAGCACATCTACAACACGCTACTAGTACAGGGGGGGGGGGGGGATTTCGGGAGGGGAGAATTTCGCGGGGAAAATTTCGCCGTTAAGAAAAGTGGCGAAATTTTTGCAGCGTGTGAGCTCAGAGCCCAGAGCTCACTAGTATATGACAACAAGCCTCAGGATTCCTGGAGGTGGCGAAATTATCCCCGTCGAAATTGTCCCCTGGCAAACTCCCCCCCCCCCCCCTGTACTCTAGCCAATTGTGTGCCCACACCACTCGGTGCATAACCCTCAAGCATGCCCCTCAAGGCAGCCCCAAGGTGAAGCCTCAAGGTAATCTACCCCGGCGTTACTCAATAAAAATGCTCCTTGCAGTGTAACTCGGCCAGGGCAGTCAACTGTAACCCATCAATCCAGGCATGCCACGCAGCCACATCCTGGATCCACAGGACCTGAAATGCCATTGGAATTTCCTCAATCATGCATTGCAAAACACACACGCACACCCAGACACACACACACAAGGTTGATGCGACAGGGCGGGAAGAAAATTGCTTTGCGGGGGGGGGGGGGTGGCACGGAAGCCCATTTGCCCAACCCCCCCCTCCCCCTCCTTGGTCGCCGTGCCGGGAGGGGGGTTTGGGCTGGGGCTGCCCTACCTGCCGTGCCAGGGCGGGGGGGTCCGACCCCAACATACATGGCTCCAAATGATCCCCACGTCGCGCTGATCATTTGACTACACATATTTGGGGGAAATTTTTTTCGTGAAAAAAATTTTCCGGGCCAAAAATTGTGTTCCAGCGCCTTTGGTGGCAACATCCGTCCTTACACAAAACAAAGGGCCCGGCACGGAAGCCCATTTCTGGAACCCCCCCCCCCCTCCTTTGCCAGGCGCCCATGCCATCCCCCCCCCCCCCCCCCCGCAAAGCAATTTTCGGGCCGCCCAGACAGGGCACTGCAAAAGGCGGCCTGGATGTACTAGATCTTGTCAGGTGCAAAGCAGAACAAAAACAGAGGCATGACCCGCCTGCACTGGGCGCCTTTCTGCAGTGCAAGGGACAGGATCAAAGCGCCGCCATTGCCCAGGTCACCCACACACACACACACACTCCGTGCGGGTAACCAGGGGGCCGATACCACTGGGCGCACAACGTCAGTGAGGATGAGACACGCAAGCAGGCAGGGCACTGGTCACCAGAGCGAAATCATCAGGCCATGAACACAAAAAGGTAGGCTACACACACACACACACACTATTGCGAGACAAACGGGCAACAACTCAGTTTCCGAGTGTCAGAATCCTCGTCAGTTGGATCGTCAAACAAGAAACATGTTCGACGCCAATTGAAAAAAAATAGACACTCAGAAAACACAGATAAAAATAGACACACACACACACACACAGAAACGGCTGGACCTGGGGAACCCTGGGATCCGCTTGGGCGGACGCCTGTGCTACGTACCCCCGGGGGGGGGGGGGGTACACGGCCCCTCAGGCAGGCAATGGATCCGGCCGCCCTATCGCATGCCCCTTGCAAGGCCTGCAGGGGGTAGCAGGGCACGCCCATCCACACCCCCACACACCTCCAGCGCCTCCTTGAATAGGCCCTGCTTCTTGTGGCTGGCCGCCCGATTGCAGTAGATGGCCTTCAGCAACGAATGCTCATCGCCGGCCGCGGCGCTGGTCTCGGTGTAGGCCCCGCACGCCGTCCCGTAGGCCTCGGAGGCCTCCTTGTACGCCCCTTTGCTGTACAACTGGGCCCCAACCTGCACAGCCGGCACACGCCTGGCCCCCAGGAACGCCCCCCTGCCAGCCATCGGACCCCGTTGGGCCTCTGAAGGGGGGGGGTTGGCATGACGCCTTGGGTGTGTTGCTCTCGTCTGCAGCGGGCGGCGTCTACTGGCCGATCGCCATTCGCTGCCCTTCCCTTGGACCCTTTCCCTCCATCGGCGGTGGTGCCCATCGGCTTCTCACCGCCCTTTGACCTTCCTCTTCCTCCTTGCCCTAACCTTCCCTCTCCCCTTCCCTTTCCCTTCCCTTGGCCTTTCCCTCCGTAGGCCGCAGTGCCCATCGGCCTCACACCATTCCTTCCCTTCCCATTCCCTTGGTCGGTTGTGCCAAGGGAAGGAGGTCTGAAGGGGGGGTGGGGCGGGTTGTCCAGGCGCCGAGGGTCGATGAAGGCACTGCGCCATCGCTGCACATGTGGAAAGTGGTGTGACTGCCTCCTGCAGCAACGGCGTTGTGCCCCCCGATGTGGGGGGGGGGGGATGGCATGGGGGGTGCCCAGGTGCAGCCCTTGACCCCCGACATCCCTTACACATTTTGGCCCCCCTGAAGGGCGGGGGGCGGGGGGATGGGGGGGGCTGAAGGGTGGGGGCCGGGTGATGGGGGGGGGGGGGGCAGTCGGGCTGGGGTCCCGGGCACCCCAACATACGTACCTCAAAATGACCCCCTCGTCGCACTGGGAGCACACATATGTGGGGGCTTTCAAAACCACAATCACCCCCTGGGGGTCCGGTCCGGTCTCAGCCGCCGGGTTTGGGGGGGGGGCGGGATGGGGGAGGTCAGGGGTCCACAGACATTTCATGTCTGGCATACATTTTTGGATTCCCCATGACATTCTGAGCATTTGGAGTATACACACGTGGGGGGGTAACGAAAATGTTCCCGCCTTCAGGAATGCACATCGGAGAGAGAGAACAAGAGAATTTTCGAAAATTGTCAGGTGCCTGAACAACAGCAAATCGGTTGGCGTTGAGGGGGGGGGGGGGTCTGGTTGGCGTGGGTTCGGGAGGGGGGGGGATCCCCTCCACGTCCCCCCGCTGCCGGTGCTTCGGTGAGGCTTGGATGACACTCGGGCGGGCGGGGGGTGCCCTGCGTCCCTTCTGCCCCCTCCCACTGATCCCGGTGCCCCCGGCTCAACCCACCGCCGGCGCCACAGCAGCACCTGATTCAGGATCTCGGCGCGCGTCCGGAGCACCGGGACGCGCTTCTCGAGCAGCGGGATCTCCCCCACGAGGGTGTCGAGCGTGGACAGGGCGGTCTGGGGGTCCTGCTGCTGCACCTCCTCCTGCGGACGATGGGGGGAGGGGGGGGGGGGGCAGTGGTGACTGAGAGGGTGGAGGCCTGGTCACACCGGCCCCGGCGGGTGGCAGACCAAAGGGGCTGACATGTCTTTGTTGGTTCGCCTTCCTCTGATGGTCCCTCTGCGTTCTCGTCCCCTTCATGTTGCACTCCACAGTTCTGCGGTGCAGTGCACACAAACCACTGGTTTGGCAGTGCGCTTGGCACTGCAGCTTGCAGTGCCTGACTCCTCACATACACCTCCTTGGGGACACAGCATTGGTGCTGTCAGTGTTGGTATTGTTGTTGCTGCTGCTGCTGCTGTTGTTATTGTTGTTCTCATGGCTGTTGTTGTTTATGTTGTTGATGATGATGATGTTGTTGTTGTTGTTGTTGTTGTTGTTGTTGTTGTTGTTGTTGTTCTCGTTTTTGTTGTTGTTGTTGTTGTTGTTGTTGTTGTTGTTGTTGTCATTGTCATTGTCCCCGTTGTTGCAGTCAATGTGGTCATCGTCGTTGTCGTCGTCGTCGTGCCGGGCCGGCCCGGACAGGCCACGCACATTCCCCCGCGACCACCGGCCTCTCAGTGCCCCCCCATCAGCGATGTCCGTCTGCATCCCCCCCGCGCCGGGCACCCCCCAGGGGCCAGAGAGGAGCGCCAGGGCAGTGCCGTCCCGGGCCAAGCCGGCGAGCGTCGGTCGTCAACCCCCTCCCCCGAACTGGACCACCCGAAGGCTCAGGTCCAGAGGGACAGGGGCGCTCTTGGCCCATGAGCAGGGGCCCCTTGGGCCGTGCGCATCGGCGGCCCCGCCCGGACGCCGGGATCTTTGCATCACCTCCGCCCCCCATTTGGGGCCCCTCGGCGGGCGACCGGGGGGCAGCCCCCGAGACCCCCCCGAAGGGACTGCAGGGCCTTCGCCGACGGAATGCCGGGTCCAGTGCCCAGATCCCACAGCCCCTGGGGGGGGGGGGCGGATATGCCTCGGCAGAGGCCTGGCCCCAATGCCCCAAATGAGCAGACACCCGCACACCCCGGGCCCCGCGCCCGCCGTGGGACGTCCGTACAAGAGGGGCATGGGGCCGGCACAAGGCCCTTCTGTCCTCCGCATCAAAGGCACAACGACACGCACCCGCGCCGTTGTTGGTCCAGACC
This sequence comes from Eutreptiella sp. 'Long Island Sound 2002', assembly GCA_964036045.1. NCBI lineage: Eukaryota > Euglenozoa > Euglenophyceae > Eutreptiales > Eutreptiaceae > Eutreptiella > Eutreptiella sp. 'Long Island Sound 2002'. The sequence goes on along the minus strand of OZ038398.1, from coordinate 7,683,972 downwards.
CCCTTCGCCCGGGGCACCCCCCCCCTCCCTCCGTGTGTGGATCAGGGCGCCTCCCACCCCAAGCCCCCCCCTCCCCGTCCTCCCCGTCTCCCCACCCCACCCCCTGTGTGACATTCCGTCGGGTTGTTGTTTCTTTACGGGGCCCTGGACAGTCACCCGGTCTTCCCTTCGCATGTTGCGTCGGGTCGCTGCGTTCTGTCGGCCGCTGCGGCCGGTGCTCCTGCCGGTGTGGTTTCCGCGTTCGCGGAGCCCAGTAACCCCCCACCCCCCCATACGCCGAAAAATGTCATATTTCCATAAAGCGCAGTCAAGCCAAACATGGAACGCCGAATGCACGCCACGACCCGAACCCCGGCAGAGTGACCACAGGCAGTAAAGCCCTGAACCCCATGCCCTGACCCCGGCCACGGAGGCAGGGACTGGAACTTTGGGACAATGCAGGCAGGCCACTGGCCACAAGCCCGAACTTGAGAACTGATTACGCAAGGAAGGTCGTGGGGCAGGCGCGGCGGGAGCGAAAGTGGCGGTTCCACACCTGACCAATTGCGGCCATACGCCCATCCGCACCCCTACCCCTCCCTCTCCATCACCCCCTCCCCATCTCACCCCCCCCCATACACCCATCCGCACCCCTACCCCTCCCTTTCCGTCACCCCCTCCCCATCTCAGCCCCCCCCCCCATACGCCCATCCGCACCCCCTACCCCTCCCTCTCCATCACCCC